>CAMGYJ010000004.1:59725782-61061559 GCA_946122785.1 Linum tenue
GAGAGAAACACCTTGGGAGAGTTTATAAGAAGATCTAATCCACCCAAGGAGCAAAGAGAAGGTGTAATCCAAGGAGAAGAAGATGATTTCCACCACTCCTCTTTTTAGTTTGTATTTTCTCTCTCTATGACTTCAATCCCTAATGTTGTTTAAGATGAACCCTAGTTTAAATAATGTTTATGGGTCATGTGTATAAAAGATTATTAACCTATAATCTATATCTATTTGATGTTTTTGCATAAAACTATTACTTGATTTTGATAGATTTATTCTTAACCTAGGTGATAATTCAATCCCCTTAGGCCAAAAGTGCTTAGACATAAATTAGTGTGGGATTGTATGTATCCCATTTGCCTTAGTCTCAACCTAGATAATGGGGGATTTACCATTACTTTACACATGATTTTATGGTGTATTTGAGTTTGACTATGGTGCTTAATGCTTCTAATTAGGGTTAGATGTGTGTGAATGCTTCTTATCTTGATTAGTTGACCTAGAAGGCTAGCTAGAGGTCGAGGTGACCATCCCCTTCTAGTTAGATTCTCATCTAATTGATCCTTGTTGGTTAGGTGTGTGACCATCGACCTACTCGACTTCTGTGAGGACAAATTTAAGCCATTTAGAGGAGGTAGAACCTACCCCTTGTTAGGTAACACAGTTGAGATGACATTCGAACAACTATCCTAGCTAAGAGGGGGATTAATTGCATGATCATTCAGTAAATCCGCACCTTCATGACCTCCACACCTCAAGGCACCCTTAGATTAATTCCCATAACAACCTATAGCTAGAGGGAATCAATCCTAGACAACCATCTCATCTCTAACAGTCTCAACCACTTGGTTGGTTGTGTTTAGGTAGTTATGTTAGGTTAGTTCTACTCCCAACCTTATGAGTTGATTAGATAGTAGTTTGTAGAGAAATAATAGTAAGTCTAAGGTTCCCTTGAAATACGACCAAGCCATTTTACTAAATCCCTAGCATAGTTATACTTGGCTTTGTTAGGATTCACATGAGTGAGCTTAAATTTACAAATTTAAAACTCATTAAGTTTTTGGCGCCATTGCCAGGGACATCGTAGGTTTTTAGGAAAAGCCGAGAACTACTAGTCTAATCGTTTTTGCCGTGTTTGTGTGTAGCATCAAGATTTTGGTGTCGTTCTCTTGTTTTTTTTTTTTTTTTTTGCTTTTGTATAATGTTTTGTAAATATTGTGTTTAGTTTAGTCTTTTAGTTATGTCTTATTTTTTTCTCGTATTATTCTTTCATTTATTATGTTTCCTTTAGTTATCTTGTATTAGGTTATTGTTAGTTATGTCTTACTTAATTTACACTTTTACTTTCTTAGGTTGTTTTTGTTTTTGTGCGTATAGATATGTCAATACAACAAATTCGGCCTATTGTGACGAGGAAATTTTGTCATATTAGATACCCATTTTTTCATATTAGGTATAATATGACAAAAGGTGTTGTCACAAAGGTTTGTCATTTTATCGCCGTCAAGATAGATCAAATGTGACAAAATATTAAAACAAGGTTGTCAGATTTTCTTTCAATATAACTGAGGTTCTGGGTAGTCTATTGTGACAAATAGAGATGTTATGACAACATATTTTGTCATTATGATTGTCATAATATGGTGATTTTGGGAAAAATAGTTTTTGAAATAACCGACACAAATTATAAATTAAAAAATAAATAACTTCCGGCGAACGGAGATCGTGGCCTGGATCTTTGCCAAAGAACATGTGTTTCAAGTTTTGGATTATGCCAAGGAGCTCCACACTCATTCAATTAATTCCTTTACCAATGTAAAACATAAAAAATTCTCCGGATTTAGTCCAAATTCCGTTCAAGCGACAACCACTAAATAAAAAAAATCCAGACCTGCAAGGGGTACAAACGGTAAAGAAGAGTACAAACGGCGAGAGCTTGATGCTATGGCATTCAGCTGCGGAATAATTGAAGAAAGTTCCCGAAAAACTCCAAAAAACCTAGAACCCTAAAAATATTCTCGATTTTCTTGCCATAGCAGAGGATGAAGAAAAAGCTCGGACAGAGAGGTCAATTCCATATCAGGAAGTAGCTTAGGAATGGAAGAGGAAGAAGATGCCCTCAGACGGACTGGGACGACGTCACTGCCACGTAGCACCTCGGCATCATCGCCACTAGACTGCGCCCGCTACAACTCCTCCCCCCGACTCCGGCGTTGAACTAGATCCGGTCGCCGCCTCTATTCTCTTTCCATCCTCGCGATCAGCACCCTAAAATGGAAAAAACATAATAAACATCAATGGAAAGAAAATCGAAAACTAAAACCTGATCTGCATGAGGCAATCTTACCGATACAATGACCTATGTAGTAAGATCTTAACTTCCTGTCAGCGATGAAGAAGAAAGATAAAAGATGTCAAGTGGAATCAGTAGACAAGAAAATGACGGTGGCTGACCTCGTCATCGTTGTCGTTGTCTGCATGTCGTCTCTATTGGCCTGGTTGGACCAAATCAAATCAGAAGAGGGGGTACCCACAGCATGTACACCCCGGCTTGGTGCTCGCCTCGACCTCCTAGCAGTACCCCAATCATACCCTTTCTCTGCCATCTCCTCAAAGAGCTGATTCAACTGCGGCGGCGGCGTGGTCAGCATGTTTCCGCCACAAACCGAGTCAATCAGCTGCTTGTCTTCTGGGAAGAGGGCATGGTAGAAGGTGCCCACCTTGAAGGCGTCAGTAAAACCATGG
Organism: Linum tenue; assembly: GCA_946122785.1. Classification (NCBI taxonomy): domain Eukaryota; kingdom Viridiplantae; phylum Streptophyta; class Magnoliopsida; order Malpighiales; family Linaceae; genus Linum; species Linum tenue. The sequence continues at coordinate 59,728,522 of CAMGYJ010000004.1, forward strand.
TTGGGACACTTGAGGAAAAGACTGGTGTATCTTTCCCAAGAATCCCGAATGGTCTCATCTTCATCCTGGGCAAAGTGGGTGATCTGGTTCTGCAGGTCCGCCATCTTCGACGGAGGATGGTAGCGGGTGAGGAACTTGTCTGCCAGGTTGGAGAACGTGGTGATCGAGTCTGGAGGTCGAGTGTCCAACCACTCCTTGGCTTGCCCCTCCAGAGTAAATGGGAAGTACCTCAATTGGATGGCATCGACTGGGACCCCATTGATCTTGATCCCATCGATGAGCTCGTGGAATCGCCTCAGGTGTGATCGGGGGCAATCCCCCTCCTTGCCACGGAATACCACCGAGCCGCGCAGCATGGTGATGACAGAGGTTCTCACCTCAAAGTTATTGGCTGGAAGTTGAGGGTGCTGAATGGGCGACCTCATGTCCGCGGCTCTGGCGGTCCAGTAATACCCCATGGTGTGCTCATCGGGGACAACCACGTCATTGTTGTGAGGCTCACCCATGTCTTCCTCCTGATTGATATGCAGCTGTGCTAGGGCCTCCTCCGCAACCACTCGCACCTTTAAAGCCCGCTTGAAGTTCCTGCAAGTCCGTTCAAGCTCTTGGTCTAATGGCAGTAAGTCTCGCGACTGGCTACGGGTCATGCACTACCTGCACACAGAATGCAAACACAACCCGTGAAGGCACAAAGGTGGAAGAGAGAAAATGCAGTAAAGAAAAAGCTAGAGTTACAAACTTTCACGTTTCCACAATAACCTACAAAAACTTGACACGCTAAAACACAACACCAAACTGCGACCAAGTGTAATCGCAGTCTGGAAATGCAGTAAAATGGCAAGCTCTATTCGTCAAACCGGGGTCTAGATCTATTGCCTACTTCGTGATTATCTATTATCTATCAAATTAAGTCGAGTGATTGTGATTTTAACTAAAAGCAGTAAGAAACAAGGAAATGGTTCAAAGTTCTTTAGCAAGGGAAGAGTCACTCAGGAATGAGTCCCCCTAGCTCCTTAGTTAAGTCAAGTTTGTAATTATCCTGGGTTGATTAACGGTTGATTAAACTGCGGAAGATCCGACAGTAGTTTGGAATCTCTTAAGCTGACCAATCCCTCTTAGGCAGACTAATCGGCAGGCGACTAGCCTTCACCTGGATAGACTGCTGAGGCAATAAACACAGAACTCCACTACTGAAATTAGATTCCAGTACAAAGAAGTAAATCGATTAACTCTCGTATAACCAATCTACCACTACCGATTGATGAAGCTCTAACAACCTAATCAGATTCTATCTATCTCAGGTTGCAGTAGAAATCAAGAAAAGATGATCAGGCTTCAATTGACTCAATGAATCATGCATCAATCGATTATAACCAATCAGTATAACAATCCAAAGTCATTACAATCAAGATTCCTAACACATGGAACTAGGGTTCTTCATACCCAAGTGAGAGAAGGTTCTACTCCAGAGAGAGAGAGAGAGAGAGAGGAAAACAGAAATCAGAGTAGTCATACTCATAAAGATGAGGATAATCTGCTCTGGGATGTCGATCTTCACTCCTAGGGATGCAATCTGGGCTTCAATGGTGAGAAATCCACTCCAAATAGCTCATAGGATTTGTTCTTTGTAGTTTCTCTCTCTAAAGCTCTGTTTTTTGCTCAAAAACCCGATTCCCTCACCTTTGGCTCGAATCTGCCTCAAAAACCCGATTCTGGGCGAAATACGGGCTGAATTACGGTCGTAATTCTTCCCTACCTGTATTTTGCTCAAAATGCGCGTTTTGGTTAAGTTTCAGCGCATCCAAGGCTCCTCTCGGCCGTGAAAATATGGGCATGGGAGGGGAAAATACGGTCGTATTTCTCCTGCCCGTATTTCTTCCTCCGCTCCTGTTTAATGCTTCGTTTCTCCCTCGTTCGGACTCCGAATCAGTCGCCGTTTGATCCTAGATGCTCGTAGTCTCGTCCTCTTTATTTTCATGACAAGCTTCCATGATTATTTGTCCATAATATGAGGTAGATGTTCATTCTTCCTCAGGTCATGCTCGTGTTTCTTCTCCCGAATTGCCAAATGATCTCCGATTGACTTGAAATTTGCGCCTATGCTTCAATTTACATGCTAGGACCTGAAATGTAACAAAGGAACACAACCTAGCGTAAAATAGTCCAAGAAATCAAAAACTCAATCCAAAATAATCAAGAAACGAGGGTGCAAACATGTGCAAATACGACGTTATCACGATGTCAAAGAGGATATCTTTATTGAGTACCGAACAAATTTGTTCAAGATCTCTCTTCTTGTATTTCAACCTCTTGAGCATCTCTTTGTGTTCCAGTAAGAAATCTTGAATGGAAGGGTCGGGATGTCAAGAGTGCTTAACCATCAATTAGTGTGAGATTGTCTGTATCCTATTTTCCTTATTTGCAACCTAGATAATGTGGGAGTTATCAATACTTTACACATGATTTTATGGTGTATTTGAGTTTGACTAGGGTTTTTATTGCTTCTAATTAGGGTTAGATGTGTGTGAATGCTTGTTACCTTGATTTGTTAACCTAGAGGGCTAGCTAGAGGTCGAGGTGACCATCCCCTTCTAGTTAGATTCATGCCTAGTTTATGCTTGTAGATTAGGTGTGTGACCATCGATCCACCACACTTGTGTGTGGACGGATTTAAGCCGTTTAGAGGAGGTAGAGCCTACCCCTAGTTAGGTAACCCGGTTGAGGTGACATTAGACCAACTATCCTAGCTAAGAGAGGGATCGATTGCATGATCATTGAGCTAATCCCCACCTTCGTGACCTCTGCACCTCAAGATACCATTAGATTAATGTCTGTAACAACCTATAGTTAGAGGGAATCAATCCTAGACAACCATCTCATCTCTAGTAGTCTCCCAAACACTTGGTTAATTGTGCTTAAGTAGTTAGGTTAGGCTAGTTCGAATCCCAACCTTACGAGTTGATTAGATAGTAGTTCGGAGCGAAATAATAGTAAGCCAAAGGTTCCCTTGGAATACGATCGAGCCAATTTACTACATCCCTAGCATAGTTATACATGGCTTTGTTAGGATTGACATGAGTGTGTCTCAATTTACAAATTTAAAACCATTATTGGTTTGGATTCTCTCATGATATCGTCGAGCTTGTAAGTTGCTTATGATCCACTATTTAAGATCAAGGTTGGGTGATGGTTTCTATTCATATGCAGACTTTCCAACTTCAACCACAAGCCCGCAACACTCTTCTCAATAGCGACTTCAATGATGATATCATCAAATAATGATAGCATGATGGTTGAGTGGGCCTACTCCAAGGTATTCCACTATTCATCATTGACCCATGTCATCTTTTGTTTACCAGATAGCGGCCACCATAGCCTTGTCATTTCAATAACACCTGCATCTTGATCTGCCATATACCGAAATTATTCTTCCTCGTAAACTTTTTTATCTTGTCTTTTTGGAGAAGACCGTCGTAGAAGGTTTCCATCCGAAACTGCTCTCCAAACCCGTGATGTGGACATTGGAGGAAAAAGTCAGATTACGTCTCCCATCCATCCCTCAAAGTCTCGTCCTCCTCTTGAGTGAAGTAAGTGATCTTCTTGCGTCACTTTGTCGTCTTTGAATGTGGACAATATCAGGCCATGAACTTGTTGAGCAATTCGTCCCATGAGCTAATCGAGAGGGGTGGTCTATTGTTGAGCCACCTTAGTGCTTTCCCCGCAAGAGATTAGGGGAAAAGCGTCAACCTCAAAGCCTCTTCAGATACCCCCATTGATCTTCAAACTTCCCGCAATCTCAATGAATCTCTGGATATGCTCCCTTGGAGACTCATCCATAAGCCCATGGAATTGGATGTTGTTCTGAATCATTGTGACGAGGCTGAGCTTGATCTCGAAATTGTTGGCGGCCATGGGTGGATGCATAATGGTTGGTTGAATATCCGCCGCCCGTGGAGCCATATAATAGCCCATGGTCCTCGTTTCCTCATTTCCCTCTTGGGCGTTTTGATTCTCCGCCATCTCGGCTTCACTTCCTTCCTCTTGTTCCAATTCAACTTCTTCCTCAAATTCAACTTCGAGATCAAATTGCGGTTGTTCCCTCTCCTCAATCATTCTTCTTGCTTCCACCAATTCCCTGTCACGAGCCAAGAGTTGGAGAGTGCGGTTGATATTCTCGTCAAGTGGCACTAAGGGGCTCTGATTGCTCCAGGTCATATACCCTCCTGCACACACGTCAAAGAAAAACAACTCAAGCTAACACAAGCAAGATTCACAATCAATAAAGCAAAAAGTAAACGATAGATTTAACACCAAACAATATTTTCAGAATAATGAACCGAAGTTCCCCAGAAACAGCATAAAAAACTTGACTCTCTAGGACTACCATGATTTAGATCCCGACTAGGGGCCAAGTATCAACTCTAGCCGAGTGCAGTATAGAGCAAGTATTTAAATGTCAAACTCAGGGCGGTCCATGTACCCTACTTCAATTTTTTGAAACATTATCTAGCAATCGATTTTTGGTTAAACTATGGACTACAATTAAAAACAATTGGACAGTTAAATGGTTTTGCACACTAACTGAGAAGGCTTCACTCGGGTGTTGCTCCCCCTAGCTAGTTATCAAGATTAGTTGAACCGAATGCAAGTGTGTAGTAAAAGAGGTTGTAAACTGAAGGAAGCGCAACAAGTGAAGAAGCTTCACTCTCTCTATCGTTAGGCCAAGGGATATCAAATCAAGCTACCAAAGTAGCTCTCTTGGCCAATCGACTAAGGGTTGCCTAGACTTCTCCCTCGAACCATAGTCCGAATGACCAAAATAAAACCTGCCCAAGGTGCTAAAACGTAGTATGATGTTTGCCCTAGTTTAGCCTAAGTATGTGGCTCAATTTGGCCAAGTAATTCCAACTTTTGAAAGCCACTTAGCAAGAATGAGATTTCCCTCTGTCTATGTCAAATTGACATAATAGTTGGAAATGGAAAGCACAACACAACCTTCATGAAAATACCTCAATACTTGCATTAAACAAAACTACACACAAATCATTCAATTCATACAAACAATCACATGATTCTAACTAGGGTTCACAAACACCCAAGTGAAAGGATGAGACTACTCCATGCTAATACTAGGGAATACACAAAAGAGAAGAGAAAATACCATCTTGAGATGTTTGCCTTCTTCCTTTAGTGTGGAGATCAACCTTGGAGGATGAAATTCCCAAATTTTGGAGTTTGGATGTAACCCTAACCTTCTTCTCCTATCATGTTCGTCGCTTTCTCTCTCTAGAAATCTGTGTTACACCCCGACATTTGGGTTAAGGTTTGACCAAAAACCAGTTGAACCGATGGATCAACCAAATCAGGTTACGGACCAAGACCGAAGTAATTGACGCTGCCCGAATTGATTGTTGGTCGACGGAGAGGTTGCAAATAATAATTACTAGATTATGGCCCGGCCTCTTGGCTGGGAGAGTTTGATTCTCATGTTGTCATTTATAAGTGTAGGTATATATTTTTGTTATGGTTCATGTTGTTGGGGTTTGAAGTAACTATTTAGTTTGGTAAGTTCTTCATTAATAATATAGAAAAGTATTTGATGTATTTGACTAACGAAGTTTTAAAATAACGAACAACGTCCAACTACACTAACATAAATACATATTTTCAAACGAAGTCGTATTGATATAAAAACGTCTAAGAAGAACAATGGTAAGAGTTGTTTTACATCATACATGCATAATCAATCTTCAGTATACGATAAAATGTTTCGACTTTTCCATTGAATTTAGTGTATTTAATGATATAATGGAACAAAGTATATTTTTAGAGTGTCCTTAATAAGAAACAAAATAAATCACACACTCATGTTTCGAGTGGCATTTCATATAGAAGTCACTGTGACATTAATGTAGTCGAAGCATGCATATCTCCAACGGGCAAGTTCAACTAATAGAGCAACACATAAAAAGCTAAATCAAACTGAAAAGAATGCGAAAACTAAAAGCAACATACCTAATATTTTTGAAAAAATCGACAACAATAAAAGTCATTATAGCTCGTACTCAAGTTAGAAAGACTTTGATTTAACAGTAGGTAAACGATGATATGTAGTGCTTAAGCCTTATGAAGGAAGATGACACCTTACATTCTTTATCAATATGCATCTTAGTTTCATGTTTCTCAAAAAAATGCATATTAGTTTCATAAACTTCAGAACAAAAAAGTAGTAATTCAATAATCAATATGGACACAATATCTAATCAAGAGAAGAGGAAGCAAAAAAACACAAATTGTTGTGTATAGATTCTGCTCACGATATTTCATAGTAAAAAATATCATAAAAATTATTAATTGATAAAAGGGAACGATAAAGAGGAAAATACATAAATTTGAACCTAAAATGAGAGGAACTAATATCCTACACCATCATACAATAATGATATATTATATCCCAAAAAATCATTGAAAAAATCTATCTAAACAAAAAAGTATACTAAATTGAATCCAATGTAAAAGTAGCGATGAAGATATATATTATATCTACCTAAGGAATAATAAAGTAAAGCATGTTTCTTAGAGACCTCTCTCGATAGAACCACTCTATGATAAAAACCATTTCGTCAAACAATTTTAGCATATGAGTTTTAACTTAAAAATTTAAGTGCTTATAATTATCTATTTCAGCTCATAAATGAATTAATTATACCATTTGGTATAAAAATGATAAACTTGAGAGTTATTTTGCTTGTTGTTAAATCATTTGAACTGAAGTATGAAAGTGCTTCAGAACTGTTACTTCATTCATCATTATTAAAAATTACTATTTTTATTACAACGTTTAAGCGTGTCTAGGTGAGCTAGGAGATAGACAAATGCCCAATGACCACCTTACGATTAACGTGTTGTTGAACCTCAATAATTATAGCAAACTTGGGATGGGTTAGCATGCTAACCCCTTAAGGGGTTGGAAAAATGACACCCCCTTGTTAATTGGTCAATTTTTCATCAATTATTGATTAGTATTAATGAAAGTAACCATAATAAATATTCTGTTATTAAATACAAAGTAAGCATTAAATACACCACATTAATTACTCGTTTTTTTAAAAAAAATCTAAATACAATTCTCTCTCTCTCATCTTTGATCTTTCTCTCTCCTATCTCTATTCTTCCTTTCCGAACAGCCTCCGACCACCAAGTTTCCTCCGACCACCACATTTCGCCGGTAAAATCCGCCGACAGACTCTCTCCGATCACCTGCGAAAATATACCACTGCACTGATATGTTGTACCACTGTACTGGTATTTTTACCACTGCACTGATACTCATATATGACATTGGTACCAGTGCACTGATATCGCTACCAGTGTAGTGGTACAATGTATCAGTGCAGTGGTATATTTTTTGCAGGTGGTCGAAGGGAGTCTGCGGATGAGATTTTCACCGGAGAAGTGTGGCGGTCGGAGGAAGTCTGGTGGTCAGAGGCTGCTGAAAAAGGAAAAATCGAATATAGGGAGAGAGAATATATTTAGTGTAGGTTTTAATTTGAAAAAAGATAATAATTAATATGGTGCATTTAATTCTTAATGTGTATTTAATGTGTGAATTAAATTCTATAGTTGTATTTAATACACTAGGGGGTGTCATTTTTTCAACCCCTTAAGGGGGTTAGCATGCTAACCCATCCCAGCAAACTTTGAGAGCATCTTATAAATTTGATCACTTCTATTTTGTATAATTGATTACATCATGAAACTGATTAATCAAGGAGTCTTTCGATACGATTTTGATAAGATGTCCCCTACTGCACAATTAGAATGACTAAATTGTAATAAGATAATCATGTATTGAATTTTAATTGATAGCGCAAAAGATCGTACTAACTCAAGTAGAGTTTTAGCTACTCAGTACTTCATATTCACATGTAGATAGCTACTTCAAAGAGTTCGAATATTGATTGAGTTTGTTGAACTTTACCTAACAAAACTATGATATCAATCGCAAGATATGCTGCTTTTTCGAGAAATTGTGAGAATATGTGGGAGACATCAAACCTAACATGGATATCGTTGATTTTAAATAATAAGCAACATTCATAGTCAATAGATTATACATGAAAAAAAATATTTATCATTCCCATAAGTTGGTAGGAAGCAGTGAATAATTAGGAATGGAAAGCTAGAAACATAGTTGATTTAACAAATAACTGCAAAAAATATTGGAAAAAAGAAAAAAATGCTTAGAGTATAGACATGAGAGTGTTACATTAATGATTAAACCCACAAACAGAAAGCAAGTAATCATTAATGGTTAGTTGTGGATATTGAAATAGTTTACTAAGCTGAATACTATATACTGGTTATTAATAATTGGACCTTAGCTTGAACATTGCATCATGTTGATAAAAATTGTTTCATTAATTAGAATGCTGAAATAAGGGGTTGTATATGGAAGTCTTGATTGTGTTTTTTAGATTGTTAAATTACATACATTTTTCATAATACAATACATATGTTTTTATTTTTGTTCATACACAATCGTGAATTATTTGGTTGCTTTGACTAAATTATCACTCAAATTGAATGATTAAACAAATTCGAATTTTAGCATAGACTGTCGAGATAATTGGTATCGGTGTTTGTCATGTTTATTTTTCTTGAAATGTATGGTAACAATGCTCTTATGTCGTCATTGAACACTTCATTGAACACTTCAATTCAATGCACAATATTCCAACCAATGATATTTGTGTTGAGATTTTAAGATTATCCTTCATTTATAAGTTAGAAAAAAATTATAAATTAATAATTAAAATATGAAAATAGAATAATCAAACACCAGAAAATACTTACAGGAGACTTAGCGGGCTACTAAGCTTTTCATAATTTTAACTTCCTCTATATTTTGTATTAATAAAGTACAACAAATATGTCTAGTCTATTTGGTTATAGTTCTTGTCTTCGATGGAAGGGTCCATGGTTCGAATCCTAGTATTGATGTATTTTTATATGCAGGAAATTTGAAATGGAGCAAATCAAACTCTTTAAAATGTATTATATCTAGTTTAGATAGATTAGATTGGTATACATTAAGAGAGCAGCCGTATCATTCCGTTGAACCTCACAACTAGAGCTGGAAGTTTGGTACCGGTATTTGGGATATACCGAATACCGTACCGAATTTGTCTATATTTGGTATTACCGAATACACGTATTATTTTTTGGGATTGGGATTGGGATTGAATTTCAATTGTTATTCGGTATTAGGGATTACGGGATTGGGATCGGTATATACCGAAATACCGATCAATACCGAAATATAAGCTAGTGTGTATTTTATCCTCTCAACTAGACTCTCTCATTCACTACTACACGACCCTAAACTAACAAGAGTGTCATTTAATTATACATAGATCATTCTATCACTATTAATAGGTCTCTCAACCTCCAATTCGTCAAATTAACGATTACCAATGACAAGAACTTGAGATGTCTCCTCTCCTTCTTTCTCCTTAATAATATCCTAGTTCAAAACACTTTGCTTAGTCTTTTTCCCCTAAATGAAACAATAAAATCTAATTTATATGTTTAATTATTAATTGCAAAGGTAATTAATTTTGTATTTGATAATACCGATTGGGATACCGAAGTACCGATTGAGAGACCGAAATATTTAGGGATTGGGATTGGGATACCGAAATTATTTAGGGATTGGGATTGGGATTGACTTTAGGGTGTAATTCGGTATTTGGTATTTCGGTATTTGGTATTGGGATACCGATACCGTACCGATTTCCACCCCTACTCACAACCCTAAATCAATTGATTATAGCGGCAGCCTAAGAAAATCCCGATATATCAATTCATTCTTTACCATTCTGCACGCGAGCCGCACCGCAATACCCCAGCCTCACTCTCTCGATTCCTTTCCCTACGGAACACCACCACCGCCGTACGTCATGTATCATTCATCTTTAGCTCCATCCCACAGCGTCAGCGGCAAGGTTAGGGAGCTCCGAGTGACTACGACGAAGTCTTCCAGGCGGTGCTCCCCTAGTGATGATGGCGATGATGAAGGGAATGGCTGAAGCTTTCACTTTCGATGACTTCCAATCGCGCAAAAACCCCACCGCCGGGTCCCGCTTCCACCACACGGAGATAACCACCATAACTACTTCATCGATTCCTTTCTGCCTTTTTACAGGAGCACCACTGTAGTCTCACCCGTTCCTTTTGTCGAGCAGAACGCCACTGCTAGCGTACCACAGCCAAGACGGATATGTACCCGGAATTGATGGCGATGACGAGCTGTGAGCGGATAGAAGGCCGCCGGGAGGATTTAATGAATCGATGGTTTAGGTAAGGGCTGAACCTCGTAGGCCTTCATAAATTATGGTGTCACGTGAATGCATGGATGGATGGGGTTATATCGTGGGAATTGGCATGGAGTAATAGTGGGGTAGAGGATGGAATTATATAATAGGAGAACTATAATACGTAGGGAACTGATTTGTCTTTGGAATGGAAATTATATGCAGCTCTTGAATTGATACAAAGGAGATAGGAATTGCATGGAGACTGAACCGAGGTACACTGACAAATTCAAAGCCGTCGTAATGAGGTGAGTGTAAAGGGGTAAATTTTATGTCTTACGGTTTTCATGTATTTGCCTTGAGTATTTTCGAGTATTGATTTACGTGATGTATGTGCAGTATTTGATTCATGTTTGAGATTGCATGATCATGGTTGATGATATATGCCTTGTTTGAATTATGACTTGAAGTGCATGGTTATTATTTACTTTGAAATTTTATGAGTATAAGTTATTGTTAAAGTTTAAGAAACAAGTTCTTTTTAAGAAGTGACTCACCTTCAAGAGCGTGAAGTCGTTTTAAGTGTTTTTAGTCGCTAGCGCCAATCCGTTGCCATTTGAGATTTTCAGACAGAGCAGCAGTTATGCTCTTGAGATATTTAAGTTGAGCAGCAGTCATGCTCTTGAGATTTTTAAGATGGGCAGCAGTTATGCTCTTGAGAATCGTGGAAGAAGAGCCTTCCACGATAAGTTTAAGTTTAAGGAAAACCTGGAGGGCTTCTCATACGTATGAGTTGGGCAACCAGACTAACTAGTGAGGGATCCCTGTGTCGGTCAAGTATTTAAGTCAAGCTTTGAGAATTTAAGAATGGAGAGTAACAGTAACTCCCATACAGTTTTAAGAGTGGAAGTACAAACAACTTCCACCAATTTAAGTAAGTGTTTTAAGTAAAGTGTTAAGTATTAGAAGTTTAAACGTAAGGGCGTAGACTGACCCCATCTCACTCACTAGTTTGAAGAGAAAGAGCTAGAGGAGTAGTTAGAGAGCATCAAGAGCGAGAGAAACGTTTCGAGGGGAGCCAACTGGAGGAGAACGGTACGAGCATCGAGGAGGACGTTTGCGTTTCGGTCGGAGCAAGCATCTGCATAGACTTCTAGTTATTGTACTTTCTGTTTAGTAGTAAGACTGGAGATTAAGATTTTAAGGTTTGAGTTTGCTCAAATTTTAGGGCTTTGGATTTAAGTAATGACAGTTGTTTTTCAGTTTTTATTGAAGTTATCTACGAAAAGTATTTGCTATTTTTCTAAGTATTTGCATTTCTTACTTTGATTTCGCTGTTTATCAAGGGTATTTTGGTAAAATTAGTACCCGGCCGAGTTAGGGTGTTACAATCTGAGGAAGAAAAAGTTATCTCACTAGGCTCCCCCCTCTTCTTCTTCTTTCAGCTCACTTTCCCTTTTATACCTAGATCGACGGATGTTCACTGTCCCAGATCACGGCCTTGAACTCAAAGTCTAGACCGTAATCTTGGACAAAAATGCGCCATTTCACTAAAGCTCTTCACGGCCCGCAGCGGATTATCACGGTCGAGTGATCGTGATCTCTCGTAAGCCCGTGAGGTGCAAAAACTTCCTTGGACTGCTTGCCCTTCACGGTCCCGGCCACTTTATCACAGTCGACCAAACCGTGAACTTTTGGCTTCCACCATGATCCTCGGTTGTTTGATCCCTTTGATTCGTTTTCGCCCCTTTTTGTCCAATTTCCGTTCCCGATGTCGATCCCACCTGCTAGGATCTTAAACATACTAGAAACAAGCACAAACTAGCATAAAATCGAACCTCCCGGATTGAAAATGCCACAAACATCTAAAGAATATGAGTTAAAATGTGTCCAATTGTACTCAAATCAGGATAATTAATTGAATTTATGATTTTTAACATTTTTTTTGGTTTTATGCGCGATTGTGTTCAATTTTTTCTATATGATTATAGAACATGTTATGAAGTGAAAAATAAAAAAAAAATTATTTTTGAGCTGTTAATGACTTTTTGTTATGGACACAAACTATAACACACAATATATCAATGATAATTTCCCTAGTCTAATTTATGTAAAAGTTACAAAGCGGATGGGTAAATTAAAAAAATCGAGGTTAGAGGTTAAAGGTTAGGCTTTAAACTCCTTTAATGACATGAGTATTAATCTTGTTGTGATTAATAATATCAAATATAATTTATTATACTAGCTATGTAGTTTAAATGGTAAAAATTTTGGGTGTCATAAGTTGGATGTTCGAGTCTTATTAATGATAATTATATGCATATTTATTTAGTTCTAGTTTATCAAAATTTATAAGTCATTAAAAACTTAAAAATAATAAAAGTAATGTGGAATATTATGAAGTTTGACAAAGATGATAGTTTTGATGTCCATAATATAAGTCAAGGATTACGAATCATCAATTTATCAAATAAATTAAAAACCTTATCAGGCAGGGTGCGGGAATGTCTTTCTTCATCATCATTCTCGTTGATGATGAATGGAACCCCAACGAGGTACTTTCGTTCATCTCAAGGCTTGCGTCAAGGCAATCCTCTGATCCTGCTATTGTTTCTGCTTTGTACGGAAGGGTTTGTGGCACTATTCAATCGAGATGTTGCAGAGGGACACCAGGCCGGTATTCGTAATAGCCCAAGAGCACGCTAGTTTCCCACTTGTTCTTTGTGAACAATTCTTACCTTTTTCTAAGGGGGTTCCGTTCAGGGGTGTGACTCTCTTATGGAGGTGCTAGGGGAGTTTGAGACTCTTAGTGGCCAAAAAGTGAATCTGGTAAAGTTGGTTTGCTTTAGTCGTAATATACTAGCTTCGAAATGTGCATCTTGGGAAACAAGTTGGTAGTGGGTACGAAGGGGGTTCAGGACAAATATCTTGACTTACCAACTTTGATCTCCAAGTCGAAGTCGGAAACATTTCAATTCGTGAAAGAGATCCTCCTTGCCCGGTTACAGGGATGTAAACAGCATTGCCAGTTCATGTAATGTCCAGCTTTAAGATACCAAAGACTCTCTGTCGTCGGCTTGATAGGTTGATGGCACGCTTTTGGTGGGGTACAAGGGATGGTTCCCAAAAAATACATTGGATGTCATGGCGAAAGCTTTCCCATAGCTAACATGATGGAGAATTGGTGTTTTGTCGTTTTCAGGAATTTAACCAAGCCCTTATGCCGAAGGTGGGGGGAGGATACTAAAGGAGCCAGACTCTCTATTGGCTAGGATATATAAGGGAAAGTATTTCCTGAATGGATCTCGATTAACTGCGAGCCCCCCATCTCGGCTATCATGGAGGTGGGCAGTGGTAGAGTGTTCTTCATGGGTGCGCTCCATTAAAGCAAGGGTTACAATGGCAGGTGGGGACAGGGGAGAAAGTCATATTCGCTTGGTGAATTAGATTCCAAGGGAGGACAGGGGTGCGCCACCTTTGCTAGAGATGTCTCACGTTGAGGGTAATGAGAAGGTTTCCTCACTAATCCATCCCGAGCGAGGGGAAATGTTGTGATGATTGCTTGCATGCTTGCTTCTTAGTTAGGTGGGTAAAAAAGATTAAGACTATTCCTCTGCCCCGTCTTGAAGTGGAGGATAAGCTAGTCTAGATGAATGATCTGTCGGGAGTGTATATGGTGAAATCTGGTTATCATATGGTGTTTCGCAGGAATTACTCCTTAGATAAATGGAGGGAGGATGTAAGATGGATGGATCGGAAACTGTGGGTGACTATTTGGTCTTTCTAGGTACAACCGAAGCTAATGTTCTTCCTTTGGCAGATCTTTAGTCGCATCTTACCTACGACGGAGGTCTGCTCGAAAAGGAAGTTGGGTTGTGTGTCGTTGCCCATTTTGTTGGGCCAATTTGGAAACGATGGAACACCTCTTCTTTCTCTATCCAGTGGCAAAAGCTTTGTGGTCAGCGGCAGATGTTCGGGATTTGACTGTTGTACTAGATAGGTCAATTTTTTTATCTTTCTCCGTCGGGTCCTGTAGCGTGTCACATCTTTGGAGCTGGTGTGTAAGATTGCGGCAATGTTGTGGCGCATTTGGAAAGCATGAAATTCGGTCGTCTTTGAGCTTAAACAAGTCCGGATTTTGGTGCTTCAACAGCAACTCTGCTATCAGCTCTATGAATGGCTTGGAGTGGTAGCGGGGGAGGATATGGGTGTTGGGAGTGGCCTAACTGGTATGTTGCAGCCATGGATCTAGGGTGTCCCACTAGATTGGTTTGTTGTTTTGATGGAGCATTGAGTTATGGTTCCCACGCGGGGATTGGGATGGTTATTTAAGACGTGACAGGTGTTGTAGTGATGGCTAAAGGAGAACACTTGGAAGGGGAGTTTGATTTAGCCGAGGTGGAGTTGGTTGGCCTCCGGGAGGCTCTATATTGGTGCATTGAGAAGGGCATGGATTCGGTGCAAGTGCAGGGGGTGCCAAAGTGATCATTGACAAGGTTCATGTGTGGTGTGCTTTGGATGCGAAGGGTGGGGCGCTTTTCAGGGAAATCAAGGCTTTCCGACACATGTATCCAGATTATCTAAAACCGTTCGTTGATAGACAAAACAAGAGGATTGTCCACTTGGTGGCAAGGAAGGCCCTTGTATTGTCAGCTAGTGTTATGCTAGGATTTATTTTTGCGCTTGGTTTTGTATGGAAATGTAAACGTTTGATCTATTTTTCTTGGTAATGCAAGTTATCTTTGGTTTAAAAAAACTTCTAATAGTTCTGTTAAATTTAAGAAAATGGTAATTTTTTTAATTATGAAAGAAATATTATTATTCTTAACATAATGGTTAAATATTTGGGTCGCCATATGGTGCCTTCTATGGTACCCGGGTGAAATCCGGAGTACCGCATACCTTGAGTATGAAAACGCTATTTAGACCTCGAATTAGCAGGATTTTTGGTCATGATACTATACCCTAACCCTTAATGAGTGAACTCTAGGTCCTATTTATCTAAATCATAAACTATAAACCCTAAGATGGTGCATTGATTTTTTTGTCTATATTTGGATGAATCATAACCATGGATTATTGTTTCTAATTAAATTGATCTTAGGGTATAAGATTTAGAGAAATAAGACCTAGATTTTTATCTTCAAGGGTTAGAGTATAGTATCATGTCCGAAAGATTAGTCAATTCAAGGTCTGGATAGCGTTTTCATAATCAAGGTATGCGGTACCCGGGATTTCACCATGGGTACCGTAGAACTCGCCATATATATATATATATATATATATATATATATATATATATATATATATATATATATGGACTCGACTCGTATGCTCCAGACGCATAGCATGCTCCAGATCCTCAGATCGTTGATCTAATCTAACGGCTAGTATTAATTATATTAAAATTATATATTTAATAAAAATTATGATTACAAACTACACCCTTTAAATAATCATATGTGCTATGAAGTTCCCGAACAATAATTACCATCATGTTTTCTCGTGTGATACCTTATTTTATAGTAGTATTAATTATATTAAAATTATATATTTAATAAAAATTATGATTACAAACTACACCCTTTAAATAATCATATGTGCTATGAAGTCCCCGAACAATAATTACCATCATGTTTTCTCGTGTGATACCTTATTTTATAGAGTTCTATTATTCAACAGCAATTTTATACAATTGATAAAAAAGATTCTCCATTAAAAATTGGCTGGAATTGTTAATGAATCAAAACTTCATTGTCATCATCCACTCAAAGGTTATCGTCATCATCAAAGCAACCCCAATTACTACCCTTAAATCCATTGCGGCTTGATTCTCAAAGATGCCGATACACATGCTGATTGAATGCTCTAGCTTGGAGTTTGGAATTCCGGGAGACACCGATGAGTTGGAGCTGATCTCCATCAATGCCAGGTAGAGGCTGCTAGTGAATTCGTTGCGGCACCCGAGCTCCGGCGGAGAGGGGGCTCAATTGGTAAGGATTTAATTATGAGCCTAGGGTAGAATTCAATCGTGGCGGCGGTGGGGTTTGATATGTTTGACTGGAGAGGGAAGAGGATTGATTCGTCGATTGTTCAGAAGCTTGCAGGGAGGAAGGGGATTTCGCTTGGATGTGGGTCTCTACGGAACGTGGGATTGCCGGAGAAGAGAGATGGTGGTTTTATAGTGACGTCGGCGATTGGAATGGTGACTAGGGTTGCGGGAGAAGAGAACAGTGTCAGGATTACGGTGGTAACGACGGCGATTAGAACGGTGATGTGGGGTTGCCCGAGAAGAGATTCGGTGGTTGGATAAGCGTGTACCGGACTGCTACCCTTTCACTGACGAATCGGAATTAGTGGATGGTGTACGACGACGAATACACCATGGAAACAATGATAGAGGCTGGAGCTCGCGTCTCGTCAGCGGAATTCTCCTGGCCGGAGTTGTGAATCGAAACGGAGAAACTTCAGATGCAGAGTGAGATGGTAGGGAAGAAGAAGAGTCGCGCTAAATGACGGCGTTGTGTGTTCTCGGCGAAAACGACAGAACGATGACGGTGTTGGATCGGTGAGCGCGAGACGATCAGACTTCTCTCCGATGATCACTCCTGTGAAAAACCCTAATTTCCCAATCTAAGACCAAGTGAGAGAATCGAGTGATGGAGTTGTTAATTTTCAACAAAAGAAAAATGACTTGGTTCTGATATAAAATGCTGTTTTAATAAAACGATTCTGACCGGGCTTGAGCCCTTTACGATGTAACTAAAATTGAAATGGAATGGGCCTGCTGTTTAAGCCCACTTCACAGTATCTTCTTCTTCCTCAATAGACCGAGCCTTCTTCCCTGAACTCTGTTTCTGCAAAACAGAGGAAAACAGCAAGAACACTACCAACAGCAAAGTCAAGCTCAATCACACACACAAACCAGATTTTTACGTGGTATCCGATATTGGGAGAATGAGGATCCCAATATCGACTAATCCACGGTAGAAGACTCTCTTCTTGAGATCTTCTACGTAAGCACTATCTCAGTGTTTTGTGTTTTACAGAACTTGGTGAACTCCTAATTTGCTCCCTGCAAATCTACCAAGCTACACTCTCAGTGTTTAACCCTCCTGATCAAACACTCCGATTTTTCCCAGCTAATCTCCCCAACTAGCTCTACTGATCACTCAACACAAAAGACTCTAGCTTCACAAGCTCTCTCTTTTGTTCTCACAAATCAGAAGGAAAAATTCGCATATCACTATCTTCGGCTGCTTGTATATATATCACTCTTCCCATTTGAGCCGTTGAAGAAGAATCTCTTCTTACCAAGTTTGTTCCACTTCCTTTGGTAAGTTTGCTGTTCTTTCCAATTTTGCATTCCTTTGAATTTCTCTGATTTAAACCCGCACTTCCTTTCCTTTTGTGCTACTCATCCTCACTGAATGCTAACCTCGATCTGCTTCTCCTAACATTCTCCCCCTAAGCATGTCATTCGCTCCTGCTCCTGCTGTTTCTACATAATCTGCACATCTCAACAAACAGTTGGTGCAGCCTGTTCCAAGATATTTCAACTAATCAAAAATGCAAAAGAAACTGAGTCCATTTTATTGATATTTCAAACGAAAACACACCAGACACATGACACAGACATGGATTAGCAGTCAACCCGTATTCGACTCGAGGACACACAATCACAGTAAAGGAAAAACTGACACTAGGACTAGACAACAGCAATGGACTCCCCCTAAACCAATTGCCCCATCTAAAACTCATACTCTGGAGGGGACTCATAATCGGACACTCCATCTTCATCATGCGAGCTGCTTGGTTCAGCTTTCTTAGCTAATTCAATTTGAGCCTTGCAGTATTCTAGACTCAGGAGCTCCTCACTTTTGAAGGATAGAATTTTCTGATCCAAAGCTACTGATGCAGCATCTAGTAGTGCATAGACCAGTTGATTGGCAGAGACAGCAGTATGCTCTCCCCCTGAGCGAATGACAGGCTTTCTCCTGCCAACAGAAGCATCAACACGAACAAGAACATGCTGTGCACGCAAATCCTCACGTATATCACAAACAACGATCTTGTCAGAAAGATCGATGCCAAGATTGTAGAGAAGGCGAGTAATCTGAGGACCAAAGGGGAGTGGACCAGAGTAGTTCTCATCTCCAAACTTAATCATGTGAGCAAACATGAGTGAGGAGAAGTTGAGAGGAATCTGATCACGGGCATTGGCCATGATCCAGACATCCGAGGGATGAGCTAACTCAGAACTCGACACACTGCGAGGAAGCAGAACACGAGTTATGAAGAAGTGCATCACTTTAAACAGATCTGCGAGTCGGCCAGCTGAGAGCATGTTGGAAAAACGGCGGCCAATGTTGTGAGTAAGAGATTCTAAGGCAGAGCCATAGTCAAAACGAATCTCAGCCAGGTCATCATTGGTGGCAGCAGAAGATCCTTCACAAGGAAGGCCTAGGATTTCAGCCAGCAACGCGGGTGTGACCAGTATCTCATGATGATACACGACAGTAGTGAAGGAGGCAGGACTTGGGCCAGGACCTCTTTTCAGACTCGCATAAAACATCCTCACGGCCTCGGGGCACTGACTGAACCTCCGATTCTCAAATAGAGAATCCCACCCAAGATTGGTGATAAGCCCAGAGATGTCTAGGCCATACTTCTGGAAGGAAGAAGGATGAATAGTGAATGATGGATAGAGAGGACGATGGCGAAAATGATTGAGATAACGCTCATAGCGCGCAGGGTTGTGAAACCCCTTGTTGTTGAAGGTGACTGCAGGATGCAGTTGAAAGTTGATGGGAGCCATGTTAAAGAACAAAAGATGATTGTATCGTGAGTGGGGTAAAGGATGAAGAGGAGAACTAAGGGGTACACCCTATATAGGATCAGTTGACGAAGGTAAGAGGGGAAAGGAGAAGATTTTAAGGAAGGTAGAATCATTGTGATTAATCAATCAGTGCTGATTCTACTGGATCAGGGCAATCTCTTCCTGAGAGAATAGGCCAAGTTCTCTACGAATAATTAGGAACTTTTCAGTCCCTAAAGGCTTAGTAAAGATATCGGCCCACTGGAGATCAGTTTTGATAAATTGAAGATGAATTTGGCCGTCTTGAACGAGATCTCTAATGAAATGATACCTAACTTCTATATGCTTAGTTCTAGAGTGCTGAATTGGATTTTTAGTCATATTAACAGCGCTTGTGTTGTCACACATGACTGGTAAAGAACCAAATTGAATCCCATAATCACTAAGCTGATATTTCATCCAGAGAAGTTGTGTGCAACAGAACCCTGCTGCTACATACTCTGCTTCTGCAGTAGAAAGAGCTACTGTATTCTGTTTCTTGCTGAACCAGGAAACTAGAGAAGAACCTAGAAAATGACAAGCTCCTGAGGTGCTTTTTCTGTCTACTGAACATCCAGCATAGTCAGAGTCGCTGTAGCTAATTAGTTCCAGACTAGAGTCACTAGAATACCAGAGTCCTAAGCTAGGAGTTCCAACTAGATATCTAAAGATCCTTTTGATGGCAGAGTAATGACTTTCTTTAGGGCAGCTTTGGAACCGAGCACTCACACATACACTGTACATGATATCTGGCCTGCTAGCAGTCAGATATAATAGAGACCCAATCATTCCCCTAAACAGACGACTATCTATAGGTTTTCCTGATTCATCCTTAGTAAGCTTTATTGAGGAACCCATAGGAGTGGAAGCAGCTTTTAGATTTGTAAAACCAAAACGTTTTAACATGTTATTTAAATATTTTGTTTGACTGATAAAGATCCCCTTCCCTGTTTGTTGGATTTGCAATCCTAGAAAGAAATTTAATTCACCCATGAGACTCATTTCAAAGGCTCCTTTCATTGAAGTTTCAAAGTTTTTACACATTTCCTGATTTGTGGATCCAAAAATTATATCATCCACATACACTTGTACTAGCAGAATGTGTTCTCCTTGATTTTTTATAAACAAGGTTTTGTCTACTTGACCCCTACGAAAACCTTCTTTGATTAAGAATTGACTTAGTTTGTCATACCAAGCTCGAGGAGCCTGTTTTAGACCATACAAGGCTTTATTCAATTTATAAACATAATCAGGATGTTCAGGATCTTCAAAACCAGGGGGTTGTTCAACATACACCTCTTCTTTTAAATCCCCATTAAGAAAAGCACTTTTTACATCCATTTGGTATAATTTAAAGCCTTTTGAGGCAGCAAAGGCACAAAGAAGTCTAATTGCCTCCAATCTAGCTACAGGCGCGAAGGTTTCATCAAAATCTATGCCTTCCTCTTGATTATAACCTTGTGCAACCAATCTAGATTTATTTCTTATGATTATTCCAATTTCATCAGATTTATTTCTGTAAACCCACTTAGTCCCTATGATGGTTCGGTTTTTAGGTCTAGGAACCAAGTCCCAGACTCTGGTTCTTTCGAACTGATGCATTTCTTCATGCATTGAAGCATTCCAGAACTCATCCTCTAAGGCCTCATCAATGTTCTTAGGTTCTATTAATGATATGAAAGCAGTATGTTCAGGATAGGCTTTAGATCGCGTGACCATACCTTGATTTAAGTCTCCAATCACTAGAGATGGTGGATGCCGCTTTTGAATGTGCAGAGGAGCTTCTTTCTGGCATACGTTTTCAGGACTTGCATTTTGATCTGTCTCAATGTCTGCTGTAGCCTCTGCAACTTCTTTAGTTTGACTTATATTGAGTCCAAAGTCTTCATCTTCTTCTAGAGTTTCTGCACACTTACTGGTAGACTCATCAAATACCACATGAATGGACTCCTCAACCTTGAGGGTCCTTTTATTGTACACACGATAGGCCTTGCTATTTACTGAGTAGCCTAGAAAGATAGCTTCATCTGATTTTGAATCAAACTTCCCTAACTGATCTTTGGTGTTTAGAGTAAAGCATTTGCATCCAAATGGATGAAAATACCCTAGATTAGGTTTTCTGTTCTTCCAAAGTTCATAGGGTGTTTTATTCAATTTTGATCTGATTAGAGCTCTGTTTGTTATGTAACAAGCAGTGTTGATAGCTTCACCCCAGAAATGTTTTGGTACCCCATAATCATTTAGCATAGTTCTGCCTATTTCAATGAGTGTTCTGTTTTTCCTCTCAACAACACCATTTTGCTGAGGTGTTCTAGGTGCAGAGAAGTTATGTGTAATTCCTTTCTCATTACAGAATTGCTCAAAGTTTTCTGACACAAATTCACCACCATGGTCACTTCGAATACTAACAATTTTTGTTTGTTTCTCATTTTCAACTCGAGCAGAGTAGTTTTTAAACTCAAACAGAGCCTCATCTTTACTGGTGAGAAAGAGTACCCAAGTATATCTTGAGTAATCATCCACAATTACAAACGCATAATACTTTCCTCCTAGACTTTTTATATTGCTGGGTCCAAATAAGTCAAGATGAAGCAACTCCAAAGGTCTGTTAGTGGATATAACTGTCTTTGATTTGAAGGAAGTCCTAGAATGTTTTCCTTTAGCACATGCATCACAGAAAAATTCCTTCTTGCTATTAATTTTAGGAATTCCTCTTACCAACTCAAGGTTTACTAGTTTGGACAGGATACCTATACTGACATGACCTAGTCTACGATGCCATTCTACTTGATCATTCTTATCAACTGAAATTAAACAAGTTTCATTGAAGGCATCTTTGTCATTTAGATCAATGGTGAAAAGCTTACCCTTTCGTTTGCCAGTGAAAAGTATTTTACCACTAGAGATTTCTTCAACAAAACATTTTTCAGGTTCAAATATTACTCTGTTCTTAATTCCACACATTTGACTTATTGACAGCAGGTTATGTTTAAGATCTTTAACCAACATGACATTGTTTATTGATGGACTCAAACCTACTTGCCCTTTACCTAGAATTTCAGTGCTGAAATTATCACCAAAGAACACTTTACCTTTCTTTCCTAGGACCAGATTTGTAAAAAGCCTTCTATCTCCAGTCATATGGTGTGAGCATCCACTATCCAGAATCCAAACGCTGTCTGCCATGCTCACTTGGAGACAGGTCTGCAAAAACAATTTTGTTTATTTGTTTTTAGGTATCCAAACTAATTTGGTTACCCTTCCTAATTTAAATTCTTTTGAGCAGTTATGACTTGAATGTCCTACTTCATGGCAGTTAAAGCAGTTCAAGGTTTTTACTCGATTTTCTTTGGCTAAACGCTTTCTACATTCAGCAATATGATGTCCAATTTTATGACAGTAGTGACACTCTGAATTCCTGAACCTTTGAGGGTATCTATAGTTTGTATTTAGATTTCTGCTCGAGACCCTTTTTGGTTTACATTCAATTTTCAACTTTTTAATTTCAGTATCTGCTGATTCCAGCTTACTCTTTAGCTCATTATTTTCAGTCACAGCTTTTGCAAGTTTACTTTCAGCATCATTTTTCTGTGATTTCAAGGTTAAGTTTTCTTTTAGCAATTCTTCATATTTTGACTTGATTAGTACATGCTTTTGTTTTACCCTTAAAAACTCGTTTTGAATATCTAGAATTGTCTCATCTAACAGTTCATCTTCACTACAACAATCAGAGTAGTAGAGATTTACCTGAGTTTCGCTTTCCTCAATGTCGCTTGTACCAATCGCCATATAAGCTTCTTGTTTGACATCATCCTCATCTTCGTCGTCTTCACTGCAGCTCCATGTAGCTGCAAAGGCCTTTTCTTTCTTCAGTAAGGGGCAATCTGCCCTGATATGTCCAGATTTCCCGCACTTGAAGCATCCTGTTTGTGACTGATTTTTCTCTGAACTTGTTCCTTCTTTCTTGTTCTTCAAACCAAACCTGCTTGGTCTGCTGAATTCCCTCTCATTTTCTCCATCTCTTGCTCTGCTTACAAAGTTTCCTCGTCTCTTTTCTTTTCTCATTCTCAGCAGTTTGGCTACATGTTTGCTGAGCATTGCCAATTCATCATCCTCCATTTCTTCAAGACAATCCAAATCTTCTTCCTGTGTTACTGCCTTGAAGGCTATCCCTTTCTTTTCCTTTCGAGGCTCTTCTACCTCTTCTCTCTTCAGTTTTTCTTCATGTGTTACCAGGGATCCAATTAGTTCATCTAAGCTCAACCTGGTGAGATCTTTGGACTCTTCGATGGCGGTTACTTTGGGTGTCCAGCGCTTAGGCAGAGCCCAGAGAACCTTCCTTACTAAATCCGCACTTGCATACTCTACCTCCAGGTTTCTTAGACTGTTAACAATTGTAGTAAATCGCTCGACCATTTCCCTGATTGACTCTTCTGGCTTCATGATGAACGACTCAAACTCTTGCTTCAGACTATTGATCCGGGAGATCTTCACATGCGATGTGCCCTCGTGAGCTATCTGGAGTTTATCCCAGATTTCCTTGGCGGTTTTACATCCCGACACCCTGTGATATTCCTCGGGACCCAAAGCACAGTACATCAGGTTGGTAGCTTTTGAATTCATCTGAAAATTCTTCTTGTCGGCCTCAGTCCATTTTCCGCGAGCTTCCTTCACTTCAAGGGGACCATCCATTACTATGTTCCACAGATCGGGATCTGTTGAACCTATGAATAACTCCATGCGATTGCGCCAGTACCCGTAATGAACTCCTTCAAATCTTGGTGGTCTTGTTTGGGAGAAGCCATCCGCCATGAAAATTCCAGTAGCTGATCCCGAGCTCATCTTCACTGCAGACAATTACGCCTTTGATGCAGGAGCCGGGCTCTGATACCACGTGTTGGATCGGTGAGCGCGAGACGATCAGACTTCTCTCCGATGATCACTCCTGTGAAAAACCCTAATTTCCCAATCTAAGACCAAGTGAGAGAATCGAGTGATGGAGTTGTTAATTTTCAACAAAAGAAAAATGACTTGGTTCTGATATAAAATGCTGTTTTAATAAAACGATTCTGACCGGGCTTGAGCCCTTTACGATGTAACTAAAATTGAAATGGAATGGGCCTGCTGTTTAAGCCCACTTCACAGTATCTTCTTCTTCCTCAATAGACCGAGCCTTCTTCCCTGAACTCTGTTTCTGCAAAACAGAGGAAAACAGCAAGAACACTACCAACAGCAAAGTCAAGCTCAATCACACACACAAACCAGATTTTTACGTGGTATCCGATATTGGGAGAATGAGGATCCCAATATCGACTAATCCACGGTAGAAGACTCTCTTCTTGAGATCTTCTACGTAAGCACTATCTCAGTGTTTTGTGTTTTACAGAACTTGGTGAACTCCTAATTTGCTCCCTGCAAATCTACCAAGCTACACTCTCAGTGTTTAACCCTCCTGATCAAACACTCCGATTTTTCCCAGCTAATCTCCCCAACTAGCTCTACTGATCACTCAACACAAAAGACTCTAGCTTCACAAGCTCTCTCTTTTGTTCTCACAAATCAGAAGGAAAAATTCGCATATCACTATCTTCGGCTGCTTGTATATATATCACTCTTCCCATTTGAGCCGTTGAAGAAGAATCTCTTCTTACCAAGTTTGTTCCACTTCCTTTGGTAAGTTTGCTGTTCTTTCCAATTTTGCATTCCTTTGAATTTCTCTGATTTAAACCCGCACTTCCTTTCCTTTTGTGCTACTCATCCTCACTGAATGCTAACCTCGATCTGCTTCTCCTAACAGACGTTTCTAATATTAATGACTTATCTAGTTATTTACAGTAGTAGCGTAGCTGTCCGTCTGGGCAAAAATATATCCTGGAGGAAACCTGGTCTGAGGATTCAGTGCTCGAACCAGGAACCACTAACCTACTTTTGCAAAAGGCACCACGTTCACCATGCTGGTTGGACTAGAGTCTTTCATTTGACACACCTACACCTTTAATTATAAACGAATAACGATTAATGGTTTATCCTAAAATTAAAGGCTAAAACTAAAACTGTGTCTTTGTCACCATCAGCATCCACATTATGTACCCTATCATTTGGAGAGATAATTTTCATCCATGAAATATATGAAGAACGATCGTCGAAACCGAATAAACGAGAATGGTTAAATGACAGGTTGGTGACATATATGATATATTTAACAAGATATGTGCACACTAGTATGAAATCTTGTGACGGTTTGTTTTAAGTTGTATATGTCAAACTATTAGTCTGTAATTGTTTCATGTTGACTTTTAATTTAATTTGGAGCATAATTCAATACTTTGACTAATCGGGACCATCAATTATTATCTATTTAACTTTTGATTATATGAATATTATGGTTTGGATTTACAGAATTAGGGATTCAGGTGAAACCATTAAAAATTACGGTATAGTATTGCGCTTCAAATCCGATTGATTCGTGATCTAAATAGCAAAACACGATGGATATTCGTATATTGTTGTGAAATGAGAAACCTTAACCAAACAAAATTTCTGAGAATTGTTACTTCATATTGTTGATAACATATGTAAAGACAAAAAATAATATAGTGATACGGTATAATACAATATGAATAAAAAATTTGATTGGCACACATACTTATACAAAATTAGTGTTGTATATTACACAAAATCTAGGTTTAATGAAATGTTGTTTATAATTGTTAAATCGTGTATTGGTTATAGCCAACAAAGGTCTTTCACGGGCTTCATTATCCGCTTGATTAGATATATGGCAATCACATGCTCCGCACGATCAGTTCTCATAGTTATCCCACGTGCAAACGAGTCATATTCAATGGGTTGACTTCTGTCTATCGTTGTTTCTCAATACTGGAAACCCAACTGTCTCAATCTTTTTTATGCGACAGCATATACTTTCTTTTAATCCGACGTTGTTTCCCTGTTACAAAGCCTAATTATATATGTCAGTTTAAATTACAAGGTCTAATTACATATTAGATTATGTTGAAGGTAAAGGCTAATTAACCAAACTACATATGTGGTTTCACTTGAAGATTTGTATTTTCGTCACCAACAAGTGAACAAAACCACATGTCGTTGTTTAAAATCAATAAAATAAGTGTAATCGTAAATAATATGCTTGAAAGATTAACAATTTGAGCATGTAAGAGATAGGGATAATATTTATTTTAATTCAAATGAATTTATGCTTTAACATCATGAACATATTAAATTCTTGGGTAATGTTTATTTTTTATTCAAATTATTTTTAAATTCTTTTATATTATTCAAACCTATCGAAATACTAAGAATTAATCAAATGTTAACTTCCAGTTAGCAATTTTGTTAGTAATATTGACTTGACAAATATGATACTGACTTGGAAGAGATACATGAATGTCAACATTCCAAAAATTTGTATTTTAACTGAGAAAAGGCTTACAAAATTATTAACAATAACGTAAAAATGGCTAATATTTTGATGCATCATGAAATATTTGGCTAATTAATAGAATTTTAATAGGTTTGGATAATATAAAAGAATCTAAAAATGTTTGGATAAAAAATACACATTACCCTAAATTCTATTTGTGCTTAAACTGAAAATAACTAATAACATTTAAATTTCCCTCTAATTAATCCAAAAAATATTTCCCTCTATTTTTCGTTACTAATGCAGATTACTGCTTTGCTGGAGGAAAAGTTCAAAAGATTATTTGCAATACATTTCTCACTAAATTTATTATTACAAACTAACCAATTGGTGGAGGCAAAATTCAAACGTGAAACAAAATTTAACATTTTCAAAATTTCCTTTCTCACTCTTTTTAGAAGACCGCCTTTTTTATCCGCCAAATAATTGGACGACTCTTTTCAATGAGAGCCGCTTGCTCTTGTGGTAGCCATGACTCGCTCTTTCTTCTCGTTTTGCTTCACAAACTTCTTGTTCTTGGTTTCTGATTTTGTCGTGATGATTTAAATTGCATCGGATCAGACAAATAATTGGCAACCAAAAGTCACATGTTTGAGTCCATTTAAATTGCACTGAATCTTGTGAAGCCAAGCACGGCCTCAACCAGAGAAAACAACTAGAGCCCATATTACCCAAAGGATTTACCACCACCAAATTTTTTATAGTAGTGGAGTTATCGGGAACCACCGATGTGGTACTTTTCTAGCACTGTCTCCTCTTTTCTTCTTTGACCTGGCTAATGGCTATAACCTTCATCCAACTTAGGTTGATATTCCTTCTTCATTGGAAAGCCACGTAAGGCTATGGTCATAATTCCAACCACAACAGCAAGAAAGTAGGATACCATGAAAACATAGTATTCAGTTGGATTCTTGTTGTTCCAACCAGGGAATGGCTTCCCAATTTCTGTATCTTCATTCCTTCTTAACCCATTACCCATTACATATTCTTAACCCATTACATATTCTAAGTGCTTTAAATACTCATGCTTTAAATTAGTTTAAGAATAATGAACTCATAGTTTAGTGTGCTTAAGAAGTGTGTGGTACTTAAATATTTTTATTTATTAGGCATGACTCGAGCTTGTTCGCGAGCCTTCGAGCTGAACATGGTATGGCTCGAATTCGGCTCGTTCAGTTAATGTGCTTGTTTGCAAGCCGGCTCAGTTAAGACGAGTCGATTATCAAACGAGTTTTTCTCGAGTCAAACGCCGAGCCGTTCATGAGCGGCTTGGTTCATTAACAACCGTGAGTGTATCTAGAAATATCAAATTTCTCATAATCAAAGAATTTTATATTTTCATTTGGGTCATCTATAAATAAGAATAATGGATCAAATAACAAACAACGAATCAAACAGAATCAAGTTAAATATGTTTGATATTATCAATTATTTCTCATTTGTTATAATTTTATACCCAAGTGCATCGCAATCATTAAATATCCAAACTAGGAATATTTCTTATATCGTAATTAGGTTGTAAACAATACGGGAGTCAGAAAATGAAAACATTAAAATTCTCCCTCTTGTTTTTTCAGAAACCCTGTTTTTATCCGCCAAAACAAAATTTCATTTCTTTGCAACCCTTCCCATCCCACTGAAACAGAATAGCACACTTTCATTCTCTCTTTCCATTAATCGTTTGATGTTTCTGGGAAATCTGGTCGATTTGGGGTCTTCGAAGCTGGTCCACTTTGCCGGCGGCCGAAGGTGTGGCCTTGTCGATGAGCACGCGGAGAAGTAAGCTTCCGAATCTCTGCACTTCCCTCGCCCCGATTCGGCTTTGATTCGCTGAAACGGCGATGGTTCAGGTTCATGCTCTGGTAGCGAGCAACGAAATGGCGATTGAAGCTGGGATCGGAAGGGAGATCCACAGCTTGCAGACGGGTTTGCAGAGGAAGGCGGATCTTGGACTGGGGAGGCGAATCAGAATCTCGACGAGGAGGTCGTCTCCGAGTTTGCTGATGGCGGAAGGAGGGTTTCCTTCTGAACTGATTCGCCACCGTTTTCTAGGGGCGGGACGGTGGAAGAGCTCGCTTAACGGCAGTCCCATTCCTCGTTGCATTTGGCGGAGACCATGGCGATAAACAAACAGACGGATTGAGGGAAGATAACTCCGATGCTGGCGCCGGGGGAGAAAAAATGCCTTAGTTTACTGGCGTTTCCACTGGGAATATTTGATCTTGATTCTGGACATCTTCTTGCAGCACATGACCAGTTGTTGTATGTTCCATCTCGTCTTATTTTAAGCGTATTTCTCTATTTTTGTCTTTGCTCCTTGCCGATCTTTTCCACCTAATAAGTGGATTACCTTCCTACTATGATGCTTGCCTTCTTAGTTCTTACCCTCATCTTAATCTAATCTAGATGCATAGCTTTAAAATGACTTGAGGTTGGTTGCTGTTGAGTTAACAGGAACTGGAATTTGGATGGCAAATAGTGCTGGGCACAATTGTTGGATTCTTGGGAGCAGCATGTGGGAGTGTGGGTGGTGTTGGTGGAGGTGGCATTTCGTTCCTATGCTTAGCCTAATTGTTGGGTTTGATCCCAAATCCTCAACTGTCATCTCTAAATGTAAGATTACACGTTTTGGAATGACAGTAAAGTTAAAGACTAAGTGGCATTGCTGAAGTTAATTGAATTGGTGAATGTGTGTATGATAATTTTCTTTTCGTTTAGGTATGATAATGGGTTCAGCTGCATCAACTGTGTACTATAATCTTAGGCTACAACATCCTACACTTGACATGCCAATCATTGTTTATGATTTGGCTCTACTGATCCAGCCCGTGCTTATGCTAGGAATTAGTATCGGTGTGACTTTTAATGTCATCTTCGCCGACTTTTAACTGCTGGAAACCTGCTGGGAACCTATTTTTACCCCTCTTGTCGGTTTGTCTTTGTTAAGAATGATTATTTTAGTACTTAAATTTAGGTTAGTTACATTATTATTTTAATATTTTTGGTAGCTTAACCTTCCACTTCAATTAATTATCCAATGCTGCCATGTGTAAATTGATTCATTTATTTTTGCCTTGTGTAATTATCCTTGCCGATCTTCTGCCATGTGTAAATTGATTCATTTATTTTTGCCATGTGTAATTATCCTTACCGATCTTCTTCCTCCCAAAACCTTCCATATTCATCCTTGTGTGTTCTGTACAGAGGAAAAAATGAGAACACACTCTATCTCCCTTCCTCTGGAATTTCCCCGCTTTTAATGGAATTTCCCCGCAAGATGACAGTCAGTCAGCGATTACCAATTTAACTTTCCCATGAGCATTTTTTGATTACCCTTCCTCATGTCTGACCTCCGCACCGCCATCTCCATCGATTTCGTCTGCAGGTGTTTCCAGTATAGAGTTTTTCGTCGATCCGCCCTTACCCCCATCTCTCGAGTATGCGATTTTCACTATGCAATAGATAGCGATGGCGCTCGAAAAAATCCAGAGCTCGGCTATTGAAGACAATTTGGTAGGAGAATTGATTCGATGGTGAAAAGAGGATAGGAACCGTCCATGAGAATGAAGGGGATATGGGAAAGGGGTTTTTTGGAGTTGTACGACATGGTGGTTCTGACTTCTGTGTTTACATCTATCAACTAATGAATAGTTTGAATGTAACTTGATGGAAACACAATCACACAAAAATTGGGTGTTCGGTTAATTAGATAGAAGAATATTAGGCATGATAATATGAAAAGATACGAAAATTTTGTATAGGGACTAAAGAGCACCTATAAAAAAGTAATAGAACCAATCAATTATTATAGAATCGTAATTAATAAATAATTTAATTAGAATTATTAACAGACGTTAGATTAAATCAACGGTGTAGAGAACCTGGAGCATGCTATGTGTCTGGAGCGTGTATATATATATATATATATATATATATATATATGGTGCCTTCTACTGTACCCCGGGTGAAATCCGGGGTATCGAATACCTTGAGTATGAAAATGCTATTTAGACCTCGAATTATCAAGATTTTTGGGCATGATACTACACCCTAACCCTTAATGAGTGAACCCTAGGTCCTAATTATCTTAATCATAAACTATAAACCCTAAGATGGTGCATTGATTTTTTTGCCTATATTTGGACGAATCATAACCGTTGATTATTGTTTCTAATTCAATTGATCTTTGGATATAAGATTTAGAGAATTAAGACCTAGATTTTGATCTTTAAAAGTTAGAGTATAGTATCATGTGCGAAAGATCAGTCAATTCAAATTCTAGATAGCGTTTTCTTACTCAAGGTATGCGATACCCCGGATTTCACCCTGGGTACCGTAGAACTCCCCATATATATATATATAATCAAAGGTATGCCATACCCTTAGTAAAAATACTATATCTAGACCTTGAATTGATCGTAGTTTGAGACATGGTACTACATCCTAACCCTCAAAGATTAAAATCTAAGTCCTTATTCTCATACAATAAGATTAATTTAATTAGAAACAATAATCAACGATCATGATTCATCAAAATACATACTTATATGCATCATCTTAGTGTTTAGGGTCTATAATTTAGATAATTAACACCTAGAATTCACTCGCCAAGTTCATCAAAAGGCTTCTCACCAAGAAGCGGAAGTTTGAAGACCTTGCCTCAATCACCTCGAGCGAGGAGTGCACCGCCATCATCCAACACAAGCTTCCCAAGAAGCAACAAGATCCAGGGAGTTTCATTATTTCCTTATGCATTTCATGTAGTGAATTCTTTGGCGGATCTAGGAGCAAGCATTAATGTTATGCCTTTTAAGCTTTATCAAAAGTTAGATCTAGGTGAACTAAAGAACACTATGTTGAGTGTGGCATTAGCGGATAGGTACGTGGTCCATCCAAAATCCATTGTCGAAGACGTCTTAGTACGAGTAGGCAAATTCTATTATCTAATGGGTTTTGTTATCCTAGATATTAGTGACGATGTAGATGTGCCCCTCATCCTAGGACGTTCATTTCTCTCCATAGCCAAGGAATTGATTGATGTGAAAGAGGGAACTTTAATTCTGAGTGATGGTGAGGAGAAAAATACTTTTTGATTGATCACAAGGATAAGTCTATGAATGTGAATGAGATAAAATCAAAATGTAATGTTGTTAAGGAGAAGGCTCACCCCGATTGTACTTCTTGTCTTTGTGATGATGAGTTGCAGGTTGCAAGAAGGGTGAGAAACCCGAAGGAAGGACCAAGAAGGAATGGAGACTGAAGTTAAAAAGTCTATGCTTGTCCCACATAAAAAACAAGGGCAAGGAGATGATGGTGGGCTATGAAGGCCACACATTGCCAAGGATGTGAGTGTTAAGTGATAATCGTGTCTATGATAAATATGAATTGGTCTTTGTATGTTTTGTGTTTGAGTTTGGAGCACAGTAGAGTCGATCAGGGTCAAAAATAGCCAAAATCTCAAGTCTTTGCACACTTCACTATTTGTGTGATTTTCATGGTTTTCATACTATGAAGATTACATTGCTCGGTCGCGAGATGCACCGAGATTTCTATCCATTTTGCACACTTCACGATTTGTCTGTAGTTTTCACTGGCAGAGCCAATGAAAATATTATACTCCCGGCGTCCCAATTCCCAAAGCCAATACCTCCCTTAATGTTATATCGTTAACCGCAATACCACTCCTAATAAAAAGCTACAATTATACTTTAACATAATGGTAAAATATTTGATTTTATATATATATGGTGGCGTATTCGGTGCACCCACTTTTTCGGGTGCACTCAGTGCACCCGCATCATAATTGTCATTCTGACCATGCGATTCATGTCAAAACGGTATCAATTGTTGCTCATGATATTATGAACAAGTAGCACATGAATTTGAAAAAAATTAATTCAAAATTTACTTTAATTTGAATGATTTAGGATTTAGGGATTTAGGGTTAGGGTTTAGGTTTACAACTCCATATATATTATATTTTAGGGCAAATACAATATATTAGCCATAACTATTAAGCAGCGGGAAATTATAGCCACAACTATCGAAATACAAATTATTAGCCAATCGTTAAGTTTTCGTTAATGACTAAGCTTTTACGATGGTGAGCTAGCTCCCACGTGGCAGTCGTCATATCATATTTTTTACGATGCTGACATGGCCTTCTACGTTAATAATTTGAAAACAGTAACAGCTGTTAGCCAAATCTTGACCCACAATAATAGTTATGGCTAATAATTTGTTTTTAGATAGTTGTGGCTATAATTCCCCGATACTTAATAGTTATGGATAATATATTGTATTTACCCTATATTTTACGAGATAAAAAATAGTAAAACCGGACGGAAAGGTTGCATCAGTGCCGTTCCCCCACCTTTAGCCATCTTTTTCTTCCACTCCAAACAAAACTTCGGTGTCAAAAGTTTGCATCAAATGGGATGGACCAATCATCATCGCCGCTGTCCTCCTCAAGCTTCCACTAGCGAAGCCGGCAGATTCAGAAACAGTTTTTCATTCACTTGCCTCTTCTTCTCACCTCCCCTACTTCTACCCATCTCCACTACTGGCATAAGAACAAACCCAAAAAGCAGAGGCCGGAACTTGATCACAATATGGCTCAAAGGCAAAACGGTGCCAGGCTAGTGTTCCCCATTGACTTGAAGAAGAAGCCATGCGAGCAGAAGCTCCCCCTCCACAACCGTTGGCACCCCGACATCCCTCCGGTGGCTGACGTGGTCGCCGGAGAGCTTTTCCGGGTGGAGATGATGGATTTCAGCGGCGGCCGTATCACTCAGGAATTCTCCGCTGAAGACATCAAACACGCTGAGTCGCTGACCCTACTAATGTGAGTTCTCAAAAAAAAAATGTCTTTCTTTTCCCCCCTTAATCTTCCGAGTCTTGAGCTTTAGCTTTGGTTTGTGAAGTAGTCTAATTTCATTTGGGAACCCCAATCATAGTTCAAAGAGAAAAGTCAGTGATGGGTCACTTTCACCTCAAGAAATGGTGGAAGTCGATGTTTTTTTTTTTTAAGTTTTGTCATCTACAACTCGAACTGGAGAAAAAAAACTCTCCATTTGTCTCATCCTCAATTGTACCACCAAAAACAGAAAGAAAGCCAACCAGGCTTCCTAAAGGCCATTGATTGATTGTCTTTTTTGGGGGGTCAGTCATGGCTCCATCGACACCAAGGTTAGTAATTCCAGTAGATGTGAAGAAGCAGCCATGGGAGCAAAACCCACCTCTTCACAACCGCTGGCACCCTGAAATCCCACCGGTTGCAGAGGTTAAAGCCGGCGAATTTTTCAGAACTGAGATGGTAGACTGGACTGGTGGGAGCGTTAGGGATGATGAATCCGCCATGGATATCAAAACCATAGACCTTTCCTGCGTAAATTGAACATGAGCCTCTCTCTCTCTGGCTATTCTACTCGAGCTTTTGATCAAAACACTTGCAAGAATTCCGGGAAAAGGTCCAAATTAGATGTGGGGTTGTTTCTTTCTGGTGTGCAGGTGCATCATCTCAGCGGACCGATCAGGGTTGTGGATGAAGATGGTGTTCCAGCGAAGGCAGGAGATCTTCTTGTTGTGGAGATTTGCAACTTGGGTCCTCTCCCTGGGGATGAATGGGGCTATACGGCAACATTTGATAGGGAAAACGGCGGTGGTTTCCTCACTGATCATTTCCCCTGTGCAACCAAAGCCATTTGGTACTTTGAAGGCATTTTCGCCTATTCTCCTCACATCCCAGGTGGGCACTGAAAGCTTTGTTTTTATTGCTCTAATGACCGTGAATTTGCATCACATAAAGTAAGTATTTGGTTTCTGCTACCGAGTCAGGAGTGAGATTTCCGGGACTGACTCACCCTGGAATCGTTGGGACTGCACCTTCAATGGAGCTGCTCGAGATTTGGAACGAAAGGGAAAGAGATGTTGAAGAGAATGGGCATAAAACTCTGCCACTGTGTAAGGTTTTGCATTCGAGACCACTGGCTAATCTCCCATCCTCCACAGGCTGCATGCTTGGAAAGGTTTTTTCTTTTTGTCAGCTCCACCTTTTCGTTCTTTTTCATTTGGCTGCATAAAACTTGAAGCAACTTTTGTTTCATGGTTGTAGATCAAAGAGGGCACTCCTGAATGGGAGAAGATGGCGGAGGAGGCAGCAAGAACGATTCCAGGGAGAGAAAATGGTGGCAACTGTGATATAAAGAACCTAAGCAGAGGTGCAAAGGTGTACCTTCCTGTGTTTGTAGAAGGAGCAAATCTTAGTACAGGGGACATGCATTTCTCCCAGGGTGATGGGGAAGTCTCCTTCTGTGGGGCTATTGAGATGAGCGGTTTCTTGGAGCTCAAGTAAGTAGTTGGTCCAGCTTTTGTTGACCATCATTTCTTATGCAGTTTTAAGCTTATGTGCTGTTAGGAGATAAGGACTTCTGCTCTCTGGTTTTCCTTTTCAGGTGTGACATAATAAGGGGAGGAATGAAGGAGTACCTTACACCAATGGGGCCAACTCCGCTCCATGTGAATCCAATCTTCGAGATTGGGCCTGTCGAGCCTAGATTCTCCGAGTGGCTGGTGTTCGAAGGGATCAGCGTGGATGAAAGTGGAAAGCAGCATTACCTTGATGCAACTGTTGCATACAAGAGAGCCGTGCTCAATGCTATCGATTACATCTCTAAGTTCGGCTACTCGAAAGAACAGGTTTGTTTCCACAAAGAAGCATTTTGCCCTAGTAGAGTTTAATATGTACCCTAGACATTGTGTTTGATGCGAAGAATTGTGTGGGGTTTCAGGTATACCTTCTTCTCTCATGTTGCCCATGTGAAGGAAGGATTTCCGGGATTGTGGACTCTCCTAATGCTGTTGCAACCTTAGCTATCCCAATAGCCATATTTGATCAGGTTTGTGGCCGTGGATCTGTGAATGGTATGTGTATAAAATGCATTGCTTTCTTGGTTCTGGATTTAAGTTATTGATTGCACATTCAGGATATTCGACCAAAATCAAGCAAAGTGCCAATGGGACCAAGGATTGTGAGAACACCAGATGTTCTAAAGTGCAGTTACGATGGGAATCTGCCCATCACAAAGAACCTCAGTGCAGGCAAATAACTGTGAAAACTCTGTTGAAACTGCATTACTATAAATAATCTTCCAAGTTGAAGAAGACGCGTAGAATGGCTGTACGGGGAGAACGACGCTTGTTTGATGTGATGCCTTTAATTTTCTACTTGAAAACAGAACTTTTCATTTCGCAACAGACTTCATATGTATCAGCAGAAACCATTTGGAATGATAATAGGAATCAGAACAAGGAATAGCAAGACAAGCATTTGCCTTGGATAATACGTTATCACCTGAATGTTTCATGTTACTAAACAGCATAAAATTGAAGGATTCCGTTGATTAAAAGAGAGAGGAGATATGATGAGGGGATATCATGGGTTAGATATCTCATTTTCTAAGTACTCTCTAGAGACAAAACTTTCATATTCCTCTACGAATTTTAGTCGATGAAGGTGCTATTCTAGGTACTAAGAATACACCAAGCTAGCTATCATCAGTAGTATATTGAGAGAGTTCTGTGGTGTTGGAGAGAGGGGCGTTGAACGCCATAAGCCCACAGCCACAGATCCAATTCCACCGTCAGCACCTGCAAGAAGAGCATATCTCGTTTTTCATTACAATATAGGAAAATTTGTAACAAGATGGAATCAGGTCCGCATGATCAGCCAACAAAAGTAACCTGCTTTCCGGATTTGAGACGAATTAAGTCTCTCATCTTCTCGACAGCATATATGGAGCAGGCCCGTAACTCAACTTCCTCTTCACTTCCAGCAGCAATCTCACTTTGGGAATCAATCATGGTGGCAAGCTTAGAATGATAAATTAAAACCCCAAGCTCCCTTAGAACAGCAGGAACTATGTAGTCAGCAAAAATAGTTATTGAGGTTATGTCATGGAAATCCCCATATCCCTGGCCCTTGAACGCACCAAACAGATCCGCTGCAAATATCTGAGCTCTTTTGTAGAAGAACACTTGGTGCCCTTTGTAAACCGAATGGTCTCTGAAGCCTGAATCAATCAAAACCCAATTTAGGTGAAGTTGTTGGGTTCTTTAATCCTTACCCATCATTACAACAATCAAAACAATCAGGCAAATGGGAAAATGTGAACGAACAAAAGTACCAGGAAAGTGACTGGTAATTGTAGCAACAAGCATGGAAGCTGATTTCTCGCAGGACTTCACCAGGTTGGAAGCCTTACCACCGAAACTTCTTTCCAGTTCATATCCAACCTATTTGTTACAAAGTTTTTGGCATGAAACAGGTATGTTTTAGTCATGGAACAAGATAGTGCAACAACATTCAGAAATGGGGCATCCATTCTACCAACAACAAAAAAACAGAAACGATGCATCCAAGTAGGATTTCAAATGCCAAGGCTCACCTCATGCAGCAAACGGACCCGCTCATCCTCCAAAGGAAGCGGCCTTGGCCAGTTCAGCAATTTGCGCAATTCAGGACCTGAGGATAGTAACAGAAGGCACCCGTCAAATAGAATGGGATTGTAACTTTAAAGTTTACCCCCTTTTATCCAGGAAACGAGCATTAGTTCCCCACTTAGCAGCCAAAACAAGTACAATGTTCCTCTATTTAGGTTAAGTAGCTACCAGGAGCTCCAACAAGTACTTGAAGCCATTAACGGTATGTGGACCACTCAGATAAACAAATGGCAGAATAAGCTTCACTAAGAGCAGCAAGCAAAAGAGGTGTACCATTGTACTTCTGCAGTCGATCAGCATCAAATACGGATTTGTCATTCTCCAGAGCTGCCTTCAACCCAGAAGCCAGATCATCATAGTTTAAATCCTTATCTATACAAAAGGGGGGATCATTTCCAGAATCAGGACATGGGAACTTTCTCAAGTCTGGTGGCATTGGGCGGCATTATACTGAGACGGAAAAGGGAAAAAGGACCAAACACCAAAGTAAAATCTTTTTAACCAAAGGACGGGAAGGGAGCATTCACCAGGCCAGAAGCAAAAATTAAGGGCGTCGAGGACAAAGAGGTACTGAACGGTGAGAGGGCCGTCGTCAAAATAGTGAATCCCTTCGAAATCCCATTCTATCTTGGGAATTTTGTCGTGCATGTTGTCTGCAACTCTTTCAATCGCTGCGGCAATAATAAAGAAAATAAAAACCACAGGTGAAAAAAAAAACACAAACCGACGGCCATTAGGCCATTCTTTCCCTAACCCATCATTACAAGAAAGATTAACGAAAACCCAAACGCAGAAAAGATAACAGGCGGCCATTCTCGCAAACCTTCAGAATCGACGGTGACGTGAGACGAGCGAGCGGCGACCCAAGCCGCGCTAGCCCTAACCTCATCCATTGCCATGCCCGCCAACGCCGCAGCCATAGCCATCGTCCTCTGCGGCTGCTGTTCAGAAACAGAGTTCCCCTGCGTCGGCGCGCGAGCAGGCTGAAGCAGCGGTGGCTTATAAGGAGGAGGGTTTGTTGTGGAGTTTGAACTTTGAACCCTACGGGAGAGTTTATTAATGTGGAGGAGAGTAGAAAAATTAGTAATTAATAATAGTAAAATTAGTGGGACGTGGAAATATCAACGACACCAGGCCCCCATTGCAATTTGCAACTAGTATAAAGGCAAAATCGTTTCGATCGAAGTTTCCCGCTTTTCCTCTACCGTTTTCGGTGGGATGGCCGTCCTGCTGTCCTCCTCGTCGTCCTCGTCCTCTATCTGCGGAAGCTCTTCTGAGCCACGTAATTTCCCAGTCTCTCGTTTTGCTTCTTTTCTTTTCTTTTGTTACATTTTTGGATGGATAGGCCAATGGCCGTTGAGAATAATTATTATAAAGATAAAATTAAATTGGGTCGTTGAGCTGTTTGTTTTCTTCACGTGTGGCGCGGGCGCCAATTAGGGCTGTCACTCGGTTTTCCGGTTAGCGGCTAACCGGTCGGTTTCAACCGAACCGACCGGTTTTCGGCTAGCCGAAAAACCGATTTTGAAGAGGTCGGTCGGTTGTCGGTAGAGGAAAGCAGGGGTCCGGTTAGCCGAGTAACCGAAGCCGGTTAACCGCGACTAACCGGCCGACCGACCCACAACCGAAAATATAAAAAAGAGAAGTTTAACCC
Source organism: Linum tenue (assembly GCA_946122785.1). NCBI lineage: Eukaryota > Viridiplantae > Streptophyta > Magnoliopsida > Malpighiales > Linaceae > Linum > Linum tenue. Next base: position 59,767,293 of record CAMGYJ010000004.1, read on the forward strand.
TCCACTCCAGCTTCTCTCTTTCTTCGACTCTTCTTCTCTCTTTCTTCCCTAACTCCTTCGACTCTTCTTCTCTCTTTCTTCCTACAAATCCTTCCACTCCACAGCAGATCCGACCCTCACCTCTCCTCCTCAGTTAACTCCTTCGACTCTTCTTCCTCTGCATGGAGGCCAGATCCTCGCGCCGAGCCAGTCGCCGAGCCAGTCGCCGCACCTCGCTCCGCGTCGCCGCGCCCGTCGTTGACCTCGCTCCCGTCGCCGCGCCAGTCGCCGAGCCAGTCGCCGCGCCCCGCGCCCGTCGCCGCGCCCCGCGCCCGTCGCCGCGCCCCGCGCCCGTCGCCGCGCCCCGCTCCCGTCGCCGCGCCCCGCTCCCGTCGCTGCGCCCTGCCCCCGTCGCCGCGCCCCGCCCCCGTCGCCAACACCAGCAGAATCGAGAGAGAGAATCGAGGGAGGAGGCGAGAATAGGGAGAGAGAGAGAGTCTGGGAAGAAGAATCGAGGGAGTTGGTTGTTCGATTTTCCTTCTAGAGGAAGAAGAGAATAGAGAGAGAGTAGGGAGAGAGATGGTCTGGAAAGAGAATTGAGAAAACGTAGGGGAAAGAAGAATCGAGAAACAGAGGGTTAGGTTAGGAGTGTGTGGTGCAGATTTATTGTTAATTTCTTTTTTTTTTTTTTTTAAAGGTAGTATCCGGTTGGCCGGCTAACCGAGCCAAAACCGGAAACCGGTCGGTCGGTTTGCGGCTAACCGAGGCTCACGGACGGTCGGTTGTCGGTAGCTCTGGTCGAGTCTCGGTTTGACCGATAACCGACAATTCGGTTTTCGGTTAAACCGAAACCGACCGAGTGACAGCCCTAGCGCCAATTGGATTCCTCTCGCTTTCTTTTTTGTTTTGTTTTTGTTTTTGCTTGCTTCCTCTCGCTCTCACATTCTTTTATTTTCATTTAATTTTTGGGACTCGGATTAGACCGAGTTGCCAATTTTTTTTTTTGCATTAGCGGGAGGCCGAGGCCGAGAAAAGAGCACGATTACATGGGAGAGAGGGGGGAGTGGACTGTCACCCGACGAGGATGGGTGACTCCCATAACATCATCCTGAAGAATCGACATCACACCTGGAGGTGGGTTCGCCAACTCATGCATACCGTAGGGATAGACGAGACTGTGCTTCGAGAGCCAGTCCGCGACTCTATTCCCTTCCCGGTATGTATGAGTAAGGCGAACCAACCAGTCACGACTAAGCTTCCTGCGAATAGCTGCAAGGAGAGTGGCATACGGATGTACCGGATCGTGTCTCGAGTTGATAAGTTGCCAATTGAAAACCCAGCCCAACTTCAGAGTTTCCGGAACTTAATGACAACTGATGGCCTCAAAAATAAATGGGCTCGTTGTAATTAGCAATGGCGGCTTTTTTTAGGTCCATAAAAGGTCATTTCTACTGTGTCAATCGGGCGGGTTCGGGAAGGGCTCAATTGGGTTATGGAGTAATCGAGTTATGGGTCATTTAGATCAGGTTTATTTAATTGCATTAGCTGTCATTCTAATTAAACCTACATTTCACGTTTCCCCGAAACAAACCCGACTCGTACACATATATAAGATAAATGTTATATTAAAAAGCCTTAGCTCCATGATTCTCTGAGCGACGATTTTTGTACAAAAAAATCTTGCACTAGGATTTCTTGAATGATAATGGGTTGACGGCGATGTCGTCCCAGACGCGGATCAGAGCAGAGAAATCCTCGCATAAAACAAGCGGGATTCGGCATCCAGCGATAGTCACCTCCTCCCCGAATGGCAAAGGAGAGAGGGAGGCCACCCAACCCAAAAAACGAGTTTGAGGGCTAAACCTGGGCGTGAAGGGCTTGCCTCGGAAGGTGGAGCGCCGACTGAGATGGAGGCAGAGGAATCCCCAAATCTAGGCAGAAAGTCGGCTAACGCTGCTGGTTTTGCTGCATGGGGCAACGGAACACTTAAACTGTTTAGTGAGGTCATCCAACAAGATAATTGATATGTGGCTGAATAAGATTCGGAAGAAGTTGCTGAGGCGGAAAGGGAAAAGAATGACTATATTGATGAGGTACACTATGACCCTCTTTGCACGCCTGTCCTTTTCATGGCTGCAGAGAAGACAATACGGAGAAGGGAATGGCGATCTGCCCTCATTGTGAAAGGCCTAGCGCGTAACGTGCCTTTCCTTCCATTGTTGAGGAGATTACATAGCATGTGGGCAAAGAACGGAGACCTCTAAATCTCCGATATGAAGAATGATTGTTTTCTAGTCCGGTTTTGCCACCAAGCAGATTATGAAATGGTAACTAATGTAGGTCCATGGTTGTTGGGGGACACGTACCTTACAGTAACAAGATGGTTTAAAGGTTTGAAAGTCTGTGATTAATGGAGGTCAAAAATTGTGTGGGTTCAGCTCCCATACCTCCCATTGAATTCATCAACAAAGAAGCAGTTCTCAAAATTGGGGAGCTGATCGGCAATCCTATCCGTGTAGATTGAGCGACAGAGTGTGGTGTTAGACGAAAATTCGCAAGGTTGTGTGTTGAGGTGGATTTAATGAAACCGCTCCTCTCTAGATATAAGGTGGAAGGCATTGAATACATAATCCAGTATGAAGGGCTAGAGAACATATGTACGCATTGTGGGGCGTATGGGAAACCAACGGATCTATGCAAATGTCGGGATATGCACACTAATGGTGATGAAGATGAAGAGGAAGTTGTGCCGAATACCCAAAAAGAGGAGGCTTCTAAGGGGAATGTCTCAGGGGATTTGATGATGGTCAAGAAAAGGAGAGAAGGCCAGTTCGAATTGCCAATAATCTGGAGGCGAGGGGGGAGTCCAAGAAACAAGGAAAAAGGGGCAAGTCGTATAATAGGTTCGATATTCTGCATGCGGAAGGGTATGTGCATGATAGCCAGGTTAAGAGGGAGAGAAATCATGTCCCATTGTCCCCCCCCCCCCCCCCAACTCATCCCATGCAGTAAGATGGCTCAATGAGACAAAGTAAGGAGGAGGTTGGTGTGAAAAAGAGTGGAAAGTTAGGAGAGAATGATTATACGAGCAATGTAATTTCACATAGCGAGGGTGTTGGTCCAAAACCCAAAGGGAACTAGTCACTGGTGCAACGAACCTGTCTACTAAGATGAAGGGTATGAATTCGATTAAGTAATATCCTAATCAGACACAAGAGAGCTGAACCCGCCAAAAGGCCAAAGCAAGAAGAATCAAGGAGGAAAGCAGGGTGTCTAAGGAAAAGAAACGGGGCAGGATAGAAGTAAGAAAAATAGAGCTACAAGTCCCAGTAAACCGACCTTAGTACAATTGGACAAGAATATGAAAAATGGCGCAGGGAGCCTATCCCCTTCGAGTCATTAATGCAGATTCTTTGTTACAACTGTCAGATATTGTTTTTCCCCGGATGAGAGGTGATTCGGGCTTAATTATACATATTTATATCCCATTTTCTTGTGGCGTTTAAAGCGTTCGCATCGCCCGAGGTTCGATTTTACGCTAGGTTTGTGCATGTTTTAGCATGTTTCAGGATTTAGCAGGTGGAATTGCCTCGGGAGTGAAAGTTGAACGAAAGAGGGCGAAAGCAGCGAAATGAACAAAAAGGCGAAAGTCACGGTCAAGGGGAGATTCTTATTGGCGGGAGACCGTGAAGATTTTCCTATGACCATGAAGAACGACAACTTCCAAGAGCATTTGCACGCCTCATGGACAAGTCAATTGTCACAGTCAGTCGACCGTGACAATTCTGCCCCGGCCGTGAAGATGTTTATTTAAACGGTAAATTTTATCCCGACATCACGGGCAGACCTCCAAGATCACGCCCTTGACATTTGACCCTGACATTTGGCCGACTGGTTTATAAACGGAGGAGAAAGCTAAAATCAAAGGTGGAGAGGAATCCTAGTGAGAGAAATATATTCTTCTTCAAAAACTAGAGAGAGAAACTAACAAACAAGAGAGAAGAAGAGGATTAGGGTATGCACAAAGTTAGATGAGTGAAGATTTTCACCTCTCAAGGGAGTTTTCAATAACAAGGAAGGAAGACAAGCATTCCACCATGGCTCTTTCTCTCTTCTTTGTTGTAATCCCTAGCCTAGCTATGGAGTAGTGTTCCTTTTCACTTGGGTATTGTGAATCATAGCTTTAGATATGTGATAGATTGTATGGATTGAATGCTATGTGTGTGAGCTTGTGTTTAATGCAAAGTTTGAGGTATTTTCATAATTCTTGAGTTGTGTTCTTCATTTCTCATAACCATGTCAAATTGATGTAGGTGGAAGGAATCCCCTTTTATTAGAGGCTTTGAGGAGTTGGATTTTTTGGCCATTTGAGTCACCCATCTCGGAAATTTAGGGCAAGCCTCAAACTTCGATTGAGCACCTTGATTGGTTGTTATTTTGTCGTTCGAATTAAGTTCCGAGGGAGTAGCCTTTGCTACCCTTAGTTGATTGGCCAAGGAGCTAGTTCCCTATCTTAATTTGATATTCCTTGGCCTATCATCCGAGAGAGAGAGAAGTTTCTTCACTAGTTTTCGGATTTCATAGGGATAAGGCCATATTCTTTTTAGAACAGAAAGATAGCCCACTAAACGAGCAAGCTCCTTACGGTGTATGAGCACACCTTTACACATTTGTATTCTATTTGGTCGATCTTGATATATAGCTAGGGGGAGCAATACTCGGGTGAATTCCTCTCTTTTTAGAATAACCTCGATTTACAATTTTTGCTATTTACAATTGTAGTTCTTCAACTTTTAGACTCTAAACTTGTAGCTACTAGCTAGACAACAATTTAAGCGATTGAAGTAGGAGTACATGTACCGCCTTGGGTTAACAATTAAAATGTTTGCCATATACTACACCCTTCTAGAGTTTTCACTTGGGCTTTAGTTGAGAATGAATTGTGTAGTTAGGAACGAGTCAAGAGGGAAGAAAATAAATTGAAAATTGGTTTTCATTTTTACATGGACCGCCCTCAATCACAATTTTTTAGACCTAGGCTCAACCGAATATTTGTCTTCTGTTGTCGGTGGGTCAAACAAAAATGTTTTTTTTTTTTTTGCTTCAGTACAGTTGTTACTTTTCCTAATTAAAATTTTAAAATTTATAATTGAAGTCCAAATTTTATTAAATGCTATGAATTTGAATTGTTTTTGTGAATGGTGTGTTTGTTAGGTGCAAATTAGAGAAGGTAAGAGTGTAACTTTTTATTTGTAAGGATGACATGTAGCAATATTTAGGACGATGTTTAACATGCCCTTTTCTAAAGCAGGGGTAGTTTTTCTTCATTCATAAAAAGAAAACGATTCCTCCGATAATTAGAAAGCGATCAAAAGATAGTAATCAACAGTAGTCGTCAAAAATCATGTTGCATTAGGCCTAAAACTACGATTAGTCGATTACCATTTAATGAAAAAATTATATTGATTTTATCTTTGTTTTAAATTTTCGGGGGTTAGCTTCAACTTAGCTAACCACGGGTTTTTGGGTATTCATAGGTAGGTGTGAAAATTGGTATGATATCAGAGTTCTATATCAAATACCAAAATCCCGAATGTCAAATTACACCTTAAAATCAATCACAATCTCAATCCAAAAATAAATTCGGTATAACAATATAAATTCCCAAATTTTTTGGTATCCAGCTCGATATTTTCGAATAGAAAACTATCTTTGCAACTAATAATCAAATAAATAAATAATAGTAGAACACCCCGATCCCGAGCGTTTTATATAGTGTAGATTTGTAGGTTTAACTTTGTGATTGAAAATTTTAGTTATGAGAATTGATGGTGATAAAAGTCTGATAAAAACTAATTAAAGTCGTCATTGATTGGATTCAATCAAGTATCCATTGAACTAATTCATTATAGGTTCCCATTTAGCACAAAAAGATTAGGCAAATGGTCTTGAGTTCGTCAAAAGATAGGACATGGATAAGGGTAAGGGAGGAGATGGTGATATCTAAATTTCTTCTCGTTTGTGATTTTTAATTCGATGAATTGGAGGTTGAGAGATAAATAATGAGACTGTCTGCTTTTTGCTGTCATAAAAATAGCATGAAATTGAGTGAGCGACGAGAGTCACTTAAATTGAAAAGCAAAGATCAGGTTGAATAAGGGCTAGTGAGTAGTGAGTAGTCAAAGAGTAAGGAAGAACCAAAGTATGTATGTTGTATTTAATTAATTTTTAATTTTTCTATTTCTTGCTTATTTGGTCTATAGTGATCCCAATCCTATTCCGAATAACAAATAACACTCCTAAATTAATCACAATCCCAATCCCTAAAAATAAATCGCTATTCAATAATACCAAATAGTGAAAATTAGTACAATATTAGGTATATCCCAATAAACCGTACCAAACCACCAATCCTAGGTTTATCATATTTGAAGAATTCGGTTGTAACAAAAAAAAAAATAAAGAGAGGTATGAGTCAATAAGGGAACCCTCAACCCACCCTTCACCAAGTGGCATACCACGGAAATTGATTTAGGAAGGTCTTATGTTAAAAAAAATATAATATAAATTTATTATTGTTGTATAATGATGTACGATGTGTTTCATATTATGAAAAGTATTTAAAGTACACTCATCATCCAAATTATCAAGGAAATTATTTACATAAAAAATTAAACTTATACCACATCGGTTAAATACAATGGATTAAATGGCTTTATAAGATCAACTTAATTATAACAATTAAAATCAATTAAGATGGGTCACATGGATTAAGGTTTTAGGCCCATGACCCCATGTCATCATTGACGCGCCACTTAAGTTATCTATTACAAAATTTGGCTAAGTGTTGGAGCACCCTCATGGTGTGGTCAGAGGGGGTCATACACCCCCATGATGTGGTTGGGGGGGGGGGGTCATCAACGTACACCTCTCATTGTATGATCAGGAGGGTGATCGACATTACCCACATGGTGTGATCTGGGGGTTCGCCAACATACCATAGTGGTGCAATGTCATGGAGTAAAATTTGGATAAGTATGGAAAGTTTTGGATCCCCCCTCCTCCCCCTCCCATGGTGTGATCGGAGGGAGGGGTATTGTGAACATACCTTTAGTGCAATACCATGGGGTAAAATTTAGATAAATCTTGGAGAGTGATGGCGTGGAACAAAGTGGAGTACCCCTCCTGATGTGACTTGGGGTACTCATCATACCCCTTAATGTGACGAGGTAGGGGAAAGATTTGGACAATTTCACTAAGTGTTGGAGCCCCTTGGTGTGACTAGAAAGGGGTAATCAACATACCCCCTGACAAGGTGGAGGAGAGGAGATCCCTCCATCGTGTAATAAGGTGGGTGTCATCATTATAGTTGGCTAAATTTGGCCAAGGCGATGAGGCCTCTTGATGTGATTGGGAGGGGGTAACTAGCATACCCCGAGTGAATTACTTTTTACCATCGCGACACATGTGATTTGAATACCCCATATGTGGCAAGGGGGTCTACCCAAGCTAAGGAGAAGTTATCAAGGAAGGGGGTCAAAACTGAAGAGGGTGGCACATCCATTAGACTACAACTCATTTGTTCTTATATTTTAAATTCAAATATAATAGTAAAAAGTTATTTATTATTTCCAATTATTAACAAAAGCTAAAGATTAAACCCAATCACGGGCTCCTCTTGTCTAGTAGGATATATCGAGAGTTGTTAGACAACGATAGTATTTTACCATTTCCAAAATACGAACACGCCATGTGCTTTGTATTTCATACAAATAAAAAAAAATTATTCAATTTTAATTCCATTTTTAAGAGAGGACACCCCCTATATTTTCTGGATCCGCCACTGGTAATAGTGGCATTCACTACTACACAGTTACTTCATGGAATACCTTCATATGAAAAGCAGCAATTTGTTGTACAACCTGCATCAGATCATCAATGCTGGCTTTTTCATTCTTCAACACAGGCATCCGCACATTTTAAGTTAAAAACACTTCTCGAATATAGAACACACAAGAAAAAATAGCTTCATTAAAGCATAGAACATAAAAATATTTATTTTCATTAAACATAAATAAGGTCCTAGACCTGTCGCCTTTCATATTCTTGTGCTATTTCTCCCACCAAGTTCCTAATTGTAAGATATAAGAGTTTTTACCACTAATCTCGGCTTACAAATCATAAGAGTATGCAATATACAAGTATAAAACAATGGGTGGAATAATTTTATCGTGGATTAGATAAAAACATATCTGACATTTTCATGGCCCCATGAGCTAATATCTCCTGAAAGAGTAGTTAACAGTAAACAAATCAGTCATGTTAGTTCCGCAGTACTAAAACACATAACACAGGACTAAGATGTAGCCTAAACCAACAGTGAAAATGAGAGTTCGCTTTGAGTCATACTCGCTCTCCAACATCGACCATGGTGAAAGCCAAGACAGAGAGACGACATCAACCAAGTGTTTCTGCAACATGAAACTTGATAACCCACTTAAACTAGAATTAAGGAGAAATAATGGGGTGCACCCTACCAGGTACCGTAGAAGTGGTACCTTCATATCAGAATCAACCACTGTGTCATAATATCCTTTCAGCGTTTGATAATGAGGCCTTAGAAACTTTACTGCCATTGGTACTTAAGGCATCGAGCTGGTTGAAGCTCAAACTTCACATCTAAAAGAAGCAGGCGCATCAAAACAGAGCACAATGTAGGACCTTGCAATTATATATCTTGACACTTCTAGAGTCATCTCTCAAGCTTAACTTGTTGGCTGACATTGAGCCATAAATGAAGCAAAATATCATGTACCAACATTTTATCCTACAAATGAATCTACTGAGTACTATCCCATGATAGGCAAGTCATGTTGCTTAACATTGACATTACATTCTTTAACTACAACACACAATTTTGGTAAGAGCAAGAATTTAGAAGTAATTTCTTGAAGAAAAATAACTTTTAACATCGGTACCTCATACTCTAAGGGCTATTTGCTAAAACCTAGGGTCATCATCTTGAGTTCTTTTAACGTACAATTCTATTTGTTGCTTCAGTGCATAATCCTCATCCGACTGCAAGCAATTGAGTTCGACGGTCAAACTAAAACCCCTTTATACTAAACCCTAATCACAGAAGACTGGATCAAGTGCGATATCCATGCTACGTACCAGTCCTAGTTAATCCACTAAAACCATCTACAATGGGGTGCTAAAAATTAGAGCCAAAGTGCCAAATTTGGTACTTGATAAAGTGTTATTGCTCCAATGGAGTAGAGACAAATGTCAAAGTCCTATATTTGTGATTTTTTAATTAGTTAGTTAATCGTACATTTCATTGCTTTATTTATATAATTTTATTATTATTTTTATATAATTATTCATAATTAATTAAAATGAACACTTTGATATAATTTTTTTAATTTTGATATTTTTCTCGTCGATAAATATGGTGTCATCAATGACGGGAATACAATTGTTGGTGCCAATAACCATAGATTTATCACATGTTTGTTAGAATGAGTTGTGTCCTCGAATGCTCATCCACACTGTAAAAAAAATGTTCATCCAACTTTAAACATAATGTCTTGTTTCATCTATTATTCATCAAACTTTAATCATAGTGAGTTGTGTCATCAACTATCCATCTAACTTTAAACATAAATGAGTTGTTCAATCAACTATGCATCCAACTTTAATTACATTGTTCCAGAATGAATCTTTTCGTGTTCCTATAAATGAAGCCTTCAGTTGGTCATTCTCTTCATCCCACCATTTGACCTTCTTCACATTATCTCGACTTCCCATTTCTTTCTACACACCAACAACTCTTTATATATCATGATTTCCTAGGTAAAGAAGCTTATGACAGGGAATGGGAAAAGGAGCATCGACGACATCGTCAACATCAACAAGTAATGCTGATATATGAAGGTATGATGCACCACCAAAAGGCATCATCCTCTCGACATCGTTCATTCTCACGAACACCAGTGATTCGTGATAAGGAAGAAACACACATCCTCATGATGCATGATTATTTCAAAACAAGTCCAACCTATAATGTTAGGTTGTTTAGAAGACAATATTGGATGCCCCCTTCCTTGTTCAATTGAATCATGAATGATGTTGTTTAGTACAATTCCTACTTCAATTAAAGCTATGATATTGTAGTTCACTCCTCATTCTCCCCAAATCAAAAGCTTACTAGTTCTTTGCGGATTCTTGCTTGTGGATGCACGACTGATTCCCTAGATAAGTATTGTCGAATGGCCCATACCACCACATTGGATTGCCTGAGGAAATTCTGCTCGTCCATCATCAACATCTACAACAATGAGTACTTACGAGCACCAAATGAGGAAGATCTTCACTGCCTTCTTCATCACAATGATCGGCTCCATTGACTGTGCATTGAAAGTGGAAAAACTGTCAATCTAGAAGGGCAAGCCAATATACTGGATACAAGGATAAATTAACCATTGTCCTCCTTGAAGCTGTGGTGTCATATGACACATGGATTTGGCAATGCCTTCTTCGTAAATCCTAGATCACATAACGACATAAGCACTCTTGAAGTATCCACACTTTTCGATAGAGCGGTTAATGGACAACTCCCAAAAGTTAAGTATATAGTTAATGGTCATAGTTACAATCAATGTTATTACTTAGCTTACATGATTTACCCTGAATGAGCTACATTCTTGAAGACCATTACTGCGTCCAATAACCAGAAGAAGAAGTTGTTTGCAAAATGCCAAGAGGCATACCGCAAAGATGTTGAGAGAGAGCCTTTGGCATTCTACAAGAAATATAGGCGCATTGTCATAGGATCAAGTCGTGTGTGGGATGTGCAGACAATGGGAGAAATTATGTTAACATGACAGTGGAAGACCAACAGAACTATTGGGAAGAGACACTAGCTATGATGGGTCAATACAATACTAATCCAGATTTCATAGTGAATCAACTAAATCATGCTATGCCGACACTCATGACTTATATGGCATGGCAAGTTATGGCAGAATCCATGACCATCAAGTATATCACTAATTGAGAAATGATTTAGTTGGGCATCTATGGGAAAAAGAAGGCGGAGGGGAGTATGAATATGTTGTGTCTGAAGTTTAGTTAATGTACTTTAATGTATATTTATGTTGTGTGTCAAATTTATTTTTTGTTCTTTGAGTACTTTGATCATTGAATTTTCTTGTCTTTTGAGTACCTTGTGCAATGCTCTAATAATTAAAGTAGTTTCATTAATAATTTTAAAACACATGAAAATGAAGCATACATCAAACCATTAATACAAAGTACTTAAAGATAAACATTCAACAATATACCATACTTAAAGATAAAAGCTTAACAATAAAGCATACATGAACCCAAAGACCCTCAAGTGTCATGGAATGGGGTATATGAGTCGTCTCCTAGGCTTGAAGTTGGATACTCTTATTAAGAGGCCGTAATGTCATCCTTTTGCCTTTGGTACCATGCTCTATTTTTAGCACTCAATTAAGATAAGTCCATATTCATTATCTTCTCCTCGTGCATAATCGTTTCTCATGCCTCTGACGCCTTCTAGCGTTCCTCCCTCACCTTTTTGTGTGCCTCCATCAACTCAGCAATTGCACCATGTCTTGCATTACTTGCCACCATATCCTCCATGGTCTTTTGGAAAGCCTTCATTGTAGGATTTCCAGATGCACCTCCTCTTTTATTCTTCTTTTGCTTATCTCAACCTTTGGGACGACGAATCACATAAGGATGAGCACTTGCTTGAACTCTAGATGGCATTAATGATGAAGATCCATCCACTGATGGAATGTCTGGTACGGGGGTATGGGATTGTTCCATGAATTTCAGACACTTTTTGAGTAATTCCCAATATGATGCGTACTCGAAATCTATTTTAGTTTGGCCATGAAAAGAGCATGAACATGAACAAGCTGCACAAGTAGTTCAAAAAAATATAAGTAAATATAAACTTGATTAATTAAAAAGTTTTATCACAAACATAACAAATAGGGTAATTGGATCCGCTCATTGGTGATGCATTTGCTCTCTTCACACTACATTCCACACCGTACAATAATCGTTAATCTTCTTCCATCTTGTTAACATCCACTCTCGGAAGAATAAATTATTGTGCCTCCATTGTTGAATGTGGTTTTAATTCGAGCAATAAACATCGACTGAGATTGATAACGACCAACTGCACCATCCTCTGAAATTTGAACCCAAAATTTGGCTTATTTCTTATCTTCATCCTCGTTCCAATTGGTTGGCTAGTAGCCATGATGAGAAGCTTGAGAGAAAGATAAATGTAGTGAGAGATTGATATTTGATGAGAGGGAGAGGAAAATGTAGTTGTGGTGTAATTAGAAGTGAAGAATATGGTGGTATTTATAAAATAAATTTGAAAAATATAACTGTTTGGGAAAAATAACTGTTGGGGGGAGAAAAGAGTTTTGAAGGCAAAATTGAGGGCTGGTGGAGAAATTTTTGGAGGGATGATCTACAATTTGGCAGATTGAGAAAATAATAATATGGGGTAAATTGCAAGTTTGGTCACTTGAATTGCTATAAAAGTTCACGTTTGCCACTAAGATTAATTTATTTCATCCGTAATCACTCAAATTAGTTACACAATCCAAGTTTTGTCACTGGCCGTTAGTCTCCGTTAACTTTTGCTGAGGTGTCAGTCAATTCTCATAGTTGACCGTTAAATAGGCGACGTGGCAATTGAAAATAAATAAAAATTTAATCTATTAAAAATTCCATGTCATTATCATAAAAATTAAATAAAACATAAAATTATAATTATCAAAATGGAAATGAAAAATTTCTTCCCCAATTGCACGTCATTGTCATAAAAATCAAGAAAATGCTTGAATTCAACTCAACCTGCTCACAGTTCACTACTGAATTTGATCTTCTACTAAGGAAGAACGAGGGTTTGAGTTCGTGGGGTGAAAAATTGACATGGCATTTTATTTTTCCTACATTAATTTGATACAAACAAGTGAACAACAACTTCGAGCTCTCTGAGAACGCTTCACTATTAGGGTTTTGAGGATTCAAAATCAAAACAGAATGATCATAGTGAACAGAGGAACCCAAAATGAGATTGGAGGTAGGCCTTATACCTGTAGCGAGGTGAAATCTCTTGAAAGCGGATCTTGGAGCTAATTCAAACTTCTTGGATCTTGTATCTCAAGAAAGCCCAGACATCGGAGAACTTCCCGGTGGAGCTGACAAAAGGAGGAACAGGAGGAGAAAGAAGACGATTCTTCAGAAAGTCTCTCCGTGGGCTGAGCGGGAAGGCGCTCCGTTAGAATTCTGCTTATCCGTTCGACGCTTGCTCTCTCCTCAGGGAAACCATGGCGGTCGGCGGGCAAAAGACAACGACAAAATGGCAAAGGCACACATCAGGAAAGACCACGGTGGGATTGAAAGAAAATTTTCATTTCTATTTTGATAATTATAATTTTATGTTTTTTGTTCATTTTTTTTTAATTATTATGATAATCACGTGGAATTTTTAATAGTTTAAAATTTATTTTTATTTATTTTTTAATTGCCACGTCACCTATTTAACGGTCAACTATGAGAGTTGACTGCCACCTCGGCAAAAGTTAACGGAGACTAACGGCCAGTGACCAAACTTAGACTGTTTAACTAATCTGAGTGACTACAGATGGAATAAATTAATCTTAATGGCAAGTGTGAACTTTTATAGTAATTCAAGTGACCAAACTTGCCATTTACCCTAATAATATGGGAAGGACGCGCGCGTTGTGCAACACGCGCTTACTGCCCCTTCCCCTCCCTACGCGTTTCGCACCTCCCCCTCCTTGCGAGTGACCTTTACATTTTGATTCTATTTATCTATTTGTGAGCCAAATTTGGCCCTAAAAATCCTAGAACTCTACACTTTGACCCTTTGACTATTGCTATTGTAGCCCAAAAGTGCAAAAATTTGGCACTTTGATCATGCCAAAATTTGGCACTTTGGTCATGTCGTTATAAATGGTCTGATGGATTCGAGCTAAAGCAAAAAAAAAAAAATCGTGTAAGACTCTGCTTACCATATCTGCTTCTAACTTCTTCTTCGACGCCTTGGACTGAGCCTTATACCCGTCGCCTTCGATTTCAAAGCCATTGTTGGACGTTGAGTAGGATTGCGGGATAAGAATGGAAGATGGAATCATATAGGGAGGAGAGGAGAGAGAGAGAGGAATCTGTTAACTATCAGTCATTCTTCTCGGCTAATTGGGAATGGAAGAATGGAGGGACAAGGACAAAAGAATAAAAGACAGAATTGGAGAGGATGGAGATAGAGCGGTATCGTAGTTTCCACTTTTCTGGCCAATTCAATGGTGAATGAGGCACCGGTGTAAGCGTGCACCTCCTATAAATGGGTTCACGTGGCAATGACGTCTAACATGACAGTAGTTATTGATTTATTCATATTTCTCACTCCAAACAGCTTGAGCTCTAGTCCTTAAGCCTAATTCCTTAAGGAGAATATTAAAGCAATCCTATTGGTTGTTTGGGTTTTAGATCGTTATAAGTTAATTAGTTGTAAGGGTATTTATAGAGATATAATTACTATAAAAAATTCAATAATTAACCCTATTAACTTACCCACGTCTTATTCTCTCAAGTAGGCGAACCGTTTGCTCAAATTTAGTCACTGCCTTCCCGTGTCCCACATTTGTTGTCCCTCAAGCAAGCTTTAGCTGGCCGTCGCTTGTCCCTCGTCGTTTGAGATCGGGGCGCCTTTTTCCAGCAGAAGTTTCTTCATCATAGGTGCGGTTAGATCCCGACAATTCCAGTTGGCCCCAGTCGTTCGACGATCACCGGTTCATTTGAAACCTTCTTCCGCGTCCCTTTTTCGCAACCTACATTGTTTTAGACAACACTGTTAATGGGAGCTGCTCGCAAGTTTGAGATAGCTTGGTAAAAGAAGTTACTAATTTAATAATCATCATTGATAACATTATTGGTTGTCGCTGGAAAAAAAATCTCTTAAGTGCATGAGATTGCGTTTCTTTATCTAGAATAATTATTGAAATGTTAATAATGAAAAACTGGTGATTGGTAACGATGTAGAAAGTTGTCAATACTTTATCGGCGTTAGTAATGTTAATACTTATGCGTTGCATGTTAACAATTTTCCAAGCATGTTCAATGGAATAGGTCGACATTATTAACGATTTAAAGTGTGGTTTTAGATGTTTATAATGATTTAAAATGTGGTTTTCAACGCACCATTAATAATAAATAGGTTTATATTATTGACGATTTAAAGCGTGGATTTTCATGTTTACACTACAACCGTTATCAATGTTTTATAAGTTAGTTATTAATAATTTTTTGTATGGTTAATAATCACTATGTCTATTCATTATCAATTATTTTAAATGCATTTTCAACACAATACATGTATGTTATTAATGGTTCAACGTTTTTTTGGTTGCGATTCTACCTTTTTATAGGTAGCAGGAATAGCAAGAATTAAGAACATGTCACGTAAGATTATTCTGCCTAGACACCATAGTAGATCCAACAACCAAGAGCATATAACAATAATGAAGATAGCTAGTGTGAACCAGACACTGTTCCGCCTAGACATTAGAGAACGATAATATAAAGCGATATCAACGTATCGCAAAATATTAATAATGCCATTAGAAGTCATTGTACGAGGTCATGATTGGTTAGTTATGAACATGACATAGAAATGTGAATCGTTAATAAAGATGTTGTCAATCAATGATAATGATATTTCAATAATTAATAATGATGTGGTATAACTTTAATAATTTATTCATGAGCGTTGATGACGAAAACCAGTCTTTCTTAAACGTCTAACATGCATAACGAAGAACCAACATAAACCTACAGCAGCGACGCTTCATTATCACCGTCGGGATGACGGACGACCTTCACGACAATGCTTTTGTGAGGAGAGAGAGATGACTGTAATGTTCGGACTAGGCTGTGTCGGCGCGGTCACATATTGGGGACTAGTCGCGAACACCGATGGGACGATGGCGGCGGGATGATGGGCCATTGTCGGCGACATATAGGTGGAGGAATGAAGAAGAGATGATGAAGATGCTCGTTGACGCCGTTGAATCTGCCAATCTGGGGTTTTAAGAAAAGCTTGATAATTCTGAACTCATTCTGCTTTGGGGCCCTCTTGATTCTTTGCTCCAGTTTGAGCTCATACAACTGTTGGATTCTCTGGTGGATCAACCCTAGGTTGCGTCTCCAATTGGTGATTAGGGTACACAGACGCTTGTTGGTTTCAACAAACTGAGCTTTTGGAGCGTCATGCTCGGAGGCGCGTTTTCACTCTGGTGGGCGACGCCCAGAACAACAAATAAAGGGGGAAAGTGTAGCCTTTTTATGAAAAACCCAAACCCTATTTTATTTCTCATTTCCATTCGACTAGCCGCTCTCCCTCATCGACAAGCAGTGAGATCCCTCCTCATGGTTGGCGACTTGGAATGTTTGGGATTGCTGAAAAGAGTTGTATGTGTATATGAATGGATGAATATTGATATGGAGACTTGGGCTTTTGTGGAATATGGCTTATTTATCATTTTTTTAACGTTTAATCTCGCCTAGGCACCGAATAATCGGCCTAGGCGCTGGGCGGTGCCTCCTCGCCTAGGGTCTCCTTGAACATTGCTTTCAATGTAAGGGTAGAATCTTGACTACAATCAAGGGAAAAACTCGATTGATACAAAGAAATAGTTAACAAGCCTAAATCTCAATGAACCAAAATAAACTCAATATTCTTCAATATCCAACCTAAAACTTGTTTAACCCTTTATACAGACTAGAGAAACAACAAACTTGTCCAAACACATAAAGGAAAGAAATCATAGACCAACAAGGTATTTGCAATTTGTCAACTCCGATCAGCGAGTCGGGTCTTCAAATCCCCAGGCGGTGATTGCACCTTCTACCCAGGGGTAACTCTCATGTCCAACCCGGGTCGCGCCGGGCTCAGATCAGGTGACAAAGTGAATCTCCACCCTTCAACCTCATTTAAATCTAATGACTCATAATCTCATTTAATGAAAGACAAGATGGTAATTACACATATTATTTATTTAATAATTAAAATAAAATAAAAGTAGGATAAACGCGTTGTCCCTTCCACGCTCCCGTCGGCCTCCTGTTTCTTGGAAAGTGCCGACGACCGCCTAGGAATTCTTTTTTCCCCTCCCCGACGATCCCTTTCCTGGAATTGGAGATTTTTGCCCCAAGTGAGAGCCTCCGTGGAGTTTTTTTTGGCACCCAGAGAGAGAGAGTCTATGATTTTTTGGTGGCGAAGCGGATTTTCCGGCGGCAGAGCGGATTTTCTGGCGAGCCTATAGTTTTGTATTGTTTATAAGTTTAGTTTGTAATGTTTATATTTATTCGGTTTGTATAGTTTAGGGCAAATACCACTAGGAAACCCGAACTATTAACTTTGTGCCATTTGTGTCCTAAAGTATCCGATATGACAATTGTGTCCTTAACTATTTCTCCGTTAGAGTTGACCGACGTTGACCGTTAGTTTTTAATAGAAAATCCAGTAAGTGCTGATGTGGCATATGAAGTGGAATTTATAATATTAATTTATAATTATTTTTCATATAAAAAATAAAAATTACAAAAATAAAAAACAAAAACATATATGATTTGTGGATTATTTTTTGGGACACAATTAATCGTTCTCTTCCTCGATTAATCGTTCTCTTCTTCAATCCCAAGCTGGATTAACCCACCCCTTCAATCCCAAGCCGGATTCTGCGTTCAGATCCACCGTCGTCGGTAGCTCTTCCTCCGGTGACAAGAAGCTCAATACTCTAGAGCGTCGACTGGAGATAACTGGTGGTCAGATCTCCGTCTGGCACAGGGAAACGGTGCTTCCATCAACCTCAGATGTGGTTCATCGAGGCGTGGGAGGGATGCTTTTGGTTGGAGAAGGGTTGCGCCAATGGAAGTGACAGCGTTTTCGCAGAATCCAAAGCCCAATCGTTTAGATGGAAGCTCGAAATGGAAAGTTTGATCTTGTGAAGGCAGAGGAAATCGATTGAATCGATATTACCAAGGGAACGAGAGAGGAAAGAGAGGCAGGGGAATTGATTATTTGATTACTTTATCATGTTAATTATTAATTTCCCCAAATTTAGCCACCCAACCTTCTTCCCCGCCGGTCAGATTTCTCGATGGTGGATTCTGGGTGGACGGATTCCAAGAGACGGCGAGCAGTGGGCGAGGCTTTTCTTCCTCCTCTACATCCGGCGTCTTCTTCATAGGGTGTCGCACAAGGATGGTTTCTTCATCAGGAGGTGGCGACAATTCAGTTCAGGAAGTCGGCGAGAAGGTTTGGCTAAATTCGCCGGAGTAGTGGAATCAAAGAGGGAAAAGAGATCCGGAGTGGCAGATTCGGAGAGGGGATAGCCGAAAGAGGCTGTCAATTATTTTTTAATTTTTTAATTATTTTTTTAAGCAATAAGGAAAAAGTGAGTTTTTTAAATTATTTTTAATGATTTTTTATTTTAATTAATTTTGAATTAAAATGAGGTGTCAATGACGTGGCATCTACGTGGCTGCCACATTTTCGCCATGCCAAAAAAAGTCAACATTAAGTTGACCATCGTTTGGTCAACCGTTATCTATAACGGTCAACAAAATTGCCAGAACATAAGTGACACATAACTATTATACATTGGGACACAATTGTCATATCGGATACTTTAGGACACAAATGACACAAAGTTAATAGTTCGGGTTTCTCAGTGGTATTAGCCCTATAGTTTATCATTCTAGTTTGTTATTTTTGTCTATTGTGTTTGTAATGTTTATATGACTAATTTGTATATATTTTGATTTATAATATTTGTTAATCTAGTTTGTATACTTTATGTTATGATTTGTATACTTTGTATTCATTGGTTTGGAATACAATTTTATGGATTTGTATTGTAAGTAGTGTTATTTTGTACTGTTAGTATGCTTTGTAATGTTTGTCGGTTTATTCTGTAATGTTTTGTAAGCTTTGTTATTTTTTTGCACCATCTTTGTCAACCATGTTTGTAATATTTTTTATACCTAAAAAACAACTTGGTTGACTTTTGGATAGACCTCCTCTATATAGCGATGGAGCCTCCAAAGTCAACCCAGGTGTTTTTCCATTTTGTATGATTTATCGGTCTAGTTTGTCATTTTTGTACACCATGTTTGTAATGTTTGTATGTCTAAAAAACAATCGGGTTGACTTTGGGACGGAGCCCCTCTATATAGGGATGGAGCCTCCAAAGTCAACCCGTTTGTTTTTTCATTTTGTAAGGTTTGTATTGTTTGTCGGGCTAATTTGTATTGTTTGTCGGTCTTGTTTGTATTGTTTGTAAATCTGTTTGTATGTTTTGTAGTTATAGTTTGTAATGTTTGTATGTTTATGTTGTTTGCAAGTCTGGTTTGTATACTTCGTAATTTTTCATAATACCCAAAATACCCATATCACTAATTTAAAATTCCTTTCCACTTTTTAACCGTTAGATTGGAGTGTCCAAATCTAAAGGCTAGGAGGAGTTTAGTCAAGTGACTAAGGACCCCCTTAGACCATCTCCATCCCTGAAATTGGTTAGCAATTTCTAAATGTGGTCCCTACAGCCACATCATCAATTTTAGCAATTCATCACTTATCAATCTCTAGTTATCTATATCCCTAAATTATGCTAGCAATTTCTAATGTGAGTACTATCTATTATTTTAATCTACCTCAACACATTGAAAAGTTAGAAAAGTTAGAAGTAAGAAAAATAAAAAAAGACAACAATTACCATGAGGTATTGTTAGAAAACTTTCTAATTTAGCAATTTTGTTAGATTAGAAAGCACCTCCACATCACTAACAATTGCTAGAAAAATGCATATAGGCTCCACCTCACTTTAGCAATTGCTAAATATTGGGACGGAAATGTACTTACACATGATCCGGCCTCAAACGCGCCTCAAATTCCCCTTATGGAAATTGAGAAACAAATACACACGGCACCGTATAACTTACAATAACTTGCCACGACGTCGTGACAAGGATCCACTGACAAGAAAAGACGGGAAGAGACAGGGGGATCAGAAATATACATATATGTCATTAATAAATAATAATGCAGGGCAACTAATTAATTATTATCGCCTAATTATTATTATCGGGGCGATAAAGAAAAGGAGAAAAAAAGAAGGAAAAAGAAACCAGAAGCGAGGAGGAGCTGGGAAAATTGAGAAGAAGAGAATACGGAGGAGGAAAGCGATTCCGGTTATAAAAGTTGGTTTTTAATTTTCCACCAAAATTTCTTTCTTTTCCCCTTCCACCATGATTAAATGGCCATAGGGCCTCTGCTGCTTCAACAACACCACCACCACCAATTCGTATTCCTCCGCCATACCTGCGGCGTCTCCCCTCTTTTCTTCTCCTCCGCCTCTTGCCTCCTCCCGGTCGCCTTCCTGCGCCGATTGGCCTCTTCTGCCTCCTCCGCAACCGCCGCCGCCGCTGCTTCCGTCTTCTCTCCACGCAAGTCCAAACCTAACCACCATCTACATCAACAGCGACCGAAGCAGAAACCGCAATCCCAGCCGCTGCCTTCCCCACCGCCGCTGCTCTACCACCGGTTGAGGTCATTAGCACCCACACCCGACACGCTGGCTCAGAAGATCGGGAAATCGATTCGGCGCCCTGGTGCGCCTTCTAAGGCTAGGGTTTATCCCGATGTTAACGTTATCCGGCCTAAGGAGTACTGGGACTATGAGACGCTTACCGTTCTGTGGGGGTAAATTGACTTGCTTCCCTCCCTTGTCATTTTTAATTTATATTTGTTTCCTTGTTGAAATTTTTTAGTTGTTTCATTTTTCGGTTTCATCTGTGGTTGGATGCCGAGAAATTGGAAATTGGAAGTAGGAATGATGGGCATGTTAATCTCAGTAAAGGTTAAATAGATAGCTATCTATCTGGTCGATATTTGCCAGAAACTCGGATTAGGATGGAAATACCCATGGTTCCTGTTAACATCTCCGTGCATCCTTTGGATTCATTCAGCTTCATGTGGCGTAGGATTTCGTGATTATTGTTGAAGGTTGGTTCTTTGTTCATAGCCTGGCTAGGGTAAGTTAAGTGTTTGAAGATTTGGCAATGTTGTGTCCGGAAATTTAACCTTAATACCAACTAAATATGCTTCCATATTTGATGGGTTTGTCAGTCTACTGATTCTCGCACAGCTGACTTGTAGCTTTGCTTCAGGTGACTCTCTAGCTAGTTGGTGCTGCCATAGTATTCCAAATGTAAGGTTGCGGTCCTTGTAATGCATGAACAGTTAACTGAAGTGAGATAGGATTCTGTGGAATGCATTGTGTTGCTTGTAGTTATAATCCATGCAAATTAATGTTAAAACTGAGATCTCCTTTATCCATTTAGTCTCTCCTTACCCCCCGATTTTGAGGCCCTACAATAACACTTTCTTTTCTGGTGTCCTGGTTATTATATGTTTAGCCTATAAAGCAGTTCTGCGTTATTTTTGTGTTGGATGGTGGTGAGAAGTTGTCTGATGGTGTCTACAGGGAACAAGATGATTACGAGGTGGTGAGGAAGGTTGGCAGAGGAAAATACAGTGAGGTTTTTGAAGGTGTTCATTGCACTGATAATGAAAAATGTATCATTAAGATACTTAAGCCTGTTAAGAAGAAGAAGGTGAGTCCCATAAAGGCATTTGATTTGACATGTTACATGGTGGCGAGTATGCCATTTGTTTGTTTGATTACTGTACATTTTTTTTTTGTTGAGCTTTTCCGTGGGTATTCAATATTGTGTTGCATTTGAATTCGGTAGTTTCTATCTTCTTTCAAACACTTCACCTGTTACCAGTCATGTATGAATTTGTGTATAGTCTAACCTTCAAGATTCCCCATTTTTTCCTATTTGCTGGGAGAGGGTATGTGTTTGTGGTGACTTGTAGCTTTTGACAGGGCAGTCTGTCAATTTAAAAGATGCCAACAAATGACGCTTAAGTGATGTATTGTTTGAAAGGTGTCCTTGATATAATAGCCATTTGGCTTGCTGACTTCAGAACTTAAGAATCAATTATTTTCCTTCAACAAAGTTTATCTACGTGTTGACATTTGTGAATCTAACTTAACTTTATGATATTTGCAGATCAAGAGGGAGATAAAAATCCTGCAGAATCTATGCGGAGGGCCTAACATAGTGAAGTTGCTTGATATTGTTAGAGATCAGCAATCGAAGACACCAAGTCTTATATTTGAATATGTGAATAACACTGATTTCAAAGTACTTTATCCAACACTTCAGGACTATGATATTCGATACTACATCTACGAACTTTTGAAGGTGATGTCTCTTCTATATTATTATTTTAGTGAATTGAAATGCATGTCAATCCCATATATCACATTCTGCATGTTTGAAAAGCTCGAAATGATGGTTGCTGTAGCGATCATGATGCTATTTGTGCAATTGGTGATGTTAGATGTGAATCACTAAGCACTTTTCTGTAGACGTGACTCATCGTCCCCCTTTCTTTTCTCTCTTCTTCCCTTTTTTTCATTTTATCAATATCCTGGAGCTTAGGTGTTTGGTCTGGTGCGTCAGCTATTTATACTCCGAAATTGGGATATGATATATAGTTAAGAATATAATGAAATAGTTCTTTCATCTGCAATACTGGTACCCTATGCACAGCTCTGCTGGTGATGTTGTAGTTTTCTTATAAAATAAGTGGGACATGAAAATATAGAAAGAACAGGCAATAGCCAGAGTACGAAAATTTGCAAGGATGAACTGGACAATGTTATCTTGCGTTAGGTGTTTTGGCTGCCTCCTGTTTAACAATAACTGAGCCATGGACTCATCAATACCCTTTCAGTGACGAATATGATCCATCTTTTTTTCCCCTGTGCAGGCACTTGATTATTGCCATTCACAAGGTATTATGCATCGTGATGTCAAGCCCCACAATGTAATGATTGATCATGAGCAGAGGAAACTCCGTCTCATAGATTGGGGCCTTGCAGAGTTCTATCATCCTGGGAAAGAATACAATGTTCGTGTTGCTTCAAGGTTGGCTCCTTGTAGTATATTAAACATGTCTTCTAATTGTCAGTGCGCTATATGGATATTGGTTTCAGATGCCTTTATTCTAATCAAAGCTTGATGCTTTACATATTGTAGGGATAAACTTTGAGAACTATAATAATCTAGTTTGCCTTCTTCTACAGCGTGAAGTGTTCCATATTCAATTATCTAAATTTCCTACAAGTGATATGATCCTGGTTTCTTGATAGGATTTCTATTCTGCAGGTACTTCAAAGGCCCTGAGCTTCTTGTTGATTTGCAAGACTATGACTACTCTTTGGATTTGTGGAGTCTTGGTTGTATGTTTGCTGGAATGGTCAGTGTTTCGACCACTACTTTTTATGCTTATCCTCATTGCTCCATCATAAGCATGACTTAGGATATGTCAGCTGGTTTTCATTTGTTGCTTATGTTTTGGCTCGTTTTCCTGCAGATATTCCGTAAGGAGCCATTCTTCTACGGTCATGATAATTATGATCAACTGGTCAAAATAGCAAAGGTAAGAGTGAAAGAAGAAGAAAAAAAAAAACATAGCAGGGACAGCCTTTTATTATGTCCTGTTCGGTGGGTTTTGGTTGTGGGGAAATAAGTTTTTTCCTTGGTGGCCATTTACTCGGTTGAGCTGAATCCCTGAGAGAAGCTGAGTGGTCTGTTACGGAAATATCAAAGGATAAGTGAATTGTTAACAGCTCCTTGTAATGTCATAATAAGCTCCTTATTGAAGGTATTTTCCTCGTGCAACAGATCCTGGGAACAGACGAACTGAATGCATATTTGAGCAAGTACCGCATAGATATTGATCCACATCTTTCTGCCCTTGTCGGGAGGTCAGCTCATATTATATTTTCTTCTGTGAATTTGCTATTTCTCCCGGAACTCCAAGTTTTGTGCTGAAAGCATTCGACTTTTGTTGTACAGGCATGGCCGGAAACCATGGATGAAATTCATCAACTCTGAGAACCAGCATTTGGCAGTTCCTGAGGTAGGAAGTTGTTTGCTGACTTGAGTGGTTGCTCCTCTCTAAGCGACTCTTGAGAACTAATTTTGGAATTGATTCTCTTTCCTTGAAAGGCAATCGACTTTGTAGACAAATTGTTGCGGTATGACCACCAAGAGAGACCAACTGCAAAAGAAGCGATGGTAAACCCTTCTACCGATCAATTAAGATTGTCCGGTCGATCAGGTCCCTTTCCTTGAAATCACGCATGCTTGCATGTTCCCTAGACTGAATGCTGTTGTAAAATGTTGCATGATGCAGGCACACCCGTATTTCTACCCAATTCGAAATGCGGAAAGCAGTAGAAGTCGATCTTAGGCTTCGTCGATGTTTCCTCTTTCGCAGAGTATGCAGTCGACAAAATTTGGCCGGCAGCATGAACTCGGTATGAAGGGAGTCACGAATGTAATTTGAGCTTTTTCTTTTTCCCGACAATGTGTTTTGTTTTCATTGTTTGTGGCGTTGAGCTTTTACTACCCTTCTTTCCCCAGTTGTGATTTCCCAACCCCCTTTCAATTCTAAATCTTTAACATTTATGTTTGGTTTGACTGACAACTCCATTTCTTTGAATTTGCAACAAATGTTTTTGTAATTGCTGGTGCCAGGAATCCTTGTGGCTGCACTGCTGATTTCCTTGTCGTTTAGATTTGATTTTAGGTTTTCTTTGTGTTTTTTGTTTTATGAATGAATATGGTTGTACTTTTGTACCACAAACCATTTCGAAATTAATCAAAATGTTTGAAGAGAGTGAATGTTATATTTCTACGGGGAAAAAAAAGAAGGTTAAACTCCCAAGGGGAACGCAGTAGGCTTTCCACATATTCAGGTGAATATGAGTCTGAAAAAAAATGAGTTGCTATTAGTCCAGGGTGAGATGACACAACACAACCCCTTGAGACCCTCACCAACTCCGACGTTATGACAGGCCTTCCGCCCAGTCGATGGCAAATTGGCAACACTTCAAGTTTTCGGTTCCCTGGGATAAAGGGCAAATGTGTCATCTTATTCAGAATTATGGGTGGCAAATAGTAGTTTTTGGGCATTAAAGTATTAGAAAAATGTAGATTTCTCATATTTCTGCTTAAAGAGTCCCCTCAAAGTAGGACTAGGAATACAGTTGCGGTTCTACGACTAAACTACAGACTGTACCGGAATTGCGCGGTTTGCGGTTAACCGCAAGTGGAAAAGAAGACTCTTATGCAATCATAGTTAGCAACATGCTCCATTTTAAGGCTGCAACCGAGTTAGGGATAACCAATTAAAGTTGTGAGTGAATAACGTGAAGTCCAAAATCAATGAGTACTTGAGCTCCCAACCTACAATCGCACACAAGTAACAATTTGACACGACTGGCCTAATATAAAATAATCACTGAAGCCTGAAAACCTCTAAACCTCACAAAATACACCAAGTTTGTCTGTACTTTGGCTCCTAAGGTTTTCCCAACCCTTAAGGGTCAAGCAGGGTCAAGAAGTAGACATGGACGTGAGTAGTGACATGTCAGTTATTCATCTTGACCCTTCAGTGACGAATCAGACAGGGTAAGAGACGAGTTAAGGACGGTTGAAGGCAATTTTCAGCTCTAAAAGAAAGTAGGGCTGCAAGTAGAGGTCATTGTTACATTTTTTTCTATCCTCTACAAACTGCACTCTCTCTGGGCACGCTACATCAAAACTTTGTCAGTCCGCATTACGCCTCCTTAACACATACAAAAGGAACCAAACAATGGATCTTAGGTTCCATCATCTGTTTTAGAAACCAAAAAAACGACACCCATCTCCCATACTACATTCAACAATTACAGGAAGCCTTCCTTTTACTGCAGACTAACACATCAGCTGAAACTAAAACTGTCAGTCGGCTCTAACTCTGTCCTAACTGTCCTTTTTAAGTAGGAAACCATAGTGCACTGCCCTGTTTAAAACACGTAACCAACCATGATCACCATGATTTCAAACTTACATCATTTTCTCCTGTTCCTTGATGGGGTGGACTTGGTAGTAGTCTCTTCCACATAGCTCGATCCTGGACTCTCCGACGTCTCGGAGCTGCTAATCTCCCCATTTCGGTCTTTGCTCGACCATAGCTTTGAGAACATCCTTGACATCACCAAACCTTTCATTTGATTTGCAGCAGCATCAGTAGTTCTGGCCTTACCGCCATCATTTTGGCTTCTACCACTACCATTGTTACCTCCCAGTCGTAGGGTGGCGAGTTCGCCTCTCAATGCCTTTATGTCCTCAGCTGTTGGCACCGAGTCCCACTCTTCCTCAGTGTTGCTTGTGGTTGACCTCGAGCTTCCATGAGACTCTCCGGCCGGGAGTGAGGCCCTAATGGAGCTTGACGACAGATCCGGAGTGCTGCTGCCACCGGGTGATGAAGCCTGCTGCCTCATTTGCTCAAAGAAGAGAACCTGAACTACGATACGCAATGGCAGCCTCTCGTTTTGAACGGCGTGCATAGATGCTTCCGCCGACAATTTCTTGCAGTCCATCAGCTTGCATATCCTCTTCTTCTCGCTCTTACTAATCCCAGGATGTTCCTGAAATAGGTGGCAAAATATTAGTCATGAAAGCACCCGAGACGAAGAAAAATAAAATTCGAGCATGATGAGGTGCTCATACCCTCCCCGCAGCAGGTGCAGGTGCGGGTAAGGTTGAGCAATTTGGCATA
Organism: Linum tenue; assembly: GCA_946122785.1. Classification (NCBI taxonomy): domain Eukaryota; kingdom Viridiplantae; phylum Streptophyta; class Magnoliopsida; order Malpighiales; family Linaceae; genus Linum; species Linum tenue. Next base: position 59,794,099 of record CAMGYJ010000004.1, read on the forward strand.
TGGCGCAGACAAGAACATGGTCGGCCCATTCAGGAATGTGATTTTAGAAGGAAAAAAAAAAGGAATCAAATGATTTTTTTCATGTAAGTATTATACGAAAGACATACAATGTACATAGAATGGGAGAGAATGACATAAACTAATAAAGTCGATCTTCAAGAGGAGGTTCTACATAGTGGTAGTTAAGCTGAGAGTAAAAGCATGATTAAGCTGAGTCGAAATAAGATCGATTCCGAAGAACATTTTTAGAGATAATTTGGATCAAACGGGTTGAGAATGGGGCAGGTTGGGGCACAAGTACCTATGCCCTGCTCCAAACTGCCCGTATTGCAATCTTAAGCTTAAGTTTTGTTTGTAATATCATAAAAGTTGTAAAATGGAAGTTACCTTGAGATACATGTCAATGGCTCGGTATAATCCATCATGAGATGGTCTAGGGAAGCTTGATACGAGTTCAGCAAGGTCAAGAAACTTTGAGAGTGGTAAGTCGGGATCTCGAGCTATTTCAGCAAGATAACCCTCCACCAACTTAGCTACTTGAACCTTAGAGGCATCTGCACCAAACTTCGGGCTAATGCTCTCAACAAGAACGATCTCCTGCTCCTTCAGTTCACATTTCACAAATTCCTCAACAAGTGTATGTACTATATCAACATCAAACATGGTCGTCTCTCCCCCAGCTTGGGCTGGAATCAAAAGATCAGGGACAGTAGCCTCCTCAAGTTGTTGGCTGATTCTACTTATCAGTTCATTCTTTTCCCTGTCTCCAAAGCCAAGCATAATTGCAGCTCTTAGCAACTTCAGCAAGAACCCACAAGGAACACTGCCTTTCTCTTCTGGCAGTAGCCACATAATGGTTTCCCCCACAGATCGGTATTTAGAGATATCACCATTCTGAATGGTGCCCTTGCTGAAACCAGGCAGTCTTCTCAAAGCATATGCATGCAATGCTTCACCTATTACTTCACTGGATACATTCCTGTTTGTTTTCATGGTGACAATAACCCTTTTGTATAAATCAATCTGAAGCTCACAAAGGTCTTCTACCCACCAATCTTTAGGAACCTCATTCGGCTTCCTACCACCATTCCATAATGGATCCTTCCCACTCTCAGATGGAAGCTTCTTCCTATTATAGGTATATGACCAATCCACCCTAGAAGTGTCAATGCAAGCTTTGGAAGCTATGGAGTCAAGGCACCGGCTGACCAGCTTTAATTCCTCAGACCATGGGAGGAATGACCTTGTAGTTTGGAGAACAATGATGGAGTCTTTCCAGCTTCTGAAAATGCTGGAGTTGAGAAAGACTTCGATCTTGTAGACCAGGTTGCCTTTCTCTACAGACTCGTACATTTCGAGATACTCTGCTGCACACCGAGCTGCAACCACATTGTATGCATTGAGCGTAACCGTCATGCCATAGCAGAACTTTGCACATATCTCGAAAGCAGCGGGACCACCAGGGATATCCAGAATGGTAATTTCATCACTGCCCTCATCGTTCAAGCTCGAAACCAACTTCTGGAGACGGGAGCTCTTGGATAATAGAGGGAACTACACAAACAAATTTGGAAACAATAAATTCACGTACAACGGTTCCAAAAGGGGCAAAAAATATGTACGTAGCCAAATCAGCAGGTTACTACCCTTCACTCACATGGTACTTAATGAAATGTGTGGCCATTAAAACATTCAACAATCAACCTTGAAACATGGTTACATCAATGATGTCAGGATTTGCTGAATTCATTACCTTGTGAAGATAGAATTTTACATCCCCAACATTCACTGCTATATCAGTTGCCAATTCAGTAGCCACATACCTGCAGTTACAAAGTTTCCTTAACCAATGTGATTATGTGCCGGACAACCGCAATGGCATAAATCAATTGTTGAAGAGGAAAGAAGTCTCAACCATCAATTCAATGCACAGAGGAGTTAGCAAACCAGAACTGGAAAAATGGGGTATTCACATGGCGGTTTACTGGACACATGGTTGACATTTGGAACTGAATCAAATTGACTGTCATTTTTCTGTGTTAAATACTGAACTCAAGAAAGTACCACCATCTATCTAATCGGGAAACCAAAACCTCATCTCTGTTAAATCCAGGTACGGAAACAAAGAAACAAGTTTGATGGAAACGACTAACTTCACAAGACCGGCTGAAACTGTAAAAACGCCAACTCATTAATAACGCCAGAGAAATCTAGCTCAAACAAACAAAGCCCAGTAGGTAACAAAGTGCAATATCAGCAACAAAATCCCCAAGGGCGGGAATGGAATGGAAGACAGTTATCCAAAAGAAGACTAGGAGACAAGGTAACAGATTTGAGAACAAATGATAGCATCCAGAGGAATTAAAAGCAGCAAATATCAGGAAGGAATCTCATTTGTTTACCTGATATCATCTCCCTCTGTCTGAAACGAATCCGGCTTAGATCCAAGTTTCATAAACTTCATCTTTCCTCAAAACTCAAAATAACAGCTCCTGCCCTCTTCTTGAAGAGTGAAGACTCCAATCCCAGCTAAGGAAAGGCTTTCCAAACACTTTAAAGGTGGGAGCTTTTTCACCAAAGAAGAAAAGCTGGGATTAACCTGCTAAAGGAGTGTTTCTTAGTATGACCGAATCTAGCCCACAAATCCAGGGAAAGGAGATGGTGGAAAGAGAGTGGAGGAGGGGAAAGATAAGTGTGATTCGAGACCAAGTGATCTGGGTTGCTTCCTCAACCGGCAACAGAGATCAAGACACCCAAAGCTTAACTATGGATTGAAGACAGCTACTGCTTTCAATAAACTTATAAGATGGGGAAAGAAAAAGAACCCACTTGCTCAAAACTGACACCACCGCCCTTATTTTTCCTTTTGTTTATAGCTTTGCTTTCCCGTTTCCTTTTTCTGCAGCAGATCTCTCCCGCTTCTCTCACTAGACAAAGCTATTGAAGAGCTTTGCAAACCCCCAGAATCCACATTCCTCCAGAGATCTGTAAACTTCAGGCGTGTGCTCTTGATTTCAAGCTAACAAAAGGCACGCTTACACCTGCAACATGAGAGGAGTTAAAACAGCATATCTTGGTAATTGTCCATTGAAGCACCAAAAGAGTGGACAAGAAGCATCAACGGGGGAGGATTTCTAAAAAGGGAAGAAGATTTCAGGAAACACATTAAAAGAAAGCATCATCACTACCAACAAAGCTGTTTCCTCCACAGTAAAGTAAATAATAAGAGCGGATATCAATATTAATAAAAATATATTAATAAGTGTGTAAACTTAAATAAAATAGAAAAGGTAGAAGAAGGAAATGTGAATCGTTAGGATAGGATCAAAGTCAAAGAACGTGGCTTCAAAGAAATAAGATGCAGAACATGCTTGGTCTCCACAGCTTCTTTTTTTTTCAATCTGGTTATTCTATTCGTTTTCAAAGTAAGACTCAACGGTTGAAAAATTCTGTCCCTTTGCTGCAAAATTTTAGTGATCAAACTCAGAACACATCATCATCCGCTTCCAAGAAAGAAAACGATGGAAGTTCTATCACTTTCAGAGTGACATTTCACCGAACACGACGTGATGTGCAATGAATTAGGAGCACAACCCAATAAAGGAAAACTGGTATAGAATCAAATCAACCACCCAAGAAAGATTATTCCAACTTAGTTGTACGTACCAATCTTTCAATAGTCAATACGTTGTGTATGCAAAATGGGATCGAGCCAAAGAACACTAAACAGTAGAGAAGAAGGAAAATGAGTGATGGACAATGCTAGCACGGAGCTTCCTAGAAAAATGAAAAAAAATGAATGATCAAGATAACACTTTACAGATTTAGGGAAGGAAAGCAACGCCCTTTCTTATCACTTTGGTTGGCGAAAAGTGACAAGAGGAAAGCAAGAATGAAATGGGGCTGTGGAAGGAAGCAAGCAAGCATGGAGGAGGAGATGGGCAGGCAGGCAGGCAGAGCAGACAGCAGCACTAGAGAGAAAAAGCAAAGAACCCACAACACAAAGACAGAGCAAAAGGTTGAGTAGGTGCATGAGCTAGGCACTATAATCTGCAGGACAAAACCCCCAAAAGTAGGATTTGTAGTAGCCCCACAGACCATAAAACAGCACCCAATAAAGTCCCCTCCAACCAAAATAAGGATTCACATCAAACAAACAAACCCGTCCAAACAATAAAAGCTTTGGGGATGAGATGAGAAGAGATTAGGATTTAGGGGGAAAGAAAGATGAGTTGTTTGTTTCTTATCCTGGACAGCCACCACTGGGCTCTGGCTCAGCTGCCAATTAACATTCGCCTCCCACCACAGAAGAAGAAAAGGCCAAATCTCAGAATGTTTCCATCTCTCTGTCTCATATGGGTTATTTACCTTTGAATCAGCAATACCGCCCCCCACCATGGATAAACTGATGAAGAGTGCTAGGATGCCTCCAAAACAAAGACCTCGACTTTCCAATTTTTTGGTTAAAAAACATGAAGGAAAAAAAAGAGCAACCTATTGTTGTTATCTTGGTGGACTGGTGGAGGAGAAAAAGATTGAAGTCTAAACCATATGATAAAATGCGATAAAGGGGCCTTCTTTTGGGGCTCAAACATTTTTGGAAACAGCGATGCAACAAAAGAGACCAACTTTTCTGGGGTGTTTTGTTGGCTTTTGCTTGGACGAACAAGTGCTTTACTTTTTAATAGGTATGTAAATTAGAGTAGCATCATATTTACTATTCTATTCAAAATAATTTGGTATTTACTTATATTTATAATATCGTCAAAATTATAATTTTACGTAAAAATTAAAATTTGAGAAAAAAAAATCAGAATTGTAAATTAAAATCATAAATTGTATATTAAAGTAGGATCATATTTATTAATCTATTCACAATAGTTTGGTGTTTACTTATATTTATAATATCGTCAACATTAAAATTAAGAATTGCATATTAAAATTAAATAGTAATAACCATGGATATCATGAATAACAATCAACTACATATCACTTAATTACTTCTCAAATTTAGTTTGTCTGCTAAATAAATAAAAACAAATCCATTTGTTCTTGTAAATAACACAAAAATAAGCAACCTAAAAATAAATTCACTTGGGTTCTCGAGGCACCACCGATGATTGATAGTGCATACCATTGTTTTTGTCCTACATGTTGTACTTGTTTGAGCATGTTTGCTTAGGGACTAGCAAACGTTAAAGTTGGGGTGGGGGGTTGATTCGTGTTAGATTACACAGTTTTACACCCTTTTACTTGTGACGTTTGATGTGTTTGCACCGTCTTTGAAGCTAGTTTATGCAGGGTTAGTTCGTGTTTAGTCATGTTGCATACCTAAGCAGGTAAGCTTGGGACCAAGACCGAAATTCGGACGAAAGAGTGTGAAAAGGGGAGCAAAAGGGTCGAAAGTTCAGAGATCACGGTTTTGGAGCTTTTGTCACGGGTGCAGACCGTGAAGTGAGAGCAACGCAACCGTGAAGCTGGCAAGGTTCCACGAGGATTCGTATAGCTCGCGAGCAGTGTCAAGATGATGGTCGCAGACCGTGATTTCAACAAGCGATCCGTGAAGTTCGTAAGTGAAACGACGAATTGGGCGTTGATATCACAGTTATCCTGTCGACTTCACAGGCGTGATGTCAGACCGTGATTTGCGCACTCGGGACCTATATAAGGGATAGCTATCTGAATTCAAAAGGGGAGTCATAGAGAGAGATTGGAGCTTCTTCCTCAAGGTTTAGAGAGAAAGAGAGCTACGAGCTAAGGAAGAAGGAAGGAGAATTCCACCTACCCAAGGCTAGAGGAAGGTTGATTTCTTATCCAAAGGTTGAATCAAGCATAGAAGAAGAAGGAAGATCATCTTGCTATAGATTTTTCTTTTCCCTTATTTATATTGTCACCTCTAGCTATGGAGTAGTCTCCAATTTCACTTGGATGTTGTGAACCCTAGTCTAGGATGTGTTAGATTGTAGGAATTTAATTCGATGTGTGTTGGGTTTGTGATTAATATAATGTTTGAGGTATTATTTATGGAATTTGGGTGTTGATTGTTCATAACTCAATTTTGGGACTAGTTGACCTAGAAGGAGGAAATCCCCTCATAGCCCAATCTTGGAAATTTGGGTAACCTACTCTAGAGTAATTCGGGAGGGATTTGTAAATTTGGGTAACCTACTCTAGAGTAATTCGGGTCATCCCTCATTCGTCGAATTAGTGTCATGATATCGTCTTGATTGGTTGCTTTTCGCCGTGCCATATTACTTTCCGAGGAAGTGATTTTTGTAATCCTTAATCTATCGATTGAGAGGCTTGGGGTTTCCCTAGCTCATCGTGATCTCCTACCAATATATGATCCTAACTATCATACTAGAGTTTCATTCATTGTATCTTGACATGAGAGGGAAGCAATATTCGAGTGATTCTTTCTCAATTGAACTCACCATAGTTTACTTGCTTGTTTAATTTGTTTAGTCTTTTTAGCTTTAGGGTTAATACAATATATTAGCCATAACTATTAAGTAGCGGGGAATTATAGCCACAACTATCGAAATACAAATTATTAGCCAACCATTAAGTTTTCGTAACACTTCTGTTAGTAATGATGACTAAACTTTTATGATGCTGAGCTGGCTCCCATGTGACAGTCACTGTATCATATTTTTTTACGATGATGACATGGCCTTCTCCGTTAAAAATTTGAAAACAGTAACGGGCTGTTAGCCAAATCTTGACTCGTAACAATAGTTATGGCTAATAATTTGTTTTTCGATAGTTATGGATATAATTCCCCGTTGCTTAATAGTTATGGCTAATATATTGTATTTACCCTTAGCTTTAACTACCATATGAACTCTAGATAATGTGTGAACTATTGAAGTAAGGGTACTGCCTGGGTTGATATTTAAATACTTACCTTATCCTACACTCTCTATAGGTTGCACTTGGCCTATAGTTGGGATTAAGTGTAGTGATAGTGCGAGTCACACGTAAACTGTAATATGATCTTCTCCCAATGTTAGGCCCTAAGCTAAGCAAGTTGACTAAAATGAAAAATTCAGAAGGATCACCAGCCCCACTTAATTGACTCCTTGTGAGTCTTTTTTTCATTAGATTACTCGAATTGAGTAAAACATAGATATCAGGTTCGGTAATCAAGTTCTAAAAAGGTACTAAGTGTGCATCGTGAACCTTAACTAATTAACTAACAAGATCAAATCCTACTATAGTATGAGATAAAAATATTAAAACTTGACTACCCTGTTATCATGTCGACCTAAAAATAGGCTAAAGGAAGACAAACAAGATAATAATTGAGAGACTTATGCTAAAATAGCTCTACCATACACATATATTCCTCCTGATCCAGACTTTTGGGAATAATCAGTCTTAAAAAAGAAAGAAGGGAAAGTTAGAGAGAGATTTTCCTCTGCCCTCTATCCTTTCTTTGTTACCATCGAGTATGTATGGAGACACCAAACCTCCGAAAATGGAAGTTGACCACAACCTCAAGCCTCCTGACGGCTCGCCGGTTCAGCCTACAAAGAAGTCGAGGGCTTCTCGGGCCAGGGAAGAATGGATGTCGCAATCGTGACGGTGACAGAAGCAACTGAAGATTCAGATGAGATAGCGTCGGAGTTCTGATCACATTCATCTGTGCAGGTTATTGTCAGTGGTTAACACGTGTCAACAACTACCTCATCCTAAGCCAAGTTTAACCCAAGATGGCATTGTTGTATAGTGGGAATCATGTCATATTTTACTCGAGTCCTGGTACCCTAGCCTACTTCCCACCTCGTTGATATTTAGTCGATCGGTGTGGAGGTTTGAGTCAAGGATTTGAGCGAATTACTAGTTTAGAGATTGAATAAAGCTAAAATCAAGTACTTCGGGGAACTATCCATCACCCTAGGCTACGACTAATATGTAATGTCTAGATAGTTAGGGTTTATCGAATGTGGTGAGTGAGCTCTTTTTTGTGGGATTTCGTGGTTATCCACACGCCTCCGAGTACGAATCCCTTAAACCCATATAAAGTCACATTGATCTAGGTTATAATATATGGGGCATTAAGCTCGTAGCTCCTTTCAATAGATACTATCCACCGTCCACACCGAGGTTTCATCTCGGGTTCTATCTAGGAAGGCTACCTATAGCAGGGGTTCGGTCTCCTCGACCACCATAGGTCTCTATTCATACATCTACCTCAATTTGCTTGATGGCGCATACCCGTCTAACCCTAGAACTCCATACCCAACATAGAAGCATAAAGTAGGCTAATATAGAAGATTAGGGAGACTTACCCAAACACAATCAATGATAGAATAGCAATTAAATCAACTCGATAAACACATTCATTCATTCAAACCCTAGAATATCGATACATACATAGTAAACCCTAAAACTAGGGTTTGGGATTTAGAACCCTAGTATCTTAGAGGACTACTCCATGAAGGAGGGAAGAAGATAGATAGAAGAAATTGAAGAAGACTTGAGGTTGAGGAAGATGCCTCCTCTCTTCTAGCTCCTTCTCCTTATTCTCATTCCTTCATATTCTCTCTCTCTCTCTAAAACCAGAAATTCTTCTCTCCAAATCAGATACCTTAAAAGGGGAAAAGGGTTCTTCTATTTATAGGCAATCAAGGGACAGAGAAGTTCGCGGCCGACAGGGCAGAGATCGCGGGTGGAATCTTCACTAGCGAGGCCGCGATCTTGCAACGCAGTCATATTGGCCTTCGGGATTGAGAAGATCGCGGGCTGACTTCATGGTCTCAATCCGCTAGTTGCGGCCGCGATCTTCCTCACGGTCAAAATACACTATGGTCATGATTCGACTGGGGAAATTTTCTGTTTCTCCTCGACTCCTTCTTCGCAAAGTTCGCGCCCTAAGCCCTCCAATTCGCGCCGCGATCTTGGGATTCCAGGCTTCAATCTTTAGCTTGACTTCGCGGTCTCTGATCTCGACCGCGATCTTCTCTGCTAGGCCACGATCTTTAGTCTTCTGCCCCCTTGCTACACTTGTTACCTTGTTTTGTACCTAATTCGTAATTATCGTCTAACAAACCCAAAAAACACATCGAATTCAAATAGGAATGAAATATGGATGCAATTGACGACGTTCAAGCAATTATGCACATGAATTGGGTTGCCACACATGTCGGGTACAAATGAGAGCTTTGAGATATCATGAATCGCTAAAAGGTACTTTGGACCTTGGCTTACAATTCCGTGAGGAGGAAAGATGCTTAGGGGATGGTAAGTAGTGAAAGATGGTCAGGACGCGGTAAAGCTATCTGATCCCCAAGCATATCCTCAAAGGGAACTCCGAATCCGTGAGGATTGATTGCCTCTCACGCGAGCCTCACTTTCAAAAGATTTTTCTCTCTTTTCTTTCTTTTCTAGTATGCTCAAATCTTTAAAAGCTTCGAGTTCAAAAATCAAACAGAGCAAAAGAAAATCCCGCACACATGTTCTTCCTAAAATAACACATATTATAGACTCACGGAAGAGGAAGGAGATAGTAAAATTTCCCACGCACCGGTACTCTAATCATGCAACTATCACCTAGCGAGCACAACACATCAATCATCTAAAAAATCAAAGTATATTGAGTAGGGAGTTGCAAGGAATAAGGTGATTTGGAACTCACAAATTTTAAAAATTTTGGGTATAGCATTCAAGGTTCCAAAACACTATCATTTGACCATTGATCACCATAACACAAACACAATCGCTAGCACACATTACCATAAGTAGTCATCAATGTCTTACATTCATAAACAAGGGAGGATACTAGTAATTTATGATTTAACCAATCATGATATTCATTCAAAAATTCACCCCCCCCCCCCCACACACACACACTTGAGCAACACATTGTCCTCAATATGGGAGTTTCATAAGAGAAGATCGTGAAAGTTACCATAGGTTGGGTTGGGGGTTGGTGAAAGTTCATAAGTGTAGGTCTTTGTCGTCCTGTTGATTTTCACAGCGATAAAGCGCATAAGAGACAGAGGAAGACAAATAAAAGTTATAGATACGATATATATATATATATATATATATATATATATATATAATAGAAATGACTATTACTAAATACTTAAAGTACGAGAGAGCATAAAGAAAAGTATTATTCGAAATAAGAAAGTAAAAGTAATGAAACTAAAATTTTCAGGAGTTCAAACTAGGAATATAAAAGATAGAAAATGGCCCTGCGATGCCATCAATCACTCAATGTCTAGTCCTCATCCTCTTCTGTCTCAACCTCTTCCTCCTTGCCAACGTAACCAAAACGCGATGGGGAAGGAGTGCACACGTAGCTATGGGCGACTGTAGCTGGGTCGATATCGTGAAACCTCATAAGCTCGTGGGCGCAGTCAAGCATGTGTTTCCTCCACTCAGTAGCTCTCTGCTATTTCCTTAGAATAGTCTCTAAGTGTGCAAGAGAAGCTGGATCATCAGAAACATGAGCGGATTGTGCGGCTAAACTGGCTTGCATGTAAGTTGTGATGGTCGAATGCTGATGACGAAGAACTCTGTCCCCTCCTCCTCTGCATGCTTGGGATAGAATGACTGATCCCATCCACGACCACAGTGTTGGTCGATGGGAAGTCCAATCCTTGAATGACCCAGACTCCCTCCTCGTTCTGCTCCAAAGTATTCAGATAAGTCTTCAGATGTTCAAATGGAACGGTACTGTGTGGGAGTCTAGGTGACTCTCGGTTGCGACTAGATCCAATCCGAGGTATCTAGCGATCCTGGTAATGTAAGCTCCTCCGTGTAGAGCCATCAACCTCTTATCTGAACCATGACATCAAAGAGTCTGCAGGATGGAGCATCTGAGATGGAGTCAGCTGCGACTTTGCATGCTCTAAATGAGCAAGAAATCTCTGGTAGTGAGGTTGCCCTTGCTCCTGTACTTCCCGCCAACTGAGTGAGAAATTACATGGTGAATGAGCTGATACTAGGGTTTCACCTCGCTTCCCTTTGACAGCTTCACATCCCAAGGTCTACATTGCGGGATCTTCATGAAATTCTCATAGAAGGCATGAGGAAAAGAGAAGTCGCTCTCTGCCTTCAGTGAAGAGTACGAGTGATGATCAGTGATGAACTCCTGCGGATAGATGTCGAGGGCGAATGTGAACTCCCTCATCATCATATCCCGCACAACTGCTCCTAGTTTGAAACTTATCAGAGGGTTGTCTTCAGCAGCAACACCCTTGATATTCCGAGTCGGAAGGGTACTCAGGAGCTCAAGGGTCTAAATCTTGTAAATCCGCTCGCTGATATCCATCAATCTGAACTAGACTGGGTCTCTGAATCTTGGACCTGATAAGCTTTACCACGCCTAACTGGTTAAAAAGAACCCAGTTAAGGCATTCGCTCTCCCCGGTAAATATCCTCTGGAATCGCTCAAGATTCTCTTTGGCGAGAAATGGGATTGTATGGAGGAAACAATGATCAGTACAGGGCATCACTGCCCTGGGCGTTCTTCTCTGGGGTCGATGGGGTTGCTGCTCACCCACCTCTGGCTGAGACAGATTGAGGTTCCTCGGGCTTCGGAGCAGTCTGCTCAGAGGCAGATCCTTGGTCTCTCCGACGATTTCTCCGGACATACTATTGAAGCAACTCAGAATGACCCAATTTTTTCGAAGGATTAGAGCTCTCTCCTCTGTAAATCCCTTTACCTTTATCATTCCTCCATGCATAAGAAGGAAATTCAACACACCACAATAATCACAGTTCAAACTAGGAATTCAGAGTTTCCAGAGGAGGAAACCCTTTTTCCCATTCTGCAAAATTAGCATTCTCATGAAAAACAAAGTTATGAGCTAGTTCCGAAAAAAAATTGTAACTTCCAAGAAGAAGTTCAATTAAGCATGACTGCAACTTGACTCAACCCGAATGCACCACTTTAGAACTCCCAATTAAGACCCAAAGATAGGTGGGGAGGATTTGTCTCTTTCGCGTGGAGGTCTGCCCCTGTTGGGGCGTATATGTTTTTTTTTCCTGGTAGTCTGTGCTGGCCTTGACTCTTTGTCCCTGAGTCTGTGTGTCTTTCCTCTTCCTGACTTTGTTCTTGTTGTTTCTTTCTTTTTTTCCTTTCTCCCCAGGTTCATTTCTCTTGATCCTGTGTTCCTGTGTACAGTTTATTTCCTTTGCCTAATAAAATTTCACCATTATCAACAAAAAAAAGAGACCCAAGTATAAACCTTAACTGGCTGAAGTACAGGGAAAGTATGTTTAAATAGTGACCCGGGCCGGTTCATGAACCCCTACTTCGATTGCTCGAAACATTTTCTAGCGGTTGGTTTTTGGTGAAAATAATAATCTAAAGCTAAAGTGTTTGCAAATGTAAATGGATTTGACACTAATTGAGAAGGCTTCACCCGGGTGTTGCTCCCCCTAGCTAGCAATTACGACTTGTTGGATCAAATAGTCATGTGTGGTGAGGGGTTGGAAATAGTAGGGAAGTGTAACAAGTAGCCAATGCCACTCTCTTAGTCTCTAGGTCGATGCAAGGGGATATGATCAAAGCAACCAAAGTGACTCTCTTGACCTATTGACTAAGGGTTGGTTAGACTTCACCCTCGAATCGGAGTTCGGACGGCTACCCACAGCCAAACACTAGGTGATTATACAAAATAGGAGGTTTGTCCTGCATTAACCTAACTAGGAGATAATGAATTGCCTAAGAAAACCCAGCATTCAAGCCTCTTTCAAAGAAAGGAAGTGGGTTTTCCCCTCTACCTAGGTTAGAATGGCAATTAGATTGATAGGCTTCACTTCCTTCCTCATTGAGCGGGTTGATTAACCGCCATCTCAGCTTCACTTCCTTCCTCTTCGAACTCAACCCCTTCCTCTTCTATCCTCCTTCTTGCCTCCGCTAGTTCCCTCTCACGAGCCAAGTGTCGGAGAGTGCGGTTGAGATCCTCGTCAAGTGGCGCCAAAGGTGTCGGATTACCCGAGTCATACACCTTTTTGCACACACTCAAAAGAACCACAACACTTCTAGCACAAACAAGATTTGCACACACAAAAACAAAAATTAAAAGCTAGATTAACACCAAACAATCTTTTCAAAAGAATGAACCGTTGGATCCCCGACAACGGCGCCAAAAACTTGACTCAACCCGAATGCACCACTTAAAAACTCCCAATTAAGGCCCAAGTATAAACCTTAACTGGGTGTAGTATAGGAAAAGTATGTTTAAATATCGACCCGGGTCGGTTCATGTACCCCTACTTCGATTGCTTGAAACATTATCTAGCGGTTGGTTTTTGGTGAAAACAAAAATCTATAACTAATTGAGAAGGCTTCACCCTTGTGTTGCTCCCCTTAGCTAGCAATTACGACTTGTTGGATCGAATGAGCGTGTGTGGCGAGGGGTTGTAAACCGTAGGGAAGTATAACAAGTAGCCAAGCGCCACTCTCTTAGTCTCTAGGTCGAGGGAAAGGGATATGATCCAAGCCACCAACGTGACTCTCTCGACCTATTGACTAAGGGTTGGTTAGACTTCACCCCTCGAATAAGAGTTCGGACCGCCACCCACAACCAAACCCTAGATACTAATACTAAATAGGAGGTTTGCCCTGCATTAATCTAACTAGGAGACAATGAATTGCCTAAGAAAACCCAACATTCAAGCTTCTTTCAAAGAAAGGAAGGGGGTTTTCTCTCTACCTAGGTTAGAATGGCAATTAGATTGATAGGCTTTCACACAACACAATCATTCATGAATAATACCTCCCCATTCACATTAAACACAACCACACTCAAATCATTCAATCCATACAAGCATTCACATAATTGTAGCTAGGGTCTACAAACACCCAAGTAAAAGAAGGGACTACTCCATACTAGGAGAAGGTAAAACACAATAAAGAAGAAGAAAAACCATCAAAGAGATGCTAGTCTTGCTCCTTGTGTTGAAGAGATCCCCCTTTGGGGGAGGAATTCCCAATTCCTTGCTTGGAGATGAAACCTTAGCTTCTCCTCTTCTTTGCTTCGTCACTAAGTCACTATAGAAATCTCAAGAAGAAGTTTCTCACACTAGGTCTCTCCCCTTTTCCCTTTAGCTCAACCTCCTTTATATACCCAGATCGGGCTCAGTTCACTGTCTTAGTTCACAGCCGCGAACTGAAATCCCAGACCGCGAACTAAAGTCCAAACGCACCGCATCACTAATCCCAGCTCACGGGCAATGGCTTGAGTTCACGGTCGTTAGACCATGAACTGACTTGTGCCCAGTGAAAGCCATTTGTGCTCTGGATGCCTGGCTGCTCGCGGGAATCGCCTCCAGTTCACAGTCTTAGACCATGAACTCACAGCCCAAACCGTGAACTGTTGTTGTTTCCACCGTTTGACTTGATTTTTCGCCCTTTTGTCCAACCTTCGACTCCGGGGTTGGTTCCACATGCCAAAGTCTGAAAAACAACAAAACAAGGCACAACTCGGCGTAAAACCAAACCTCCCGGAGTAAAAATGCTTCAAACGACTAAGCAAACTAAGGGTAAAAAGTGTACAAATGAGCCTGAATCAGCGGCTCGAGATTGCTTCCTCAACAATTCAGAACTAGAGCGACACCATTTAAATTCCTCGGCCTTGTACCCTAACTGCAAGGCTATCCTAGAAACAATCCTGCATGTGTTGCATGACTTCTCTTTTTCTAGGTTAACTTGGTTGCCTGTCATTCAGCCTTCTGAATATCAGACATTTTTGGACTTCCTTTCCAAGATTGACTTCTGAGATATCTTCGACAGAAGCCACGCGGCTCATGTTCGACATTACTTGATGGTCCTTTTGGCTGACCAGGAACGACCGAGTCTTCACGGGCAAAGTCGTCTCAGCTGAAGTCTTTTTATAGCGTGTCCAGGCATGGATTAATGTAGTGTAGACTACCATGGGCAATGATAAGGCTAGCCATCAGCCTAATCCACCTGCTAGAATGGCGAGCTGATCTCGTGGATGCCGCCTCCTCCCGAGTGGGTCATTCTCAACTCCGACAGCTCCGTCATTCCTGAATCAGGTTATGCAGTTGCCGGTGCACTGATTATAGATCACACTGGAAGCTGGGTTGCAACGTTCGTTATTAACCTCAGGATTTGCTAGTCGAGGTCATACGATGCCTTTGGGGTTTCAGTCTTTTCCTTTTTCTGATCACACCATTGTATTCTGAATTATGTACGACTTACCGGGGCTCTCCAAACCCAATTTGATTTTAAATCAAAGTTGAGATTGTCTACTCCCATTTATAAAAGAAGAAGAAAAGAAGGTAAGCCTAGCCCATGTGCCATTGTCTTAAACGTGAAAATGTTCAGATTAGTTAACGGCCCAATTCGGGGGACTTACCCACTGAACTTGTATCGTCCTGATCCATCTAGTGCTTCCCCTCGACAGTCGACACAGTTCTCGTCTCTTCCCTTCCCTTCCTTTCAATTCTCGCACCCAAGCATTTTTTCTTTTCTGAATTCCTCCGTAACTCCACTACCTCAACTTCTCTCGAATCCGTTCTCTTTTCTTCTCTATACTTGTTTGAGGCTTGCAGGGAGGAATTGTCGTCTTGGGGTGATGCCGGACGGTGAGAGCGGTTGACGGAATTGCTATACGGAGGTCAGAATCTTGGTTTTGTGGCACACTCCGAGGGTGCGGTTCTCGGTTTAGGCATCAGAGGAGCTGGCACGCATCGTTCAATTTTGCTCATCTTTTGATTGACGAGTTAGGGTTTCTCTTCCTTTGTTGTGATCGTGTTCTTGATGAATGGCCTAGTTAATGTTCTTAGCTAGTAGCCATCGATCGAACCGTTCCGGAGCTAATTCTTTATTGTTCGTGTCTTTAGCTTCCGCCAGTAGCCAATTACCTCCGCTGGTCGCATTTGTTTTGATCTTGAGATCGAAATCAGGCGTTGCGTTCTAATATGGATCCTCAGCACTTGGCAGAAACCCTCAAGTATGCTACTTTGTGGATTTTATTCTTTATTAAACTGTTAAACCGTTTGAAACTGAATCGGGTATTTCTGTGGTTTACATACATTGCCGCAGGCATTTGTCAAAGCAAGATGAGCTATTGAGGGAAGTTTTGGGTTCGTTGCAGGGTGAGCTGACCAAGCTCAAGGTCAGTTTAGCTTGTTACCTTGTTCTCCTATTATTTTCCTCTTAGATGTTGTTTTGGTTCCGGCTAAAGTTGAACGTGAAGATGATTTCCTTGCTTATCTCGATCAAAATCTGCGAGAAGCACTTGACTTGGTCCTTGGATTCAGCTTATAAACTAGATGTCAAGCAAGGTCTTATCAAGCAGTAGGTATTGATCAACTTTCAACTGAAAAGGCTTAAGGTCAGAAAATTTGCTATGACCAGTAAGTACAGTAGGATGAAGTATAGTGGTTTGGCATTGCAGGGATCTGTGCCATTCATCTGTGTTTCTTTTCTCTTGGGTTAACCACTGAAAAATACCATGTTGATCTTGGTGCTGGTTGATTTTTGCAGGCCGAGGAGCTAATGCTGATGGAGAAATACAGTCAACTAAAGAATCCTCTTGAACTTATCATACGGGTATTATTGCCTGAATCTAAATTGCTGTTATTCCCTCTGTATTGATGAGTTTCTCCCCCCTTTACTGGGAGAATCAAAGCGTAGGTTCTGTGCTGTCGTTCTCGTAAGTAGAAAGGATATTGCCCAAGATTGGCTTTTGGTCTCCATGGTGTTGGTTGTTTAGCTATGATTCATTTTTACCTTTCAGTGTGTCATCCCTTGCCTCAATGCTCAATTTGCTTCTTGTTGGATGTTTAGCTTATGATTCTTGTTTTTGGTAGAGCAAGGAGGATGGCAATGGACTTGATGGCGAAACTGGGCAGACCGAGGAGGACGGCAATGGACTTGATGGCCAAACTGGGCAGACCATTCCTTTAATTACATCCGGCACAAATGACTCTGTTGGTGATGAAGTAGATCACACAGCCACCTCTAACAAAGATAAGTAATCTCAGTCGTGAATTTATGAGCTTTCTGCTCATGTTCTTGTGTAGGCACAATTTTGTTGATGAAATTCATATGTACCGCTTCCACAAGTGAGAATTAAACGTCGCAACATTTTATCAAAGATTTGTATTTGTTGAAGAGGAGAAAAGCCATGCATGCGAGACAGCTGATGTGTATCCCATGGAGCAACCCGTTACTGAATGATGATAGCGTGCTCTAATATAGTGCATTTGATTTTTCATGTCATACTGTGGGTTGGGTTTTTATGTAATGGGGCTTTATTATTGCATCTATCTCGTCTTTCTTACATAATAGATATGCGCACGCTTGCGCTCCGCACCCAGTGGTATAGAACACTCTAAATGTGTTGGTATGAAATTAGTAAAATGTAACTCCCTAAACAGCAAGAAAAATCCGAAGTGTGGGAGAGCTCCAAAGTCATTTGTACGTATTCGCTGGTCACTGATGTTATGGATCAGAGGATGATGATCTACATATTTGGAGCTCAACAATTATTAATTAGAGAATTTACGAAATTGTGGGAGAGCTCCAAAGTCAAAATGTAACTCCCTAAACAGCAAGAAAAATCCCAAAAGTGTGGGAGAGCTCCAAAGTCATTTGTACTCGATGGTCAATGAGGTTATGGATAAGAGGATGATGATCAGTATATTTGGAGCTCGACAATTATTAATTAGAGGATTTATGAAATTTTTGCATTTGAAATGGAAAAAATCAATGAGAAAGAAGGTGGAAGAATGTAGCATCTGCTTCTGTGATTTCTAGGCCACTTCCACTATCTAAATAGGGAGCGAGAGATTTCTAAAATTGCAAAACCAAATGCAAACAAATATATCGATTTCAACACAACAAAAATATGCTTAGTGAACACAACATATATTTGAGGTTTTCTTCCTGATTTTCATATTTGAGTTTGAGTGAGAGTTATGATTAAAGATGTAAAATCAAATACTAAAAAATAGAATGATTGATCACATAACAACAAAAGTATGCTTAATAAATAGTAACGCATATTAGGAGAATAAACAAAACAAAATAAAAAAGATGAATTAATAAAAGAAGAAAATAGAGAATTGACAAAATAAAAGGGCTCACATTATTAATGCCCTCAAAGGGCTCGCATAATAAAATAGAGAATTTATCACGTTTAAGGGCATGAAGAATACAAGGAAACCGTGAAATGTGTAAATGAAACCGTACATTTTGTGTCAATGTCACGTTTTCACTGTACACATCACGGTCGTGACGTGTGGCTGTGAGATTGCACTGCGGGTAGAAATTTGAAGAGTGAACAGATTTCAAGGAGAGAAGAGTGTTAGAGAGAGATTCGAGTCTTCTTCTACATTCTAGATAGAGGAAGTGACTAACCAAGGAAGATTGAAGAGGAATTTACCTACCTAAGACTAAAAGAGGCCAGATTTCAACTTCAACACCATCCCAAGCAACTAGGAAGAAGGAAATTCATCTTTTCATGGGTTTTTCCTTCTCTTTAGTTGTAGTTCTTTCTCTAGACATAGAGTATATTTTACATTCACTTTGATGATGTGGACCTTAGTCTAGGATGTTGTAGTTTGATGATTGTGAACTCTATGTTATGATTGACATGTTTGATTATATGTTGATTGGGTATTTAGCATGATAATTGAGAGTTCTTGATCAATTCTCTCAATTTTGCGACTAATTAACTTAAGAAAGAGAGGATCTCCTTATGTAATTTGGGTCACTATTCAATCATTGTAAGGGATCCATGAACGATGGTGATTGGTTTTTTTACGTCGTCCCGGGTCATCACCAGAGGGAGGGGATTTGGTTGCCCTAATTGCCTAATCCGATAGTTCGGTACACCTTTGCGATTAGGCGGATTAGGACAACTTGAATAGGGATTCCTAACTAGCTTTGATATTCTAAAGGTATATATAATATGCACATTACGCTAGAGTATCAAATTTATCGACTCAACACGTGACTAGAGGGATAATCATCCGAGTGAAGAATTCTCTCTTGAATTCAACCTTGTTTTATTTGCTTGTTTCTTTAGTTAAATAGCTTAAAACAATGTTTCTACCGCTAGATAATTTGTACTTTGCTGGAGTAAGTATACATAAATCGTTCGAGTTTGATAATTCAAAAAATACTTGCTCTATATATTACCCCGGTTGAAGGTTCCACTTGGCCTTCAATTGGGAGTGTAGTTAGTACTGAGTGAGTCTTCAATTTCTATGTCGTTGGCTCTTGAATCCCCTCAAAATAAGTGAAATTATCTTAATACTAGATAGTGTTATTTTCATCAGAGGCTTCCCGCGCGATATTCATCGTGTATAGAGCAGTGCAGGTGCAATACTCGCCTACGCGGTACAAGAGAAGCTGTAAGCATTATAATCTAATTGGAATCACATCAATTTGATGAGCACTTCTACTATGCTATAAAACATTGGTGGTTTAATGTACAACTTGAAATTTTACCATAACATTAAATGTATAATTTCATGTTGTACTATAAAAGTACAAATTCAAGTTGTACCATAAAAAAATATGTACAAAACAGTATATGTACAATTTAAAGTTGTATCATAACGTTAAAAGTACAATTTCAAGTTGTACTATAAAGATAAAAACCTATAGCATCAATGTTAGGGTTAAAGACACATTTGGTCACTGAGATTACAAAATCGGGACATGTTTAGTCACTAGAAATAGTTAATATCAAATTTGGTCACTACAATTACTAAAATAGGTCATATTGAGTCACTCTCTGTTAGTCTCCGTCCAACTCCGTTAGTGAAGTCCGTTAAGTGCTGACGTGGCTAACGGATGCGCCTAGTCAGCATCGTTTTGACCCAAAAATCATCATACCCGACCCGCCACGTCAGTTTCACCCGCCATGTCATACACCAACCCAACCATTAACCCAACCCGACCCAAAACCAAACTCAACCCACCTAACAAAAAAAAAAGGAAAATCATCTGGTTAGTGGCCATTTTCAGACCTTCGACTTCCTGGTTCCGACTCGAACACGAACACCACCACCTTCGACAAATTCGCGATTCGGAAAAAGCGGATTACATACATAAAGCTTCAATTGAACCTTTACCTTTGCTGCAAGAGCTGGTATCGGCGCTGATGCCGCAGCGCGTGGTGAGACCTAAGGCCTGGGTGACATTGATCCCGAAGGAAGCAAGGAGCCCGGGAGTGTTGTAGAGGTTGCAGAGGTAAGGCAGCTCCGTCCTCACGGCTTCCTTGATCGGATATTACCACCGCAGATCCGACCCTCACTGGTCGGCTATTAGGACCGCCACGAACCTCTCCCCCGACGGCCGGCTCCACCTCAGCCACCTCAAGCTGCTCCGCCTCCTCGGCGCGGGGAATTTGGGGCGGGTCTTCCTCTGCAAAATTAGGGATTCCAGCGACGCCGCCTCCGCCCAATTCGCGCTCAAGGTCGTCGATCGAGATACTCTCAGCAAGAAGAAGCTCTCCCATGTGGAAACGGAGGCCAGGATCCTCTCCTTGCTAGACCACCCTTTCTTGCCCACGCTCTACGCTCGAATCGACGTCTCGCACTACACCTGCCTGTTAATCGATTACTGCTCCAACGGCGACCTCCACTCGTTGCTCCGGAAGCAGCCGGGGAACCGGCTGCCCCTCGCGGCGCCGCTCCCGACCACCGCCGCGTTCCTCCCGACCAACTTCACGATCCTGGCCCACCACGCGTGGCACACCCTCACGCTCGGACTCGGAACCAGGAAGTCGAAGGTGGTGGTGTTCGTGTTCGAGTCGGAACCAGGAAGTCGAAGGTCTGAAAATGGCCACTAACCAGATGATTTTCCTTTTTTTTTGTTAGGTGGGTTGAGTTTGGTTTTGTGCCGGGTTGGGTTAATGGTTGGGTTGGTGTATGACATGGCGGGTGAAACTGACGTGGCGGGTCGGGTATGATGATTTTTGGGTCAAAACGATGCTGACTAGGCGCATCCGTTAGCCACGTCAGCACTTAACGGACTTCACTAACGGAGTTGGACGGAGACTAACGGAGAGTGACTCAATATGACCTATTTTAGTAATTGTAGTGACCAAATTTGATATTAACTTTTTCTAGTGACTAAACATGTCCCGATTTTGTAATCTCAGTGACCAAATGTGTCTTTAACCCATCAATGTTATATAGCATTCTAAAATTCCTACAATCTGTATCCTTTCAAGAACGATTTAAAATAAAATATCAAGACAATAAGTGGTAATGATAATTCATGACCCCCTACCACCAATAATAATCATAATTCCAGTGATCTTTCTTGGGCCCTAGCAAGTAGCAACGACTCGTATGCGCCCTTTTCCTTAAAAAAATGTTGTTTGTACTAAGGATGTCAACCACCGAGTCGATTTTGGTCGACGTGTTTTGACCTTGATTCGGTGAAAAAATCACACATACTCGTAAGGTCCAAAGTTGGAGGATATACGACATCATATTTTTTCTTTGGTTTGTGAAAAAAAAGACATTTTCCCGCCTTCCTCTTCTCCAAAGCCTATCTTTGAAATTCTAAATTTAACATTTGAATATTGATGTTATATAAGTTTGTGTGAAGTTTACTATGTGTTGGATCCAAGTACGACCTATTATTTTGCTGTAATGTCATATATTATTACTGATAGATTTGATATAGCTTATAAATGTATGAACAATATAATAATATTTTTCATATATTCAAAATAAACCGAACTACAACGATCAGACCGTTAATCCTTAACCCAGTTACTTAACCGGGTCAACAATCTAAAACGACCACCCAACAATTAGCGATATCACTAGCTAAGTAGTGCGTGCGCACCAACCTCGCCGTATGTCTCACAAATAAACCTTTTCTGTAATCGATTCACATAATCGAGGAGGACTTACCCAAGAAGCCATCCATGACAATAATACTACCCACCTCAAGTCGTACTAGAAAATGCTCGTCTTTTTCTTGCTTTCCTCCCTCACCTTTGTTTTTGTGAGACCCCATTGGCCATTACAACGTTTAAAGGGTTGGTCTTTACTTTTACAAGATAAGCAGTGGGCTGAGCTAATTCAACATGTGCGAAGCAATAGCAGTCAGCAGATGCTCATCGCTGCATAGGTATTCAATAAAGGAGACGAGGTTTGTTACGGTAAAAGAATTCGATGAAATGGTGTATCAAACTCTAGTACGAAATAGAATGATAATTCGAAAGAAATAGAATAAACTACTTTGAGTTACAATCTTCTAATAATATTAAATTTGAGAGTGGATAGGTATTTTTAGGCATAGAAATTTCTCCTTTCTCCTACACAAAATATGACTACTTCTCCTACAAGAAAATAATAACCAATTCCTTAATAAATACTACAAAGCAATCCAAATCCTACTATGACAATTGAACCAATAAACAATACTAATATTGCTAATAATAATATACCAATTAATTGATAGAAATTGATGAGTCCAGAAATTTCCAATTTGTTATGATGGCTCGTCTGGTAACAATCCTCCCCAATCTTTCCTTAAGCGCAACATTTCCCTCAAAGTTGGTCTTCTTCGTAGATGTATCGACCTTCCTTATCATCTTCGCACGAGCCAACTATATATAAGAAGGACGTTAAGATTTGCGCATTGAAGGCCAATGGTATACCGTATACCTCTCGTCGCAATGGAAGCATAAACCTTGTGTCCTTCATCGTGCCACTTCTTCCTGTGACAGTTGTCGTGTAGCAGGATTTCGTAGTGGCGTGGCTTGAGGTGATGCAAGCGCATTTTCGACAGCCGCCTCCACTTGGCTTCAGGTGGATTTCTTGGTGTTCCGAAATATTTTGCATCTCTTCATTCTTTACTTGAACGAGTCAAATCACCTCTCATACTTTTTCTAGCCTAAACATGTGTATCAGATAAGAGATCTCCGGTTTAAGGCTAATGATACATGTTTTATCCTTCATATCTTGATTGCTTGACTTGGTAATTGTTATTCCTCTGCCTATTTTATACTAGACTGTGCTTCTTTTATCAGATTTCATGTCCTAGTATGTGGAGGAAGCTCAGGGATGAGTTTCGGGATATTCGGGGGTCAAAAAGAGCCAAAAGTGGAGGATTTGCAAGGTTAACCAGTTAGAGCAAATGTTCACTGACTTGTTCTAGCTACAACATCCTAATCGACGGCCAAGTATAACCGCCGACTGGGTGTAGTATAGGGCAAGCAAGCAATAAGAATTTATCATACCACGGGGATCTAGGCTTACCCTACTTCAGGTTTAGGGTTCGTTATCTAGCCAACCTAGGATGGTGATTAGAAGAATTAAACTAACTAACCTAGCTATTTACAAGGTTGGAGCTCTCTTGGGTTAAATCCCCCTATTTCCGACGTCTGGATCGATGTTGAGTAACCTCCTAGCTCGATCGACTCAAATACACTACCGCTTGGAGATGGACTCCCTCGGGAATGACCCGGAACGGTGAATCAATGGATGGGTAGTGCTCTATTCAACCTAGGGTATCGTATATTGTTAGAAGACCGGTCGAATCAACTCCCTCGGTGACTACCCGGACAATATACGATAGGAGTGACCCGAAGACGCCAAGGAAGGGGCTCTAAGGGGATTATCCCACTCCTAGGGCAAAATCTCAAAGCATGAAAATGGAAACCACACGGATGCCATTCAAGAAAACATCCATCAATTAAGTAAAATCAACAATCAAACTAGGGCTTTTATCGCATACATCAACAACAAACCCAAAACTAGACCTAGGGTTCTTAAAACCAAGAGAAGATGGTGAGTTTCTAGAGAGAGAGATGGGAGATTATAAGGAAACCTCTAGATCTTCTTCTTCTTCTTCTAGGCTTGATTCCTAACTTCCAAACTTGATCAATGCCTTCAGTTAACCTCCAAGATCACTCCCTCTCTCACTAGAACTCCCTTTTGGTGTTTTGGGTTGAAACCCTAGAGAAAGAAAGTGTTCCTTCTCCAAAAACCAGCTCTCCTTTCTCTATCCCCGTTGTTTTCTTCATATTTGCCTGAAAATGACCAGTTCACAGCCGCGTTGGCCAGTTCACGGCCGTGAACACCTAAACGCGTATGTGAACTCAATCGTCTCCAAAACGCACTGCTTTGCTCTCCTGGGTTCACGGTTAATAGCCCCAGTTCACAGTCTTAACAACCGTGAACTCCCCTGGCGTCAGTAACCTCTGAAACATCGATCCACTCAAATACACTACCGCTTGGAGATGGACTCCCTCGGGAATGACCCGGAACGATGAATCAATGGATGGACTGTTCGATGTTCACGGTTTGTGGCTCTAGTTCACGGTGTTAGGGGACTGTGAACTCCCTTGTTTGACCGTGAACTGCGGCTGCTTCTTGGACGCTTGCACTTCACTATTACGGGGCAAATGTCACGGTCCACTTCGGACTTTTTCGGTTTTTGCGCTTTTTGACCTCTAATTATGCCAAAATTCGACCTCGACCCTTCCACACGTGTTAGGACCTGAAATGTATTAAAACAAGCACAACCTAGTGTGAAATATGTCGAGGAATGATGAAATGCAAAGCCAAATGATCAAGATATGAGGGGTAAAATGTGTACAATTGAACCCGAATCATTCACTGCCTGAGGGCGTGAACATCCCCCCAAAACCGTGGAACACACAATTTTCCAGCATAGCAAGTGTATCTCACGGGAAATGTGCTACTTCATGGTTTGGGGTGTGGAACGTGCACTACTTTTGGTATAAATTGGCAGCTACGGGTTTTGAGCAAAGGGAACTAGGTTTTTCACCCAGAAACATTCAAGGGGCGATTCAAGAGAGAGAGACAGAGAGAGTGAGCTAGGAGGGTTTTTGGAGCTATTTTGGAGGTACCCAACCCCATTTGAGCTTGATGATCATTTCTAGAAGATGAAGATTGAAGATCTGGGAGCCTATTGTATTCTCTCTTCTTCTCTCTATGAATTAGTCTCTTTAACTTAGGTTGATGATCCTAGCTCTAGATTTTGGTTTGATTGTTGATGTATGTGAAAAATTCTATGCTGAACTACTCCTATTATCTATTTGATTATGTTTATGGTGCATTGCTTGAGTCTTTGTCCTTCTCTTGTCAATTTAGCTTTGACCTAGGAGAGATAATATCTCCCAAGGTTCAATAGAGCATGTTCAATATTTCACTATGGGTCTTTGAATGAGTGTGATTTGATCCATAATGACATATTGAGTTTTGCTCAATCGTCGGAGTTAGTTGTGAATACCTCAATTGCCTAAGTCAGTTGGTTGGTACGCCCCTTCGGGTAGCACGGGGTTAGATAACTCGAATAAGGAGTCCCACCTAGTCTAGAATTCTCCCGGAGGAAGTATCGAGTCAATCAATCTAGGGTAGTACTCAACATGGGTCAAATTGAGGAGCTAAAGGATTCGTGCCTAAGTGAGCTCCCAAATTTTAATTAGCTAGAATATTGGTTAGAGTAGCTTAGTTAGCTTAGTTTCTTAATCACTATTCTTGTTTTCCTAGAAACTAACCTAAGTTGAAGTAACTATATGTCAGTTGACATTCTCACCTATGAGAGACATAGTGTTTGCGACCCAGGCTTCAGGAGAGGATGTGGCAAAAGCAACTATAGGAAAAGCGTCAGCGAGCACCACTCCCGGGATCCAGCTATCATGCCAAAAATAAACCCAATCACCGTTCACAGGATCAATACTGGCCACTTTTCAGAATGTATCATACTCCTTAAATATATTAGCCCACGCTGATCCTGCAAACCCATGTCTGCTTCTCGCCGTATACCATTCCGAGAGGTGATTCGGATGTTCAATATTAATTAGAGTCATCCACCAACTCCCACTTCCTCAACATGGCTCTATTAAAAGATGTTAGATCCAAAATCCCAAGCCCACCATGGGAAACATGGGCTTTGCATATATTCCAGCTAACCAATGGTGCCTTCCGTGTTTCCCCTTTCCACTCAAAGCAAATCTTCTTTGAATCCCTTCAGTTATGTTTATCACCAATGTTGGAGCTCAAAACAAAGAGATGTAATACACCGGATGACTATAAAGCACAACCTTGTTAAGTTTCAACCTCCCTTCCAGAGAAACATACCTACCCTTCCAACCTTTAAGCCGCTTCTGGTATTTGTCAATAATGAGATCCCACAGGGAAACCACATTTGGTTTCGCACCGAGCGGGAACCCAAAGTATTTGGAGACTTCACAACTCCAATTAAACTCAAAAATTGATGCAAAGAAGTCAGGATTTGAGACATCACCCACTGTGAACCTGATTGACTTCTCCAAATTAATGCAGAACCCCGTGACTGCTTGGAAGCACACGAGATTAGCTAAAATGTTCATAACCTAATCATATGCCGCATCACAGAAGATCAAAGTATCATCCGCAAAGAGTATATGTGTCACTTTCCCATTGCCATCCTCTTTATTCATACAAAAATATGCAATTTTCCCATTCTCTTTAAGAGTAGCAATCATAAAGGATAAAACATCCATAACCATAGAAAATAGGCCAGGTGACAGCGGATCACCTTGATTGAGACCTTTCTAAGCATCAAAGAAGCCTTTCGATTCCCCATTAATAAGGACAGATAATTTCGGCGTACAAATGGTACCTCCAATCCACTTTTGGCACTACTCAAAGAAACCCATCTGAGAGAGGATTAGAAATAGGAATTCCAATTGACTTTATCAAATGCCTTGTTAGTGTCCATCTTAAACATTAACCCCGACTTCCTGCTTCTTCTGCAACTGTCAACAAGCTCAAATACAGTAATAGTTGCATCTCCAATTTATCTCCCCATAACAGAAGCCTGCTGGTTATGGGAGACAAGATAAGGGATAACGACTCTAAGTGTAACATCCCGTTCCGGCAAAACCCATATTTCGATCGCTAGAAAGTTCGCGATTTAAAATCGAGTGTTTCGACACTATTTCGACGAAAATCGGATTATCGATCGATCGAATAAGTATACGTATTAATTATATATATATATATATATAATTACATATATATTATATATATATATATTAAGCGGCCGGGCCGCATATATATTAATTCCCCTTCCCCCCGTCCATTACTTCTCGTCACCATCATCATATTTCCATTTCCGGACCGCGAGCAGAGCAGGAACAGAGGAGAGATCGGTAAAAATTCCAGAGCTCAATTCTTGAGCATAAGTGATCCAAAAATCCCGTAAGTTATGCCTAATTCATCCATACATCGTGATTTATCGATTTAGAGCTTTAAAACGAGTTTTTGGTTCAGGAATTTCTCGAATTCCCGATAAGCCAAATTAGGGTTTCGGAGTATCCGGAAGCCGGATTGAGCCCAAATTTCATATACGAGCTTCCTGCAGCGAGGTAATCAATCCTCTAGTTCTAATCCCTGAATTTCGGCTATTATTTAGGCTGGGGTCCAAACCGCTGAATTTAGCTCCGGCCAGGGTTTGATGTGTTTTTATCAAGAATTTGACCCGGAGCCTAGAACTAATATTGACGGGGATACTGCGGGGGATATTAGGGCGGTCTCGGATTTTAATTCGGGGTTCGTTCGTGAAATTGACGTTTTAGTACGGGAAGGTTAAACCGGTGTTTGAACGACCAGAACTGGTGAGGGATTAGCACGACATACCGGGTTTGTCGTATCACGATAATTATATTGATGCTTAGAATTGATCTAGGTGAACTAGAATGGCATGATTAGGGGTGTATGGACTTTTGTGCTATATGTTGAACCCTGGACTGCTGTATGATATTATTGACTTGCCCTAAGCGATATGGACCTTGTTTATGCTGATGATTGCATACATGTTGCCATTTATGGCTTAACTGTTGATATGACTTCATGGTTGTCGAACAGGTGTTTTGATATGATGTGATATTGTGGTTGTATTTGGATTCACAAGTGGGGGAAATAAACTTCCCAGGGTGATATTATGATGTTTAAGGAGGATGACTTGCACGAGGGTTCACCCCGAGGAAGTGCAATTATACGACTCCTGTTTTACCTATGTTGAGCCCAGTATGGCCCGGTCAAGTACATGTACAAGTAACAAATTATGATTAAGCAAGATGAGATATGGATCATGTATAAGTTTACCAAACAAGAGTGATTTGGTCTCATGGTCAATTACATAGTAATTAGGGCTCCCCATGCTATTACTCCGTTATGATATGTTATGTCACACCCCTGATGTGGTTTTGACCGTTGATTCATCATGAGATATGACCACACCCAGAGTGGTGTTGAGTCCGATATGACCACACCCATAGTGGTGTCAGGTCCGATATGACTACACCGGCTGTGGTGGGTCCGATATGACCACATCCATGAGATGTTTGGTCCGTATTCCCGGGAGAGTAATTAGCATGGGAGTAGCCAGGCGCCTATAAGTAAAACATGATAAGATGCATATGCATGAGTCAAGGTGGTTGAGTCTTTTGCCTATTGGGATGTCGGATGGCTGAGGTCTGATCCTAGTGCTTTGGCTTGTTTGCTAGATGTATGGTAGGGGTATGCTCTGTTATGAACTCACGATGCTATGATTATCTCACTCAGCTATGAGCTGACCCTCTTTATCCTTTTTCTCTGCTTATGCCATGTGTAAGCAGATCATCACCAGCAGCAGCAGTAGATAGGTGTATAGGTGGGAGTTGAGCAAGAGTTGAAGGCAAGATGAGGTATGGTCTTCAACTATTCTGTGCTTGGACTACTACTCGGGATTTTGGCCAGTGATCCACACCTTTTTGTAAAAAGGTTTTGAGAAAGTTTTTCATGTGCATACTAGCTTCTGATGTAGTGTGAGATATCCACAGGTGTGGAAAGTTGATGATATGTGTATATTTGTGTAATTATGTAAGTTGTGACGATTATGGCATGTATTAGTATAGTATGCAGTTGTGTAACATGAAACGGTGACTATGGCTATGAAAAGCCAATGCATATGGCAGTGAGTGTATATGTTTGTCTATGAATGCATGGATTTAGATGAATTATTTTGCAGGATTAGATGGAAGAACTGTTAGCCCATTACGCGAGTAATTCATGTCGAAATTTTATTTGGATAAATTTTGATAATTAATGCAACACCCGAGATTATTTCCGCTGCAATTGTATGAACAATATGATTAGGTAATACGTACAGGGTAGGGTGTTACACTAAGTCTACAAGAAAGTACTTTACTAATAAGCTTGTTAAAGCTTCCCATCAAACTAATCGGTCACAAACCCCTTATGTCCTCCACTGCATCCTTCTTTGGATTCAAGCAAATAAAAGAATGAGTAATACTATTATGCAAATACACTAAACTCTAGAAATTGTTGAAAGCAAGAACGATTTTGGGTTTGATCCATGACCAACACTTCTTGTAGAATTCCCAAGTGAATCCATTCGGACTAGGGGCTTTATCCCATCCCTATCCATGATGCTTTCCCACATCTCCATCTCCAAGAATGGCTTGTTAAGAATCTACTGGTATGAAGCAATAAGTCTATACGTGAAGTAGTGTCTAGGTAAAGGATGAATGTATATATGCTCTTGGTAGAGATCTTTATATAATCCAACAATACCCATCACAACATCCTCCAAGCATTCCACAAGTACCCCATTAATCTTGATGCTTCCGAATGATTCACGGACAGAGTCACGTCCGTGAGAAGGGCCCTGAACTCCCCACGGTCTTGAACCCATTCGTTAATGGTGTGGGATGAAGCTCACACCGATATCGTCATTTTGAACTTAAACCACCTTCACTTTTATTCAAAACAAAAGAAGAACCAATATGGGTTATCTCATGTTAGTACTTTTGGTTAGCGTCTTTAAGTTAGACGACAGACATGGATTGTCTCCCATGAAGCACTCTCTCTTTTACGCCTTTGAGCTAGACAATGCTTCTTGTCTAAGTGAGAGCGGCATCCTCCATGTCGTCCGAAAGCCAACCATGGCCACCCCCATCTTATCTGATGATATTATCCTTGTGAGGACCTGTGGCAAAGATAATGCGGAGATGAGGAGTGGAAATTCCCGGATCCCCTTCTTTCTCAACCTCGTGAGAGGTTCAAGTACACCTAGGATCTTAGCTCATACAATTGAGGAAAATGGCTTTCTAGATCAACGGGAGGTGGTGTCTTTGGATGTACCGACCAGGTGGAACTCCACCTATATCATGTTAGAGTCAGCAGAAAGGTTTGATGGATGTTTACAACTTTGTATTCAAGTCCACACGATCATTCCTTTAGAGATTATGTTGACTCAAGAGGTGGTCTTCCAACTGAACAAGATTGGCAGCTGATTAGGAAGTTGATGAAGTATCTGAAAGTCTTCAATGACTTGACCCTCCTAGTCTCAGGTAGGTGGAATTTGAATTGCATTGTTTTATTTTAACCATTTGACCATCTTTGTTTGTTTTACTCTAATTTTCTGTGTTCTCTTCTCATTGTAAGTGAACTAAATATGTGACTACCCATCTCTTCTTCCAAAAGCTTGTTCCATTCTATGACATCATGGAGGAATTGAAGAATAATCCGCATGAAGTGATCCAAAGGATGGCAGAAAAGCTTGAGGAAAAGGTACAGAAGTATTGGTTTGAGACACCTGTTATGAATGAGGAGAACATGAAGGTGAATCACTTAATTTATATAACATGTGTGCTTGATCCTAGAAGTAAACTTGATCTGGTGTCCGAGGTTTTAGAAATGATTTATGGGAGAGTGAAGGGAGGAGAAATTGAGAGTTCCATTACTTCGGAGATGCGCCAGATGTTTGAGGTTTATAAAGGGAAGTATGGATCAAAAGCACCCTCCTTTGCATCTGAGCCTACCACTGATGAGAGCATTGTTGGTGGTAGTTTTGGTGAAGGTATTGGTGATAGGATTAAGAAGCTCGAGGAGAGGCTCAGAAAGAGGAAAATGGAAGCACTTCTGCATGAAACAAGAGGTAGCTCTGCTGAGCTTAACATCTATTTGAAATATCAAATTGATGGCATCAATAAGGAGAGTGATGATGCCAAGTTTGACATCTTGGGTTGGTGGTCTCGACACTCTGGAATATATATGTTTCTCGCTGAGATGGCTAAGGATATCATAGTTGTTCCCATCTCTTTTAATGCCTCAGAGGCAACATTCAGCTGTGGCGACCGGATTCTCAGTCCATTCAGGTCTTCTTTGAGCGATACAATAGTGGAGGCAGTGATTTGTGTCGAGGATTGGAGAAAGTATCCAACTACTGGATCCAAAGAGATTAATGAGAAGGAAGATGATGACGAGAATTTGGTTTTGAAAAGTGGTGAGTTCTAAAACTCTCTGAATTACTTGTTGTTCAGGTTTTCACGGTTTCTTTTCACCAAATTCATATTATGAATATCCTAACACTTTGTTTTCTTTTTTCTTACTCACTTAATACCACTTTCCAGTTTAGAATGGAAAGTGCAAGTGATATTGGCAATGTTGTCAATGCAGATGCAAGTCTCAACATTCCAGTGGAGGATGAGCAGGAGGATGAAGAAGAAGTGCCTAAGGAAGAGTATGAGCAAGATGGATATGAAGATTATGGTCATGACTTGTTGGGCCGATTGAAAGAAAAGGGTTTTGCAGATGTTGGTTCTTCTGCTGGTGTTGATAAGTGATGAATGATGATGATTTCTTGTTGACTTGTTGTTGCTATTTGGTATTTGGATCTATTGTGATTTGTGACTTTATGAAGTTTATGACTTTATGCTGTTGAATTTGAGACATTAATTGATTTAGATGTATTTCCGATGCAAAACGGATTGAGACTTTACTTTGGTGATGTAGATGTACAAATGTAGGTTTGAGCCTTTAATTTAAGACGGTTCTACTGATTTTTTTCATGCAGGTGGGGGTGTTTCGAGTCGGTTACCCGGTTAAAACCGACTAGTAGGCACAATTTTGGTTACAAAGGCTAACTGAACAAAAAATGTTAACCGACCAGTCGGTGGTCGGTTAACTGTGTAGCCTCTATCGGTCGGTGGTCGGAAGGCAGAAGGGGTGGCGCAGTTAACCGATAGCCAAGTTTTTTATTAAACCGAAACCGACCAGCCTCCAGCCCTATCCATAGCAGTAGTCTTAGTTGTTGTCGCCGATCTCTCAAGGAATCTCCATAGGAGTAGTATAAGGTAACGCAGATTCCCCATACACCAAACATCCTCGTTCCAACAGTATTTGAAAATGTGTGAACTTTAGTAACAATCGTCACCTTCATAAAAATCAGGAGCAACCCATCCACCCGTTTTTCCACCATAAACATTACTGTACTGATCGATCAATCCTAAAATATCGAATACTAAATCCAAAGACCAAACTTATAACTATCAACCCACGAATTTAGTACAAGATATCCTACCAATAATTTTTTCCATATAATCTCCAATAAAATTTCACAACCCTTTGTTAGAGAAAAGATAAGAGGAGCGCATCTTCTCTACATAGGACAATTTATATTCTTGGCGTCCATGCGGCATTCTCCCACATTCACTGTTGAGAACCTGAGTCCGGAACGGGAGGAAAGAAAAGCAAAGAAGAAAAGTGAGAGAGCAAAAGGAAAGGAAATGGCAGAAAAAGCGGCTATGGTATGACGTCAGCAGCATCCAGATCTTGCAGCCAACAGAAGCTTCCCCTTTTCCTCGCTCTTCCCATTTTCTTACCCACAAAATACTCTCTCTCTACTCTCTCCCTGATAAAGCAAAAGGAACCAAACAAATCCCCAAAGAGGAAAAGCAAAACCCCAAAAACAAAAAAATCGAAAATCAAGAATGAATTTGGAGAAAGAAGAACAACAGCAAGAGGCGCGGAAAGTAAGAGCAACTAGCGAATCACAATGAATGCCGACTCTCACCATCTTCGCATTCATCCCTACTACTGTTTCCTCCTCTTTCTGATTTCGTCTCTGCTCAATTCCGTTTCCGCCGCCGACGCCATCCCCGCTGTCGGCAGTGAAATCCCCCGTAGAATTCTCCATCAGCCATTGTTCCCGGCCACTTCAGCACCACCGCCATCCTCCGTCGCCGACGATTCACCTCCCTCCCAACCCCCACCGGCCGACTCCTCCACTTCCCCGGACGAGCCCTTCTTCCCCGAAGTACCAGCCCCACCTTCCAAGGATCCAACCCAAACCCCGCCGGCGAGCTCCTCCGCCAATGCCACCGTTCCAATCCCCACGGCCACGCAGGCCCAACCCGCCAAGCCCGTCAAGAAAGTGGCGATTGCCATCTCCGTCGGGATCGTCACTCTCGGGATGCTCTCCGCGCTCGCATTCTTCCTCTACCGCCACCGGGTCAAGCACCCGCCCAGAAGAGACTCCGACAAGCTCGTCGTCGGGCTCGGGGATGAGAATTCCCGGCGATTCCCCGATCCTCCTCCTCCGCCGCCTTCCAATTTTTTGTATATAGGGACGGTTGAGCCGAGCAGGAGCTCCAGCTCTGAATTGACGTCGACCAACACCAACAACTCGTCTCCGTACCATAAGCTCAACTCTGTCAAGAGATCTGATCGGTATCGACCTAGTCCTGAGCTGCAGCCGCTGCCGCCATTGCCGAAACCTCCTTCCGCCGCAGCTGCTTCTTCGAATCTCCATCCTCGTCTTCCTCCTCGTCCAGTCTCTACTGCTGCTGCTCCGAGGCCAGATTACGAGAGCTCCGGATCTCCGACTTCATCATCGTCTGGTGAAGAGAGCAACAACGGCACGCCGTTCTACACGCCGGCCGGCTCCGCCGTGAGCTACGACGACGGGTTCTACACTCCGGTTTCGGGCTCTACGCGACGGCATTACTCTAGAAGCAACGATGGCAGCTCGTTGAGGTCAGTCAATGGAAGTAATAATGGTTCCTCTGTATCTGTTCCTCACTCGAAGAGAACTTCCCCCAAATCGAGGTTTTCTTCCTCTGTTTCTTCTCCGGAAATGAAGCATGTGATTATTCCTTCAATTAAGAAGCCCTCATCGGAGCCTCCGCCTCGACGGCCGCCGCCGCCGCAAGAGAGTGGAGCTCAGCACAACGAGCAGTCGTATCACTCGAAAAAACCGAAATTCTCGGGGCCGCCGCCGCCGCCGAATATGGCCCTCCTTCGATCGTTAAACGACTACCCGCCCAGCGTAACCACCGCTCCACCACCTCCGCCGCCACCGCCTCCGCCTCCTCCTCCACCACCAGGTACAATTCCGATTCCGAGAAAGGTAAGAGAATCTCTATCTGCAGAGAAATCAAGCGTTTCCTCCACAAAGACGCAGCCGTGGACACCGAGTCCCAAGGCGAGTTCGAAAATCGACTCGTCGAAATCGACAGAGCAGAGTAGCAGAAGCGGCGGTGGTGGGGGGTCGGCCTCTGGCGGAACTGATGGAGACGAGAATTATGATGGTTCAAAGCCGAAGCTGAAGCCTCTCCATTGGGACAAAGTACGGGCAACCTCAGATCGTGCCACAGTGTGGGACCAGCTGAAATCCAGTTCGTTCCAGTAAGCAATCACTAATAGAGGGAGAGAGCTTTTCATTAATGGCGATTTGCTCGATTCCTGTATTCTCTCTAACTGGGTTTTGCATACTTTTTAGATTAAACGAGGACATGATGGAGAGCCTCTTTGGTTTCAACTCGGCCAATTCTGCTCATAAAGAGCACGCAAGGAAACCAGTTCTGCCACAAGTTGAACAGGAAATTAGAGTTTTGGATCCAAAGAAGTCACAGAACATAGCTATACTGCTGAGAGCATTGAATGTGACGAAAGATGAAGTTTCTGAAGCTCTTCTGGATGGTAAGGATCCCTTATTTAGTTTCCATGATTGGAAAATGTATATGTTTCGGGGTTCTGGTCTTTTCCTGCTTTCAGCAAAATCATAGTGTGTGTCAATGGAATGGAAAAGTACTTGACTTAGTTATAGGACAAAGAAGGGTACTAATGAGAGAAGCAGCAGAAAAATGGCAAAAAGAATGTAGATGGCAAATTTACTGTTGGGTTATACTTGATCTGGCACTGGCACCTCAAAATGAATCCAGCAATCATCTGCGCATATCAGTACTGGAAGGCAATTGATCTATCGTTAATATTAGTACTGTCCTTTTGTCATGTTAGTGGAGATTTTTTGGAATTATGTTTGCTTAGTTGTTATGCATGTCCGATCTCTGAAGTTAAGCGACAAATCTACCCAATTGCTGAGAGCTTTAATGGAAGCTAACAGCATTGTCATCTTAAGAAATTCGACTGTTATAGAGAGGGGATTTGTTGCTCATTACTACAATGATGTCACTTCCATCATTGTTTTATTTTGAAAATGTGTATCACAAGCTTCTCAAGTTTGGTGTTCTTTCTACTGCTCTATTTCCCTTCTTACTCATTCTGCCTTGTATTCATCATTAAATGTTGCATCTATGAGATTTTATTAAGGTAAGATTTGATAGATACTTCTGTTTAATGCCCGTTGTCTTAACTTGCTGTCTTTATAGTGCCCGGCCAAAAAAAACTTGTCCTGTTGCTGATAAACTATTATGGTCTAACATGGAGATGAAGCATCCTGTTTGTTTGATTCCTAGAGGTTTTTGTCTCCTCTTACAGACTTGCTAGAGGAGACTCAAAAAAAGCCATATCACCTCTCTAACCAAACAAAGTTTGATTTGGCTCCATCTTGAACCATGTAACCGGATAACATAACGAAATTTCGTGGCAGAGTTCCTTAAACCAAGTCATGAAGTCACTCTTCACTGAGCCTTGATGTTTTATTTGTTTCCTGTTTCGTGTTTGGTATATGATGTGTAATATAATTACAGGTAATCCAGAAGGCTTGGGTGCTGAACTTCTGGAAACTCTGGTGAAGATGGCTCCAACAAAGGAAGAAGAAATAAAACTTAGGGAGTACAGTGGTGATATCTCTAAACTAGGCTCTGCAGAAAGATTCCTGAAGGCTATTCTAGATATCCCATTCGCTTTCAGAAGAGTTGATGCGATGCTATACCGAGCCAATTTCGACACTGAAGTTGCATACCTCAAAAGATCGTTCCAAACCCTGGAGGTCTGAAATTTTTTTTTTTCCGCCGCCACCTTTCTTTCTTCCTATATCATGTCCACAAAAGTGAGTCGACTAAAACTAACTAAAACCCGGTTTGTGTTTGTCTTTCCAGGTAGCAAGTGAAGAATTGAAAAACAGCCGGTTATTCCTCAAGCTCCTCGAAGCTGTTCTCAGGACAGGCAACCGTATGAATGTTGGCACAAACCGTGGCGATGCCAAATCGTTTAAGCTCGACACGCTATTAAAACTTGTAGATATCAAGGGAACTGATGGTAAGACGACATTGCTCCACTTTGTAGTTCAGGAAATCATTAGGTCAGAAGGCACTTCAGGTTCTGGTCAAGAAGAAGAGAACAAACTATCGAAGATGAAGGATGAGGACTTCAGGAAGCAGGGATTGCTGGTTGTATCTGGATTGGGTAGGGACCTCGGCAATGTGAAAAAGGCAGCAGGAATGGACTCTGATGTTCTAAGCAGCTACGTGACGAAGCTC
This sequence comes from Linum tenue, assembly GCA_946122785.1. NCBI lineage: Eukaryota > Viridiplantae > Streptophyta > Magnoliopsida > Malpighiales > Linaceae > Linum > Linum tenue. Next base: position 59,830,593 of record CAMGYJ010000004.1, read on the forward strand.
GAGAAGGGACTCGAAAAAGTGAGGTCGGTTTTCCAGTACGAGAGACCGGATAATACCATGCAGGGCAAGTTCTTCCAGTCGACGAAGCAGTTCATGAGAGATGCAGATGAGGTCATTGCAACGATCAAAGGCAGCGAAAGGAAAGCTCTGCTGCTGGTGAAAGAGGTGACGGCGTACTTCCATGGAGATACGGCAAAGGAGGAAGCCCACCCATTTAGAATTTTCATGATCGTGAGGGACTTCTTGAACATACTTGATCATGTGTGCAAGGAAGTAGGGCAGATGCAGCAGGATAGGACGGTGGTGGGTTCAGCTCGGTCGTTCAGGATAGCTGCAACGGCTTCGTTACCGGTTTTGAACAGGTATAATGTGAGACAAGATACAAGCTCGGATGACGAACACAGTTCTTCTCCTTGATTGATAGAGTGTGCAGAGAGTATTTGGTTCATTTTTCTTTAATCTTTGGAATTCAAGTAACCGGATGAATATAGTGCTTTGTTTTCATTTCTAATCACAATCATCAACGTTGAGGAGTAGTAGAATGAAAGGGGTGACCGGAGGTGGTGAATAGATAACCGGGGCTGCTGCTGCCACTCCGAGCTCGCGCTGAAAGATGCCATAGATAAGATTAGACGTGTGTTTAATAGATGAGGGTTAAATACAATTTCAGGGACAGAGTGCTTTGTTATCCCACATGCTGTTGCTGCATTTTTTTATACTTGTTACTAATAAATCATAGCTAGTTTAGCTGGCAGCCTTCCACTGGTTCAATGTTTTTGTTATCTGGGAGTGAGACTGTGAGCAATCTGCTACAGTAGGAAGATGGTGAGACGTTGCAGTTTCTGGTTTTGTTTTGTATGCATTCTGATTTTCCCAAATTAAGATGGTAAGAAGCATTGGCGAGGTTAACGTGAACGACCAACCAATACCAATGAACTGTTTAATTTTGTTTTCTTCCGAGATCACGATCAAAGGTTAATAGGGAAAGCGATTTGCTGCCGGTGGAAGGCAGCTATTAAGCAAAGCAATTAATCAGCATGCACCCCATCCATATCAAAGGGTATCCAAAGTCGAAACCCATCACCCTCCAATTTCATTATTTCCGTCAAAAACATCTTTTTCAATCTGTTCTTTCAACACAAGTTGATCAACCAACCCTGCCCAAGATATTTCGTAAACAATCAATAAATCAACAATTTTGATTTTTTTACCCTTTTTTTGTTTTGTTTTGTTTTGCTGAATGGGACAACAGAGATTCAGGTCCATTCTTCTACTGCTACAAACAAACAGGACAAAGAGATGGAGGGGTTGGTTCACAACTCACACCACATTTACAATTTGGTGCAATGCAACACTTTGATTTGGTTTTTGATTCGTTTTGGGGGGGCTCAGCTTGGTGTTTGCTATTCTTCATTCTTGGTCAGAATTTGGAGGAGGAGGAGGAGGAAACCAGGAGTGACAAAAAGAAAGGGGATCCTCCAATTGCCTTGGCTCTAAGTATGTTCTTCACTAGTATTCTCCACCTAGTCTCGTCCTTCTTGCTTTGCTTCCTCATCCTCTCCTTGAAATTCCTGCAACACCAACAACAACATTACAACCCTTTTCCATTTCAGCCCACCAGCTCCTTACCAAAATTATATCCACACACACACATGAAACAATAGTAAGTACCTGCACAAAGGAACCCGGCAGAGCGAGGAATCGGCGCAGAGGCGGGAGTGGAGCTCAAGCAACTGCCACATCCTCTTGCAATGGCTGCACCCGCCTGGAACCCTCAGCTTGCACCCCGCGAAATGTCGAACCAGCTGCTCCAGCCCTCTGCACGCCCCGTAGCTGCACGGCTGCTGGTTCTTCTCCAAATCCCGGTCGTGCGGCCCGATCGTCCTGCACCCATCCCTGCATATGTGCACCAAAGCCTCCATCGCCTCGTACAGTTGCAGATATATCTTCCTCTCTTTCCCCCTCCTCACCCTTTCCTTCTCCCTCTGTTGTAACAAAACATTCAACCAAATACCCAAAAAAGAAATCACAATCGGAACAATGCCCATATCACACCCAAAAGAAATGAACTTGTTATTCCAAGCAATACTACACTACATACAAAGTATCATGTACAAATGTGTGTATAGAATTAGAGACTAAATAAAGAGCATTTCGTTTGGAGGGTGTTTCAGCGGTCGTTGATTAGGAAATGCAAGAGAAACGGGAGTTGATCTGCTGATCTTACATTGTCTTCTTCGACCATGGATTCCAGAAGCTCTTTCTCCAGGACCGGATGGCTCTGCTTCATGGCCCGCCATCCCTCTGTCCCTGAGATCTCCCTGAACCCTTTTATGATCATTCTATGGCAAAACAGGCTCAGCCTCGGCGCGTCGCACAGTAGAGCCAGCTGCAAGATGTCCACCACGTTCTCCGTCGTTAAGAACCCTCTCTCCAGGCTCTCGATGCAGATCTGCTTCAGCTCTGGAACCACGAATACGTGGGAAAGAACCAGCAGATGCACCACGAATTCCTCCATCTCTTCCTTCTCGTAGCTGTAACAGCGCAATCAACTGATTTTTTAAGCGATTTTCGGCTTTTTGAGCACCAACGTATTTCAATTGGAGAAAGGGTATAAGTTAGAGCTGAGTACCAGGAAGAGTAGAGGAACCGGATGAAGGCACGAACGGCGTCATGTGGGACGCCCTTGACGGAGATTGATTTCCGGCCGTCGCTGCGGGTTTTCGCCTGCTTTAACATCCCTCTTAGCACCGGAGAAGCCATCCCCTGTTTTTTTTTTTTTACCCCCACAACATCGTTTGATTCAGTTAATCCAGCGAATGGCGGAATGATTGAGTTTGCAATTTCGATTTCAGGGTTTTCTTACGAGAACGTTGGCGTGAGCGAAGATGGGAACGTCATTGCTGGTGAGGATTTGCACGTCTGATCTGTAACCTTCGTCAAAGAGGCGCTCCCATATATCTCTCGTTGCTCTCGAAACAGGGACGTGGGTAGCGAATGACGCTTCCGGCGCCGGGCCGGTTTTTGGCCGGCAGTAGCTGGTTGACGGCGGCGGGGGGAACGGCGGTGGTACCGGACAGGTTTCTCTGGCCGATGGGTTTGGCTCGTCGGTTATTGAATCGGACATTTTCCCCATCGTCGTCGGATTGTAGAAATGGGGTTCAGCTGCAAATCAACAAAATCAATCGAATCATTTTTCTTTTATAGGATGATCGGCTCCAAAATTGAGTTTCAAAAAAAATTCCAAATGTTTCTAGGAAGATTGTCAATTTCGGTTTTTGTCCAGAACTGGGGATGAATATAATCAAAGTTTTTCTTCCAATTCATAGCGGAGTTCGTCAATCCCCGTCAAAACAGAGAGAAACCCATCGAAGACCAACGAGCGATTTCCTTTTTCCTTACCTTGACGGCGCCGGGGATTAAGGAAAGCAATCACAGCTGGATGTGGAAAAACGCGACGGTTTCTTCAACCAGATGAGCCCAGAAACAAAGACCACAGACAGAAGGAAAGCAGAGCAGAAGGAGGAGGCGGAGGAGGGAAAATGAATAATGAGTAACGAGAGATTCCTTCTTCCTCTTCGTTGGTGTTCTTCCTATCCCTCAAAACGGCGAAGGAAATCAGAGCAGGCGAGCCAAGAAAAGGGCAAAGGCGATTGAAGGAGAGAGGTAGGTGGATGGCCGGCGGTGACTCGCCGGACCTCCCTAGTTTCAAATCTCTCTTTTTCTGATAAGTTTCTCTGCCTTTCCGTCTCTGTGATTTAAATGGCAAACCTATAGACGAACCCCCGAAATCCAATTGGCTTTCCTTTGGGTTTTATATACAAAAAAAAAATTACAAAACCGAAAGATCTGTCGTGGCGTTTGATGCCCGTGTTCCCACCCGCTCCTTTTACCCGTCACCTTCCTCCCTCCAGCCGTCCTTATTTTATAAAATATAATCCAGATACCTATTTTTATCCGATGATAGAAGAATTAGGGCTAATATTCCTGAATTTTGTAGCAAAACATTGTTTTGATTCCAACTTTTCGAAACCTCTGAATTTTTAAAAATAATTCACCTGTTTTGAACACAATCTTTCGGCTCACATATGGCTATACGAGTTAGCCACACTTTTTAATTTTTTTTCTATAAATTTAGCTATTTTCGTCAAATACTTTAATATCGTCTAATACTCCGTCAATTAAGTGAACGTTAGACTGACATGGATGCCACTTGAATGACATTGTCATGTCCAACTCAACTCTCCAAGCCATATGGATGCCACGCCATATTTTGAAAAGCAAAATGACAATTTGATGATATTAGAACGAATATATAGTTATATTATAATATAAAAAGTAGACATTTATTATACCACTTAAATTTATCACTATTATTATTTGTAGATAGCTACAATATTTTTTTTACAACCTCATTATGGTATGCCATAAAAACTGTTTTCTACGTCAATTACTAATTGATTAAGATTAGCCCGACTTGGATGAAATCTCGCGGCTCATTATCATAGATAGTACTAACTCTAGTGGTAACAAATTTGGCAAGTAAATTATAAATTGAGAACCATATATATATAAGTACTAGTTATTAGCCCGTTAATACAAGGTTATTTGTTTTTAAGTTAGGTCCGTCCAATGTAGGCTCATGGTGGTGTTTCAAATTCCAAGTCATGATCCCAAATGGTTAACATGTGCGGAAAAATGATTTTGTCCATTTTATTTATTTGATATATATATATATGTACTAATTATGACTTTTGAGTTTTGAGTGAGCAAGAGCAAGAGAGGGTAGCTAGCCAGCCACGCCAGTAGAATAATATCTGTCCGTCCGTCCAATGAACGTGAGTGAATTATAGAGAGGATAGATAGAGACGAAGGAAATGTGAGTCAGGAACACATAGGACTCTATTAGGAGTCGTTGACGTCTCCATCAGCACCCACTGTGCATTTGCTCCCCAAACAACACGCGCTTTGCCTTCCGCCGCGGCCACGACGACCCCGTTTTTGCGGCTTTCCAATTCAAACAAAATCTATATTTGAGGTGGGTGTGATATTGTACTAAAATCATGAATACCGAATTATATTCTAAAATCAATTCTAATCCTAATTCTTAAATATTATTGGTATCTCAATCTCAATCTCTAAATATTTTGGTATCCCGATCGGTACTTCGGTATCTCAATTGGTATCATCTAATGCGAAATTAATTATCTTCGCAATTAATAATTAAATATATAAATTAGATTTGATTGTTTAAGTTAGGGCAAAGAGACTAAGCAACGAGTCTTGAGTTTACATAGAGCTAGAATATGGATAAGGAGAATGGAGGAGAGGTGATATACTCAAATTCTTGTCATTGGTAATCTTTAATTTGACAAATTGGAGATTAAGATACGACTAATACCAGTGTTTGCTTTTTTGGTGTTATGAAAATAACAAGAGATTAGGTGAAAGATGAGAGTAACTTAAACTGGAAAGTCATAATTGAGTTGGATGAGGGCTTCTAAGTTGTGAAAGAGTGAGAAATGACCAAAGGTTGTGTGATATATTTAAGTAATTTTTAATTTTTTGGTATTTCAGTATATATCGATCACACTCCCATAATCCCAAACACCGAATAGCACTCCAAAATGAATCTCAATCCCAATTCCTAAAAAATAAGCCAGTATTCGGTAATACCAAATAATGATAAATTCGGTACAGTATTCGGTGTATCCCAATTACTGGTACCAAACTTTCAGCTCTAGATGGATTAACGAATAATGTAGATTGTTGTATTGGTGGGCTCGTATAATATATATATATATATATATATATATATATATATATATATATATAGGTGGCTACTTCGGTGCACTCACTTTTTTGGGTGCATTCAGTGCACCCATTTCTAAAAGTGTCCATAATACATCAAATTTTTAACTTTAATTAGTACTCTCAATCTAACATGATGGTATGACATAGAATCATAACAAATCAATCTATTACCCTAACCCCTTAACCTTCAATTTTGAATCCCAATGCAAAATCTCAATCTGTAAACCTAAACCCTAACCCTAAACCCCTAAATACTAAATCCTTCAAATTAAAGTAAATCTCAAATGATTTTTTTTCAAATTCATGGGGTTATTGTTCATAATATCATAAGCAACAATTGATACCATTTTGACATGAATCCATGCTCAGAATGATGATTATGAGGCGGGTGCGCTGAGTGTACCCAAAAAAGTGGGTGCGCCGAATACGCCACCATATATATATATATATATTTTCAATATGTGGTATTTATGTTGCTTAATTGAAAGATGAACCATTTGTTTGTTATATGGTAAAATGAACAAATGTGTTTGTTTGTACTTTTTCTTAAATTTGGAAACATTTTATGGAAGTTGGAAAAATACATGGAAATGGCCCTTGTATATAAGTTTCCATCTGGTTCCAACAAGCTTCATTAGTATGAGGTCATTTGGGATGGAACCCAAAAACAAATTCGTGTGGGTGTGGGCTTGATCAAAGAAAAAATATCATATTAGTGGAGTTTGGTATGAACAAATATGTTTGGTAAGAGTTTAGAAAAAGTAAAGTTCATTGAAAATGAATAATTTTTGTAAGCAAAAATGAATAATATTTTATTAAATAGAATCATAATTTGTGGTATGATTAACGTGTTTAATAGTAGGGGTGTACATGGATCGAGTGGTTCGGGTTTAGCCATTTTAATCATCCGACCCATGGAATACGGTTTGGAAAAATATTAAACCCAAACCCACCCAAAAAAAAAAAAATTAAAACCCTACGGTTTGTTTCTAATTGGGTTGGGTCGGGTTGACAATATTTTTAAGTAAATACCCCAACCCAACACAAAATATGTAATTATTCTATACCATAAAAATATTTTATAACTAATTAAAATTTCAAATGAATAAACCGAGGTGAAAGGTATCAAATTCAAAAATGTTGTTTGAATTTAATAAAATGTGATTTATTTCAACATATGTCTGATTTTTTTACAACATTTGTTGAAATAGGCTAAAAAGGTTGTCAACGAACGCATCCTTAATATGTTATTCTATTAAAATTGTACACAAGAAAAAGAAATACGTGAATCATAACAATATTAAATCTATGTCTAAACTTTAAGCAGAATAATGCATTAGATTAGAGAGACCGTGAGAGTAAAACATGGCAAAATATCTTAATTTTCTCATAAGTATGGCTATATGCGACATAAATATTTTTTTTGAATACGAACTCATACCAATAGTTGGAACACGGGTTGGGTCGGGTTCTACGGTTTGTGTAATTCCAAAATTCCTACCCAACTCAAAAGAGACGGGTTGTACAAAAGAAAATCCTCAGCCAACCCAAAATCTTAGTTTTAGCGATAAATACGAATGGGTGGCATCGAGTTCTAGTTTTGTTGAAATGCTTGTTTTTACATAACCTCCATATTTCATCAGAAAATGATGCATTGTTTGTAAGCAACAATCAAGCTGCCTTTGTAATCTCATCTCACAATCAAGAATCAACATCACAAGAAACCACATTAACTCACCTAACCGAATCCATGTATTAATCAACATGCCAATTGGCCAATACAATACAACGAGTACAGAGACTTACCTCTATAGATACAACAAAACACTCTACCTATCCCCAACCTTCACCCCACACACTCTCTCGTATATCATTGTTAGACTCTCTCAAACATGTATTTGCTCACTCTATACAATGAAAATGGAATGTCTTCCCTCGACTTCTCATTAGAACTAGCTAGGAAATGGAGGTCTCGTCTTAACAACTGAGCCACCACACTCGCTTCACGACTTGATTTACCATGAATGCATCGATACCTCTCTCTTTCCAGATAACTGGCAGAAGAGCACACCATAATACTCCGCTAATTCACCCTCAGAGTTGTTTTCCTGATAGCAACCTGTTGCTATCGGGTTAGGGTTTGCTTGTAACTCACAAGCGGGAGTACGACGTAAAGTGTCAAACGACTGTTTTAGGTTTATTATTGATTGATTCGGACTAATGCCGTAGTTACATTATATAGACGACTAAACCTAATACCTAAACCATTAACCCTAGCCGACCCCTACTACTTCCCTAGGCCTCTCGGCCCTCTCCTAACCCAACACAAGAAGCTGACTTCTATCTTAATACGTAACCCACTCCCCCTACTACTACTTACTCGGCCCATGCACTAACACACGTACTAACTCTAACACAAGCTAACCTAATTAAGACCATAACATAATTAAACTAACTCCCAAAGCCCACCCCCACCGTCGAGCCACTCCTCATGCCGAATGGGTTGCTACCATTTCCTTGGCAACTTCAATAGCAGCAACCACTGTATCCTCCCAAGATCCTCTGCAAAACCAAATAGATACTCCTAGATCTTGCACAAGACTAAGAACATACGAACAAGAGAAAAATAGATGCTCTCTAGACTCTTTCATCAATTCACATAACACGCATTTAGGGTCCACATTCTTCCCCCCTCTTCCTCAACTTATCGTTTGTGACTATACCATTGAGTATTATCAACCATGCTATTAACCTAAATCTGGGAGGGCAATACTTATTCCATATCACCCTATACCATGAAACTTGACAATCATGAACACGCATAGCATCCTAGACACTACTCACAAAGTACTTGGACATTGACTTCATTTCCCATAGCACGTCATCAGTCATAACCCCTTTTACTAATTAAGCTTTATCACCATGACCTCTGAGTTTTAATACTCTTCTTCGCACCCAATAACTATTTGGATTTAGTTTAAGTGATACTAAAGTTCCATCACCACATCTATACAACTTCATCCATGCCATTCAAATAGGGAAAAAATCCAAAAGTACCACTGTTTTAAAAAAAAAATCAAAAAATACCACCCAATCCCAAAAAATTCCAAAAATACCACCCTTTTTCAAAAACCGCCACCCCGCCCAGCGGTTTGGTCGAAAACCGCTTGTCGGGGGCGCGGTTTTGGACCAAACCGCGGGCCTAGGGGGCGGTTATAAAAAAAAAAATTTGGACCAAAACCGCTGGGTGGGGTGGCGGTTTGGCCCAAAACCGCCACCCCAACCAGCGGTTTGGTCCAAAAGTTCGGTCGAAACTTCAAACAAATGTAACTTTGCACTCGGGTATCCGATCGTAGCGATTTTTTTTTCATTTCGCATAAATTTTCAAGATCTACAACTTTTACTAGGATAAAATTTTCAAAACAGGAACTATTTGTGGATATACGGGACCTTGAGAATAACTTAACCTTTACTTTTCAGAAATCCATGTACATTTTGAAATTATGATTATATTAAAAGTTGTAGATCTTGAAAAGTTATGCGGAATAAAAAAAAATTCATGACATTCGGATTTTGGAGCACAAAGTTATGGCCGCCCAAAGTTTGACGAAATAAAAAAAGGTCGTTCGGGGTGGCAAATGACGTTTTTTCAAGACGAAGACGGAACCCGACTGTTTGAGACTTGCAAGATCTCAAAAATTTATTCGGATTCAAAAAATGGAGGCCGCAAATATTTTGAGATCTTGCAAGCCGCAAACCGCCGGGTCTCGCCTTTCGTCAAACTTTGCGCGGCCTTAACTTTGTGCTCCAAACTCCGAATGTTATGAACTTTTTCTTGATTCCGCATAACTTTTCAAGATCTACAACTTTTAATATAATCATAATTTCAAAATGTACATGGATTTCTGAAAAGTAAAGGTAAAGTTATTCTCAAGGTCCCGTATATCCACAAATAGTTCCTGTTTTGAAAATTTCATCCTAGTAAAAGTTGTAGATCTTGAAAAGTTATGCGAAATGAAAAAACAAATCGCTATGATCGGATACCCGAGTGCAAAGTTACGTTCGTTTGAAGTTTCGACCGAACTTTTGGACCAAACCGCTGGTTGGGGTGGCGGTTTTGGGTCAAACCGCCACCCCACCCAGCGGTTTTGGTCCAAATTTTTTTTTTTTTTATAACCGCCCCCTAGGCCCGCGGTTTGGTTCAAAACCGCGCCCCCGACAAGCGGTTTTCGACCAAACCGCTGGGTGGGGTGGCGGTTTTTGAAAAAGGGTGGTATTTTTGGAATTTTTTGGGGTTGGGTGGTATTTTTGGAAATTTTTTTTTAAACCGTGGTACTTTTGGATTTTTTCCTTCAAATAGTCCCAGATTCAATAAAAAAAATAACCATAGTATAATTCCCACACGAGCCACATTCTATGTCAATAAATCTTTGATACCTAGCCCACCTTCTTTCTGGATTAATTCCCTAAATACAGATAAAAGTAAAACAAATTCCTAAACTACCACTTATAAAAAAAACTTCCCAAAATACCTAAGTTTGGAGTGGTTCAAGTTTGAGGAACTCGAACTACTAACCGGTTTGAGTGTAGGAGACTCGATCTAGTAGTAGATCGATGATATAAGCCTCGAACCATGTGGAGCTGAAGTGGTTCGAGTTCAGTGAACTCGAACCACTCCTTTGAAATTTCCAACAACCTTAACTTTGTGCTCGGTTATCCGATCGTAGCATACTTTTTTTTCATTTCGCAGAACTTTTTGAGGACTACAACTTTTATAATAGAAATATTTTCAGAATATATGTAAAAATGTGAAAAATAAAGTTAAATTTACTCCCAAACCACCTTATATTAAAAACTATTCCTATTTTGAAAATTTATTCCTAGCAAAATGTTGTAGTACTCAAAAAATGATGCAAAACAAAAAAAAACTTTGCGACGTTCGGATTGCGGAGCACAAAGTTATGATTCTCCAAAGTTTGACAAATTCGAAAATTTGCTCGTTTATGGGTAGCAAATGACGTTTTCTAGGAAGATAGCCATCCAAAAATTTCTCGTTTGGAAAAATATTGCTCTTTTGGCAGAAATTCCGTATATATAAAAAAAATCCCGTGCCTTCGCCCCGAGAAAATGTCATTTGTTACCCCTAAACGAGCAATTTTTCGATTTTGCCAAACTTTAGAGAATCATAACTTTGTGCTCCGCAATCCGAACGTCGCAATTTTTTTTTTTTGTTTTGCATAATTTTTTGAGTACTACAACATTTGCTAGGAATAAATTTTCAAAATAGGAATAGTTTTTAATATAAGGTGGTTTGGGAGTAAATTTAACTTTATTTTTCACATTTTCACATATATTCTGAAAATATTTCTATTATAAAAGTTGTAGTCCTCAAAAAGTTATGCGAAATAAAAAAACATTTTGCTACGATCGGATAACCGAGCACAAAGTTAAGGTTGTTGGAAATTTCAAAGGAGTGGTTCGAGTTCTTGTTCGAGGCTTATATCATCGATCTACGACTAGATCGAGTCTCCTACACTCGAACCGGTTGGTAGTTCGAGTTCCTCAAATTCGAACCACTCCAAACTTAGGTATTTTGGGAAATTTTTTTATAAGTATGGTAGTTTAGGAATTTGTTTTACTTTTATCTGTATTTAGGGAATTAATCCCTTCTTTCTTAGGCTTTGCAACTCTTTCCCAGGCATTTTTTGCTCTACCTTCCCCTTCCCATGGCAGAGAAAGTTAGAACAATAATCTTGCTTTTTTTATCCATGTTAATAACTAACCTAAGCACATTATATGATTGGGGTATACCAGTGTAGTCAAAATCGCGCTTTAAAGCGTAAAATCGTACGATTTTACGTTTCTAGGGTAGGAAAACGTTTCAAATCACTAATAAAATCGTATTTTACTCAAAATCGGTCAAAAGCGTTAGTAGAATCGTTAAAATCGTTAAAATCGGATAAAAGCGCGCTTTCATACCGTTTTTATCCGATTCCAAGCAAAGGAGAAAATTGTCTCCGCCAAACAAAAACGACGCCATTTTGATCACTTCGGACAAAAAAAAAGGGGGTGAAAGGGGGTGGATATTAGGCTGAGGTTGCCAAACCACTCTTCCGCAATCCCTAATCCTCCATCTCCAGCACTCCTGCACACTCTGCGCCGCCGCGCAGCCGGCCTTCCAGTGAAGTATTCGCTGCCGCTGCAAGTCCGCAACCGTCGTCGCCACCTTCTAGCGAAGCTCTAGCCCGTCTCACTCGATAGCTCCAACGCGGCAGCACCCTTCGCACTCGTCGTCGCCTGTCGCCACTCGCTGGCGCCACACCATGTTAGTTTCTGTCTCTATCTTGTCATACCCCGTCGCCACTTCACCTATGACTCCTAAATGGTGGGTAAATGCTTCTCCTTCTCAACTCTTAGTCCACCCTGAACATATAACCTAGCAGGTATTTCTAGCTAAATTACAACTCACACATTCTCAATAATTTAAACCAACCCAGCAAAATGATGGAAACTACTTATAATTTCCAATATGCGTATAACCTACTGGTTTACCTACGTATGCTACTGCTAAATTATGTATATGTGGTGTTTCTAATTGAACCTTTGAGAAACCAAGGGCAGAATGTGAAGCTAATGTTGTGAGAATTTGGTTATTAACTCGTTTGTGGGTTACAGTTTATGTTTATGAACTTATTGTTAAGATGTTATGAATTTGCTTTAATTTGGACATGAATTGCATGTATTTATTCACTTGTCTAAACTCCATGCACTCATATTTTGCATAATACATGTGGTACTTAACAGATTTTTAACTATTATACATGATGCATCAAAAACTTACGCTTTTACGCTTTGATTCGCCGCTTTTCGATTTTACCCCTTTTCCGCTTTTAGGTAGAATCGCGCTTTTGACTGCATTGGGGTATACAAATCTTCTTTTATTGAAAGCATAAAACAGCATAATGTAAAACATAGTACGTTTCTAATAACTCAAGATATATTCGACAAACTGATTATAGAGAATGCCTTTTTCATTTAAAACCAAACAAAATGGAGATCAACGTTGTATTTCGATTCATGCATCGTTGTTGGCCATTGTGGTCTTCTTATTCTTTTCTAAATTTTGTTTTGATAAGGGTGATCTGAATATTACCAACAACAAGAAAAACAAAAAGGGTTCATACAACAGGCCTGCACGAGAATGCCTTTTTCATCTAAATTTTGTTGTTAGGTGAAATTTGGGAGACAGTGAGAGGGGCGGCCGGTGCTTTGTTTTCTTTACTGCGGAAATAATAAAAGGACAAAAAAATTGGGCAAGTGGGGTGCGATGCGAGGGATTGGTTAATGCCTTATGGGCTGATAGCTCCCCTTCGTGTTCGTAGTACTGAAATACAGCTAATTCTGGTCTGGCAATCTCGGGTTTCCCTTTTGTCACATTGCTCCGTATTGCCACCAATCAAACCACGAGCACGAGTCTCGTTCAAAAATCAAGCAAAAACCAAAAACAGGAGCAAATTGAAGGTGGAGAACGCACCCAAAACATGGAACTTCAATCAATGTTGTGATTGTTTATTGAATGAATCAAGAGGGTCTGATTCAAGGAAGACAGCAGCTACAGCTGTGGAATGAATCAAGAGGGTCTGATTCAAGGAAGACAGCAGCTACAGCTGTTGTTCACAGCAATCCTGGTCAACTCAGGATTCAAGGAAGTCAGCAGGGTCGAGAAGGACTCAACTGCAAGACTTTACAAGTTTGGAACTGATTGGCACTTTTACCTACGGCGTCGTTTTAATTCTTTTATTCTTTTAATCTGTTAAACGCATATTAGTTGGAAAATAACGAATCCTGCCAAGCCACGTGTCGGGCTCTGGTTTAAAGGATTCAAACAACGATTAACACTTTTTTTTTGTAAGAAACAACGATTAACACTGTTTGTTATCCGTTGTAATCTCCTCCCCCCTTTCTGATATAAATATAAAACCCCAAAAGAGAGGACAGTAGGTTTTCTACGGATCCTCCACCCAATCCAGTCGTCTCCATTCTTATTGTTAGCTTAATTGTTAGTGAACGCAGGGCCAGATTTTTTTCAAGTTGCTTCTATTTGCCGGTTTCGTTTTGTCTTATTAGAAGGAGAGCTGATTTCCAATGTTTCAAACACTTCAACTACTCTCAGTAAGCAAATTGTTGAGTAATTTGGATGGTATTTGAGGCCAGTTTTACATGATGTGGAATTTGAGGAAAAATTTAATGTTTAAATGTAAGAGAATATATTTAGAGAAGTGGTATTTTTTTTGTTTTGGTGTAACGACACTACAGGAAAATACACTTTTACCTAGGGTAAAAACGGTAGTTAATAATAGTCACAAAACGGTAGTTAATACTTTTAGCTACGGTCAAAACACAGTGGTTAACTTGGTTGTGGGTAAAAGTCAAAACGGTAGTTAAAAGTGACTATTTACTAATGTTTCAGACTACGGTAGTTGAAAGTATTGGCTTAAGTTTTATTAACTACGGTTTAAACGGTGGTTAAAAGTTGTTTCTAACTACCGGTCTTCTAACGGTAGGGAATGAGTAGACAATTGGCTAGGGTAAGTTACGGTAGTTGAAAAGTGAAACGGTAGGGAATGAGTTCACAATTAGCTAGGATATTTTACGGTAGGGAATAACATCACAATTAACTATTGTACTTACGGTAGCTAAAGGGTACAACGGTGGGGAATACTAAATATTCCGTCTATCATAAAACATTCACTAAAAATGAAAACTATTGTCAACTACGCAAGTTTCTTTCATTTTCCAACATGCCAAACAACCACCTACAGAAAACATTCGTAACAAGTAACTGATTTTATATAATCAGTAAACAATTCATATACAAATGCTAACTATGAAACTATTCTTGCTACTACTGTTAAGGAATTTGACATCCGAACATTCTTTCTAGCTAAAAGTGTTGAATGAAATTCACACATTTCATGCTTGACTTCATGTACAAAAGGTTGTAAGTCAACCATCAAAATCTATTCTTCAGTCAAGAATCAAAATCCATTATGCTTCAATCTCTAATATAGTCATCTTAAACTTGAGGAAACATACCTACAAATGTACGAAAGTATCATTAATTAGTACCATTCTGATTATGCTGTCATTTTGGTAGTACTTCAATTACCTAAATAAGATTATGCTTTGGTAGGGAAACATGAAACATAAGAACTGATGGATAACAACTCATTGGAAAAGAACAAAGTTACATAATTAGCAAAAATCAGCAGCTAAGTTGCTGCAATAAACTACAATTTGAAAATGTTACAAATGTGGTATCTATAAATAATGGGGAAGTGCTTGTTTGTATTATGAAAATGTTATGGTACTTCTATTTTCGATTTATCCTTCTTAATTTTATTGAAATATGGAATTGCTCTTACTTTTTCTTTTTCATTTTTGTTAGATTCCTTTCTTTTCCATTTTTTTTAAAAAAATTTCTTTTGTCATTTTTTGTCCTTTTGTTAGATTATCTTTTGTCAAAAAAAAAATTTCTTTTCCACTACGTACCCCTTCTCTCACATACACGTGTTTTGTTACTCATATGTTTTTTTTTCTTCTCAAAACAATACATTCGAGAATGGGAGGAGTGACTTAGCAATTGAATCATGACCACTTCAAAGAAAAGCAAAAATCATAACCAATCACACTAAGTACATTTGTTGTATCTTTTTAAATTAAAAACATATAATCGCAGAGAGGAAAAACTCCTTCCTCCATTTCAAATTCCCTGCTCCAAGAGCGTTTGTAGGAAGGATAGAATAGGGAGTGTCAATTTTTTTCTTTTTCCTCTGTGGAACAGGCCAACTTAACGTATACATGCGGATTTAAACGGGTCCAGGAGTGTCAATTTTTTCTTTATGTCCTTTTATTTCTCCGTGGTGGTAAAATATATATGAAAAGGCAAAAACGATACTCCATTTTATTGCTAAAAAGAAAAAAATTTAACAAAAAATTAATGCATGGATTCTAATGGGCTAACCGCTAATCATAAAATTAAAGAGTTGAATGGGCCTGACCTACACAAAAATTGCCCATCAAGTAAAACAAATGAACATCATGGATTTGTCATTCTAAAACAAGCTATTTTCTCTAGCATAATATATATTATGCTATTATTTTATATCTTAGTGGCTAAAATATAATGTATTTTAAAGTTATTCAATGGTTCAACCTCGACCAACCCAATTACTCCAATTTTTATCATTTCAAATATATATTATGTAATTATTTGATATCATAATGATTAAATTATAGTGTATATTATAGGGAATCGTTTGGTATTTGTTAGTGAAAAACTAAACAGAAAGATCTATTTGGTTATTTTTAACATTAAAACGATCCTAAACATTTTCAGTTTCCTTTTGAAATTCTATAGTTTTATTTCCGAATCAGTGTTGTGCAAATGGCGAATTGCAGTCATATCTTTTCTTTCATTATTTTTTATTTTCAAATAGAAAGTTTAAATGTAAAGAATAATTAGAGTTTGGCATGGGTCGGTCAAACAGGCTGAATTTCAAGTTTTGGCCCGTTTTGATCAAGTCTAATTTATAATCACATGGTACCCTGATACCCGATAAAAATCTCAATCCAAACCAGTTTGGCAGGTGAGTCCGTGTTTACCACCATTTTCTAGGGATACAGGAACGGTGGTTCATATCCCAAATCGTGTTGTTCATTCTTGATTTCTTTAGATTTATCATGGCTTGGCAAAAAACCAGAAAACACAATGATGACAAGATGAAAATTTTATAAAGCAAATTAATCGGCAAACGGGCCGAGTAAAACCTAGCAACGATTGTGAGATGCTCATTTCCTGAAAACTGGCGGGATATGCGATTTTTTATTCGATTTTGTGGAATTCGGTTTCTATAAAACTTACTCCACCTCATCATATTACCATAAAAAATATTGTTTTACAAGGTAACAGGTACTTGATTTTTGTTTATAAGTCTGGTTTTTGATTCGTTGCATCATTCATGTCTCTTTCCTACTAAAATTTACTATTTTTATCACGTGTTTCCCAAAAAAAACTATACAGCAATAAGCTATACACCCCATTACATTATCGAATTTCATTCCCCACCTTCCTCCGGCCAAATGGCCGGGACCACGCTAGTTATATTAGGAATACATGAAATTTTTAACGTCACTCCCATTTTCATACTTATCTTCACCATATTTGACCTCTTTACCGTTTAGAAGTATTATTAACTTCTCACCCAAAAAAAAATTATTATTAAATTCTCACAAAAAAAGTATTATATAATTTCTACCAAATATCCTATATTTTATGTATATGTACAAATCATTTGAATATCTTGGATAATAATTAAACACACATTTATATATCATATAAAATAATCATTTGAATATTTTGGCCAATAAATTACCTTTAGTGGGATTTTTATAACGATACTAACCCAGCACTAGAAATATCTAACCCATAAGTGAAGGTCAAATCTAGATTAGAAAAACAAACCATCATGAGCGAGTATTTTAAACATCCCAAAATTTTAGCATAGACTTGTTATATACTTAGCAAAGAATTGGTATATGTATATTAAGACTCAATATCTTGAGTTAGGAACATGTATCGCTTATATTAATAAATAGAAAATTATTTTTACAGCGTCAAGTGGTTAATTATGTAATTAGTCTTTGTATTTTATATTAAGTGAAGTCATCAAGATTTTACATAAGGGTCTCATGTGAAAAATTACAAACATTTAGAAAAACAATATATACTAAAATAATTTGAATATTATAATTAAGTATCTGATTATATATGTTGCATGTTCACGAAAACATGATTATACCGTATGTATGCATAAAATTTTTATCTTAAAAATACGTAATCACAGACTTCCCGGCCAAAAGGCCGGGTACCAAGCTAGTATTGAATTAGAAAGTAAGAGGTATTGTAGTATCATGATTTGGATGCATATATTTGTCTACAATTTAGTAATTAGTAGCATATTTAATGATTTTAAATACAATAACATATGGATGTTTTGTTTTTATTAATGTTTTGAATATACAATGCTCCGAAAATAGATGTTCTCCTATTCTAGCTCTCTCCCGCTCCACCTCTCGGTAACTTAAACTAATCCTGCCAACGGGGTCGGGTCAAAAGCTAGCTAGTAATAAGCGTGACAATCTTAGTGGACCAAAAGGCCGACAAGGAGGTTGGAAAACGAAGAAAATGAAGCATATATAAAATTAGTAATTAAGGTTCAATGGTCTTAGTTTAAATTAAATTATTTTCTCTTAAATTATTTATAGTTAAAATCAGGGGCGGATTTGCAGGGAAGCAGCATGATTTTCAGGACTTAGTACAGAGAGTTCAAGGAGATGTTAGAGTGATGGTTGAGCCTTCAGTTGTTTGTCTATTCTTTTGAGTGACTTGTTAGGTTTTTGAGTGTATTTGGGGTTGTTTCTCCCTTCTGCTCAGCTGGCAGAGCTGTTGCCAGTAGATGTACTTGGTCACTATTTTGATGAAATGAAATCCCAACCACTTCATCAAAAAAAAAAAAAAAAAAATCAGGGGCGGAGCTAGCATTTAGTGTTGGGGGGATTTCATAATACATTACCGCAAAAGACAAAAAAATACTAATAATGAAAATATTTAGGTTTAAAAATCTATTTTTTATACTAATTTTGTTTTATTCTAACCAATAAAATATTTTTCACATTATATTTACTATAAATTAGAAAAAAAAATGTATTTCAAGAAGCAAAAGCGATTAATTGATGTAAACTACAACTTAAAAAGGGAAATAAAAATTACAAAGCTAATGACTAAAGTATCTAATACCCGCTTACTATAAAAAAGGAAGGAGAAGTTGTAGTGTATGTAAACTACCCTAAAAGTAATTATCGTAACTTATTTATACGTGACTTTCGAGATTCTCGGAGGGGGGGGGGGGGACTCGAGACATGCTGTAGCTCCGCCCCTGGTTAAAATAGTGAACCAGTATATCCGGGGTGGTTCATCAGGTTTAATGTATAACTGTTAAAAATGTTCGGCCAATCCCAACCCATCCAAGCAAAAAAGCCAGACAATGATTGTAATTGGTTTGATGGTTATACTGGTCTAGCCGCTGATCGTGTTCACTTCGTATAACAATGGTTATTTTGTTTGGAATGTTTTGTTTTATTTAAGGTTTATAACATTTATACCCCTCTACTATTGCAAATTAACACTTACTTACCACTCTACTATATTTTTGCACAAACATAACCATCATCTATCAAAACGTAACGAAATGCCCTTCCGTCACTAATTCAGTCAAGTGGCCATTAAAACATGAGAGAATTGACTACATTACCCTTTCCACAATATAATTATTTCAGCAAAAACAAAAAGATAGGTAATTATTTAATATTTCTTTGATTATTGTTTTTTTAACTTTACTTAACCGTAATTAAAGATAGTAATTAAAGATTTAATGACTGAAATAAATTTAGCTCACATAGTATCTATTAAAAACTTATTTTTCACAAAATAAATCTAACTAACCTCCATGATCCACCCACTGCCTCTCTTCCTCCGTTCCTCTTCCTTTCTTCCCCTCTCTTCTTCTCTCTCTTTAGGGGCCAGACAGAAGAGCATTCTGGAGGTCGTTTAGAAGTCCGACTCGGTTCGGACCAGGTCCAACCGAGGGTTCGATAGGGGTTTCACAACCTGCCAGGAAACCAAACATTCAAGCCGCTTCCGAATCTGCCTTTCGATATTTTCTATCCCCCGCCACAGTAGCCCAAATTCAAACACTCAAGAAATTGGAAGGGGGGAAACCAAAACATGGAGAAGAGGCTCCGGTCGTCTCTCAACTCATCCGTCGAGGATTTCCTCTCCGCCGCCGTCAAACTCTCTCTCAAATCCTGCAAGCCTTCCCTCAAGACGCTAGTCCATTCCATCTCGCCTTCTTCTCCGGCCTCCGCCACTCTCCCTCCTTCTCTCCGCCGCTCCATCTCCGATTCAATTTCCTCGTTCCAGAACCTTAGTCAACCCCCATCTTCGTCGCCGCCGCCTCATTCGCCTGACGCTGCCAAATCGCCTCCGTCCAAGCGGCCTCGCCGTTCCTCCCGGAAGTCCAGCTCCACCACTTCCCAGGTAAACGAGTTCGGTTCCTCCCAGAATGAACCTAACATCGACCACGAGAAGCAACGGGCGCTCGAGAGCGTTCAAGTTCTCGCTTACCTCACTTTCCTCTGCATTTCGCATCCCAAGAAGCCCTTTCCGGCCGCGGAACTGTTGCCGGCTATCCAGCTTCTCCATGACAACTTGATTCTGTTCGAAACGGACTCCAATTTGCTGTCTGAGATATCGAATTTGTGCGAGGAGTGTTGGAAAGAGGAATTCCCGGGGAGGGAGCTACTCATCTCGCAGTCGCTGCCGTTCTTGCTGTCCAGGTCGCTGAGACTGAAGAAGAAGGTGGATATCCACAGGATCTACCTTCTCCGCGAGGCGTTTGCTTTGTTCGATTTTGAGGATGAGAGCATCGAGGATTTGAAATTGTTGCTTATTCGGTGCTTTATTGCTCCTCTCTTTTTGAAAACTGAGGATGGGAAGAAGTTTCTTGCATTCGTGTTGGGATTGAGCAAGCAGGTGCTGAAGGAGGCTTTGGCCATGATGAAGTCGCAGATCTCGTTTGGAAGGAAGTCAATGTTGGAGGCGTATGGGGAGATTTTGTTTAGGGCTTGGAAAGGAGTTGGAGGGGAATTGAAGGATGAGATCGAGAGTGGGTTTTTGCAGACTCTGATTGAGGGTGCTATACATGCGAGCTCTGGGCCATTGGCAGCTTCAATTAGGCGAGTTGTTGGTGGATTTGTTACTCAAAGGATCAGTGAAGGAGTTGAGAAGCTCCTTTTCAGGCTAGCCGAGCCTGTGATTTTCCGATCACTGCAGGTGAGTCATTTTTCCCCCTAGAACATAAGACTGAACTGATACGAGAAAACCGTTTATGGCTATCTAGCTAAATGATACTGATAGCATTGCCAACACAATCACGAGGGTAGAACCTAATCTTTTGATTACTTTGAGCTCTGTTTGTGTTCCATGTAACTCATATACTTCATGATTGGTTGAGCTGTATGATTGATACTTTTCAATCTACTAAGAAAGCTTCTCTATTCTTTGCACAGGTTGCGAATTCAAATGTTCGTCTTAATGCATTGCATTTGCTTTTGGATCTGTTTCCCCTTGAAGATCCTGATTCAAACAAAGAAGCTAAGGATTCACTGCTTGATAGACAGTGCTTTTTATTGGAGAGGTTGCTCGTGGATGAATGTCCAGGTCTGAGAGTGGTGGCAGTGGAAGGCTGCTGTCGTGTCCTCCATTTGTTTTGGGAAATCATACCCTCCTCAACAATCACAAAGATACTTACCAAAATTTTTGATGACATGACACATGATATTTGCAGCGAGGTTAGGGTTTCCACAGTAAATGGTATAGCTTATTTGCTTGGAAACCCTCAGTCTCATGAAATTCTCAAAGTTCTACTGCCCAGAATGGGACCCCTGATCTTGGATAATGTTGTTTCAATTCGCGTTGCTGTTTTGGATCTCCTCCTTGCTATAAACGATAGTCGGAAGTTCCAGTTTAATAAGGTAACCAGAACTTCCATAATACTTTATATCTGTGAATGTAACTACACTATGTTTCTTCACTAACATCTTCATACTTGTTCCTAATTTCTCTTATCTGTGTTCTCTCTGAATTGCTTCCTATTGGCTAACATTGTCATGAACATCTAAAGGTGGTCGGTCTTGATGCTCTATTGTCAACTCTAGCAAATGATCAATCCCAAATAGCCCAGAAGATAACAAGACTACTTATCCCATCATACCTTCCCTCAAAAGTTAACAAAGAAGAAGCTTGTAGTCGTTGCATCACACTCATAAAGAGGTCTCCCGTGGCTGGCGCAAGGTTTTGTGAATTTGCTGTATCAGAAGGGGCATCACTAAAACATGCCATGGAGCTAGTCCAAGTATTGGTTAACTCTGTTCTCTCGCAAGATAAGGCTGAAAAGGATCAAGTTGAGGGCATGCTTGTGGCTTCTGCTCACCTTTGTAGAAGTGTAGTTAGTGAACAACGTTGTCAGACTACCCTTAAAGACTTCCTTTCCAGTGTTAATGCCAAGAGCTTGTTTGCTGCAGCATCAACTCCTCGTGCTCAATCTTCTGTCATCAGCATCTTCTCCATTGTGTCTCCAGAAGATGTGACTCAGCTTGTTGAAGAGTGCATGCGCCTCATTACATGTAGTAGTGGAGTATCTCAGGATAAAGAAATGCAAACCCAAGTGAAGTCTGCTCACAATTTATTGATGTCTTGTGATGCCTTCGATCACATGTTTGGGTCTTTGACAAATATTTTGGAGAAAACAGCCTATCGTTGCCATGTTAAATTTGGGATTGAAATGTCAGTTAAGATGCCCAATGGGAAACGGAGAAAGGGTGAGTCAACGGTCAAGTCTTCAGCTAAGTGGAAACACATGAGAGGGAAAAAGGCATCCAGTTTCGAGGAGGATTATTCTATTGCTGTGGCAGTAGCTTGGCAGCTGAAAGAGTTGCTTGCTGTTGTGGATGGCCAAAAGGCTGTCTTAGGGTCTCAAGATCTAGAGCAGGCATTTCTTGCTTTAAAGGATATTTCAGAGGCCACCATATTGCAGGCAGCATGCTGTGATTACATGGATGCTGAACCTGTTTTAGCATATATGGCACTCTCCTTGCATAAAACTCTTCAAAGCTTAATCACAAGAGGTACAGGTGATAGTTCAGTTTCAACATCAGAGGTGAGAATTATTTTTGTCTTTTGGGTATCTCCTCCCGAATGATTGGATTGCTTAAAGAATAATGTATAGTGTTCCTTTTTCTAGCAAAATTATTCTGTTTTACTTGGAACTTGTATCTTGAAGGTGCTATTGCTTCTAGGAGTCGTTTGCATGCTATATTTGGATGAGTCATTTGATGTCAAATGACTCATTTACTAACGAAAAACAAAACGAGTCATTTGCTATATTGGAAAGTAGTGACGAAAAACTGAGTCGTTTGCAAATAATTGGGAGGTGGGCAGCTTTGTGGGAGAAGAGTCAGTGACGTTCCAATATTAACCCCCCTTTTCATATACCAAATACTAACCTTTTTATATTTTGTCGTCATAATTCCTATTCTTTTCAATTATTTTCGAACAATATTTTCAATTATTTTCTATTAATGCTTTGTAATTATTTCTAGTGAAATAATTGTTACTATTCTTAAAGACTGGTTTTCAAATATAGATTATGTTTTGCTTGTAAAATAAATACTTTGTATTGTTACATTTTGTGAAGCATATTACATGTAAGTGCTAAATGGTAGAATTATACAAATAACTCATTGAAAAATGACCCATCTAAAAACTTATTAACAAACAACACATTTGGAAATGTCTACATTGTCAAATATCTACATTTTTCCAAATGTCTATATTAGATCAAATGTCTACTTTGTCAAATATCTATATTTGCCAACACAACCTCCTAATTCTCTCCTTTTTTCTGGGTAGAAGTTTGTTTTCTTACGCATTATTCCTTTGATTACTTTCAGAAGTCTGTACTGGACGAGACAGTGGACCACATTCTTAACTGCATCGAGCGGCTTCTTGGAGAATCAACTGATTCAAGATCAGACTCCGTCAACAGAAAAGCTGATAGTAATGGGAAGAGACAAAGGGAGCGTCAAGCAGATGTGTCTATATCAAACAATGATGGTAAGGCATCAGCTACTCATATATCATCCTTCGATCAAATTATAAATCCTTCGTTCTGTATCAGTAGCAGTGGACTCTTGTTAGTCTGCTTCATTCCCACTTTTTGCTTGACCTGTTTTTTCTTCCACGTATTCTTTTCGAATTTGAGCATTTATTGCAGAATTGGCGAGTGCTAAGGTGACAAGAATGGCAAATAAGGTGAAGATGCAGACTGCATTGCTCAAGTTCATCACTGATTGCATTGCGATGGACTTTCTTTCTCAGATCCACCGAAGGTGCTTAACATTCGCATCGATCTACCTAAAAGATGTCGTGTCCACTTTTGGTCAACAACAACCGAATGAAAATTTCTCGACCTCCAATTTGTCAAAAGACATCTTTACTTGTCTGAAGAGTTCGTTCAGTTATGCTGCCAAGTTGCTCAATCTCATTCTCAATGCAGCTACCAGCAATGAAGCTTCACAAGAGGCTTTCGAACTCACAAACACAATGTTCGATCTAATTATATGTGTTGAAGCACACTTCGGTTCTCGTGCTGCATCATCCCTTGTTGCAGCAGCAGCGAAGCCTTGGTTGCCTGATCTAGCTCTTGCGTTAGGGTCTGGAACCTTACTCAGAAAGAGGGAAGAAGAAATTGCAACTTCCAGTGAATTACTGCATATGAAGCTCCATTTTCCATCGTGGCTACACATGCTAGCGAAGGTTGAGCTGCATCAAATGAGTAAGAGGAGCTCCGAGGAGCCGGGGGAAGAAGGTGGTAACATTTCAGAAGAGCCTGGAGAATTATTGCCTACATTTGGAAGATTCATGGATATGATGGTGACATTGTTGAGAGCAAACAGAACTGTAATGGATGCGGTTGGGATGATTTTCTTGACAGGAGCAGTGGTTGGATTGGAAAGAAGGGATTTCGGATTGGTGCTGGGGATGCTCCACTTTGTTTGCGTGAAGTTGGTGGAAGAAGATAGAGAATGGAGTCAACTTGATGCAATGTTGACTTCCCTCCCCGAGATATTCCCGATAATCGAGAGACAGGTTGAAGAAGAACAAAATGAGGAAGAGGCAAGGAAAGAATTGGAGAAGGCCAAAGCATTGCTTGAACCTGTTTGGTTGTACCATGTTTATGAAACTGGTAAGTTCTGTAATGCTGAGGATTCGGAATAGAGGATTCTGCCATGAACAATATTAGGATAAGGAGATGTTTTAGATGATGATCCTAGCTTAGGACTGAGTCTGTCTGCGATGGGGCTACTAACTCTGCTATTATCTTTGATAGCTTAATTTTGTTGTGAACAGAAATTCTGCATTTCTTATACCAATGTGTCTCAAGTACAAGCTCATCAAAATAAAGAGGCTAAAAAAATCAAAGTGCTCTGCTAAAAAAGGAAACAAACAATCAAACGTTCATACTCCATTAGTCAAACCTGGTAAACTTGGACCCTACTAAGAATCATGTATAGAGGAGTTTCCCTGTTACTTGGACTATGCGCCACCAAGAAGTTTCCCTTTAGGACTAAACTACATCATCAACATATTACCTTTGTTCTCAAAATTGCAATTCAAGAGACAGCCCCTCTCATCTCTTGACTTCACATTGTTTCAAACGGGAACTAGTTTCAAGATAGCAGCAATCGGCATGCCAATGAACCCGATCAAAACACAGGCTCCCCACTGATGTGACGTCAGATGTGTCGTGTTAGCAAACGTTCCTAGAAACTCAATAATTATGATCTGGAAGGCTACAGTAGCAACCAGAACCATGACAAAGACATAGTTGTTCAACATGCCTTTGAACACGTTGATCGACTCCATCTCACGAGAACTTATCTCATTGAAAACCTGAAATCCATTTGAAAAAATATAGACCATAGGATCATTTAACTACTTTATTTGGGTGGCGTGGTAGACATCAAAGAACTAGTTTGTTTAAGATTTTCCCTCACCTGACAGAAGACGAAGGAGTTGAAAATGATAGTGTTGAGAACTAGATCAGAATCGGAGCCTTCGAGCTCAAACATTGATTTCCCAGATGCTTGGAGCTTCCATATTATTAAGAACTGGTAAAAGGACTGGCCTAAGATGTTTCTCCACATCACATTAGTAATGAAATGGCCTTTCCTTCCAACTGGTGGCCGTTTCATCAATGCATTGTTGGGTGGCTCTGTTGCCAGTGCAAGAGCTCCTAATGTGTCCATTATCATATTTACCCACAATAATTGGACAGCTGTTAGGGGTGCACTTCCTGGAAAATTAAAGCGTAGTTTCCATAGTCAGATTTCTGTATTGACCACAAACAAGTTATCTACTCTAAGAAAATTATCATTGTGAATGTTATATTAGGGTTTATTTCTTGTTTACCTGTCATGCAAGCTGAAGAGAAGTTAACTACCAAGGCAACCACGTTAACCGTGAGTTGGAACTGCACAAATTTTTGGATGTTAATGTAAACTGAACGCCCCCATTTGGCCACTGTCACGATCGTTGAGAAGTTATCATCAAGGATTATTACATCAGCACTCTCTTTAGCCACCTGAACTTGTCAAAATCACGAGGTCAGACTCTCTCAAAGATTCGTCTTATTTCATTCATAATAGTAATTTGTTGGTTACAGTTAAAACGCATATCAAATCGCATAAAACTCACCTCAGTTCCAGCTATGCCCATTGCAAGACCAATATCAGCTTCATGAAGTGCTGGAGCATCATTTGTTCCATCCCCAGTCACAGCAACTACATCATCAAATGTGGTTCTCAAATGCTTCACCAGTGTGTGCTTGTCAAGAGGTGAAGATCGCGCCATTACCTTCAAGACAATGACCTTAATTCAAACATATTTTTACCAAAACCCAAAAGGAAATTCTTTTTCTTCTTCTTTTCATTGTCGAGTTAAGGATTGTATTATATGTAGACACACCATACCTGAATCTTGGGAATAAGTTCGAGCAACTCGGCCTGACTTTTTTCCCTGAAAACTGGGCCTTCTATAGCTACACCGTCACTAGTGAGAATCCCACACTCTCTCGCAATCGCTTTAGCAGTGTTAATGTTATCTCCCGTAACCATTCTAACAGCAATACCAGCTGCATGACAAACTGCAACAGATTCCTTCACCCCTGGCCTTACTGGATCCTTAATTCCCACGATTCCAATGCACGTATACCCAGACTCTGGGATAAGATCGTTAGGCGAAAACCCACCTTGCACTTCCTTGTATGCCAAACATAGAGTTCTTAGGGCCTCACTAGCAAACTGATCAATCGTAGCCTGGAGAAATTTTAGAGATGAATCATCCAAAGCCACAACTTCACCTTTCGAATTGATAACCTTCTCACAGGAGGCCAACACTATTTCCGAGGCTCCCTTTGAGTGAGCTCTCAACCTTCCACCTTCTACAGGAAGCTCCACGACTGCCCCCATCCTCTTTTTGGTTGAGTTGAAAGGCTCGAGCTTAACAAGCTTCACTGCTTCTCTCTCTGCCTGGAAGTCCCCACCTAGGGACAAACCAAACTCGAGTATCGCCGCCTCTGTAGGAGTCCCCAAAATCTCACGTTTCCCTTCTTTACTCATCACAACTTCACCACCAGTGTTGTTGAATATCGATTGAAGCAACAACTTGAGAGCTGAATCATGGAGCTCGGATTTCATGTTGGCGAACTTACTCGGGTTCCCAACTTCACGAACACTCATACAAATGCACGATTTCACAACGGTCATGTGATTCGTTGTCAAGGTTCCAGTTTTGTCACTGCAAATGGTTGTAGCGGATCCCATCGTCTCACAAGCTGCAAGGTGCCTAACGAGTGCTTTGTCATTCATCATTTTCTTCATGGCGAATGCAAGGCTTAAAGTCACCGCAAGCGGTAACCCCTCTGGAACCGCGACGACAACAATCGTGACGGCAATGGCAAAGTACTCGAGCATCTCCATTGCTTCTTCAGCACTCCAATCCACGTGACTTCCATCCTTCCACTTCCTAACAACAAGTCCTTGTACTAAAACTGCAAACGTGATGACAGCAAAAAAGAGCCCAATTTTGCCAATAATGGTTGCTACTCCATTTAGTTTCACCTGCAATGGCGTCTCATCATCACCTCCTTCACTCAGAGTCGCCATTAGTTTCCCCCATTGAGTTCTCATCCCAACAGTTGTAATAAGCATCTTGCAGGAGCCATCTTGAACTTTGGTTCCAGAGAGCAAAAAGGGGGTTTCAACACCCACCATAACTGGCTCGCTTTCACCGGTTAAGCTAGATTCATCAATCAAAACAGAGAAGCCCGAAACAAAAAGGCCATCTGCTGGGACTTGATCTCCAATGGCGAGATGAACAATATCGCCAGGAAGTAATTCATAGATGGACATTTTCTGCCTGAACCCATTTCTTGTAACTTGGATGCTTATCTTCTTCTTCTCTTTGTCCAAATCCTTGAACTGTAAGGACTGGCGGTAGTCGCTTGTTGCTGTTACGAACACGACTAACATTATACTTGCAACAATACCAAGCCCGTCATGGGCTCCCTTAGGCCATCCTTCTGTAGCTATCCCAACAATTAAGGATACAAAAGCACACACTGCAAGTATCATGAGGGTCATGTCATGAAGGGCTTCCCAAACGAATACCCAGAAACTCTTAGATTCACTTTCAGCGAACTTGTTGATTCCAAAGAGTTCTTGTCTGCGGTTCAATGCATCAACATCTTTAGGGAGGCCGTCATTTGTAGAAGTGCAAAGCTTTTGGGCTATCCCATTCACTCCTCCATGGAAGCGTAGCTTTTTCACGTCATGGCCTTCAACGATGGATCCCAACTCATCAGCACAAATGTCGAATCCAGCTGCTTTCACTTCGGGAGGTACAGTGTAGTCACTTGGGGATACACCTGTAAAAAATTTCCATCAATATTTGTTGGCAAAACATCTAATTAATCAGTTAAAATCAAAGTATTTTTCATTTTTTTGGGGGTGGGGGGAATCCAACTCACTGGAGATGAATTGAAATGCGGCTTTAGATACAAGAACTGCAATCCTTAACTTCTCCTGAAAAATCCATGGCATAAAGATAATAAGACTCTTAATCGATAAATTAGTTTTATTATGCCTAAGGATTGAAAAGCAGTGTGCATGTAAGGGAACATATCATATTGTATTAATGATACGGTCAGGCCTTTTCCATCATGAGTAGGGCTGCCAGTTTGGTTTGGTTAACCAAACCATTAAGTATGAATAACTAATCAAAATCAAACCAGACAAATTTCAAAAATCAAAATTAAAATTGTTAAGGGTTTGGCAATTATTAGTTTAGCAAAATTGATAAGACCCTTTAACGTTTTTGTTTGGTTTGGATAAACCAAAAAACCAAAACACAAACCCTTGGTTTGGGAAGTTAGAAAAGACAAAAAGACATACGAATATAGGAAATAAGTCTACTACACATAAGTTGGTGACAATGCGTATTGTTGATGAGTTTGAACTTAGTTAGGACCTTATCAGTTATTTATTGATTTTTGGTTTAAATCGAAACCAAACCATTAAGACGCTAAATCGTTTAAAGCAAAATTCAGAATTGTTAAACTTTTTATCGGTTGGTATATGTTAAAACCAGAAAAAATCAAAACTAAATTGACAACCGTAGTCATGATGGTCTGAACTTTAAATTTTTAAGGTTTAAAAAATATATTTATAAAATTATAAAAAATGTTATTAATTGTTTTTCATCTAATAAGACTAACCACAATACATTTAGGACATGTAATTCATGTTTTTTTTACGAGTAATACAAATATTCACTTAACATAACATGTATGTTCACAATACTAGATCATGGTACAACCTACTGGTAAGGTAATTTTAATATTATTGTATATGTACACTAAAGATTGAGGTAAAAATGCTAGATGAGCAATTCACGGTTTGTTGTGTTACAATGATTTTTATATAGACCTGGCATGTTAAGAATATTTACAAAATGTATTCAAGAAGAGTATTCACAACGGTTGTTAAGACTATTTACAACACGTGTTAAGTGTATTCAATGTGAATATTCCAACTATGTTGTATGAATATTTCAAATGTTTTGTATGAATATGTCACATTTGAATAAAAATATGCGATATTGAAGGAGGTGCTGCATTATTTGTCCTGCAATCAAGGGTTTTCTGTTCGGTTTATAGGTCGGTGTGCCAATAGGGTAGCCCATTTAGTGGCTCGAAAGGCCCTCACTCTGTACCCGGCTATGTACCGTCGCTTTGATTTTCAGACCTGGCTGATCTCCAGGATGTAACTATCTTTTTGATCTAATATATGATTACCTTTTGTCAAAAAAAAAAAGAATAAAAATATGCGAGTCCACTTACAAATATACATAAAAAGATGTGTCTAATACATATCAAGATTGATATAATTAGATAAAAAATAAATTAAGAGTATTTTATTTACAAACGTTTAAGAAAGATCCATGTTATGAACCTAAAATTCTGAAAAGAGAAAAAGTTACTTTCAACATGTCCTTCCAATATCATCTATAAGGAGGATAACCAATTTGAGCAAATTTTTTAAAGTTAACATTCATCACTAGAACGACAGGAAAGCACAACGTAAAAAAAAAGAACTACAAAAGAATGTTTTTCGAAATAGGCCATCACTCTACCACTTTCACTAAGGGAATATTGGTCATCGATGAAGTGAATAATCCTGTCATTAGAATAGGATTACTGATAGTTGAGGACGATCAATCTTTCCCTACTTGATATTTTATTTGTTTGTGGCGAATATGTGAATTTGATTGATAATTGTGCTTTTTTAACGCATGGCCTCTAGTTCTACTTTCGCCAATGACCGCATGGTTATTCGTGAAGTATAGACCCTCGTCACTAAATAGTGACCAATGACTATGGATGACCATTAGTTCTTTTTTTTCGGGAATTTTATTTGTAATTAACTGGGTGCACCTTCAATGATAAGATCTTTTACAAATAAATGTCATTATTCAACTTTTTTCAATGATTACTTGATCATTACTAAAATGAGCATACTTGTCTCTAAAAGTACTTTGAAGGAATTCTAATTTTGTTATAGGAACTTTTATTAGACGTAATTTGTGCGGAAATTATTTTCACGGTCGAATATTTGCTTAGTTTTTTATCATGTATTTTGGATAATGTTACTATACATCTTCAATAAAAGGGTATGACCATAAAATTCTAAAAGTTTCAGAGTTTTTCACTTTCAATATGGACAACTGATTTGCCCTTGTTATGCAATCAATGGTCAACTAACGTTTGAAAGTAAAGGTAGAAAGGAAAAGGTGTGGAAAAGATGAGTTGCTTGCCTGGTTGGTACGACGCATAGCAGCAGCTTCAGATCGCTTGGAGATGTTGGCCGTAAATCTGAACCTTCTCTTGGGGTTCTTAACCACCCCACAGAGCTTCCTCCATTTTTCCAATGCCTCATCAGGGGCGTGTTTGGCTTTCACATCAAATGTATCATCCAAAAAACTCTCCATTTTCCCTCACTCACCAGGGCTATCTAGTCTTTGAAAAAATCCCTCACTCACTGTCAATATGGAATATTTTTACCTTAACCCAATCAATTCTTGCCACGCAAAGGACTAAGTAATGCCAACTGTTTAACGAACTCCCACAATTCTATAGATATCCATCATCTACGAGGATAATTGAAAGGCATTATCGGCTACAATGTTTGGGGCAGAATTAATTGGCAACAATGATACGAGAGATAATACAAGGTACCCAGATAAGAGGAAGTTTCAAAGTGCTTTCTATTGAAAGAAAGTTAAAGGAAAAAGGAGATGTAAAAAAGAGAAAAGAAAGCATTCCTTTTCGGTTTTATGTTTTCATAATTTATCTTGTACCTGAGAAGTCTCCAATATGTGGAGAAAAATGAGCACGAAAAATAGAATTTTTGATGAATGCGCGGACTTTTCTCAGAAGAGGACGCAATAGTCTCCGTAAGTGAATTTCAATTAAAAAAAATGAAATAAATTAATGGTTTCGCCCTTGTTCCCGCTTCACTATACTATTCGAGGCCAATTCAATGATTTATTTTCATTATTATCACCTCAGTGACTTGTTATTGTTATCACATAGTTACTTTAAAACAAAATTTTTGTAATCTTTATGAAATTTTTTTATTATACATTATTAAGATCGTTCCTTTTTCCATGATGAATGATTTTTCAATTTATAGCTCAACGAAAACCAAAACACCAACCGTGTATCAGGTAAACTTCAAAGTGTTCTTGCAACTTCCTCACATATATACACTACTTATCCACTAAAATAGACAAAAGCATATGTGAAACAACTATTAAACATGATTTATATCTATACAATCAAACTACCCAATCAATATATATGCCTTCAAACACTAGCCAAATCAGATCTAGAAAATGCATAAATGACATGGCACACCATATTAGTATTAACACCTTGAGTGGTCACCATGGTCTCTGCAACATCTCTCCTACCAAAAATATGTTCCAAAGAACTCCAATAACTCTCTCATTCCCCCTGTATGTTGGATAGAATAAGCTGCCAAAAGAGGTGAATCCCACGACGAAGCTGAAAAAGTTAGGAAGTTGATACAAAATTATGCATAAACATGTTGAGGAAAGGCTCATTAATAAAAAGGTGCTCTCGCGATTGCTGATCCACATTATACAACATACAAACACCATCCAATACCTTTCATCAGGCCATCAATTTTTCCTTTACAACTATCAGTTTCAATTCCACCAGCCAAACAATGAAGTTGAATTCAGGATGTGATACATGCCTAATGTAGTCAAAATCGCGCTTTACAACTTAAAAGCTTACACTTTTACATTTGTAGGTCACCAAAATGCTTCTATATAGAATAGTGCTTTCCCCTTACTAATGAAGTCAAAAGTGTGCTTAAAAGTTTACGCTTTTACGCTTCTAGGTCACCAAAACGCTTCCACGTAGAATCACGCTTTTGACTGCATTGGGCCACCAATTAGCCCGTACCAATTCACATTAGTACCTATAGGACATATACCATTTATGAAAGTTTTAATTGAATAGGTAGTCATCAGATTACCATTCCATTTGATAGAATCAGCCCTTTTTTCGTAGGAAAGGTGCCAGCACAGGTCGGATCATTAGAAGGCCCCTCCAAACCTAAAAGGACGCACCATGAGTTGTACATTCTAGATGTTCACACCTTTAGGCCTGTAAATTAAAATCTTAGCAACCCAAAGCGTCCCACTCTCCATTAGTAAAAGTCATAACAACCGTGTCATACAAGCTTCATTCCAGGAGAGGAGGACCTGCAAACTCAAGCCACTCTCATTCATTGGAGTAGCAATCTTAATCCAAATAACTTTTGCCTTCATAAATTCATCTCCATGACAAAGAAAATGCGACTAACAATTTTTGATATAGTGATCTACTTTTCTAGAGAACAAATGTACGGAACCGGTAATAAAAAACCCCATAAGAACTATAGAAACAAGTTGGCGTCAACCAACATAACTTTCTTAGTTAACTTGTAAACATAACTAGCACATCACTTGATATTTCAATAGCAATCAAAATGGAATTCTACGTAGTGAACATGTAAGGATCCTTTGACAAATCTAGTTTGTTAATAATATCACTTTCTTGTATGTTATTGACCGCCCTAAATAAATTTAATATTTTTATTATTATTTCATTTAAGTCCCAGTAATCCTTAGAATTCTTCTAACATGAGTTGGACTAATACCATAACAAAACCCAAACTATTCAAAAATGTTATTTTTGTCCTAAACTATTAAATAGGCAATCCTTCCAATTGTAACTTCAAACTTGCTCTATTTTTGGAATGAAATATTTATGGAATCCCCATAAGCACAAACTATTTTTTCATTAGTGTTGATCGTGAGTAGATAACAATCAAGAAGGTTACCGCTGATGTGACAGTTGATTGGGTTTAAAATTGATGATGTGACAGTGAAGTGGAATTATATTTACAAATATTTAAAATAAATACAAATTTTATTTAAAAAATCCGATGTTGGCGACGGAGGGAGAAGATGAAAAATTTCCTTTATCTTACAAGTCCGCAACCCACATGTCGTCGACTAACGCTCTTTTCCTCATTGGCGATAATTCCCCCATGTTCTCTCTACATCCTTCCAGTCTCTTCAACAAGAAAAGATGATGTTGATTGCGATGTTGGATGCGACGAGGGAGGTACATCTCGCTGGAGTCTCTTGGACTCGACTAAGAAGGAAGAAAATTGGTTGATGGAGAAAAAATCTGTCAAAGGCCGCCACTTCGTTCTTCAGGATTACAGAACCACCACCTCAAGAATCGTGAAAACGATAATGTCACTGTAAGGATCGAGTTTACTTGGATTTGTGGGGAGCAGCCCAAAACCCAGAAACCCCCACAATTTTGTTAAGCCAGCAGAAGAGGCAAAGGGCATTCTTTGCTGAACAGCGATGACAACTGATGAAAACCCTCGCAACTGGGCTTGTGAGGTTGAAGCAGATGCCGGCGATGAGGGTGCTGGTTTGGGAGATGGGAAATTAGTGCTTTCGCTCCGCTAAATTGATGACGCTCATTCTGAACTCGTGCTCCGGAGCCACAAAAATCAAGAACAACAGCAAAAGCTAGTGTTTAATATTTCTCTCATATGGATTTTATTATTATTCTCTGTCTTTCTTTCTTATCTATCTTTTGGTCCAAATTCATGCCCACCGTCCAGATCCACCACCATAGTTTATCTGAATTGTAGGGAAAAGGCGAAGCAGAAGATACATGGTAAGAATTCAATGGAGGATGATTGGTGGAGAAGATGGTAAAGCGGGCAGGAGGAGGTTTGTGAGAAGATCTCGTGAAGGAGACGAAGGGAGTGGGTTTTTCCCAGCGTACTTGTTCGAGCAAAGTGAGAAGATTACGTGAAGGATGCGAGGATGACAGAGATGGTAATGGACTTAATTTTCTGTCAATATTGATGATGTGGCACTAAGGCAACTTATGTGGCAGACATGTAGGCACCACATCATTAAAGTCAAACACACATTTGACCATTGTTAAGACAACTATTAAACTTAGCAGTCAATGAAATAGTTGGGCTACAAATAATCTAAAACGTCATAGTTTGGATCTTTTTTGTCATATTGAATACATGAGGACATAATAAGGTTTTTGTCAAAATAAATATTAGTTAAATTGAAATTATTACATTGTGGTTGGTAAGAAGCCTTCTAGAAGCCGTAGAGGAGTTGTGGGTAACACAAAGAGTTTTCATTGCAATTGCAAACAAGTATGGCCAGAAGAAAGTGTTAAACACCCAGGGGGGGTGCTTTTGATCAAAGTAACGCAGCAAACACACTCTCGAACGATAATGATGGAAAAGGTAGAACTTCGTCACAATCAAGGTGTTTACTTAATTGATAAGAAGCTTGTTAAACGATTCTGGACTCCTCACAGAAAAGCTTGGCAAGGGTTCTCGAATTAGCAATGGAATCCTCACAAAACTAAGTCAAGGATTTGATTCTTGAGACACAACTCAAAGAACTCGAAACTCACGTAGGAGCGATTTTTATTCAACTAAAACTTGGATGATTTACAACGTGAAATTGAAATCTATTCAAAGACAATAAAAACCTAATAGAACTAGGAGACAATTATGGTAAAAAAAAACTCTAAAAAGGACTCAAAATTCGGCCATAAACTCTCTTTCTTCAAGCACAAACAAGCTGCCTTTTAGCACAAGCATACTGTCCAAAAAGAGTTTTCGTACTAACTTTGTGCCAGAGCTCCCTTCCTTCTTCTCCTCCTCATTCTCTTCTTTTCCTTTTTTCTCTAACTTTCTCTCTCTTCAATCCATAAATCTTCAATCAATTTCAGTTGTCCAAGTAGGGGGGAGGAACCCCTTATTTACATATTTCCAGGATTCGGGTAAGTTCACGGCCAAGGAGGACAAGTTCGTGACTGCGATCTTGGGAGGGAAGGCTGGGATCTCGGGCTTGCAGTTTTGCGCTTTAAAGTTGGGAAGTTCGTGGCCCGATTTCACAGTCGTGATATGTGAACTCGAGGCTGCGATCTCTCTCGCAGGCTCTGATGAAAAAGGTCGTGAGCCGACTATCAAGACTTTCTGCTCCTTTCTTTTTTGTAGTTCCAAATGTTCGCGCCTAGGACCTCCATCTTCGCGGTCGTGACCTTTGGCCTGTAGGTTGCGATCTCAGCCATCAACTTCACGCGCTATGTTCCCGACCGTGATCTTTGATGCGTCGATCGTGATCTCTATATTTCTGCCGATTCTCTACACTTGTGCACATTTTTGTACCTAAAAACATTCATACATCCAATACACCCTAATATAGTAACATTTTGTCAAAGGAACGAAGTCGACACCCATAAATTTCGATCAACTATCTCCCCAAATAAGTAAAGAGAAAGGGAACACACAACTTAAAATGGAGTGTGTCGACCAAATCAACTTAGTCTTTAGATTTAAATATGGACAAAAATACCTCTATGCATTAATGACCATTAGATCACTCTTTTCTCAATCATAGTCATTTGTAAGAGGTTTCACGTGCATAATCTTGTGGTAAATAAATATGCATAATCTGTCACATCACTGCCACATCACCATATATAGGCCCCTAACCATTTTTTCTATAAATTTTAACGGCTATATTTCTTTCGTTTTAAGTCGTAATTTACTTTTTTTAAACAGATAAATCAGGTAACTGTGCCCTTCAAAATGATATACACTTGATATATTTTTGAACAAAAAAATTGAGACATTTAGTACCAGTTTATACCATAGTGGTAATGCTTGGTACTACATAAAATCATATCATGTGGTATTGCCTCGGAATCCAGGCAATCTAGGAGAGGATCACTAAAGGAAGATATCAATCTCTTCTCCTTCGCATTCAGAAGAAGATGGCTCCCTGGAAGGCGAAACGATTGTCCTTCGCGGCTCGGTTAATAGTGGCGAAATCGGTTACTGCCTCTCTTCCGGTCTATACTGTGCATATTGAATTAATTCCAAGTGGTGTATGCAGGGGTATTGATAAAATCGACAGAGACTTCATCTGGGGGGATGAAGAGAATCACCCAAATGTTGCTTGGGAGAACATGACGAGGCCCAAATCTCAAGGAGGTGTGGGCCTTCGCCCAACTCGTGAGGCTAACCTGGCAATGCTGGCTAAATCAGGTTGGAGGCTGATGCAGAACGAAGAAAGTTTGTGGCAGCAGCTGCTCCTCACCAAGTATAGGTGTCAAAAAGAGGGTCTCGACATTCTGCGGGAAATTCATGGAAGTTCCGTCACCTGGAGCAGTTTCTCCAAAACTGCCGAGCTCCTTAAGAAAGGGTGCGCGTGGAATATTAAAAATGGAAAAAGACTAAGTTTTGGCTTGACCCGTGGATTTTGCAAGTCCCCCTGAAAGAAGTAGCGACTGGTGACATCTCGGAGCCTTGGGAGCAAGCGACGGTGGCGGATCTAGAAGAGGACACTCTCGCCCATGATATCTGCAGCACAGAGCTGTTCAGTGAGGCGCTCCCCCATGATATCTGCAGCAAAATTATCAGTACTGCAGTCGACACTCTCGCCCAAGAAGAGGACACTTTATTCTGGTCGGCGGCGGCGGATGGCTGTTTTTCTACGAAGTCGGCCTATGAGCTGCTGACAGAGCACGATTTGCAGCCAAGGGAGGAGATCTGGAAGGTGATATGGGGATTGCCAGTTCCGGAAAGATTAGGTGCTTTACTTGGTTGGCTTTTCAGGGCAAGATTGCAACCAATGTTCTCCGTTTTCATAGGAATGTAGCGGATTCACCAACATGCATGCGGTGTACAGGACAGCCCGAGACGGTTATGCATATCCTGAGGGATTGTGCTCCAACAATTTTTTCTGGTCTAGGCTTGTGCCACAGCATAAACAACATGATTTCTTCAACGCCCCGCATGAGGTTTGATTACGTAGCAACCTTTTGAGCAAGGAGGCGATAAGCTCGGGTATTAATTGGCCTGGTTTCTTTAGCATGGCTTGTTGGTTATTATGGAAGAATCGCACCACTATGGCGTTCAAAGGAATTGGTGCTGTGTTGGATGCACCTTCTCTTTTGCATTCTATTATGGTTAAGAGCAAACTCTGGAATGACTCCTGGCACTCCCCTGATCCCTTCACCAACCACACGAGGCAAGGGGTTACGCGAGTTATGACAGCTATTGGTTGGGCGCCCCCTGCGGAGGGTTGGGTGATGGTGAACACTGATGGGGCTTCTAATGGAAATCCAGGTCCAGCGGGTGCTGGTGGGGTCGTTCGAGGCCCGCTGGGTAATTGGTTGGGAGGCTTTGTGGCAGGCATCGCCTCGGCTACTACTGTGTTGGCAGAACTTTGGGCTATTTATTATGGTTTGGAGCTCACTTGGAAGCTCGATCATCGAGTGGTCAAGTTAGCTTCAGACTCTCAGCTTGCGATTCAGCTGATTCAGGAACATCATGATCCCATTCATCCTTATGCGACCCTCTTGAATCTTATCCGCAGGAAAACCGGGCAGGATTGGTTGGTTAGCCTAACTCATACATATCGCGAAGGGAATAGAGTCGCGGACTGGCTCTCGAAGCACAGTCTCGTCTATCCCTACGGGATGTGTGAGCTGGTTGATCCACCTATGGGAGTTGTACCACTTTTGCAGGATGACATTATGGGTGTTACCTTTGAGCCTCGGGTTGTGGCGAACTCCTCCTCTACTAGTTAGTCCATCTCTGTAACCTTTCTTGTTCTTGGCTTCGGACTCCTTGGTATCAAAAAAATATCACGTGGTATTGAAGTGTACCATGGTGGTATGAACATATATAAGAGTGTATATGGTTGAATACATGATAGTAGGAATATACGAACCGACATTTACTACATTCATTATTCTGTACCACCAGTTGCCACCCATATAACAAGGTGGTATGGAGTGATACGTTTTGATCTTGTATTTTTCTCCAAAAATTTGTAGCTCGAATAAATCATGATGAGCTCGTTCCATCTGTGCATAAAATTTCAAAACTAAAGTTAAAAATGAAGGTGATACGAGGTGGTAACGAGTGGTATGAGTGTTATGATTTTTTCTGTCAAAGTATATTGAAAATGGATCTCATTTTGTAGAACACAACAAACTCGTTTTTATATGTCCAAAAAATTCATTAATTATCACCTCTTAGATCTAAACTTTTCAGAGATAACTCAAATCTAAGCGTGGAGATTTTTTTTTCTTAGACAAGCGTGGAGATATAATTATACACCTATCTTCGAGAGTCGAGACCATAGAATAGAAGGGTAAAATATCTCGGGTGCCACTTAAGTTTGACAATTGGGGTAGACATACCACTTAAGTTTGAATAGGCGTACTGAACTCTATTATATGTGCACCCGGTACCACTTAAGTTTATTGTTAAGTGCATTCCGTTAAAGTTGACAGAATATTCTTGGAGTATTTCATTTTCTAAATTTCATAATTGGTCCTTCTACTTTTCTTATTGTAAAAAAATCATTTGGATTTATGAAAAATATAAATTTTTTACTGTTTAGTTAGAATCCTCTTTTGAATACTTGATACCAAACCAATTTTTGAATAGAATTATTATAATTTATAATAATTCTATTCAAAAATTGGTTTGGTATCAAGTATTCAAAAGAGGATTCTAACTAAACAATAAAAAATTATGTTTTTCACTTTTTTACAATAAGAAAAGTAGAATGAACCATTATGAAAATTAGAAAACAGAATATTTCAAGAATATTCTGTCAACTTTAACGGAATGCGGTATCGGGTGCACATATAATAGAGTTCAGTACGCCCTATTCAAACAGGTAAATTGCAAGTTTGGTTACTGGAATTACTAGAAAGTTTCACGTTTGTCACTCAAATTAGTTTATTCCATTCATGGTCACTAAAATTAATTCAACAATTCAAGTTTGGCGTTAAATAAGTGACGTGACAAATAAAAAATAATTAAAAAATAAATTAATCTTTTATATGTAATTTTCACCTCATTAAAATATTAAGTAAAACATAAAAATTATTATAATCACAAAAAATAATCATAACTTCCCGGCTAAAATCCCTGCACTGTTGTGAAAAGAGAAATTGAAAGAAAGAAAATTTGTCAGGAGAGAACAAGACTTGGAAGAACACAACTGGAGAGGAGAAGAATCATGATCTTTCATTCTTCTTTCTTATCTTCATATATACAAAAAAGTGTAGGGATGGCAATGGGTCGGGTTTTGTTAAACCCAAACCCAAACCCATGGGTTTATCTTTGAAAAAAACCCGGGGTAAAACCCACTGGGTTTGAAAAACTCAAACCCAACCCAACCCGTTGGGTATCCGCGGGTTCATGGGTACCCACGGGTTTTGTCGTAAAAAATTTACAATTACAAGTTCTTATCAAAGTTAAAGTCAAATATCAATCTCTCAATACAAATTATCCATATATAAAACACCATTTTAGAAAATTCAAGTAAATCACAAATTAACTATACAAATTGTTCAACACCAATCTAGAAAACTCAAAAAAATTGAAGCAAATCACAAATTTTCCATAAATAACATGTTTAATTGAAAGCTTCTTCCTTTCAATTAAGTTTCTTTACTCTCCACTCCATAACATCAACTTCATTCTACACAATTAAAAAGAAAAAATTAGACATGTCTCCACAAACATAAATAAGATTAGTTGTTTAGAATATTAAATATACCGAAAAAATTAATTATATGGGTGGACGGGTACCCACGGGCCGGGTTTACCTAAACCCAAACCCAACCCAACCCGTTGAATAGTGAACGGGTTTAAACCCAAACCCGGCCCAAAACCCGTCAACACGAATTTTACCCGCGTTGACCGGATTGGGTCGGGTGGGTACCCGTGGGTTCGGTTTTTGTTGCCATCCCTAAAAAAGTGGCAATATTTATGCTTCTCCTATTTACACATGTGATGGCAAATTGTCATTTAATCAAATCTCTGATAATGGATCTCGTTTGTCTATCGGCTGACGCCTCTCAAAGAATGCTGACGCTTCCTCTTCTCCCTCTTCACTCGATCACTTTCCTTATTCTTCTTCCATCGATACAAAAACAGAGAGAAGAGGGCAGATGGTGGCAGCGACTCCTCGTGAAAGCAGAGAACAAGAAGAATTGGAGATCGAGTGAAGAGGCCTTCCCCATGTTTGTGTACTAGTAGCTCTGCAAAGCGAGTGAAATAGAGTTTCGTCATATGGATCCCCCACGGCAAGTAATCAGCGACATTCCCCAGCTTCCCCACCCGAAATCGCAGAAACACTTCCCCAAAAGAGATTTCTCCGGCGACTGTCAAGAATCAGTTGATCCAAATAACTCGAGTTGTTGAGAGAGGTTCAAATCGTGGATCATATACCACAACACTTACACGCCCCCTCAAACGAAAGTCCCTCACAAGGGATTGAAGTTTGCACAGGTGTGAAGACAAGAATACCATGTGCTTAACAAATGGTGATCACCGGAAATCGAACACAAGACCTCTCGGTCACAGAAAGCTTTGATACCATGTTAAGAACCAGTTCATCCCAATAACTCCAGGAGAGGTTCAAATCGTGGATCATATACCACAACACTTACAGCGACGTTCCGAGCGCCGTACTAACTATCCATCTCTCCATCTGATCGTCTCTCCCGCGGTGCCCTAAATCGCTCTCTCCGCGTATTGTCGTCCAGGTCTCAGCAGTAGTCGACCGGGGTCAGTAAGAACAGAGCGCCGTCAACTCTCAATCGACCGAGAGAATCATCGATGCCCTAATTGAATAGTTTTGCAGCATCGACCCCGCCTTGGACTCGGGAACCGACCACTACAAGGTGTTAGGGCTGCTGTCAGAGGAGTAAGTATTCAGGATTTAACGCAGGGCGCTATAGAAAGGGCTCAGGGTCTCGCAGAGGAAGGCGATGGTGATTTCCTTTTTGTTGATTATAATAATTTATAATTTTATGTTTTATTTATTGTTATAATGAGGTGGAAATGGTAGAAGATTACTTTCTTTTTTTAAGTTATTTTTTATTTGTCACGTCACTCATTTAACGGTCAACTAAAAGGGTTTATTTTCACATCAGTGAAAGTTAACGGAGAGTGACCAAACTTGAACTGTTGAACTAATTTTAATGACCATGAATGGAATAAACTAATTTGAGTAGCAAACGTAAAACTTTCTAGTTGTTGGGCATAGGACTCGGGCCTAACCACGCCAAGGAACCGGGCGCAACTGGATGAGACCCCAACACGGCAGCGCGAGGACCCCGAGTGTGCCGCCTCATCATGGCTAACCACGTCCAGGCGCGAAGAGATGACAGGCGCTAGGGGAGGACTAGCGTAGGCTGAACCAGAAGATGAGGGAAGCGCACCTCTTCCAAGCGGGTAGTCACATCAGGGCCATGAGTGGATCTCTGACTCATCCTAGGTAGAGGGATGGCCTAAAAGCCTTAGTGTGCTAGTGGTCACATCATTGTATCCCAGTAGTCACATCACTGTATCTCTCCCTATGTCAACCACTCACCCACCACCATGAAGCCTATAAATATGGCATTTACTACGGTGGGTGAAGGGGATCGCATTTTTCACCATTCTCTCTCTACAAGAACTACTTCTCTTTCTAATCTCTTTCTCACTCAACTCTCTGATTCTGGTTCCACTGATCTAGCCCGGCTCTCGCGTTTCTTCTCGACCCAAACTCTCCTTCGAACCTCACTCCTACACTCAGTTAGGTTCAAACAATTGGCGCCCACCGTGGGGCCGAGAGGAAACGCTGAAAAAGATCTACTCATGGCAGAGCGCAATCTTGAACAACCTGACAATCTTGAAGATCCACCAATGGCAGAGCGCAATCTTGAACAACCTGACCAAGCAACGCCGATCAAGGCGATGACTGACCCAAGGGCGTTCGCAGAAGCCAGCAACCTCAACGCGGTACTCATCGAGGAAGAAGAGCCGGAGCTGACGCCCAAAGAAATGAGGGAGCTGTTGACGAAACAAAACAACGTCATAGCCGACGTGCAGAGACAAATGAGCCAGGTAATCGCGCTCATGATGAGCAAGGAAGGCGCGCCAACGACGGACGCGACAGCGATCGCGCCTCAACAAGCCTTGGGAGAAACTTCAGGGACAATCCTGTCGTCACAACTCGCGCCAGCGGAACTTCCCGCGCGCGGGATACAGGAAGTCGAACCACCGGGGCGGGCAGACCTCAGCTTCTTGGAACAACACCTGACTCCGCAATACCGACCCAACCCGCCCAAAAGGACCCTACACCAGCCATTGAGCGCGCAAATAATGGCAGAGAACCTAACCGGAGCGCCACCAACCCTCCCGACATACAACGGCACTACCGACCCGGAGGACCACGTGAGCACTTTCTGCCTGCGCATGCAACTCCAAACCAACTCCAACGCCGCGCTATGCAGAACCTTCCCCTCGACATTCACCGGGATATGCCTCGATTGGTACAACCGCCTCCCCAATGGAATCATCAACTCGTTTGAGGAGTTCATACTTCTGTTCACCACAAAATTCGCGTCTCAGAAGCGACGCCCCCTCCACCTCAAGGCCCTGATTGATATCAGGCAAAAAGACGGAGAAAGCCTGAGGGCTTTCTACGCCAGATGGTCCAGGGTAGCAATGTCCGTTCGTGACCTTACTCCCGAGACAGCCGCCCATCACCTCATGGAGGCGACCAACAATATGGAGCTCAAACGGGCCTTAGCAAAAAGGCCCGTCACGCTCTCAACGGAGTTGGAGATGAAGATCGAGAAAGCAATCACGTTAGAAGAAACCTTGGGGGCGGGATCCGTCAGACGCTTCG
Organism: Linum tenue; assembly: GCA_946122785.1. Taxonomy (NCBI): domain Eukaryota; kingdom Viridiplantae; phylum Streptophyta; class Magnoliopsida; order Malpighiales; family Linaceae; genus Linum; species Linum tenue. Next base: position 59,874,055 of record CAMGYJ010000004.1, read on the forward strand.
AACCGGCGAGAATGTCGCGAGAGGAACAGACGCGTCGACAACCCCCGACCCCCATCCCACGGGACCAACTACTTCAGATGCACAGTGGTCCGAAGCGCAACCCCCCTCCCCCACCGGAGCAGGGACAGCGCGGGCGATCGCCAGACAGGCGCGTATCCAATGCCTACACGCCACTCAATGACTCCGTGAAGAACGTGTTCCACGTCCTCCGCGAGAAAGGATACAAGATTAACTGGCCTGCCCCGCTGAAGTCTCAACCCTACATGCGCGACCGGAGCAGGCATTGTGAATTCCACAGAGCAACGGGGCATAAGACAGAAGAATGCCGAGAGTTACGGTACGAAATAGAGGGCCTCGTACGACGAGGGTTGCTAACTGAATTCACCCACGTGAAAAAGGAGCAAGTCGAAGCGCCACAACAGCCACCCCCACCCCCACAAACCGATTACGACGATGACACAGGCGCATATGTAGTGCGCAAGGAGATCGGGGTGGTAACGGTCGAAGGAGATCGTCCCAAGAAGAAAACCAAGCGTGAGCGCGCAAAGGAGTGCGCGGCCGTCGACGCACCGCCGAAGTTCAACCTGAGCTTCGGCGACGCGGAGTTCCCACAAGGAATCCCGTCGGAGGAGCCACTCATCGTCACCGCGCTGATCGCCGCCTGCAAGACCCACCGTCTCCTGATAGACGGGGGTAGCGCGGCCGACATCCTCTTCCAGAATACCATCAACAAAATGGATATCGATCCGCGCCTAATCAGGCGCGCACACGGCAACTTGGTTGGCTTCTCCGGAACCAGAGTCCCGGTAATTGGAGTGGTCACCCTCCCAGTAGTTATTGGGGACCAGGAGCCCCGCGTCTCCAAGCAGATAGAGTTCACAATCGTCGATTGCGAATCGGCGCACAATGGCATCTTGGGCCGACCTTTCCTCGCGAAGTTCATGGCCCTCCCGTCGACGTGTCACCAGAAGCTCAAGTTTCCAACACAGGGAGGAGTCGGGGAGGCGCGAGGAACGACTTGGGAAGACCGCGTTGTGGCACGCCAAACCAACATCGTCGACACAAGAGTAGAAGAGCCCCGCCCGGAATCCATGGATTCCGATTTCGAGGTCGCGCTAAACCCTGCTGAGCCGACCAGGAAGATACGCATCTCCACTCACGTCAGCAGCAACGCAATCGAACCACTCATAACGCTGCTGAAGGAGTACAAGGAGCTCTTCGCGTGGTGCACAGAGGACATGCCAGGAGTGCCCAGGGAGGTAGCGCAGCATAGCCTCGCGGTTCCAGCCGGCGCCGAACCAAGGCAACAAGGGCGGAGGACGTTCACCGGGGACAAGCTGAAGGCGATAGAAGAGGAGGTCGCGCGCCTGCTAGCAGCCGGATTGATCCGCCCCGTGAAGTACCCGAAGTGGCTGGCGAACGTGGTCTTAGTCAAAAAATCGTCAGGAGCCTGGCGGATGTGCGTCGACTACACCACAATCAACAAAGTATGCCCGGGAGACCCTTACCCCCTGCCACGCATCGACCAGCTGATCGACGCGACCGCCGACCACGAGACGTTGTCCTTCCTCGACATGTTCTCAGGATATCACCAAATCCAAATGTCCAAGGAAGATGAAGAAAAAACGGCCTTCATGACGCCTTTCGGGAACTTCTGCTTCGTGGGTATGCCGTTCGGGTTGAAAAACGCGGGCGCGACATACCAAAGAATGATCGACGCAGTTTTCTCGCAGCAAATCGGCCGGAACATCGAGGCGTATGTAGACGACCTTATCGTCAAAACCAAGGCAGGGTAAGTCACACCTGGAGGACCTACGCGAGACCTTCGAAGCCCTCCGCAAGCACAGCCTTCGCCTCAATCCACTCAAATGTGTCTTTGGAGCAGAGGCGGGGAAATTTCTAGGGTTCATGATAACCAAGCGCGGCATAGAGGTCGACCCGAAGCAAATCACCGCGGTCCAACAACTACGAGCGCCGCGGAACGCATTGGAAATCCAATCTCTGAACGGCAAGATAGCGGCACTGGGGAGGTTCATACCAAGGTCCGCTGACAAATGCGCGCCCTTCTTCCAGACACTCAAGAACGGGACGCGCTTCGCATGGTCCACAGAATGCGAAGCGGCCTTCCAGGAACTAAAGGCGTATCTTGTATCCCCCCCTGTACTGACCGCTCCCAAGCTTAATGAAAAACTTTTCTTGTATCTCGCCGTGTCAACAAGAGCCGTGAGCGCGGTTCTGATATCTAGGAGGGATGGCAGGACTGAGCAACCAGTGTATTACACCTCGCGCACTCTCGTTAGCGCGGAAACAAGATATTCCTCAATCGAGAAAGCTGCCCTGGCGTTAGTGAGCGCTTCGCAGAAACTGCGCCCGTACTTTCAAGCGCACCAGGTCACCGTCCTGACCAACCTGCCACTAAAAAAGATTCTGACTTCAATGGAAGTGTCGGGACGCATGGTCAAATGGGCGGTGGAGCTCTCGGAGTACGATATTCAATACGCGCCAAGGCCAGCAATCAAGGCCCAAATCTTAGCGGACTTCATCGCGGAAGGGGTGACCCTCGAAACAACGCCGGAGGGCGTTTGGGAAGTCTATGTCGATGGAGCGGCGAGTAAGCATGGCGCCGGAGCAGGGGTTGTGGTGCGCACACCTGCCGGCGTAATGCACGAAATCGCAATCAGGTTCAGGGCGTTGAAGACAAACAACGCCGCGGAATACGAGGCCATCTTGGCAGGGATGACGGCCGCTCACGACCTCGGGGCAAGAACGGTGCGTATACTTTCCGACTCCTCCCTGGCGGTCAACCAACTGAATGGTGCGTTCGACGCAAAGGAAGACACACTGGCGCATTACATGGAGCGCGTTAAGCAGAGGGCCACAACATTCGAATCAGTAACGTATGCACAGATACCAAGGGAGGAAAATGCGCATGCCGACGCGCTATCCAAGCTAGCAACGGCTACAGACTTCGAATCGACGCGCCTCGTGTCCGTCCAAAAAGAAGAAGATGAAACCACCCCGGGGGTAGCAGTCAACACGACCCAGCTCGTGCCATACGAAGATTGGAGACATCCAATTATGAAGTACCTCCAAGAGGGGGTGGTGCCAGAAGACCCCAAGCAAGCTTGGGCTCTAAGGCAAAAGGCAGCTCGTTGCACGCTTATCGAGGGAGAATTATACCGAAGGTCGTACTCGGGTGTATACCTCAAATGCATTGGGCAGGAGGAGGCGCACGACCTAGTGCGTGAACTACACGAGGGGCTGTGCGCAATGCACGCGGGGCCGCGCAGCATGGAGCGTACCATCCTTTTGCATGGATACTACTGGCCGCGAGTCAAGAAAGATACGAAGAGCTATACAGACCAGTGCCATAAATGCCAAGTCAACGCAGCGCCAACACCATTTGCCGGCCACCGAGCTCCAGGGCAACTTAAGCCCATGGCCTTTCGCGCAATGGGGAGTTGATCTCTTGGGCCCCTTCCCAACGGCAAAGGGGAAGCGCAAATACATAATCGTGGCGGTCGACTACTTCACTAAGTGGATCGAGGCCGAGGCGCTGGCGTCCATAACGGCGCAGCAGGTAACACGTTTCTTGCGCAACAACATTTTGTCGCGCTTCGGGGTTCCGAATGCACTCATCTTCGACCACGGGAAGCAATTCGATTGCGCAGAAGTAATGGACTTCTGCGACGAGGTGGGAATCATTGCAAGATTCGCGTCGGTCGCTTACCCTCAAGCCAACGGCCAAGCGGAGTCCTCCAATAAAGCGATCTTGCATGGCCTCCACACTCGCCTGAATGAAGCCAAGGGCAATTGGGCGGACGAACTCCACACAGTGCTATGGGCGCACCGCACCACGTACAAAGTGGCAACGGGCGAAACCCCCTTCGCTCTGACGTACGGCACTGACGCGGTGATTCCCATCGAGACAACGACGCCGACCTACCGAATCACCGGGTACAACGAAGAAGCAAACGACGAGGCGCGCCTACTAGAGCTCGAGTTGTCGCAGGAAAGGCGTGAGTTGGCAGCCATCAGGCTAGCCGCCATGAAAGAACAGGTAGCCAAGTACCATAACGCGAAGCTGGTCCCGCACAAGTTGATCCTTGGCGACCAAGTGCTGCGGCGGAACTTCCGCCCTGACCCCAGGCACGGGAAGCTTGCCTCGACATGGGAAGGCCCTTACTTGATCCGCGAAGTGGTAGGCGCCAACACATTCAAACTCAGCGAGCTGGGGGGCAACAAGGTTCCAAGAACATGGAATGCGCAGAATCTAAGGAAATACCACCGCGCCGGTTAACGTGTACCACGTTTGTAATAGCGCATTAGCGCAATAAATAAAAGGACATGGTTCCACGGAACAAAACTTAGCAATAGTCCAGCACTATTCGCGCCCAATCAGTTCGAAAGAACAAAAAATTAGTATGAGTCCAGCACTCTGCGCTCAGTTCCACGGAACAAAACTTAGCAATAGTCCAGCACTATTCGCGCCCAATCAGTTCGAAAGAACAAAAAATTAGTATGAGTCCAGCACTCTGCGCTCAGTTCCACGGAACAAAACTTAGCAATAGTCCAGCACTATTCGCGCCCAATCAGTTCGAAAGAACAAAAAATTAGTATGAGTCCAGCACTCTGCGCTCAGTTCCACGGAACAAAACTTAGCAATAGTCCAGCACTATTCGCGCAAAAGGACACGGTTCGAAAGAACAAAATATTAGCAATAGTCTAGCACTATTCGCGCCTAAGTTCGAAAGAACAAAGATGAGCACCCAGCTCGCACACCCTCCGCGCGAGGGAACAAGGCAAAAGCAGTGGTTGTCGCTCATTCGCGCACACAAAGTTATTACTCATTCGCGCACACAAACATAGTCGAAAATCTTTTGTTCTAATCAAGGAGGGAGCCATGATGCCGTGCGCGGCTACACACAAGAAAACAAAAAAAAAAAAGAGCACAAGAAAACAACAAAACAGCTAAGGCTCAATTGGGCCACATCTAAGCAGAACCAGTATCGGGCTGTTCGCCCTCCCTGCTCAACTTGCGGCGCAATAGAGGACGCTCCTCTTCCTCGTCCTCCTCATCTTCGTCGGCCACCTCTCCATCCTTTCCTCTCCTCCCCTGTCGAACGCTCAACCTCCTCCCGGCGCTCCGCTTCTTCCTCCTCCTCTTCCTCGGACTCGGAGTCAGAATCCAAAGGACGCTTCTCGCTGATCCACACTTTGACGTGCTGAACCATCTCGCGAGTGTCCCAGCGCATCCCCGGATTCTCAGGGCGGACCTTCTTACCAACCGCTATCACGGCCTTGGTCATGGCATCCGCCATGATCTTCCCGAAAGGTTGGGAAGACTTGAACTGGCGGACGGCCGCGACTTCAGCTGCGCGAACGGCCTCCGCCTTAGCAACGGTGTGAAGGCGAACAAGGTCGTCCTTCTCCTTCTGGAACTCCTCGCGAGCTTTGCGCAATCTCTCAGAAAAGGAGACTTCCAGTTCTTCTCGGAGAGCAGTGCGCTCCTCGTTCCGCACCTGCTCTTTGGCCGCCTCCACGTCCGCGGCCAATCGGCTCTGCAAAAGGCCGAGTGACTCCAGTGCCTCGTTGGCCTTAGAGGTAGCGTCCTCCGCGCGATTGTTCGCCCCGAGGACCTTCCCCTCCAGCTGCACGATTTGCGCCTCGTCGGCCTTCATCTTGGCGCGCATCGAGGCGCGCTCTTGCTGAGCGCGAAAGGTCGCCGACAAACCCTGCAACGCCACGAGTCTTAGCCAAGCAAAAAAGAAGGGGGGAAGGCTAAGAAAATAAACCTTAACCTAAACCGAGTCTTACCGCGAAATGGATCTGCGCCAGGTCGTGAAGAGGGTCCGTCTTCTCCACCCGCGGGGGAACGGAGAGAATGGGCCCGATCGCCCGAAGCGCATGATTGGCTGACACCAAGTTGCACGCCGCGGCGGTGTGAATCCGCACGTCGCGGACTTGGTGGACGGCGGCGGAAGGAGGTACAGCGCTGACGGGAGGAGTGGTAGCGGATGTCCCGGATGAGCTGCCAGCCCCATCCCCCCCTCGACGAGCGGGCCGGCTCACCGTCGCCTCGGGCTCCGAAAGCGCCAGTGAGAGCTGCTGCGCGGCGGACAATTGTGGCGTCGCGGGCAGTTGCTTCGCCGCTTGGACGGTTGGCTCCGCTATGCGAAGGGTCTTGCGGGGCCTCTCTACAACCTGCGGTTGCGGTTGCTCGACCTCCTTCCGCTTCGAGGGTTTTGGCGCCGCGCCGACCTTCTTCTTCCTTTTCTTGTCGGCACGCGGCGCGACGTCATCCACCGACATCATACTCGCGAGGGAAGAGAAGTCAACACCTGCGCCAATAAATCGTAAGAGAGCGGTTAATAAGATAGAATACAAAAAGGAAGGAAACATAACTAACCATCTCCAAAGAGCTCTTCCAAACAGGCTTCGCGGACTCCCCGCTTGTATAAATTCATGCGGTGAGGCATGCAAGCCTCATACTCATCGTTGAGCCCGTCGTATTTACCGACGTCGGACTCGAAACCGGCTATACTGCCCTTCATCCAGGTGGTGGGCTCCGGCAGCGACCCACTCGCCCATTCCCCGGGAGCGGGCTTAACATAGAAAAACTGACCAAACCAAGTCTTCTTCAACTTGGGCGAGCCGTACACGAAGCCATCGGGGCGGTGGTCGCGTCGCTGGATGGAGAGACAGTCGCTCACCTTTGTCGGCTCCTTGATTTTGTACATCTTGCGGAATAAGCCGTAAGTAGGCACGATGTTAAGCCTTTTGCACGCGAGACGAAGGCAACTCGCGTGCATGATCACTGACGGGGAGAGCCGACCGATGGAGCATTTGAGGCGGTCGTATATGGCGCATAACAGCGGGTCGATGGGGAACTTGAACCCCATAACCCAGTATTCGGCATACACACCGAACCACCCAGGGGGGCAGTTACCCACCATACTGCGCACCGAGGGAGCGGCGTACTCCCAACTGGGGGGCAAACCCAGTCCGCGAACCAACTCCTCCACGTCATCCACGTCATACGTCGAGGAGTGCTCGGGTCCGCGCTTGAGATTGTCAGACGGCGCCGGCTGGTCACCCCACATCTCCGCCCATTCGATCACGCGGTATGTAGAGCCAACACCCTGCGGCCCCAAGCGGGCCATGGCTTCGGTAACGCGCTCGACTGCTCGCGGCGCGAATTGCACATCAAAGTCTCCTTGCTCTGTCTCATCGCCGAAGTCTTCATCGTCGGCGACTTCATCGTCGCCGACCTCACCATCGGCGACTTCCTCGTCGGCGATTTCCTCGTCGGCCGCTTCGTCGCCGGCAACCGGCCCACCACCCTGGTTACGCCGAATAATCAGAGTCCCCCGAGCCGGCCGCGCCACCTCCCCACTATCGGAAACGATTATACCCTGATCAGAAGAGCTTCCGGCCCCATCGCCCGACCTAGCATCGAACGTCGGCGTCGCCGGAAGTCCACCACCACTACTGCCACCCCCACCGTCGGATCCACCGTTCCAATCCCCAGAACCTCCATTCCCACCACCGGAATGGTCAGAAGAAGTATGCGAGAGAGGAGAGACATTACCTTCTTCGCCTTGTACGACCTCGGCCTCCTGGTTGTTGATGTTGGACATGATATCGACTCGAAGTTGATCAACAGCAGAAGAGGATTGGGGTAGTAAAAGGAGGAGAGAAAATCTCGAGGAAAGAGAAGTGAAGGAGGAGGGAAATCTTAGGAAAACAAAAGCGAGGCTATGATCGGAGAAAACAAGTGAGCCCTCCTCCCTTCAACAATCTCATATTTATAATTGATCCGGGGGAAAGCGAAGGGCCAAGGCCGTTCGGCGGAATGCGAAAGGTTAAAGCCACGTTGGGATCCGTAACAGTCAGATCCCACCAAATCTTTTCGAAATTCAAAAAACCCCCGCCCAAATAGCCTAACCACACAGTGACACGTGGACACCTACGATCATAGGCATTAGTCGGCGACGCCACCAGCGCCGCGCACCGACTGGGGGGCATGGCACGCCCGCGAGGAAAAGAAAGACACGCATTGCGTCGCAACAAGAAGACAACCCCATGCGCGCATCGACGGGCATCGCGCGCGAGTATCACGCTCAACGAACAAAGATCAACCGCGAGCGCTTATCGCGAGGATAACGCCTGGAAGAGGAAAACATGCGTCGTGCTGCGAAAAGAAAACAACTCCACGAGCGCATCGCGCGCGAGTATCGCGCTCAGCGAACAAAGACCAACAACGAGCGCATTAGCGCGTACCGCGCATGAAGAAAACGACCCCGTACGCACAACAGCGCGCGCCAAGCATTGCGCGTGGCGACCGAATGAAGCCCAACAACGAGCGCGATGGCACATGGCGTCAGGGCAAGGCGACGCCAGTTCATAGTATCGCGCACGTCGGCGCCAACCAATAGCTACAAGCGGACCGGCCCGAGTCCGGAGGAAACCTAAACAGGGGGCGTTCACAAAACACCCCCTGCTGGGGGGCAATTGTTGGGCATAGGACTCGGGCCTAACCACGCCAAGGAACCGGGCGCAACTGGATGAGACCCCAACACGGCAGCGCGAGGACCCCGAGTGTGCCGCCTCATCATGGCTAACCACGTCCAGGCGCGAAGAGATGACAGGCGCTAGGGGAGGACTAGCGTAGGCTGAACCAGAAGATGAGGGAAGCGCACCTCTTCCAAGCGGGTAGTCACATCAGGGCCATGAGTGGATCTCTGACTCATCCTAGGTAGAGGGATGGCCTAAAAGCCTTAGTGTGCTAGTGGTCACATCATTGTATCCCAGTAGTCACATCACTGTATCTCTCCCTATGTCAACCACTCACCCACCACCATGAAGCCTATAAATATGGCATTTACTACGGTGGGTGAAGGGGATCGCATTTTTCACCATTCTCTCTCTACAAGAACTACTTCTCTTTCTAATCTCTTTCTCACTCAACTCTCTGATTCTGGTTCCACTGATCTAGCCCGGCTCTCGCGTTTCTTCTCGACCCAAACTCTCCTTCGAACCTCACTCCTACACTCAGTTAGGTTCAAACACTAGTAATTCCAACAACCAAACTTGCAATTTATTCATATTCAAACTTAAGTGATATGTCAACCCAAATTCTCAAATTTAAGTGACACCCGAATTATTTTAGCCTAGAATAGAAATTAGTTGCTTTACTTTGTTTGCTTTCCAAATTCCAAACTCTATTGTTCACCACCACCACACCATCCTCAATTCTCCTCTCTCAGCTTGTCTCTCCTATCTGTTCCTTTCTCCCCGACTCTTTCCTCCGTCGATCGCTTTCTCGGCTTCCCTCTCCTTTCTCTCTCTCTCTCTCTCTCTCTCTCTCTCTCTCTAGCCACCATGAGTAAGGGACCGGAAATCTTCTCCAATATCGGAAAGAAGGCCAGAGGTAACTCCCGTCCTCTCAATCTCCATTTCTACAGTGATTTCACCGCAGAATTCCATGTTCTCGTTCTTTTCAGGTCTTAATCCATGTTTGTATTTGAAATTACAGATCTCTTGACGGCGGGATACAGCTCCGATCAGAAATTCACCGTCTCCACGTACAGTGGCCCCGCCGGAATTGTATGTTAATCCTCGTCCTTGCTCGTTTTCTTGTCACTCTGGTCTAGATGCTGGCGGCTTGTGAATTGTGATTGTGTAGTTGAATTTCGCTACGCCAGTTCAGGATTAGATTTTCGGATTCATTCATGATCGCTAATGAAAATAGAACTCTCTCAACAGAAGGTGCAATGTATAGTGTTAATCTCGAATTCTATGTATCGATTGCAGCATGCTTGAAAACCGCTTGCTCTGGATTGCACTTGTGCAAAATTTTGTTTGCTGAGCAGGCCTCTAATGGTCTCTATCGTCTTTCATGCGATCTGTGTATGTCTATGGAAAATAAGCAGTCACTTTGTGCACAAATCCCTCTGAATTGGCGTATCCAATTATCCCTGTACATCTAAAGTTCTCTATCATTTCTCCTTAGAAGTTTAGCTTGAAGTTCCCTTACCTCTTACTACCTTTTCATTTCCCTTTTCTGAATACAGTGGCGAGGGTTGCATCGACAATCTTTCAGTATTAGTCTTGTTCAGTTATCATACATTTTGTAGTGTTGCGATTTGGCTATATATGGTGCAGCAGAAATGGAAATGATACGTTGTGTTGTGCTTCCTTCTGGGGATTATTAAGACTACTTGTTCAGAACTCCATTGACGAGTTTTCTTTTTCTGTTTAAGCTCCATTCACAGGTTTGCCGATCGAGATTCTTTGTGTTTTTCTTATTTAATTCTCTTTGACTGTTCGTGATCAACATGATCTCAATGTCTGCCACGAATAGCTTCAATTGGGTTCTGAGATTTAATTTGAGGAACTTGAACACAAAGTTTCTCAGCATAAAATGCTAGAATGTAAAACATGTCGCATTTATCTAGCGTGAATTTTGATTCATTTCAGCTGGGATTTTCCCCCCATTTTTTTTATTTCCCTGGAGTTCCGTTAACGTGCTGGAATCAAATTATCTGTTACCATACCTTGATTTTAACACTGCCTTTGTCGTTCAGTCCTAACCGGATGTTAGCTCTTGTTGTTCAAGCCTAAATGTTATCTCTGTTTTGTTTCTAATCTAATTCGTTCCAATGAACTTGACAAGAAAATTATGCACTCAAATGTTAATCTTGTATTTCCTCGTCCAACATTAGGTCTCTATTTTTATTGTGTTTCTTTCTGTTTCTCAGGCTCTCACTTCAACAGCTGTTAACAAGAGTGGACTGTCCACGAGTGATATTGGTGCCATTTACAAGTACAAGAGCCACATATTTGATGTGAAAATTGATACACTATCTAATGTATGTGCTTTTGTTTATTTAAAGACAGCAAAAGGATGCTCTTTACTTCTTGCTCGTCTAAGCATAACCTGTTCTTTTTCCCCCATTTTCTACAGATTGCAACCAACCTCACGTTCAGTGACGTCCTTCCATCAACAAAGGCAGTTGTTTCATTTAAGTTGCCTGATTATAACTCTGGCAAGGTAGGAGTCGAATTGATTAAGTGGAAATTAATGTCTGCGAAATTGTGAGGAAAGTGGACGTATAACATCAGGAGAACCGAAAAATGAGACCCAAATGCTTTGGTTTGCCTACCATTGTAATTAATCTTTTCCACTGTTCTTGCAGTTGGAGGTTCAATATTTCCATCACCACGCAACCTTTACCTCTACTGTTGCCCTGCACCAACAGTCTCCAGTAGTCGATGCTTCAGTCACTGTTGGTACCCCAGCCATTGCCTTCGGCGCTGAAACGGGATACAATACTACTTCTGGTAGTTTCACCAAGTACACTGCTGGGATTAGCATAACAAAGCCAGATGCCTACGCTTCAGTTATTTTGTAAGCCCTTTAACCATCTGTTGCATATTCAAAAACTATTTTATACCCTTGGTACTCACTGGCTGTGTATCTTTGTCATAGGGGTGACAAGGGTGACACCATCACTGCTTCATATGCTCATTTTCTGGACGAGTCGAAGAGAAGTGCAGCTGTGGGGGAGATCATGAGAAGGTTTTCAACCAATGAGAATACTTTTACGGTTGGTGGCTCACATGCCATTGACCATTTGACACTAATAAAGGGAAAGCTGAACAACCATGGGAAACTTGCAGCTCTTCTGCAGCATGAAGTGATACCAAAGTCACTGATGACCATCTCTGGGGAAATCGACACCAAGGCCTTGGACAAACATCCCAAGCTCGGCATAGCACTTGCTCTCAAGCCTTGATCAATCTCTTCAGTGACGAAAAGTTGTTTCAAAATTCGTTTGCACATTCTTCCAAAAACTTTATTTTGGTTATCATCTCTTTTCCAGTCTCATGGATGGGCACTTGAAGGAAATGTGAATAAGCAGTTCCACAGGTTTTGCTAGGATTAGGAGTTGCTGTGGAGTGTGGATGGACACTATTGATGCACCGGGTCTGTTCGCCGATTGAGACTATTGTCCATGTTCCATCTTTCATAGGTGCTGATCATTTTGGGTTTAATGACACATTTGGTCATTCTGAGTTATTCGTTTGTTTCGCGTTTGTTTGTTTGTTTCATTGGATCAGTGGTTACTCACGTTGTTCCCTTATTTCATTGTTAGTCCCAAATTCGTTAACGGTGTGTTTGGATATGATATTGGATATGATAGAAGAATTTGGATTTGGTATTTGTGATTTGGATTTATAAATGTCAAATTATTTGTTTGGGTCAAGGTTGCCAACCCGCAGGTCGACCCATTTTGACCCTGGTTTGGTGAGAAAAACGGGCAGCACGTACCCGCCGCGTCGACGCTACAAGGTACCGGGTTGGATGTCAAATTGTGTCATTTTTTACTTTGGTTTGCGAAATGCGTCTATTTTCTAGATTTTTCTTTTCGCCTAACTCAATCTTTGGAATCCTAAGTTTAACATTTGAACATTGATGTTATATAAGTGTGTGAATTTTCACTATATGTAGGATCTAAGTACGACATGTTCTTTTGGTGTTATATTATATGTTATAACTCATATGTTAGATGAAATTTGATATAATTTATCAGGATAAGTACAATATAATGACTATTTTCATATTTCCGGGCTAAACCGGGTGACCCATTAACCCTTGACCCACTAGCTCGACCGGGTCCGGGTCAACTCGCGGGTTGACAACCTTGGTTTGGATAATAATTACGTTTAGTATTTGAATTTGTGCTAAATTTATGAAGTGATTTTCTTTTTTTTGGTAGAAAAGTGGGACGCTAAAAGAGCGCCATTGCCTGATACTTAAATTAATCGAGATTGGGCATTGCCCATAGAGTCATACAAAATCCAAAAGTTGAGGCCCGGGTCACCTCTCTCAATAACATGATAACCTAGACTAAGAGAATGCCCTTTGTTTGCAAGGTAATCGGCTGACTTGTTACCTTCTCGAAAAGTATGAGAGATCTCAATCTCCCAGTCTTGTTGGATGAGTTGCTGCAGTTGAGTCCAAAAACTATGGTACCGCCCTTCGTATGTCGTATGAGAAGTCATTAAGGTGGTTGCAGTCGTGGAGTCGGTCCGTAGTTGAACTTTCCGGTAGCCTAGCTGTCATGCGAGTTTAAGTCCTTGTACCGCCCCCATCAGCTCAGCTCTCGTAATTGTGCAGGCGCCCAGGTTGGATGCAAACGCTCCCAGGCATCTACCTGATCTATCTCGAAGAAGACCCCCCGCTGTTGCCAAGGAATCAGGTCTAGTGAATCACTTGTCAACTTCAAATACATTTGACCAACTAGTGATTTGAAATTCCTCCTAACATAAGATTAGATTTATTTGTAAAATTTTAAATGTTAAGGTACTATAATGTGAGGCAAAACATATAAAGGTACCAAAACAAAATGTTACCACTAAAATTTTTGGACCTTTTTGTAAAAATTTTAAAGTTTAGATATTAAATTATAAGAAAAAATAAATTTGGATATTAAAATGTAAGTTACAAAAATTTGTAATAAGTGTCCAGAAAATTCAAAATTAAGATAAAAGATCTAAAATGTAAAATATCAAAAATGAGTATACAAACAACGGACACTCGAGTATGGTGATCTCATTCTCACCCATTCAACATGACTCATCCAAAGAGTTTGTCGAGTATCCATATGCAAACATACAAAAACCACAAGTAAGCTTTTGGTGTGGGGATAATGAGCCACGACCTGCAACATCTTTCCCTTGCTTGAGGTAGGCATCATACCGAAACACATGATTCATGACTCTGTTGAAAAGGTAAGGGGCATCCGATACCGCCTTGTGAAGGCCATAGTATTGTAGGTTGAATTTGGGATGAAATAATCTTGCATCATGTGCTTGTGGTCGTCTTCCTTGTTACATCTCACTGATTTTTGTGTTGATGAACTGCCGCAAGATGAAGTTGCTTAATGGCGGTGAGAATGGTTTGCATACATGATGAACATTTCTATACGATCACGCTCAAGTTGGCACTCATACTCTCATTTTCTAGCAAATTAAGGGCTTAAGATTTTTAAATTCTCCGGTTCCAATGAAAATCAATTGATAACACCTAAAATATGTGTTATTTGGCCCTTATTTGACAAAAAAGATCGCGACCATGATCTCACGATGGAGGTCGCGATCTTAGAACTTAAAGATTATGTCAAAACGTAATTTTTTTAGAGATTCGATGTCGTTTTAGGCTGGTCACGCCCTCGAGGCTATAATCAGTGCCAGGACACTATAAATACCCATTTTTTTTACACTTAACAAAGAAGAGCCGGCTTTGAGAGAGAAAATAAGGATATTTGGGTAATTTTAGAGAGAGAAATACCTTAGGAGAGGTTATAGGAAGATCCAATCCACCCAATGAGTAAGGAGAAGCTGCGATCGAAAGAGAAGAAGATGGTTACCAACACTCCACCCCCCCCCCCCCCGGGTTTTGTATTTTATTTCTCTCTTTATGACTTGAATCCCTAAGGTTGTTTATGGAAGATGAACCCATAGATCGTGTATGGGTCTTATGTATGAATGATTTTGAGCCTATAATCTATGTCTATTTGATGTTTGTGCACAAAACTCTTGCTTGATTAAGATTGATTTGTTCTTAACCTAGGTGATAGTTCAATCACCTTAGGTCAAGGGTGATCTAGACATCAATTAGTCTAGGATGTTGTGTATCCCATTTGCCTTAGTTGCAACTTAGATAATAGGAAAATTATAATTACTTTACACATGGATTTATGGTGTATTTGAGTTTGACTAGGGTGCTTAAAGCTTCTAATTAGGATTAGATGGTAGAGATGGCAAAAATATCCGTAACCGTGGATATCCGCCCGAATCCGGCCTAGTCGGGTAGGGTAAAACTCGAACCCGAAGGACATTTAGTGGGTACGGGTAAAACCCTAACCCGAATATTGCGGGTAATGGGTGGGCATGGATTTCTTCATTCTAGTGAATTCTTGTCGTACTTTTTCTCTTACTTAATATAAGAATACGCGTGAATGTTAACATATTGGTTGGAGTTATGAAGAGAAATTAATATCCATGGATGACCGTGGATACCCGAAACCCGAACGGGTATGGGCATGATTTTGATTTTCTACCCGTTTCACATGTGGGTATGGGTATGGGTAAAACCCGAAGTACTTTGGGTAGGGTAACGGATATGCACTATCCGCCCCCGACCCGACCCATTGCCATCCCTATTAGATGGGTGTGAATGTCGCTTACCTTGATTAGTCGACCTAGAAGGCTAGCTAGAGATCGAGGTGACCATCCCCTTCTAATTAGAGTCTCGCCTAGTCAAGGGAGAAGGGAGAAAGTTCAAGCAAGAATGAAGAGAAGTTTCATCCCACTCGATCACCAAATGCCAAAACCACGGTGGACTTAGCCATAGAGCGCTTCGGAATAGGGATCGAGTACACAGATACTAGTGCTCCTAACCTTGCTCCGGGTTGCTTCTACATAAGGTTTGAAAGTGAAGCGGAGGACGAACGGCGCAAGATGATGGAAAATCAAGAGGAGCACGATGGTCAACCTAACGAAGATCTTGCTAATGACCACATTCGTACACCTATTGAACCAGAGGAGGAAGTAAAAGAGATGGGAGCGTAAATGAGGTCAATGAGGGTGAAGAGTTGAGCAAAGAGGATGATGAGTAGGGGGTGTTCAAACGGTGTGGTTACCGTGGTAACCGTTTTAACCAATACTATTTGGATAATTTAGTTTGGATAATTGGTTTGGTTTGGTTAAAGATTTTAGCTTGTTTGGTTTGGTTTTAGACACTACTAACCAGCCAAACCAAATTAACCAGATAAATAATTAGTCATATATCTAATATATACACATACTTAATACTTTGAATAACCACTCAAGAGTTAAACGTTCATCCCTTTTAGACTCATAAAATATAAAGCTTGATATTGTTCCTATAATGTATATTTGTATATGTAGAGTGTAGACCACAACATATGAATGCCTAATTTAGATAAATCTCATACGTTATGTTGGATGAAAACTTGAAAGCAAGGTACTTTTCAGCCTATGAAAATTGCTAAAAGACTAAGTCAATTCAAACAAACACAAAAATTCATTAACCCATACCATTGTGATAAATTTTTGTTAGGTGAATCTTTCTATACTAACCGTAAGATAAATATCTTAGTTGCATGTATTTATGTTAAGGGTCAACTATAACTATGTGTTGATTGTTATGTTTTATTCATTATATAAATTGTGAATTGATAAATTAACCGAAATTTTCTCCCTTAATGATAATGCGATTTTATATTGGTTAATCTGGTTAACCAATTAACCAAACCAATTTAAACTTTAATTTGGTTAATTTGGTTGTTGTATTAGTTTGATTATGATATTGTACTCCATGGTTAATGAAATTTAGCCTTATTTGGTTTGGTAATAACCATGGTAACCATTTGAACGCCCCTAATGATGAGGTTGAATACCAAATTGAGGAGGACACCAAGAAAGAAGAGAGAGAGGAGGTTGAAGAAGAGGATGAAGATGAATTGGGGTTCATCAACGCTAACGCTAGTATGCTCGAAGAGGCCATTTACTTTGACCACAAAAGGTCACCCGACCTTGAAGGACTCCTTGCATCGGATCCTTTTTCAACAACTCTTTGGTGAGACGAGGCCATGGTATCATCAATCCCTCTTGGTGGATCTGATAATGACCCTTCGAGGATACTTGATTTGGTTCGAAGTATAGAGATGAAAAAGAGAAGTGAAGTGAGGTTCAATTGGCGGTGTCTCAAACATTCTCTTCTACATGAGCCTTCACCGAATGATTGGAAGACCGATAAAGACTTGAGGCTCAATTTTGTCCAATGAGAACCTCAATCTCAAGGAGGTTTTAAGTTGGACCGAGAACTTAAGGCAAGCATTTGATGATAAGACGTGAAAGATGGGCTAGTTGGGAGGCACCCCAACATCAGTTTGACTTTTCTTCTCATTACCTTAGAATAAAGAACTTACATGACTGAATCTTGTTTTTAGAATTATTTGTAGTGGAGTGATAGTGAATGACCTTAATAGTTAAGAATGAATTTTAATGGAATATGGTGAAGTGATGAATGATGAATTGTTGAAATGTTGTTGTTGTTGAGAAATTGTGCTAGCCTACCAACTAAGCTACTTAGGTCTAGGGAACGGCATGGCTAGTGCAATAGGTGTTTGGATACCTTGGTGGGTTTGAATTTCATGAGTTTATGAAGTTTTAATGTCTCGCATCAAGTGCTCGGTGAACTTTCACTTGTATATCTTTATCAATTGCTTATCAATTGAACTTTATTTATTAAAGATAGACCCTTAGGAGTGTGTTAATGAATTGAGATTGAATCTTTGATGCGTGATATTTGAGTTTGAGACTTCGAATCATTTTTCATTTTTTGCTTTGACATGCTTCTAGAGTCGTGAGTTCAAACTTTGACTTTTCTTCTCATTACCTTTGTGGAGGGCTCTAATCCTAAGTATCACACACGAAGAAACTGAACCCGCCCTCGACAAGAAGAACCACAAATCCAAGAAGAACAACCATAACCTCAAGTCGAGGAGCAACCACAAGAACAACAATACCAACAACTAGAAGTGCCATCTCGAAGGCCGAGAGATCAAGTTCAAAAGGGGATTTCTTGGTTTTGGGAGGACCATTTCTTTATCTTTTTATCGTTTCTATAATTTAAATAATGATATATGTAAGATGTTAGTAGTATGTGTGTTTTTTCTATTTTAGTACTTAGTATAAATTCTACTTATATTAATTAGTACTTGTGTTGTTTAATTTATCTTTTCGTGGATGTGATTGATCTTTTTCTTAGTTATTTTTCTCGTGGATGTTTCTCAGCAATCGATCCCACCTGCCCAACCCTTCCATCCTACCATCAACTCAACATCACCAAATTAGTAACCTCGTTCCCATATCCTTCACTGGTGCTCACATTGAGGAAAATGTGTCCCTTATGTGTGGGGATTGCGCATTAATGCTTATGGAATGCTTGTTATCGATTTATCTTTCTTATGCTATGAATGTTTGAACGAGAGAGAGTGTGCTTTTAGAGTGATTGTGGACGATAATCTAGCACAACTTGACCACTTGGAGCTTTGCATGCCCTTTTTTTATTAAAAAAAAATTGAGTGCTCCAAGTTGGCTCCTTTGCTTGCAACGTGATTACTTGCTTTGGATCGTTGAATCTTGCTCCCAATTATCTCGACCAATGTTGATGATCGTAATGCGTTGTATGTCTTGAGTCGAAGTGCTTGTGTTTGATTTCTTAATGTAGGTGGGTATGTGTGTTTGACAAATGATTAATGATAGATTTGAATGTGAGTGAACCCTAGTTATCTTGGTTAGGCCATCAGAAAGGTGCTTGGTTCCGTGCTTTCTCGCAACAAGCGTACAAAAAGAAGAAAAAAGAGAGAATAAATTGGGGTGTAACGTCTAATGCAACATGTTGTGCCAACCCGTTCTAGAGTAATGGGAGTGCCTTTTGGGACAATTTACATGGAAGATCATATAGCTTTACCGCATCCAACTTCACATTTTCACTACTTCCATCCTCCCATTTACGTCCCCTCATGGACAGAGGTATATGTAGGAGAACTACTCATGCTTGCCTACCAGCAAGCACACAAATAAGTGTAAAAATGCACATATTCATCAACAGATGAATGGCTACTAAAATAGGTGTTATTTTGCCCCTCATTCTTGAGACATTTGCGTGCTAAATCACCGTTTCTAGGCCAAATATCAAGCTAGTTTAGGCCTATTTTCGTTCGTATTTGAAAAACATCCATTTCGACACGGGTTAGCTTGATATGAATATTTCATGGGGAAATCAACCCCACTTTGTCGTATTTTTTGCTTTTCCAGCGGCCTTGACCAGTGGCCTAGCACTTCAGCAAGTAACCAACAACAGGGAAGAAAGTTTCGACATTTGAATTGAGGCCAAGGAGCTCTTCAACCACGAAAAAGATCATGCTTGTGACACAAAAAATCGCGATCGTGATCTCATGATGGAGGTTGCGATCTAGGAACTTGAAGACAATGTCAAAACACGAAGATTCATGCGATTCGATGTTGTTTCAGACTAGTCACTGCATTGGTCACTCCCGTCCCATCGGGTCGCGCCCTCGAGGCCGTGATCAGTGCCAGGACACTATAAATATCCCCTTTTTTGCACTTGACTGAGGAGAGCCAACTTCCCCCTTTTTAGTTTGTATTTTGTTCATCTATGTATGACTTGAATCCATAAGGTTGTTTAGGGAAGATGAACCCTCTATTTGATGTTTGTGTATGAATGATTTTAAGCCTGATCTATCTCTATTTGATGTTTGTGCATAAATCTCTTGCTTGATTGAGATTGATTTGTTCTTAACCTAAGTGATAATTCAATATCCTTAGGTCAAGAGTGCTCTATACATCAATTAGTGTGGGATTCTCTGTATCCAATTTGCTTTAGTTCCAACCTAGATAATAAGGAAATTATTTTTACTTTACACATGGGTTTATGGTGTATTGGAGTTTGACTAGAGTGTTTAAAACTTCTACTTAGGATAAGATGTTTGTTAATGCCTCCTACCTAATTAGTCGACCTAGAGGACTAACTAGAAGTCAAGGTGACCAACCCCTTCTAGCTAGGTCTCACCTAGTCGATGCTAGTAGGTTAGGTGACCATCGACTTGCCCTACTTGTGTGTAAACGAACTGTGTCCGTTTGGAGGTAGAACCTACACCTATTTAGGTAACCCGATTGAGGTGACATTAGACCCACTATCCTAACTAGGAGAGGAGACGATTACATGACCATTGCGTAGATCCCTACCTTCGTGACCTCCACACCTCGAGACACCATTAAATTATGCCCGTAACAACCTATAGTTAGAGGGAGTCAACCCTAGTTGATTAAATAGTAGTTCGGAGCAAAATAATAATAAGCCTAAAGTTCGCCTGAAATACAAACAAGCCACTTTACTACATTCCTACCTTAGTTATACTTGATTTTGTTAGGATTGGCATCAAATATCTTCCATTTACAAATATATGAAACCCAACATCAATACATAATGATTTTCCCAACAAGCACCAAAACACGATCATTTGCTTGCCCAACATCACAAAGATACTACTGACAAGTATAGATAGGGGCGCAATAATGAAAGAAAACAGAAAGGAATATTGAATAGGAAGCCCATGCATCATTAAGACATTAACATACAACGTAGAGTGTATTCGAAATTGCTCAAGATATATGGAAAATTGAAGACTCTGAAAGAGAGAACATCCAACCTTGGGCAAGGAAAGAAACTGCATGCAGAAACTGTTCAAAGCAGTCAGTAACTTACTTCCAGGCACTGACCAGACCATAATATTGAGGCATAAGTTTCCCCTATTACAAGACCATACGGCTCCTAAAACTTGTAGGAACAACAGCTCTAATTCTAAAACAACCTTCTAGCATTACATCAAACAGTATATGTTTCTCTGCATAAAGTTGAACATTGCTGATCAAGGTATTGTTATTTAGTCAAAGGACCCAGATCAGCAAATTGTGCAACTCTAACAAATCCAGCATTACGCTAGAATGCCGATGCAAATGCCAACCATAACATGTTCCAAATCATAACATGAACAAGAGAAGTGGCAGAACAAATATTTCAGGGCAATTGCCAACGCCAACCAAACCATGTTCCAAATCTTCTCACCAGCAGTTCAGAAACTGTTCGACATGAGAAACCATATCTAATAGTTAGGCTTGTAGGACTTTGTAGGCATTTCGATGAACAGAATGCCTACAATGAGACACGCAGGACTCTGTAAACAACAACTAGCGACATTAAGAACCATATAACATCTGAAACAAGCACTGCAATTGCCCTATCATTCAAACAAACAAACCAATGCCCAACAACCTTATGGGAAACCGTTTTCACCTACATTAAAATCACCCAGAGTGATGATACTAAAATCGCAATTCGATAAGCATAACCACCATGAAAACGAGACGAATTAAACAAGAACATCAAACACACAAATTCAGATACTCGAAAATGTATAAACTTGACAAGAGGCCATAATGAGATAACATCAAACGCATATTACTGGTCGTAACAGAAAGTAATACCATCCAAAAATTCAATACTCCGACAATTGTTCTCCTGCGCCTCCGTAACCATCCTACCATTCGAACAAGACCAACTTCCATCAGTAAGAAATCAGAGCCAGCAGAAACACAACAAAATGTCCACCGGGGAAAACCACAACTAATCGACGCTCTGCATAATATCCTCAGCAGTGAACTTGGTGCCCTTGTCCTTGTCAGCGGCGGCGCGCCCCTTAGCCTTGCGGTCGAGAAGCGACTTGCGGTCCTTGTCGAGCTTGAGCTTGGTGACGACGACCTTGGAAGGGTGGACTCCGACGTTGACGGTGGATCCGTTCACCTTCTCCCTGGTGATGCGCTCGATGTGGATCACCCACTTGCGGCGGTAAACCTGGACAACCTTGCCCTCGCGGCCCTTGTATGTGCCGCGGACCACCTGAACCTCGTCGTCCTTGCGCACCGGCATGGACCTCACGTTATACTTCTGGCGGAGGTCGGTGGAGAGCGGGGCGCTCATCAGGATCCGGCGGACCGACGAGGGCGCCGTGAAGTGAGCCTTCCGGTTCTTGCGCCGGGAAGACGAAACTCTTGGATTGTACTTCATAGTGTCTGGGTGTGGTCTGTAGTTTGCCGACGGCGGCTAGGGTTCTGGAGCTGGTACTGCGAAAATGAGAGGTGAACAAATAGCAAATTTTCTGGAAGCGGAAGTCTTTATAGCGGCCGAGATTAGGGTTTTGGAAGAAGAGGGGAATATCATTGGGCTGGGCTGAACTGACTAGATGTTTTTTTCTGCAAATCAAAGATGGGCCTCAGTAGGGCCAGCTCAATAACTCTTAAGTGGTGGAGGCCCTTTCATTGTTAGCAATTAGGGCGGCAAACGAGCCGAGTCGAGTCAAATTTTTGCTTAGCTTGAGCTCGGCTCGTTTATAAATTTTTCAGCTCGAGATCGGCTTGTTTATAAATTTTTCAGCTCGAGCTCGGCTCGAACTCGAATTTTAATAATCCAGCTTGAGCTCGAGCTCGGCTCGATTAAAAATAATCCAGCTCGAACTCGATAAATGCGCATTAACACAGCTTGTCAAGCTCAGTATAAGCTCGACTCAAGATAAGCTCGATTTGAAATCATTTTGCGGAAAATTGTGTACACATAATAATTTAAATAACAAAAAGAACATTAGAAACTATAAATAACAACTAACTTCCATACACATATGTATTAACAATCTTGTTAATGTTCAAAAGAATAATTAATCATTCCAGAAGCTCTAAACAGCCAAGCTCGCGAGCTTAGCTCAACAAGCCACCAAGTCAAGTTAGCTCACGAGCTTATCAAGCTGAGCATGGTCTAGCTTTAGCTTGGCTCGTTTACTAACAAGCTGGCTCACGAGCCAGCTTGTTAAATAACGAGCCGAGTGTCGAACGAGTTTTTTCCGATTCGAACGCCGAGTTACTCGCGAGCAGCTTGGCTCATTTGCAGCCCTATTAGCAATAGGTTGTCATTTGTGGGTCGACTCATTGGTTGAGCTGTTGATCTAACCAGGTGAGAAAAAAGGGTCACATATTTTTGTCGCGTTGATCCATTGTAAGGTTATTGATTTGAAAATCACACTCCATCATTTTTTCCTTTATTTTGCTAAATGCGCCTCTTTTCTGGTTATTCTCTTCGCCTAACACTACCATTGGAATTCTAAGTTGAACATTTGAATTTTTATGTCATTTAAATATGAGTGAATTTTTACTATATGTTGGAACCAAGTATGATATATCATTTTGGTATAATGTTATATGTTAGATGAGATTTGATATTATTTATAAATGTATGAACAATATAATGAATGTTTTCATATATTTAGAATAAATCAGGCTAAACCAATCGAACTATTAACTCTCAATCCATTTGATTGAGCGAGCCAACGAGCTAAACCGGGTCGACAACCTCATCCTAACTTTTGCGGTTTTGCCTATCTTCATTTTTTTTTTTTTTTACAAAAGATAATCTATATTGATTGGAACAAAAGATAGTTACATCCTGGAAATCAGCCAAGCCTGAAAATCAAAGAAACGACTCAAGGTCGGGTACAAAGAGAGGGCTTTACGAGCCACCATATGGGCTACCCTATTACTACGCTGACCTACAAATCGAACACTAAAGCCAGAGAGACTACTAAAATATGGCAAAAGTTCCTCCAAAATAGCACCAACATGATTGTCTCTGACGTCCGCCTGAATAATCTTGTCAATAATAACCTTGGCATCCCCTTCAAAGCGCACATCCGATAGGCCAAGCTCAAGGCACCACAGAACCGCCTCGCGGAGGACAAGCAATTCCACCACCAAAGGGTCATCCAGGCAAGGAAAATGAATCCCCTTCACCAACCAGACCGCCTTATTTTGTGTGAACAGAACCACCCCTCCAGCCGAGTGCGATCCACAACGAACAGCTCCATCCCACATACAAATAATCCTGTCCGCTCCTACAGACCCCATATGATGCTCCCCATAGAGACCCACCCCAGGAGGACACGCAGTTGGACTCCTATCCACCGGCGAACTGCCCACTCCTCATACTGCTGCTGAAACTGACGCATCAATGCAGGGAACCCAAACTGCTTCCCCTCAAAGACCACCCAGTTCCTCGATCTCCATATCCGCCAAAGGATGGCTACCACCGCCATAAACAGAGTATGTTGGTGGATCAAAGCCATTAATCGTTTTAGGAACAAAGGGAAGGTATGACGAGGGAGCCCCTCCCCCAGATACGCCAACCCAGAATAATCCCAAAGGGCACGAGCCACCGGACAATCAAAGAATAAATGCTCCATTGTTTCCGCACTAGCCCAACAAACCGGACATCTTGGATGCACAGGGACCTTTCTCTCGACCAGGGCCACCGTAGTGGGCAGGATACGATTTAGGATTTGCCAGACAAAGATTTTAAGCTTCGGGGGTATGTCTGCGTCCCACAATCGAATCCAAGAGGCTTTATCCATCCAGCCAACCGTGGACCGCCAACCCCCCCCCCCCCCCCCCGCGTCGCCTATCAATCGAGACCGCTAGATGGTAAGCTGATTTGACTGTGAAGATCCCATTCTCAGTAGCATGCCAGATTAGCCTATAAGCCACATCTTGTCGCGGGAGAGGGATACATAGAATGGCCTGGCAAGTCGGCGGATCAAACCATTGATGAAGCCTACGTACATCCCAACACCCCGCACCTGGACATATTACTTCCGCCACCCGAGGCCCTCCACCCTCCGGCAACACCCGGGGACTGAACCTGGGGGGATCGAATTGGAGCATAGGGATCCAGTTAGAGTTGAGAAGAGACGCACTTTGGCCATTGCCAATCTGCCATCTTAACCCCTTTAGCAATAGCTCTCTACCAAACAAGATGCTCTGCCATCCCCAGGAGGGTCGGGATCGAGCTGAGGCATCAAGGAAAGACCCAATGGGGAAATATTTGCCCTTATAAACCTGAGCCAGGAGAGATTGAGGGTCCATAAGAATACGCCATCCAATCTTGGCAAGCAAGGCCTGATTAAATTGCTCAAACCGACGAAATCCCAGACCCCCATCATGTTTGCTGCGGCACAGATTACGCCAAGAAATCCACCGAATCCGAGAATGATCCTCAGCATCACCCCACCAGAAGCGGGCCACATGCTTATCCAGAAGCCGACACAAAGAGAGAGGAAGCTTAAAGCAGGACATAACATGTAGCGGCAAAGCCAAAGCAACCGACTTAATCAAAGTCTCTTTGGCCGCCCTCGACAGAGTCCGCTGCTTCCACCCCTGGAGTCGGTCCAGCAATTTCTCCTCCAAATATCTGAACGTGGCCATTTTGGACCGAGCGATTAATGTCGGCAACCCCAAATACTTATCTTGAACTCCTACTGCCCCAACACCTAGTATCGAGGCCAAGAACTCTTGATCGGCTCGGACAATATTTTTACTAAAGCACACTGCCGACTTAGCCAGATTTACCCGTTGACCGCTCAGTTTCTCATACTCATTCAAGACCTCAATCAAATTCTCACACTCCCTAAGAGTACCGCGCAAGAACAAATACGAATCATCTGCAAAGAAAATATGCGATATCCGTGGAGCACGAGGAGCCACCTTCACTCCCTCCAGCCGTTTCTCCGAGATTGTCTTGCGAAGGAGCGCCGCAAAGCCCTCAGTGCACAGCACAAACAAGAGAGGGGAAAGAGGATCCCCTTGCCGCAACCCCCTTGACGGAGTGAAATAACCTGAAGGGATCTCATTCATAAGAATAGTAAACGAGGAAGATCTGAGGCACTCACTAATCCATCCTTGCCAAATGGAGTTAAATCCCATCTTATCCAAAACCGCAAGGAGAAAGGGCCATTCGACTCTATCATAGGCATTTTCCATGTCAACCTTTAGAGCCATGTACCCTTTCTTACCTCGCGTTTTAATTTTCATATAATGCATTAACTCATGGCCGAGGAGGATGTTCTCAACAATTTGACGTTCCCGGATAAATGCGTTTTGGCCATCAGAGATAATACTAGGCAGGACACGAGCCAGACGCTCTGCCATAATCTTGGTAATAATTTTATAAACTAACTGGCACAAGCTAATCGGGCGCAATTGTCGCATAGACTCCACATTCTCGACCTTGCGGATCAGAGTGAGCCAAGTATGATTGAAGCTCCGCAGCATCCGACTAGTAGCAAAGAACGAGCAAACTGCCGCTACTACGGACTCACCCACAATGTCCCAGAAGGCCTTGAAAAATTTCTCAGTGAATCCATCCGATCCCGGCGCTTGTTTCGATCCCATAGCAAACACAGTTTTACGGACCTCAGCAGGTTAAGCATATGTTAAGCCCCGATCAACTAACTGCTCTGGAATTAAGAATATGTTAAGCAAAAC
This sequence comes from Linum tenue, assembly GCA_946122785.1. Classification (NCBI taxonomy): domain Eukaryota; kingdom Viridiplantae; phylum Streptophyta; class Magnoliopsida; order Malpighiales; family Linaceae; genus Linum; species Linum tenue. The sequence continues at coordinate 59,900,098 of CAMGYJ010000004.1, forward strand.
TGTTAACATATCGCAGGACAAGAATACCATATGCTTAACTTATCTTCATCGTTGTTATAAGGACGAAAAACATTTCCTTTTTTATTATTTTCTACAGGATTTGGTCGGTAGGAAATATTATTCCAGAGGCGATATATATATATATATATATATGAAATAAATCGGCTATAAAATTGAATAAAATATCTTCCAAGTACTGTTTGTGGTTTGTGTGTTGTTCGGAATTCGGAATTCGGAAAAAGGTGAAAGGGATTTACGGGAGGAGAGGACTGTGAGGAGATAGGTCGACAGACAGAGGTGAATTTTGAGGAAAGAGAAAGAGAGCGAGAGAGTGCGTGGGTGTCTTGCGTTGTGTTCTGTGTGTCTCTCTCTTTCCGTCTCCCTCCCTGTCTATCTGTCTCGTTCCTCTTCTTTTTTTTTTTTTTTTTTTTGTCTTTCCGCGGCTCCCTGCAAATTTCAATTCCAGCTTCCCCGAGTTTCCACCGCAGATCTTCCCTCTCTTTCTCTTCCCTATCTCTCATCCTCCTCGTCGCCGGCGATGGGTATTTGGGAAGCTTTGCTCAATTGGCTCCGCAGGTTCGCCTCGCTTCTCAATTCCCTTTGTTTGCAATTGAATTCCCATCGTTTCTAGTTGAGATTGGTCCTCTTTAATTTGTTTGCTGCCGCAGTTCTTTGTGATTTGGGGATGGAGGTAAATGTAGCTTATGCCTTAGTTTTGAGCTCTGTTACGTGGTTTTGAGGTTTCAATTCAGATGGAATGGGCGAGTGATTGAATTCCCTGAAGCTTTTGTCCTCATGTTTAGCTGATCATTCTAGCTAGGAATTCCTATGGTATTCTGCTCGGTCTATGTTCTCTTTTCCAAGATTGGAATTGGGAGGAGTATGATTGTGGCTATTGGCCAAATGTTTACGATTACATGTAGTCTGGACGATATGATATCTTGATCTGGTCAGAACTCTTTATATTTCTGTGTATAGTCGTGGAGTTAAAGCTATGAAAATCGTGGTTGCATAGGATACATGTTCACGGATTTAAGGACAACAGGCTTGAAGTAGGTAGACAAGTTAGCAAAGTTGGCAATTTAATTCTCGTTAGGCTGTAAACTTCCCAGACTCGTAACAGACGTCTAGGAACAAACAAGAAGAGGGTCAGTAGTCTTTGCCCGGATTTTGCCTTCCCACAGGAACACTCCTGGTTTGCTAATTCTTGGCTGGGGAGAGATGCAGCTTCGCAGTATTTAAGAGTGACTGGTGTGTATTATGTGATAGTTAAGTTGTAGGAACTTCAGTTGATATGTGAAGTGGCTGGAATAAGGTGAAGAATTATAGTTAATGAAACCTGCCGGGTGGTTTAGCTTGTTATATTGGAAGCTCACATGACATACCCTGGGGAACTTTGTTTTAAAAAGTTATCTTTAGTTTTGCTTATTCATGCTCTTAACCTTCTATTTTGTTATGTGATTGCAGTCTCTTTTTCAAGCAGGAGATGGAGCTGTCCCTGATAGGGCTTCAGAATGCCGGAAAGACTTCTCTTGTTAATGTCGTGGCTGTAAGTATGGTGGTTCATGCATGTATCATTTTATACTGATTCTTTTCAGGCAGGCCATTTGTCTGGCTCCTATATTTCTTGATGCTGACTTCTTTCTTGTGATTTAAGACCGGTGGATATAGTGAAGACATGATCCCAACGGTGAGTTCTGGTTACAACTTTTGGTCCCTTTTTGCACTTTACTTATGTTGAACCTCCTTGCCGAGTCAGTAATTTTGGAAGTTCCCGTGAACTCCTTATGTTGTGACGATGAACTAATAACAGCATGTTGTTTTGACCTTCAGGTGGGATTCAACATGAGGAAAGTAACAAAAGGAAATGTCACCATTAAGTTGTGGGATCTTGGTGGTCAACCTAGGTTCCGCAGTATGTGGGAGCGATATTGCCGTGCGGTCTCAGCTATTGTGTAAGAAAACTGTTCTCAAGTAATTTGCAGACTTGTGAGTTTGACTTACGATTCCATTATCCTTCTGGTTGACAAATTTTGATTAGTAGGTAGTTTGCCCAAGTGGCTTTTAGTTGCATTCTCTTTTCTGTTGAAGATACACTTTATTGGTTTCACCTCCAATTAGAAAACAAATTGGTTTGTTTGAGCATGTTGAAATACAGGGAAAGTTCAAACCTGTCAACTTGCATATCCAGTGTAGTTGTTACTCTATACCATTTGCAAAAGTTCAACAAGTTGAATAAACTTGCGAACAAGGGCTTGGTCCAGTGGTATTACCGGAGGTCCCAGGTTCGAATCTCTTAAGTAGCACCTAATTATAAAAACAAACCTATTTCACCCTTATAAAAGAAAAAGAAAAACCACTTTTTCTGTAAACTTTGACTTCTACTTGTGAGTTCACAATTCACATTAGCAGACAGTTGATTGTATACAACAACAATCTTGCGGACATATTTTTTTCTGCTCTGATTTCTATGGAAGTCAAGCTTGCATCTTGGAGGCAAGCATGCCATTATATGTGTGGGTCTCTGACTTGTTACTCTTAGCCCCTCTAGTTGTTTTATTGTTGCCATCATCTTAGCTCAGGGATACTTGCACTTATGATCTTATTATGATCATCCAATCAAATTTTGACTGGCTCAAATGCTTCTACAACAAGTGGTTTTTGTCTTCTTATATTCTTATGAGTTGATTAATGATTGATTTGTTGTTATCCTAATGTAATGGTGTAGATGATGGGTTTCCTGATGCTTAATGGTGATGAACGTTTTGCTGTTAACTTTAGGTATGTGGTTGATGCTGCTGATCATGATAACTTGAGCATCTCAAGGAGTGAGCTGCATGACTTGCTGAGCAAACCATCCCTCAGTGGCATCCCATTATTGGTCCTTGGAAACAAGATAGACAAGTCAGGAGCTCTGTCTAAGCAGGCTTTAACTGATGAGATGTAACACGGAGCCCCCCTTTCAGATCCTTTAAATCAATTATTTGCAACATTAATTTTTCTATAATGGTACCTAAACCAGGAGGATTTGGCCTCTCAATTTTCGAAATATGTTTGCTCTTTTGGCAGGGGGCTGAAGTCGATAACGGACAGGGAAGTTTGCTGCTTCATGATCTCGTGCAAGAACTCGACAAACATAGATTCTGTGATTGATTGGCTTGTAAAGCATTCCAAGTCGAAGAATTAATAAAACGGCTATTGCCTGTCAGATTGTTCATCCAGGCTTTTGTGGCGTCTGTGAGGTAATTGAAGTTGCAAGGTTACAGGGATGTATCGTTCGCTTGGCGGCAACCTAAGTTTACCTCTTCTGATTGTTTTAAGTAGGTTCTTCTTCTTCTTTGGCCTTCATTATGGGTTGTTTGACTGAGATGGTTATGGGTGTATATTAGATTATGGACATATTCTTGTCTGATTTGTAAGGATGCCTGTGGTTTCTTCTGTGTATTGTCATTTCATAAATCTTCCAACTATTTGACAAGAATGTTGTGTTCTCAGTTCATAACTAGCAGGCGGCGACCTATGATTCCCAGTTATAAATACCTTTTTAAAAGTGTTGAGCTTTGGCATCTCGCTTTACTAGAATTTGATTTATTAATAAGATCAATTATGATGCTTTGAGCTCAGTTCATTCTTAACATTTGAATTCTTAGAAAAGAATTATGAAGTAACCTATAAATTAAATTATATAATATTTGTATGTCGTGTATGATACATGTGATTGATGTTATGATGAAAAAAGAATAATAGTCAATCTTTCATTATTAACTGATCTAATGTTTATATACTATGATGGTATCATATTATTTAGGAGTCGTTTGGTTTTGGTGATTGTTTGGTTGAGATAGTTACAATACATGCATTGTTTTTCTGAATTTTCTGCACAAACAATACATGCATTGTTTGCTTGATGTGACACAAACTATCACTCACAATGAGTGATAGTTAAATCTCAAGTTTTGGGTGAAATTGTTGAGATTGTTTGATTGAGATTGTTGTGTGTTTTTTTTTCCTTCCAACTTTGTCCCTACCTTTTTATGTCTTGTTTTTTTTGTATTACAAACAAAGGGTAAAAGTGACATTTCATCCAAAAAGTAAGATAACTTATTTAAACAACACAATAACTATCACATAAACCAAACGATGCAAACTACAATACACCGATTTTCTGATATACATGTATATTATTATGCATGCATTAATGACAATGCATCTATTTAACTATCACCAAAACCAAACGACCCCTTATTTTATAAAATTTAACTAGTTTAATAATCAATATCTAAGCAATATATGATACATAATTTATCTTTAAAGTTATAAATAAGACATATTTGCTTATGTACTTAAAGTCTTCAACATCATATGAGGTGAAATATATAATTTAACAAATCTATGAATTATCAATAAGCCAACTCATAAGATCTAAAATCGATTTGCTTATAAGTTGGTAGTAGAGTTGGCTCGCTAGCTCAAAACGAGCCAACTCACCAGTTGGGCTAACAAGCCACTGTATCGAGCTGCTTGTGAAGAACTTAGCTCATTTGCACCCTATGTCACATGTTCATAGTCGAGGGTAGTCTCTTCTCCCAAGGAAAACATGGTGGTTGTTAGTGTAGAGCTTGATCAAAATGATAACACAAAACACCTTCAAAAGCAAAGGTGGAAAGAAAATAAAGTAAAACGACTAAATTAACAAACCTAAGCCTTCATAATAACCTAGAATTCTCAAGCAACGGCGCCAAAAACTTGAATCGCTCTAAATTACTCTCGATCGAGGGCCAAGCATAACCAATGATCGAATATAGTATAGTGGAAGTAAAGTAATAAAATTATCGAACACTTGGATCTCTAGGTGTACCATTACTCCGTTTCAGTTTGTTATCTAGCCACACATGATTTGAGTTTATGAAGCTAAACTAACTACACTACTCTAACAACTACACTAACTAATTACAAGTTGAGAGCGCAGTTAGGCATTTATTCCTCCTAACCACTAACCGAGTCAATGTTGACAATCCTCTAACTTGATTCAATCTTCATTCATAATGCAAAGGATCCTTGACTAGATCTTGAATCTCTATTTGAGCAATCAAGACACTCTTGAGTGGGTTGCTAAGAGGGATATAATCTTCTCTAAAACAACCGATCAAGGCGTTCGATACAAGACCCCCTCTATTACCCTAATAAGATTTTCTCCGTCATAGAGTCAAAGCATAGTCAATAATATTGATCAAGGAAGGATTGAACATCAAAACATGAATAGATTAGATATGAACTAAAGAATATCAAAATAGAGTACGCATACAGTCATTCAATCAAACTAAACATGAGTAGGTTTCATCAAATCCTAATTTCCCCTCGTTCTTGTAAAAAAGGAAGGGAGGAAATATGCATTGGACCCACCACAATTTCCCCCATCTGCACGGTAGAAGGGGAACGGATCAGGTGAGTAACCTTATGGTGAGTAATCATGAGTAACCAGCCCACAACAGCATGACATCAGCATCCCTCTCTCTCCTGGAAAGCCTTTAATTTTTCCCTCCTTAATCTATGATGGACAATTTCTCACTCGTTTTAAGTCAAAATTTAATTTTTTTGCACAGTTAGATCAGATTAATTGTGCTCTTCAAAATGATATCACTTTGATATATTTTTCGAACAAAAAAAATTGAGTCATTTTTTACCAGTCTATACCATATGGTATTGACTGGTATTGAAATAAGAGCATATCTATGGTTTGAAAAGCGTACCATTGTGATATGAACAAACCAAGACTGTAGGATGGTTGAATACATGATAGTAGAAGTATATTAACTGTCATTTACGACTTTTATCATTGTGTACCACAAGATACCACCCCGTACCAGGGTGGTATTGTGTGGTATTTTTTGGTCATGTAATTTGTTAACCTAGAAATTTTTAGATCTAGTAGATCATGATGAACTCGTCCCTTCTGTGCAAACGTTTTCAAAAACGAATTAAATACCATATGGTATGCAGTTGGTACCGAGAAGCCAGATTTTTTTTCCTCAAAAATATTGAAAATTGATCTCATTTTGTAGAGCACGATGAACTCGTTCCATCTGTGCAAAAAAAAATTAAAATCCGAGTTAAAACGAAAAAGATATGAGCCGATTAAGAAAGTTAGGAAAAATAAAAATGGTCTTTAATTCTCCATCTTTAGATCTGGATTTTCTAAATGAAGGGTCCAGATTTGGTTATTGATGGGTGCATAACCTGAGCTCGGTAGAAGTGTTCCCTCCGAAGGAAGGGAAAGTTGTGGTTGAAGTGTTTTTATTTGACCTTTTCTTTTATACTTTTGTATGAAAAATTAGGGGGGAAAATTCCAAAAAAAAAAAAAACTATTATCAAATTAATTTTAACCCCTCTTGCCAATATCTCATAATTTTGTTATGAAATAACATTTCCCCCTAAAATATCCTCCACCCAAAATTTTCTTCCATCTCTTCTCATGAACTAAATGAAGGAGAATTATTTCATAGAGAGGAGAGATTTATAATATAAAGTTCAAGATCTTCAATTTTCTTCTAGATCCAATGGAGGCGGGAACCTCCAATTTAGCTCTAAGAACCCTCATAGATCGCTCTTCTTCTCGTTGGAACGCCCCTTGGATGCTTTTGGCCAATAACTCAACTCTCCCCCTTCTAAGAATTGCAACAAACTATTCATACCCGAGACAATGCATGCGTCACGGTAGTGACACAGGCTGTGAACTGTGCAAAACTTGTTGTTTCACTTTGTTTGTAGATGAAAGTCACGATTTTGTGTTCCACGTCACAATCATACCGTGGGTTTTGCAAGTCAGGTCGCAACTTGTGTAAAACTTACTACATTTTTGCTCATCTCATCCCCTGTTTGTCGAATGTCACCCCCGATTGTGACTTGAGACACTCAGTCTCGTAACTTGTGTACAACCTCAATTTTTTGGCTTGTTTTGATCTTCAAATGTCATAGAACTCGCTCATAAATATGACCAAAAAATACATTCTATTGTGTGATAAACCGATAAACGGATATTTCAAAGACAATCAATCAAGAAATGATGATATTTTTTTTTTTTTTGACCGGATCAAGAAATGATGATCAAAACAGATATTATCAAGCATGAAAGAAATTGACAAATGGCGGAATTTCTAGAAAAGAAAGAACATATTTCACCCTCGTCGACCCGTTATCCGCCTCTTCTCGGCTTTTTAGCTGCTTGCTTCTACCACAACACCACTCCGGGCCTCACCAGTTCTCGTCATGGAAACTTCAATGGCTCTTTTTCCCTCTTCTCCTTCTCCCTCTCTCCCCCCTAAAAAATTTGAACCCAAAGTCGAAACCATCAAACGAAGGCTTCTAAAGAAAGGCTTGGAACCAACGCCCAAAATCATTCACACCCTCCGCAAGAAAGAAATTCAAAAACACAACCGCAAGCTGAACAAAATTCGCCGCACCCAGCAACCGCCGCCGCTCACTGAATCCGAAAAACAAGCCCTCGCCGAGGAATCCCACTTTCTGACAGTGAAGCGCGAGTACAGAGACTTCACCAAGGCGGTAGAGCCGAGAGGAAGTGGGGTTCTTTTGGAGGGGAGGCCCTGGGAAAAGATGGGTAAAGTTAAGCTAAGGGAGATTTCTGGCCGCTGTAAAGATTTCGACAGAGGGAAGCCGAAAAGGGAGAATCTGAGGGAACTGAAGGAGATATTTGAGGGCAATTTGAAGTGGGTGTTGGATGATGATATCGATTTTGAAGACGATGACTTTTCCAGGACTGAAAATGAAACTAATTTGGAACCCTCCAGGCGAAAGTGCAGTGAAGGGGAAACAATCCAGTTTCTTGTTAACAAGTTTGTGACTAAACTCGAGTTTGTTGATACTTCTTTTTCGTCTTAGCCACACAGCTCTTTTAGGTTGTAATGTGTGTTTTATACTTCTGTTGCAATAGGTTGTGTCTTAAAGAGGTGACGACGGTGAAGGACTGGAAATTAGCGAGGATGATGAAGCAGTCAGGATTGCAATTTACAGAAAGGCAGTTGTTGAAGATTGTGGATACATTAGGAGCGAGAGGACAATGGAAACAAGCTTTAGCAGTTGTTGAGTGGGTATATAATGATAAGGATAGGAAAGAATTCATGAGCAGGTATAACCCCTGGTGGTGAATTCTGTTCGGCATTGGAGTTCAGAGGTTATTATGAAGAGAAAATCATCGTCCTTTTTGTAGGTTTGTCTACACAAAAGTCTTGTCAGTACTTGGCAAGGCAAGGAGACCACATGAAGCTCTTCACATTTTCAACCTGATGCGTGTAATAGTCACTTCAATGGTGTGCGGCTTATGTTTATTTGGGTTGTCCCCTTTAGCTGAGCATTGATGATTGGTATGTTGAATGCTTCAGGAAGATTGCAACACATACCCGGATATGGCTGCATATCACAGTATTGCTGTTACACTTGGTCAAGCTGGTCTTCTGAAGGAATTGATGAAAGTTATGGAAGTCATGAGAGAGAAGCCTCCTAAAAGAGTTAGTATTATGCGGAAGAAGGATTGGGACCTATGCCTTGAACCTGATTTGGTTATATATAATGCTGTACGGGAGCACAACACCAGATCTCTTTCTTTTCTTGGCATCTTGCATATTACCTATAGTGTACCAGCTATGATTAATAGAAATATACTTATTTCTCCTTGTAATTTCTCTGCGCAGGTGTTGAATGCTTGTATTCCATCACAGCAGTGGAAGGGCGCCTCATGGGTATTTGAGCAGTTGAGAAAGGGTGGTCTAAAACCTAATGGAGCAACATATGGGTTAGCAATGGAGGTAATCTTAGGATCATGCTATCTATAACTTCCTTTCAGTTAGGTTTAGGTGGAGCTAACAACAAGTTGGATGTAGGGTGTCTTGCTGTAAAAGTAGAAGGCTATATAGCAGTAATTCAATCCTGTAAACATTTACCATCGTGTAGAAATAGTCACCACAGTAAACCTAGAGTTCCAAATCTATCTGTAAGCCTCTGTGAATTTTCCGTATAACTTAGATGCCAAACCATTTGAGCCTCCCGTAGCTATGAATTTTAGATGGAGTAATGGAAGTTGATATCACCACAATCCCACCCTTGTACTCTGAGACTTACAGGAAAATACTTGTTGAAAGGTAATGCTACGGTGTGGGAAATATGACTTGGTCCATGAGTTCTTTAACAAGATGAACAGAAGTGGACAAGCTCCAAAAGCTCTTACATACAAAGGTAGACTAGTTTGCTCAGTTCCTTAGGCATATTGATATCTGGTTGCATAAAACATCTATATATTTTGATACTGCATTTGTTGTCCAGTTCTAGTTAGAGCTTTTTGGGAGGAAGGTAAAGTAAATGAAGCAGTGGAATCGGTAAGAGATATGGAAGACAGAGGTGTGGTTGGAGTAGCAAGCGTGTATTATGAGCTAGCATGTTGCCTTTGTCATCACGGGAGGTGGCGAGATGCCATGCATGAGGTCAGAGTCTGTTGCTTAGTATTTTGATGTTTACTGAACTATACACCATTTGCGAACCAATTTGATTCAATCAGAGACCTGTGAGGGGAGAACTTGGCAATAGTAGATGTGGAAGTGTGGAAAAATTATTAAGATTGTGAAATGATTAAGCTGCCCACCTGCTAGATGATATTATTTAAATATGCAAGTTCTGTGAAATGACTAAGATGGCCTCACAAACTTTTGAAGTTTAACTGAAGGGGAAGTGTTAGAATTGGAGATGTAGAAACGAGGATGTAAAGTAGGGGTCTACCTTAATTTAGAAAAAGATTTTTAGAGTAGAAGTTCAAAATTATGTATTTGATGAGAACTTTGGTTTCACGACCAACCGGAGTCCCCCAGAGATCACAGGCACCAACCATTTGTTGAATCAAATACATTGATAATGTTTCATTCTGCTTATACTGTTTGCCTTTTGGATAGCTATCAGCAAGAGTTGCTAACTTGTGTTGTAAGACTGTTTTATCAGGTTGACAAGATTAGAAGGGTTCCCCAAAGTAAACCTTTGGAGTACACTTTCACGGGGATGATCCTAGCTGCCATGGATGGAGGACACATCCATGATTGCATAGCTATTTTCGAGCATATGAAATCTCATTGTGTCCCTAACATAGGGACCATAAACACGATGCTGAGAGTTTATTGCCAAAATGATTTCTTCTCTGCGGCGAAGAGCTTGTATGAAGAAATTAAGATCACCTATGGTACTCATTGCACACCAGATGGATACACTTACAGTGCTATGCTTGAAGCATCTGCCAACGCACTCGAGTGGGAATACTTTGAGCATGTGTACAGAGAGATGGTATTTTCTGGATATCAGTTAGATCAAACAAAACACGGATTGCTACTTGTGAAAGCTTCTAGAGCTGGGAAGGTGGGGGTTTCTTCTCATGTATCAGTCTTTTTCAATATTCCTTGCTTATCAGCAGTCTATCCTCCCTGAATGTATTTCTCCTACTGAGACATCTAATTACACTTATATTTTACCCCTTACTGAGATTCTATTATGGCAGGGACATCTTTTGGAGCATGCATTCGACACGATTTTGGAAGCAGGAGAAATCCCTTCTCCACTTTACTTCATTGAACTGGTATGCCAAGCTGCAAGAGATCAGAACTATGAGAAAGCTGTTACACTTGCGAATGCTGCCGCGTATGCACCATTCCAGATCAGTGAAACCCAGTGGAAAGATATACTCAAGTCTTATGGACGTAAGATCAGTACGGACAGTTTACACAAGCTTTTAGCTGCAATTAGTAATTGCCATCTTCCATCAGAAGCCACCGTCTCAAACTTATCAAAAGCATTACGAGCTCTCTGTGGAAATGAAACGTTTGGTTATATGGATCCTAGTAGGCAGAAAGAGCTTTTGTAAGTACTAGTTTAGGGCACAAACACATCTTAGATTGTGGAACAAAAGAAACAACGTGGGAATTGGCATCCTCATGATTTCAGACCTAGTTGTGACCAGAAATCATGATTTCTTCCTAATGTATGTAATATTAATGTAAGAAAGAAATGATCAACTTTGGCTCTTTCAACTGATCAACTCTGTCCCGTGCTCTTGGAAAGCACTAAACTCTTGGTGTCAAAAAAATCTATATTATTCAGAATCCTTGAGTCACAGATTTCTGTTCTCTAAAGGATCACTATATCGTTGCAGATTCAATGTTGTTGCACCTTTGACATATACAACATTTACAGTACAAGTCAACATGGCTGGCAGTCGAGATTTTGCTGCAAAAATTACGAGGTTTACTTTTTGTGCTAAAACACCTAAAGCACCCATCCAAGTCATACTTCCAGTCATCTGCAAGGAGAATGAGTTGACATTTTATAGATCAGAGATGGAAACATGTCAGCCTCTCATAGTTATCAGCATTGTTGATTCCCTATCTACATTATAAATGACGAAATATCTTTCATGAAGATGGGGCGAGGGGAAATTAATCAATTACCAGGAGTGACGTGCACAGAGTTTAAATGCTTTCAAAGCTGCTTTTGCAAAAACTTGGCGGGCCTCTGCTTCAGCCTCTGCTCTATCTGCCTCCCTAGTAGCCTTTTCGGCCTCAGCAATAGCAGCCTCGGCTTCTGCAACTGCCTTAGCTGCAGCATCCGCAGCCTCTTGGGCAGTCATACCTTGTATTCTCAATAGGCCTTGCTCAACTTGGGACTCAGTCACCATTTTGGTGGTGCCATTCTTTTCCAAGTTTGAAGTGTCCTTCTGATCTTCATCTATACGTGAAAGGGGGGTTCTTTTCTTTCCCTTTGATAAAGGAGAACTTGGTACAATTCTGTACTTGTGCTTTACCTGTGTTGAATAAAAGAACAATAGTCAAGAACCATATGACAACAAATATATTTGACCATATGAGATATGGCCTGTTCCCTGAGCAGCTTAGATGTTCTCGTCATGTCACTCTAAAGATAATCACTACAATATAAGCAACACCAACAGCGGAAAGAAGAAAAACATAACAATTACCTTGATCAACTTTCCAGCGGCTGTTAAACGCTTTAGGTTTCCTGCCAATAACTTTCTGAGTTTTGGGACTGCCCATTGTTTATCCTACAAATTGTAACACTCAATACATCAAATGGAGCTTAAACATGCTGAAGCAAAGCAAGTGAAGGGAAAACCCTTAATTCATATAAATATGATATGCTCTCAAACTAGAATACGAAAATATTACTGCAATATTTGATTTTGGAAAGGAAATAACTACCATGTATTTTCTAATGAAAAAGGGGTGAGGTATACCTCTATGTACATAGCAATCGAAGCTCCATCAGAGCCACCTGGCTCCTTCAAAGTAGCGATAGCCTCTAAAATCAAACTATCCAACCTACCATCATGGAGGGAGCAGGTTCAATGATTGAGTAAATCAAGTGTTCAATCACTAGATATATACATTCTAATATGAAAATCCTTAGTCCTGCAGAACTGAATCCTCGCCTATATTTGTGGAGATGTAAGTAACGTAGGCTTTATTTTCAGATACTATATTTCGTTTTTGTATAGCAAGCTATCACAAAATTCTGGGACAGAATCTGCTATAAATTCAACTTTCTAATTCTGAAATATAATCATCAATTATCCACATCATCCAAAGCATAAGTCCCGTGCATATGTTTGAAAACCTCAAATGAGGCTTGTACTAAGCTGATGCATATGAATTTAAGCACATATCAATTGAGAACATATAGTGTCTTGTTCCACTGTGATCTGCCCGTAGATTCTCAGGTATAGTTTACCAAATTCCAACATCAAGGGTAAGGAGTTGCCAATATGTATCATTAATCTGCAGAAAAATGATGAAGCAAATATTTAAATGTTCAGGTAAGATTTCGTACTTTGGAAATAGTTCCCTTGGACTCCCACTACGTCGTGATGTTGCAGCGGAAACTACTGCAAGAGGCTTGGCGTCAACAGCTTCTTCATTAGAGGGTACTACAGTGGTCGGAGGGCTAGAGCTCTGGTCATTTTTAAGTGTTTGTGGACTGCTCTTAAGTGCAAGCTTTGCCTTTTGCCTAGAACCCCAAATTGCTGTCACATTAATGTTTCTCCATTTATCCTGTCAACCATTAGTAAAGCTTTACACTTTCAATCCAGTACAACCAAGGAAAACACGGACATGAATCAGAAATAAAGACAACACACGAAAAGAACTGCTGATTAAGGTTATGCATCATACATACTTTGAGATCAACATTAGAACGCAGCTGCAAAACTGCACTGAACTCGGGGTCCATAAGGATAGTGCGCCATTTACCAGTCCCATGCTTAACCACTCCAGCTTTAAGGGCAGCCTCTTCTTCTGCTGTCCACTTTTGCTTAGGAGCGCCCATCAAACCCGAATGATCGTTCCCTCCTCTTGAAGGAATCTATCTCCAAAGTCGAAAACCTTAATTGTACATCATAAACAAAAGAACAAACGAAGAAGAGGCATTCAGAGACGAACAGTGGAACTGCATCTAGATCATCAAGTAAAGAATCATAGCAACGAGAGAGAAGAAAAAGGACAATGCCATAATAAAAAAGCCAACAATTCAACCCTCAATCAGCAAACCCATGCAGATTCAACCAACCTAGTACCGAATTCCTTGCAATTTCCCGCAAAGGTGGTTGCTTTTACTTATAATTTTGCGCAATCAGGAACCCAAATTCTCGAATCCAAATCATGGCGAATTCGACAAATAAATTCCCAGAAAGAAGGCACGGATCGCAGACCGAATTTGCAACGACGACGATTTCCGACCAAGAAAATTGGATTAAACAATATCAAACAATTGAGACAATCTAAAGCACTGTAGCGAGTGGCAAGTGAGGTAGAACACACAAAAGAAAAAAGGGCGGCTCCAACGAATTCCTCCATATCACAGTTAATTCATTACGGTGGGTTGGACATGAAGAGTGTGTACCTCACAAACAGGCGAGCCAGCGCAGCAGCAGGGGAAATGTGTAGAAGGAGAAGGAATTTACAAAGGGATCGTTTTTGTGTGCGAGAGGATACAATTGCTTGAAATTGGGGAATTTGGTGACTCGCTCACTCTAAGAAATTGGAGAGATGAAATCGGGAAAACATTTCTACTGCGTTTTTTCTGTGTATTTCTGGGGAGGAGAAGAGAAGAGAAGAGAAAAGAAAAAGCGAAATCCTGCGTCCCTCGCTCGCTCAGTAACAATTTGTTTGTTTATGAATGCTCAGTAATAATTTTCACTCGAGAGGAGTTAATTTTATATGACCCTTCGATTATCTCTTCCGTGTGGAATTAGGGTAATCGAATTGGAATAGGATTCTCTAAATATTTATTAGGGTTTCAAATTTGTCCTTCTATTATATTTTATGTTAAAATTTCCCTGTGGGCAACCGGTTCGGTAAACCCGAACCGAACCAAAACCGAAATAAACCGAAACCGAACTGTTGTTATTCGGTTCGAAATTCGGAAGGCAAAACCCTATACTTCGAAAACCAAGGTGTGCCCAATCGAACCCGAAATTCCGAATTCCGACCGAACAAACCGAAATTCCTCTCCCTTTCACACACAACCCACATTTACAAGCCCACTCTCACACATCCCACAACCCAAGCCCACCCTCACACACATACAGCCCACAACCCCAAGCCCACTCTCTGCCACTAAAACCCTAGCCCATTCCAAAATCATCATCTTCTTTTTCTTCTTCCACAACCAGCATCCTGCCTCTTTGCCGTCGCCATCCCCTGCCGTGGATGTACCGCCGCCGACTTCCTCTGGGCGGCCATTGGAGTCCTATCATTTCCCTCTCTCCATTCTCTTCTCATCGCCGGCCATTTATACTCAAAATCAAAAAAGACAAAACCTCATATTAGCAAACCTAGAACAAATCAGAATCAAACAAAAACAAAAACAAATGTTGAATCGAAGGAAAGTCTGGATCTGTTCTTGCTTCCCGCGGCGGCGCATGTGTCATCGGTGGCCTCTGCTGACCCGGGCGGTGCATGTGTCATTGGTAGCCTCTGCCAGTGTCCAGTGAGTCGGTGAGAGAGAATCAATGAGATTGGGGGTGATTGGGGGAGATTTTTGAATCTCTGTCGAAGGTGGAGGATGAGATGCATGGTTGAGGTTGGGGGATTCGGGGAGCGGAGACGATGGTCGGGGATAGAGGGAGATGAGACGAATCGATTTGGGGGAGAACGAAGAGTCAGGGAGGGTTGGGCTTTGTGGGAGCTGGGAACGACGAAGAGGCAGGGGCCAGGGAGGGGTTGGCTTTGTTGCTCTGTTTATGGGAAAGAGGCAGAGTTAGATAGCTGGAGAGAGGGAGAAAAAGCGGAGAAGAGCAAAAAGAGGAGCGAGAGCGAGGTAATGGGTGAAGGCAAAGAGGGGACGTCTTCACGCTGCATAAATTCGGTTTTGACAAAAAAATCCGAACCGAACCGAGCTATATTTCGGTTCGGGCAAAGAGGGGAAGACGTTAGGCGTATAGGAGATTACTAAATTACATTGTTCAAGAAGACGTTAGGCGTCAACTAGACGGGGAGTCACCGCCTGGCGTTCAGGGCGATTAATCGTCGCCTCACTAAATTAAATGTTGGAAAAAAAATCGAACCAAAAAGCTCTTAATCCACCATACTCATGCCTACAAATCTCAATCCATCATACCATTATGGGCATTACCCCTTTTCCATTTAAATTAGTAGCATACCCTACTATAATTTATCATTAATTCATTATTCATCATTCATCAACCCACCAAACGAGAGAGGGAAGGACGTGTGAGTCACAAACCTTCTCCAACTAGCACGATGGCGATCAACGACGACAACTATGGAGGAAGACTGTGCGATGGCGGCGAGGACGAGGCGCAATAGATGCTTGCGACGATGACCCTGTTGCGCTGCTGGAGACGACAGCTACGGTCTACTGGAGAGGAGGGACGATGCGGTGGTTGGCTAGAGAGGAGGGAGAGCTAAGACGACATTTGTCGGCTGTAAGTTCCCGTGCTGGAGGTTCCTTTTGGTTTGTGAATTACGCAACTTTTTCGGTTTTCCCTGCACTTAGCCCTAATTTTGGAATTTTAAATTGAACATTTGAATATTGATATTATTTAAGTGTGTTTGAATTTCACTATATGTTGGATTCAAGTACGAACGGTTACTTTTGTGTGATACTATGTGTTACTAACCATGGTAGATGAAATTTGATATAAATTATAAATATATAAATAATATATATATTTTTTCATATATTCGAGCTAAACCGAAATACACAATCAGATCATTAATAATCATCCACTTACTCGATCGGACTAACAAGCTAAACTGGCTAACAACCTTGGTATTAGCCCTTGATCTAAAGTTAAATTTGATAACTAAATTTTTTGATGAAATAAGAGGGGAACCAAACACAGCCGAGTTTTTTTTTCTTTTCAATTTTCACAATCTTCCATTTCCTTCTCCGTTCTCACGAGCCTACATCGCCGAGTTTCTCTACGCATCGTCTCCCTCACACCAAGCCGACGACGGTACCAGTGGGGCCTCAGCGGAATATGGCGGCCTCTCTCCAAAGAATTTGTGGCCGCGGCTGCCGCAACATTGGCGCAAGTCTCTCCCCCATCTCCCGACAGTTTTCGTCCTCAGCTTCCGATGCCCTGGTGGAGACGAAGCCCGGCGAGATCGGCATGGTCTCCGGTATTCCTCATGAGCAGCTTCGCCGGCGGGTAAACCCGGATAACCATTTTGATTCCGACGTCAATTTTACTTTCGTGATTTTGAGAAATGTCTCGAGGGTTTTTGGCCGTGCCTGATAAATTAGTCGGTGTAGTTTAGCGGATCGAAAGTTTTGATCTCTTTAATTTGGCTGAACTCGCCCTTCTCAATTGACGTTCTCTATTGTCAGAAAAATTAATTGATGTTCTCTCAGTGGTGTGGTAGTTTAGCGATGTGTAAGAGATGTTGCAATGTGATGATGGGTAATTGTGATTTGTCGAAACCCTTTCTGGATTTACGAAGTTTAGCTGCATCAGGAGGGATTAATTTCCTTGTCCTTTTAGGGATATCTGATAAAATTTCATATTGGATCCTTAGAGTTGGAGCTAATATACATATGCAAAGTTCCTGCATTGTGTCTCGTTATGCCCTGTTTGGTACCGAACTAAAAGCGGGAGAGGTTAATAGTATCTTTGCTCTACTCTTTGTATAGATCACGAGCTTTCTTTCTTCTTCTCTTTTGTTTCTTTCAAATCCTTCAACATAGCTAATTGGACTAGTTCCAGAATGCGTGTCCAAGACCATTTTTCTTCCTTTCTTTATGCAAAACCTGTATTGGGTTCATGCAGCTGGTTGCAGTGCTTTCTGTTTGACTGGTTGCTTTTGTCACAGTCTTATATTCTTAACTCGTGCGTTGTTGTGGGATTGGTGTGCATTATAGGTTGTAATTTACTCCCCTGCTAGAACTGCAACTCAGCAAGGATCCGGGAAACTTGGGAAGTGGAAAATCAACTTTGTGTCTACTCAGAAGTATGTGTTAATCTATGTACTTGCTATTGGAACATTGAAAGTTATGTTAGTTCTATAGGGTTTCTGTTGTGGTTTTTTTTTCCTTTTTATTTTTCTGTTCTCAACTTGAATTGGTAGGTCGTAAAACCAATGTTTTGCTATGCATTTTGACTAGACAATATGAATAATGTTTTGATACTTCGATTGCTCTAGTTTCTTACTGTTGGTTATTCCTTTCCAGTTTTTACAAACTCTTCTAATGTTTCTGTATTGCAGACATAGCTTCCAAACTTTATGAATTTTTTTTGTTTTGTTTCCTTTTCCATACGAGCAAAAAGTGAAAATGAAAGCTATGAAATAGTGCTCCTAGTTCCATTGTGCAATGACATGAAAGTTCCTTCATTTTACATGCACTACCCCCTTCCAGGATTGCATTTAGTGGCTATGTCTCTTGTGGAAAGGACCTTTTAACCTTCGGCAGCTCATGCAGTTTCTAACTTTGTTTGAAGGTGGGAAAACCCTTTGATGGGTTGGACGTCCACAGGTGACCCATATGCTAATGTTGGGGATTCTGCACTTAGCTTCGAAAGCGAAGCAGCTGCCAAGGATTTTGCTGCAAGACATGGTTGGGACTATGTGGTAGGTTTTTTTTCTTGCTGTCATTGTAGAATTCAACAGAGAAGCATGTTTCTTTCTTGGATTCTCTTCTAGTTTTATCACTGAAAGTTTCTAAGCAAGTGCTGTCATAATTGTACTGCATAAACATCTACCACCATTCAGCCAATATCAAGCATTTGAAGTTCCTCCATAATTTGAAACACCATAAGTTCTTACCTTTTCTATCATCCCTTCATATGGTAAAAGTTTAAGATGCAACACTCATCCTCTTTCATTTACCCATTTAAATTCTTTGATCATGTTTATCCTTCATATGTTGCTGGCCTTTCCTACTGATTTTGTGATTTTTTGAAACATCTGGAGTTAAGTGGGGTAACTACTGTGGTTCGGTGGTGTAATTTATGTCCGCTAGTTTCTATCTTTCCAGTTAGCTGGTTATGCAGTTTAATGTATATGATTGGCTGTAAGTATATATAATTTTCTTATTAAAGCAAAATCACTAGTTTAAATTGCTTGTTTTGATCAATATTCCTTTGGCTTATTTTCAGGTAAAAAAGTACCAAACTCCACTTCTGAAGGTGTGTGATTTTCCTCTGTGTAGTTCTTGTAGAGATTTGATTCTAGTTGTTACTTCCAGGTCAATATTGTGCACTGACTCTCTTAGGAGCTAGCAAGTTACAAAAACTAACTGTGATAGTTCCTCACCGCATCTAGTTTCTATGGTCGAATACTTGTTCGTAACCCGCAATATAGAATATCATTGAATTAACTTTATTGCTGTCCAATGACTCATAAGCCTCTTCTATTCCTGGGGTTCTGATACTTTCTAGAAGACACTTGTATTCCTAACCGATTCAGGTGTGATGTTAATCAAGTATATAGAACCTGTATCTCTCATTTGCTGTAGTCCTTTTAAGTGATTGCGAACTTTAAGTAGTGTCTTCCACCTTGTAGACCAAGTCTTTGCATGAATGATTCACATCATATACAAACCATTCTTATACTTTCATCTAATGGCTCGTTCAAATTAAACTGCATGATTTAACATTGTTTGAGATTTTTTGTTTTCACTTCCAGCCGAAGTCATACGCTGAGAACTTCAAGTTCAAGGGCTTGCCAGAAGCTGAGGGAAAATAATTCTGGTTATCAGCTGCCGCTGGCATGGTTCCCTAGTAGGACAAAAGTTGCACAAATTTGAGTGTCTTTACCTTTTCCCCCACTGCAAGATTCTCAGCAGGTGGCAACACTGTATTTTGCTGCAGATTTGTCTGGTTAAAGTAATAATGCAACGACTAGCCCTCTATATTCTTGATTCTAATCTTTGTACAAGTTCGGTCATCTGTATTGAGATGTTCTTGGGAAGAAAAGTATCGCAATAAGCCAAGGATTTTAAAATCATACCACCGGAGGTTTATACCGGAAAAATCTGTGATATGATATTTTGTACTAAAATCGTGGTTCAATTGTTTCATATTGTTAAAATGTATCAATAGTATTTTGGAAATAAGAATGAATGTGGGATAAAAATATTCTAACGTGTAAGGTAATTGATGATCACATACAATTTGTTTTTACAAAAGAACTAATTGAAAGTCGGTTCGCGGACCTTTTCTAAAGCCAATCAATCAGTGCCCGTTCCTCATATTTTTCTTAACCTAATTAATCAGCCTCGTGTGCGGAGACAGGAATAGATCTTCCTGTCCGAAATTCGAAGTGAAATTTTTTATTTTCCTATTCCTAGTCATCATCGATTGAAATTGACAAGAACAAGACTAAGGGCTCGTTTGCTTGTTGGATTTGAAAATGAAGGTTTTGAGTTTTAAAAACCTTTGGATTTATGATGGATTTGTTGCATCATGGATTTGGAAGAGTACATTGTTTGTTTAGTTGATTTTTTATCATGTATTTGTGATGGATTTGTCTCACATTTTTTCCTTCTATTGTCAAATCCCAAATGAAATGTGGGATTTACAAATCCGTGGGGTCCACGGATTTGGATCTAAAAAAGGGGTCCAAATCCGTGGACCCCACGAATTTGTGTCCCTCAACAAACAAAGGATTTGTGTCAACTCCATGATGCTTGGGATTTGGGTTCCAAATCCATCACCCAAATCCCAAAAGCAAACGACCCCTAAAGCGATTATCCACTCCAAACCACCAAGCAACAGTAGACCCCAACCATTAAGACGACCTTCCACAGCTACATTTATATTTTATTCCGTTTCTTCTGGCACAAAATATACAATAGGATAAATACAAACAACTCCTAGCTTGAGTGTTTGCTCAATTTCTGATTCTCAAGTCAAGCCGCTGACCAAATGCCAATACAGCTTTGAGCCTCAAAGGGCATCCGTTACAACACACCAGCCAGGAGCTATATTCTGTACAACTACTAAGTCACGACTTGGATCGGCTATTGCTATTTATTGCCAGCTGAATGCCTGGCAGTGAGCGTTATCCCACTTGTATCAGGAAGCAACTTCTTCATGTAGTACTTTGAGTTACGAGACAAATTAATCCTCTTCCTTCTTCGTTCAGGAATCAGGTCAATTGAACATTCAGAGAAACCCCGTCTTTTGAACCTGCAAACAAACATAAAAGCCAACCATTCACAGGATTCATGGGATAATAATGGCAACACTCGTTCGAGCAAAAGAAGACAGGCAACTGTCAGTGTATTTTCTTAACAAAGGACATGGATAACAAACCAATCTGCAGTGCGGGTAGTCAGGAGGAACAGCGTTTCCACACCCAGTGAGGATGCCTTCTTCTCCATATAATCTGTAGAACAATGGTCCGGTTCAGTCCCATTTAGAACAATAGTTCATGGCTTCAAAGCAAAAACTTCAGAACAAGGACCTACATACCTAACAATTTGTCTCCTTGCCCTTGCCCACGACAATCAGAAGAAACTGCAATAGCTGCTACCTCTGCACATTTATCCTCAAAGAAAGGGAAAAGAGCAGCGCAAGCAATGATTTGACCTTCTCTTTCCACCACATAATACGAATCTAACGACTTAAGCAGCTGCAAAGCAGAAATAGAGATAAAGTGAAGCAGTGAGTTCTGGATCAAGTGAAAAGGCATTATCTAGCAAGTATCCAGCTGTTCAACGCAGTTTGAATAGAGATAAATTGAAGCAGTGAGTTCTGGATCAAGTGAAAAGGCATTATCTAGCAAGTATCCAGCAGTTCAACACAGTATGAAAATGCAGCGCAGGAGTAAACAACCTCTTCATCCGTCCTTCGAACCAACACTCCTGCTTCTTGTAAAGGTTGTATGATCTGCTTTATTCCAGCAAGGTCATTCGGCCTAGCCATTCGGGTTCCTTCATATAGGTCACTGTGACAGGGGACATCAATTGCGCATAAATGATTCAGCACAAAGAAAGCATCACTAAACACTACACAAAAGTTTAATCACACAACCACGTGTAACAATCAAGTGGCATAACATAATAATTTCCCTGGTCTACCACATTTATGCTTTAACCTATTTATAAATGCAATAAGCAAGTAGGCAAACAAAGAACCAACGGTAGTGTTTCTGAATATGAGATTTGAATGGAGTTGTAGACAGCCACGTACCTAGCTACCATAGTTCCCATCCCATCTCTTTTGAAGAGTTCTAACAGTAAAACCCCACCGATTGTACCATCTAGTAGATGCACTCTTTGGACTCCACCCTGAAAGGAAGATATGCCAGAGGGTGTGACACTTGAGATTGAACAACTGGACTCTGAAATAACTAGAACAGCAGAGCAGGCTTTGTGATGAAACAATCATAAAAACTATTTGATAAGTAAGTCTGAAATAGCAAATGCAAGTTTATGACCTAAGCAAATAAAGCAAGAGTTTTACTCTACATCAGAAGAAAGAGAAAAAAAATTGATACAACAATGTAAGTTTACTTGATCTTCCATTGTTTCATGAAATACTAATACAACAATAGATTTTGTGGACTGAAAATTCAACCTACTTTGCACAGCACCGTGCTAGGTTCACTAGTACGAACAAAAAATAAATTTAGGTTTGAATTAAAAGACATCATTGTGGGACAAATTCCCAAAAAAAATAGTGTTACTGTTCCTAATAAATTGCCACTCCATAAAAGAACAATACCTATCAGGAGTCTTTAAAATTTACTAATTGTATATCGAAAGATGAAAGCAGCATAGGAGAAACGAAGGTTGCTATGGTATCCACTTTCAAGCACACTTGGGTTGGCAAAAACTAGGATTCAAGGTAAGCCCAAAAGACAAAGCAGACACCAGTAAACATCAACATAAAGATCTTCAACTTACTTTGCAAACAAAAGCTGCAGCAGCCAATTCCGAGAGATAACCGTGCGATCGACTGAGCCTTTCCTGACCACCAATGGCAAAACCTTGTTCTCCTGACCACAATCCACCTCCGTTGTCAAAACCAACACCATTATGAAATGCTGCATTGTGTTTCGTGTTGACAGCTATCCCATTCTGTGAGGAAGCAACTATGGAAATGGAATCCGTATCTTCGACAGAAGAAGAAGGATCCTCTTCTGCAACAGCCTTCACATAATGAGCGGCTACCTCACTTTGCTTAGCCCGTTCACGAATCAAAGTGTCTGCTTCCTCGAGAGTTAAGAAACGAATGAGGTGCCCATTCTCATCAAGAATAGGACCATCCATTATGCAAATAAGTTTGTCTGCTCCAATTGCTAAGGCACAAGCTGTAGCAACTTCGTATGTGCTGAAAACGTCAAGAAAGATAAACAGCAGTTCCCAATATGATTAGGTAAACATCATTGTTGCAGTATCATTGCATACCCAAGAAATATCATATATTGGACAAACTATTTCACTGAACGGAGAACTTCGTGCACAGCTATTCCGAGTTGTGGAAATGATTCATCATTCAAGAGTATATAGAAAAGAGGTGCTCAACATACTTGCAATTCAAAACTTCACCAGAGCTTGAATAGCCCAAGTTGCTTAGCACAACAATGCAACCACTGTCAAGCCTCTCACCCATACGGTCAACATCTACTCTCTTCACTTCACCTGTTGCCCCAAAATCAACACCTCCAACAACTCCTCTTCTCTACAGAAGGACATCATAAAAGAATTTAGATGAAGGCATGACCATTGTGCTAATGGTCAAATAAAGAAGGAAGCAATACAAAGAATTAGCGGTTTATCCTCTCAAAGTACCAATTGTTCTGCATTGAAAATGTACCTTGGCTGCGAGAAAGTTCCCACTAGCAACACTGACTCCCACGTCATGCCACCTGCTACTGTCACCATGCCTGCGCACATTACATATGGAAGGTCCAGGAGAAAGTTTAGCCTCTATCATCACCCGAATCTTGCCAGCCGCTTCCATTGATGCAGCCAGAGCTTCTGGGTCAGTAATTCTGTACGGCCCCACATGCTTAGGCTCATGCCCTGCAAATAAGCAATCGTACCTCATAAATTGCCATCGAGTGGGACTGCGGAAGATGCACAAGAGCTTGACAAGACAGGAGCAACACCAACAAGTTACCTCTCTCAGCCAACAGATTATCAATTTGAACATGCGTCCCTGGAACGATCACGAACCTAATTCCCAGGTGATGAAGAAATGCTATGTCCTGCAAAAAGGAGATGCGTAAAACCCATCAATGACTGATTACAAAGTAAAAGAAAGAGAGAGTTTGAAAGGGTCAATTCGTCGATCAGCTGGTGGGCAGCAAAAATGACTACCCAGATATTAAAGCAACGAACTTGCCTTGAGAATCGCATCTAAGTAAGGACTGGACACAATTTCACCAGAGATAATAACCACAAAAGTCCCGGTCCGATGAGCCCAGAGATAAGGCCAAGCTTCCCGGAACCACCTCACGAACTGTTCGTCCTCGAAGGAGTTTGAATTCGCTCCTTCTTCCTCACCGCCGCCGCTAACTATTCCCTCGCTGAACACATTCCTCTTCGTGGCCGCCGTTGCAAACTTGCCACCATGCCTACTCCGTCCTCTGTTTCCCTCCCTGTCGTCGATCAAAGCCGCCGCCGCCAAAGCTCGCGGCGCCGGGGGAGGACTTGATAGGCGGCGGAAGTCAAGCTGTGAAACGCTGCGTGGCGACAACGACGAATTAAGAAGCGACGAGGAATGCAGACGGCGGCGGCGTCCGCGATGGGTCTGGAAAGAAGCGGAATGAGGAGTAATAGAAGCCATCGGAGGATTGTACGGGCCTCTGTAAGGAATGAAGGAAGAAGGAAAAGCGAGACTTTGTGGTTGGTGGGGAACGTAAGTTCAGGAGGAGGTAGGTAACTCTAACTAGTTAGAGGCCGCCATTGTCGTCGAGCTTGCTTTTTCTAGAGACTCTTCTTCTGTATCGTAATCATGCGTATATCCCGGTGAAAATAAAAATAAAAAATTCGAAGAGGCAAAATTCAAAAGAGAAGCAAGAGGAGAGACAACTTCCCTTTCCTTCTCTTTTTTTTCGGTAAGAAGGCAGGCACAAAAGCGCCTTGAATCATGTATTAATAATCCGAGTTTGGGAAATTCTCATAACATCATAGTCAAGCCATCTACAAAGATCTG
Source organism: Linum tenue (assembly GCA_946122785.1). Taxonomy (NCBI): domain Eukaryota; kingdom Viridiplantae; phylum Streptophyta; class Magnoliopsida; order Malpighiales; family Linaceae; genus Linum; species Linum tenue. The sequence continues at coordinate 59,924,786 of CAMGYJ010000004.1, forward strand.
AACACCACACATCAACATGATGTGTTCCAAAAGTGAGACTATGGCCTAAGTTAGCCAGAAAATCTGCAGTGCGATTTCCTTCCCTATACACATGTGAAATAGAGACGTCCCAGTCACGATCCAAAAGGTTGTTCACATGTTTAGCCAGAATTCCGTGTCGGTGATCATCATCAGAACGATCCCTAATGATAGCAATGGCAGTAGTTGAGTCCAACTTAAGCTGCACTTTTCGAAAACCCCTCTCCCAAGTCAACTGCAAACCAACAATCGCCCCTTTCAGCTCAGCAGCAGTAATCGAACACTTCCCCAGATTGCAGGCAAAGGCAGAGCTACATCTACCAAGGCTATCACGAAGGAGACCTCCAGCTGCTGTAGACCCTAAGGGAGAGAGGACAGAGCCATCAGTCTGAGCCTGTACCCATCCCTCAGGAGGAGGCCTCCAACCGATTTCCTCTTCTCTTCTTTCAACAGGCGGTTTGAAGCTTCGCTCAACATTGTGCAGTGCCATTTTGTAAATGCTGAACCAAGCCTCAATTCTGCAGATGAGGGACTTTTCCACATAAGCCTTCCCATCCATACACTCTTCATTCCTTTGTTTCCAAAGTTGCCACACAATACGTCCAAAATCGACGCCATGGGTATCATCACTTAAATTGGCAGACATCCACTCCTTAAAGGGCAGATTGCTTTCTTTATTAGTGACTTTGCACATGAATTTTTCCCAGATGGCTGTTGTTTTGCTGCATTTCCTCAGATTGTGCTCTGTAGTCTCTTCCACATCTTTGCAGTGGCTGCAGTTTCCATCAGTAGTCATCTTCCTCTTGACTCTTTCCTTGTTGGTAAGTGGCCTGTCATGCATCACAAGCCAGAGAAAATGTTTGGTGCGGCTTGGCCCTTTCCATTTCCAGAGTTTCTTCCACATTGACTCACCTTCAGAATTGGTTTGGTCCGCTGCAAGGCTATATGCTGACTTCAACCTAAACCTTCCATCCCTTTCCAAACCCCATATGCTCTTGTCCTCTCCCAGGTTGCTTTTAGGTGGTTCCATACCAGCAATCAGGGAGATAATGTTCTGGGGGAGGCATTCATGGAGCTTCTGCCAGTTCCATTCTTCATTGTCATCAGTCCACTCCGCAACTGAACTATCTTCCTGCTGCAAGTCAGCAGTCTGCAGAATATGGTCTCTCAGCGTGATGTCATGGTCCAGCCACGGGTGATTCCAGAAGCTTGTTGTCCTTCCATTCCTAATGTTCCAGCAGGTGGCACTCCTCATGAGGGGCATTGCCTTCACAATCGCTTTCCACAAAGCAGAATGATTGCTTCTTTTCATAGCCACGATCTGCCCATCAACATGTTTGAAGTATTTTCCTTGCATCACCTGCACCCAAAGATCAGAACCATTATTAAGAATTTGCCATGCAAGCTTGATCATGAAAGCCATGTTCAAACTTCTAGCAGTTCTTAAGCCAAGTCCCCCTTGGTTCTTAGGTTGACACACTTTATCCCAAGAAACCAAATGCACTTTCTTTTTCTCCTCATTGGATCCCCAAACAAAACATCTAATCTTTTTATCAATCAATTCACAAACAGAGGCAGGAAGCAGAGTGGTTTGCATAGCGTAATAAGGGATGGCATTAAGAACTGAGAGTGCAAGGGTCACTCTCCCAGCTAACGACAAGGTTCTAGCTTTCCACGAGGTGAGTTTCTAGTCAATTTTGTCAATTATGTACCTATACGTGTTCCTAGTAATCCTCCCATGAATGACAGGAACACCAAGGTACCTTCCTAAGTCTAAAGTTGACTGAATTCCAAGCCTATGACACACATTCTTCTTGTCCCTATCCTTAGTATTCTTGGAGAAGAAAATCCTGGACTTCTCCTTGCTTACAAGCTCTCCTGAAGCCAAGCAGAAACTCTCAACACATCTATTAATGACATCTGCTTGTTTCAAGGAAGGTTCAGCAAAGAGAACCAGATCATTAGCGAAGAAAAGGTGGGAAAGGGGAGGCCCTCCAGGGGATAATCTCAATGGTTTCCACTTAAACTCTCTAACTTCTTCTAAGATGCAATGGCCTAATCTCTCTACGCGGAGGAAAGTTAATCTGCTAATTTGAAGATTCGTTAGCAGATACTAACTGATATCCAAAATACATGAACTAGTATCCAAGTACTAAAATATCTAGAGAGCACAGACTAATATTCAAAGTTTGCTAACTGATATCCACCATGAATAAACTATTATCCCAAATTCACAAACTAATATCTAGACAACACAGAATAGTATCCATACAGCACATAATTAGTATCCAGATAACACATAAGAGTATCCCTATTGAATACTAGTTGGTTGATTGTGGATATTAGTTGGTATCTGCTATCTGGATACTAGTTTGTGATGTTTTGAATACTAGTCTGCGCTATCTAGATACTCAGCAGACTTGGATATTAGTTCATACATTTTGGATATTAGTTAGTATATACTAACGAATCTTCAAGTTAGCAGAATAACTAGGCTGTTCTCTGCTTAGTGACGGCGTGGTAGCAGATTGGGTGAGTAACCTTATAGTGGAGGAATTTTATAATACTATATAGTATTGGGGGAAAAATCCCAAAGTACACTAGTTCTTAAAAAAATTCTCAAAATACATAAGTTATAAAAAAATGTCCAAAACTACACAAGTTTGGCATTCACCATTTTTGACAAACACAGTGAATATAATCACCGCTTTTGTCAAACACGGTGAACATATCACCGTTTTAAAATAAAACGGTGACGTGTTCACTGTCTTTGTACAAAGCGGTGAAAACGTCACCGTCTTAGGGCAAAGCGGGGAACATATTCACTGCCTTAGGCTAAGGCGGTGATTATTTCCCACGTTTACCTAACCTGGTAGGTGAAAATTAGGTCACAACTACCTAATGTTCACCGTTTGAGACAAAAGCGGTGATGTTGTTCACCATTTGAGACAAAGGCGGTGAAAACTGTCCGGTTTTCCTTTAAATACCACTCCCACCTGCAGTTCTAAAAACGTAATCCCTCCCCCCTCTTCAAATTTCAGTAGCCAAAATCGAGCAACATACACAGAACATGAAGTTTCGGTATGATTTAATTTTCGTATTAATTCCTAATGGTTGTTTTTAGTAGTTATATTGTTATGTTATGAATTACTTATCGTAGCAAATATGGCCGATGTTATGAATTAATGGAATTATGCTAATAGTTACTTATTGTAAATTTTAGATATGGGTAAATTCAAGAAGTTTCAGCTTATTATTCAGTGGAATGGAAGAATTACAAACTCTGACATAGGGATTGATTATGAGGACGGTGTATCCACTAAGCTGAAAATTGAGTCGCGATTCAATTTTCAAGAACTCTGTGATATTTGTGCAGACAGGGGTTGTACGAGCGGACATACGAGACTTGGTAAAATTACTTACCGGTATCCATGTATCAGTACTGGCGGGCTTGTGTACCAAGAAGTTGTCATAAACGATGATGACGCGGTTACGATGATGTTACAGTTCCTAAGCGATAACGGGATGCGGCAAGCAGAGGTGTATGTTGAGACTGAGGCGGTCGGTGAAACTCATTCTCACCAGTATTCTTATGATGATGGTTTTGCAGGAGGGTACGGATTCGGTGGTAGTTCGAGCAACTACGAAGGAGGTGGTTATACAGGAGGTTACGGAGAGGGTGGTAGTTTAATCAACTACGGTGGAGGTAGTAGTGTAGGATGGGTGCCATCGGAAGAATACTCGCAACAGGATCAACCTGCCGATGGCGTTCAATGGCCTGCTTGGGGGCCTGAGTGGGCTGAAATCGAGAATACCATTCGAGCAGGGTGTACTTCACATGAGCGAGAAGACGATGTTGGTGATGGTGGTCATGTTGATCCTTCTGGGCCGAGCTATCCATTCGACTCGAGCGACGATGATACTGAGGAAGATTTGAGATAAGTGAGCGAGGAGGAAGATACTGATGATAACAACGACAAGGCGGTATTTCGTGAGGCACCGACGCCATACTACACACAGGTTCCTACTCAATTTTTACATAGTCAGAATGATGCCCCCGACTTTGTCCCTACGCCAGTGTATAATCCGACAACCAATTTGGAGGTGGGTATGGCGTTCTCATCGAAGGACGCTGTACAGGATGCCTTTACCAAAGAGGCCTTGAGGCGCAATTTTGAGTGGAAGGTAAAATATTCTGACAGTAAACAATTACATGTCATATGCAAGAATGATGCAGAGGGCTGTACGTGGCAACTGCGGGCTGCAAATATGAAGAGAAAGGGTGCCTGGGTGATTCGAAAAGCTGAGACCAACCACACTTGCTCCTCGTCCATACGTTCCCAGGATCACAGGAAACTTAAAGCAAAGAAAATTGGGAGAACTATTAAACACCTTATTGAAGCACAACCAGATATCAAGGTCAAAGCTATCATGGCCGAGGTGAAGGATCGACATTCTTACACGATAAGGTACAAAAAAGCATGGCATGGAAAGCAGAATGCCATGCTGAGGTGTATGGTGATTGGGAGGATTCGTATGCTTTACTCCCTAGACTTATGGTCGCAATGGAGGAGTCCAACCCTGGGACCTTTTTCGTGCCAGTATACAACAATGTATACACTGAGGATCAAGTTCGAGTAAAGGAGAAGTGATGTTTCAGCGTCTTTTTTGGGCTTTCAAACCATGCATTGACGGATTTGCGTTCTGCATACCGGTTATTCAGGTATTTTAACACATGTTTACTATTTGAAATGTTTCTATTCTTGCAGACCAAGTAAATTTCATACTAATTACTTCCTAATATTTAATTAGGTTGATGGAACCTTCCTTACTGGGAAGTACAGAGGAACTCTTCTCATTGCCACTGGCGTTGATGGAACCAGGCGGATTTTCCCGCTTGCATTTGCAATAGTGGAAGGGGAGAACAGCTTAAGTTGGGCATGGTTCTTTGACCAACTACACGAACACGTGACACAGCGGGAGGGTATTACGATTATATCCGATCGACACGCGGGGATTAGGAATGTCGTGAGTGGTTTTCCTGACGAGTGGGGATGGACATGGCGCTGGTGTATTCGACACTGACTCGCCAATTTCCAACACAAATTTGGAAAGAAGAAAGACATCAAAAATCAATTGTGGCATGCAGGTACTAATGTCCTTTAATGCGAGTAAACTATGTGTTTAATAATTTGTTGTTTATCATGTATTGACCCTTTCTATATTGTTCACCTTGCAGCGATTGCACATCAGCCAAAAAAGTATGAGCAGAAGACGAAGACGATCTGTCAGACTCACCTAGCTGGAGCAGTTTGGGCGGAAGGTCAAGAATTGGCCATGTGAACGTTCCATATGGACAACGGTGCCAGATGGGGCATTGCAACTACCAACCATGGAGAAAGTATAAATAATGTGTACAAGGGCCTTCGAGCGTTGCCTATTTCTGTCATAGTGGAGATGTCATACTGGAAGGTCAACGAGTGGCGGGAGGATAGGCCACGACATCCCTCCTTTGCTCTCGGATACAACTCAAGAGGTTGTTCATAAGCCTGCTCAACCACTTCACGTGGGTATGGATCCCAAATAACCTATATTCATTCAAATAATGCAATTTAAGTTTTTGTACAACTTCAAATTGTTGGTACAACTTTATTGGTGCTATAAGTTTTTGTCTTTATGGTACAACTTAAAATTGTACCTTTAACGTTATGGTACAATTTGAATTTGTACCTATACGTTTTGTAAAAATTCTTTTATGGTACAACTTTGTATCTATATGTGATGGTACAACTTCAAGTTGTAAAGTTGTACCATAACATAATTGTACAAATTTCTTTATGGTACAACCTAAACTTATACATTTAATGTTATGGTACAACTTCAAATTGTACATTAAAGCACCAATACTATATAGTATAGTAGAAGTAGGGATGGCAAAAAAACCCGAACCCACGGGTACCAATCCGACCCAACCCGGTCAACGCGGGTGTTGACGGGTTTTGGGCCGGGTTTGGGTTTAAACCCGTTCACTATTCACCGGGTTGGGTTTGGGTTTAGGTAAACCCGACCCATGGGTACCCGCCCACACCCATATAATTAATTTTCTCGATATATTTAATATTCTAAATAACTAATCTCATTTATGTTCGTGGAGACATGTCTAATTTTTTCTTTCTAATTGTGTAGAATGAAGTTGATGTTATCGAGTGGAGAGTGAAGAAACTTAATTGAAAGGAAGAAGCTTTCAATTAATCATGTTATTTATAGATAATTTGTAATTTGCTTCAATTTTCTTGAATTTTCTAGATTGGTGTTGATCAATTTGTATAGTTAATTTGTGATTTGCTTGAATTTTCTAGAATTGTGTTTTATATATGGATAATTTGTATTGAGAGATTGATATTTGACTTTAATTTTGACAGGAACTTGTTATTGTAAATTTTTTGCGACAAAAACCCGTGAGTACCCATGAACCCGCGGATACGCAACGGGTTGGGTTGGGTTTGAGTTTTTCAAACCCAGTGGGTTTTACTCTGGGTTTTTTTCACGGATAAACCCATGGGTTTGGGTTTGGGTTTGGCAAAACCCGACCCAACCCGACCCATTGGCATCCCTAAGTAGAAGTGCTCACTTATAGTGAGTAACCATGAGTAACCCGTCCACATCAGCATCCATTTTTCTGTTGGAAAGCCTTTTTTATCTTTTCCCTTTAATCTTTAACGGACGATTTCTCTTTCGTATTAAGTTGAAATTTAAATTTGTTTGCACAGATAAATCAGATTAAATGCGCTCTTCAAAATGATATCACTTTGATATATTTTTTAAACAAAAAAAATTGAGTCATTTTTTACTAGTCTATAGCATATGGTATTGAAATAAGACCATACATATGGTTTGAAAAGCGTACCATGGTGGTATGAGCAAACCAAGACTGTAGGATGGTTGAATATATGATAGTAGAAGTATATTAACTGTCATTTACGACTTTTAACATTGTGTACCACAAGATACCACCTCGTATCAGGGTGGTATTGTGTGGTATTTTTTGTCCTGTAATTTGTTCACCCAGAAATTTGTAGATCCAATAGATCATTATGAACTCATTCCTTCTGTGCAAACGTTTTCAAAAACGAATAAAAAATGAAGAAGATACCATCTGTGCAAAAAAAATTGAAATCCGAGTTAAAACGAAGAAGATATGAGCCGATTAAGAAAGCTAGGGAAAATAAAAATGACATTTAATTCTTCATCATTATATGATTTATATCTAGAATTTTTAAATGAAGGGTTCAAATTTTGTTATTGATGGGTGCACAACCATACTGTATGCACCCTATCTTGAGTCGGTCGACGTGGCTTTTCATAATAATTTACCAAATTGTGTTTGCCCTCTTTCCTCCTAAAAAGTAAAATCAGATGGGGTTGTAGACTAGTACCGGTACGGGGAAAAAAGATCATGAATTTAATTCAACCCTCTTTTACCGGTTTTTCAATGGTGCCCATTTATACTGTCATGAGTGTGCTATGAGTGCGGTACAACTAGAGTTGGAAGTTTGGTACTGTTATTTGGGATATAACGAATACCGTACCGAATTTGTCTATATTTGGTATTACCGAATATATGTATTATTTTGTGGGATTGGGATTGAATTTCAGTTGTCATTCGTATTAGGGATTACAGGATCGAGATATACCGAAATACCGATCAATACCGAAATATAAGCTAGTGCGTAATTTATCCTTTGAACTAGACACTCTCATTCACTACTAGGCGACCCTCAACTACCAATAGTGTCATTTAATTGTACATAGATCATTCCATCACTATTTCACACTAGTATTAGTCGTCTCTTAACCTCTTTTTTTTTGACAAAAGATAATCAACTATATTGATTGAGACAAAAGGTATTACATCATGGAACCCAGCCAGGCCTGGAAATCAAACAATCGAAAAGTAGTCGAGAACAAAGCAAGGTCCTTTCTAGCCTCCAAATGAGCTACCCTATTGTTACACCGACCTACAAAGCGAACATTAAGCGCACTACAACTTGTAAAAATTCCAATGAGTTCTTCAAGAACCGCCCCAATCCGATCATCACTCGCTTCCCGCCGAGTAATTTTATCAATGATACTCTGGGCGTCCCCTTGGAAACAAGCATCTTGAAACCCCAAATCTAGACACCAAACCACCGCTTCCCGAAGAGCCAACACCTCAGCCACCAAAGGGTCCTCATTATCAGGAAATTGCACTCCCCGAGCCAGCAAAACATTCCCAGCAAGATCCTTAATCACGATTCCTCCAGCCGAATGGGACCCAGACTTCGTTGCCCCATCCCACATACACGTAAACGAATGCACAAGAGCGGTCGATCCCGTCGTAACTTGAGGAGGACAGGGAATCTGAACCTGGTCTCCCGGGAGCCGCATCCATTCGTGGTATTGTTGATAGAACTGACGCAAAAGCGAAGGAATCCCAAACTGTTTACCCTCAAAGACTACCCAGTTACGCGATTTCCATATTCGCCAAAGGACAGCTACCACCGCCATGAACAGATGAAATTAAAGATATTCGTCAAATTAAAGATCACCAATTACAAGAACTTGAGATATTAGCTCTAGACAACTCAAGACTCTTTGCTTAGTCTCTTTGCCCTAAATTAAACAATAAAATCTAATATATATAATTATTAATTACAAAGGTAATCAATTTTGTATTTGATAATACCGATTGGGATACCGAAATATTTAAGGATTGGGATTGGGATACCGAAATTATTTAGGGATTGAGATTGATTAGGGTATAATTCGACATTTGGGATTTCGGTATTTGGTATTGGGATACCGTACCGATTTCCACCCCTAGGTACAACTATCTATTGACTCAAGTTAGGGTGCATAAATTTTGGTCGTGCATATTTTTATAACTTAATTCAGACATTTTTTTGTGAGTCTAGAAAATTCATATCTCTAATTGGGGAATTAAAGACATTTTATTCTCTCTAGTTTTCATTATTGGTTTTTATCTTCTTCGTTCTAACTCGGATTTCAATTTTTTTTTTTTTGCACAGATTGAACACGTTCGTTGTGCTCTACAAAATGATATCCATTTACAATATTTTTGAGAATTTTTTTTCCATACCTCACGTTACTAACTTCATACCATATGGTATTTCCTTCATTTTTAAGTCGTTTTTGAAATTTTTTGCATAAAAGGAATGAGTTCATCATGCTCTATTGGATCTACAAATTTATGGATGAAAAAAATAAAGGACCAAAAACTACCACATAATACCACCCTGGTATGCACATAATACCACCCTGGTATGCGGGGTGGTATCTTGTGGTACACAATGTTGAAAGTCGTAAATGATAGTTAGTATACTCCTACTATCATGTATTCAACCATCCAACAGTCTTGGTATGTTCATATTACCATGGTACGCTTTCATACCATATGATATGCTCTTATTTTAATATCAATCGATACCACTATGGTATAGACTAGAAAAAAATGTCTATTTTTGTTTGTTCCAAAAATATATCAAAGTTGATATTATTTTGAAGAGCACAATTATCTGTGCAAAAAAATTTAAATTTCGACTTCAAACGAGAGAGAAATCGTCTGTTAAATATTAAAGACTTTCCAGGAGAGAGAGAGGTGCTGATGTGGCAGATTCTGGTTGGATTACGCATGGTTATCTGCTCCCTATTATAACAAAGCAACACTATCAACATCAAATCGTAGATTTGTACAATTTATTTTAACAAGTTACATTACTTTTCAAGAAACAGTTAAGTATATGGAAGTTTGATTCGAGTGTATTTGTACATCTTTTACCTCTTCATATCTTTATTTTTTGGGCTAATTCCACTAGAAAGTCCAAACTATCGTAAAAGTTTCGTTTGTGACCTAAACTATTCTATATGACAAATCTCACGCAAACTATATGCGTTTCGTGGTATTTGTGTTCTAAACTATTCAATATGAAAAATCTGGTACAAACCACATAGATGCTGACTAGATTTTATGTTAAATACTAACGATCAGTGCCGTTCAACATTAACAAAAAAATAGTTCGTGCCAGATTTGTCATATTGAATAGTTTAGGACACAAATGACACTTTTGAATAGTTTGGGCTTTCTAGTGGAATTAACCCTTATTTTTTTGACTTGGTACTCTTTGTTCCTTTACCCATTTTAGGCTAGGTTGTGCTTCTTTTGTCATAAACAAGGTCCTAGTACGTGTGGAAAGCTCGATGACGAGTTTTAGGATATTTGAAGGTCAAAACGAGCCAAAAAGTGAAGGATGTGCAAGGTTCATGGGTTGCGTGCAATGTTCATAGTTTGGGGGGGGGGGGGTGAAAATCAGCCCAAAACCGTGAAACAAACACATTTCCAGTAGCACATCTCCTTCTCGCGGGCATGGTTACACGCCCTTGAGGCGGAAAATAACAACAAAACCATGAAGTATGCACAAAACGTTACGTTTAAGCTGAGATCATGTTTTACACTATTCACGACCATGAAGTTGGGTTTTTTAGCCCAAAACATACAAGGGGTGATTCTAGAGAGAGAAAGACCTATGAGGGTTGTTGGAGCTATTTTGGAGGTGCAAATCACCATTGAAGCTTGAAGAACATCCCCTAGAAGATGAAGATTGAAGATTCTAAGCTCATACTGCATTCTCTCTCTTCTTCTCTATGAATTAGCTTTCTTTCACTTTGGTAGATGAACCCTAGTTATTCATTTTGGTTTGAATGTTGATGTATGTGACAAATCCTATGATGTTTATGATGAATTGCATTAGTCTTGATCCCACTGCATGTCAATTGAGCTTTTAACGTAGGAGAGAGAATATATCTCCAAGTTGAATAGAGCACCTTCAATCATTCACTATGGATCTTTGAAAGAGTGTGATAGGATCCATAGTAATGTATTGGGCTTGTCCAATCATGGGAGTTGGTTGTGAACACCTCAATTGCCTAGATCGGTTGTGTGGTACACCCCAGTGAGGAGTGCAATTGAGCGGCGTTGGATGCACTCCAATGGGGAGTCCAATCTAGTCTAGAATTCTCCATGGTGGAAGTTATTTTTGGGGGAAAAAAATCTTAAATAGATATGAGTATAACCTAGAATGAGGTAGGAAGAATGACATATTTCAAGTGTAATAAAGGCACATGAAACTTTGACCAAAGAAGTTTACCCCATAAAAGAGGATGGTGGTGAATTCTTATAGACCCCCACACCACCTTAACATAATACTTGTCTAGCGGGTTCCTTCCCACCTTACTGATTTGGTCCTTCACCATATATGTGGAATTGAATCCATGGTCAATCCTCAATAATTGACCCCAAGTCTAGGAGTCGCTTGGGTAGTCTTCAAATTGTAGAACCTTCTTCCTTTGAGTTTGTAACGATAAGTCTAAGCTGCCGAGAAGTAGAGATGGTATATAGGAAAGTGGCCCCCCACCTGAACCCATTGTTATCCCTATCTAGAAGGAGCATTCATCCAACACATAAGAAGCAATTACAACAAGAGATGGACAAGCAACATTCCACACTAGTAGATCTTTCAGTCCAATTCCACGCTCCAGCTTGGAAAGAATAACTAGAAACCAAGAGATCTTAACACGGCCAAATTACGTCATGTTACACAAAATCCAATCATACCTTCTGAACCTAAGAAATTATCTTCTTTGGTAGAAAAAAGGTTAATCCAATATTAAAGTATCGGATAAAACATATAGGAAATCAACTCAATCCATCCAACATATGGGACTATAAAATGTTGAAAAAAGGAAATAAAACATGTCAGCTTCTCGTTTCTTCCTTGCACCATGATTTGAGGGGTAAGCTGGAACAGTGGGCTCACACCCACTTTACCCACCCTTGGAACAATTCAAAAAATAATCAATGAGATGTAAATTGCTCGAAAATGCCACTCACACCCCAAAATAAGCACCCCTCCATTTTCATCTCTTCCCCAATAGAGGGTAAACGTTTAGCTACATCTCAAGATAATCCAAGGTACTTGAGTGACAAAATCCTCTCCTGAAACTTAGAAATGTGTTAAGCTAAATCGTGAGCTTTTCTTAACGTTTCCAAAAATAGTAAACACTTTTCGAATGTTGTCTACATTTTAAATGTCATAATAATTAATTATATCAAAAGGATACTTTTTGAAGTAAAAATCAAAATAATAATTAAATGTCATAATGACACATCAAAAGTGGTGTGAAATAAATGTCATAATACCTATAACTGATTTTTTTTAATTTAAATGTCATTATAATAAATGATTATTAATATAATGTGTTTTAATTTTAAATATTGTAATAATAAATTATTATCCAAATATTATTGTGCAAAAAGTAAATGTCATAATAACTTCACAAAAGTTTTATAATAATAAATTATTGGTAAAGGTTATTAATTATTATTAAAATGAAATGTCTTAATAGTACATGATTATAAAAGTTTATTGTTTAAAATGGAATAGTGATGATAAAAAGTTAAAATTTTATAATGATGATAATAATAATAATTAATTAATTACCAAAGTTATGCAACAAAAAGTACAAAATCATTTTATTTTTAATCGGAAAAGTAAATCAAGGCAAAAACATAGTGTTAGTCGGCGCTCTCTCTCCCCAATATCAGACCCCTGCCTTGCTCTCTCTATTACGTGCAAAGCTGTCAAGTAGGCCATTACTTACAAGATCCCGGACCCACCCCATCCGCAATTCACACCCTCTACTTTATTTTCTTAACTCACCACTCAACTTTATTTTCCTCTCCATTAATCCCAATCTCTCTTTCTTCTTCCCCCTAAGTCTCAGACGCGATTCATCGAACACTTAGACCGCGTCCCTAATTCTTCATTCCTCCTCCAACACCACACCGTTGGCACCCTGGGGTCACTCTAGCTGAGAACCCTTTGTTGGGAACTTAGGTTTCTCTTATCTTACCTACCACCCAAATACACAAGCGAGACAACTCTGATTCAGCAATTTGACATTTGTGGATTTCCTTCTGCATTAGATAACAACAAACGGTTATCCCAACGGATTCCTCCAATCTCACTTACATATTATGGCCAAATTTTCTACCTCGTCCAGAAACAAGCCATCTAATATGACCAACGATGGCTGTCTGTACATGGGCGGTGCTGTATTCGCTTTCTTACTCGTCTGGTGTGGTTGGTCCTACGCCAACCCGATCGTCTTTGGCGGCAACAATTTCATGCTTAGGATTGTCAGCGACATGAGGTCGGAATGCTGCACACACCCGACTCCGAACCTTAGATTCGACCCGCCCGACTCAACGTTCTACGACGACTCGGAGCTCCGGTACTCGATCGATAAGAAGGTAACAGGGTGGGACGATAAGCGAAAAGAGTGGCTAAAGCGCCACCCGACATTCACCGCTGGGTCTAAGGATATGATCGTGATGGTGACCGGTTCCCAGCCAAACCCGTGCCAGAACCCAATCGGCGACCACCTCTTGCTCCGGGCATTCAAGAATAAGGTGGATTATTGTCGTATCCATGGCTACGACGTCTTCTACAACAACGTCCTCCTCCACCCGCGGATGAAGAGCTATTGGGCAAAGCTTCCCGTGGTGAAGGCGGCGATGCTGGCTCACCCGGAGGCCGAGTGGATCTGGTGGGTTGACTCAGATGCGGTTATCACCGACATGGAATACAAGCTCCCGCTGGACCGTTACAATTACAAGGGTCATAACCTAGCGGTCCATGGGTGGCCCAAGTTAATCTACGAGGAGAAATCTTGGACGTCGTTAAACGCAAGCGTTTTCCTCATCAGGAACTGCCAGTGGTCTATGGACTTCATCGATGCTTGGGCCAACATGGGCACGATCAGCCCGGACTACAAAAAATGGGGGGAGATCCAACGGTCGGTGTTCAAGGACAAGCTATTCCCGGAGTCGAATGATCAAACGGCCCTGATTTACTTGATCTACAAGGACAGGAGATTGACGGACAAGATTTATCTGGAAGGGGAGTATTACTTCAAAGGTTACTGGGTAGAGATCGTGCCAACGTACTACAACATAACGAAGAAGTATGTCGGGATCGAGCGGGAGGACAATTTGTTGCGACGGCGACACGCAGAGAAGGTGAGTGAGCAGTACGCAGCGTTTAGGGAGCCGCACTTGAAGGAGGCCGGGAACGGGCGATGGTGCTGGCGGCGACCGTTCATAACGCATTTCACGGGGTGTCAGCCGTGCAGTGGGAACCACAACCAGATCTACGCCGAGGAGAGTTGCTGGAATGGGATGCTGAAGGCCCTGAACTTTGCAGACAATCAGGTGTTGCGGAAGTATGGGTTCGTGCACCCGGATCTACTGGATTCTAAGACGGTGACGGATAGTCTGTTTGATTACCCCGACGAAGGACCCTGGTGATTAAAAGAAGGAAAAGAAAAGTATAGAGTTAGAGTGCAGGAACGAAAAGTTGAGGTTGTTGGATAGTAATTATATGCTTAGGGGGTTTCAGGCAATAATAAAAGAATATAAAATTTTCTGTTGTTTGTTTTTGTCTTCCTTTTTTAGAAGAAGTGGCTAAAAGCTAGGGATAGTGGTAGGGATGGCAATTTCAACCTGACCCGTTTTACCCGACCTATTTGGACTATTTTTGGGGCATGTAGTCAAGGTCTTCCTTTAGCGATCCAAGAGACCTCAAGCTCTCGTTTGTAGCCAACATGTGTGGCAACCCAATGTGGAGTGCAGGCTGGGAAGTGGTGCTAAGGCTAAGACGAATCCGCCCATCAACTTCCCCACATGTGACCTTGATAGGAAAGGCAATGATCCATCCGCTCTTGGTCCTGAGGGAGAGATGCTTGTTTGCAAGAAAGTTTGCAAAAGATTAGTGCAATGCACGAAAAATTTGAAAAAGGAGACCCATAAATGACAACTCCTATATTGAAAGAAAGATAAAAGCACCCAAAAGAGTTCTTGTGCTTAATTGTTGTTGAGAAGTCCCCCATTACACACCTTGAATGTTCATCCCGAGGTAGTAGGTATGGTCCTCATCAGAGAGTTTCTGTTTACACACTAAGATGATAGTAACGTTTACTCGTCTTCGTCTACTCTTCTTTATGAAATGAAGAACTAGAGTGCACTCCCCGTTGATTTGTCTATCAAGTTGTATTGGTTTAAGTAGGTTTGCTTGGGGACAAGCAAACTCTTAAGTGTGTGGGAGTTTGATAACACCTAAAATAGGCATTATTTAGCCTTTATTCGTAAGGCATTTGCATGTTAAATCACCGTGTCTAGGCCACTTATCAACTTATTTATGCCCATATTCTTCCTATTTGCAAAAACATGCATTTTGGCATAGGCGGGCGGCATCGTGCGGGGAGACGATGGTCGTTTTATCCGAGCTTATTCAACAAACCTTGGGGGGGTTCGATTACACGTGCAGAGCTGGCTGGGTTTGTGCATGGTCAAACGTACTTGATGGTGATGAGACTACCGAGCCATCTGTGTTCAGAGTCACCCACCCCTACTGTGGGAGTTGCCACCGGATGGGCCTTTGTTCGCGCACTCTGCTTGTGCCAAAGATGTCCCTTTTCCTTCTGGAAGGCTAGCGTCGTTTGATGCCGTAGCTGCTTGGGTATTCATAATATGAAGGTTTTCATAGGGGAACCGACCCTAATATTTCGTATTTATGATTTCCCAAGTGTTTGTGATGAAATTTAAGGCGTTATATGAATTCGGGATTGATCGGAATCGATTGGGGTTCATCCGAGCATGATTGAGAAGCATAGGAGCAAGAAGGGGGAGAAGAGTCACTGGTCATGGTCACAGACGTCCACGACCGTGACCATGTTAGCGGCCTGAAGATCGCAGCTGTGAACAGTAGCCATGAACTTCAGCAGGCGACCAAGAAGAACGCAGAAAGTTTCCCCAGTCGAATCGCGAACATGGTGCATTTTGACCGTGAAAAAGATTGTGCACGGGACACAAAGATAACGACCACAATCTTATGTAGGAGGCCGCAATCTCGGAGCTTAAAGACGGAGTCAAAATGCTTCGTTTTGGGCGATTCAGAGACTTTCTAGCTGGTCACGGCCAGGTCACGGCCGTGACCATCGTCTCACGCCCTAGAGGCCTTGACCTCCATCTGTTTTCTATAAATACTCCTCTTGCTGCACTTTTCAAAGGAAAGCCGACCTAGAGTGAGAAAGTTAGGACACAAATGAGTCTCCAGCTATATACTAAGGGTTCTTCAAGAGATCACTTCTATTATTTTTTAAAGTATTGGTGTTTTGAGTACAAATTAAAGTTGTATCATAACGTTAAATATACAATTTTAAGTAGTACCATAAAAGAATTTGTACTTTTATGTTATGGTACAACTTCAAGTTGTACCATCAAGTAAATATACAACTTCAAGTTGTACCATAAATAAATATGTACAGAAGAGTATAGGTACAACTTGAAGTTGTACTATAAGATTAAAGATACAAATTCATGTTGTACTATAGGAAAAAAAATCTAAGATGAGTTAATTATTAATGTGGTATTTGTAGAGTCAAATAACTCATTAATTGTTCATGTGGTATTTCAATGTTATTTTAATGGTAATTGGATTAAAGTATCTCGTTTGATTGAACCATACACATGTGGTATTTGGCATGTGATATTTGGATAAAAACAGAGAGACAAAACGAGTTATTTCGAAATAACTATGTGGTAGGAGTTATTTCAAATAATTCATTTGAGTAACTCACTCAAATAACGAGTTATTTGGACCCATATAACTCACTCAAATACCTCATCCAAACAACCCATAAAGCACGGTAAAATTTCTCTCTTCAAGATTCCTTCACCATCAGCTAATGCCACAAAGTCAACTACGTATAAAAGAAAGTCAAGGGCTATCAATCAGCTCAAGTTGACTTCTAATGTTTGTCTTATATAATAATAATGTCTATGAATATTTTAATCTGATGAAGAAAAATTAGTTTGCCATGATAGTTATTTATTTGACTTTCTCATTCAGCGAAAACGAGACTAGTCCACGATAGAAGTATGAATCATATTATTTGGCTTCTTTGTCTCTCAATATATTCATATATATAGCTCTTAAGATGCCTTAATTATCCTACGCAATTTACAATTGGTCTGAACTATATCACATAACTCAACAACCTCCCCGATATTGACGGATGAATCTATAATATATGAAGAACACCAACTAAGTTTCAAACGTAAGAGACGTGTACCTGAAAATGATTGACATGATCATGAAGAACCGGATTTGTCACGGATGGCACTGGTATTATCAACATAGAGTTGCATATGAACCTTACACCAAGATCCCCCAACAAATGTTGTAACCAATCAAGTTCAAATGTAACATCAGACATGGCTGAATATTCGGCTTCGAGGGAGGATTTAGAAACACAGTCCTACTTCTTGCACAGCCAAGAAAAAATGATCATACTAGACGAATACATCAACTACTAGTTGAACGACGAGTATGGCTACATCCTGCGGATACATCCTGCATAATCAGAATCGGAAAAAATAATGCCGAGTCAAGGAACCTATCGAGGTAAGAACAAGTCAATCGTATAAGTTTCCTGTAAATACTGTAGAATCTGATGATCAACATCAAGATGAATCATTGGAGGAGCTGGCATAAATTGGCTCACAACTTGTACTACATAAGCAATAGTAGGACGCGTTGAGACCAAATATATCAAACTTCCAAGCAGATTCAAAAAAGTTATCAATATACTTCGTATGACTAAGAAAAATACCATGAGAAGACCGAATTATCTCCAAGCACTAGAAACAAGGGAGAAAACTGTGCCTCGTAAGACTGAACGATGCATGTAATTCTCGAGTAAGTAGTCCACTAAAATTGACAGTCCTGATAATGCCAAGTGAAACAATGATAGGAAAGCAGTATTATGGATGCAAATTTTACTTATCGAATCCACAGGTCTCTAGATGTACTATTACTCAGATTCAATCTATAATTGAGCAAGTTCGCATTAAAAATGATTAATTTAAACTAATAGAACAAACAAGGAACAATTAAGTTGACTACGATTTCATATGAGAAAGACAACTCAGGTAATGATTCCCCCTAGCCACTAGCCGGACTGATGATTAATGGTTCTTTAACCCATTTCACTCATTGTTTATAATGTAGAGAGCTCACAACAAGCTTTGAATCTCGATTAAGGAGTAAGACCCTCTTAAATTGATTTCTTAGAGAGACACTATCATCAGTTAAGACAGCCGACCAAGGAATTCAAACTAGGTAGAACCACTTCATGACAACATATATCATCTTGTAATCTTCATTTCCTTCCTCCATGCTTCTTCCTTGAGCTCCAATAGTGAAAGAATCACCAAATTTCGTCGTAAGAAGTCTCCAAAGTCACACACATTCTCTAGGGATAATCTCTATCTCTTGTTTTATGTAAAAAAACATCTCTCTCTTGAAAAATATCATACTCCTTTTATACCTAACAGTGACAAAATCACGGTCGAGAATCATGGTCGTCGGCGTTGGGGTTGCAGCAAGGAGCGGATGTCAGTGAATAGGAAGATAACTTTTTTTGTTTTATTTATTTTTAAATTTATTGTGATAATGAGGGGAAATTTTTATTTTTTTTAAGTTGCCACATCACTTATTTAATAGTCAACTCTCATAGTTAACTATCACATCAGATAAAATTAACGGAGACTAATGGAGAGTAACCAAACTTGAACTGTTGAACTAATCTTAGTGACCAATGATGAAATAAAATAATTTTAATGGAAAACGTGAAATTTTTAAGTAATCGATGTGATCAAAGTTGTAATTTACCCGGAGATTGAATTGACAAAAAAGTAGAGGTGATAGACCTCTTACACACTCCAAGCTTGTGACCACGAACATGGACTACAAAGTTCACCTATCATCTAGCAATGTAGATCACTTTTCAGAACCAGAGAAATACATAAGATTGGTACTCAAACTTATCTACGTCACTATACATTAGTTTTAGCACCCAATATGTCAGCCAATACATGTATAATTGTAGCCACGCTCAGTAAAATATTTTCATTCAAATTCTCATATATGTCAAGAGTCTAGGATGCACTTTCAAATGGTCTCCTCTTAACCTCGCCTTCTCCACTTCAGCCGAAGGCCTTCAGCGACTCAGATTGGCGTCCTACGTTGATAGAAGGAGGTCAATCACCTACTACCGTGTTTACTTTGGTTTTCTAGAGTTTTATGGAAGAGAAAGAAATAAATCACCGTCTCCAGATCCTCTTGTGAAGTAGAATACAATGCCTTTTCTTGCACGACTTGTGAAGTATAGTATCTCGTCTACCTTTCCACCTCACCCATCCTCAACCAGCAATACTTTACTATGACAACCAATATGTCATTTACATT
Source organism: Linum tenue (assembly GCA_946122785.1). Lineage (NCBI taxonomy): Eukaryota > Viridiplantae > Streptophyta > Magnoliopsida > Malpighiales > Linaceae > Linum > Linum tenue. The sequence continues at coordinate 59,944,231 of CAMGYJ010000004.1, forward strand.
GTAGAGAATCCAACATTTTCACGAGCAGATCTAACACATCGAGCTCACAGACATCTTCACCAAACCCCTGCCTCGGACGACCTTCAGCCATCCGCCCTTCAAGCTTGGTATGCTCAATTTGTGCTCACCAGCTTGTCGGGAGGGGGTATAAGTAAAGATAGTAGATATTTGAAGAAGATGATTGTGGTCCCAACGTTATAAGCAACCGAAGCTAGAGTGACGCCCTTTCTACCAAAAGGCAAAGGTAGTAGTTTTTCACGCCCAATCCAACTTGACCCACGCCGTTGAAGAAGATGATAGTTGGTCCCAACATTATAAGCAACCGAAACTAGAGTGATGTAGTTTCTACCAAAATGCCAAATAGTACCTCCAATGATTTTGATTTGCACAATTTTTTCTTCCTCGGCTCGTACTCGCTGCACCTCCAAGTTTGTCTTCTATAAAATTGTAAATATGCTCTTACAACCACAAACTTCAACTATATAAGCTGAGAGATGCAATGAAGTCAACCTAATTTCCTAAAGTCTACTCAACTACCTCCCCCTTGCTAATATGTCCCAACTCCCATGGAAACCTATTAAGTTTAAATAAGCAAAAGTCAACTTTCTCTGTTCTTTTTTTTTTCTTCCTAATTGATTGATGTAGGATATTGTTGTTATATATGGTAGGTTGCTGGAGCTTGAATTAATGATATCAACTTAAGAAACTCAGGTCAAGAAAAATAAAACCAATCAACTCTCTTTTGGTTTTGTTCTGGTCATACAAAGCCTTACAATAGAAAACATAATACCCCCTCGATCAAAGCAGCCTCCCTCGTCGTGTGTGCTTCTGCGGTTTAAACTACAATACCTAAAAGGAGCACATGAAATGCCATGTACATTAAACTATACAGATAGTAAAACGTCTACTATACCCGTCGTCTTGATGGCGATGCAAAATTGACCGCTTGTACCCATTTCACCATTTGTTTAGTCCTGATCTTAAATATATAAACCAACCCATAACCGGCTAAGCAGAAAGCCTAAAACTCATTCCACCCAATTCTCATCTTCGTCCCCGCCAAACTGCAAATCGCCAATCCGCCAAAGAATCCCATTCACAAAAGAACACCGCAAAACCCGCAAACCCACCCACCTAAAGGAAAAGCCGATTCCTTGACTGGTTTCGAATTTGGGTTTCTCCGCTTCCTCTCTCTTTTATCAGCTGCCTGGTCGCGATACCCGGTCGAAATACCCGGTCGGGTATTTTGGGTTTCGACCGGGTATTTGCAAAACTCACCGTTTCATTAAAGGGGAAAATCCCCGGTCTGTCCTCATAATCCCCGACCGGGGATTTAAGGCATTTGCCCGGGCCCCCTTCTGTTTCTCACGGACGACCGAAGAGAAAAATACCCGGTCGGGTATTCCTTCTTTTGGTCGGGTATTTTGGTCCAACAGCCTCCTTCGTCCCAACTTCGCTCCTTTCGACCCAGAACTCGTTTCTCCGCCTCGATTCCCACGTCGGGTCCTGAAATATGACATAAACACACAATCTAGCGTGAAATCGGCTTAAAACACGAGATTCCTCATCACAAACGGCTTCAGAATAGGGGTGAAAACATGTATAATTATCGGTCTATCAGGAGTAGGTCCCCCGACCACAATCAACGAGTCTTTTTTTGCAGGTGTTCATCTCGAAAGTTGGTGGTGGACGATGGTAAGTAAGTCAACGCTGAACGAACCTCAAACACATTGAATCAGGCTCATCGGAGCTTGGCACCCACAATTGGCGCTCACCGTGGGGCCCAATGAGATTAATACCAATAGAACATCAATCCAGCAAGACGAGATGGACACACAGGATATGGAATCCGAAGCTGGGATTCATCAAGATGCAACTCCAAACAACAATCAAATTTTCTATCTTCAAGGATTAGGATCTCCCGAGCAAGATTGAGTCAATCTTTGGTCCGGAACTAAGGGCCCTCAACCCCACTGGTTCCTCTGTCGATTTGACGCACTGGCACAGGACACGTCGAGTCCTTTGATGAAATGATTCTCTGACATCAACAATTGGCACCTATAGCAAGGCCTGATGAAAAGTTTCCATCAACAATTTGTGCTTACTATGGTGCCCGGTGAGGAAATTTACAAATGTACATTGTCAGCGTCAAACCAACCATGATAGATGGTGGGGAAACCCGATGTCGAGCAATTCACAGCAAGAGTTCGAGGGGGCACCGATTTAGGTCCTCGTAAGACCTACGTTTTAATTTGGGAAGTCCATGTGGTTTACTTGTTAAGTAGACACACCTCCATCAATGAGGTCAATGGTTCAATTCCCAACACATTGTCATTGTGAAAAACGACATGTGGTTTCACCCATGATGCTCTACTTCCCATATCTTCTAAAGCCCTAGTTGGACAACACCTCATCATAATCTCCAAATTACAAAGGCGATCTCACCACTTCACCTCTAGCGCTGAAAAGCTCTGAACAAGAGAGAGTTTTTGGTAGACCCAAACAATGTAGTTAAAAGCGAGTTTCTATGAGAGGTAATTGGATCATTTCGGGGGCTTAAGGGAGACGGAAGGTTGGAGGGAATTAGTTTAGGGTTTGATTTAATTTTTAATAGATTTGGGCTGGAAATAATTTAATCGAAATTAGCAGCAAATGAGAGGTAATTGGATCATTTCCCGTCCCATTAAACAGTCACTTAACCGATAATTAGACGGAAGGATATATTCGTTATGTTTTAATATTAAAAAGGTATGGAAAATATAAAATACTATTAACCTAATCATTACTAATACACTTGCTAAATATTCTTTCTGCCTCGGAGATTCCATCCTTGTGATACAAACAATGTCGTTGACCTTTTCTTGTTATTTTCATTCATTTTTTTACAATAAGTTTTTTTTGTTGTTGTTATTTTCAATTGCTGTTTGCCGATTCTGGTTATATAGCATCCAAACAATGGTCCGACGTCACACAAGGTTGGCGGTCACATTTTTATGATTTTATTTATTTCTTAATTTATTATTCACGTGTTATTATATTGTGACATTCTCAACCAACAAGAAACCTAGCAATAATAAGTCGATAACATAGCACATGGATGACGAGCCAGCCAATGATTTCAGTTATATTTGCCTCGGTTTAGAAGAAAAATGCTATCTGATGCTACTTTCAAAAATACTAGTAGGGTTGGTTTGAATGAAGAATTTTTGTTAGGAGCCATTTGTGAATTGTGAGGTATTTGGTTTCAAATTCGTCACTTCAAAACCAAGGGAATTTGGATAAGTGGTTTGAGCCAATAAATTGTTTGTCTATGAACCCAAAATTTCAATAAAAAGACCCAAACCCATAGAAGGTTCACTTGGCCCTCGTTCCTTCGTCGTCATCCTTTACTCACCGCCGCCGTGATTTCGTTGGTAGGGAAGAGGACGGATGAGGAAGAAGTAAGAACTAGATAAAGTTGGATTAATAAAAATATATCAAGGATAAAATTGGAACAAATAAATTGATTGTGCTTGATTTCAAAATAGCTAGAATTGGTTTGTTATTTTGAAATTCAGTCATTGAAAGATTGTGAAATCCGACAACCTCAATCTCACATTTCGTATTTTCTTTTCAAAACGAGTGATTTGAGCGAAATCCGACAAAATGAGAAATCCGGACAAAATCCTGCATCCAATCTCTCATTCAAACGACCTCATGAAAATAATATATCACTCAAACTGATGCTATAAAACCAAACTAGCTAGTTACAACAAAAAAATAAAATACCATTATTTGGCTCATAATCAGTCATCAAAGTTCAAATTTAGTAAATAATTGTGTTGAATGGCTTGTGAGCTGAAGAAAACGAAACATGAAATATTGAAGTATGTATCTTGATAGAGAGTGCTTATCTAGTGATTATAAGGGTGTTTAGTCATTCAACTAAACTCTTTTCAGCCATAATATTAACTTGTTTAATATTCTTTTAGATATGATGGTATATTTATTGGACAAAATGTTTACTGAGTGTCATGCAAAGATTAACATGTCATTCACATTCAAATATATGATATTGCAAATGTAATGAATGCATTTATTACTTTCATTCACTTTAAAACGAGTGAAAGAGAACTCGACTAAAAAAAATTTCATGTCACTATTTAGGAGTCTGTTTCAAATCATACATATTTATCTAACTTACAGACTTTAGAAGCATCTTTTGCAAAAGCTCAGGTTGTTCCACGTACATTTGTTCATATAAGTTAACATCTAAATTACCATTCAAAAAACACAAATAAATTTTATTCAAGTAACTCGTAAATAGGTATCAGAGAAATCAACATTTTTTCTTTGCCTAAAGCTTTTAGCTACTTGACAAGCCTTATGATTATCATTATCAATAGTACCATAAGGTTTCAGTTTCTTTTTTAGAATCCATTTATTACTTATGGCTTTGCAACCAACATATAAATCTACTAGAAACCAAGTTCTATATGAACCAAAATATTTCATTTCATCATTAATGGCTTCTTACCACGAATATGCCTTTAGATAAGTTAGAGCTTCTTATAGACTTAGGGATCTTTATTTTTGGTGTAGATAACAAAATCTAAATTTTTTTAGGACTTTGCTACAGTGACTTGCAAGTCATCGTGACTTGGACAAAACGGGCAACCTCTTCACTGTATTTGGTCGACCTGTTTACTGGAATGGTCGACCAGATGTACTATTTTCCATTATACAATGTTCAACAAACAACCGATCTCTTCCACTAAAAGTTCTACCACTTTACAAGAAAACGGACTACCACTTCCATCAAGCGGTCCACCGCTTTGAACAACCTGTCAACAACCATGGTTAGTGATTTCATCATATATATAATAATAAATATGTTTCCTAGTAAGAGAGTTAAAATTAGTACAAAGGCTAGAGCATAGATGACATGTTTCTTGAGTGATTGTTCTCCCGTAGATATTGGCACGAAGTTTAGCGCAAGTGACAGTTCTGGCCTCATTTTTCAAATAAGACATTTGTGGTCTACTTTTGAAATTATTAGACAAATTTGGCCCAGCATTTGGGTTGACCGTTAAAACTGACGGTCAAACATTCTCATCGTTAATGACTCAACAAAAATTGCTGATGTGACAACGACATGGCTGCCATGTCATTTTCACAAAAAATAAAAAAAATGAAAATGAAAAATAATCCCTTGAATCACTCTCCATCTCCGCCCTCCGTAAAAACACCTCCAAGGAATTATCAAAAAAAAAAAAATCACCTCCGAGGAAAACAAAAAATACCCAGGCTAGTCTTCTCTTCGCCATTCCAAATCCAATACCCCCCCCCCTTCCCTTGAATCCTGAGTAGGTGACTTACATCTTAATCCTATCGCTCTGCTGCTGCTTAGACAAGGACGGCGGCAACTGGTGGAGAGAAGAAATCGGGGGGACGAGGAGGAGGAACCCAGTAGTTTCCTCGTGACATTCACCTTCGACGCCACCGCTCCCTGCAGGTAATCAATTTCAATTCATTGTTCCTTTTTCCCTCTTTTCTAATTTCGACCAAATCTTTGTCCAATATCGATTGCATTAATTTCAATCTTAGGGGAAACAGCTCTGGGGACGGGAGACAAGATAGAGCTTATCGTAGCTGTGGATTTTCAACCACTGGTGGGGAAAATGGCGGATTGGTTTGTGAAGGAAAACTGGGGAAGCAGCTCTAGCGACAAGAGACTAGAGGGCGGAGGGTCCCATTTTTCTTGCAGCAAACTCGCCGGCTGGCAAAGATCTGAAGCAGAGAGCGGCAAGTCTCGTTCTTCTTCTCTTGGAATCGCCGGCTGGCTGGGGAAAGATTAGAAGCAGAGAACGACGACGACTTTTCGTCGAAAGCAGAGGCGAGCATGACGGCGACTGATTGTTGGGGAGAAATAAGGGAAGGGTTCTTCTCGTCAGAAGCAGAGGCGAGCAGGCTGGTGGATTTCATGGCGTCGAAGGGGATTCGAACGGGGAGGAGTTCGCCGGCTGGGGTGGGTCACCCGTCGATCAAGCTCCCAAGGATTTTCTCGTGGAAGTAGAGTAGCAGCCGGTGCCAGGGGAAGAAGATCCAGGTCTTGTGGACTCGAACAGGGAGAGTGGAGAAGACGGCCTTGACTCTTCAAATTTTTAATTTTTTTTTTCATTTTTTCATTTTTGTGAAAATGACGTGGCAACCATGTCGTTGCCATATCAGCAGATTTTGTTGAGTCATTAACGGTGAAAATGTTTGACAGTCAGTTTTAACGGTCAACTTAAATTCCGGGCCAAATTTGTCCAATAATTTCAAAAGTGGGCCATAAACGTCTTATTTGAAAAATGGAGCCAAAACTGTCACTTAGACTAAACTTCGGGCCAAAATAGGGTATTAATCGAACAGGGAGAGTGGAGAAGACGGCCTTGACCCTATTTATTTCTTATATTTGACTTATTCTATAGTGACTTTCATCTTTTCTTCAAATTCTAAGTTTGCTTGTTTTTATCATATAGTTGTCTTGCGATGTATCAACTTTGTTGCTATTGTTGTAATGAAGATGCTCAAAAAGTATAGTATAATTTTTATACAATTGTGTCATCTTCAAAGGACATAAATCTTATATCATCTTGCTCTTGTGGATTTTTATTCGAAGAGTGTTAAAAGAGGGTGTTGTTTCTTTTGTCTTGGCCTGTAATCAACGTAGGAATTTGGTTGGCCACAAGTGATAGGATGTTGCATTACTACAAACAATTACGTATTGTAGGTCTCCTATTGTCAATTATTTTCTTAATGTAAGTATAAGATAACTTTGTCCTTTGGGTGACTGTTCGCAAAATCAGACATCATTCGCCGGAAGAGGTACGTAAACCATTTTGCGGAATATGTATACTGTTATGGCAGAAACGGTCTACCTCCTCCAACAAGCAGGTGTAAGTTAAAGATAAGTGTGTCATTAAGTTGACCCATTACTGAAAGTGGTAGACCGATTGTCTCAAGTGGTAGACCGCTTGGTGTAAATGGTAAACCATTTTCTCGAAAAGTCTTCAAATGGTAACCTATTTCATCAAACGGTCGACCACATTTCAAAAAAATGGTCTACCACTTACACCAAGTGGTTGACCTGATGACGCACTTACAGTCAATGAGAAATATATATAGTACTTGAGAAGATAAAGAATAGAGTGAGACCCTTGTGACTTTCAGTCGATGACAACTAATATGATTCAAGTCATATCAAGATCAACTACCATCTCAGTGATTATAGCTACCAAATCCTCCTCTTTAGTCAAGTTAACACTGTGATTAATGTTATAATTTTTTCCTACACTTTCTTGCCCTATGAAGAGGTTTTTTGCAAACTTAAGAGAGAAACAGAGTGTTACTCTTAGAGGGTTGGTCCATGACATTTTGGTTACCACATGTGGTACCATTCTAATTGGTATGAATCTAGTTTGGCTTACGACTCCAATTCTTGAAAATTTACTAGTTTGGTTTCAGAGCCTAAGAGTGATTCGCTTAGCAATTAGAATCATCACTTATCAGTGCTTGCTAAACCGTGCCATACCAGAGGCTAAATCAATATGAAATGGTTGAATCACGGATTAAGTACAAAATACAATACCACCGACTTATTTGGTACAACCTTCTGTATGGTTTCACAGTCCTTGTCACCTCTTCCTTCATATCTTGTTTTCGAGCATCCTCGCCTATCCTAAGATGAGTTATCAAACTTTCCAACAAAAATTCTTCGGTTTTATGCCTAAAACCATTCTTAAAATCCTTACATAAAGGAGACATTTTTATTCAATGATCCTTGCAACTTGAAACTGATCTTCAAGAGCCATACCTTCTGAGACGATCTCGTGAGCAATATTTTGGATTTCATGTGATTGAACTTCGACAATATTTTCATCTACCATAGGGTATTGCAAGTAGCGCCAGGCGTCATACTTGTGGACTCCAGGCTCCTCAATGTCACACTTCTTCTCAATAACATCCCAGATCATCTTCACGATGTTGTTATCGCTCGAGCCAGACACAACATTCTATTCGGTAGCCATGGCTATAACACATTATCTTAAAATTATTATAAAAATGATTTAGATAATTAAAACATATCATCTCTAAAATTTACTCTCAAACCCGTGTATGTGGTTTGAAGGTCACACCAAGACTCTTCCCACTAAAATAATATTTTTAGACTTCTACTTGCTTTCAAAAGCTATTCATCGTCTACATAATATTAAATCTGTGTTGAATTTTGAAAACCCAACCATTTCATATAATTCGTCAGTTGATGCATTATTATTCTCGACGGCCAATTACTATTATTATTATTCTTTTGCGAGTCGGTTTAGTTATTATTTAGAAATTGTATTAAGTATTAACGTGTTTAAGGTAGTTGCTTTAGGATTAAGTTACCGAGTCCTTGTAGGATTGGTAAGTGGTTAGGTTTTCCGTTCTACTATAAATATGCACATTGTCTTTAGTTTATAATCAATCAATGAAGAATTATTAAGAAAACAATCTCCATATCCTCTCAATTCTCGATCTCAACCCCTCTAAAGAACTAGGCCGATTCTCGATTTATGCAATGCTTGCATCGGTAATGTATTAATTGGTATACGAGTCTGGTTCGATGGAACCGAGCTCGAAACAACTCCCCAGGGCAGGTATCGCTAATGTTCAAACCACCAACGTTGGGAAGAGGTCTCGTGAGCTGCCACGACTGACAAGAAGACGATGAAGCGTACGTAAGGAGCTGACTGATCCGCCCGATGGAGAGGTTTCAACTCATTCCATGACCGGTGGTTTGGGATGCGGCGTCTGTCCATCTCATCACGACTATATATCCAGGAAGAGACGACAATAGTTCAAATTGACATGTATTCCTCTCACAACTTTATGAGCAGTGAGGCCACGAGAAAGTTTTCGGTTGCGGTGGGAAGTTGATTTCTTCAAACTTCCAATTCAAGGGCCCGTCCTCAGCACTCGGTGGATTAAACAAGCGATTGTTAATTGGGAGCTGCTTCGCTAGATATCATACCGTCCGCAGCTTCTGTTTGGACGTTGCTAGCGTCGAAGCAACAAGAGCCTGTCGTTGACGAGGTTGCAGGATACGGCTCATGGACGTTGCTGCCATGCGTATTATTTTAGTTATTGTTTAGGAATCGTATTAATTATTATAGTTTTTGAGGTAGTTTCTTTAGGACTTAGTTACCGAGTCCTTGTATGATTGGTAAGTGGTTAGATTTTCCGTTCTACTATAAATATTAAAATATGTACGTTGTCTTTCAGTTTATAATCAATCAATGAAAAAGTATTAAAAAAAATCTGCATATCCTCTCAATTCTCGATCTCAACCCCTCTAAAGGCATAGGTCGATTCTCGATTTATGCAATGCTTGCACCGACAATGCATAATGAGTATCTGAGACCCACATCATTGAAGTCAAACAAATGAACTCCTAAAAGGAGGGAATTTGGCGAGAAAAAAAAAAAAAGACGACATAACTACATTCCACACGTACCTATCTGTTTAGCAAAATTTTGTATTACCTGAAAAAGTTTAATGGTGCACTTGTTGAGATCCAAGTACCTTGGAAATACAAGGAAATTTTTTCTTATATATAAGTGTTCACCTAATTCAATTAGCTAATTTATTCAAAGTGTATTTACTTTTCTGTTCCTTTCCAAAATGTCTTGTGCTAATGAGTTTGAAACTTATATACAAGGGTCGTTTCGCTTGTATTTCCAATGTGGTGCTTCAATGATCTCATAACAATCATTCCGTCAAGATAAGGAGTACGAATATAGTGTCATCCTCTCAACGATTATCTTGATCCAACAAAACCTTATATCGACAGGCTCTCCGACACAAAGATTTACCAGATGCATATCTCCATTGATATTCGTCAGACAGATAGATATCTCTTTCGATCTGCCCAATAGACGCATATCTCAAATCCCAAAGTCACCGAATGAGGGTCCATTCTAAAGCCAATTCTCTAGATCCGAACCATGCTTTGATATCGTTTATTACTATTAAATGCTGCGGATCAAGCCCAAGTAAATTTACTTTTGACCTCCTTCCCAAATGGTCTCATACGAATATATCTAGATAGACACTTATACAGAACTTGAATTGACTGATCTTTCGGACATGATACTATACTCTAACTCTTAAAGATCAAAATATAGGTCTTAATTCTCTAAATATTATACTCCAAGATCAATTTAATTAGAAACAATAATCGACGGTTATGATTCATCCAAATATAGGCAAAAAATTAATGCACCATCTTAAGGTTTATAGTTTATGATTTAGATCATTAGGAGCTAGGGTTCACTCATTAAGGGTTAGGGTATAGTATCATGCCCAAAAATCCTGCTAATTCGAGGTCTAGATAGCGTTTTCATACTCAAGATATGCGGTACCCCGGATTTCACCCGGGGTACCGTAGAAGGCACCATATATATATATATATATATATATATATGGTGAATACTGATGTACGTCAGGCATATAGTATACGTCAGGTGATCTAGTCGTTAGATATAGTTAGATGAGCTCCGGCCGATCTCAACGGTCAATTTTTGTTTTTCATTTAATCAAACTTCTGGTTAGGGTTTAGAAAATGGGTGCCTGGGGTTTATCCATTAGAGGTTAGGGTATAGTATCATATCCCAAACTCGATTTAATTCATGGTTTAGATAGAGATATCTCATTAGTAGTACCTGACGTATAGTATACGCCTGACGTACGCCAGTCTGACCCATATATATGGTGCATTCTACGGTACCCCGGGTGAAATCCGGGGTACCGCATACCTTGAGTATGGAAACGGTATCTAGACCTCGAATTAGCAGGATTTTTGGGTATGATACTATACCCTAACCCTTAATGAGTGAACCCTAGGTCCTAATTATCTAAATCATAATCTATAAACTCTAAGATGGTGCATTCCTTTTTGTGTCTATATTTGGACGAATCATAACCGTCGATTATTGTTTCTAATTAAATTGATCTTGGAGTACAAGATTGGGTGAATTAAGACCTATATTTGATCTTTAAGGGTTAGATTATAGTATCATGTCCGAAAGATCGGTCAATTCAAGGTCTAGATAGTGTTTTCATACTCAAGGTATGCGGTACCCCGAATTTTACCCAGGGTACCATAGAACTCGCCATATATATATATATATATATATATATATATATATATATATATATATATATATATATATAATTGTTTGAGAGTCGATTGGAATATGTAGTCTTTGGCACATGTCCCATCTAACCTTTCATAAGCCGCTATCAGTCCCATAATAATTGAAGTTTACGGTAAGGAATCCTAGTAGATAATTCGTCCTTGTCAAAAGGTCACTCTATTAATCGTAGTGTAAGTACATCTTAATTATTTGAACTTCCTATTGGCAAATGAAGAAATTTGTACACGTATGCGCGTTCTTAACAAATATCTTCTTTGCTTTGCATTTGACCTAAAAACTTACTTGTCATAGAAGATTCTTTAACTGTCAACTTGGAGCATCCTGTGTTGTCTGGAACTTTGGAAACAGCCAATTCAACTCCGACCATTTCAAAAGAATATATACACAAAGTCAACTCCAAGAAGTTTCTGGTGGAGCAATACATTTAGATCAGAGGAGAATCTTTCTCATATTGGAATCTTGGATTAATTTAGGATGGGTTTGGTTTAGCTAATACCGACATTAGTAGGAGAAATTTTATAAAATACGATAAGTGTATGTAACAGGATTTAATATTTAGGTATCATTGATGTATGGTTCATTTTAATAGTAATGTCTATTTATTATCCAAATCTTTTTTGGATTCTTTTATTTTAGTCAAAATCTATTGAAATATTGAGAATTAACCAAACGTTTTGTAACACGTCTAAATATTAGCCATTTTTACGTTATCGTTAATAATTTTTGTAACTATTTTCTTAGTTAAAATACTAAAATTTTAGATTGTTGACCTCCATATGTCTCTTCCAAGTCAGAATCATGTTGAATGTCAAGTCAATATTACTAACAAAATTGCTAACGGTATGTTAACATTTGGCTAATTATTAGTAATTCAATAGGTTTGACAAATAAAAAAGAATCTGAAAAAGATTTGGTTAATAAATAATCATTACCCTCGTTTTAAATATACAAGAATAGCACACAATTAAGTCTATCAAAAGATGTGTGACAAATGTTAAAAATAATTTATGTTTGGCACACCCCTACAAGATAAAGGAGGTAGAGGTAACTCCAAATTTTGGATTGAACAATTTGAAACTATTCATGGAAGAGTTTGTGAGAGAGTCAACAACCTATATGAAGAAATATAAGATACGATTGTGAAACTAATTTATGAATGAAATTGTGTTCAAGAACTAAATGCTTTGTGTGAGAGTGAAACGCCAAATTAGCACGAAAGTAAGCAACTTCAAGATTGTTGGAATACAAGACGAAAGAAGAGGATGGCAATTGATAAAGGTCGATGACCACTCAAGTTCCGTTTTGGTGCACTCAGTACAATCCACCGGCCAAATTATCAAAGTCTAACTCTAACATGTAGGTAAATTTTGATAAGCTAAAGTTAGGGATTCTTGCTCAGTCAAAACATTGTGAGCTCACATTATGACAATCCATATTTTTGTGTATTCATATCTAATGTCTCACCTTCAGGTCGGTCTATTTTTTTTAGAGACACATTATATTTGTCTCAATAGTTAGGCTACTATAAATCATTTTTTTTCTTGTAGTGATCCATGATAAAGAACTATCTAGTATAGCCCTAGTATTATTCTGGTATTATATCGGAACCAAATTTTTTTTTAGTAAAAATGATTTTATTTATATTAATAGTATAATTTATTATGAAATGATTGTATTACAGTTGTATCATAAAATGTCATATCAATAACTTGTTAGTCCGAGATATATAACAATTTTACAAATCTTGTTTAGCACCAGTTAAAATAACGATGAGTATTTCATTTAGACGGTAGTTTAAAATAATGAAAACCTAGTATACGTTATTATTAATCAGCAACTTAGGTGATCTTCACTATGAGAGGGTTTATGTTTTGGACAAGTGTCAATGAAGCAACTCTTTCCGACTCATCATGATTATGGATGGTTAATGATATTAATTAAGTGCGCCAATTAAGGTGGGGAAAGGTAAGACCTAAATAAAAGACAGAAGGCCACCTTTTTCTGGTAGCACTTTTCAAATGTTGATCTTCTTTTCCGCCACCTTCTGAATTTGCAATCCACCTCAGAGTTTGGGCTTTTTTGCAAGTTCGTTTTCTTATGCAAACCACACTGAAACCCACTATTGGGCTCCTGTGGATATGCATGCTAAATTTTTTTTATAGCTACAAAAACTTTTCATTCTTCCACTTTTTCTTTTTGGCATTCTTTCCATTGATAATATATTCAATATTACAGACGAAAACCAAATGTGTGTCATAGAAGTTACTGCTTATTTGACAACATCATACTATCATTGAAATGATTGTTACAAAAGTTTGTTGTTTTGTGATGACAACATATTGTATATGGAATACTACATTATATACTTGTATGATTGTGATAAATTATTAGTATAGCCCACGATATTAAAAATATGTTTGAACTATTAATTATGAAAATTAAATAAAAAGGACAAGCAATAATATTAAACCATAAATATACGACATAAAAATAATTAATAGAAGCTCAATTAGATATGGTTAATACATACCTCGTTCTATTATTTTACGTGCATCAAATATTGATAACTCTGGAGTGTACCATATATACATATATAGACACTTCTATCGTATTTTCAGTAAAATTAAAGTTATGATATACTTTTAGTAAGAAAATGATATCTAGTCCTTGAATGGGATGGAGTTTGTGAAATGATACTATTCTTCAATCCTTAAAGATTAAAATATGGATCTTAATTCTGAAAATCTTGTACACTAAGATCAATTGAATTAGAAACAATAATCGACGGTCATAATTAGTCAAAATACATGCAATAAATTATATGCACTATTTTGGTATTTCGGGTGTATGATAAACATAGGGTTCCTCATGAAGGGTTAGGGTATAGTATCATGCCCCAAGATCTTGTTAATTCGACGTCTAGATAACATTTTCTCACGAAGGGTATGTTGTACCTTTGATTTTAGTCAATGGCTAGCGTACACCTAACGTATGCTATACGCCTGCTTTCACACTAATTATATGTACTTGGATAATTTTGACGAATCAGAATCGTTGATTTTCATTTGAGATTATAAAAATCTTATGGTTTGAATTAGAGAATTGAAAACTAGAGTTCACCAATTAGAGGTTAGGATATAATAATATACCCAAATTCCGACTAATTCAAAATCTAAATAAAAAAATGAAACGATCGTACAATAATGTGAGCATATATATATCCGCAAAAGAGGGGGGGAAATTAAATTTATTTTAAGAAGTGAGCACTTGTAATTTTTCTTTTGCTTTTTTAATTACCGAAAAAAAATTCTTTTGCTTTTTTCCTATTAGTATTGGTGTGGAAAGAGGGATTGTTAGCTCTGTGACATTGCCATATTAAGGGTGCGATGAACTTAAAAAATTGCAATAAGTTAATTGTCATAAAGTAATGTCATTGGGGGTGGACTTAAATGGGATTGCCACTAATCTAGTGGATTATCAGATCTCTATTATTTGTCCTAACCAGATTTTTAGTGGTGAGTAAATCCTGTTCATGTCATGATAGATTATTTTTTAATTTTTAAATTATTTAAAGAGTACGAAGACAACTAGCATATTTTTTAGTTAAAGAATCTCCCAAAAAGTTTGTAATCACACTATTATTAGATTCTTCCTTTTTCATGGCGATCCAATTAACTAGCTAGTGGGCTTTAGCTTCCTGAAACTTTTCCCTTGGAATTGTAATTCCTTGATAAATTTAGGGTAAACACTAATTATTGGTCAAACTTTTTCGTATTTTTTTATTAATCAAATCTATTGAATTACTAATAGTTAGCCAAATATTTTGTAATGTATAAAAATATTAGTCATTGTTACCTTATCTTTAATAATTTTGTAAATTGTTTCTTAGTTAAAATATTTAAATTTTGGAATGTTGACCTCTATGTATCTCTTCCAAGTTAGTATTATGTTGCCAAGTCAATATCACTAACAAAATTGCTAACTGGAAGTTTACACGTTTGGATAATTATTAGTAATTTAATAGGTTTGACTAATAAAAAAGAATGCAAAAAATATTTTACTAAGAATTAGTGTAACTCATAAATTTATTATTAGTGACAACTCAATTAGTAAGGTATTGGTTTGACACAGTCTATTCTTGACTCAATGTTTACAATTTAGTAATTTGAATAAATTCTTTGGTTGTCAGTTGTCACCGTTGGACTCTATGCTTGAATCGCTTCCTTCTATAAAATTTTCAGATATTTTTGAGTAACCTATAATAAAGAAATTAGAGTAATTTGATGCTAATTACCATATTATATACTACTTGGTTATTGTTTTTAGCAGCGACCGAAAGTTGGACGACCCAATGCCTCAATTGGCACACGTGGCTAGGTGGATATATCATTAACGATATATAAACCAACTAAGCTTATATGGACTTCCATTTATAAGAACATGATCCCTTTAATTAGTTAATATGACAAATTGTACAAAAAGAAATACCAAAAAGTTATTCACCAAAAGAAGAACCAAAAAAGGGGTAACCTGATCATCGAAAGATCGTGGAAGACATAGGGTTATTTGCTTAGTGTGTAAATGTATATATTTGGCAATATAAATATTTTTGAATATGTTGTTTGTAAAAAAAAAAAAAATAGATTAGTCATTGATCCGTAGTAAACTGTAAGTAATAAAATCTTAGAAATGTCTAGGGTCGTATTCCACAAGGTCTGTCGATAGTAACTACTCAAAACTAACAACTTATACTTGAGATAACAATAAAAGTAAAAGCAAAGGGTTGAGGTGCCATTAGTCGAATTTATATCATACTAAAGCAAGGAAATAAAACCAAGGAAAACAAACAAGTAAAGAACATCGTTCCCGTAGTGTTTTTTAGATATTCATTCATGCAATGCTTCATCTATTATGATATCATATCCCTTCCATGAATGCATTCCAAACCGATATTTTGGCACATGCGAGAGGAACAATAGTTAGCTAATGCATGCTTTCGCTCCATGCCATCAAGTATCTAACTAAAACCGAAGAAGTAAGGATATCACTTAGTTTAGTGTAGGCCTCTTGAGCCATAGCATAAGGTATATAACATTGGTGATCTAACCAACAAACAATGATTCTATATTGTATGAAGTGGTGTAGCGGCCCTTCATACACGCACAGGTCAATGAGATATCACAAGTATCATCCACATAACATGTGCAAATCACCTAATTTGTCAAATAGAGGTTGTAGTTAGGGTGTTGTCATCTGATTTGCTAGCATAATGTTAATGCTAACCCCAACTAATAGGAAGCCTCTATTCACTGAATTTTTATATTTAAGTGTTTGGCAACAATCTAATGCTATTTTAAAGGGAGGGTCACACTTGTCATTTTGAAAAATCAACTAACATAGCTCCTCTTTGTCACATCTACCGCATCCCTAACTTGCATTTTTGTTGGAGATCCAAGTAATGGCCAATTTGGAGTGAGTGAAGCAAAAACAGTGTTGGAGATCCGATCAAAGCTTCCTAGGAGGAGGGGGGTGGAAACGGTGGTGGAAATCGCACTAGCGATCGACGAAGAGCGGTTGTGTTCATCAAAGTTGGATAACGCACAGGCGCCCGAGCTAGTGTTGGAGATCCGAGCAGCAGCCGACCAGGAGCAGAGCGACAACTATGTTGGAGATCTGAGCATCATTCAGTAAGAAGGCGAGTGGCATCAATGGTGAAGATTGCACCAGCCATCGAAAAAACGGTCCGTTTGACCACAAGTTTTTTGAAGCAAACCAAAAATCTCATAAAACCTGGCGAGAAGTATCATTAAACATAATAGAAATTCAGTCCAGACCAAGAACATGAAATCCCATACCACAAAGCTCATAAAGTATACACGGAACCTCATAAAGCACTCTAGAAATGTAGAAAGCACACCACAAATGACACAGATCTCACCAGTCACCACACCACAAAAATCATAAAGTAGATAAGAAACCTCAGAAAGCTAACCAATATTTTTTGAAATCATAACACAAAATAAAAAAAACTGACCATGCATATCATGAAGCATAATTCATAAAACAAGGCAAGCCACACCACAAACTCATAAAGTAGACATGAATTCTAATTAAGCATACCAAAAAAGGTAAAAAGCACACCATAAAGTTGACCACATGTTTTCCCAACAATATTAGAAAACTCATACAGGTGACCACATCTATCTTGAAGCATACTAGAAATATGTGAAACCAAACCACAAATCTTATGAAGCATATCATAAAGACAAGAAATCACACTAGAAACCGCACAAAACAAACCACAAATATCATCCACCAGACCAGGAAGATAGGAATTTGTACCCTAAACATGATGAATCACGAGTAAGCTTATGTTTAGCGTCACCGATATAGGAGTTTGAAATTGGTGTAGATTGACGTTATAATTCCTAGGATATCCTAAGGTCATATTCCACAAGGTCTTCTAATGCATAACTACCCAAACCATAGCATCATTGACTCACACGAAAACAATAAAATCATTTAGGGGTTTTCAATTTTCATTCTACTAACAAGCAAGAATAGTAAAGTTGTTAGGGTGTTTTTCGATTTATAGATGCATAAAAGTAAAAATACGTTATTGAATAGGAAGGTAAGCTCGAATAACTTCATACATAATAATACTCAACATGCATCAATGATTTATATATAATATCACTATATCCCTTACACTAAAGCCATTCTTTACCCGTGCATGCGCCTCTTGCTATAGAGATTTAACTAGCTAATGCATGCTTTCGC
The DNA here is from genome assembly GCA_946122785.1 of Linum tenue. NCBI lineage: Eukaryota > Viridiplantae > Streptophyta > Magnoliopsida > Malpighiales > Linaceae > Linum > Linum tenue. The sequence goes on from CAMGYJ010000004.1 coordinate 59,962,233, forward strand.
TTCATATATATCATTACCTAATTAATGAAGACGAAGGAATTAAGTTAGGATAGCACATGACTATGTGAGGGCCTCTAAGAGCCATAATTGATGATCTAACAATCAAGCATTGATACTACTATAGTATATGATTGATCATTCCCTCTATACTCATGTAGCATCAATGGGGTATCACTAGAGGGTAATTTCTTAACAACCTAGATGATACTAAACACAATTCATATAGTAGCATACACTAGAATCATAAGCATCAATGATCAAGAAGTATTCATTCTAGATAAACAAAAATGATCATCATCACATAAGCATAAAAAACCAAGCATCCATGCATACACAATGAGCATCGAAATCCATAAGCATAAACACAAACATAACATGAAATCATAGCATCAATACATAAAATGACAAAGGAGTTCTCATCCTCATATAATCAATTTCGAACTAGCTACATAGAAGAGAAGGAGGGTACCACCATCGATGATGACATGATTTCAGTTGTAGACTCTCGTACGAAAGATAAGCTATTACTTGAGCAGAGTACATAAGTTTTTGTGTGGATGTGCAACCTCAATGAACTAAAAGTCATGCGTCTATTTATAGGGGAAGAACTCGGCTAAAATTCACCTAAACTGACTTGGAAAGGGTTTCCTAGTCCAGTAGACTACTGACTTCTTGAAGAAGGCTTCTAGAAGCTTAAGGCACGGGTAACAGTAGGGAGGCGGTTGGCACTGCCATCCTTTTTCTTAATGGGTTGGACTCATTGGCCCATGGATGACCTCTTCTCACCATTTAACGCTTCTTGACCCGTCTCCTCCAACAACGATTAGACCACATGTTGGGACACCGCTAGTTTCTTCTTCATCTTGGGCCGAGTTTTCCTCAATTGGGCTTGTCTCATGATCTCGTGGATCTGTTGGCGGCTCAACAATCAACCATTGAGATGTATATTGAATAACCTCTCACTTTGTTCGAGTAAGGCTTTGACAGATGTACTCTGAAGGAATTGCTAGCTTCTTATCTATTTCTGGCCTCCTTCACATGTTCTAGAAAGAAAAGAAGTATGTGTTACTATAATGCCTCTAAACTTCTCTCTCGGGACACTATTACGTTGTCCATGCGAACGAGGTAGCCCCGAATGGGCTCACTTAGTGACTTCTATTAGACTTCTTCGTCATTGGACCTTGTCTTTATAATGAAAACTTCTTATTTTTCTCTTTCCTTTGGTCCTCCATAATTCTTCATGTTTGATGGAAGTTTCTTTAGACTGCTTTATACCTTGAAAATCATAAAAAAAATATACCAAGAATACATTAAAGAGTACAAAAACATAACATAGGTCTATTAAAGGCTCATTGATCGCACTCCAGTCTCTAACCATTTATGAGGAAAAACACTAAGGGATCATTTGGATGTGGGATTGTAGTGTAGGATTTTTCTACAATCCCTCACCTTCCCGGATTTTACCACAATGTTGCGTTTGGGAAGAGTCTAAAAAATAAGGATTTTAACCGTAAGGAATTTCGCAAACCTACAAGTGAAGGATTTTAAAATAGTTGGGCCCCATAAGCTATTTTGAAATCCCTGATTATTTTTTGTTTTTTGTTTTCAGACTATCTTCATGTCTCATACTCTGACCTTCTTGTCGATCCAACAAGCTTTTGCTCCCCTGTTCTTGTCGTCTATCAATCCTTCCCTAGTGGCTGACAATTCATCCAAATCTTCTCCGACGCAAGTCAATTTTTCTTTCATCGCGGTAATCGTCGCATGATTATTCTTATTCCGTCCAAGGGGAAGCTTGAACCAGCGTTAATTCCAGTCAACGGCGACAACCGTGGCTAGGACTGGGAAATGGTGCAGTCTGGTCCAGACCAGACCATATATACGGTCTATGGTCCAAACCGAGAGGCTGAAGTATAGACCACAGACTATACGGTCCGGTCCAGACCACGCCTGTGTGGTCTGGTTCGGTCTGGTCTGATCTAGATAGACCACACCAACGAAAAATGAATAATTTGTTTAGTCAACCAAAAAAAAAAAAAATGAACCAATAACCAAGAAAAATAATAATTATTTGCCTTAAAACATTAATCCTAACATGCATCAATAATTTTGATACCCTAAATCTTAGTACATAACAAAGATACAAAGCAAAAGCATCCAAACTTGCACCATAACGTCATAAACATTAACATAATGTCATATGGAGACACGATTACCTCTACTCTCTGGTTAAATGTGGTTGTGAATGAAGGAGGGACGAGATTTACAAAACTAAGGTTGAGTCTTGGATGTCGTTGTGGGAGTTTGGAGAGTGGTCGAATGGGCTGTTAACACATATTGACAAGTCGGTTGGGTCCATAGTTTGGTCCGGTAAACCGCGGTCTAGACCAGACAGACCAAGAGATCAACAGTTCAACACATAAAATATACAGACCATAGACCAGACCGTACTTAACAGTCTACGGTCCGTACCAAACTGTGCGGTACGATTTAGATCACGGTTTTTCTAACAGTCTGGTCTATTTTTCCAGCCCTAACCTGTGCGATTCTTAACTTCTTTCGTCCGAGGGAAAGCTTCAACCTAGCGTCGATTCCAGTCAAGGACGACCACGAAGAATCCTAGATGGGGCGAGGGAGATAACGATGTTGTTGTTGGTGATTGTTTATCCAGTTGGTCGACAATTCTTCTTCTGTCTGAGGGGAAGCTTGAACCCGATCGACATCGATTATAGTCAACAACGGCGACTATTAATCCTAAACGGGTTGAGGGGGATGTCGATGTTGTTCCTAGTGGTTTAATTTCCTTCCCGAAGATGCTCGAAGAACAAGCCTTTTCGATCGGAAGAAAGCACCATTGGGCCGTCGTCGCTTATAGATATGGGAAGATGGTCTCTTCTCGCCTGTTTCCGACATGGGTTCTTCATTTTTACGACTTGGGTTCTTCAATTTGGGGGTTTATTAGTGGCAATGATAGATTATTGGTGGAGTTGATAGTTCTTGTCTATTGTAAATTGAGCAGCACATAAGTGAGGAAGAAGAGGAGATTGATCAGGGAATAGCCATTCATGTTATAAGCAGGATCTTGTTTGTTTGCAGAAAACTGATGTTGATATGTTAGTTCTTATGCATTGTCATTATTGTTGTAGAGTTATTCCGCAAACTTGTATTTTCCTTCTGTTTATGCACTTACAGATGGGAGGAAGAAGATGAGGGTAATATTGTATTTTGTTATTTTCTAACGAAAATCCTGATACATAAACAAACGAGAAAATCCTAATACATATACAAGTATGAAACTATGAAGATTATTGAAATATGATTTAGGAGATCGAGTCTTCAATTTCTCTCGTTGATTAGTATTTATTATCAAGAATACCACATTAATCGGTTTGCCTTGTCATTATTGTTTGCTAAATCTCGACGTCTAACAGGAAGGAGGGATGAAGTTATTTTTATCAAATTTCAAGGACTCGTGTCCTTCAGCGGGAAGCCTAGAAGCGACACTTGGAAGTGGTAGTTGGAAAGTCGTTGGTACCAGCGTTGCCTGTTATAGTGTTATTGACGGCATAGTGAAGGAGGAAGGAAACGATGGTGCTTGAGAGAGCTGAAATCATTTTCCCATTTTTTTTAAGTCTTACATTGTCACGTTTCCTAGGAAAGCATGGGTGTCACGCGGCTAACGCCACCGGTTGAATATGGTTGAACCGCGCCAGGGGCGGAGCTAGGATTTCAAGTTCGGGGGCCGAAAAAAATTTATATTGTTATTCCATAAATGTGATAAAAAAATTAAAAACTAAGCAAGACAATCAAAGTAAATTTTACTTTTAATAGTATTATGATTAATCATTTTAGATGATTAGAGTCAAAATATTGATGTAGAATAACTTATGGAAGGTCAAAATGAATAATTTTTCAGTGCTATAAAATTGCAAAGTGGTAAAAAAACTAAATTTGAAATTAAATGAGCAAAGAAACAATATTGCAATAATGAAATGAAGAAACCATACAACATGAAACTTTGAAAGTAATTATATCTAATTAAATGGGTAAAGAAATAATAAAATTTAAAAACGTAATTATATGAAGATATATTAAAACAGAAAGCAAATAAAGAATAATATAATGGCAGAGGATGAGTATCGAACCCCCAATCAGCTACATAATAGCTCCCTTCCTCTCCCGCTGGACTAGGCTTACTTTGATTTTTCAAATTTGCACACTAAACTTATTAGACAGTTTGTTAATTTTACGAAATTTTCAATATATCGATGTAGTTTAGACGTAACTTTCACGATTCTCGGGGGGGCCGGAGCCCCCCCGAGACCAGCTGTAGCTCCGCCCCTGAACCGCTCATTAAATTGGTGTGAAGTCCATCAGTATGACCGACATGATCGATTTATGATTTCTAAGCAAAATGATGTCGTTTTAGTGAATTTAATTAATACAAAATTAATTTATCATTTATTTTATGAGTTCAAAAGTTAAATGTTGACGTTCTTTGTTGGGTTCAAATATAAACGTTTAGGTATTGACGCTAAATATTGTATTTAAACACGAGTATTTATAATTTTATTAGGAATGTCGCATTTTATTTTAAATATCAATATGAATTTTAAGTAAATTGTTTTCAAACATATATCATTAAATGCATTTATTATTAATGGATTTTCGCATTTCTACCTATTTGTTAAATCGGCATGAAACGTTCATGCACCAATTATACATCGATCGAACCATTCCTTGCTAAACTGACAATGATATACCGGTTTGACAACCTTGCAGAAAAGGCTCCCGAGAGTTGTTCCTAGCTCGAGTTGGAATGTGATATGACATGAGACAGAGACTTTTGGGAGCCAATCCTTTTTCATCCAATTGAGCGAGGATGGCGAAAATTTATTATCACTAATAATGGCCCCGATCAAATTACATGACAAAAGTACAATTTTTTTGGTCGAAAACGGAGCACTTCAGGGGCGCCCCAACCCTTATCCATTAATAAAACGAGGATTTGCCACTCCAATCAAATCAAAATATAGCAGTAGTTCATGAGAAATTAGGGAGTCGGAAACTAATGGACTCCCAAAGAAAAAGTGTGACAAAGGGAATCTAGGTAGTCAACTACAAAGTTTGCTTCCCTGAAATATGCTCAATGCAGACCTGCCATGGCAAAGATATCAAGCGTTTAATCTCCCTCACAACAACGAAATACGGGTTGTTCGGTTGAGCCGATTGAATCAGCTGAATGGCAGTTTGCAAGTCTGACTGCAGAATTACCTTCCTAAGCCCTAGTTCCCAAGCAATCTTGAGACCATATGCGATCCCAGCCAGCTCTACACAGGTAATTGAATCCCCCTCCAAGGTTCAAAGAAAAAGCATGAATGAAACGGTCGTCGTCGCCCCTCACGACGCCGCTTGCTGCCGTGCTCGAAGGAGAGTAGACGACAGAACCATCTGTGTTGACGGTTGGCCAACCAGTCTGTGTTGAATGGCTGTCATTTGTGTTACACGAATTTTGTTGACCGTTAGAGTTGATGGTAGAGCTAACAGAAGTCAAAACATGTTTGACTCTTAATGACACGACACCATTTATCATCCATCTAAGCGCCATATCAACCCTCTCTCTCTCTCCCGACCACTATTAGAGGAAGCTGCTCACCTTGAATTAGCCCACCCCTACCCCTTCCAATTACCAGAATAATCTCACCAACTCAAATTAACCCATTCCCTTAACGGTTGGTATACAATTGTCATATCGAAAGTTCATAATATAAATGACACTTTCGCTAAACGTTAGAGGTGGTCGATCGGTTTTTGGTTAGCGGTTAACTGACCGGTTTAACCGATCGGTTAGCAACTAACCGAAAACCGACAGTTATTTACCTTAGTCGGTGTTCGGTAGGAGGGAGGATATTTTCGGTTAACTGAGTAACCGAAGATGATTAACCGCGGTTAACCGACTAATCGAAAATAACAAACCTACCCAAAAAGACGTCGTTTTATGTCATAAACAATTACCCCCAACCCTAATTATTCTTTCAATTTTTCGTCCTCCTCCTCCAAATAGCAGCCAACCCACCCCCTTCGTTCACCCCCAAACCCCAGCCACCCTCCACAACCCTACGATCCCCGACGACGCCTTCCTCCGCGCGACCCCCACGTCCGTCCAAGACAGCAGACAACAACGCCGTCTCCTCCGCGCCTTCCTCCGTCCCAGATAGCGGCGACCCCAGGCTCCGCGACGCCTTCCTTCTTCCGCACCATCCGCCGGTGCGCCCCTGTCCCCCATCCCGTGACCCTGCCCTCTGCTGAGAGTCGACGACCCTCGCTCCCTGCAGCTACGAGTTTGCTTCGGTTATTTCGGCTAAACCGACCAACTAACCGGTAACCGACCGGTCGGTGGTCGGTTAACCGAGAATGGGGCCTCTATCGGTGTTCGGTAGGGAGAATAATGTTTTTCAGTTAACCGATAACCGAATCAACAGCCCTCTACCCCTGCTAAACGTTGGTATTTCTAGTGGTATTAGCCCTATATTATATCATTTATTCTTATAATAAACTTAAATTAAACCGTTGCCTTGTAACAGTGTAACCCAAAAAAAAAAGTTAACAGCTGGTATTGCATTATTTGTAACTCACTTCCCCAACGCAAAGATTACAAAGAGAAATCACACAGCAATTATTAATCCCCTCACCAACCAAACAATTTCAAGATTCACAATCAAGCAGATTTCAAGGAGTGCCCGCCGTCGACCAAGAGATTCACCCCGCTAATATACCTCGACTCGTCACTCACCAGCGTCAACGCCGCCTCCGCCACATCCTCCGCCTTGAACACCACCCCTTTCAGATTCGCCATCGCCGTGAACAACCCCTCGTACGTCTCCTCGTCCAGCCCGCTCGACTCCACCCCCATCGGCGTCGCCACCCCGTACGGCGAGATGCTGTTCACCCGAATCCCGTATCCCCCCAGCTCCACGCACAGATTCTTCGCCAGCCCCACCACCGCGTGCTTCGTCGCCACGTACAGGTGCGGCGCCGCCCCGTAGCTCGCCGTCACCATGCTCCCGCTCATCAGGATGCTCCCCTTCCCCTCCGGGATCATCACCCTCGCCGCGTGCTTCGCGGCGAGGAACGATCCGTACACGTTGACGTCGAACGCGTTTCGGAACGCCTCGCGGTCGACGACCGACAGGATGTCGGCGATCTTCTTCTTCTTCTCGAGGGGGTTCTGCCTGACCGCGCCGGAGACCGCGGCGTTGCTGTACATGATGTCGAGCTTGCCGTGCATCGAAACGGCGGCGTCCACCGCGTTCTGCATGTCGCTGTCGCTGGTGACGTCGCACTGGACGTACGTGACGGGCTGGCCCGACTCCGACTGGATCTGGCTCGATACGGACCGGCCCAGCTCGGCCCGGATGTCGGTGATGACGACTTTGGCGCCGTGTCGGGAGAAGAGCCGGGCGGCCGCGGCGCCGATGCCTCTGGCTCCGCCGGTGATGAGCGCGACTTTGCCCTGTAATCTCTTCGCCATTGTTGATTGTTTGCCGTTGAGTTGCTGCTAGCTAAGATGTAAAAGATATAACACGCGAGATCGATAGGTCGGGGTCAACATAAAGCTGCTGAATGAATATATTTGATTTTAATTTTGGGCAAGTGGGGGGTAAGAGAACCGACAATAATGAGATCTGGCGGATCAGTGACCAAGAAGTCCATTGTCGTTTTACTATTTGCAAACTCGGGACCTAACACTAGTGTCTAGTGGCAAATATTTAACGTGGCTAAATATAATTTTATAGACCACGCGATGGTTGTCAGTATCGGCCTGCAACAACCAATGGATATGTTATATATATATATGTTAAGCGTTGTGAATATATACAGAGGGGACCATTAGAATCCAAATACATGAATCCAATCCAATCCATCCACCAAATTATCCACCTAATCCAATCCATTTAAATTCAATCCATTTGATCCAAATCCAATTGGATTTGTGGATTCATGGATTGATCCATGGACCCAAATGACAAATTACGATTTGATACATATATATTTTATATTTTACATTTTGGTACCTAAAATATATATTTTTATACGAAAAATATCATTGGAAAATTATATTTTGGTACCTAAAATTTTTCATTATGACATTTTAGTACCAAAATTTTTCAAATTTTACATTTTGGTCCAAGCCTTGGATGTCATTCACTCATTTGGATTCATGGATCAATCCACCAATCCATGAATCCACCAATCCATTGGATCCAATCCATTTGATCCATGAATCCACCAATCCAATTCACGAATCTGATCCAATTGCCACCTATATATATATATATATATATATATATATATATATATATATATGTGGTGGCTACTTCGGTCACTCACTTTTTGGGTACATTCGGTGCACGCACTTCTAAAAATGGTTATAGTACATAGAATGATAACTAATCAATGATATAACATAGAATCATAACTAATCAATCCATTGCCCTAACATCTTGACTTTCAATTTTGAATCCCAACCTAAAACCCCAAATTGTAAACCTAAATCCCTAAACCCTAAATCATTGAAAATAAAGTAAATCTTGAATGATTTTTGTACAAATTCATGTATTTTTTTGTCCATCATATCATACATGACGATTACCGTCATTTTTACATGAATCGTTTGCTTAGAATAACGATTATGAGATGGTGCACCAAAAAAAGTGAGTGCACTGAATACGCTACCATACCCTAACGATTAAGAAAACACTATCTAGACCTCGAATTAACCGGATTTTTGGGCATGGTACCATACCCTAACCCTTGATGAGTGAACCCGAGGTCTTAGCTTTCTAAATCATATAGAGCCTAACCCCTAAGATTGTGCATGTAATTTGTTGCATATATTTTGACGAAACATAGCCGTCGATTTTTGTTTCTAATTAAACCGATCTTAGTATGTGAGATTTATAGAATTAAGACCTAGATTTTAATCTTTAAAGGTTTAGGAATAGTACCAGATGCCAAACTCCGGTGAATTCAAAGTCTAAATAGCATTGTTTTACTCAGGGTATGTCGTACCCTTGATTTTACCAAAGTACAATAGAACCATATATATATTTATTATCAATATAATATAATTGTGGATGTTGATATAAATAGTAGTAGCATAGCATAATTATTCGAGTTTGTATTAAATAGTAATTTGTCATCAATAATGCATTGCATGATTGTTTTCCCTTTCTTCTTTTGGTTATGTAGCCCCTTAACCTGTAGTGAAGAAAAACAAACGGAGAGAAGCAAATGAATAATAACACGTTATCTGCACGAGATTCTGTTGGTTCAAAATTCCACTAGCCTAAAATTCTATCCCGTTCGGAAGTTTCAAATCTTTTTGTGAGAGTTATCAAAGGATTAAGTTTCCATCTTGATCTAACATAATCTGCTGAGACGCCTATCTTTTCAGGAATGAAAACCAAAGCAATAGGCTTTTCATCGTCGGTAACTTTTAGTTATAGTGTATACTTCTAAATTATTTATTCTTTTCGTATCCATAAGAAGCGAAATTAAAAAAAAAAAAAACGAAAGTTATTAATCTTGCCTATTAACGCATTTGGTTGGGCAAATAATTGTCACCGCTCACTCTTGAAATAAATCAACAATACTATTCTTTTGCTTATTTTGTGTTATATTGAACATATTCAATGCCGAATGACTTTTAAGGCTATAATAGATAAGGACATTTATATTATTATAATGATTGATTATGAAAGTGACGTGATAACTCTCGCCTTATCACATAGATTTTTCCCCCTAATCTACATATCTATGTATATACATACTTGAATGCATAGTAACGCTGGGTTTCTGTTATTTGTACCGATCAAGCTTTTACTGTTTGGGTAACGGTAACACAAACGTGACTAAACGTCTGCCATTGCTCTCTTTGTTTGTCGACCTTTTTTTTCTTTCTGGGATGAGAACTAATATTATTATATTAACACAACCATCTTGTTTTCAACCCAAGAAAAAAAATTACCACAAGGAAAACTCAGGCACTCTTCAAGCGGTAACCTCCATCAACCAGAAGATTAACCCCGCTCACATACTTGGCATCCTCGCTGGCCAGATACAACGCCGCCTCCGCCACGTCACCAGCGTCCAGCTCAGCCCCTTTCAAATTCCCCATCCTCCCGTAATACGCCTCCTTAAACGCCGTCTCATCCATCCCCGTGAACCCCAGCGCCATCGCCGTCGGGACGCCGAACGGCGAAACGGAGTTCACCCGGATCCCGTTCCCTCCCAGCTCCACGCACAGGTTCTTCATCAGCCCCACCACCGCGTGCTTCGACGCCACGTAAGCGTGCGGGGTGGTCCCGTAGCTCTCCGTCACGTTGCTGGCCATGAACACGATGGCCCCACCACCGCCACCGCCGCCGCCTTGCCCCGTCGTCATCATCACCCTCGCCGCGTGCTTCGCCGCGAGGAACGCGCCGTACACGTTCACGTCGAACACGCGCCTGAAGTCGTCCGGGTCGGTGGACGCGATGGCCATGGTGTCCGGCCTGGCTATCACGCCTGCGTTGCTCAGCATGACGTCGAGCCTGCCGTGGGTCGAAACGGCGGCGTCGACCGCGTTTCGGACGTCCGCGTCGACGGTGACGTCACAGTGGACGTAAGAGGCGGCGGCTGCTGCTGTTCCGTGGGATTGGGATGAGTTGATTTCCTCGGATAGTAACCGACCCGGTTCGGGTTGGATGTCGGCGATCACGACCTTGGCGCCGTGGCGGGCGAAGAGGCGGGCGGCGGACGCGCCTAGGCCGGTGGCGCCGCCCGTGATCACCGCAACCTTGCCCTGCAATCTTCTTGGGACGAAACTAATTTAATTAATTTACAAAACCTAATTTAAGGGGTACTGGAAAATATAAAAAAAAATATTTATTAACAAATTTACCTCTTGGCAATGGGAGCTAGAGGCGCAAAGCCTTTCATTTCCTCAATCTGGTCGTCTCCTTCCTTGGAAGAGAGATTCGGTTCTTTCTTTCTCGTTTGAGGTTTTATGTGGTGGTTAAGAAAGACCAACATGATATATAAATCCGTTCAATTGTTTTGTGTGGCTAGGGATGATGAATTTCAAGGGTGAATTCGGAATTTCCATAGAGGATAGCTGTAGAGACAGCTGGAGAACCCGCAATTAATACACAACAATTGATCACTGGTCCTCCCAACCATATTCACCAATCACTACTGCTGCCAGTTCTTTGGATCCAGCAACTGGCAATCACCTCCAATTCTTATCTTCTCTTTTATTTCTTCCCATACCTACACATCTGTACATCATGTGCTAGCTATTATGATTTACTCATCTGTTCTTCTACTGCTGTATAAATATAGGATCAATCACTTGTAATAAGATTAAGAGAGAAACAATCCATTCAATAGAAATCAGTCTATACAGATTTCTACAAGTTGTCTTCATCTCGGTCACTTTCTAGCTTCTACTGTGCAAATATTTTTGGCGTGTTTGAGGTTTAAATGGCAAATTCTGTGGTGCCGTCATATTTTCTGACCGGTTCAAATAGCATCGTTGTGGTTTGGAATGGTTGAAACAAATTGGTTGGGTTACGATTTTTGGGTGGCGGAGCTAATGCCAAGAACCAGAAACCCGATGACATCCTGCACCATCGATTCTCCCAAGTTCACGATTGGGTGTAGGAATTTAGGCCGCCGAACTAAATCTGGGAATCGAAATCGCAGTTGGATGCAGGGATTTTGGCGCGGTTAATGAAAGAAATATTTTTTCTATTCCCCGTGTCCTTATGCAATCCTCCCATGGATTACAGTTGCCGTAGCCTGGCGATGGTGGTCGACGGCGGCGAGCGTGCTGCGGGAGAGGAACATGTAGAGGGTCTTGCGGTGGCGGAAGGGGATGACCGGGCTGGTGGTGTGGCTCTGCTCGTCGACACTCCGCACTGCCAAGCGAAATGCTTAAATCTCTGCAGCATCACCAAATCTAAATTTGATACTCCATATATCGGCACAACACTCTGCTCTCTGACTCCCTCTGTTCCAATAATAGAGAAAAACAGAGAAAGTAACTTTTCGAGAATACTTACATCCACATCTACAAGTATAATCAAATATAGAAACCAAAAAAAATAGTTCTCTCGTTTAGCGAGAGTTGAGAGCGGCGGAAACCCTAGGGTTTTCCGATTCTTTTAGGTTTTCTCGAGTCAATTTTGGAGTGGGATTCCTCGTGGATCAAGGAAATACTAGGTCAAGAAGGACTGATCCTCTCACGAAGGAGAACGAAACCTATTAATAGCTTGATAAGCACAAAGAGCTTCGCACAAACTTTCGTTGGGTGGAAACTAGATCCTTAGCTAGCTCCATCTACTGAAAGAAAGCGTTTTACAAGTGAATCACAATGGCGAGCAAGGAAAAGGCAACTGATGATACAGCGACAAGCAAAGATAGAACTCATGAGCAAAACATAACGATCGAGCTGGAGAAGCAACTGGACCAGATCAATCTCGAAGAGTACGATGAAGAACCATTGGAAGTTGAAGATTTTGATGTCGATGTCATCAGGATGGAAGCTGTGCGTCGTTTGGGTCTGATAGACCGCCTGGTCTCTGAAAAAGAACCAAACATAAAATCAATGAAAATTGCATTGACAAAAGCGTGGAAGCTACGTAAGGGTTTCCAGATCACAGAATTGGGCGATATGCTTTTTGCTTTTCAATTCTTGGATATGGATGACAGGAATAAGGTGTGTTTCGTGGGCCCCTGGCACTATGAAAACAACCTAATTATCTTTATGGTGAGCGGGCAAATACAAAAGCCGAACCCAGAAGATCTGCACATGGTTGATCTATGGGTCCGAATTGAAGGACTACCTGCTGAGTTGAGAACCCAAAAAATGGCGGAGAAGATAGCTTCCAGGTTTGAGGGACTGGACTGGTTTGACAATGGGGGCAGGTAACATGTGGGACGAATACATGTGTCTCAGAGTATACCTATCCATTAACAAACCACTGAAGAAAAAGATTAAGCTGAACATTCAAGGAAAGCTGATGGAATATCCAGTAAAATACGAGAAGCTCCCTCTATTTTGCTATTCGTGTGGGAGAATTGGGCATCCCAAACTCAGATGCAAGATGCTACCAAAACCAGAGGTTGATCCCTTTGGTTATGAGTTGAGAGTGGCAGAACAGGGGCAGAAGAATTGGCTATCGTATTCAGCCAAGAAAGAGAATGCGGAGGTGTGGGCGGCACTACGCAAAAAGCTGGAGATGGAAAGCATTGGATCCAACTCGGATCATGATATGGTCCTGGAAGCAGAGGAGAACAAAATGATGGAAGATGACTCTAAGGAACAGGGACAGGAAGAAAAGGATATGAATCCTAACAAAATGAAACAGCAACCAAACGACCTAAAACAGGCTGAGGAGGGGGCAGCTGCGCCCCAACAACAAACTTTGAAGCCTAACCAGTGGATTAGGACAGAAAACAAAGCTGGTGTCAATCAGAGTGGAGCTTTGACCAAATTTATGATGGGTAGTACAGCGGTTCTTCAACGGGGAAGACATCATGCTCGCGTCTGGAAAAGACAAGAGCAAACAATACTTAGGCCTACTGGAGGGGTACAGCTTACCCCACAGAAACGTCAGGCAGGTCAACAAAAGGCAGAAGAGACAGATGGAGTTCTTCCCGACAAAACGTCGAAGAGATCGAAGGTGCTAGTGTTTCAAGAAAAAGAAGGCGAGGATGCAGTAGTAAACAGTTCAAAAAGGGATGGCGATGTGGCGGATCCTGCCAAGATGCAGGACCGCCCAGCCCAATGATTTGCTTGAGCTATAATTGCCGAGGGTTGGGGAATCCCTTGGCAATTAGAAAGGTGCGTTCTCTACTCCAGAGACAAAACCCCCAGGTGGCTTTTCTGATGGAAACTAAGAAACAGCACCATGAATGGAGGACTGTGTTGCAAAAACTTGGCTGGAAAAATGGACTTGGCGTGGGTTCAGAAAGAAGGGCAGGTGGTTTACTAATCATGTGGCAGGAGGAAGTAAAAGTGGAGGTGAAAGGGTATTCGAACAACCATATTGATCTACTGGTGGAAGACCAAGGACAACAATGGAGGCTAACTGGCATCTATGGATGGCCAGAGCAGAAAAACAAACTTAAAACGTGCAATCTGCTGGAGAATTTACATGGCTTAACTGATTTGCCATGGCTGGTCATGGGAGACTTCAACTTGATTCAAAGCTATGAGGAGAAAAATGGGAAACATTTGGCAGTGGTGGAAGAAATGGAAGCCTTCAACCGAGCCCTAGGCTTCTGTGGTCTTGAAGATTTGGGTTACTACGGTAGAAAATACACATGGGACAATAACCATAAGGATGATACCTACCTAGAAGAAAGGCTGGACAGAATGGTGGCAAACAATTCATGGAAACACCTGTTTCCCAATGCCAGAGTTAACCACGTTCGAAGATGTGGGTCGGATCACAACCCTATAGTGCTATTTACAGAGTTGGAGGAGGAGGAGGAGATTACATGGGGGAGAAACTTTCGGTTTGAAGCCTTCTGGCAACAACACCAAGACATCAAAGCTATAATAAAGGAAGGATGGGAGGGAGGCTCGCACCACAGCCTTCTGGAAAGGGTAAGTGACTGCGAATCAAAATTGAAACAGTGGAGTGAAGCTGTTTTTGGGAGTCAAAAGGCCAGGAAGAGGAAAATAATGAAGGACCTAGCTAAGATAGAGAGACTGGCGATGACTACAAGTTTAGCCTCTCAACGCCAGGGACTAGAAAAGGAACTGGAGGAGATCCTAGAAGTGGAAGAAATTCGATGGAAGCAAAGATCCAGGTCAGATTGGCTCCGAGAAGGGGAGAAAAATACAAAGTACTTCCATCGTCGAGCCTCAGAGAGAAGACAGAGAAACACAATCAAGAAATTGATAGGGGAAGGTGGCATTCAATTCAAGGGGCAAGAACAAGTAACAGGGTGTTTAGTGGAATTCTACAAAGCTTTATTCAGAACAGGAGGCAGGGCCCTGAGTAACACTGTTCTTGATGCTGTACCTAGAAAGGTTACGATTGGGATGAATGAGGAGTTATTGAAACCTTTTACTAGGGAGGAAATTTGGGAGGCTCTAAAGCAGATGGGCCCCCTCAAGGCCCCTGGAGCTGATGGGCTTCCAGCACTCTTCTTCCAGAAGAATTGGGATATTCTGGGTGATGATATAACTAGAGAGCTACAGGGATTCCTAGAGGCTGGTACGTTTCCACAGGCCCTAAACCACGCCCTATTGGCTCTCATTCCAAAGAAAAAAGCCCCAAAGAGCCCTGTGGAGTTCAGACCTATCAGCCTGTGTAAGGTACTCTATAAGATCCTGTCTAAAGTATTAGCTAATAGACTCAAATGGATTCTTGATGATATTATTGTGGAGAACCAGAGCGCATTCGTTCCAGGGAGGCTAATTACAGATAACGTGATTATTGCTTTTGAGTCATTTCACACGATGTCACAGAAAAGACAAGGAAAAGCTGGCTATATGGCTGCCAAATTGGACATCACAAAAGCGTATGATAGGGTGGAGTGGGATTTTCTGGAAGCAATAATGGAGAAATTAGGTTTTGCAAGGAGATGGATTGACCTAATTATGAGCTGTGTCTCAACAGTCTCTTTCTCAATCCTTGTTAATGGTCATCCATCAGAAGTTTTCTTCCCCTCTCGAGGTTTGAGACAGGGGGACCCTATTTCCCCGTACTTGCTCCTCCTAGTGGCTGAGGGACTCTCAGGACTAATCACAAAAGCAGAAAGGGAGAGACAGATAAGTGGGATCAAAGTGAAAAGCGGGGCCCCAGTGATTTCACATCTCCTCTTTGCTAATGACAGTATCCTATTCACGAAGGCAACCAAGCCAGAATGCGAAAAACTGAAACAAATTCTAACCCTCTATGAGGCGGAATCAGGTCAGCAGGTGAACCTAGTGAAGTCGGAATTGTCATTCAGCCCAAATATAAAGGAGGACACGAGGAATCAACTAGCAGCTATTCTGGGAATGAAAGTGGTGGAATTCCATGAGAAGTATCTCGGCCTACCAACTAAAATTGGACGAGAAAAAAGAGCTGTCTTCAGCTACTTGGTGGACAGGGTTAGACAGAAGGTTAAACACTGGAAGAGTAAACTGCTTTCGGTGGGAGGCAAGGAGATTCTCATTAAATCTGTTGCTCAGGCTCAAATGACCTATGTTATGTCACTGTTCCAGGTCCCTGTTGGAACCCTGAAAGAAATACAGAGCATCATTGCAAATTTCTGGTGGGGGCAACAGGAGGAGGAAGGGCGCACCCATTGGCTGAGGTGGGAGGAGTTATGTAAACCAAAAAAATATGGAGGTCTGGGATTCAAGGATGCAGCTGGTTTCAATCAGGCCCTGTTGGGCAAACAAATCTGGAGAATCATATCAAGACCAAATTCGCTGGTTACAAGAGTACTTAAAGCAAAGTACTTCCCGAATAGGGATGTAATGGAGGCAGAGGGGAGTAATTCAAGTTTCTTATGGAGAAGTCTGATGAGTTCAAGAAAGTTAGTGGCTAAAGGCTACAGATGGAGGCTAGGGAACGGGAGTAGTATCGATATTTGGTTGGATAGATGGGTACCATCAGCAAAAGGCTATAAAGTCCAAACCCCTATGACTCCTATTGGTGATACAACTTCAGTTGCTGAACTTATCGACTTTGATACAAATAATTGGAACCTAGGGCTAATTCAGGAACACTTCAATTGGAGGATTAGAGGAATATCCTGAAGATCCCTATCCCCGCGGAACTAACCAGAGATGAACGGGTCTTTGCCCTTTCTGCGGGCTACCGGAGACTCAAAGACATATTTTCCAAGACTGTGGTTGGGTTCAAAGGGTGTGGAGACCTAGCTCATTAACATCTATGTTCAGGAAGGGTCAGGGTGTTACCTCGGAGGAATGGATGTGCGATTTGCAGGACACGGCCACAGATGAGATGCTGGAACGATTCTTGGTGGCACTGTGGTTTACCTGGGATCAGAGAAATTGTCAGTTGTGGAACAAACCAAAAATGGAGGAATGGGAAATAATAGGGCGGGCGGAGAGATGGATCGATGAATATCGGGAAGCCCAGCGAATAAGAGAAACCCACACCGGCGAGAAGCAGGAGAAATGGAGCCCATCGCCTGTGGCTGAGCTCACCATCAACGTCGATGCGGCATGCTTCGCGGATCTTGGGACGGGACTGGGAGCGATTGTCCGCACCAGAACAGGGGAACTTCGACTGGCGGCTGTTAAACGATCGCGCCGTCAATGGGACTCGGAGATGGCTGAAGCGATGGCGGTTGATTTCGCGGTGGAGCTGGCGAGACGCTTCCATTTCTCTGATGTGGAGATCCAGATGGACTGCATGACTGTGAAGCGACTCATCAAGGGGGAGAGCGACACACAGTTGGAATTGGGCCGGCTGTGCAAAGAAATCAGAAGGAAAGCGAACGATCTGGGCCTTTTTCGGTGGGAGCATGTAGATCGAAAATGGAATGAGACAGCCCACTTTTTAGCCCATTGGGATTGTGGTTGGGAGAGAGAGATCATTTGGGTTGATAGTCCACCAAACTCTCTAGCTTCTTTGATTTTGAAGGATATTTTTGTACCCAATCCCATTTAATTAATATAAGCAGGTATTTTACTTCAAAAAAAAAATATAGAAACCAAAAACAGTTCCCAGCTACAAATCCAATGACTAATAAGAACACTATCTAATTCGACCAATTCTTACTTTAGGGGTAAAGTAGAGGGGTTTTGTTCTTATGAGATGAAAGAGGGAAGAAGAGGAGGGGATTAACCGGGGATTAAGCTTTTGGGAGGAGAGATCTGGTTATCGGAGATTGAATCAGCCCCGAAGGATTTAAATACAAAATAGGTTCAACCAAATATAATAGGTTCAACCTACTCCGGTTAAATGGTTGTTAATAATCAAAGATGCTCATTAAAGACACTAAATCCAACGGGTGCAAAGCAGGCGGCGCTAGTGTCGTGCCTGCACCACAGAATCTGCCGGTTTAAATTGTGTATTATATTCCAAGGACAAAAAGAATGGCCCGCAATATGTTGGGAGAAGTGGCGGAGGCAGGATTCGGAACTACCCTTGTCCTTTTTTAAAAATAGAAAAATTTAATAATTAAAATTAAAATTAATAATATTCAAATTAATAGATAAAGAAATAAGCGATCAATACAATTATTGTTTGCATAAACAACTACGACGAGTTTTCATATTATGAAAAAATTACAAAATACATTAATTGTTTACACTCTTAAGTGAGCCTCTTTCGATATTCCCACTAAACAATCATTAACAAACTGATTATCAATTCGACTTCGAAACTTGTTTTTAATATATCGATCTAAAAATGCTCTTTTTACGTTCGGAGTTGCAACTCGTAGTATTAAAACTAATTTCAGAAGCAAATAAACTGACCGATATAACCTATGCACTTTTGTCTCCACCATGATCTGGGATCATTTATCAATTTCTTTCAATCCAACAAATCTCTCATCAGCCATAAAATAATTATAATACCCAACAATCTGTTGTCGAATAATAGTGTAATGAATGAAACCAATAAATTGATTATTTTTTGACAATTAATGAACAAGTAATGAATTATAATGTAGTGCCAACATATCCTTATATTACTTGTAGGTGTTGAGTTTATTCTCCGCTCAAACATATATAGGATTATTTTTTTCCCTCCCAAAATTTGCCCCTGCCTGGGACAAGGGTAAACTATCCTCCCTCCGCATATGGTTGGGAGGGCATACTTTTTTTTTACAGTAATATATCTGTATTGTTAGGCCAAATTTCAAGTTTGGTCACTAAAATTACTAAAAAATTTAACATTTGTCACTAAAATTAGTTTATTCAATTCATAGTCACTAAAATTAGTTCAATAGTTCATGTTTGGTCACTCTCCGTTACTCTCCGCTAACTTTCGCTGATGTGGCAGTCAACTTTGATTGCTGACCGTTAATGTGTGTGACATGGCAATTAAAAATTAATAAAAAATAAAATTTAATATTTTTATAATTTCCACCTCATCTTCAAAACTATTAGAAAATAAAAATTAGATTTCCTCTTGCCGGCGTCGGCGACCAAGCTGCACCACTTCCACTTTGGCCGCCTGAACCTGTCATCGCTGTAGTCCTCAAGCTCAGAATAAAGCTCTGCTTTGGAACCATCCCCGTGTATCGCTAGTGGATGCTTGCTCTTGGCTACGCTTTCCACTAATTTGGAGGGCTTATAAAATTTTTAATGTTGAATGACCAAATTTTTTCAGAAGTAGAACAGATAAGACTTACAATTGGGGAAAGAAGTGGGGCGAGAAGACACCTCCAGATTTGTGAATCAAGAGCTCCACAAACCGACTTAAATACAGGTATGGCAACAACACAATTGGGGAAGCTCCATCGTGAGCGCCAGGGTGTACCTCTGCTAATTTACTCTTTGGATAGAGACTCCTTTGAGTCCTTGTGCGTATAGGACAAGGAATTGAAGCGACGGATAGTAGCGGCGGGCGAACCACCGCTCTTCTTCTTGTGGGGGAGGGATTACTTCGAATCCTTCTTCGTGTAGGAGATGGAAATTCAACGTCGGGAGGGGACTTTTTCTAGCGGCGGTGGTGCGTAGGATCGAAGTGCTTTTCGTCTTCCTTCTCCTTTCTGAGTAGGCTTCCTTTGTTCATTAAGGATTCGTAAATTGTAGCACCGCTGGTTCACCTTGCTTCTTTTGTCCATTTATTTTCTTATGTATAACAAAAACAAAAGAAAATATCAAAGAAATAAAACAGAGGAGAAGCTAGTTCTTTTTTCCAGCGAGACTACCGCGAGTTCCCGGCGAGGCTCCAGAGAGTGACCCCTCTCTGCCCAGTTTTCGTGCAAACTTTTCAGCTCCCTCATCCTTTCATCACTTCCACCTCGACCCTACTTGAGTCTCCAGATTTGTTTTCAACCGTTGCTTATGAATTGTTGGAGAATCGGATTAGGGTGTGAAGTTATGTGAATTTTTGTGAATTATTGCTTGAATGTAGAAATTAGGCGAAGGATTAGCCGAATAACGTGTTTGAATGATGTTAGATGATGCACGAACTTAATTGAACCTTGGTGGGCATAAATTTTGGTGCAATTTGTGGTTGAATGTGAAATTTGCCCACCAAGTGCAAACATGTGAATGAATGTGGATTAATGATTGTGGTTGATGGTTGGAAGTAATCGGGGCATGGTTTAGGTTTAATTTTATGTGTTGATAATCTGTGAACCACCTAGAACCATGCCTAGATGAGCTTTGTGTGCATTTGAGCTTAGTTGTCCAAAAGCCAATCTTGTGAAAGCCTTCAAGGCACAAGACCGTAGTGGAAGCCTAAGTGTGGGGGAAATCTTTTCCCCACTTGATGTGAAACTGACAGTTATTTCCACGTATGGTGTGTGTTCCGGGTGTTGTTGTAGGATGGTTGACCTGAGCCACCCGTACTTGATAGAGCTCAAAAGGTGTTCGAAAGTTGAAAAGGAAGTGAGGTTTTGGGCACTGTCTTGAACTGGAGTCCACTGGAAAATCGACTTCACTCAGTTCGATGGCCTTTACTGTGGAGATATCATGCGAGAGGCTATGGCACACCCACAATAGCGCCAGCTTCTCCAGTTGGAAGACAACATCTACGCGGAGCTGTGTGTAGAGTTCTTCAGCACATTCCGCATCCTGAAGGAGACCCACATAATGGGGCAACTAACTCGCTTCGTTAGTTTCCGCTTGGTCAGAGGAAGTGTGGGAGGCAGATACCCTCAAATTTTTTGAACGCAATCTGCTTTCAAGAAGTTTTGCCTCCCGGAAATGCGTCGAACCCTATTTGTCCCATCCCGCACTTCGGCATCTGCGCTCAAACCGCAATGGCGTGTCATCAACACACTCCTTGCTCATTCTCTCTACCCAAGCTACATGTGCGTGGACAAGATTACCGTGAGAGCATTGCTAGCATTCACCTCCATGACTCGATATATCAATGCTACGTCACATCTTTAGGCCCCTACATCACCCACCTGGCTCAACATTTCAATGTCAACCTCGAGTGCTGCAAAAATGAAGGGTGCTCCACAAGATTTGGGGAGGACACCTTAAGATCCATGAAGTTGCTTCGAGTCTTCGGACCATTTTGCTATATCGAGTGACTCTCCCTCCCACCAGGCGTTCCTCCCCAGGAGCAGCCACCCACCAGAGCTCCCGGCCACCGTCGGCAACCCGCAGCACCACCTTCATCAGCTGCATCATCATCATCAGGGGCCGGACCCTCTACCTTAAGACCCCGCCTCGAGGGGAGAATGGATCGCCTCGAGGCACATTATGTGGGAGTCACTACTCTGCTTGACTGCACCACCGATCTGGTAGAGAGGATGGCTCGCCGCCAGGGCGTCCTCTCCGATGGCGAGGAGTGAGCTTGCCACGATGATGTAGCCATCAAGGGAGACACGTGGCAGAGCCAATTTCATTCGCCCCACTTCTCCACTTGCAAACTCTAAACTCTTTTTCTTTTTATTCTTATTTTCTCCTTAATTAGTGTGTGAACTAGTACCTTGTGAGTTCTTTATGTTGAATCGTATTGTGGACCCTTGTTATGTGTAATAACGTCTCTTCGAGCGAGAATGTGCTTGTGTTTGTGATTTGTTTTGTTTCTCCCTTGAAGCTCAAACATCCTACCCCGGGAATTTCTCCAACTGTCATTCATCACGCCATGTGGTAACATCGTTCTACCCCCTATTTTACGCAATTGAGGGCCATGTCGAGCTTAAGTGTGTGTGTGGGTGGAGGGGGGGGGGGTAGTCTACTATTATGCTTGTGTGTGAGTAAATGCTTGGAGCCTTGATGTATGCCCAAATTTGAAAAAATTTGAGTGCTCCAAGCATTGTAAGATCAAAATGGTCGGTTGATGGGTGAATCTCGTACTTATTTGGCATCAATCTTGAGTTGTTACATGTAATAGAGTGCATCCTATTATGATGCCTGAGAGTGCATTAGGATTGTGCAAAAGCTTAGTCTCATGTGTGCTTGAATTAATGGATGTCTTGACTTGGTTACTTCTTGATTACAATTGCCATGCATTGAGGTTTTTGAAATTGGAATAGATGATTGGGCGACTAGGTAGCCATGTGATTTTTGTGTCGATCGTCTTTTTCATATGTGATAGATCCATCTCGCCATGGTGTGTAACACACCATTGTCACTAGTGAGTATGATGGAGGCATATGATGAGTCCACGCCCAAAAGTTGATTGTACCGAAACATTTTATCCTCTAGTCAACCCCTTTGAGCCATGTGACTTTGGGGGTCATTCTAATGATAGGAGCTTCGTGCTTGTTGAGCTTAATGGTGATTGAAAGAACGACCACCTCCCATCCTTTCTTTGTGTCAAAGTGTGAGTAATCCTTGTGTCTCGGAGTTCTCACTTTTGAGCTCCATTGAGGTCCTACATAGGTGGTTTTGCACGGTTCTTGCTAGAAACGAGAATGGAGTGTTGGAGGAAGGTTATTAAAAGCAGAGCATTGTTCGTTAAATGAAAGAAGTGACATGTGTTTAACTCTCTAGTACACCCCTCAGGGGAAAAAAAGAGAAAAATAAAGAAATGAAACGAAAAAGAGGTAATAAAACAGGGTAAATAAAAGTAGAGAGTGGCCACAAAAGTCTAAGTGTATCCTCTAGAAAGGGTTTCTTGGCACTCAAGCCATTGAAATACCTAAATTGTTGGATGACCTCCTTCACTACTAGGTTCGAAATGTGGATAGCAAGATAGGCCGAAGGTGTGTGCTTGAATGTGGTTTGTCATTGGTAGTGGTTTGGAAGAAGGGAAGTGTGGTTTTTGGTCGGTGCTAGTGGCCTTTGTTTGTAGGAAAGGTTCTTAGTCGAGACCGTAGAACCTTGGGTTTTAGGTTGAAGATGTAGGACCTCATGCCATGTTTGCCACCACCCAAAAGCCCTTTCCCCATGTCCAAGACAATTGCTACTCATTTGAACCCGTGTCTAAGACCTCTGGACAAGCTAGTGACGACAACCATCCTGTGAACTCTAGCATTTAGAGGTTGGCGCCATGGTGGAGAGACGATAGGGCAGAGTGTTGATGATTGTGCACATCTTTCTCACCAAAAAGGTCCTGACCCCACTGGTCGAGAGTGAGTGATTCATTCTTGTTTTGCATGTTCATATCTTACCCCGGTGAGGACCTATGTTGCCCCGTTGTCTGTTCCCTGAACTTGAGTTCTATGCATGGTTAGTTGTGGTTGGTGAGTAGTCTAATCGAGACTCGCATTGATTTGTAAACAGAGTGAGAACCTTTCATTTGCCCATTTTTTATGCAATCGAATGTCATTTGTGGGTGGATGTTGGTATTGTTGAGGCGGTTCATGTGTTGATGCCCAAATAGTCATTGAGATTCACCGCTCTGTGCCTTTGATTTGTCCCCAAGTTATCTTGTTAGGTTGAGATATCACCTAGGTTGAAAATGGTCTACTTGGGGACAAACAAACGTCTAAGTGTTGTGGAGTGATTCGAGCTCATTTTTCACACTTTTTACCCCCGGGTTGCTTAGTTGTTTGAAACATTTTTACTCCGGGAGGTTTGGTTTTACGCCGGGTTGTGCCTTGTTTTGGTGTTTTTTAGGCTTCGACAGGCGCAACCAACCCCAGAGTCGGAAGTTGGACGAAAGGGCGAAAGATCAAGTCAAACGGTGGAAACATCAGCAGTTCAAGGTTTGGACTGTGAGTTCACGGTCACTAAGACCGTGAACTGGAGGCGTTTCTCGCGAACTGGCATACATCCAGAGCACATATGGTTTTCATTATACACGATCAAGTTCACGGTCATAGACCTCCGTCCGTAAACAGAGTTAAGTGATGCGGCGTGTTTCATCATTGGTTCACGGTATGGGCTTTCAGTTCACGGCCGTGAACTAAGACCGCGAATTGAGCCCGATCTGGGTATATAAAGGAGGTTGAGCCAAACGAGAAAAGGGGAGAGACCTAGTGTGAGAAACTTTTTCTTCTTCTGATTTCTAGAGTGAAAAAGTGACGAACCAAAGAAGAGGAGAAGCTAGGGTTTCATCTTCAAGCAAGGAATTGGGAATTCCTCCCCCAAAGGAGGATCTTTTCAACACAAGGAGCAATGCTAGCATCTCTTTGATGGTTTCCCTTCTTCTCTCTTGTGTTTTTCCCTTCTCCTAGCATGGAGTAGTCCCTTTTTCACTTGGGTGTTTGTAAACCCTAGCTACAATTATGTGAATGCTTGTATGAATTGAATGATTTGTGCGTAGTTGTGTTTAATGTGAATGTGGAGGTATTATTCATGAATGATTGTGTTGTGTGAAAGTCTATCAATCTAATTGCCATTCTAACCTAGGTAGAGAGAGAACCCCCTTCCTTTCTTTGAAAGAGGCTTGAATGTTGGGGTTTTCTTAGGCAATTCATTGTATCCTAGTTAGTTTAATGCATGGTGAACCTCCGATTTCGTATTAGCACCTAGGGTTTGGTTGTGGGTGGCCGTCCGAACTCCGATTCGAGGGTGAAGTCTAACCAATCCTTAGTCGATAGGTCGAGAGAGTCACATCGGTGGCTTGGATCATATCCACTTTCCTCGACCTATAGACTAAGAGGGTGGCTTTGGCTACTTGTTAGAATTCCCTACGGTTTACAATCCCCTCCCCACACACGACCATTCGATCCATCAAGTCTTAATTGCTAATTAAGGGGAGCAACACCCGGGTGAAGACTTCTCAATTAGTGTCAAATTCATTTATCTTTGCAAGCACTTTAACTTTAGATTGTTGTTTTCACCAAAAACCAACCGCTAGATAATGTTACAAACAATCGAAATAGGGGTACATGAATCGACCCGGATCGATATTTAAACATACTTGCCCTGTACTACACCCGGTTAAGGTTTACACTTGGGCCTTGATCGGGAGTTTTAAAGTGGTGCATTCGGGTTGACTCATGAACTCTTCTACTAAAATCTATTTGCAATGTTAAACTGTTTTATCTGCAATGTCAAACTTGTCATACTCATACAATGCAATTATGTTCACTATCAATATAACAAATATTATTTCTTTATTTCTTTTGTAAGAATTGGTTGTATTCATTTCATAAAAAAGTGCCTTACTAGAATAATATTTCTTTATCACGTACCCCTCCTAATTCATAGTTACAAATAAAGAACCCAAATTAATAAGAACATACAATTAAAATCAAACCTACTGAGCAATGAGCACTCCGGTAATGACTATGCAAAGCAGCACCTCTAACTCCCTTCAGTAGCATTCAATAAGGAGCACTTCTATTATGCTATAAAGCATTGATGCTTTAATGTACAACTTAAAGTTGTTCCATAACATAAAATGTATAAGTTTAGGTTGTACCATAAAGGAATTTGTATCCTTATGTTGTGGTACAACTTCACAACTTGAAGTTGTACCATCACATAAAGGTACAAGTTCAAGTTGTACCATAAAAGAATTTGTACAAAACAATATAGGTACAATCTGGAATTGTACCACAACATTAAAGGTACAACTTGAAGTTGTACCATAAAGACAAAAACAAATAGCACCAATGCTATAGAGCATTGTAAAATTCCTCTTCTTAAGATACTAACGCAACAAATTCCTGTTGGATTTCAGCAACTAGAATATCTGCATGTTTCTCGATGTTTTATTACTGGTTTTTCTAAGTCATAAATAAACTTTCCTTAATTCGTATTTCTAAATCTAATAACTTTAATTGACATAACGCATATACAATATTCGCATGGAATATACCTTATGCGTTGTACAAAAATTATGTGTTTTAAATTGAAATAAATGATAACAGGTGAATTTGCTCACAAAATATTTACTGGTTTCTATCCGTACTGGCCGGTTTGACTGAAAAAATTGACTACCAAAATTCAAGTATATATAAAATTTTCGATTTGAAATGATTACACAAATCGCGAGTTACTCACAAAATATTCTGTCATTGACTTATTCGATACACCATTCGATATAATTTTATGACCGTTAACATTTAAAAAAAATTATGAACAAAAATCAAAGACGAAATGTATTATTGTCTGTTCGTCTGTGTGTGGACTGTGAACCAGGACAAAACCCAGGAAGCTGAAATATAGCATCCCAGGTGCCAGAAATTCATCATATTTCGGCGGCCAAAGCGCCATTCTAAGCATAAGCATGTCACGTACATATTCTATCTTGCCTTATGTAATTGATTGGATCTTGATCCAGAGCCAAGGAAACCAAGCTCAAGCCATGGGAGAAGGACTCTTATGCACCTTAGCGGAGTTCTTTTGGCCAAAAGCAACGCAGAGCTCATCCAGCTTCACCTTACCAGAAATCACGCATTCCAATACTGAACTTAACGAAGGGATCTTAATGCTAGAATCCGAGCGTCCTTTTTATGGTGAGGAGGATGATAATCCAACCAACCATCAAAAAGACTTCTTATTGGTCTCACACGATGTGATGCGTCTAAAAGTCTTTAGGAGCGCTTTTAACCTAAAGCTCTTTCATTTCTCTTTCAAAGGAAGAGCACAGGATTAGTTGCAGTCTCATCCAGCTGGGACCTTCAAAACATGGGGTTCCCTTAGACAAGCTTTCCCTTGAGGAAGGTTGACAAGATAAGGAACCACATTGTATGATTCAAGCAAGTTGATGATGCAACACTTCATGGTGTTTGGACCGGCTATAACGAGTCATTTTTAACTTATCCACGCCATGGCTTTAGCTTGGAGCAATCAAAGGAGCGCCACGTGCCTCCTCCACCAACCAATGTTATCCTAGCCCAACCGAGTTGGAAGACTGTGCTGCTACACGAGGCCAAAGGGATAGCAAAGAATGTGGCTTCCCTCCAACACTACAAGAAAACAATGGTTTAGTAAGAGAAAAATCTATACTAAAAAAATTGATTCATTGAACCGACTCTAATACTATCGGCACTAAACCGATTCGAGTCGGTTTTGGGCAACCGCTTGAATAACTGACACAAATCAATTTTGTGTCGGTTCAAACCGACACGAATATGTTGTGGAAAATTCATTCATGGTTTTTTTTTTCTTGTGTTGTTTGGAGCAACCGACGCAAAATCGCTAAAAATATATTAAAAAAATTCAAAATAAAAGCTCAGGCGGATTGTTTTCGCCGGGATTTACAATGAAATCTTTTCAAGGGAGGAATCATTATCGCGGGCAATCTTTTTTCCCTCCATCGACCGAAGAGAAAAATGCAAAGCTTCTTCTTCCTCAAAAACCACAAAAACGCAAAACAGAACCTCTCAATCCAATCCAAGAACACAACGACTGAGCAGAAAAATCACAAATTCAATCTGGTTCAGCTTTCTCCAATCAACGCCCCTGCCATTAGTCCACAAAATTTCTTACAAATCGAACCCCCAAACCCAAAAATCAGAACCCTTTAAAATTCAGAAATTACAACCCCCAAACCTAGAAAATGCAGGGGAAGGCGAATCAGCCATCTCCGCCGCTTCTCCCAGCGGTCACTACCCGACCTTGAGCTCGTATATATCTGCCTCCACCACCATCTCCTCCTACCTCCACCCCCACCTCGCTGGAATCCCTGCCTCTGCCGACTTAAACCATACAAAAAAACCCAAATTTACACATCGATTTTCAGTTCCGGACGTCGCTTCTCGATCTCTCCGCCATCGTTGCCTCTCCATCATTCCGTCCGTCGGTTCTCGATCTCTCCTCCTATCACATCTGGATCTCCCCGCATCATCCATGGATGATCTCTCCGCCATCATCGCCGGATCTCGAAGAGAGTAGCCCTCTTGATCTCTCAACCTCACGAAACGGATAGAGCATCACCACCGGCGTGTCCACCACCGACATGAGGGACAGATGAGAAAAGCCTAGTCCGACTCTTTGTTGACAAATGGCCGTCCCAGAAAAAAAAAACAAAGCGAGAAAACCCTAAACACACTCCCTCTATTTTTGTAACTGTAAGTCTACATCATGAGCTTTTTTCAAATTCGTGAATGAACACCTAAGGAGATTCAATAAATCACGAAACGTTTTTTTCAGACCGGACGTTACGTCACTGGAATCATCATTATTTATGAATAATTTACCATTATAAGTAAAAAAAGAAGATTTACCTTCCCAAAATTATGGTTCCTCCTATACATTTATCATATCTCAACACACTAGTTTGAATTCCATTCACTCACATTCCATAATTACTTAATTAAACAGCATCCAAAACCTTAGTCACCAAGTTCTCCTACACTATAAATTCCCCCCAACCCCCCACTTCCAAATCCACAACCAAAAAACAAAAGCCAAAAGAGAAAGACGAGATCATGCCGAGAGATAAGGTGAAACTGGAGTGGATCGAAGACGAGGCCGAACGCCGGGCGGCCCTGAGAAAGCGGTGCGCGGGGCTGGTGAAGAAAGTCACCGAGCTGACGACGATGTGCGGAGTTTCTGGGATGTGCTTGATCTACGGCCTAGGGGAAGAGCAACCGACGGTGTGGCCGTCGCACGACGAGGCAAAGCAGATGCTGATGAGATCCTCGTCGTTGTCGTCGAAGACCAGCCGGAGCAAGAACATGACCGACCAGAAAGGATACCTGCGTAACGCCGTTCTCAAGGCGCAGGAGAACCAACGGAAGCAGCTCCAGAAGTTGCGGAACATGGAGCTGACGTGGCTCATGAATGTGGTATTTCCGTCGTGACTTCGTGACAAATCACATTTTTTTATTTTGTTTTATTTTGTGATTGGAGAAATTAATTGGGCCCGTTACGATATTTTTTAACAGGTTGATGGTGAGAATGGGCTGGACAAGCTGGAGACATCCCAGGTGAACAGCCTGGCTGGGCTGATCCACGAGAAGATTCAAGAGATTCGGAAGCGGATCGGGCCGGTTGGGTCTAACCCACCCGGTCGGGTCGAGGGGGAGAATCAGGAGGATAGGAAGCCGGATCTGGAAATTGACTACATGGCAATAATGAATCAGGAGGCTAAGCGACGTCGTACTGTGGGGCCGAGCGACGGTGAGGAGGGAAGCAGCGGGCCGGAGCTAGGGCTCCGGCTTGGGAGGGATGGTGATGATGTGGGTTCTGAGAAGGCGACGGCTGATGTTGGTGGTCTTCGTGAGCTGGACTTGTTTCCCGGCGGAATGTGCAGTGGCGGTGGCCAGTGACTGCAGCTATGGTTTGGCCCAATAATAAGATTTGTTCGTCTTTTTTCTTATATGGATGTTTAATTTACAGCTGCCTTTTGATGAGTTTCATTTTTTTTTCGAAGTTATGAATGTCAATTTGTCAATACAATTCTAAGAAAATCGGGATTGTAAAACCGTATTGAAGGTTGTATTGAAAATTTTGATAATAGAGTATTTCTGTTGTTTAATCGTAGTTTAACTGTTTCATAACTCTAAGGGGTTGTTTGTTTTATGGATCTGAATGTGGGATTTGGTTTTTAAATCGGACATATGAAGGATTTGTCCAAAAGTCATTGTTTGTTGAGCCAAAATGGAGGGTAACCAAGTCCGTGGGGTCCATGGATTTGGGGCTCCAAATCCGTTAGCCTCACGGATTTTTGTAAATCCCACCTATTTATTTAGGATTTGAAAAAGGGAATAAATCTATCATGAAAAATGACTTATGTATCTCTTTATAATTTATTTATTCCAACTTTGCCCGTCATTAGTTATTCTTTGCCACACATTTAAACGTATGATTATTTTGATTCAAATTTTGATTTGGATGGCAAGTAATACCCTTTAGCTACCAACTACATTTGTTGTTAAAATAGTAATTCGAACAAACAAATTTAGCCAAGAATTGTAAGATTACAACTATATATTGTGATTATCAACACATTTTAATATCTTGTGGCTACTAATTTTACGAGCTTGCTATAAAATGTCAATTTAAAAGCACAAATTAACAATATGACCACAAGAATAAAATTAGAAACACAAGTAAAGTTATATAAATTTAACATGAAGAAGGGTAGTACGGTAATATACATCTTAAGGATATAAATCCATAACCCAAAAATCCATGATCAAATCAACTAAGCAAACAATGGACTCTTTCAAGTTCGTAATGCAACAAATCCCTAACAAATTCTTAGGTTTTTAAATTAGAAAACCTTCATTTTCAAATCCATGAAGCAAACAACCCCCTAAAAATCATCAAATGGTTTATAGATTTTGATATGAGATTTTTCCGCTCGAACTACCTATGCGATACGATTTCACAAACGATAAGATCAACACATAAAAAATACACAAAATTATGGAAAAAAAATCAAAACATAAAACATAACTAATTTTATAAATTGGATGAAGTTCTTTGTATCATACCATTTTCTCAAAATAAACAAATTCACTACCTCGGGATGACAAAAGTATTCACATCTGTGGATATCCATTCGAATCCGGCCTAATTGAATAGGGTAAAGTTAGAATCTAAAGGGGTTTTGGCAGTAATGGTATAATTTCATGAAATTTTCCATACATATATGATATAATTTCATGAAATTTTATTCTCTTCCACTAATTTTTTCCTTTCTGATTATTTATTGTTATACTTTTCACTTATATGAATATAATGTCTATACGTGCAAATGCTAATATGTCATGAAGTAAAATTACAACATGGATACCTAAAACACGATTGAATATCAACATAGTTTTGAATTTTTTACCCATTCTTTTGTTGGTAATTGGTATGGGCATGGTTCAAAAAGATGTGTTTATGCTTAAGCTCTGGCAGGCTTGGGTGCTAGTCAATGTCAATACTCCCTGTCTAGGGGTTCCACGCCTAGTTAGATGTTTGGAATGAATAGGTTTCTAACATTAGGTACTGGGAAGTGGGAACAAGTCAATGGAGTAAGGTGACCCCTAACATTCTCTTATGCATAATTAGATGGTGCTAGGCAATCAATATCAAGGGAGGAAATTAATATCAACTGCGTTAAATAGATCAAGAACTTTGTGAGCTATTGAGCTGTGCTTCTATGATTTTTTAGCTATTTTCCATATCGTTAAATATTAACTAAGTTATTAATCATTTTATGATAACTAGTGCGAGAACGAAAAGTAAATGACACGATGTTTATGTGGTATCCCCGATTGATCGGGACTAGTCCACGAGAGAGATCAGCCTCTCCAGCTTTAGCTCTTATTTATTGCTTGATGATCAGCCAACGATATGTACAATGGAACTTATATCAAGACTAGTAGCTAGGGTTACAAGCTCTCATCCTTTCCCACTCGTATGAGGAAGCTTAGCTTCCACGTTGCAAGTAGCCGAGGCATGGGCTGGCTTGTCTTGGGCTTTAACATGAACATAAGTGCAAATTGCTATTTTTCTTCCAATGACTACACACGCATCACCTAAGCGAGTTTGTTTGTGCCTCGTTGTCCGAATAACGTGCCCGCGTCCTTCCCTGTCCGGCGCCTGCCTACACACACCAACACAGAGGGTGCGCCTCGGCCCGTAAGCCCTCCGACGGTCAAGTCAGTATCTTAGTCAGAGAAGTGCCTTTAGGGCTCAAGTTTTAGTCAGAGAATCCAACCTGCGTAAATGCTACCAACTGCCTACTCACCGAGTTCGAGATTGATCTCCTCCACGTCACCTTCCCATTAAATGCTTTGTACCTTCATTCCTGTCAGAAGTCCCAACCACCTTGTCAGGCTTCTGACTGTTGGCAGCAGGCGCCTACGGGCGGGGGATCATGTGCCAGCTCGAACCTCTTTGGCCCCTAGTGCCTAGTTCTCCATGCCTATGCTGCCCAATGAGCCTTGTGGGCTTCTTCTCCCGGCCCATTGTCTTGGGCTGCCTTTAGCTGAATAGGCTCTCTTTTGGGCCCACCTTTGGTGATACTCCCAAGAGAGTTAAACGATAGGCAAGACCTCAATGCTCACCTTACCGCTAACACCTTTGCCTATGAGCATTGTTAAAACGTGAACGGTGAACCACATTAAATGGGATAATGGATATGCCAACATCTATCTACCACCCGTTGCTATCAATGAAGCCATTATTTATTCATAGATGATAGAACACTTCAAAACAAAAATAGTCAATGTCGTCGGTGGAATCTAAACGCCCGAAGCAAAATCCCACATCCACAAATCTCGAGATAATAACGACAATTAACAAAGCCCCGAGTTTCAACGACTTCCTTCACATCACATTAATCATCCAAAATGTCGTCGCCCAATCCTTCCACTAGCCACTAATTAGCAGCCTTCAAGTTGTGCCCGCCATCCACCAAAACGTTCAACCCGCTCACAAACTGCGCCTCGTCGCTCGACAGGTACAGCGCCGCCGCCGCCACGTCGTCCACCCGCAACTTCGCGCCCTTCAGCCCAACCCTCGCCGAGATGTAATCCTCTATCACCTCCGGGTCGCTCTCCCCCGTCACCTCGAAGGCGAACGGCGTCGCCACCCCGCACGGCGACACCGAGTTCACCCGTATCCCGTGCTGCCCCAGCTCCACGGACAGATTCTTCATCAGCCCCACCACCGCCACCTTCGCCGCCGCGTACGGGTGCGACGACACCCCGAAGCTCGAGCAGACGGAGCTCGCCGTGAACAGGATGCTGCCGCTCTTCCGAGGGATCATCACCCTCGCGGCGTGCTTCGCGGAGTAGAACCCGCCGTTCAGGTTCACCGCCAGCACCTGCTCCAGCACCCGCGGCTCCAGCGTCGAGATGCTCATCGTGATGTTGTCCTTCCCCGGCACCCCGGCGTTGCTGAACATCACGTCCAGCTTGCCGTGCGCCGCGACGGCAGCGTCCACCGCCTTGCCGACGCCCACGTCGCTGGTCACGTCGCAATGCACGTAGGAGACAGCATCGTCGTCAGAGACCTCGGAGCTGATCTCTCGAGCGACGGAGCGCCCGAGGTCGGATTGCACGTCGGCAATGACGACCTTGGCTCCGTGCTTGGCGAACAGCCTGGCGGTGGCAGCGCCAATGCCGCTGGCTCCGCCGGTTATGAAGGCGACCTTGCCTTGTAGCCTCTGAGAAATGGGGTTCAGGAGCGAAGACCCTTTCATGATTCTATGGTAATGGGTGCCTCTCACAACCATGGATGGAACAAGTTTTTATAGATCATAGACTGATTCCTCTGCAAGTTGCAGCATTAAGTTATGACCGACGACTTCACTTGAATAATTTACGAGTTTGTTTACCAAACTAATTGATAAATCACAATGCAAGATGGCATCTCCACATCTGATAATTAATTACTAGCTTTCGGCCGCCGGTCGAGGTGGTTTACAAAATGAACTGTCAGAAACCATCTGGGAACTCTGAACACATATTACAACACACATGGAAAGAAACCATAGACATAAAGCAGACTCATTTTCCCAAACAAGGAAAAAAGAACTAGAAAGATTCCGTGTTTGTTTTCTACTCACTGGCTAGTTAAAGATGGAGTCGTACTGGCTAGTTAAGGAATCCCTAAGATTCGAGTAGAGCTTGAAAAGGGAGTACTGTCTCAGATTCTGAACTTCGTACCAGGAGTTGAGGGCTGAGTAGTGCTTGTCGGTGCCGGAGAAAGCTAGCTGGATCCCGATGCTGCAGTCGACGTTACCTCCATGGTTCTTGCAGCTGGAAGTTCTGATGGCACAATCCTGATTGTTGAGGCAGACCATCCCTTGCCCACTTGGGCCACCACATTTAGCACAACCATCTCTTTTCCAGAAGAGGTTTTGCAGCCTACCCTTCTGGAATTCGAGTACCTGCATTGTGATGGAGGGAGAAAAAATTAAGGAAGCTTAGAAATCTGAGACCTGAAACTTGGATTGTCTTAAAGAGGTGAAATTGAAGAAATAAAATGGAGTTTAAAAAACCTTCACTTACCAGAGTAAAACTTGTCACAGTGTATGTACCGTTAGCAACAAAAGCGGGTAGAGACCTTGCAGCGTATTTTCGGCCACCAAATGCAACCATGTATCCACCAACGTTGTCCTATATAAAACATTACAAGGAAAAATAATCAATCCACAGTACCAGAGGACATACAACTACAAGAAGATGTATTAACAGCCAGAGCATGTAGTGAAAATTTTATTAATGCCATGGAGCTATTGAGAGGGCGAACTAAGACACTGGATCATATCCAACAAGCGATCACCCTACGAGATATTTGAATTCTCCAATAATCAAGTAACCACCATCCTATGATTCTAAGTGAAATATGCAGAAGTATCCAAAACTCGGTGGCCCTCTAACTTATAGTCCGTAGTATTGCCTAATGGAGGCTTATTTCTGAGCCTCACGTTTTCCTCTCACCTCCTTCCTTTCTTCAAAAGCCATCCGAATCTCTCCCTTATTCCCAGTTTCAAGTCCGACAAAGCAATGGCAAATTGCAACTTAAAAGGTTTCACCCAATCTGTTCAGAGCTAAATAGTGCAAACACAAACTTTAAAATCGAAGCTCCCTCGACATTATTGGCCTTACTTCAGCCTCCTCTTAGAGAAAAAGACAAGTGGATGTTTAAGCTCCTAGCACCTAAAGGTTGTAGAATCCAAAAGCTTCGAAGGTGGAGGCAGTGTATCCAAGTTGGTTAATCTCCACATGAGAGAAGTACCCCATGATTACAGTTACCACAGTCTAAGCTCTGACACTATATAATGCTTAGCCATGAAAGTTCTTCAGCAATATAATACTTGGAACAATCCAAAACTTAATTTTTCTGACTACATTGAGCTCCAAACCCTATGCTGCTTCAGAGCAGTCCTTAGACACCAACTATCTTATTGCATCCTTCCTATTCCCACACACAGTCACGATCATTCCTGGCAGTAAGCTCAAAACTTCTTCTATCACCATAATGCGTAGTGCGTACACCCCGAGCACAGGTGCAGAGCTCAAAATCTAACGCGCAAACATCCCTTCTCTATAGCAGCAAAAAAGTGGCGGCGTTTCTCATATCATCAGCTACCAAACTATGAAGCAAAATTGAGTAGAATCGTACAACATCATGTCAAATCCCCAATCACCAGCCACTCAAAACTCCCGATTAAGCCCAATATTGACCACAAGTCGAATCCAAGTCAAATGCAATTCAAACATCACCTAGCCTCAAAGGAAAAAAAGACTGCAAACTTCCAAATCAATTACGAGTGACCCAAATCGAGAAACTGATAGAGCGATTGAAGGAAGGGGCCAAGCTCACCGGAGAGAAGGAAGAGGTATTAATGGTGAGAATAGAGATCTCGTCGACTTTAGGCCTGAAGACGGAGAGCTGAGCATTTTGGCCCGAGAGACCGAGCCGGCTATCGCAGGGAGACAGCTGGGTTCCACTAGTGTTTCCGTTGTTGTAGAAGGCGTTCCTGGAGGCGAAGACGATCCCGAAGGTGTAGCCGTCGGATAACTGGACCTTGGTGTCGGCGCAGGGCGAAAAGACGCGGTTTGTGTCTTCCGAAGTCACGATCCACAGCGACGAGGACAGAGCAAGAGCAAGGATGAGATTCCGGAGGGGTTGAAATATTGCAGTCGCCATTACTGGTCCGGCAAAGCTGCAAGTTTTTGTTGATCCGGCCGGGTTCAATTTCGGAGTTAACGGGGCTTTCGGGTGTATTGATTTCTTCCTCCAGTGAAGAAGAAGAACGGAAGCCAGAAAGAAAAGTTAGAGAGAGAGAGAGAGAGACAACAGGCTGGAATCAGAACAAGAGTTATCTAGTGGGCCGAGCTAAATTATTTGGTTTAGCGTGGTCGAACATGGGAGCCCAAATCTAAGCCCAATCCAAAAGGTGAGATTGTTGACGAGAGATGTGTGTACCCAACTTTTCTTTAAAACAAAGACACAATTTAAAACTCTAAAAATTGTATTTTTTAAATTCATACATTTAATCAATGCGTCAAATTAAAATACACAAATTGATTAAATACATCAATTTCGAGAATCCCAGCCTCCAAACGACCCCATAGTGTACGAACATCGTTAATTTATGAACTTAACTTCATGATTCATCAACACAGAGCTGTACGACAAAAGTGAACCTCATCCAAACATTTTTTTATATGTGATTTTAATAGATTCTTTTCAATTGGCTATATTATTTACCATCATAAACAAATAGTGGCGTATAGTAGTTCGTCATTGTTACCCATGTCAAGCAAAAAGTCGGGGTCAAAATCCAGTTAATCTTTTCATACGAACACTATCACATTGTCATTTTGACATTGTCAAATGTCGTGTTCCTTCGTCATGACATCTAGATAAACCATGAGGCATATATAAGTGTAAATCCAGTATAGTAAATCTATTTTATATGATATTCGGTAGATATAGTGTGGGGAATATTGATAGCAATATATCAATGATTCAAGTACGACGTACATTACATAGTCTCACTCCATCAAAAGGCTAAAAATTGTCTCAAAATACCGTTTGGAGTATGAATTCCATTTTGGTATATGCAAATAAACACTCCATAATATGACGATGCTATCAGCTTTCAAGTCTGCACTAATTTATTTTTTTAGACACATTTCCGAAAGGCCTTGTACTAATGGATACATATATACAATTTAGTTTTCCTTATTTTTCTTATGTAATAGATTGTACCCCTATAATCCTCCCCTCAAGCCAACGTCCACGAACATCGTGGACTCCCCTTCATCAATAATCATAACACCAAACAGTGAGAGCCTTATGGGTTTTTTTTTTTTTTTTTTTGCTTGTGCCTTGTGGTTCCAAAGAGTGAGAGCTAAGAAGAGGTAGGACCGTAGGAGGATGGTAAAACTGTATTATAGAGAATGTCTCGCCTAAATCCACATCTCAAAAACAAATCCAAATCCATTGGAAAAAGACTTATGGAAAATGATTCGCATTTCATAATGAAGTAATTGGTACTAAATGCTTCATTCCTCGACTTCTAAATTGTCAACCAGATAGTGATTGATCCTTTGAATAACAATAGCCTTCTGTCCAAGAATACAATTTTGGTCAACCACTACAATGTGCCACCTAATTGTGTTATACACTTATACTTGATTTGTCTACGTGTAGTAGGTTAGTTCAGCGCTGAGTTATTATTCACTTGAGTCGCTACGTGTGAAAATGCTTGAGTATAAACTATACATTTCACCTGAATCAAAAAGTGACTTACTTGTTTACAGAGAGCTAAAAACAGAGCAAGGGTTGAGGTGGAAAGAAGAGCCTATTTGGAAAATGGCGTCATCTAAAGAAAAGGGGAAGGGAATTGGAGGTGGGGATGGATTGGTTGGGGCTAGAGGACAAATGGAAGGAACAAAAATAAACACAGAGCTCTGGTACGTCTGTGCTGGCTCACTAGTTTCCTTGCCTCAGGTTGGAAATCAGGTCTATTACTTCACCCAGGGTCACCTCGAACAGGTTGCTTCTCTCTGTCGCACACATATCGATGCTTCAGCTTTAAGTTCTGTGCATTCATTTCCTTTGTTTTTGCCCTTCACTTGGAGTTGGATTTGTGGAGGTGCTAGTTTTCTACAACAAGGTCATTTTCAGGAAGGGGTGGGAACTGGGGATTCTTTTTGGTTTTCAGCTAACTGATTAACTATCAATGCCAACCTTATTTGGCTAATGCATAGTTTATACTCAATGCATAGTCTACGTGTAGTAGGTTAGTCTTGTGAGTCCTAAAAACAGAGCAAGGGTTGAGGTGGAAAGAAGAGCCTATCCTGAAAATGGCTTCTTCTAAAGAAAAAGGGAAGGGCTTGGAGGTGGGGATGGATTGGTTGGGGCTAGAGGACAGGGGCGGAGCTAGGTGAGGTCTCCCCCCCCCCCCCCCCCTCCCGAGAATTTTCAAACCTACGTATAATTTTATACGAAATTTAGGGAATTACGTATAAAGAAACCACTTTATATAAATAATTTTGTGTGTAAAAAGAGCGACAAGTAGCTTGATAGTGTAGTGGTAGGAATGCTCAATTCTTCCATCATTTGGCCGAGTTCACTTCTTGGAGGGAGCAAGTTTCTAAATTTTAATGTGTTTTTCTCAATATTAGCTTTTTCTTTCAAAAATTTACCCCATTGATCACGGACATAGTAATGCATTACGTTAATGTGTCCGCTTTTTTTTTTTGTTTGCACTTACAAAGTGGTAATTTAATTTTTATATTTCTTTATAAAGTTAAGTCATTTTGAATTCGCAATACTTTATATTAATTATCTTCAAACATTAATATATACATATAGGTATTTTCCAGATATAAAAATATTGGAGGACATGCTATACATTGGAATGCATGATTTATTATTTCCTTTATATAATCTAATAACTTATTTATAACATAATATCGTGGAAATTTAATTTTTTGTTCATATAGTTCGCATTTTCTTGATAGTAAACAAAACAAATTTCGCCCCCCCCCCCCCCCAAACCTCATATCCTAGCTCCGCCCTTGCTGTAGAGGACAAATGCAAGGAACAAAAATAAACACAGAGCACTGGTACGCCTGTGCTAGCCGACTAGTTTCCTTACCTCAGGTTGGAAGTCGTGTCTATTACTTCCCCCAGGGTCACCTCGAACAGGTTGCTTCTCTCTGTCG
Source organism: Linum tenue (assembly GCA_946122785.1). Classification (NCBI taxonomy): domain Eukaryota; kingdom Viridiplantae; phylum Streptophyta; class Magnoliopsida; order Malpighiales; family Linaceae; genus Linum; species Linum tenue. Next base: position 60,000,870 of record CAMGYJ010000004.1, read on the forward strand.
CACACATATTGATGCTTCAGCTTTAAGTTCCGTGCATTCATTTCCTTTGTTTTTGCCCTTCACTTGGAGTTGGATTTGTGGAGGTGCTGGTTTTCTACAATAAGGTCATTTTCAAGAAGGGGTGGGAACTGGGGATTCTTTTTGGGTTTCAACTAACTGATTAACTATCAATGCTACTGGAGCGTTCGGCGAGGGGGAAACGAGCGTCGCCCTTTGAGATTCAAACTTGGGAGCTCCAAGCTGAAAACCAGCAGTTAGACCACTCCGCCACGACCTTGTTCGGAAATAATAAAAAAGTGATTTAATCATAAGAGAAAGGTACAAAGTGAGCATCTATTACTACTACATATAGTTGAAGTGTTCTTTTCCATTTCGATATTAGATAACACGTATTTTACAAGTTAATTAATCAATGGAGCTTCACTCATTAGCACGCAACAAGATTTTTAATTATACCCCACTTTAAATAAATCCACACGCAACTTCTCCCTCAACGGCCAACGCAAGTAAAGTAATTAACGAACCATTATATTTCCCTAATCAAAACCGAAGATTTTTTTATTTTTAATTTCTTCATATTAATTAGTCAATAGCAATGAAGTCCAAGACCAACCTCATGCACCCAAAAGCGACAAGTTGACTTTCTATAAAAAAGCCTCTCAAATTCCCCCACCGGCGATGAATCCCAACAACAACAGCACCGCCGGCGGCGGCGGATTCCTCGGATCCCAGAACATCGGCGGGTTCGGGTACGGAATCGGAATCTCCTTCGGCATCCTCCTCCTAATCACCACCATCACTCTCGCCTCCTACTTCTGCGCCCGCAACAACAACAACAACAGCCACCACTCCTCCTCCGCCGCCGCCGCCGCCGTCGCCGCCTCACCCCAAAGAAGATCGGCGGCGGAATCCAGTACTGTGGGCCCGCATCATCAGGGCCACGTGGCGATCGAGATCGGGTTGGACGAGGCGACGCTGAAGAGCTGCCCGAAGCTGCTCTACGCGGAAGCCAAGCGGCGGAAGAAGGACACGACGGCGTCGTGTTGCTCGATTTGCTTGGCGGACTACAGGAACTCCGACGTCCTCCGGCTCCTGCCGGACTGCGGCCATCTCTTCCACCTCAAGTGCGTGGATCCGTGGCTCCTCAAGCACCCCACGTGTCCCGTCTGCAGAACGTCGCCGTTTCCGTCCCCTCTCTCCACGCCTCTCGCCGAGGTCGTCCCTCTTGCCAGCAGGCCACGCGGATAAACGGAGATCCATCATTTTTTACTTTAGTGGTTTAATATTTCTTCCGAAGAGGATGAAAGCATTTTCATGTGGCATACACAATATTTTGGAACATATATGTAAATTGTAGAGCTAGAGTGAATTAAATGAAATTACTTTCTAGCTTACTGATCAGATTCCAGGTTTTCTTTAATTAATCAAAACTGATTTGCTTGCTTATTAATTACATGATATTGATGAGCTAGAATGGTTTGAATCTCATTCTCTTATTATAGAGAGTTATTAACTTAAATACGTATATTTTCTGTTATAGTTCTAATTAATGGTTCTGGAGAAAGCTTATTTATTTGGTGTTTTTATCATGGTTCATGAAACCGTACCGTATCGGCAGTTCAACCACAAAATACTAGTATCGGAGGCTAAACCGGTAGGCAGTATTTAACGGTCTTACGGTTAAACCACGATTTTATCATAAAATATCATACCACTGACTTTTCCGGTACGATATCCTGTACTTTTTATGGACCATAGTTTTTATCCGTTGGCCACCAATGGCGACAAGAAACTCTATATACAAGAATGGCAACAGAGCACATTTGTTAAAGAGAACTTGAGTAAAACAAACAATAGTAATAATTGGCCCCCAAATATAAAAACATTCACTGTAAGTCTCTCACCCACCAACATTATAAGAAAATTATGCTCCAATAATATATGTGCAGTACCTGGCCCTCAGATTCCATTATTTCCTTTTTCGGTTGTTTCTGAATCATACACTTGACCCAATACTTGATTCATAACAACAACAAAAATTCATTGGTAGTGGAAAGTTAATTACAGTTGTTGGGAAGTTTTCATCCGGTGTCTTCTACGATACCCCGGGTGAAATACAGGGTATCGCATACTTTGAGTATGAAAACGCTATCTAGACCTCGAATCAACAAAATTTTTGGGCATGATACTATACTCTAACACTTAATGAGTGAACCCTAGGTCCTAATTATCTAAATCATAAACTATAAACCCTATGGTGGTGCATTGATTTTTTTGCCTATATTTGGACGAATCATAACCGTCGATTATTTTTTCTAATTAAATTGATCATGGGGTATAAGATTTGGAGAATTAAGACCTAGATTTTGATCTTTAAGGGTTAGAGCATATATAGTATCATGTCCGAAAGATCAGTCAATTCAAGTTCTGGATAGCATTTTCTTACTCAAGGTATGCGGTACCCCGGATTTCACCCTGAGTACCGTAGTCACCTATATCATCATATAGGTGACTACTTCGGTGCACTCACAAAAATGAGTGCGTTCAATGCACCCAACTCAAAAACTAGTATTAAGGTGTCGAATTTTGAATTTAATTTGTAGAATTAGTTTAATATGATGATATAACGTATGATAATAACTAATTAGCGGATTACCCTAAGCCCTAGACCTCCAATTTTGAGTTCTATCCCTAAACCTAATCCTAAATCTCTAAACTCTAAATCCCTCAAATTAAAGTAAATCTTTAATGGTTTTTGTGCAAATTCATGTGCGTTATTGTTCATCACGTCATAAGTGATGAAGTGAGTGCACTGAATGCACCCAAAAAAGTGAGTGCAATGAAGACGCCACCATATATATATAGGTCGAAATTTGTACGGGTGTGGTTGCCCAGAATCGGAAGAGATTAGAGAAATGGTGATCGCTGAATGAAAGCACACATCCAATTTTGCAGTTGTCAAAGACAATGGTGAACTGGCTTTGCTCCCATTAGTGAGTAGGTATAGCCTCCTTCCAAATTGTTAACTGGAAGTTAACATTTGGCTAATTCTTAGTATTTCGATAGGTTTGGATAATATAAAAAAATCTGAAAAAGGTTTGGATAAAAAATAGACATTACCCTAACTTATATTATGACAACTACGGAGAAACCTTTTGCCACAAAAATCAAAACTGCTCAATGCAAGCGGAGACAAAGAGAGGGTCTTTCTAACTAAAAAATAAAATTTTGTAATTTTTACTTCATAATATGTTTAATAATCGTTTACAAATGTTTGAACAGAATCATGAATAAAAATAAAGTAAAAAGCATAAATATTTTTGTTACAAAATCTAAAATAGTATTTAACTTTCATATCATATCTTCATTTCAAATAAAAAACGAGAAAATAAAGAATAATCTTCTTTCATATTCTAAAAACCAAGAATATAATGTTATTTTTGTAGGTAACTATCATGAATATATGAACTAATACACTTATATTTCATTTTAGCAAAATGATAACAACATTTTGTATGCTTACTACGGTATCTGGGAATAGTATTGTTAAGTAAAAACGTTGACTTGATATGTATAGTTGAAAAGATTAGGTCAAAATCACGTATTCATGTAACATTTTCATATATCATGAAATTACTAAACTAGATAAAAATAGTTCAGCCATGTGTCACCGGGATACACGACAATTGCATTCTTTTTTTAATTCACATGTCACTAAGTTAAAGTCCTAGTTAGCAGTCTCGTTTGCCACATCATCAAAATTATGATGGTGTTAACAGAGTCGGACTGAAGGTCGGTGACTGGCGGTGAAACGAATTATAAAGTTAATCATGATTAATAAGAAAGAAAAATAATTCTGATGACAAACGTGAAAATTTATGTAATTCGAGTAACCAACAATGTATTTTAGCTTACAATAAATTCATATAAAAAGAAGTAGGAGCCCCAAATTATTACAGAAAAATGACAAATAATAAACCAATGGAAATCGCCACCCATCAAGTGGGCACAAAACTTGTTCAATTCTACAAATGGCATGCACAATTCTACTTCATGATTCATGGAAAATTGGTGTGTGCAAACTCAAACACATAATGCACTTTCATTGCTATCTCATTTAAACACACCATTAGCAATGTCACTCTAATATTGCTTGTTATTTTCAAGGAATATTAGAACTTTAAGATATTTATACATGAACTGGACTAATCTAGATTGGAACTTTGAGATATTGGAGACAACCATAAAATTCAAGAAAACATAAACACTGTGTTTCTTTTACTATCCACAATATCCTCTCTTTACATGGTAAAAAAGGATCAAGGTACACTTGTTGTCGATGATGGTTCAGCCTAGGCATATAGATGGATCATATATATACACGAATAGTTGCTTCTTGGTCATCTACCTTCAGGCAGGTTGTTGATGACGCGTGAAAGCATATATTCTAGACAGGGGCGGAGGAGAGGGTGAGAGGGTAGGTCCCGGGATCCATCCTGGATCGGGAAGAGAATAGTAAATTAGGTTTAATAGCTAATCGGGTATGAAAAATAACACGTATTTAAATAAGAATGGTTGACCTTTCAAATATTATATATATGATAAGTTGTGTATTGGCATATTCAAAATGCGGTCAAGTGCGTGCCGGAAACCCAAGGATTGCTTTTATATAATACGTTGAATTATTGATTGCGTCAAGGGCGTTCTGGAAACCCAATTATTGCTTTTATACTATTAATGCGTTTTTTGTAGCGTTTCTGCATTGTAAGGGCAAAGCAGCCTAGTCGGCCACTTGGAAGTCATAGGGGACATCGAGCCCAAGTTGCTGGAGTCGGGATTCGAAGACTGGCGTCAAGGAAAAATGGCATCTGGAACGCCGTTTTAGTGAAGAGATAAGGCAGCCATAGTGTTGTTTAGGAGAGTTGTCCACTTGTCAAGAAGTTATCATGGAGCATCTAGATTCGCTGGCCACGTGTTTGGAGTGCTCTGATTGGCCGAATGACGCAAAAGGGGCAAGTTTTCCTCCTCAGAAAGCTTAATCGAAGATCTGTAGATAGAGCTCTAGAAGTAGAGTTTGAAAGGGGAGGGTTAAGGAATGGTCGTTACTCTGCCGTCAGAGCAAGCCTCTTGACTTAGAGTGACGCCACCTACTAGGAAAACTCGGCGGCGAATCAGCGCCCTAGGGTCTGATTTCTCTATTCCAGCCGCCAATCCCTATGGCCTCCTGGAGTCTTCATTTCCATTGATGAACATCTAGAAATCTCTCTCCATGACTGTCTAAGTTCCTTAGTTGAGTAGGTATGAGAACCCTAGAGGTTCTAAACATGTGAACTCAATGATTTGGTTAATACGATTGTTTGATTCAAATGGTTGCTTAGTCTACCTTGCACTCTTTCGTGTTCTTAGGCTTGATCTTGTAAGGAGTTACTTACATCTTAGAGTTTAGAGTCTTACTTTGATATTTTGTCTGGTGCCTTAAGAAGTTCATCAAGTGGGTAGTCTTTGTGCACGGATTTGAAGCATGAAATGGATTTGGCAATAATAAGATAAAGTTTGTTCCTCTTGTGTAAAGAAGTAAGATATATATTGTCAGGTCCTTCAATGGATAATGTTTATGAAGTGGCTGGTCAACCCCATGCTAAATTATGTGATTCATTTGAGCTTGAACTAAGTAGACATGGTAACTGTGCAAAGATTGATCTATAACAAGCACTACATATACATTGTTTGGATCTCATCATGATATAGTGTTACGAGAAATACATACTTCACAACATGTTCACAAGAGGATGGTCAAGTTCCTTCCCCCTTGTTGACTTGGGTGCCATTGATGTACTACTATGCACCACTCAATTTCTATGACCACAGGCTCATTGCCAATGAAACAAGCTTGTTTAATGGATCACACATCATGGACATGATGAGGAGGATCTAGGGCTCAAGATAGGGTGCATAACCCATGGTTATGCACCCATCAATAACCAAATCTGGACCCTTCATTTAGAAAATCCAGATCTAAGGATGGAGAATTAAAGGCAATTTTTATTTTCACTAGCTTTCTTAATTGACTCATATCTTTTTCGTTTAAACTCGGATTTTAATTTTTTTTGCACAGATGGAACGAGTTCATCGTGCTCTATAAAATGAGATCAATTTTCAATATTTTTTAGGGAAAATTTTTTTTGGCCTCTCGGTACCAACTGCATACCATATGGTATCTTCTTCGTTTTTCATTCGTTTTTGAAAACGTTTGCACAGCAGGGACGAGTTCATCATGATCTATTGGATCTACAAATTTCTGGGTGAACAAATTACAAGACCAAAAAATACCACCAAATACCATACAATACCACCCTGGTACTGGGTGGTATTTTATGGTATCTTATGGTATACAATGTTAAAAGTCGTAAATGACAATTAATATACTTCTACTATCATGTATTCAATCATCCTACAGTCTTGGTTTGTTCATACCACCATGGTACGCTTTTCAAACCATAGGTATGCTCTCATTTCAATACCAGTCAATACCATATGGTATAGACTGGTAAAAAATGGCTCAATTTTTTTTTGTTCGAAAAATATATCAAAGTGGATATCATTTTGAAGAGCACAATTAATCTGATCTAACTGTGCAAAAAAATTAAATTTCGACTTAAAACGAGTGAGAAATCGTCCGTCAAAGATTAAGGAGGGGAAAATTAAAGGCTTTCCATGAGAGAGAGGATGCTGATGTCATGCTGATGTGGGCGGGTTACTCACCATAAGGTTACTGACCTGATCCATTCCCAGGATCTAGAGGTGATAGGAGGAAGGTTAACTCATCCGAGTAAGATTAGGATTCCTTATACAATAAGGATTACCACGTTAATCGGATAACTATTAGGATATCCTTATGCAATTAGGATTCCTAGTTGGTCGAGAAAAGTTTTACTCATGGAATTAGAGAAGCAGCTTTTTATCATAAGAGGAAATGGAAATGATGACACTTCAAAAAATTTGTGTATCATACACTTTTCTTAGCAACATTCGCGCTATTATCAGGCATTTTTAACCATTTCACTATGGTTTTGCTTATTATTGGTCCCTTTGTGCATTTTATAACCTTTGGAAGTATTTCTATTCTATCGATGCCTTTTGGAGTAGTACTTATAGTACATCAATGGCCCAACACAAGATATCGATGATGTAGTGTTGGGAGAGTTTTTATCATTCTGTACTTAGGGTAGTAAAACCGGTGCAAAATGGGTCACAACAGACTTAGCAGTTAGCAACGCTTGTCAAATTCAAATCGTCATCCCTACGGGGAAATAATGGACTCCTGAAGGTTTAGATTTGCTGATATCATGGAAGAAAAAGCAGAGCCAACCAGGCCAATTCTATCTGATTTACGCATTCTTTTCTTTTCCTCTTCTAGTTTTGCTTTGGCCATATTTTATTTAAATTACTGAAACCATAATCAGAAAACTTTTGAAACATACAACCTATGCTAGTAAAGCTTGGTTTCCTGTCACCTAGAAAACCAAATTAGACACTAACCATGAAAGAGCAGCACGCACAATGCAAGCCCCGCACTTCCACATCATGTTGCAGGTTACGGCACACCAGTGAGGCTGAACCGAGTCGATTAGCAATAGGAAAACTGCATCAAGAAGAACCAGGAGTGTGACCATTTGACGAGCCGCTCCTGGAACGTCTCCAGCGTGCTTTCTTCTTTGCTGATCCCTTCTCTTCCGTCCAGCTCTTCTTGCCCGGTGATCTGTCCTTAAGCCTCTTAACGTCACTGCCACCATTCTCTTGTTTTGATCTCTTCTTGCTCAACTTCCTGCCGTCACTGCAAGAAGCCAACTTCCTCTTCTTTCCAGAAGACGACAGATCCTCCGCAACCCCACCATTCCCACGAGGCAATGCTTCCTCGTCGTCCAACTGCCAATTGCACATGATCTCCTGGTGGTCGTATCGCGATTGCAATGGCTCCCCGGCTCCAGGTAACAAGCTGTTGAAGGTCACGTCCCCGTTCTGCCCTCCTTTGCGTTGCAGCAGCACTGGATCTGGTCTAATGATGGTGCCCAGAATGCTCCTGTTTGGGGCCAAGCCGAGGATTGTCTTTGGATTTGTCAGAGTTGAATGGGCCATGGCAAATGCTGATCTAACCTGGAAAGAAGAGCAAACAAATAATTCAGCTCATAGCATCTACATCTGGCATGCTGCTTTGATTTGACCAGTGCCAATTTGAAAAGCAAATGGGAGAACACCACAGCGGAACAAACCTGGAAATAGTTGAAGGAACTCTTGCCAATGTCATTCTCAGGTGCCTGTGAGCAATTAGAAAGGGTTAGAGACCCAGAATATGCAATTCAGCTTATAACATCAAGTAAAATCTCCCAGGTGGCGTGCTGGGTTAGGGACCCAGCTAATAGAAGTGGAAGTTTAGTATAAACCTGTGGATCCTCTATGGAAATAAGAAATGGCCTTCCATTATTCATAAACCTGAACCAAAAGGGAACTGCACAGGTTAAAGAATGACCCAACAGAATGGAAGAGACTTGTGACTTCTTGATGTTTCAAATCAATATTTTGTTTTTTACCCCTTAGCGCGCTTAGAAAAGAATCCATTGCAAGAAACACCAACATCGCTGGTGCACAATTTGCGGCCATATAGATCAAAGAAGTGTATCTGCCATCCAAAAACAACAAATTTTATTAGTTATAAGAATCTACTCAATTTTCAAATAATTTGCCAGTAAGGTTACATCCCAACATATAGTGTACAGTATAAACGATCTCCACCACATTTTCCTGTAATATTTTTAGATAATATAAAATCTCTTTTACTTGACAAAACATACCAAGAGAACTCCCAAATTATGTTCTGGAGACAAACGATCCAAACTCAGATTCTGCAAGCATGAAAGGATGAAGAGTCACAGCAATATCACAATAAGATCATAAAATAAAAAACTATATGCTAATATGTTATAAAGAGCGAGATTTAACCAAAACATAAACATTCTCAGCAAAGACGCAGAATAAACATGCTATGAAGTTCACAGCACAATCCACCCCACAGCAAATGTTACCATAGAGCCTATATGTGCTTCATTAATCATCTACCTGAAAGCTGCATTTAGTTACCTTTAACACAGCCAACAGCATGGTAAGTAGCGCATAAGAACCTACCCCACCAGTGTACACCTGCACAAATTTCTAGGATTCATCAATCAGGAAGCAAAAAGATAATGCATGATTCATATTTCAGAGAAAAGGTCAGCTAGATGACTTTTGCAGTCTACACGGAGTAAGATGAAAAATATAACATCTGCAACATGACTTGAATATTCAATTACAAAATAGGTATCACTTCAATACCTCATTGAGTTCTCTCTGTTGTAAGAACACTTTCAAAATTAGACACAATGGTCGTAAAGAAGGCCACCGTGCTACTGCATCCTGAAGGTGAACAGACAGTTGGCATGAAATCATAAACATCTCACACAAGAGCAAACAGATAGAAGGACCGAATTTGAAATTGGAAGCCAACAGAATAATATATACAATGCTTCCTGAGAACTCAGGTTATGGGTTTCTCCTGTATTCTGGGCTTCTCATTTAGACACTAAAGATAACGTATAGGCTAAACCCTATATGTATGAACTCTAACCACATAAATCTGAGGATTTTCTAAACTCCATGGAATGTTATGTAGTCAAAGAAGCAAGTATGATGATTGCATTAAAAACTTTTTACAACTTTACTAGTCAAGTAGTGAGGCCCTTGAGTTCCATCCTTGAATAGCATCAACAGTTTAAAACCTATTGCTTGCTCTTCAGAGATATACAAGTTGTTGATCATGAACCATAAGCATAAGCTTGCATAAATTATCTCCAGAGATAACTAATTGTCACTTGAATATAGAAATCTAAACAGGTCAAACACTCATCCATAGGAACACAGCAAAAGCAACCACTCTTGCAACAACCAGAAGGCAAAGAAAAAAAAAAGAAAAAAAAGAGGAAAATAGGTCCCAGCATGAGAAAGATAATCTGTAACACAACCACAAGCAACATACCAAGGAGACAACGAACCTGAATAAAATCAGCAGCTTTTGGACCATTCTCCACATCAAAACTGAAAATAAGCAAGATTATAACGGTCATTATATTATAAAGAGAAAACACCCCCTGTCCTTTTCCACGTCAATATTAGAGTAAGATTCATGGTTACCTTTCCAAGTGGCTTTGAAACCATTTGCATATTGTTGTTCTAAATATTTTCATGTCTATTTCAGTTTTTCGGGACAATGCTAAATCAACTTATTGCCATTGGCCTACACTCACGTCTTTGTTCTGCTGGGTAATGTGCGTCTCAAGGTAACAAACAAGAACACATTCATACTTTCCATCTACCACTAGGCCAACGCTTTTCCACTTGCGCAAGGCTCCAAATCAAACGACTACAATCACTTGCAAAATGTTTCTAAATGATATCTCTGCAGATAAATTGATGCATTTACAAGACACTGCTAAGACAGAAAGATCGAGAAGGCTTTCATCAGGTAACTTTTCACAGTACCAATGTAAAAGATGAGGCACCACACCTTATGTCAAATGAGATGCCACTTCTTTTTTCTACAAACTTAATGATCGGCACACGAGCCTTTGCAATGACCTGAAGGACCAGAAAAGAAACAGATTAGATGTTCTCTTAATTCGTGTCTCATCTTGACATATAGATTTATACATCAAAGGAGCAATACCAGAATCTTCTTTGCAATTCCTCTTTGAGACAAAGCTCTGGAAAGAGCTTGTAAACCAGTTTGCGGGCTCACAACATGCGAGTTCAGAATCACAACCTATGATTTAAACCAGTTACTTAATCAGTTGTTCATAGTATCTGGCCATAATAAATAATGAAGACAGAATGTCAGGGACTATTCCACACTCCATACATCAACATCGCTTGTCGGGAGATAAAGACCAGTCCTGAAAGACCCAAAAACTTCCACCTACAAAACAACATTAGAAACCAACCTTTGTAAAAAAGCAAACACAACTAGAGGAACTATCATTTTCTTTTTCTAGTGATCATTGCCGCATTACACAATTAGGCAATCAAAATTGCACACTAAAATTTTAGGCAAGTCTTTGGAAAAAGTTTGCTCCTGACTTTTAGACAACTGAGCCTCCAATTCCTGGTCAAGTAAACATATACTAATGTAATCTATCCAACTCCGTTTTTTCAGGTGCATACTAACAGTCTAACACAAAGAGCCACCAGTTACCTTGGAACGAGGCCATATATATTTTATAACATCACAAACACTTTCCACTGCTGCTCTACGTGAAGCTTGTTCTTCAAGAGTAGGAGACAAGAAATCACAGAAATCCACTATCTCTGCAACATGCACGCCATCAGCCCAGGTTAGTGAACACCGTTCGCTAAAACCTCAGTCGAAAAGGAAGTCAGACCAAAAACATCCGCAAGTTACTTATTCCAAGTTAATAGTTAACTACTACACAGCATCAGAAAAACATAAGAACCTAGAAACTATTGCAGAATCCTTTGGCGTAGTGAAGAGTGAAGTGAATCTCAGAAGAAAGAATGAGATCAATGAGCCAAGTCCTGTAAGAGAGCATGCAAATGTTCAAGTACTGAAGTATTCGAAGGAAAGCTAAACACGTTCTAGTAAGTAGTTGCCAACAAGCAAGAGCTCTAGGAAGTTGAAACAAGAATCCATGCAAAACATAGATCCTTGATTGAGAAAATGGCAAATTGAACGAAAAGCCATGAAGATCAGACTTAAAAAGAGTTGAACTTTTCACGTAACTGAATGAAATGCACAAAACACAAATCAACTAGAGCTATATCCCCTGTATCACATCTATGCCGACAACACACAATCTTCAGGCAAAGGTCAGATGAAATTAACTGAAGCATTCACCTTTATGCAGCTGCAGCAAGGGGCTCTTAAACCTGCCATTCCCTCTAAACCATCCACTCTCCAGCCTGGGCTCCGACTCAACCAGCGGCTCAGCCGTTCCAGTCACCATAGGTCCGATGAACTCAGCTTCCCCACTCGGCGTACTGAACTCTGCCTCCTCGACTTCATCGTCGCAAACATCAAGAGAGAAGAAATCGGGAGCCTCCAGCTTCACCACGCTGGCAGAAGGAACTTCGTCGGGGGCAACTTCATTGCGCAGAACTGTATAAGGCTCGGGAGATTGAGGCAGCACGTGGCCTTCGGCGGTGGTGGCGGCTGATGGCGATGTTGGGGCGGAAGAAGAAAGGGGAAGAACCGCTAGTGCTTCGTACACGGGGACCGGAGGTCCGGCGGCCAGTAGCTCCATCGCAGACTCTGCTTCGGTAACTGACGTCGGTTTGCTTGCGCGAGTTGTGTACTTGTGTTGAAATTTGAGCAGTTCAGTTTATCGTACACGACGGAGTGACCGCCAAAGACCCAGCAGCGCCGCTAGCCCGCTAACGCGTCGCACGGCGGTCGTGGGATGACAGTTTCCCCCAAATTTCTAGGGTTCGTGGTTGACATTGCTGCCGTTGTCATTGCTTTACCCTTTTGCTTTTGCAGTTTTTCCCTCCGTCGGGGGATAGTTTGATAAACTCATCACAGGGTTAATTACAGAAATGAACACTAAACTAAGATTTTTATGATAAAATGGTCACTAAACTAAAAATCTTAATGTTAGTCCCGTAAACGGTTAATCAGTTATCCATTTAACCAACCAACAAAAGTCTTCCAATTCATGAAAGTTGAATTCCAATCATAACCAACTCATGGGATGGAAGGTAAATTTTCAATATTTAAAACCAACCAAAATGGTAATTCCAAACATTTTAATTCACACCTTCAATGGGTCTTACAAGCTATAACAAAAAAAAAAAAGAGACCAATCTTCACGTTTCCCTACGCTCCATAGTGAAATGTTTACTTCTTTGCCTTGCCTTTGCAAACAACCCTCCACCCAGATTCTCAAATATGCTTAAGAGTTATAATTTGAAAGTTACCCCCTCTGTTACACCCCTTGTAGTGGACAGAGCGAATCTCGTACCATAGTAGTCTTTGTTTAGTTGATATTTGCCAATGATGATGATCTTGCGGCGGTTGTGTTTGATATCTTGCTTGTTGGTACTCAATAATTGGATGAAGACATTTAATTGTTTGTAATTTTATGTTTTGAATTTGAATTATGAATGCACGATACAATGTTATGGGTAAGAATTGTTTTTTTATGTTAACAATGTAGATGTGTACTTGAATTGTTTTCGAAATAATAGTATGATTATATTTTGTCTTGTAAATGACGATGATTTTGTGGTGATTGTATTTGATGTCTTGATAGAATACAAGTATTGTATTTCATTTTAAGACAAAATAACACTTTTTTCCTAATTATATGTGTAGTCTAAATACATCATCTTAAATCTCTGTAATTTACATGTCATTCCTATCCATTCTCTTTCATTCAATAGTACTTTTTAAGAATGACAAATGTTTTTTATTATTAATAGGTACTTTTTAAGAGATTTAAACATGACATCTCAAGATTCAAAATTAGTAAAAGAGTAACAATACCCAACTCTAATTTTCTCCTTGTTTGCTTCCAACCTAAGAATTGCATAGATTCTCCATCGCGACGAACGAGGTCCAGACTAGCTGGCAAATCGGCACACTTCCGATTGTAAGAATTGCTTATTAATATGTGCTCAATTCGGAGTGGCGGCACTTCCCCTTTCCCTCTAGTTAGGGGTGGGCAATGGGTTGGAATACACCGGACCGAATCGATGTCTGGATCGGATCACACCTAATCGAATATAATATGGTATGGTTCTTGGTTACATGAATTTTATAAATACGGGAGAAAAATGGTCCGAATTGCCATTTGGACCGGACCATACGGACCGAATGCACTATTGATCCGAAGTTATCTTTCACTATTGGAACGCGATTCTCTGAATTTGGTCTGATTCAGTACGGACCGAACGGATGCCCACTCCTACCTCTAGTAGTACCTTGTAACAGGTTATTATAAAAAAAGAAAGTTTATATTCTCAGCCATTCCAGCCAAAACCCACCTAACCGATCATGCTCAGCCAACGAGCAGTTATCCAGCACAAGAAGTAAACAACCAACATAACCGCCCGTGATTCTCTATCTCCATCACCGTCCGATCTCAACCGTAAAAAACGTCATAACAGGTTCACCAACTTAATCCGACGGACGAAATATATTCCGTGATTTCCTTCCTACAGAACTGTCCCAAGTCGTTGCATATTCTTCTCCGTCACTTGCTCACATCTACCTTTACCTGTGCTACCCAACTCCGCTCTCTTCCCGGCAAAGCTCAAAATCCTTAAATCTCCCCAACTCGACAAACCCTAATCGCAACTTTTTGGAGAAGATGATTCCTTGCAAGCTGATTGTTTCCCTCGCGCTGTCCCTGTGTCTGCTGGCGCCGTTGATTCAGGCCGCCGACTTCCGGTACTGCGGTATGTAAATTCTACCATCCCCCCTATTGAATCGAACCCTAGTCAGGTCGTCTTGATCCCGTACTTCTTTCTGCGTCTAATTGAAAGGGTTTTGTGGCGATCCAGATAAGAAGTCTGATTCTGGCGATGTTACTGTGAATGGAGTGGAGATCACTCCCGACCCGATCACTAGGGGCAAGCCTGCTACCTTCACCATCAAAGCCACAGCAGGTGAGAGTTCTCAATGAATCGGAAGGAACCCATTGTTGTTCTTGGAGGGTGACTGATTTTCGGGGGGGAATCGGATGATTGGCACCTTGTGAAAAAACTGCCTTTAAACTTTTTTGTTTTCCCCTTCTTTTTGGGGACCGATTGATTCGTGCAGATAAGGCATTCTCTGGAGGAAAACTGGTGATTGATGTTTCTTACTTCATATTCCATGTGTATTCGGAGACTAAGAACCTTTGCGATGAGACATCCTGCCCTGTCTCCACTGGTGAATTTGTGGTTTCCCATTCACAAATTCTTCCTGGAGTCACTCCACCTGTAAGTTTTTTATTTTTCTTCTGTTCTTGAACAGCTTACTCTCGTAATTTCGAATGTAAGGAATGTGTTTCTGCTCTTAATCTTTGAATTCTGTTATTTTTTTGGGTCTACTTGAGCACGAAGATTCACAGCATTCCTTGTTAACAATTGTTGTATTTAAGATTTGTGGGTTGTGAAAAAATGACATGGATGTAGCATAGGAAAGCCTTGCTCGGTCATGCTACGTGTGAGCGTAATGATATCTATAGGCTGCTCGGTTATTTAGCTGAGTTATTTCCAACAACGAAGCATGGTGATATGATAAGCTGCTAAGCTAAACCCAGAGAAGAAATTCTTATTACATGGATTTTTAGTTGACTTGCTATGAATAGCTTTGCCACGCCTCATGCTGAGATTGCATTCATTTCTCTCTCCAAATTGGATGTTTTATCTCTTCAATTGGATCTCCTCAACGTCAACGCTATTAGGGTGGTAAAGCGGAATGCCTCAACTTCTTGTTTCGTCTGAGCATTGGAATAATATCTGAATTTCATTGACAAGGCCAACTTAGTTTCCATACTGTTACTTGGCATTCTAATGTTCTTTGTCTGTATGGTATCTATTTCTTGTAATGTCCGATCTTTCTGCAGAGTGTAGTTCTGTTACCATCTTGAAAGCATCTTCCTACGTGAACTCAGATTAGAAAATGATGCTTTCCTTCTGTGCCGTTTTTGTTCCTCCCTCACATCTCTTTTAGCAGCCACTCATTGTCATGCGTTTTCTCTCATTTAACTTGTCATGTTAAAGTTTCTAATCAAGTGCGGCTCTCGCCATCTGCCAGTCATACCATGTCGAACAGTTCTTAAGTAAGGTGTTTATTTACTTCTGTTGCATTGCTCATCAATTGTTCTGTGTTGAACACTGTTAACCTGTTATATTTCCATACATGAGCTCTCACACCTGTCTATGCTGTTTCCTTGCTTAATGGTGTGAAATGGTTGTTTGCAGGGATCATACACCATCCAAATGAAGATGTATGATGCAAAGAACAAAGAGCTGACCTGCATTTCGTTTCAATTCACCATCGGGTTCGGATCCGCTGTTGCCGACAGTTGAACTCGAATTGAGTAGCAGGTGTCTCAACAAAATGTAAATTTCAGTGTCGTTCCGAAACTTTCCACAATATGCTTGCTGTAGATAGAAAGAAACCCCTTCCAGCACACGTTATACCTGTACCTACCTCACTCCAACATGGCAGAAATGGGTTTCAGAGTTGATATTGTAAATTTAGATCTGGTGGTGTTTGCCTGTCACTTGGTCGGTTTCTATCAATGCGAGTTCCGCTGTTTTGAAGTATGAACTGAACCGAGTCCAATATCTTTAGCGATCCTCACTATCAAGGTTTACTATTATTATATCCAATATGGCAATATCCATGCAACTCTAGTTCTTATCCGAATCCGGATGGAGAGCAAATCAAGTAATCAACCATTTCTTCGTTTGAATAAGCTCTGTGCTTTTTATACGAATCTTTTCCTTGTCAACAGAGCATTACTGCTGTGCTGAAAATTGTTGTTACGAGGTAAGAAGATAAAAAAAGATAGTCTTTTTGTTCATTGGACTGGGAGTGATTGGCGGTCTCGATCAGTTACATCATTACTCTCCCAAAAAGAGCTTCGTTAACGTGAGGGGAGCAAAAAACCATACCTGCCAAGTGCCAAGGATCAATCACAACCCAAAGCTGCTTTATTTCCACCATACCTGCCATTGCTGCAGGCAGCTATGACCTTCGACCGAATTTAGATATGATCCTCCACTTGAATTTTGGAGGATGGTTCTCACTTCTTCTCTATCTTCCATCCAATGATCCATAAAAATGGGTCATTAAATTAAATGTCAGATTTATTGGTAAAAAGTAGTGGTGGAGAATGATGTAGAAAAGTAGCTGACGAAAAGCTGTTTTTTTTTTGCCCACAGACTGAAAAGTAGTTGACACAAGAGAGAGTGAGGAATGCAAGTTCTAGGAAATGTTGAATATGATTTCTGTTGTGTACAAATATCAATTGGAATCAGTACGAATATGATTTGTGTTTAGTAAGAATATGGTTTTTAATACGTGGTATATTATTTTGAATAAAATTTGTGAAATTACGAATATACAAATCACACATACGGAATATGTTTTTTGTTCAATACAAATATTTTTTTTGTTCAATTCGAATATGTATTCTAATGTGTATTTATGTTCAATACAAATATGATTTTTGTTTAATATGAATATGTATTTTGTTCTATACAAATATTATTTTCGTTCAATACCAATATGATTTTTGTTCAAACCAGAATATACATATACAAATTATAATATACTTAAATTTTGTTAGACACAAAGGGCCCGCTTTGTCAGTTGCTTTTCAGTTCGTAGGCCCCATAATCCACCTATCTCTTTTTCTAATAGATCTGAACTTTTGATTTAATAATCCATTTTTATCAGCCATTGGATGAAGGTGGAGAACCATCCTCCAAATAGTAACTGGTGGACCATATCCAAGTTGGCCTTCGACCACAACTCTGTCTCCCTTTCTATACGACCTCACAACCCTTCAATATTAAGCTGCAAATCACCCCCCACGTCACGGTCGATACGATTCACAATTGAATATCTCGAATCTTAAATCTTCTAAGAACGAGATATCTTTTGTTCGAAGCTCGAAGACTCCAATTTGTTCTGTTAAGCATATGGTATCTAGATATCTGCGAACTTCAAGTCCATACGAGTCAACTTTCGTTTGAAAGGGTGTGTCAAACAATAGTATATGATCTATAATTGAATCTCTCTTAACAACTCGCATTATTGGGAGCAACTAATTCTTGACTAAACAACACCTGGATACCTACATAACCAAATTGGAGGGAACCAAACTTTTTTGGTATAGGGTCATTGCACCAGTCCATCCATCCCTTAAATCACAAAAACAGTCCCTCATCCCCTGTGGTGCAAACTGCAATGTCTTTGACTCATGACTCTCGACCATAAAGCCAAACCCACCACCTTTGTTCCAATGACGGGAAACCCAAACGAGAAACCCTTTTCTTATTCTTCATTACCCCTTCCCTTTTCTCATCACCACACCAAATAATAGTGTTGTCCTCTCTTCCTAGTTCCTCCTCATTCAACTTAAGCTCAACACCTAGCCATGTCCACAAAAAGTCAAAAACCAGCAAGGAAAAGAGTCCTCCACAAACTCAACCTCAATGGCCTAGTCCCACAACCTCAAACTTACCACCTCAAGAAAACAACCACCACCACGATTTTCTCCACCGCCACTCCAGAAACCAAAGAGGCAGAAGCACCCCATGATGATGACGTGGACACCCAGGTGGCGGCGGCGGCGAGGTGTCCGCCAGGTGGAGCGGAGGCCGTGATCCTCTACACCACAATCTTAAGGTCCATACGGAAGACGTTTCGAGGACTGCCGCTCGATCCGGTTCCTGCTGCAGATCTTCAGGGTGGCGTTCCAGGAGCGTGACGTGGCGATGGACTTGGGGTTCAGGGACGAGCTGTAGAAGGTTATCGGCGGCGGCAGCGGCGGAAGGGTCATCCCGCCGCGGCTTTTCATCAGAGGGAAGTACATTGGGGGAGCTGATGAGGTCGCCAAGCTGCACGAACAGGGGAAGCTGAGGAAGCTGTTCGATGGAATCCCAACCTCTTCCAACAAACAGACGACATACTGAAATTCAAACCAGTGAGCCACTTCCACTTTTATGTTGTGGCCTTCCCTTGATATTATTAGAGAACATACAACAGTCCATGACAATATGAAGCAGAAAGTTGCAGAGATATTCAGATTCGTGCCTCGTAATAGGAATATATATGTGTATATGTAGAATATAAGAATAACGGCCTTCCACTTGTTCATTCAAATCATACAAAACCCAACTATCCAGAAACAACAAGAAAACAACTCATCAAGAAGGCATAGTAGTATATTAGTCATGTCTTTCCTTACTGCGAGTAAAGATTGGACTGAAAAATTGCGGAGTATACAAGAACGCAAAGAAGTTCTGGGTTTCTCACTAGTTTGTCCGGATTGTAGGCCTCTGAGCAGGTATATATGTTCTGCACTCCGTATGGTAAAAAATCGCTTCTCTTCTTCGGCACATAGAAATGCAATGTACAAGGGTGGAGCAGCTGCTCATAGTTGAAAGGTAACCAACAGCTGTCTCGTACCCAGCGCATTACTCTACAAATGCTTCTTAGTTTCTGCGACAGCAAGAGGAAACAATAACAAGTTACAAAGCAAAATAAAAGAATGAAGTTATTGAGTGACTGGAGGTCCTTAGATATATATATATATCCTAGTCTGGAACAAGAAAGTTGTACATTCATAGTATATTCAATATAAGCTACGTTGATATATCTCAACTAGTGCAAAAACAAAAGGTTCAGGCGTGCTTCAGTGACATCTTCATACGATACATGGGCATCATGCAAATTACGGCAACAGAAGAATGAGATCTTACCTGCTGCAAAATTAGTCATCCACTTCGGCTCTAATCTCTCTTTGCAATTCCTCCTTGTATTCTTCAAATGTTCCATCGAAGAACTTCATAGTTCCATCTTCCACAACCCAGATTTGACTCCTCTCTTCATCACCACAAACTTGAGAGATCAATCTAGAGTCATGACTAACCAGGACAACTCCACCAGTAAACTCGTCTAGAGCATCAGCTAGTGCATCGATGCTCTGCATATCCAAATGATTGGTGGGCTCATCCAGTAACAAAATGTGAGGCTTTGACATGGATATTGACGTAAATACAACACGAGCTTTCTGCCCACCGGATAGTTTAGCAATGGGGGTAAGATGATTATGGCTGGGTAGTCCGTATTTCCCAAGTTTTGCACGAACAGCCTCTTGTTTGCTAAACCCTTCTTGTTCTGGATGCAGTCTCAAGAGATACTGAACAGGTGTTTCACCCATTGTGAGGAGGTCCACAAAGTGTTGAGAGTACCTTCCAATTCGCAACTTCTGACTTCTTCTTACTTCCCCCTCAGTAGGAACCAAATCACCAGCAAGCAGGTTCAGCAGGGTGGACTTGCCAGCTCCATTGGGTCCAACAATTGCAACACGGGTTCCCATATCAATACCCACATCAACGTCTGAAAGCCTAAAATCAGGCCGATTTGGATAGCTGAAACTAACTTCAATAAGTTGCAAAAGTGGAGGTGTGAGCTCAGTGGGTTCAGGAAAGTGGAACTCAACACTATAATCTCTCCATTTTCTTGGGGCTTCGGCAGGCACATCATCCTCATCAACTTTCCCCTTAGCTCGGCTCTTTGATGCATCCTTGTTTGCAGTGAACTTTGCACGATCTTTGACCTTCTCCCGCTGAGCCCTACTCCCAGTCCTCTTAGCAGCTTTCATCTGCTTCTCGTAAGTCTCATATTTCTTATTCACTTCTTTCCGCTTTTGATCATACCCATTTTCAAAACCATCAAAGTTCCCACGGTATGTATGAAGCTTAAGATCATGCAGATGAATGATTTCATTACAAACTGTGTTAAGGAAATCACGATCGTGCGAGACAACCACCAAAGTTTTCTTCCATCTGCATAAGTACTCCTCCAACCATAGGACGGCCCTAAGATCAAGATGGTTTGTTGGCTCATCAAGCAACAACAGAGTCGGCTGGACAAAAAGTGCCCGAGCAAGAGAAATCCTCATCCTCCACCCTCCACTAAAAGACCTAGTTGCACGAGCCTGCATATCCTTGGTAAAACCTAGTCCAGCTAGAATCTTTGACGCCTGAGCTTCAGCAGCATCTGATCCCATCAGCTGCAATTTGTCATACAGCTCGGCAAGCTTGGCTCCTGCATCATCCTGGCCATCGTTATCATCAATTTCTTCGTCACCAGCTGAAGATAATTTCTGCAGCATGTCCACTTCTTCTCTCAATCTAACAAGTTCTTCATTAGCGGAAACAACTGCCTGTAGAGCAGATTTATCATCACCAACAACTTCTTGCTCAACCAAGAGCACATCAATGTTCTTGGGGACTGGTATCTTCCTCCAAGCAAGAAGCTTCAAAAGCGTAGATTTCCCCATCCCATTCGGTCCAACCAAACCATATCTCTTCCCATGGGATATCTTAACTTCCGTATTCTTTAAAAGCTCCTTCCCACGTGCCGACACTGAGAAGTTATCAATCGAAATATCCTTGACATTGGCATCGCCTTCTTCCTCTCCAGCAAGGACTGATGCACGGCTTCCAATGACAACGGTAAATGCATCATGGTCATCTTTGAGAGCCTCCTTCCTAGCCAACTCAGCAGCATGGGCAGCAAGAAGTTCCTTCTTCTCCCGCTTCTTTAACTCTTTCTCTGAAACAGAAGCCTCAATGGGCTTCAAGAACTGCTGCTGGTTAGATCTCTTGGGAGCATCCATCTGGTTTCCCTCTTCGCCCGAGACATAGTCATCATCATCGTCGTCAGATGGAGGGAGATCAATGTCGTCGTAGGCTTGAGCTTTTGGCTTTGGCTTCGGCTTGGGCTTACTGGAAGAAGGTCCTTTCTTCGGATTATCAGGTTTCTGATCCATACTCGCTAACATGGCAGATACCGACACTTTCTCTTTCTTCCCAGTTGTAGCTGCCTCTTTGGTGGCAGCCTTACCCTTCCCGGCACCACCAGCATCATCAGATTTCTTTTTCCCCATTGCAAGTATTGAGTTCCTCAATCTCCTGTCTTGTCCAGGCCTTGTCCTCCGTGACAAACTTCCTGCCAATTGCAGGAGAAGTTAATAAGGGCAGCAACTAATTACACAAATACAGACAGAGAGCAGAAAAAGATTTCCACTTAGTCCCAGAAACAGCCTTAAACCCTCATCGAAACCTCCTCTTCTTTCCCTATTCCATAGGAAGAACAGAAAAAGAAACCTCACCCTAAACTTCGATGCAAGCGAAAGCACAAGAGACGAGGCAAAAGAAAACAACACAAACAGCAAGCAATTAACCCTAATAAGCTTGCAAGTAGATGACTTGGCCAAGCTATCAATAAGTTTCACTACGCGTCTCACACAATCAAAGTGAATGAGATCGGATTAAAGGAGAACCGGGTCTTACCTCAAAGAAATCAGGTAAGGGCAGCTGAATAACGGCAGCGCAGGCGATAATAGAGCGGCTTGCGAGAAGGAACTGTCGGAGAAATCGAAATAAAACGGCGAGAGCCGGACGGAGGCGAAACGGTGATGAAGGCGAGATTGCGGCGCTAAGCTGCTTATTCCTCGGGACTAGATACTATGACAACACTCCTTGTGTTGTTATTATAACAACACTAGTCTCCAACCAATAGGAAGCTAGGGTTGTGATGACTTTTTATTAGATGAGTTGACCTAGTGTAAAATCAAAGCAGGGGTATAATTGTCATTATGAAAAATATGTTTAAAAAATAAAAAAATAAAAAAAATAAAAAAATATTTTTTTATTTTTTTTATTTTTTCGGCCCAAAATTTTGGTCGCCGGAATTCTGTCACCGGTCGCCGGAAAATGGTCGCCGATCACCGGAATATGCTTTTCGTCGCCGGAATATGTTATTTTCTCATCGGAATATGCCACCGTCGTCGGAATATGCTCACCGTGATCGGAATATGCTTACCGGCGTCGGAATCTAGTCATCGGGCCCGGAATATGCCTATCGGCGCCGGAATCTACTCACTGACGGTCATCGGCGTTTGGTCAACGATTTTCGTTGACCGGTCAACGGTCTTCGTTGACCGGTCAACGGCCAACGACCACCGGATGTTATGGTCTGCATTGTGAGATTTATGGTTTGGTTTCTCACATTTTTGTATATCTTTTGTGGTTTGCTTTATCGCGTTTGTGGTTTGCATTGAGAAGTTTCTGGTTTGCTTTATCGTGTTTGTGGTTTGCATTGAGAAGTTTCTGGTTTGCTTTAAAAAAATTTGTGTTTTGCATTGAGTGGTTTCTAGTTTGTTTTAATATATTTATGGTATGCATTAGGACGTTAATGGTTTGTTTTTTCGTGGTTTGATTTACTGTGTTTGTAGTTTGCATTAGGAGATTTATGGTGTGCTTTCGCAAATATTGTGGTTTGCTTTGTGAGGTTTGTGGTTTGTTTTACGGGATTTGTGGTATGCATTGGGAGGTTTCTGGTTTGCTTTATTGAGTTTCTGGTTTGCATTAAGAAGTTTATGGTGTGCTTTCGAAAATTTTATGGTTTGATTTGTGGGGTTTCTGGTTTGTTTTAATATATTTTTGGTCTGCATTAGGAGGTTTGTGGTTTTGCTTTACCGTGTTTGTGGTTTGCATTATGAGGTTTCTGGTGTGCTTTCGGAATATTTGTGGTATGCTTTGTGAAGTTTTTGGTCTGTTTTAGGGAATTTATTGTATGGATTGGGAGGTTTCTGGTACGCTTTTTATGAATTGTTTTACCGTGTTTGTGAATGGCAGGTTTATGAGTGCATTATAAGTAACAACATCTCGTCCAAATCCAAATGTTTGCATCTCCTTGTAGACGTCCAGAGCCTCCTCAAGCTTACCAAGGTTAGCATAAATCGAGAGCAATCTGAATCAAACTCAAACCCCTTAATCTTCATTTCATTAAACAACAACAGAGCCCAACACTACAAGACCCTCTCCTTCGATTCCACCATATCCCCCCATTCTCAACTCAACCACGGGAATCCAAATCTACAATACTCATATATATATTCAATAAACAGTACACTGCAATGTTCAGCAACAAACCCTTGACATCTATCTAAAATTATAATCGCTAGAAGGAGAGGCGGAGAAGCTAACTGAGAGAGCGGAAACAGAGACGCAGAAGCTTTCGGCGGCCATGGGAGGAGTCGAATCGCGTTCAGTTGATGTCGGAGTCGTCGAAGTCATCCTCGAAATTGTTGAAGAAATCGGCGTCGGCGAGCTTGCTCTCGTTCATCATGCTTTCGCTGAACATTTCGAGCGGGTCAACGTCGTCGACGTCCATCGCCACCGTCGACCCTTGCTCTTCCATCTCCGCGAAGAAATCCATCTGCATCGGCCTCATCTTCCACCAATCGTTCTCAACTGCCACAAAACCCTGGACTGAAAAATTGCAGAGTTGTAATCCCCGTCTTCTCGATTCCATATCCCCCCATTCTCAACTCAACCACGGGGAGATCGTGATTACCCCTACGATCATAAAGGTAGCCATCTTCCTCCCCCTCCGCCTTCGCTCCACCGTCGCGACGCTCCTCAATCGGAGGACGATTTTTTCCGAATCGACCTCGATGGATGGGATTGGAAGAAGAGAGAGCTTGTTCGGAGACTACTGCCATCTCAGCCACGATTTGCTGTCGATGAAGAAGAACGAGGCGGAGAGACGTGACCGCGAAGGAGATTTTCAACTGAGCGGACGGCGCCGCCGCCCAGGGAGGCCGCGTCGAAGCGTTTTGCTCCTGATGGCGCCGGCGACGGGAGAGATGCGGATTGGCACGGCGATGGCAGAGAATTGGGCCAGAGAAAATTGTTGCTCGGAGGTACAGATTCGGCCGCCGCTGTTGCTGGAGAGACAGGGATATAAAACACGTTTAGGTATTTAAATTTTGTTTATTTATTTATTTATTTATTGGTATTTTACTCTTATACCCTTGTTGTTAGTATAACAACACTTGAGGTGTTGTTATACTATCCGGAGCCTTATTCCTCCCTCCACTTTTTTTTTTTTTTGCTTCAGTTTTAGGGGTCGTTTGCTTCAAGGATTTGGTACCAAAAAACCAACTATCAAGGATTTAGGTACAATCCGTTGTTTGCTTGCACATTTTTTGGAGACCAAATCCGTGGGGCCCACGGATTTTAAGGGTCCAAATCCGTGGACCCCACGGACTTATAAATCCCACATATTGATGTGGGATTTGGAATATGGCATAAATCCTTGATGAGATTTTACCCATATACCCTCATGCACTTTTAATATTCCAAGGTTGCCCTCAAATTTAACTATTATACATTCTAATTAACAATAAATGAATAATATAAACGTTCAATTAATGTGCAAACATGAGTTATATTTTTTATATCATTTCTTGTGTTCTAGTTTTCTTTGACCTTTTCATGGAACGTGTAATTCTTTGTTCTCCCGATTCTAATATATGTTGTTATATGTTACTTTTGAAAAGGAGGACAAAGAATTGGTAATTGATTATGTTACGTTAAAAGTTAAAACGGGATTTTCTCGTTTATTATTATTGTCCATGTGGCAACATTATGCTTATTAGTATGTATTTTCCTTGTTTTGTGTACATATCATAAACATGTCAAACATATAGAAAATGATAGTAAGGTAATTTTGAATTTTTGTCCTTGTTTTGTGTACATATCATAAACATGTCAAACATATATAGAAAAGGGCAGTAATGTAATTTTTGACTTCAAGTAGTAAATCCCACACCTTTAAATCCATGATAAAAACATCCCAACAAACAAAGGATTGTTACAAATCCATGATGCCTCAAATCCTTGATAAATCCTTGGGTTTTATAATTACAAAACCCTCATTTTTAAATCCTTGAAGCAAACGACCCCTTATTTTCTTTCGGAAAATGATATGCTGGTTTTCAAACACCCTTTGTTATTGGGCTTGGACTGCTGTTAGCCCATCAAGCGGGGAGGAATTTGAAATTGATAATAATTTCGCACAAAGGCGGCTTAAGTATTTCGCATAAAGGGCGGTTGCAAAAAGTGTGTTTGTCATGAATTCTATTGCTTTTCTAGTTTTCTTGATGGTATGTTGGACTATTTCCATATTTATAACTTCACAAGATTAAGAGAACTATTTTCACATGCTCCTTCGATATCTTTGCTTATCGGCATATTTGGGTTGTGCAACGTCCTCGTTACCTTCCAGAAATGCATGATGATCATTTTTGAAAAGATAGTAGGTGATATCATTGAGGTATTCATGGATGAATTATTTGTGTCTGGAAACTCCTCTCATTGTCTCCAAATTTCTCTGCAAATTGCATATTTTCATTTCATTTCTTATGAGAAACTCACACATGCGCCCATAATGATGGCTCCTGACTGGAAATTCTCATTTGAGCTTCTATGTGATGCTGTTGACTATCGTGCAGGAGCAGTCCTTGGATAGAGGAGGGACAATTATTTCTAGTCTAGTTACCGTGCCTCGAACTACTAGCCATGTAACTCACCTATAAGGCCTTACAAAATGGGCAATGGCACCAGAAGAAAGTTATGGGAAGACAATGAAGAATCACAAATGTGACTTTCCCAATATAATATTCTAAAGCTAGCTAAATGAAACAACATGTTTTGGAAATCACGGGCGGAAACCTCAAAATATGATCGTGATTCCTGACTGTGATTTTGCCACTTTCAAGTATAAAAAGAGTATGCAAATTATTGAAGAGGATGACTGAGTTTTTTTTACACAGAACAGAGAGCGGGAGAGCCCTAGAGAGCGACTATGGAAGTTCTTAGAGCTACCTCGGGGAGATTTTCCACCTTTGGAGCTCAGGAATCTAGCATTGAAGTGGAAATTGAAGATCGAAAGAAGAATCTCATCATCACCATGAAGTCCTTCATCTTCTCATATGCATTTCTTTTTTTCTCTAAGGATTAGACTTATTTCTCACTTGGGTATGACGAACTCTAGTCATGATTGTTGAATTGATGGTTGTATGATGTTATGATTCATTTGAACTCAAAGT
Organism: Linum tenue; assembly: GCA_946122785.1. Lineage (NCBI taxonomy): Eukaryota > Viridiplantae > Streptophyta > Magnoliopsida > Malpighiales > Linaceae > Linum > Linum tenue. The sequence continues at coordinate 60,027,608 of CAMGYJ010000004.1, forward strand.
TTATATCTAGTTGATGCATATTCATCGAATTGTGTGAGCCGTTATCACGTACTTATAATTTAACTAAGAGAGATAATATATTAATAGGTTGGAATAGCAAACATCAAATGAAAGTGGAGGTTCAATTACAAGCTGGTGAGTCGATTTGCTACTTTGTATTGGATTTCAATCCAATTGATAACACATGAATTGGTGTTGTTTAACCTCTGTTATCTAGGCATTTGTACGCCTAAATCATCGTGCTAGGCCATATTGCATTCCTATCATCAAACCATGAGCTTTAGCATGAGTTAGGTTGATTTGAGAGGTTTCCATAAGAGAACTACCCTACTTTGTCATGTTTTATGCTTGCTTGGCGTTTTGGATGATGCTTTAGGTCCTCTACTAGTTCAAACTTTATTGGGGATAAATTTAGGGCTCATCGGACACGTTTTCATAACATAGGCATAAGAAAAGAAGGTTTGACACATGTCACATATGTGACTTCTAGGGCGTGACCAGTCCTCCGATGCAAAATCTAGCAGAAGGTTTCACAGGTCGACTTGCAAGTTGCAACCAAGAAGAATTTCGACTGCAAGAAACATCACGATCGTGAATTTGAGATCACGATCGTGACTTTGAGATCACGACCGTGATCTCATGATTGAGGTTTCAATCTCAATGATTGTGAACGAGTCGAGAAGCGGAGGAAAGCGATGATCCAGCACCACTTTGGAAGTCATGGTCACGACCTCGGTCATGACAGTGACAATCGAGTCACACCCTGTATCTATGATGTGCACAACAATCACTATATAGGATTATGGATGCTTTAGAGATTATGGAAATCATGAAAAAGAGAAACTTCGATAGTGAAAAGGTTGATGGGTTAGTCACCTCACCTGTGCTCACTTGAGAAGGAAAGAACTCTCTAGCTAGGGCATTTGATTTGTTTCAAAGCATGAAACAATCTGGACTTACTCATACATTTTCTGCCTGTAGTTTACAGAAACAGAACTAATGCAAAACATGTTCAACTTAAGTGAGTATAAAAAAGGTTGCATGTTGCATACTGAGATGCTGGAAAGAGGGCTTGATGTTGACAATCTTTTAAAGAATGATTAGATAGACGATCTTTTAATGTTGTTTGTACAATCATAGTTACTCCTAAATCAGGGTTAGGATTGAATTATGAGAATTGTATTAACTAATACTAGATTGTACCCCGGCCCGTTGGCCGGTTGCAATTTGATAATACTAATTAACAAAATTTCAAAATTATAAAATTTTTTTTAGTATTTGTGTCATGATTATATTATATGTCAATGTCATGCAAATTAACAAATAATGATATTATTTGTAGGATGTTCGAGTAATTATTCTAACAAAAAATTATCCAACTGACTTGATACCAACGAACGGATATGAATATCGAAATACCTCCGAGTTCCCAATTGCCATTTTTAACGCCGGAGGGATTATGCAAGGAACTTGAATAAAACAACTATGCCGCAAGAACTGAAGCTTGAATTATTATTTTTTATTATAAACAATTGGAGCCTCATATTATTTTGTCTTTTGACTTTAACCCATCAAATTGTAGCTAAATTGTCGAGTGAGGGAAAAGACTATGTAGTCCTTCCGAATTGTGCGCAGAGGCCAGCAAAAAGTGAATTAGGTGGGTGCTCTAGGAGAATGTCTTTATATTATTTGTAGGATTAAAATCCGAATCATATAAATTGGTTATTAAATATGATTTTGGTTCAGATTAAGCATTAAAGAAAATTATATTGGTTCGGGTCCAACCAAACCCCATTTGTCCACCCCACCCAAGATCAGGACAGGATTGATCCCTGCAAAACGACACCATTTCATTTTCTTGGATAGATGAGTTGATTGCCAGTAAAATTGGAAACGACGCCGTGTCGGCTGAAAATTGTTTCTGCCTTGCTCAATACTCCGCCCCAAACGGCAAACAAGGGTCGTGGAATATAAAAACATCGCGAAGAAAAAAGGCGGTGGCTAAATTTCTAGATTGTGCGGGAAGACAACCGGGGCTTACAGATCGAGCAGAGCACAAGGAGCGAGTGATTCGCGCCGAAAATGGGATGGGTGTGGAAGGACGACGATGAATCGGAAGAATTCAACTCTTCGTCCTCCGCCGGCGAAGTTGAAGCCTACAAGAAGCAGTCGTCCGATGAGGTTTGCTCGACGAGGAAAGTGGTGAGGTCGAACTGCAAGACGGAGGAGGTGGAGCCCGGAAAGTTTCTGCGCAAGTGCGAGAAGACCGAGGAGGTTCTCAGAGAGTGCCTTGGAAAGTAATTTACTCTCCTCCTTTCCACTTCTCTCTTAGATCGGTTTTGATAAATAATCTGCAGTTTCTGTTTCTATTTGCCGTTTCTGTTGCTTCGTTGTGAACTTGATGGAATGGATGAAGAGATTTCTATGGAGAAATCTGCTCGCGTAGGTATTAGTTAACTGATGCTATTGTCGATGAATTCGCTTTTGTTTACTTCCTAATTGGCTCCCTGAACTTTTAGCAATAGCCATTGAGAATGTTATCACGGGGATAGGTCAAATTCTCCCTTTTCTGTAGGTGCGTTTGTGGGAGATGGTGCTAATTTAGTGGTATTTGTTCAAATTTGCAGAATGGTCGATTGCTTGAATGAAATGGACCATGATTATAGAAGATTAGTTACACCCTTTTGATACAATTGATGCTTGAATAGTCTGTTTCAGTATTATTAAAGTTGTTTTAGAGTAGCTGAGCTCGATATTAGCAGTTCACCTATGCAAGCGAGCCCCATTCAGGGCCAGTTTTAGCTTATCTTATCTATGTCCTGTGAAGCCATTGCTGAGTATGTTGAAATTTCACGAATTGCGTTCACTGCAATCGTTCTCTGCCCAAGTTCTTGTAGAATATCCAATTACCTTTCCCTCCCTCATAAGGGTGTACTATGATAGCAAACTACTGATGATGATGAAGATTCATAGTTTGTGCTGAGGTGATGGAGATGTTTTTTTTTTTTTTCTGCCTCGCAAATGATACCTCTCTGGATCAGGATTGAAATCTGATATAGCAGATTCCCTCTGTGCTAGCTGTTTTCATTTGATTAGATGGGTGAAAAGTGTATGCATCTCAAGTCCATGGCGTGAAGATCTTTTGGTCACTGAATTCTTCTTGTTTCTTTGGGGTGTTTCGTGTCGAGCATTATCTGTCCTTATTATAGTGCATTCTACTACTTTGGTTGCTTGATTTAGGCCTGCTGAAGTGCTGAAATCCAACAAAGAGTACACTGAGGAAGACGTGACGGACATGATGAGCAAAGGATCATTTCAAGCAGGCAGTCACGATTGGGAAGGAGGACCGTTCAGCTTTCCTGGGCTTCGAAGTGATATAGGCGAGCTTGAAAGCCACTTCCAGGGTCATTTTGACCGCTTCTTCCAAGCAGCTGAGGAGATGAAAAACAGCTTACTCGATGCATTTGAAGGATTCCCAGGTGAGAACTCGGCATTCCCTCCATTCACTAGGCGAAACATCCCCATTCAAGGACGCCCCGAGGAGAAGAGAAGTCATTACAACCAGGAGGAGGTGAAGAATGGAGATGTAGACATCTCAGGTCTTGCCAAAGAAGTTTAAACTTCTTACCCCTTTCCATGAACGGTTACTCAAACCACAACATTTCCTTTGCCAGTGTCTCCTAGACTCCTACGATAACTTAGACGCTCTCTTTGTTTTTTTTTTTTTTAACAATGAGAGAACCTTTTATTACTTACAACGGTGGAGCAATAATTTTAACAATTAAAACTCAAATCCACTGGTAAAGAATCCACCCTAGTTTGACAAGCCAGCTAATTCGCAAACCCGTTGAGACATCGACGAACAAACTCGACATGAATATAAGGTGTCGCCCAAAGAAAGTAGGACATCTGTGCAATGGTAGCTCGACATTGCCAAGCGAAGTTGAGGGACATTGCCAAGCGAAGTTGAGGGATTATGTTTCGGTGCATTTGATAACACCTGCAAATTAGTATGAATACATGTCGGGGTTGAGTGTTGCGCCACTAACACGATGACATTAAGAAGACCAAATGATTCTGTTGAAACTGGTTGAGAAAAAGGAAAGTCTCAACGTTGTCGTCGTACACCTGACCATGAGATGAGAGTTACCAATAGTAATCTCATATGTCGTTGGGAGAGACTTTGCAATGAAAGAACCATTCACAGGGTCACGAATTAATGCACTATTTGAAAATCAAAACGCACGGTAAGAAAGGGTACATGGCTCTCAAGGTTGATATGGAAAAGGCCTATGACCGAGTCGAATGGCCTTTCTTGCAAGCGGTTTTGGAGAACATGGGTTTTAGTTCGGTCTGGAGAGGATAGATACGAGAATGCCTCCAATCAACATCGTTTTCGGTACTCATGAATGGCGCTTCTTCAGGGTATTTCACGCCTTCCAGGGGACTCCGGCAAGGAGACCCACTCTCTCCTCTATTGTTCGTGCTCTGTACGGAGGGATTTGCGGCCCTCCTAAGACAAGCAATAGAGGCTGGGAAGCTGGCGGGGGTGAAGGTAGCACCTCGCGCTCCTCGTATTTCTCATCTGTTTTTTTACAGATGACTTATTCCTTTGAGGTTCTCTCCAAGAATTCAAGTATTTGCTCGAAGTGTTGAATGAGTATGAGGAGCTGAGTGGTCAGCGGGTGAACTTGGCAAAATCAGCAGTATGTTTTAGTAAGAATGCAGCCCTCCCAGACCAAGAGTTCTTGGCCAAGATTCTGGGTGTTGGGGCGGTTGGCATACATGATAAATATTTGGGGTTACCTACTCTGATTGCCCGTTCAAAAATGGCTACCTTTCGTTATCTGGAGGAGAAATTGCTAGAGAGATTACAAGGGTGGAAACAGAGAATGTTATCTTGGGCGGCTAAGGAAACGCTGATTAAATCCATTGCCTTAGCGTTGCCGTTGCATGTAATGTCATGCTTCAAGTTGCCTCTTTCTCTGTGTCGACTCTTGGACAGACACGTGGCCCGCTTTTGGTGGGGTGTGCAGAAGGGTCAGTCTAGGATTCGGTAGATTTCCTGGCATAATATGTGCAGAAGCAAACATGATGGGGGTATGGGGTTTCGTTGATTTGAGCATTTCAACCAGGCATTATTAGCCAAAATCGGCTGGAGTTTCCTTTCTGAACCCCAGTCTCTTCTAGCCCAAGTTTACAAAGGGAAATATTTTCCGAATGGGACATTTCTCCAAGCCAAGGCCCGCTCTCGACCGTCTTGGGGGTGGCAGAGCATCCTCTATGGGCGACAATTACTTGATAAGGGGTTAAAATGGCAAATTGGGAATGGCCAGACTGTGTCTCTTCTTCATTCCAACTGGATCCCTCGGCTGCATCCATACCCTCCAGTTTGTAATCCACAGGTGCTTCCCAACGGGGGTGACCCTTCGGTTGCTGAAATTATTTGCCAAGGGGAGGGACGTTGGTGTGATGTCAAATTGGGGCAGTGGTTTGACCCGCCTAGGCTCGAAATATGACGAGATACGCTCAGGCTCGAAATATGCCAAGTATTTGCAGCATGCTGGCAGTAGAATAGGCAATGTATGACCATCTTCAGATTTTGAGAACAAATTCGCGAGAAGAGTCTCTCTCTCATAGCGATTGCTCTCTTTGAACATTTTCAAGCAAAGAACAACAACTTCATGCCCTAAAGAACCTTCTTTGTTTCTGCTAGATAGTAAAAGTATAGAAGAATCTAGTATTTTGTCGCCCTCTTGGAGCAAATCAACTCTTGAACAAAACAATTCCTCATCCTTCCAGATTGCTTCCAATTCACTCATCCAATCCTTCTCCTCTTGAATAATTACGTGGTTCCGCTTTAAGGTAAGGATCTCATTCATCCGTTCTTGAATGATATTAGCCTTGAGATGTTAGTTTTTATACACTTGTTTTTCCCAAATCCTTAGAGGTCGTTTGTTTGTTGGATTTTTAAAAATGAATGATTTGGGTAAAACCATGGATTTTACGATTGAAGAATTATGTGGGATTTTGTTGGATTTTAAAATGTGTTTGTTTTCTTGTTGAATTTCATATTGGATTTGTGTCCTTGAGAGTTATTAGTTAAATGTTGAATTTATAATTTTATCCTTAATGATTTGTTTTGGCTTTTTAAGGGTATCTTTTGGGTTGTATTAAACGACCCTCCTTCTCCCTTTGTACCATCGTTTCGGCCCACATCTCCAAGAGAAGAACATGACCCTTTAGCATATACAAATGTATATCAACGTAATGAACATAAGGCAAAAGAAGTAACATTATTACAAAAACATCTTAGGAGTATTGCCCTTGTGGAGAAATGAACAATGATACATGCTAACCTGAAGGCAAGCGGCTTAATGTAGGAGAAGAAAGCGAAAAGAGCCATGATTTTTGGGGGTTTCTTATACGAGCAAGGATCATGTACCGTAGTTATCAAAGTAACGCAACTAAGAACATGAATAAAACGATAGGGATACGATGGCATTGAAAGTGCAAACTCAACACAAATTGGGAGAAGGCTCAATCAATGTAAAAAGGTAGAATTTCAACCACAATCAAGGGGGAAACTTGATTGATACAGAGAAAAGTTCAAGCCTGAAGCTCAAAACCAAGATAAAAATCAATATTCTACTAAAAATTAAACCTAAAACCTGAGTTTCAGCCTTTAAATAGGTTTAGGCAATTAAAACAACTTAAAAATGACAAAAATCATGTCACCAGGTCCGAAACTCTGGCAAAATACTGGTCGGGTAATTAAGGTCACTGACCGGGACCCCTCCTACCTGCATTCCCCGGCCTTCCCTTCATTTCCCCGATCGGCGAACTTCCTTCTGCCAACCCCTGGTCGGCTGCCGTTGCTTTACCCGCCATATGCTCTCCTCCTCCTCTGGGATTTGTGCCCGGGTCACAGGGCTCCTTGGGCTCACATCATTTTCTATGCCTTATACATATGTATTCATTCTCTAGTTCAATATCAATGAAGATTGGAACTCAAATACTAGCTTATTATCTTTCTTTTATCATAGTTTATTGTAGTTTTCTTTGATTTGTCGTTCTATCTCGTACAAGATTTCGAGTCGTCATTCCACCAATCATGTGTCCCGTATATGATATTGGTTAACTTAAAACAAAACAAACTAGGGACTTGACATGACAATCATAACAAGGGATCTCAAACGGCCTAACAAAAGTGGCAAGCTTCAAATTAATCCATCGAATATTGCAGTTTTTATAAGCCCAAATTAGAAAAAAGAAGAAGATTAGGGAGTTTGGACTTTGGAGGAGGAAGAGGGTCGAGGATAGGTTGTATACCCTTGGATATGCATAAATGTATAACCAGATCTAAACCATTAATTTAAGTAGGGTTCAAATCTAAGGGATGAGAATTAGTAACTTATTTTTATTTTTCTTACTTTTTAAATCGTCTTTTATTTTTTTGTTTTAATTTGGATTTCGAATTTTTTTGTACAAATGCAACGAGTATGTTGTACTCAGCAAAATGATACCCATTTTCAATATACTTCGATAAAAAAAAAAAACTCGTGCCACCCATACCACTCTGGTATCACTTGGTACTACCTTCGTTTTTAACTCGAGTTTTGGGGGAAAAATCCCAGAAGAAACAAGTTCGTCGTGATTTATTAGATCTATAAATTTCTGTGAAAAAATTCAAGACAAAAAATACCACATATACCAAGGTGGTATAGGATGGTAACTGGTGGTATATGGTGATGAAAGATGGAAAATGATGGTTATTATATTCCTACTATTATAGATTCAACCATTCTACACTTTGATGAGTTCATACCACCATGATGCACTTCCTACCACGTGGTATAATCTTATGTACTACCAAACATTACCACATGGTATGAACTGGTAATAAATGTCTCAATTTTTTTGTTACATAATATATTAAAGTGGATGTCATTTTTAAGAGCATAATTAATATGATTTATCTGGGGGAAATTTACTACTTAAAACGAAAGAGATATAGCCCGTTAATATTAATTGGGTAAAAAGTTAGAAGCTTTCCATAGATGGTAAGTGAGATGTTATGCAAGATTACTCACTATAAGATTATTGGTCGGATCCTCTCTTGAGAAAGAGCCTGAATATTTTTCGTTTTGTTTCGATTAGGGAATTCATAAGAGGAAGTGGCAAGATTTCCCTTTTTCCTTTAACATTGCCACGAGTTATAATGTTTTATAATTTTTTATGCGTCATATTCCGACATTACTCCAGAATGGTACGATATTTTATGATATATTGTTTTGAGGTCTCGAACATGGTATTCTCGGTCTAATCGGATGATAGAGATAGTTTCGAAAATATTGTAATTTACACGACCAAAACCTAATTAAAATATATTATATCTAAATATTGATTTCGTCTAATTTGAATGGACTCAGTGCTTACCCATACTAACTATCAATCATCATCGTTACATGTCTTATATAGGAAAGGAGAGAGGTTACGGTGATTACTTAATATTAGTAATCACGGTGGCTACTAAGGATAGAAATGGTATTTTGCTTCCCTTATAACCATAACTACCATATTAATTACGTGGATGATTGGGGAGATATAATTTCAGAAAGTGATTATTAGGCAATTAAACTACCGTAGGGTTCTGGGAGACCAAGATAGAAGGAGACAATATCATTCCATAAATTTAAATTGAACAATACCATTGCATATATTACAATGAACACTACCATTCCATGCGATAGATCACTACTAATGCATGTTAGCCTTAACAAAATCTTACACACATACCATTGCCAGATAACAAAAACATAGTGCAACTCATCTTGATCACTACCATTGCAAGATAAAATAACATACAAATCCACCAAAAGATCATTACCATTGAAAGATCACTGGCAATGTGCGCAGATAACTACAAAAATTGTAGATCACTACCATTGCATACAAAGGTCGCTTTTTGGTTTTGCCTTCCGCCTCTGCTCTGCTTCTCGCTCTTGTTAACTTCTATATATATATATATATATATGGTGGCTACTTCGGCGCACTCACTTTTTTGGGTGCACTCAGTGCACCCACTTTAAAAGTGTCCATATTACATCAAATTTTGAACTTTAATTAGTACTCTCAATCTAATATGATGATATGACATAGAATCATAACAAATCAATCTATTACCCTAACCCCTTAACCTTCAATTTTGAATCCCAATCCAAAATCCCAAATTTTAAACCTAATCCCTAACCCTAAATCCCTAAATCCTAAATCCTTCAAATTAAAGTAAATTTTGAATGAATTTTTTTCAAATTCATGTGCTTCTTGTTCATAATATCATAAGCAACAATTGATACCGTTTTGACATGAATCACATGCTCAGAATGACAATTATGAGGCGTGTGCACTGAGTGCACCCAAAAAAGTGGGTGCACTGAATACGCCACCATATATATATATATATATATGGTGATGACTGGTGTACGTTAGGCGTATACTATACGTCAGGTGATCTAGCCGTTAGATGTGGTTAGATGAGCTCCGGCCGATCTCAACGGTCAATTTTTGTTTTTCATTAAATCAAACTTCGGGTTAGGGTTTAGAAAATCGGTGCCTGGGGTTTATCCATTAGAGGTTAGGGTATAGTATCATACCCCAAACTCGATTTAATTCATGGTCTAGATAAAGATATCTCACTAATAGTACCTGACGTATAGTATACGCCTGACGTATAGTATACGCCTGACGTACGCCAATCTGACCCATATATATATATATATATATATATATATATATATATATATATAATTCATGGTGCGCTCTCTGTCCGTCCCTCTCTATCTCTTTCTACTTGAGGCAATGACGATGATCTAAATTGATTTTCTCTCTTCCGCGAGCTTCCGGTTCGGGATTGACAGATCCTCCTGTTTTGCGGCTGGGGCGACAGGGGATGGTCAGGTTTATGGGAGGTCGAGGCTGGTGCGTCGGGGCTGGTGGGTGTGCGTCGGGGTTGGCGGAGGCGGTTGGCGGAACTAGTGCGCCGGGAGTGACGGAGGCGGTCAGCGGGGCTTGCGGCTGCGACAGGTTTGGCAGGAGGGAGGGGACTGGGGAGGGTAGAATTAAGGTTTGGTAGATTATATAGAATAATCGAGTGTGGTTTCTTTTTTGTTTCCAAAATTACACTGGAGCAATCTTAACCGTGAGATTTAAAAAAGAAGAAAAGATTAAAAATGAACGGCGGTTACTATTGTAGCCACGGTGACTACTAAAATTCTAATTATCACCCTAACGCATTCCTTTAGGAAACCATGATAAAGGATTGATTCCCTGTCCATTGAGATATGCCAACCTTACCACATAGAATTGACTCATAAAGAAATCATCAATCAAAGCAGTATCGATCATGAGAGAACTTAAAAGCTAAATTACAACTCGCCAGCTAAACAATGCTCTATGTATGCACCAAATTAAACTCTGATCAATGATAATTAATAATATAAAAAAACTGATGATAAGTCGGCATAATTAATTTCAACATCAAATTTGCAAAACGAAAAAACAAGTTTCACTTGCCAAATGCCAACCGGAGTTTCTTCTGTCTGTTTCACTGATTGATCTCTTTCATTCATCCCCACGTCCCAAATGTCTCCTCCTTCCTTCCCTCTCCACCGAAGAAGAAACACACACTGTGGGCCCATCCAGATCTGACGGCCGGCATCGTATCTCCGGCAGCCGCTAGCCGATCCTGAGCGCACGTTTTGTGACAGCTCAGATGCAGTTGTCGTGGGGAGCGGCTGTCACGTGGCCAATCATGCCGGTTGGTCACGCCACGTAGGATTTCGCGGGAACACGCCCACCTGTAATGCAAGGCAAATGGGCCCCAGCTCGCCAGCAAGGCCCCAACCCACCACGTTGTCAAACAGTGCCAAGTTGCGTTTATGTCTTCCTTCAATCATTGGCATATATGAAGATTTTTTTTTGGGTTCGAAGACGTGTGAAAAGAATTTGTTTGAAACTCGGACTTATTAAGTAAGAAGTTGAGATTGAGTTGAGATTTGTTCAGTTCGTTCGTGAGGTTTGCGAGTTAGCTTGATTCAATGGTTTGTTGAGGTAAATTTATTAGTTGGCTCGACATTTGTGTTAGAGAGACACTCCGACTGGACTCTTACTGCTAAATTTGATTTTATAGCTTATGAGCTTGCTTATTAATAGTTCATAGGTTTACTAGAGTATATATTTCACAATATATGATGGTTTAACACTTTGAATGTGTGATAAAAATATGCATCATTCATAATTTGAAATAAAAATGATTTATCGTAACTTTTTTGGATAATAATTACTGTTAAATATCATGATATGGATTAGTTAGAATTTATAAACTAAATAGGATAGTTAGTAATGAAAAATTTACTATGATCATTTTTTACTTTCATTATATTTATTTTATGGTTAAATCAAAAATTGTATTTGAAGCCAAGGGAGGTGCAACTCTACTTTCATTATATTAATAACATGCATGTCATTTATTCATAGAATTATATTAGAGGTTCAACTATTTAGAATTAAGCGAACTCGAGCTACACTCGAATAGATCGAGCTTGTGAGCTCATTAATGAGCCAAGATTGAGCCAAAATTAGTGTATAATCACCATTGAAAATAAGAAGAGTCTTCGAACTCTAATCTAAATCAAAATTGACTAAGTTGAACCACCTACATACTAAATTAAATGCTTTGGTAGAGAATTTCAAGTTCTTCAAAATTTTAGAAGAGTTGATTTTGAGCATAGTGAAGTTGAAAGACAATATTTTTTTTCCAGGGTTATTAGTAGGTTGAATTTGCTAGTTCTTAATACACTTGTATATGTAAGAGGCTGAATGAAATTCGACGAAATATATATATATTTCTCTACATCATAAAAGATTGTAAATAGATTTAGTTAGTTCGTACTAATATTTATGTTATAGTCATTCATTAGTGATGGCAATGAGGCGGGGCGGGTACCTCAATTCTCATGCCCCGCCCCACGCTACTACGAGTCGGGGCGGGTAAAACCTGCGCGGGTACGGGGCGGGACGGGTCGACCCACTTTTACATGTTGTTAAAAAAAATACAAATAAATTTTACTTTTTACAATAAAACGTAGGGAAAAACACTTTAAGAATGAAAAATATTGATAATAGAATGGATAATTGAGTCTAACAAGTTGAAAAATCGACTCTAACTAGTTGAAGAAAAGTCAAAATAGGAGAAATATGTATAGATATTGTAAGAAATTGAGATAAAATGAGTCTAGAACGGGGCAGGGCGGGACGGGGCAGGACGGGTCGGAAGTAGATACCCATGCCCCGCCCCACGCTACTGTGGGTCGGGTAATACCCGCCCCATCGCAGGCCAGGTCGAGTAATACCCGCAAGACGGGTTGAAATTGCCATCACTATCATTCATGCTCTCGGTTGGATTCACTCTATGATTAATTTATTATCATATACACATGCATGGAATAAGAATGAGAATCATAGAGTGAGAAAAAAGTAATTAAGGAACATTGCCATGTATGGTAATGGTATGGGAATATGGGATAAGGGGATGGACATTGGACAGAAATTGAATTGAAAGTGCATTTTTTTTTGTACAATAAAATTAAATTATGAACAGAGGGAATCCGATGCGATATAATTAATCTAATAATGTATTTGTGTCTTTTTCATAGTATAAATATTTAATACACTTAAAACAAAAAATGAGATTTACTGTAGAGGTAAAATACTTTCATGCTACTTGTCACGGAGAAGGATCGGGCATTCGACAATGCAAGAAAACAAAGATCAACAAGAAAGTAAAAGATACACAATTTTGCATGGTTTACTAATACGTGTGTTAGCTAGTCACGGGTGGGAGAGAGCTAGCTTCACTATACCTGAGGAGATGCATATTACATAGGAGTATGAGAAGTATATGTACATAATACTTCTCTAATAGCCTAACTCTAATCCAATCTGATAAAGGATAAAGTTACAGACTAGACCAAGAACAGAACAGACCCTGTGACATCCAATCGACAACAAGTGATCTTATTCAAATCATATCAACATTACCTCAAAATGGTGAGTTATTCTACCAAAAGAATGATGAATTCAATCTCTTGCATAAACATAAAAATGAATTTATTATTTTCTTACAAAAACTTACACATGTCCCGTATTTTTATCTAAACTTGCATGTGACGAGAGACAAAATCGTACGCAATTTTCAATTTTACGATGAGATCAACCTAAAGTCATGATTAATCTTGTATGTTATCAAAGAACAACTACATGTGTAAAGTAAGATCGATGTAAACTCTCGCCGGCAGACATCTTCCCATCTCAGTCCATTTCCATTATGTTGTTGACAAATGACAATGCATGGTTTTATTTGTTTTGTATGGGTAAATGAAGGATCATGTCATCAAAGTAGTCTTTTAGTGCAAGAAGGGTATTTACCCCAATAATTTAGTATGTAAGCTGAACAATACATGTTTTGTGTGATAACTTGCAGTAAAATAGTTACATACTTTCATAAGCAATAAACACCTTGATAATCTACCTAAAGGTTAAAGAATATCAAAAATATTTTTATACAAAAGTACTATGCCTAGTATAGATTTCTAAAATGGCAACTCACTTGAAAATATTAATCAATTATAAGTTCTAGATAGTTCATTTTTTTCCAAATGCTCAATATTAGTAAAACCTATCATAAAACAAATTAACATAGGCATTTTTTTGTGCAAAAATATTAAAATCATATTTGAAACAAAGAAGATATGAGCCATTTGAGATTGACGGGAAGGGGAAAAAATGAAGAAGAGAGTGTAACATGTGGAACATTTTGGTTGATTGGAAAGTTGATTTAATTTATTATTTTGAATTTTAATTAAATTATGAAAAGCTTAAATTGCGCCTTGTTGATCACTCTCGTAGCCGTGTTGTGAAAACTAAATCGAGCTGGTTGGTCTAATCGATAAAATTGGTAACCCACTGCCAAATATCAGCTCGAGCAATTAACCGCTTGAACAGGGCGAATCGGGCTACCGATTCAGACACCTGCCGCAATTTCTATTAGGAGATGAGTTAAATAAAATGTCACCGCTTAGATTTAAACCCAAGTCCCCTCAGAGAGAAAACAAATACTTTTCCAGATACTTGACCACTATTTTGTGTTATTGTGCATACAACTTCAAACATTATTGATAAAGATGCAAATGTAATCAGCTCAATGTGCTTCCTATTCTAAAAAATGACCAAATCATAGTTAATATTGAAAATTTTTGGAGCGACATATTGTCAATTAAACCAATTTTTTTTTTATATTGGAGACATTAATGTTTGGAATTTGGACTTTAGGACTTTATACTCGTGCTTGTTTAAAGGTAATGTATTATATTTCAAAATTATGATGTAGTGTATTATTATGTATTCTATTTATAATATTCTTGTTTATGAGCTATCGATTCGTCAGCAGTTTGATATCGAGTAAACAAGTAAAGTGTGGACTCTTAGCTACACCAGTTCATACTCTGATTTGGTTATGGTAGCATTGGTTCGCAGTATTGATCAAGTTCTTAATACTAAAATTACAAAAAAATAAAGAAATTAGGCCACTTTCATCTCATAACAAGTTAATTTACGTTATTTATTAAGTCCATTTCAAAATTTCCTTTAGTTCTTAAATAAGATCATTAAAGTTCTTAAAAGTCGCCCAAAACATTAATAGTTACGGCTAACTACCAATTTTCATTAAGGTTGCCAAACCGATTTAAATTTTTATGTCAGTGAAGGAAGCGGTACGGTCCAATGGGTACAATCGGTTTATGCAGATTTTAACATAATATGTGGGGAAACTAGAAATTAATTAGCATCAAAAGAATTATGCATGTATATATAAATTTTTTTAAAGAAAAATTACCTACAAATTATATCCGTATAAAAATGAAATGACAAACGCTCATATTTTAGTACAACATATAATGTCAATATCCAAACATTTGTACTTGGATCCAACAAATAACATCAATATCTAAACATTCATACTTGAATCCAACAAATAACATAAACATTCAAATGTTCTCACTTAGAATTTAATGTTTAAATATCAAACTAAGCAATGAACATCCTTACATATAAAAACCAATTCCATTTTTTGTTTCCATTAAACAGTCACAAAATGGCGACATTGTTTCTAGGTGTCGATAATCGATCATTCTGATAAGATCGATTTTACTATTTTGATCACTTTGATTGACCGTTCATACTACGAGGGCTTCCAACCAATTTGATGATCGGTACCTATCGAACCGACCAAACCAAACTAGTTTTTCTTTTCACAACCATGGTTGTCATTGGTACGTGTCTTGTCTTGTTTAGGAAACCGGGATCAATTGTGTAGTGGCATAGGATTTACTTCCTCACTTTTGAGATATGTCAATCTTACCATAAAATGATTTTTTTTTTTTCTTTTGATAACACCATATAATTTGATTTATAAAGAAGTTATCAAAAAATTTGATTTATAAAGAAAACATCAAAGCATTATTAATCATGAGAGAACTTAAAAGCTAAGTTGCAACTTGCGAGCTAATTAAATAATGCTCTCTTTGGTAACAATATCAACATGTATGCACTAATTAAAAGATTAATTAAATTTTGATAAAATGATAATTGAAAAATGATGAATAGTCAACATAACTCAACATCAAAATTGAAAAGGATAAACAAGTTTCACTTACCAACCGGAGTTTCTTCTGTCTGATTCGCTGATTGATTTCTTTCATTGATCCCCACGTCCTAAATTTCCCTTCCCTCTCTCCACCATTACCATCACAGCCAGCTTTGTTTGTTTCTATCCAAAAAAGAAACAAAGGGGGATACTGTCAATAACTGTAATCCTTCTTCTCTGTTTGGTTATTAGCCGATTCAGGGTTTCTTCTGTATAATTACAGCTGCGCCTCTACCCTTTATACGGTTTCTTTCAGAGTTTATCCCCAAAAATCTGGGCTCTCTTCTCTTGTCTCTGTCAACGGTTGAAACTTCTTTCGTCACCGGCACCACAAACTTCTCTTCCCCTGTCCTAGGTATGCTTTCTACTTCACTGCCACTGCTTTCTTCATGTTTGTGATGTCTGGCTTTCTTCTTGCAATTCTCCACTCCCTGTGATTGTCCTCTGTATTCCCCCCCACCTTGTTTATATTCTTCTTGAGTGGCTTGATTTGGGTATTTACTGCTGAAAAATTGTGCTGGATCTTCTGTTGGGTTTTGATTTGCTGGGTTCTTGAGTGGCAGTAAGTTTGAAAAGTTTGAGACTTGGATTGATTTCGCGTGCCCACTTCGTTCTGTACGAAACTGTTGCCAGAGTTGTTGCTGGGTTGCTCTGTTTGTGTGAGTATTGCGCTTTGTTTTGAGGTGGGTTTCTGATCTTCTGCATGACATGGTGTTTGATTGCTCAGAAAATGTGGAAAAATTAAGTTCCTTCACTCCGATCTAATGAATTCCCACTCACTCACAGCTTTCTGCCTCTATCTCTTATGTGTCTCCTCTCTCTCTCTCTGTCTGTCTTCCGTTCACTTTCTTCAGATCGAAGATAGGGTAGAGAGAAATAATCATTTGCGCCCTCGAATCGGCCGAATTCTTCTGTCCGGATTTCGAATTATCGTGTCTCAGAGGTTTTTTCGAATTTTCGGCTGCTGGCCTAAGATTTCCCCCCCTTACGCCTTCGATCATGTAATTAGTGAATTCTTCCATTGCTGTTTCAGACTTGGGCTGTGGATTGTGACTCTCTTCTGGCTGCTGATCGATCTTCCCATTCCTTGTTTCGCCTGTTCTACCGTTACCTGTTTAGAGTTTTGAGCTTATGAACCAGTTGACTAGGTGCTTCCCAACGGGAGAAAGCTAAGCGATGATTCATGTTTTGATGTTTTTGCTTTGATGATAAGGCAATTGAAACTTTGTAATTAGAGCTTGCTTGATATTGGTGAGAACTTAGACAGCTAGTTTTTTATACGGACTGCTTAGTGGAGTTGATTAGAATTTTAGTTAGAAACTGTGCTCTGTCCGTATCTACTTGAAGTGAACGGAAGCTCGTGTAGGGAATGCGTTTTAGGTATGTTGCCCTCCATGATGTAGATCAGTCATTGACTTCTCGAGATGATCGCTTCAATGCTTAAAATCACATGCACCTGTCAAGTGCAATGGCTGTGAGATAATGTTTTGAAATATGATGATTATACATGGGTTGGTTATAGATTTCGTGCTCGTGGTTGTTGGATTGTAGTTGATCAGAGCGAATGGCTGTTATCTGTGAGTCTAGTATCCGGTTACTTGTTAAATGTGAAATGGGTATTTCATACCATATGGTTTAGGAGATTTAACCGCTCTCACTCACTATTAGACTATCTCTCAGTGCGTTTTGTGCTTCTCTTGCTCTGCTTTCCTGTTGATGATTTGAAACCTGAATCTTTTGTCCAACTGCTCAGCAATGCCAGATCTTGAGAGTTTCACATTGGATTTCTGTCTGAAAATTTCACCAATTTCTATTCTCTATTTGGTTTATGGAAAACTGGTTTTCACTAGATCCCCCCTCTGCTTAGATTATGATTAGGACTTTCTTAATACTCTTTTGCTCAATGAATAGTCCACAGCTTGTGGTATGCAACTTGTTGACAGTTTTTTCAGCATCGGTTCTGCAGTTTCGCTGTGCTCCCAGATCTTGGATAAGAGATGGAGCCTGAGAACTCAGTTGAGTTGAGTGATGAAACAGCTCCTGAGGTAAGTGATGGAAAGGTGGAGGAGACCATTGCTTCCAATGATGGAGGTCCATCTGATGCAAATGAAACTTCAAAGCCTTCTGCAGAAGCTGAAGGCACAAAGACTGAAGAAACCTCTGCAATTTCATCAGAAAGTAAACTCTCAAAACCCTTAAAGGTACAATGTACCATCCCCATGGTCTTATTTTTTTGTTGGCTTGTTCCATTGAAACATGCTTGGCCAGTAAGGACTGACAATAGTTCACAATGATATATTGTTCAGGAGCATGGTACTTCAAAGGTTTCGGCTTCTTCAAAGAACAGCAAAGTAGCTGCTAAGGATAAAATCAACTCAAAAGTTGGTCCTGGTTCATCCTCGCGCAAAGAGAGGCCAGCTGGACTTACTCAGAGTTTATCATTTGCTGTTAGAGGAGTTCATGCTGATAAAATGAGGAGGAGCGTTGATGGACATACCCCTGCCAAAACATACACTAAACCTTCCCCTAATGAAGGCACAAAATCTCGAATGAACTTCAGTAGATCAGTCACTTCGCTTCGCCCTTCTAATCAACCAAGCAGGCGTGCAACTACTAGTGGGGTGGCATCTAAGGAAGTGACTAGCAATGGTGTTAAAGTGCCTTCAAGGCAGAGTTCTTTTGCTACCAGACCTGTGAAATCAAGTTCTGTAAATGAAGCTGCCAAATCCCCTCCACCCGAGGTTCCTGAGTAAGCCATCTTGCCTTTGTCAACTGGTGGCACCATTGGTTTTATCTTTCATGTTTGTTGTTGCACATATTAATATTGGTTAGGTTAACGCAAAAAAAGAATATATAATTCTTTGGTTTCTGGAAATGTTGTTTTCAGGTCAGGTGATCAAATCGTGAAGCCAGTTGCCACATCATCGCCGATCAAAGAAGATGATGACACACATTCAAATGCTTCGTATTGCTCTTGTCCTAAGTGTCTTTTTTCCAAATTACCTTTTGCTCTCTGAGTGGGATAAGGGATAAATACAATGTTTTTATCTCTATTAGGGGTGCCACTAGTACTCGAAGGACTTCTGCCTCTGGGTTTTCCTCTAGATTGGAAGAACGTGCTGAAAAGAGGAGAGAGGTGATGATCCACCTTCTCTGCAGAGTTTTGAATTCCATTTGTTATTGCTGATAGTTTCTGCCAACAAAATGTGTGAAATACTAATTGTATGATTTGAATCCCTTCTCCTCATTAGTTCTTTTCGAAGTTGGAAGAGAAGATCCATGCTAAGGAAGCTGAAAAGAGCACTTTGCAAGAAAAAACCAAGGTAAGTTAATTCACTTTGCTTCCCCATATTATAGACTTTGTTCCTTCTGTCACCACTCACCAATATCACTAACAGTTGTTTTGCTTTGTGTAATTGGGAGAGTGATATTTGCAATAACATGAAAATGAGCAAATGATACTGTTTATCAACGACACTTTTGATGTAAAAGAATGTACTTCGAATAGGAAGGGTTTGAAAATGCACTTTACAAAGGGGGATCTCAGCTTCCCTTTCCACTTTTCTAGGCGCACTTAGCCACAAAAATGCCAAATGAACTGCATAAGGTGGTTAACTTTGACCCTTTCCCCCCTGCAGGAGAGCCAGGAAGCTGAAATCAAGCAACTGAGGAAGAGCTTAACATTTAGGGCCGCACCTATGCCAACATTCTATAAGGAGCCGCCTTCCAAAGTTGAACTGAAGAAGGTATTCCCTCTTTGCTCCTTTAATCATCTGTTTTAGAATGTCCTTTTTTCCTTTCTGTTTTTGGGTTCTTATATAAACTCTTGCAGCTTCCAACGACACGCCCAAGATCACCGAAGCTTGGAAGAAACAAGAGTGTCAGCGCCACGATGAACAAATCGTCGGAAGGTGGCATCAGCTCATCCATTCGCAGCCTGGAGCCAAGCAACTCAACCAAGGAGAAACCTAAAACCAACGTTGTGAAAAATGCAGTTGCCTCGAAAACACAGGTCAAGAAACCTCAGCAGTCTAAAGTTCAGTCACAAAGAGTTGTTGCAGCTACTGATCATGGGAAGGCTACCAAGGCCAAACCCAAGTCCGCAGCAAGTGCAGGTGGAGAAAAGAGCCAGGCCCTGAAAGCTGCTGACGCGGAGAAAAAAGAAGAAACCCAGAATGATTCTGCTGTAGTGAGCCTTCACCCATCTGATAATGCTGAGGAAAGCACTGGTCAGGTTGATGATGGGAGAGTGTCGAGTTCAGTGAACCCTGAGATAGTGCCACAGGAAGTGGTGGTTGGTGGATGAGATTGAAGAAGATGATGGTTGCTGTAATTTGTATCTATAGAATTTGCATTCGGAGCTTCTTCTTTTTTTCTTCTTCTGGTTTTGGCGGGACAAAATGAATGGTTGATGTGAATAGTCTTTGTTTACTTCTTTTACATGTTGTTTGGGGGTCATGACATTGTTTTCTCTTTTGCGGATGAGTACTTTTTGAGAGCAAAGTAATAGTTTTGTTTTCGCTGGAGGCTGTATTGATCATGTTGGGGAAAAAAAGGATTTCAGTTGTATTGCAAAAGTGTGATAAAAGCTGCAGAAGCACAACAATACACTTCACTTTGTTTATTGGATGTTTCAGATAAAACGAGCTATGGAATTTTAAATGAATTTATTGATATTAAGGATTTCAAAGAGTCTATTTGCCAATCATGGGATTTGCAGGTCAATGGGCAAACAATGAACTTTAGGACAAGTCAATAAGATTAACTCTAACCCATATAGGGGTGGTAGTTCGGTTATTTCGGTTATAACCGATAACCGATTAACCAAAATAAACACCCCCCTTACCGAAAATCGACCGAAATAGATTTCGATTTCTCGGTTACCTCGGTTATCGGTTAACCAAACCACTTTTAAGATCAAAAATCATTTTGGCCAGCTTCCGATAACCGACCGAAATTCGATTACTTCGGTTATCGGTTAGTGGATAACCGGCCGGTTATCGATTTAACTAGTCAGTTAACCGGTAACTGGTAACCTAACTGCCACCCCTACTAACCCAACAAGTTAAATTTGGCCTCCCATCCCAACCTCTCAAATGTCCAACCCTACAAGCTTTCAAAGTAACCTCCCTATCTTTTTTTTTCTAATTTCTTTCAATAAACATACTTATTTGCATTCTAATTATATTTTTCACTTTAATTATTTATATTTTGTTACTATTTTTTTAAAATGATTTTTTGATGGGTTTTTATTATATCCGAGACAAAAATATGTTTTTAAAAATTAGTCGTTAATTTATTGAAAATCATAAAGACGAAAGAGTACACATAACACACAAAAATATTAAAGACGAAAGTGTACACATAACATAAAATTTGTTACTATGTTTTCTATGTTTTTGAAAATTTAGTCTACTTGTTTCTAACACATAGCACATGAAAATAATAATAAAGATGAAAGAGTACATATAATAAATAAAAACAATAAAGACTAGACAGTACACTTAATATTGTCGATAATTAATAGTAGGCCTAATACACTTGTATAGCCAAAACTTTGACGGTTTTGCCAAATATAGCCACTTTTGGAGAAATACCAAAAATATCCACTTCCGTCCAATTGTTTGACGGTGTCAATTAACGTGTTGACTGGACTAACGGAAAAGCTGACATGTTAATCTTTTAATCATAAAAAATATGAGCTGGAATAATAAGAAAAAATGAAAATAAAATAATTAAATATTTTTTTTATTTTCTCTCTCCCTCTCCGTTCTTCTCCCACCTAAACTTCTCAATCTCTCTCATTTTCCCCTATTCTTCCAGAATCACTCCCCCTGTTCCTCCTCCCCAATTTCCCTCCCAACCAACCTTCCAAATCTCTCTCCTTCCCCATTCTTCCACAGAATCACTCCCCTCTGTTCCTCCTCCCCAATTTCCAAACCGACAGCCACCACCAACCTTCACACTCACCACCAACCTACCACACCGAATTCTGAAATCTGACTTTAGGAAAGACTCTAGGGATCGAAAAGATGAACAAGAAAGGTAAAGTTACAGAACAGAGAAGAAGAGGGCGAAGTAAAGAAGAAAGATTTCCTTAACCTTTCCTAGCTTGGGAATTCTCCCAACAAATTTAACCCTAACCACGATTTATTTTCATTCCGCAACAGCCGCCACCAACCCCCAGATCTAAGTCACTGCCGCTCCTGCTGCGACATCGACGGCTTCAGAGCTCTAAATCGCCGCAATCCCGCCGGCAAAACTTTGGTTCATGAACACAGGTTGAGTTAGGTTAGCGATTGATTGAGCTCGAAGCTGCGAGGGTTTTGTGGTCCTTACCAATAGAACGAGGTCAGATGATCTGAAGGCTCCGTGCCCGACAAACAGAGGAAGCGACGAACGGAGGAAACGGTGCGAAGTCGGCGTCGCTCTTGGTCGGCGTCTTTGCCGGCTGTCGTTTCAGTGGTCTCCCCGGGATTTGGGGGGAGGGGGATCTGGCTTGCTACTGGTCGAAGGAGGAGCGGTATCGAGGGAAGCGAGATCGGAGATGGCACTAGGAGGTGGTGGCGATTGGTTTTGATCGCCTGTGGAGGAAAGAAAGACGGCTGCGGGCGGAGGCAGAGAGAAGAGAGGGTTAGAGGGATGTGAGATAAAATTATTTATTGTTTTATTGTTTTAGTTTTCATAAATAAATAAAAATTGTTCAGATAAAAAAAACTATTTGAATTTTTTTTTTTCATTTATCCATCCAGAATTGTTAAAAGATAAATCAAAATGATGTGGCAATGATAATGATGACTTGTCGCTGACGTGTGTGATGAGTTGGCAGCCACATCATCATTCCGTTAATTAGACTAACGGTGTCATTGACGTCGTCAAACTATGTAACGGAAATGGCTATATTTGTCATCGAACTTTCAAAATTCTGGCTATTTCTGGTATTTCTCCAAAAGTGGCTATATTTGTCACAAACGTCAAAGTTTTGGCTATACAATTGAATTTCGCCTTAATAGTAGGATAATAGTCACCTCCTCTCCACATTCATCTTGCAAGAACAATGGATCTAGCCTTCAACGTCTAGTGTTACACGATTGGGTAATAAGCGAATTGGGGAAATTCGAGATTAGTAGAATAGAATTAGGGAAGAAGAAGAGAGAGAGAGATGAGGGGAAAGGTAGAACAAGAGAGGGGAGAGGGAAAGGTTAGAGTTTAGGATTATTGTTCTGAATTTACTTAAAGGCCAACAATCTCTAGATATTACAAAATATATAATCACATTAATTACTATTAATACATGTACTTTCCCCTAAAATACCTCAATACTCAAAACATCCAAAGTATCAAAACATAAGTAACCCAACAAGAAATCAAAATATTGAAATATCCAAAAAGTATGTTCTAACATTCAATTCTCTTTCAAATCAACATTATCCTCAAGGTTGACCCACATCTTCACTGTTCATCTTGCCTTCTTCCGCTGCTAGCTTCTCAACCTCGTCCTCTATATTACCCACCAACAACATCAGATGGGCATTGGTGTAGTGGTGCAGATGCCCCACTATGTACCTTTCATTGCAGTTGAAGCAATCGTCCTCCCGACGCTTCTGTTCTATCTTTGTCGATTTCAACCTTACGAAGCCACTAAGACTTTCTATGGAAGTCGTTTTTTCTTTACAGACAAGAAGAGAACTTAGATTCACCTAGCCAGCAAGGCAAGGGAGGCCCGGATCGCATGGCAATCGTGTTGTCATGGTTAGTGTCGGGGTCAGCGTTCCCGCCACTTGGGATGTCACTTGTGCAGCTCCCCCTCTGGTTCCCGACCTTCTGTAGCCTTCTAAAAATGACATGCACTCCCCTTTTAGCTAGCTAGCTCCTCCTCCTTGCGTCCTGCAATTCTAAAAGCCACTCTCAACGAGTCAGACTCAAATATATTTACTGCAACATCAAGCTCTGGCTTTAGGCCTTCCAAATACACACCCACTAAGGTATCTTCGGGCATCCTCTTGCACATGTTGCCCAACTTTAAAAACTCAAAACGTTATTTTGGGAATGTGTCAGTCTATCTCAGTTTGGCAAGCTGTTCGGGCGCTCATCCTTCTCACTGTCCCAATTGGAATATAAAATCTCCCTTTAAGCATCGTCAAGGTGATTAACATCTCAGCCTCGACATAGGATCACTTTATCAATTCCCACCACTACATAACATCTCCCTCTATGTATACGGATATCAGATGCACCTTCATTTTCTCTCGAGCATCATGGTTTTTAGCAACTTGTTTGCATCATACAACCACAATTATGCATCCTCTTGACCATTGAATTGGGGAAACTCAATGGTTGGAGGTTTAGCCCTGAAAATCATATCTATCTTCAACTCATAAACGGAGTTATACTCAACATACTTGCCTATCCCAAAACTCTCCTGACACCCATGATTATGCTAGCTCTGCCTTTACTAGTGCCTGAGTGCGTTGGTGAACTCCCATTCGTTCTCTTCTTTCAACTAGTATCCTCCTCTTTCACCTGGTCCAGTCCTCGATCCTTGCTAGATCTCCAACATGCACTTGGGAAGTCGGTCATCATTCCAAGGTGTCATCGGATGTGGATATGCTTCATTGGAAGCTCCTCCAGATCCATGCTATGGCCCCTAGGCGACCGCCTCTTCCCCTGATGTTTGTTTATGTCTGGTTCGATTATGGTCCGACCGAGTTGTTTTGGTCTAATCGTTTGGTTCATACCACCCACCATGAATATCAATTTCATGTTTAAATTTACAGGTTGTTTACGTTAGTCCTACGTTAAAAATCTATAACATCATGAACCAACAATAAACTATGTCTTGAGTAAGCCACTAAGTAAGATAATTAAGCATAATCTATCTCCCGATTGTGTGCGAGATCATCTTAAACAAGTATAAGTAATTATGTAAACAAGTAATGATATAATTATATCTCTCCATGGTACGATAGACTAATTCAAGCAATCAATCAAGCTCAAGTTGTCAAGTTAATAGGTACGAACAAGTTTAAAACTTCACTTAACTAGCCTTACACATGAATGATCACACTATCGGACAAAGATATGCAACGAGGTAGTTGATTTGGCATGAAATCGGATGGTGATATGTAACAGTAACACAGTGGTCATAACTCAGTTTCGACTTCCCACAATGAAGGCAACCATATTAAGTAAGCAACCGGTGGCACCAGCTAAGTCGAGGCTGGGGCTCCATTTTAAGATAAAAGATGCATAATACACATTCAAATAGGTAAAGAGGGAACTATAAGTCGAGAAACTTTTAGAGTAATCTACCCTGCATAATGTTTCAGTTTCTTAAAATGACGCTTCTGCTCTTTCAAGCATTTAACGTTCAATAATTGTTAACAACATTTTTTATAAATTTCGTCCGACCAAATTATGGTGTTATGTAAAAACCCAATCACACACCTCTCTCACTTTTACTTTCTAGTATACTATTACCTAGTATACTATTACTCACCCTTCAAATATCCCCTTCACAAAGCACCAACATGCCATGATCATTTTGTCTGTGTGGATGGACCGGACCTCCTAAAAAAGCTAGTAATGGACTAGGCTTGTAATTGGTGAAGAGATTATCAAGGCCTGTGCCCCCGGTTCTGGCCCACGCAGAAGCCAAAGCGCACTTAAAAAAAATTCTAAAAAGGTAACGTTTCGATGGTTTGGGCTGAAAAATACTCCATCGGAAACTGTTCTGGCTTACGCCCAGCCCATAAAATCAAAGGCATATATGCGGGCTGGATAGCTTTTGGGCCCTACCAAAAAGAAATGCGAAAAAATGACTCGTCGACAGCAGGGTTCGAACCTGCGCGGGCGAAGCCCAACAGATTTCAAGTCTGTCTCCTTAACCACTCGGACATATCGACAATTTTGAGAGCTAAATATATATCCAATTTTATATACATACTCTTTGTATATACCATTTCCATCATATAACAGAAACCACTCGCCCTTCCCTTCTGTCCGCCTAGAGGACACATGCGCAGTTGGGCCATTGGATAGGGACAATTGCACAAAGTGGGATGCGTGTGTTTTTTTGTGAAAATAACATTTCTGTAATGAAAACCCCTTGTATTTCGAGTTTTCGACAATGTACTTTTTCAAATTCAATGTCATGTGATATATTCGATTAAAAAGTTCAAAACGAGATTAAATTCTGTTGCCGAAATTCCCAAAATATAATTAAAAAAATCCGACGGTTAGGGCTTCAGGCAAATAGAAAATTGGGGAGTCTTGGTAAGTGGTATTATTCTTGTGAATAGGGATGGCAATGGGTAGGGTCGGGTGCGGGTTTACCCTATACCAACTCCTAACCCGCCGGGTAGAGCCTTCTAAAATACCCAGCCAAATAACCACCGGGTATGAAAATTATATAACCATACCCTACCCACCGGGTAACCACGGGTATTCGGGTAACCATGGGTACGAATGTTAAACTATAAACTTATATACATATATGCACACACATATTGTTGTCCATTAAAAATTCTCAATACTTGTAACTGTTCTAGCTTCAACAATCCACACAAATAAAAATAGCAAACACATAATAATTGTTCTTGCTTCTACAATCCACACAAACATAATAATTGTCTACATCGACAAAGGAGATTAGAGAGGAGACACTAAATATATACAAGATACTTCTTACTTCTCCTTTAAGAGTTGGTGGCAATCTTGCATGAGGAGCTGGGCAAGGCTCGGAATGGAGGAGTTTTCTTTTGGTTGGGTGAAAACCTATACAAGTTTTTATAGAAGTGTATTATTTATTTATGGGAAAAGAAATGGTCAAGGGAATGAGGATTTAGGGGTTTTGGTGTTAATTGTAGAGGGCGGATAATTTTAGCAAAAAAAAAAAAAACTGTTATGGTTGCATTAGTTCACAAAGGTGTTTCATTTTATGTTTAAACCGATGCATGGGTGTATTTATATGTCTTGGCGTGAATGCATGCAAATATATGTTCTTCCTAGGATTTTGAGTAAATGAAAAGGCATCTAAGAACCGTGGGTTAGCAAAGAGGAGAAGCATTTCACGATGTGTGCATACATGTATAATTGTGGCCATGAATTAAGATGAAAGGGGATTTGTTTATGCTTAAAGAATTGAGAGTAGGTAGGATCAAGATCGATAATAGTAACTAAACTCAATTTCTCAATCTAAACTAAATTTTTCAAGGGAAATTGACCATTTGGTTAGCGGGGCGGGTATTATCGATTACCATACCCGTACCCTACCCTTTATTTTGAAACCGGGTATTACCCGTACCCGCCCCTTAACCCGTCAAAGCGGGTAATTACCCTCGTTGACCGGTTACGGTCGGGTAGGGTACCCATGGTTACGGGTTGGATTGACATCCCTACTTGTAGAGGTGGCAATTAGGATCAAAATCCATGAATCCAATCCAATCCATCCACCAAATTATCCACTTAATCCAATCCATTTAAATCCAATCCATTTGATCCAAATCCAATTGGATTGGTGGATTCATGGATCAATCCATGGATCCAAATGGCAAATTACGATTTGGTACCTATATTTTTTATATTGTACATTTTGGTACCTAAAATTTATATTTTTATACGAAAAAAATCATTGGAAAATTACATTTTGGTACCTAAAATTTTTCATTATGACATTTTAGTACCTAAACTTTTCAAATTTTACATTTTGGTCCAAGCCTTGGATGTCATTTGGATTCATGGATGAATCCACCAATCCATTGGATCCAATCCATTTGATCCATGGATCCACCAATCCAATCCACGAATCCACGAATCCGATCCAATTGCCACCTCTACCTACTTGTGAATGAAGAAAACCTTTAGTGTAAAAGGTATTATGTGGGAAAAAGCCTTTGTTGTTGTCCCAAGTAAAGTTGAGAGTGAGTTAGTGGTTTGCTTGCTTGGTGTAGTGTAAAGCTACAACTTTGTTTTCTTAATCGTTCTGCCTTCTTCCTGTGCCATCATCTATCCCCCTCAGACTCGGATTACTTACCTAACTTACTTGCCCTTTCTCTTCCCACTAGCTTTGCTAAGATATGGAATGGAATGGACCTCTCCACCTAATTCGTGGCATTTTTATTTATTTTACTTCAACTTCATCATCCTCCTTGATCTCCAAACTGTCGACTTTGCTGAAAGCAAGTTCACAACATAAAGTCTATACAAACACTTGATTTTTCATATTGCATTGCCATTTGCCATCCAGGCTCCAGCTACAACACAAAGTTGGAGGAAAAAATAAATATATGGCAACACTTTTCAAGAAAAGCTTCCCTTATGTGTCACTCGTATCATAGAACATGTGTTGTGTGTTAGTAAAATTAGGTGTGTATTTTTTCTCAAATGTAAGAATGTGTCGGTCAGTCCTGCCACGTTACCGTGGGGGTGTTTCCTGCCCCGACCTCCGCTTGATGCAGAGGGTATGGATATTAAGGTACCCGCCCCGACCCACCAAATTGCCATCACTAGAAATTAGGTGTTCCCTTTTTTAGAATATAAATTATTTCAATTGGAGATTTTTATTTTTAATATAATAAATCAATGTTATGGTAATCAAGTAACGAGAAGTAAGGTCTAATGCAGTAGTAAATTACCCTTGTATCATCTCAAGATGGCGAGTTTGATCCTTTGCATAAATAAATAAATATGAGAATTTCTTATGCCAAACTTACCTATGTCCTTTGACAAATCTAAAACCCTCTTCCTCCGCCTATGGTAACACATGGTGGGGTTAAGCACAATTTGATCAAAATTGAGATTTTCTTCGTGATTTTGAGGGTTTCATTTTAGTTAAAGTTATATGTTAGATATAGGTTGATTTGAGGTCAAAAAGTTGGGTACATCGTGGGTCAACCGCAGTCCACCCTCGCCTACATAATTTTTAGTGGGTAGTCTATTTTAGAACACACACCTACCACATATGAATCACCCACAACATAATAAGTGAGTCGATCGCAGATGAATTTGTAGGTTCAACCACCTTATATATTCACTCCTCGTGGTTATAGATAAATTTAGTTATAAATAGCCTATCAAGAGCATGACATTTTATTTTCATATGGTGCACAATGGGACGGTTGCAAACGCAAAGAAAATGCGATATGGTAAAAATGTTGTGCATGCAACTTGAATCACTGGAAACTACATATTTGCACGCATGCATATCTCGCGTTATTAACAAATCATAACATGCTTTTTTTCTCGTTGGAAGTCACTCCTAGTAGCTAGCTGTAAGGCAAAGTAAGCGTGAACCAGTAGGGTTGGAATTAGGTATCCAAGACGGAGGACATGTGAATTGTTATTGTCAAGTAACTAACCCTAATAACAAAGAGAACAAGTTGCCATGTCAATTCTTTATGTGGGGGAAAAAGAAGACCACGGAACTAATTGGTATCGATATAACGAGTTAAGAGTCAATTGAGAATATGGATGTTTCCTGAAATGTACATCTTGCCAAAAAACAAAAGTGAGGAAATGGGAAAGTGCAAAAAACATGAGGCTCTTGTCACTTGTGGGTAACCAAATGGCTTATGTTTTATTTTAGCATAAAAATCATAGAGGGATGCAAAAGAATTCTCACAATATAGCACTTTGCAAAACATTTCTAAAAATATTAGAGTTTTGAGCAGTTTGTTGGAGTGTCCAGCGAACCAGTGTGAAGTTCGTATCGATGTTGATGGAACCGAAATATGTTAATATGAAGTGGATCGCGGCTGGTCCAAATGATCTCCACCAAACTTAGGGTGGTTCACCGGAAACAACCGTTAGCTAATTCTAATTATATGGGTTAAAATTTCGAATG
The DNA here is from genome assembly GCA_946122785.1 of Linum tenue. Classification (NCBI taxonomy): domain Eukaryota; kingdom Viridiplantae; phylum Streptophyta; class Magnoliopsida; order Malpighiales; family Linaceae; genus Linum; species Linum tenue. Next base: position 60,057,214 of record CAMGYJ010000004.1, read on the forward strand.
ATTCTAATTTTGTGCTCGGTTATCCAACCGTAGTGAAATGTTTTTTAATTCTGCATAATTTTTTTAGATCTCCGAAACCACAAATGACCGAAGGTGGTTTGGTCCATCTTCTTTGCAAAAAAATGTCCCACGCTATTACGGGTCGGGGCGGGTCGACCCACTCTTACATGTTATTTGGAAAAGATATACGCAAATTTTACTTTTTACGATAAAACAAAGAAAAAACACCTTATGAAAGAAAAATGTTGATAATATAATGAGCAATTGAGTCCAACAAGTTGAAATATTGACTCTATCTAGTTGAATAAAAGTCAAAATAGGAGAAATATGTATAGATACCGAAAGAAATTGAGATAAAATGTGTCTAGAACGGGGCGGGGCGGGACCAGTCGCGGAGGGAGGTAGTGATGAGTGGGGTCCTATGACCCCACTTGGCAAAATATTAGGCTACAAAATCCTTTTTCTTTTTTGGAAATTACAAAATCCTTTAAATAGATAGGGTTAAGTATGATTTTTAAGATTAAGACCCCATACTCTCGTCTATCTGAACTCACATAAGGACCCCAATAAACTCAAAGTTCATTAAATATACGAAGTATAGTGTTATTAAATTTTTAAAGACCATAGTAAACTTGAAGTCTGGCTACACCACTGGACTGGACAGGACAGATCGAAAGTAGATACCCATGCCCCGCCCCATCGCGGATCAGGTTAGGTAATGCCCGTGAGGCGGGTTCAAATTGCCATCACTACTTGTATCCCCTCAAATTTGCATCCTTATTGCCAAACATAGTGTTAGTAATTGAGCCACAAGTAAGTAGAGGGAGGGTTTATGAGTAAGTAATTGAGCGGGAGTTTTAGGTTTTAATTTGGTCATGAGAAATTGCACATGAGGGATAATGGGTATCTCCCAACACAAATTCAGTACGCCAAACAAACCACAACCAGAAGTAGACTCTCCAATTCCAAAGCCAACTAGCTAAGAGCAGTTTGTCCCTCTGTTTCTGCTTTGGCCTTTGGCCTTTTCCTTTGTTAAAGCGGCCGGTGATGTTCCGTGGCTCCTTCCTTGTTAGTATATAATAATTGAGGGGTTGCTCATAGGAAATAGAAAGGAATCAACACGATATGACATAGTTAGCATAAATAACCACACAATTTATCACTTTGTATAAAATGGTCATAAAACATTCATTTTACACGATCACAACTTATCACTTTGTACAAAACAGTTACAAAACATTTATTTTGCAAGAACAAACGGTCACAAAACATTCACTTTGCACGATTTCGTGCAAAATAAATGGTTTGTAACCGTTTTGTACAAAGTGATAAGTTGTAATCGTGCAAAATGAATGTTTTGTGACCGTTTTGTACAAAATGATAAGTTGTGATCGTGCAAAATGAATGTTTTGTGACCGTTTTGTACAAAGTGATAAGTTGTGTGACCATTCATACTAACTACCCTTCATATATATCTTTGCTACCCCATACATATAGAAATGGACGAATTTTTCACAACTAATCCCATTTTAAAGTTGTTTAGGTCAAACGAATTATAAACCATTCCAAAGGGATCATATTCATTAAACTGAACGGCCGACAAATTGGATATTATGACTATTGCACAACAAAATTCAATATATATTTTTTTTTCTACACTCTCATATTTACTTTTGGGTATATCAAAATAAACAAATCGAGAAGTTTTTTTTAGAGCAAGAGGTGTTCGAATCTAAAGTGACCCTATTTATTAAGCACTTGGTATTTCAGTTTTTGTGCACACTTTAAGCCTTTTTAAGTTGGTTTTCATTTAAAAGAGTGTGTTAATAATTAATAAATAGCATTTAATTCATAATTGAACATCTTTCAACAAGTCAAATTATCGAGACGAATGGGGTTTTTTTAATGGAGGTAGACCTACTAACTAGTAAGTCAACTCTCTCTATCTCATGATGGATATTTACTTGCAAGCTGTGACCACGTTGTGAATATGTCTATCTCTCTATCTTTGTTGTCCCATTCCTCCTTGTTTTTTATTCGTTTCATTCTTGCAACCATTTTTCCAATAGCCTCAACATATTGTAGTTGTAGTCAACTTAAGCCTGGTTTAAAGGAATAATACTAATCCAAGAAAAAAACATGAATGAAAATCAGCACCTCTTCACACTTTGCTTAGCCCATAAGGACACTTGCATTGCATCATCATGTCCCAATTACCAAACCAATACAAATAAATTAAACTTAAAAAAGGATTATGAGAGGGCAACTCCCTAATGACTATTGTTGTATTGTTATTAGTAGGCAGAAAGGTACCCCTCTCCATGCTGGTTTCCCACATAATCTGCTAAAATATATTTGGTAACACAAAAACAAATACACTTAATCAGCACTTTTAGCTGCCAATTATTAAGCCCATAATTGATTCGTGATGATTGGGGTTTCTGTTTTCTTTTTACAATGTTTTTCATTTCTATTGTGCTTAAATAGGGTAAAATACCTCTTGGTACCACTTAAATTTGAGAATTGGGGTAGACATACTACTTAAGTTTGAATAGGGCGCCGGATACCATTAAAGTTAACAAAATGTGCATCCGTTAACTTTTCCATCCAACCCAAACTTTTAATTACTTTTTGGTACCCAAAATTTTTAAAAACATTCAAAGCTATAATTCGAATTTTATGAATATAAGAATCAAATCAATCGTGTTTTTCAAAATGACATCCACTGTAATGTATTTTGGAACAGAAAAAATTGAGGCATATATTTTGAGCCTATATTATGGTGGTAATGTTTAGTAATACATAAGATTATACAATGGTTATGAAAGTCTATAATAGTAGTATGAATATATCATAGTATATAATGGTTGCGTAAATGACAATAAGAATATACTAACCACCTTTCACCGCCATCTACCACCCAATATCAAAGTGGTATATTTGATCCTGAAATTTTTCTCCGAAAATTTGTAGATCACAATGATAATAACTTCTATGCAAGAACTATGAAATTTTGAGTTAAAAGCGAAGATGGTACCAGAGTAGTATTAGATCGTACCCAATGGCAGATCAACTTGCATTCTAGGGAGGTCCTAGGCACCACCTGAAATTTGAAACACATACGAAAATAATATGTTACTATTGTTTACTTGGGAGTAGAGATTCAAATAAGATACCCTGTAAAAGGCGATCATATCTACCACTAAGTTACATGCCCTGCATGGTTTATGTATTATAATTTGGGCTAATACCACTGGGAAACCCGAACTATTAACTTTGTGTCATTTGTGTCTTAAAGTATTCAATACGACATTTGTGTCCCAACCTATTATAGTTTTGTGTCATTTATGTCCTGACGATTTTGTTGACCGTTATATATAACGGTTGACCAAACGGAAGTCAACATTAAAATTGACTTTTGTTGACGTGGCAGCCACGTAGATGCCACGTCAATGACACCTCATATTTTTAATTAAAAATTAAAAAAAAATTAAAAAAATAATATATTGTTATAAAAATTAAGAAAATGTAAACTTAATTTGTGTCCACCGGAATTACGCCCCGTCGCCGCACTCCCTCCTTCCTTCTCCGAACAGCAGTAGCAGTAGCAACAGCAGCAGCAGCCCTTCCCGTCGACGCCTCCTCCGCCGCAGCAGCAGATGCCGTCTCCCCGGCCAAATCCAATAGCCAGATCCGAATCTGCTAACCCGTACCCGACCACCACCACCACCAGGTGAAATCCCATTCCCACACCATCTCGCCGATCAAATCGATCCCCAAGAGGAACCAGCCCTCCGGGTTCAAGCTCTACGAGCGGCGGAACTCCTTGAAGAATCTCAAGATCAACCCGCTCAACCCGTTCCTCGCCCCGCCCGGACCCGGATCCGGATTCTCGCCCCGGAAGCCCGAGATCCTCTCCCCCAGCATCCTCGACTTCCCGGCGCTCGTGTTCAGCCCCGTCGCCCCCTTGATACCGAACCAGGTTGGAGCTCGAACCCTTCCAAATCGCCGACGAGAAGGCGGAGGAAAGCTCGTATTCCTTCAATCGGCTCGGCTACGCAGAGAGAAACCGACGAAAAATTATCGCAAGAGTAGGAAAGCCGAGCTCGTTCCGAATCGTCACTGCAAATCTAATTTCAATGTCGCCGTTTCTGGGTGTCATTTGGTCTGGGTTTCTGGTTTTCGTTGGATTTGGTTTCATTGGATCTGCAGAGGCGACGAGACTTCAACGGGAGCTGGGGAACCCGCCCTCCTCTGCTCCGCTGCTAAAGACGAGCTGGGGATGCACGAATCTGGAGGAGTTCTTTCATTTGGAGCTGGGGATGCACGAATATGGACGGAGCTGGGATGCACGATTTGGACGGCGGCAGAAGTGAGGAGGAGAGGAGACGAAGAAGCAGCGCTGACTAGAGGAGACGAAAATTTATTTATTTTGTATTTTTATAATTAATTTTTTGTTTTTTGTAAATTTCTTTTTGTTAGTTTATTTATTTTTATGATAAAATAAATAATAAAATTCCACGTCGAATGCCACATCAGCGCTGACTAGATTTTCAGTTAAAAACTAACAGTCAACGGTAGTCAACCATAACGGAAAAATAGTTCGGGACACAATTGTCATATCGAATACTTTAGGACACAAATGACACAAAGTTAATAGTTCGGGTTTCCTATTGGTATTAGCCCTTATAATTTTGGATATGTAGTTACAAGTGCTTAATGGTCTCTTCAACGAGGCTAATACAAAATTGCCTACGTTGTGTGACATGTTTAAATCGAGAAGATTCATTTATTAACTCTGGCTAGAAAATTTTACGTATTTTAAAACCATGATTTAGCTTTGATAAGAAAATGTTGTTATAACTTGCTACATTTTATACTAATGAGTTCTCTAAATGTGATCTTATATCTTGACCATTAACTTAACACTTATATATTTGATATGAAGATAGATTAGAGGTTTGCACGATTAAAGTGATTTGTTGAATTTTTAGGGAAATGGTTGTGTAAAAAAAATCATCGAGTGTTTCCATTAGTGTATCTACTTATGAAGTCGGTGTAGTTGATACCTGTCGTAATTGTAAATGATGAAAGAACATTTTCTGCAATGAACTTCGTGACAAATACATTTACTCGTCAGACGAGTGGTGAAGTCACGATTTTTTTTAGTGAGGGCATATGGAGAGCGACATCCTTGATCGTTCGGATGAACAATTTAATCGAGATACTTTTCAAAATATGAAAAAACATCATTGATCATTACTAAAAATTATAAATATTTTTTTTATTTTAACGTTGGCCATTATGAAAATGCGTCATTGATCACTGGTGTATTGAATTTTGAAATTATAGTTGTTGCTATATGTCGTTACTGCTAGTGTTGAAGTAGTATTTTCTGCAATGAACTTTGTGAAGAACATGCTTCGGAATTAGATAGTGATGACTATCATCCTTGATAGTTGGCTGATGAATGTATTTTAGAAGCTTTTGATAATGTGAAACATGTCGTAGTCCATTGTCCAACAATAATAATTTTATGTTACTAATTTTTTAAAATATAAGTCAAATTCCTAACTACGCCACTGATTGTACGAAGTCTTTTCCTCTAAATATGTAAATAAAAGATATCATTTTGTAGATAAAAAAAGATATACTTTTTTTTAATTCAGGTTAAAAAATACAAGTCAATTAATCTTACGCCCAAATTTAATTCTCATATATTGATGTTTTATTTGAGGGTATGCCTACGATGACTTGCAAGTCACCGTAACTTGGAGAAAACGGTCGACCTCTTCCATCAAGTGGTCGACCACTTTCCAAAAAAATGGTCGACCTCTTGCACCAAGTGGTCTACCACTTGAGTCATCCGGTCTATCACTTTCGGAAATGGGTCGACCTAATGACACACTTACCTTCAAGCGGTCGACCTCTTCCACCAAGCGGTCTACCCCTTGAGTCATCCAGTCTACCACTTCCGGAAATGGGTCGAACTGATGATACACTTACCTCCAAGTGGTCGACCTCTTCCACCAAGTGGTCGACCACTTTCAAGAAATTGGTCGACCTCTTCCACCAAGTGGTCGACCACTTGAGTCAATCAGTCTACCGCTTCGGAATTGGGTTGACCTGATGAGACAATTACCTTAAGTGGTCGACCTCTTCCACCAAGTGGTATACCATTTGAGGCAGTCGGTCTACCGCTTCTGGCAATGGGTCGACATGTTACACACTTACCTTCAACTTACAACTGCTTGTTGGAGGAGGTAGACCGCTTCTTCTAAAACAGCCTAACGATTTCGCAATATGGTTTATATATCTCTTTCGACAAATTATCTCCACTTTCGGCGAACAGTCGACCAGATAACACAATTACTTTATACTTACATTAGGATAATAATGGACAATAGGAGATCAACAATATAAAATTGCTTTTGTAGTAACGCAACATCCTATCAATTGTGGGCGACCAAATCCCTACGCAGATTATATGCCAAGACAAAAAGAAATGCCCTCTTTTAACTCTTCTGGAATAAAAAACCACAAAGGTGATGATATGCGATTTATGGGCGTCGAAGATGACACAATTGTATAACAAATCTACTCTACATTTTGAGCATCTTCATAGCCACAATAACCACAAAGTTGATCCATCACAAGACAACTATGAGATAAAAACAAGAAAACTTAGAATTTGAAGTAAAGATGAAAATCTCTATAAAGTAAGTCAAATATAAGAAATAAATATGCGGAACATTTTTCAAATCTACGTGAGAACAATCACTCGAGAAACTTGTCATCTATGCTTGCAACCTTGTACTCCTTTTAAATCTCTTACTAGAAAACAGATCTATTGTTATTGGACTCTAATTATATATGGTGATATCACTAGGAATGGTTCATCATGTAGGCTTGCTTCTATTGGACCCGATGTTGGTCAAGGTGGATCAAGTATTGAAAGAGGTGGACCGCTTGACGAAAAAAGTAGACCACTTGATGGATGTGGTAGATAATTTTTTTGTATAGTGTCTTTCAGTGAAGAAGTCGACCGTTTTGTCCAAATAGATTAATCTCATCAATGAACAAATCAACCGTTTTGTCCAAGTCACCACAACGAAGTTCTTTATTTATACTTGTGGCCATTGCAGTAGCCAAGAAAAGACAAATGACGGTTCCGATGTCCCCATCCCCTTGCAATGCAATGCAAGGAACAATACGAGACATTACTTACAACCACCATTCTCCACCTTCCCTTTCCCTTTCTTCTTCTCCTCTTCCCTGTTATATAAAGCATTTTATGCATAATTTATTCCCGTGTGTAATAGTAATACCAATAATAAGTAGGATCCACCACATTGCTCACCGACAATCTCACAGATTCCCAAAAGCAAATAAAATAATAAAGGGTCTTGTGAAGCAGCAGAAGAAAGAAAGGAAGAAATGAATAATAGTTGAATTAATAATGTATGTGTGGTCTGGTCTGCAATGAAAACATAAAATAAAAATAAAAAGCCAGCACAAACCCGTGATTGACCGAACAGTGACAGAACCAATTAAACTAATTGGTGAACCAGAGACCGCGAAGAGAAAGGAAGACGAGGGACGACGGGGGAAATTCTGGTGTAAACCGGCGCTTTTTTACCGATACATACAGTAAAAGTCGTAACCAAAGTGAAACTGCTGGATGGGTCGATGAATAGAAGAGAATACACAAAAGAGTAAGAATTTTCCAAACTGAGAAAGAAGAAAGAATTAATTGAAAAAATGACACGACCAAGTATGTAATTACAGTAACTTTTTTTTTTTTTTGGACAGACAAAATACAAGCACCACTCAAAACCCTCTATGCTCGCTTTCACATAATAGTAATAGTAATATATATATATAATCTCATCAGGGGTAAAAAAAGGCCTTCAACATGAGCCCTTCCCCTTGTTTATTATTACCATCATGTTTCCCTTCTTCTTCTTCTACACAAAAGTCTTTCTTTCTACCTGCCAATGAACAAGAAGACGACAATCAGCTAATTACTAAATAACCCCTGTTGAAACCCAGAAATGACAGTAGTAAAGCCTTGTATAAAAAAAAATCTTGTCACGGGACTTACCAGTTTCTCTATTTTTTCATCCAATGGCTCCCCCACTTGTATTTTGTTTTTTTTTTCTTTTTGAAGAGAGAAAATAAATGGGGGAAAAGGGAAAGAAGAGTTTGCTGTATGTTCATTGACAGGAAGAAGCGGCGAAATAAGAGCCGATCACTCTGCAGGCCACCTCCATCAATTTCCCTGCAACGGTAAGTAATAAACTTATTAATGTTAGTCAACCATCCATGTTACTATTTTGTTATATAACCCAAATCACTTCACTTACAGAGCAACAATACAAACACAACAAGAACAACAAAATGTGCAGTCAATATGATTTGATGACAGACAAATAATAGCAAAACAGAGCTCCAGAAGCAAACCCAACCATGTTATGTTGATGGCATGCCACACCACCGCCCAAACTATACTATATTTCTTTCCAAATACTAATAACTCACAATTAGACACTATATTATATTATTGTAAAAGTGACAAAGGGAGTGGGAATGGAATTTTGCAAGCACAGAAGAGCATATGATATGATAGTGGGGGAAGGGAAGTGGACAAAAGTAATGGTTGAATGAACAAGGAAGGAATTAGTAGAAGAGGGCTGTTTTGGCATCAACCTATCTATCTCCTCCTAATGAAATAATGGTAGCAGCTTCTGTCCTGCGTGTGGGGCAGCTAGCGAGCGAGAGAGAGAGAGAGACAGGCTGGTTGTGGCTCACAGCTTGGAATTCCCTGGCCTCGCCTCTCGACCTATACCTTGCTTAAGCTTAACACACACACACTCTCTCTCTCTACCCACTTCTCTCACTTCACATGGCTTCTTCTTTCTTCGCCCAGCCAGCCAGGCTCATGCTGGGAACCAAACCAAACCCCTAATTTACACCTAATTTTCTGGGGTAAATGCCACTGAGATTATTAGTCACCAGAAAAATTTAATATCAATTTTGTTCACTCGAATTATTGAAACAGATCACATTTGGTCACATTCCTGTAGCCTTTGTCCAACTCCAGTTACTGAAACATGTCAACATTTAGTCACACAAATTACCGAAACCTGTCACATTTAATGGAGTTGGACGGAAACTAACGGGATATGACTAAATGTGACCAGTTTCAGTAATTCAAGTGACCAAAATTGGTATTAAATTTTTCTAGTGACTGAACATGACACGATTTAGTAATCTCAGTGACCAAATGTGGCATTTACCCCCCAATTTTCTGATTAGGGTTTACTTCTTCTCAAAAGCAATGTTTTAGAACCCTACCGTACTCCAGTCAGAGCTACAAATCTAGGATACCAAAACCTTAAACAGCGGTTCTTTTACGCTACAATTCCACAATCATTACCTTAAATACTACTTAACCCACTCACCGGCATCGCCGGATTGGATTCACCACGCAATCAAAAATTAAGGGCCACTCCCAATCACTCACACATTTGCCTTAGCTTCACAAAATTTTGGACCCAACCCACTTTCACATCACACCATCTTAATCACTCCAGCCTAAACCCAATTGCCTCACTTGTTATAATTAATCCCTCCTATTAATTAGCTTCCCAACCTACTAAAAACACAAACACCTATTCACCAATTCACCACGTCAAATCCTAGTGTTAGTGGGGATTTCTTTTCTAATGCATTCTCCAATTTTACATCTTGGCCATTCAACTAACAATGATGGAACCATTGAAAAAATTTGGGAAACATTTGGCATCTAATTCTATGCGTCACAACCAAGCACAATTCTTTTTTCCTTCTTCTAAGAAATGAGCAAATGGGAATAGGGGAATTTAGAGCAAGGGTCTTTTGTACAAGCAACAGTTGTGTTATAGCTGTTAAACCAAGTCAATCTATACCTAAACCAGACCCTTTCTCACCACTCCACTCTCCACCGACACCACCACTCCTTTTTCCGTCCTTAATTACTACGCCGTAAAATAGATTAGGCAACAATGGCGAAAGATTAATGGAAGCTAAGAAGTAAGAACAGGGCAATTTCCGTATCCAAACTTTAACATCAACTAATTACCTCTCCTGGCCTTGGTCACGACTTTGACGGGGCTCGCCGGCTTCCTCAGCGGCTCCGCCGCTTCCGTCTCCGGGAACAGGATCCCGTCGATCCCCTGAACCGAAATCCTGCCGTCGGTGTAGATATCCGGGTCGAACAGGTACGCCGACACATCACCCGACCCGAATTTCACCGACCCGTCCGCCTCCTGCGCAGTGACCTTGTGAGGCAGCCGCAGCGTATCGTACTTCACTTTCCCAAATCTCCTCACCGCATTGTACATGCTCTCTTCGGTCTGATACTCGGGGATGATATGGTAATAAATAATCTGCTCCGGCGCACCCGGTTCGCTCAGCTGGTCCGTCGTCAGCTTCGCCATCGCCTCGTCGTTCGGCGCCAAGACAGTCAGCACATAGCCTTCGGAGACCAGCCGGCCCATCTCCGTGGCGAGGGAGGTCAAATTGACGAGGATATCGGCCATTTCGTTGTACCCGCCGTAATGCAAGAGAGTGTGGATGAAGTCCTTGACCTGGCTGTGCCCGTCGAAGTGGTGGTGCGGGCCTCCGGGTCCCGGGGCGGGAGCCGGAGCGAGAGAAGGACCCGGAGCCAGAGCGTCGTAAATTGGGAGGACCGGCGGGGCTCCGACGGGTACTGCTGCCGCCGCCGCGGGTTTTTTCAATCGGTGGGTTCTGGGATCTACCTCGGGAGCTCCCTCTGGGATGACGGCGGAGATGGATCTGAGATTCCGACGGCGATTGAAGTCCTCCTGGACGGATTGAGGGACGAGGAGGCGCTCGATTCCGTGGATGACTCCGTCGGGTCGGGTGACGTCGTCGGGCCGGACGATTTCGGCGGAGTCGACGGTCTTCTGGCCGGTGGGCTTGGTGGAGAGGTGGAGGTGGTGGTGGGAGGAGAGGGTGCGGTGTCGGTGGCGGGGAGATGGGTCGGTGGGTTGGGGCCAGTCGGGGGATCCGACCCGGGAGGGGAGAATGTGGGCCATGATTAGGGTCTGGAGGGAGTGGAGGTTGCGAGGCTCGAGGAGGAAGCGCTTGAACTCGGGGTCGAGGCGGCGCTCCAGAGCTTCATTGCGGGGTGCGAAGATGGTCAGGTTGTGGTTGCCGACGGCCTGCTCGAGGGTGTGGAGGAGGAGGGCTTTCTCGACGAGCTCGGCGAGCTCGGTGTAGTGGGAGTCGAGGAGGGCGACGAGGACGGAGTTGGAGTTGATTTGGCTGCCGGCGGCGGCGGTGGTGGAATTGGGGGGAATGGAGGGTTGGGAGTGGTGGTGGCGGTGGTGGGGTTTGGGGGGAGAAGGAGTGGGCAATGCGACGGTGGAAGTAATGAAGAGGAGGAAGAAGGAGAGGAGAGAAGAGACACCATAGATGGGAGTTCCTCCCATGGTGCTCGGAATTGAGAAGGGGAGTTCAGAGTGTGGAGATTTGGGGTTTGGGAATGGAATGGAAGAGAGGGTTGGGGAAGAAGAAGAAGAAGAAGGGGTGGAGATTTGGTGAGGTTGCGTTAAGGCGGAGGGGAAGTGAAGGACACGCGGAATGGAGAGATGAAGAGAGGAAAGGGGGAAAAAGAGGTGCAGAGTGGGAGATGTGAGAGAAAGCAGAGCAGAGATTAATGGAGGAAGGAAGGAGGAGGAGAGAGAGAGAGAGGGGACAGGCTGGAAGTGGGGATGACAGAGACAGGGACATCTGCTACTCTTTTCTGCTGCTGATTTATTTTTTGGACAATTTGTTTTTCACGGTGAGTGTATTTAAGTTTTTTTTTTTTTTTTTTTGGTTTAATGAACACACAGAGAAAGTGGTAACGAGTTGCCAACAACCAAAGTGCAAATGGTGGCGTTGGATGTAAGTGAAAGCCAAACTTCACCCGCTACGCTACGGCTTTCCAGGCTCGGCTCACCTTCTTCCTTAGTTGAAAATGACTATAAAAGGAAACTATAGTTTGTAGATGATGGTTTCGATTTTTTTTTACGGATAAATTCATGGGTTTTGGTTTGGGTTTGACAAAACCCAACCCATTGTCATCCCTAAATGAGGGTCTAGTGTGAGGATCTAACTATGGTATGATCTTTTTGTGACATCTACGCAAAATGACTTTTAAAAATAAATTTAATTTATATATTTTTTATAAATTCAAAAGTTAATTATTGATGTTATTTGTTGGATTCAAATATCAACATTTAGTTATTGACGTCAAATATTGTTGTTAACAACAACAAAATTAACATTGTACCATATCGGTTAAATACAAGAGATTAAATAGCTTTATAATGTTAACTTAGTTAAAATAGTTTAAATCAATTATGTGAGCCACGTGAATTGGATTTTTGGGCCGATAACCTCATACAATCATGTGTCATTCTAACTATCCATTCCAGGACCGCCCGTGTGTTTGCCCTGGCATTGTTTTGGCTCGCGCACTAAAAAGCACCGGCGTGCTCCTCAGTGACCACGACCGTGTTCTGGAGTGAGGCTGCCCGTATTCTGCTCCAGCTGCACTGAATGACCTCCAAACGACCCGAAACTTGTGCCTAGACCTTTCTTTGACGTCTGGGACCTGAAATGTGACTAAAGAACGCAACACAACGTAAAATAGGCCAAAGACACGCGACTACGAGCCCATTCAAGAATTGGAATCCTGAAAGACACTCCTTTGAGACGGTTAAGAAACGATGGTGCAAACATGTGCAAATACAACGTTATCAGAAACATTTCTGATAAAAAATAAAAAATGATGCATTTTAAACAATATATTTATAGTAACAATCTCAACAAAACAATCACAACTTCCAAACGACTCGAAGTGTCAAAATCTCTTATATTGAGGTACATTTCCACTATGTACGTCAGCTAGTAGCAGAAGGGTCTAATAGGACCTACCAAAGATCAAACCGCATATATCTTCATTAAGTCAGTAGGGTCTAGTAATCACTGACACCTTCCATCCAAATTGATGCTTCAATTCCAACATCAATTTGAGGAAGGATGTTAATTATGATCACCATTTTCTATATAAGCAAGTTTGGAGTTAGGATTTGTTCTAATAAACCTATATGCATACCGTTGTATGCTGCAAACATGAGATTAACGAAATACAAAAAAAAAAAAACATCTAAAATATGAAGAAGAAGAAAATCATTTTCCATGAATTAGTGTTATCTTGATAACTCTACATTAAAACAATGTCTTTCTGTTCCTTAGTTTGTTTCGCCTTATTAGCTCGTTTATCATAATTCAAATTGAAAGGATGCAGTGTGACTTTTGAGTCATACTCATAGTTCATATTAGTGAATAAATGTTTCTATAAGAAAAAAGATAGTAAATAAAAAAACGAAGTGAGTAGGATGAAATTATTATTAAAGATTAGATTAGTGTCTAAAAGGTGAATGAGTAGCCGGAAATCAATTAGAGGAACGTGTTGTATTTACGTGGGGGGAAGGTGTTTGTTTATTTCACTTTTGCTCTACGTTTTCTTCTTTTCCCCCTGCCAGCTCAGCTCAGCTTAGCTGGGCGGCGCTGTGAAGCCTCGAGCCAGCCAGGTATGGAATTTGTTTGTTTTTGGCTTCTTTCCAGTCCATCTGCTGCGCCCTTTATCTTGATGCTGACTTGCTAACCCACTTTTCTCCCTTCTTCTTCTTCATACAATCCTTAATTACGTTTCACATTATTATCATTAGTTTTATTATAGTTACTTTTGAGGAACAATAATTACGTTTAAGAGCTCTTTGGACTTTTCTCAAAGAAACCCCTTTGCTTCCGTAAAGATGGATTAAATGAAGAATGATTGGTAATTGCGCTGCCCACTTCGGTTCTTTGCAAATCCTATATATCCTATTATAGCTTTAGCTCATTGTTTTTAGCTTGCTGGCTTTGCTTGCATTTTGAAACCCAACGATTACCGCTAAAGGAATAAGATGTCGTGTCAAGAATTGAGAGTTGTAGTTATACTATTACAAAAAATTATTGAACAAAATTGTAGAATCAATAACTACAACTATAATAGTACTATTACGACTCATGGCTATATCAACGTTAAAATATTAACCTTTAGCTGGCTAATTATTATTGTATCAAAGAGAAAAGGCCATTAAAATGTAACGAGCTGGCTAATTGAATTATTCTTCAAATCAAACCAATAAAAGCACGTACATACATATCAAGACATCATGTTCATGTTGGTCGAGAATCCTAAATTTTGTCCGGTTCGAGTTCTGTGTTGAGAGTTCGTGGTTTAGAAGCGAGCGACATTCTTGATGGCCTGGCCTCCTTGGGTGCATTATTTCATACAAACTGCCTACAATGGTAATTGGTAAATAAGAAGGTTATGCCGTTATGCCGTTTCAACAAAGTAGTATGGTGTAGTTTGAGTATTGTACACAGTGGAGGAGCCACATTAAGTCCAGGGTGGGCATCGGTCGATTCGGTCCAAGATCGGACCAAACTATTTTCGGACCGGATCAAAATTTCTTCTAAATCAAGAACCAAAGTCGAATCGTTATTACTTCGATTCGGTCTGGATCAAACCATATATAGCTCGTTTCTGTCTGGACCATCCCATTGGACCAACTAATCTTTCATTAGAATAAAATTACTCTTAAGGGACAACATGAGAATTAAAAAAATGTAATTATACAAAAGAAGTAATAAAATTATCCGAATTTTAATACTACACAATTCTTAAAAAACCACATGTTCCAAAATACTATGTAAAAAGCTAAACATGAACTGCTGTTTAAACTACAAGACAATAGTCTTTTGTGTGTGCCTACGGTGACATGCATGTCACGGTGACTTGCACTTTCCGGTCGACCTCAGTTAGGATTAGGTCGACCTCACATAGAATTCGGTCGACCTCATATAGGATCCGGTCGACCTCATTTAGGATTCGGTCGACCTCATATAGGATCCGGTCGACCTAATATGTTGTTTCAGTGTAAAAAAAGTTCATGGTGCCTACTTTGGATATTCATATCATACAATTGGCTAGATGGAAATTGAAGACTAATGACTTGTTTTGAAGCTGGAGTGTCCCTCTACATATTGAAGTGATTGAGAGCTCGATAGGAAGTCCAGAAGACCATTTTTGAACCTCATCAAAAGGCTATGCCAAAACTGGGAAACTGCCTAGAAATGGCTAAGTCTGGAAACGTGTTTGTGAAGCCTATTTTTGAGCTCAATTCGAGAAGCATGAATGCGAGTCGAGTCCAGGAGCCTCTACCACGTTAAATTAGGTATGTTTTTATACAAATTCAAGGAATTGGATGAAATATTGGATATCTTTAAGGCTTCAAACAAAAGGGTCGAAGTTGCTACGAAGGCTGTTTTTCTGGCAGACTTCGAGCACAAGCAAGCTGCCAGAAAAACAGCCTTCGTAGCAACTTCGAGCCTTTTGTTTGAAGCCTTAAATATATTCAATCTTTCATTCAATGCCTTGCCTTTGTATAAAAAAAATACGTAATTTAACATGGTAAAGGCCCCTGGACTTGACTCGCATCCATGCTTGTCAAATTGAGCTCCAAAGTAGGCTTGACAAACACGTTGCCAGACTTAGCCATTTTCAGGCAGTTTCCCAGTTTTGGCATAGCCTTTTGGTCAGGTTCAAAAATGGTCTTCTGGACTTTCTATTGAGCTCCAAAGTACTTTAATGTGTAGAGGGACACTTCAGCTTCAAAACAAGCCTTTAATCTCCAATTTCCATCTAGCCAATTGTAAGATATGAATCTCCAAAGTAGGCACCATGAAACTGTTTGTACACTGAAACAACTGATTAGGTCGACCTGATCCTATATGAGGTCGACCGAAAAGTGCATGTCACCATGACATGCATGTCACCGTAGCAAAGTCCTAGTCTTTTTATTCAATCTCAAAGCCAAAGGTAGTCTAACTAATTGCCTCTCTAATCTTTCATTTTCATTTCCAGTGCACGTTGGACCATCCAATCTCCAGAATTTCCACTTGTCCATTAGAAATATTTTCTTCTGCAATATAAGCACATGATACAAGGCATTAGAAAGGAGTTTAACAAAGTGACACTTACTCCAAGAACTAGTGCAAGCAAGCAGCTCTCTTGATCGAAGCAATGCCGATGAGAACCCTAATTTGAGGGTAAGACTATAGGAGCGTGAGTGACGAGTCTATGTCAGGAAAAGTCAATTATATTTATAGGTAGTTAAGTGTCGTGTAGGGTTTTCACTTTTCAACTCCAAGTCGACTTGCCTTCTCGGAGCATAATATAATAGGCAATTCATTTAATTACAATTCGGTCTGATCCTTAGCTTGATTTTATGGTTTCGGTCTAGACCAAACCAAAACAGAATATTAACCAAAATCAGGAATCAAAGTCGAATTGAAAGATAAACAGTTCGATCCGATGTGAACCGAATTTTTGCACACCCTAGCTATAGCCCCCCTCAACTTTTGAAAATAGGTAAATTTACATGAAAAATGTGTAACAAATTCTAAAAATTGACTAGTTGGTAAGCCATTAGCCCCCCTCACCAATGACCATGGTTCAAACTAATCCAGTGTATATTTTTTTAGCCCCCCCCCATTCAAATTTCTGGCTCCGCCACTGATTGTACAATCGATTTGTGTTGGTTCATATCGGTTTCACAATCGGCATCGATTGAATGGCATTCCACAGCTCACAAGCAAGGTTGTTAAACCCCTATCGAACCCCCGTCTGACCCAAGTCGGGTTTCAAAACTGCCTCCAGAAAGCCCCCTGTCTTACCCCTAAAGAGGAAGAAGAAGAGAAGGGGAAGAGAGGAAGAGGAACGAAGGAAGGAAGATGGTGGGTGGGTAATGGAGGTTAGGTAGATTTATTTTGTAGAAAATAAGTTTTTAATAGATATATGTATGTACTGAATTGCTGTTCGTCGCCCTAAAATTCAAATTTTATCACCCTAAAACATAACAAATTGACATATGTACCCTTCATCCCCAACCCACATCCGCCGGCGGCCACCCTTACTCATCCCCAAACCACATCCGCCGCCGCCCCTGCCCCAAACGTCAATAAACATTACAAACTAAATATAACCCAGCCCCATCTCTGCCACCCCTGCTCAACCCCAACCCCCCTGTCCGTCGCCCCTGCTCACCCCCATTTCCGCCATCTGCTGCCGCTGTTGCCGCTGCTGCTACTCGATTATCGAAGGGAAGGAGGAGGAAGAAACAAGCCGGCCGCTGCTGTTGCTGTCGCTGGAGTCGAGAGGAAGGTCCCCTCGTTTTCCCTGGCCGCTCTCCGCCTGACAAAAGGAAGAATACGCCGCCGCTGAATCTTCAATTATTTTTATTTTTTATTTTTGTTGGCTGCCAGAATATTTTAAGGGTGCGTTTGGATAAGTGTATTTTAAATGTAAGGTATTTGAAATACTAGCATTTGAAATAGATGTATTTGAAGTATTAGCATTTGAAATACATATAATTCAAATTCATTGTTTGGATACTCATTTGTAATTTGTTTGTATTTTTGTATTTATGATTTTCAATTTCAATTTTTAATTTTCTGGTCACTTACTACAAATTTTGGTAAATTACAGTTTGGTACCCAAAATTATTTTTTCTTACAATTTAGTACCTAAACTTTTAAAATTTTACAAAAAGGTCCTGAAATTTTGATGGTAAAATTACATTTTGGTACCTTTATATGTTTTGCCTCACACTATAGTACCTAAACTTTTCATATTTTACAAAAAGGTCCATTCTTTTGTTAGGAGGTATTTCAAATCACTAGTTGTTGAAATGTATTTGAAGTTGACAAAAAATACACTAGACATGTATTTGGAAATCACCCCATGAATTTGACACAAATCCAAATACCAAATATAATTAATATCCAAACACATGATTTGGTATTTGAAAATCCAAATCACAAATACCAAATCCAAATCCTTGTATCCAAACGCACCCTAAGGGAATTTTAGATGTTAAGTGTTTGAAAGAAAAATAAATAAAGGATATTATAGTAAATGTAATTTAATTAGGGTGACGAATAAGAAATTTTAGGGCGACGAATAGCAATGTTCATGAAGATAAATTTTATTTCAGCCATTAAATTTTTAATTACTATCTTATTTGTATATATATTTAGAAAACGTCTAAAACGGCTCAAATTAAACCATATCCCGATCAGACCATTAAATCTCAAACGAAGTTAAACCCCCTGCTTAACCGATTTAATGACTTAAATCAGTTTGACAACCTTACTCATAAACGAGAAGAGGGGCGGGTGGGCTGGCTTTGAAGGCAAGTTGTGTGTCTGACTCACTGTGTGCCATCCAATTCATCACCGCCTAACCTTCCACATCTGCCAACTGCCATTGCCTTTTGTTGTGTTGTGTACAAGCCCGGACATTAGACATTTTCTTCTTTTTTTTCCCACTTCTTCTTCTTCGTCCTGGATATACCTCTTTTCTTTTCCTTTTCTTCTCTCTTGGTTAACTCTCATTTTCGCTTCTTCTCTTTTCCTATTATGTGTACCGTACAGCGACGTGCTGTCTACCAGTAGATTTCAGGTCTTCATCCTCGCTGCGCTAGCTTCTACTTCTATCACCTCACCATACACGTTTCTGTCAACCGTTCGTAGATTCACAAGTCACGACTAGTTAAATTATTAGACGGCTCATAAAAAAAAAAATCTTACGTCTCGTGATTGTGTCACTCAAACTCCATAAGATCTGTTCATGTCGCTCAATCGTAAAGAAGATTTTGCCACGCAATTCCTCTTCACCGGTTGATCGAATTTTCGGAAGGAAAAACTCAGAGGAATGTTGACGGCGAGATTGAAAACTCTCTTCCATCTTCTTTCCTCTTTTTTTCGACTTGAATGCTTCTCAAATAAATTAAACCCACTCTTGTTGGATAGTCCACTCCAATATATAACTATATATAAGTTGTCATCTCTCCGTTGAAACGGGACGGTAAAAAGAAACAGCCTGCATGATGACACCATCTAGTTTATTAACAATTGGATCTCCTAATTACAACGGGTCGTCTGTGTGCTTAAACTAAATTAATTAATAAATTAATCCAAAGTCCAAACAGAATTACCAAAAGCAAAACAATATTCTATTGGTAGAGAACTTGAGACTACTGACAAGTATACGTAACGGGATACCTCGACCATCGTAAACATGTAAATCGAGTAAATATATTAATAGGGGTGACAATGGATCCTGTTGGTTAAGATTTTTGTTAGATTAAATTAAATTTTGTGGTTAACACTTATTAAAAAATTCAGAAAAATATGAATTGGGTTTTAAAAGTGAAAACCCAACCCAACAAGTATTCACAGGAGTCGGGACAAACATAATTATAAATTATTTCTCCGAACACCAACGTCATAATCAAAATTTTGCCTATAAATATAAGTACATAAAAACTATTAACATCCACAAATTATCAATAATGTTAGCTCTACGTTGCCATAAAAATCAAGAACATCTACTAATTATTCATATTGTTCCGCTTAGGTATACAATGATATCGTTTTACTTTATATGAGTTAGATAGTAAACGGGTTGGATTTTGGAAAAACCAAACCCGACTCAATTGCCAATTTTAAAAACGAGTAGAACCTACACCGACCCAATTTACCCATTGTGATCGAATTAAATTAGATAAGTGTACTCATAGATTCATGTTCAGTTGTAATCCTAATTAATAGCACTAGTCTGATTAATTACTTGACTAATTGCCCATCTATTCGTTACAGAGCCTAGCCTAGGGTAGTGGTATCTTATTTTATTGTCGAGAGCGAAGAACTCATGGTGACATATATTGCATATCAAACTCCACATTAATTGCAGATGGGATTTGATCCTGAGATCCAAGATGGGATCCATATATAACAACTGCCTTCACAAATCAGTGAAATCACAAGTAATACTTTGGAGGAGGATCAAGCCATCAAGTAATAGTAAGTAACAGGCTACAATGGCTTTCATTATCTGCAAACAACGAATTTTTATTTTACAGGTTGGCATTTGGAGGATGGGATTTGGAACACCAAATTGATAAATTGGGTACCTTTTTGTAATTAACCAATTCGAGTTGTACTTAGGGTTTGTCGGAGCAAGCCTATGCCTATATGTTGTGGTAATTGTTGTGCAAAGGTTCAAGTCAAAATTAGTGAACTCTTGTACAACAAAGTCTCTCTCACGGACTAATGTTTGACCTTCAAGTGAAATCACGTTAAAATCTCGGTGTCGCGTATATTATCAATTTGAAATTGAACGTGTTTGGACAAGAACAACATTGAGATGGATGATCTTTTTCAAAAGTTCTCGTGTTACTCCTCTATATATAGTAAGAAAAAAAATTTGAGTTGTTGCTTGTGTTTGTTTGGAGCTTGTTTAGTGGAATCATGAACCTAACAAGCTGTATTTTGTCACAACTAAGTTCAATGGAAAACTCAATGTTTTTGGATTGTCCACCATTTGTGTCGACCAGGCAACGAGGGTGGAAAAGATTATCCCTCTACTCTGTCTCTGTTTAAGCCTCAATAGATAAAACTCTGCGGTTCACTCCAAGAAGTTTACCTATTGGAGGTTTTACAGCCTTGATGTGCTCATCCACATCATCATCATCTTCACAATCAGAGTCAGAACTAAATCCATTCCTCATGGGCTTCTTTTCATACTCATCCTCATAAAAGTATTCCCCATCTCGCAAGACCATAGCCTTCTTGTTGGGGCACTGGTTGTCTTTGTGACCTCGTCCCAAGTACTTGAACCGTTGGATGCTTCTAGTTGATCCTTCATTTCTGCCTTGGATGACCCGGGAGGGGGGGGGGGGGGGGGGGGGGGGGTCGTATTTCTAGACGCTGGCTTGTCACCCTCTGGCCTAGAGTGATTCACATTGGCCTCAGGAAGGCCCTCTGCAAATGGTTTGGGCGAAGGTGGGTACCTTCTTCCCGAGCTCACTTCATCTTTTTCTCCAGCTTAATGGCTAGGTGTACCACGTTCTCAAGCTCCACAAACTGACGAAGCTTGACTTTATGCTTGATCTCTTGGTTGAGCCCATGTAAGAAGCGAGCAATCATTGTTTTCTTGTCCTCCCTCACATATGCCCTCATGAAGAGCAGTTCAAGCTCCCGGAAATACTCCTCAACATATCGTGATCCCAGTTGAATTCCCTGTAAGGAATCAAAGAGTTCTCTTTGGTAGTATTTTGGCATGAACCTCTCTCTCATGAGCCCTCTCAATTCAATCCAAGTTGTCATATTTGGCTGTTGATTCTTTCTTCTCTTGAGTTGTACCTGCTCCACCATACGGTTGCATAATTAGTGAATTCACAGCTTGATTCCGCGTAATTCTGCAATGACACCTTCGCGTCCCGGCTTAGGTGGTCTTCCACCATAATCACGAATGTCGTGTTCTTCATGCACTCGATTGGGCTCTGTTGTGATCAATCTCCGCACTAGGTTGCGAAGTCTTTCATCTAGGACTTGGTTGTTCCAGTCGGAACGCCCTGCTGTCGATCTCCCTCCGAAATTGGATGGAGTCCTACTAGAGCTCCCAGCGGGGCCGTGTTGTTCAGAGGTGCAAGAGTATCCAGCCGCTTGTTAATCTGGTCGAATTAAACTTGGAAGGTTGTGTTCAATTGCTCCATGATGGTCTGCAAAAGTTGTGACATATTAACCTGATGTTCGGCCATTGTGGGTTCTTCAAAAGGGATTTCTTCCTAAAACAACGATTCCTCTTCTGATCTGCGGTGTGCTATGGGATCTTTAGACCTCGTACGAGAAGAAACATGTCCTCTCGCCTTCGATCTCACCACTGTGTTGAACCAGACTCTGATGCCACCTGATAAGATCCCAAGCTTGTGAAAGCTTAGGTTCTTTTGATCAAAGTCGCGCGACTTCAAGAACGAACAAGAAAAGAGATTGTTTAAGGGGTTTTGTTTGTTTGGGATATAGTGGAATTGAAAGTGCAATCTCAATACGAAAATCGGGAGAAGACTCTAACAATATAAAAGATAGAATCTCGACCACAACCAAGGGGAAAACTTGATTGATACAGAGAAAAGTTCAAGTCTAAAGCTCATAACCAAGATAAAAATCAACATTCTGCCAAAAACTAGCCTTAAAACCTGAGTTTCAACCTTTGTATAGGCCTGGACAATTAAAGTAATAAAAATAACTTAAAAATTCAAAATCCTGTCACCCAGACCCAATTCCCAATCGGACCCAGCATATCCCCAATCGAAAATTGTAATCCACCACCCGGAGGTGCCTCTGCCCCTGATCCCCAGTCCACTCTCCCATTCCCCGGTCGGAGATTTACTTCCCTCCGATCAGGGGTCTTCCTCTCCACGCACGGCCAAATCGCATCAAAACTTGCCTAGACCCGTTACATGTTCCCTTTAAACAAATACTTATTGGGCCCGCTCAACATCTATACAAACCTCTAATTTCAGGTGCTTTAGTCATAAACCAATTGATCTTCAAAGTTATTAGGACGCGGTAGAGATATTTTTGTCATTGTAAAAAGTAGTAGACGCCAATAAATTGGATTGAAAAATAAATGTTATATACATTATATCACATTAGTTGATTACAGAAGCCAAGCATGCAAATGGGCAAAGTTAAGTACACATAGAGATCATTAACAACACGGATGGGTTGGAAAAAGCAATTGTAACCACCAAACCTTTCTCTATATATACTTTGTTTTCTTTTGCTTGTCGGTTCTTAATAAGCTCCCACCTTGATAGGAAA
The DNA here is from genome assembly GCA_946122785.1 of Linum tenue. NCBI lineage: Eukaryota > Viridiplantae > Streptophyta > Magnoliopsida > Malpighiales > Linaceae > Linum > Linum tenue. The sequence continues at coordinate 60,080,047 of CAMGYJ010000004.1, forward strand.
TTCCAACTAATCGTAACTCATGTAGAGCTCGTAAGGACAAAAGTCAATGAGTTGTCTCTTCCTAAGATCAAGTGTTCTAATTAGTTATGAGAGAGTTAGCTAATTAAGTTAATTAGTGAGTGGCAATGTTTTTACGCTTTCCACTTTTGGAGGAAGGTTGAACAACATTTACAAAATTCTAATAAAATCAAAATTTGAAGTCGTCGTCCATCAATCCTATGATCCAATGACTTAAAATTAATAAGGAATAATGAGGGGTAGTATGGTAAGTTCTTCGTCTTTTATAATTTCTCCGTTTGTATGCCACGAATCTTAGAAGAAAATTTTGACCATTTAAATCCTATTTAATCGGATGAGATATCCATCGTTCTAACTTGAAATTTAAATTTTTTGCATAGGAAATATACATTAATTATGATATACATAATGATATTCATTGTGCTATATAGAATTGTCATATCATAATGCCATCAAAATATGACAGTTTCCAACATATTTCTTTGGTCAAATATAAGACTTTATACTATCAACAAATATGATACCCACATAACAACAATATGGCAAGGCTCCATAATATCATCCAAGGACGAAGCCAGGATTTTAGTGTACGGGGGAGGGCTGAAAATAAAAAAAATTATAATGTACCAGTATAATGCAAATAAAAAGATCTATAATAATTTTGTATGTGTTGGTCATCAAATTTTTATGCTTTCATACCTATTGATAACTCAAATTAAGATCTAAATAAGTGGAATCGAAAGAGGCAAAGGGAACATTGGAGTTTTTTTTTATAAGATAGTAGTTCATATGCAACCAGACTCCCGATGAAAGAGCATTTTTTGTCACTAGGTGGACAACTATGTGAAACCTACAAGGATCAAGAAGAAACGAAACTTATTCAGGTAGAGAGAAAAAAGAGAAAACTTCCTTACGATTACCCATGCCTAAGACCTAAGAGCAATAAACCCTTCACTACAAAAAAAATGAGTCTATGGCAAGGGTTTGGTAGCAGGGGTTCATGAAACCCCTGTTAGTGTTTCCTGAAACTCCCGTAGATGCGGTATATTTCAGGGGTTGAGAAACCCTTGCTAGGGAATTAAGTAATTAACCAACCATTTCATCTAGTTTTACTGTTTCTAGCTTTTCACGGGGCAAAAAAAATCTCAATCCCAAATGTAAAGAAACAAATCCCTAGTCCAGTGCCACTTCCCGCTTCCATCTTCTAATGCTTCTTCTTCCATAGCACAAAATCCCTAGTCAGCATTCGAGCTTTGCCGATAGCGTCTCCGACGAAGCTAATTCGACGGCGGTTAACGAGCTCCAGCACGCGAGCTTTGCCGATAGCGTCTCCGACGAAGCTGATTCGACGGGCGGTTAACGAACTCCACCATACGAGCATTGCCGATAGCTTCTCCGACGAAGCTGATTCGACAGGCGGTTAATGAACTCACTGGTAGCTGTTCGTGAAATTCGATAGAGATTGCAATCTCCGATTGAAATCAATTTTAATTCTCTCAATTAGGTTATTCACTATCACTCTCTCTATCTCTCTCTCTCTCTCTCTCTCTCTCTCTCTCTCTCTCTCTCATATTTTGATTGGAATCAGTACTTCTTGTTGTGGTAGATAGAACATTCATTCCATGTGAGAGCAGAAGCTAGAAATTCGAAGCAGCAGAAGACGAAGTAACATGGATCGGCTCTCCGATGTCTTTTTGACTCTGGTGGTCGACGTCGACGACAACCAACAAAGGGACGATGCTCTGCTTCTTCGTCTCCTCCCCTTCCAAGCCCGAATCAAATAAAAATTCACTCACTGCTCGTCTCCGTTAATGCTTTCCTTGCTATCTACTTGATCCCTTATACATTCTAGGGTTTTACATTATGTTCTGGTTTTTGCTTGCTTAAGTGTAAGTTGTATTTTATAGTTTTTTTTATGTATCTACTAAAGCAGAGGATTCGGTGGGATTTATGTTGGTGGTTGGTGATGGTCAAATTTGTTGTGTGTACAGGAAAGAAGGTAGCGGATGAGATGCAAGATCAGCAGGAAATGGTAACTCCTTTTGTAGAGTACAAAATGCCTATTGTCTGATTGACTCCAAAATTACTGGACATTTCTTTTCATGATCCTTTTACTTTGCCGGTACTCATCTCCCTGCTTCGTCTGCTACTTGATAGATTAGTCATTTTATACTGCTACTGTTAGCCATTTCCTTGTCCTGAACTATTCAGTTCTTTGTCATAGGATAGGATGATGATGGAGGTCAATTCGCTAGGGAAAACAGCTGAGGACATTGCACAGTGCTTTACTTAGACTCCATTGCAACCAAAGATCATTGAATCTATAAAATCAGCTCATGCCCTTGGGTGGTACTCTTCACCTCCTTGCCAAAACCAGACCCCTTTAGCGATGTGGGTGGAGAATTTGATTGTTTTATTTTTGGTGCAGTGTGGTTTGTTCCCCAGATGTATATTGAGAATCATCAGTGATAGGTAACTTAATTTTGTTTTAGTTATTAGCATTCCAACATATGTTGAGTTCCACATGGTAGGAACCATTCATGGTTGATAATTCATATGTCCAGAGTTTACTCTTCCGTATGTTTGAACATTTTTTAACCTTCATCAGTCAAGCAGCAGAATAAACCAACTAAAACAGAGGCATGCCACCACTGACGATACCTTTACCATTACATACAGCAGCTGGGAAGAAGCTTCATTTTGTTCTGGTCATTGATATACAGGTACTATACGCAAATCCTTTCTGGTGTACTGCCATGACATTTCTTTTCTATTTTATTTCTTGTGTAAGAAGCAGTAGCATACAAAGAATTTAGGTAATTAATAGTACTGACCCATGAGCTGGAAGCTTCATCTTGTTCATAAGGTACAGTTGACTATGATTCTTCATCGATGGTTTTGAGCTACCAACTTGGTATCAGGTATGTATTAATCATGCCCTCTAAAGCATATCCTGTCACTGTCAATGTAGTCTAGTTCTAAGAAATTCTCATTAGCTTAAGTCAGAGAGCATAAATTCTAAACAACGAGCAAAATTGATTTCTTAAAGCATATCATTCTCACAGCAGGAGCGGCAGATTCCTAGTACAACCAAGGTGCAAGTGTTCATCAATATCCATAGGTGAATTTCTAAATCTTGACCAAGTCCTGATTTTCATGCTTCAATTGAGTCTCGGCTTTCTTTTTGGATCTTTTATAAGCACGCTGAGAAAAGACAAATGTAGTTCATAACATTTCAACTTGATATTGAACCAAATCAGATCATGTATTGTTGACATGAAGTTGTCATTTAGCATCAAACTCTACTGGCCGCTCCCTAATTTGTGTGATGAAGAGTTATAACATAAATATATCTATGTTAAAGTACATTTCTTTCATTGTCTTTCCTGCTAGCTAGCTTAGCTTCTTGTTATGGTTTATGCAGAGAAATGGGATGGGCACCATGTTGTGACCAAACAAATGTGAAGAAGGGGCCAATGCCACCTGAAGAACATGCTAAGCAGAAGGAGCATATGGGTTATGCTAGTGATCTTTTTTATTTACTCAAGTCGTCTTTAAGAGGTGAGCTCTTGTAGGTCGAGTTATGGTGCTTGTGAGTATGGTTGACTTAAGTCCTAGTCCTCATGATGTTCTCTCTCCTTTTATATGATAACAATAATACTAACATTACTTAAATCTTAATGCAGGGATGACTTCCTGTCAACTAGAGTTGGGTTGTAGTTCAAGAATAATTGCAGGAACATCTTGATTTGGGAAAGATTGAGAAGGTAATTTCAAAGACAGCATTGCTTAACATTGTTTAGTTCAAGTACCTTTGGCCATTTCTAATTGGGTATTGAGGTAAAATTTTCAGAACATAGTCATATGAGTGTCTTTACTTCCCTTCTCTTGTATACAAAAGGTCCTCTGTCTCTCTCTTTCTCTCTCTGCAGTAACTTAGTGTTTACTTGGCACTAGTGGCTGCCTCTGTTTACTGATTCAGTGCCCCATCCTCTTCTTGAAATCTTTTCACTGAACCATCTCCGAACAATGCCTTAAACCTGCTATGACCAATCCCTTGTTGTACTTTCAGGTGTACTTGGAAAGGATCCGGAGGAAACCCGAAATCAATGCATTTTTTGAATAACTGAAGCCACATCAGGTTAGTGATGATGAACTTTTCAACTTGGCAGGTCTTGCATTCATTAGCAATGTGCTTATTTATTATTGGTTGTACTTCAACAGAAAGCACTGTTGCTGGACAACTGCCCGGTCCTTGATCGTGCAATGATCGAGCACAATCTTCTAAGTGCAAGCAAACTATACACTAATGTAAGGTTTGTTATTTACCTTCTAACTGCAATGATCGAGCACAATCTTCTAAGTACAATCATTTTGAGGTTTGACTCCATGGTTCTCTTCTTTTGATATACAGCAGGGGAAGCAAAGACACTCATATGACTATGTTCTGAAAATGATGGTTTGTTATTTACCTGATTCTGTGCTCTCATTCTCATTAATATTTCATGCCTATTAATTCGAAGCTTGTAAGACTTCCAGCTTAGTTTACCTACTCCAATCTTAACGTGCAGGCCTATTTAGATTTCTGTTCGAGCAGTTGCTACAGCTCATGATGGATTGAAGGCAAGAGAGTTACTGAAAGAGAGCCCCATAACATAGACATCATTCTATCATATGATGTATTGAATCATGGATATAGTGTACTGTATGATTTGGCTACCCAAGAATGATTTTTGTACAAAATTTTGCAAGAAAAAGCTTGGTTATGGATTTATCTATAGTGAGAAGAGTATTTGCAACCAAGTTATAGTCACCAATTTTCATGGGGTTTTAGTGACAGTTTTGAGTTTGTTCAAAAAAATTATCAGCCTCTCTTTAGTGACGATTCTGAGTTGGTTGCAATTGATTTAGAGACAAATTAAGCAAGGGTTTTAACCCTTGCTAGTTAGAACAACGAACTTAGCAGGGGGCTTAACCCCTGATACAAACATCTTACTATTGAATTTTATATTGAATTGTAGCAGGGGTTTAAACCCTTAATACATGTAGCAGGGGTTTGAAACCCCTGCTATAACCCTTGGACGGGACTTTCACCGTGGGTTGTTAAAAACCCTTGCTACACGTAGCAGGGGCAGCATGGGCGAGGGTTCATGCAGGGGTTGGCGAAACCCTTGCTACAACTTGTAGCAGGGGTTAAAACCCTTGCTATAGGTAGAAAAAACCCTTGCCATAGACCCATTTTTTTGTAGTGCTTGCATCTAAATGCTTAAGCAATGGAAAGAACCCCAAATTTGTCATAAGTTAACTAAAATTTAAAATAAATAGCATATATTTACGGATTTTAGAAACTTTATGACACCAATTTCATCGTAATATATTAAAGGTGTGTCGATAACAATTATTCAAGGTGTGTCGAAAATCCTTAATTCCAAAAAATTACACCGACAAAATATGGGTCTCTCACAAAATATTCGTGCGGAGGTGTGTCGCTTGACACACCTCTCTACCACATGGGTCCGCCAATGGTCATATTCATGTCATATCATTATGATAAAATTGCACAATACCATTCTACCATTGTCATATCATGATTATAGTAAGATGACCTAAATTTTTTTGCTAATCTTTTTGTTAAAAAAAATATCAAAACGGATGTTCCCTTGTAAATCTACACTATGATAAGACTCCATATTACCATTTAATGATTGTTATAAAATGGTCTAATTACTATGGTGAGACTGCACAACACCATGAAACCTCAAGCATAAACAAAATAACAATAGTACAAAGAACAAGCTAAGGAATGTGATATCCTACCATCGGCGAACCATTTGCTCATGATTTGGCACGATACGGCGACCATTTGCTCTCCCCTTATTAGTGTGTTTATTTCATTTGTTTATGTGTTTAATTTTGATAATTATAAAAATGTTTAAGTTGGTTGGCTTATTTTCTTCGTATATTGTATGTAGTTGACATGGCTACATCTCACCGTCTTTATATTATTGTCGTGTATCATATGGGACAGGCTAATCTCAGCAATTGCTTGCCTGCTCCATCTCCAAAATTCAATTAATTGCTTAAAAAGGAAAACATGTCAATTTGATCGCGGTGGGCAATAAATTATAAAACGTGTGGTAATCTTTGCTTGAATTGAAACCCAAAATAACTTCAGCGCTCACAACAGGTAGTGAAATATATATATATAATACGATAAATAATTAAGTCAATGTATAATGCTTAAGGGTATGCCTACTATGACATGCATGTCAATGTGACATGGATTTTTCGGTCGACCTAATCCTGAAGGCGGTCGACCGAATTGACTAATTTGGGCAGCACGAGAAAACATTGCGGTCGACCTCAATGACCACGTGGTCGACCGCACTTAGTTTAAGTTGTTATTTTCGGTGGAAATCACGCATTAGAGAAAATGACGGCGAATGCTAAATTAGGTCGACCTCACCTTAGACGTGGTCGACCACTTTCGACACGTATAACAGCAACCGCGAACAATCTTCTTCACAAAGGCTCTAAATCGGAAAAAAAAAAACTAATTCAGACTTTTGGTGGCGTTGAAGGGGACTTATATTCGTATTTATAGAGATTTAGGACGTGAATGGGTCAACCCAATTCGTTTTCTTGTCCAATTGTAGAACCTTTTTGCTGTTGGAATCCTTATCCAATGCGGATACGGTGTGCATGCGGTCGACCTCTTACTAATGAGGTCGACCTGATAGGTGCACAATGGTCGGCCTATGAGGTATTTGAGTTGACCTTTCATTCTGTTATACCACCAAAGAGGTCGACCATTTTATGTAGATGGTCGACCGCGTCTCTGAACCTCACATAACTGAATTTGTCAATTCAATCGACCGCCTTGTGGATTAGGTCGACCGAAAAGTCCATATCACGGTGACATACATGTCACCGTAGCAAAATCCAATGCGTAACCACTAAGATTTACGACTGGGGTTAATAACTAATAAGATTTGGAATTTAATGAAGAATTAAATTAGCCAACAAAACTGAACTTGGGGAAGCCGGCAGGAAATTGGCGCGAGGGGAAAAAGGAGATGGCGCCAACAGCTTCCATTGGATCCTTTTGATTATTTTGTTCTCCTACTACTAATACTGCCTCCATATTATATAATCGGTGATTGGATTCTTCCTCTCATCATTCTTTCTATATATTGCCTGTCGGCCCATAAAGAAAGACTAGCATAAAATTGCAACCAGGCCACTGGACCCAAAATCCTTTTCTTTACCAATTCCTGGTTTGTTTTTGCTCTCAACCTCTTCTATATATGATCTTTGAATTTTCTTTTGGAAAAGAGACTCACTGCATGATTGCATTTAAGTATTGACTAGGGTTTGCAGCAAGTGGTGCCTGCCCCTGCCGACAGTATTTGAAGCATGTACTATCAAACCGTAATTCTTATTGGAACCAACCAATCTATAGGGTAAAATAATATCGAAGCCCACCCGTTAGGAACTGAAAACGGTCGGATAGGAAATACCAGATATCAGGATTCGAATGGGAAGTCATTTTTAAAGGTACGAAACTATTCAAGCGCGATTTTAGTACAAAATATTATATCGTTAACTTCTTCGGTATGGTTCACTATCAATTGACATATGGCGCTGGTCCGAGAGTTTGATTTGAGGAAGGGTGTAAAGAAAACCAATTGTTCCCGAACAATTCAAGTTGTTGGGGGTGGAAATGTTCAATTATGAATATCAGATACCACTTACCAACACCCCCATCGCGTCAAATGAAAGCCATCATATACGGGTTTTGAAATTTGCATATGTCCAAATATCGTGTGCTTGATAAATAGAAGTCATTGGAATTCCAACAGAAACGCCACTCGATCACAAAAGCGCCTCTCACATATACCATGTCAAAAACCAATTACTTCCAATAACTCGAATTGTTGAGAAACGTTCAATTATGCCTCGTATAGCAGTAATTCCATGTACCCCACGGCAGAAATTTCTTCTTCTGCATGCATGGCATTAGCATAGCCCACAGGATATTAGGTGGTTGGGGGGATACATGATATTATGTTATTGTCATCGAAATTGTATGGTGTGTGTACAAATGCAATGACTCCGGCCGGCAGTGAAGATCTCAAGTTGGAAGGATGGGAGATCTCTTTCGTATTAATATTTGGTACGTATTTGCATTATAATTAGTATTATTGGAGGGTTTCAAATATTTTATAATTATTTATAAATATTAATGAGGCAGCATATATATAATGATAATGGTGATGTGAGAATGGGAAATTTTGTCTCGAGCCTAATGAACAATAATTGGTGAAATTGGAGGTTAGGCCTCATCAATCAATTCAATAATATATATTATGGAATGGATGGTTCAATGTTCATGAATTTTGCTCTTTACCTAAGCCAACATCGATAGTTTTTTTTCTTTTTCTTCCTTGAAAGTGCCAACTAGGCAAGGCATATGTGTCGGTGGAAGCGTGTCCTTTTCATGTATGGTGGTGGGTTGTGCCAATTATATGATGTTCCATTTCTACCTCCTTCCGCCCCCTCCCTTTTTCTATGGATTTTCTATTCTTCAAAAAAAAAAAAAATTCCAAGACTAGAATAGTGGGGAGAACCCAAAATAATTTGGGCAGATTTGGTAAAGGGCCATAGTTGTTAAACTAATCATGGGTTTTATTGGTACAAAACTATGTGAAAAAGTTACAAACTTTGTCAGTATCCCTAAATCGATTACACGTAATTATGCATATTTTGGACCATATTATTTTAGTTGTTTGAATTCTATAATCATCATATTTTGGAATTTTTAGCTTGATGTTGTACTATGTGTAGCTAATTGGTAATGTGTTTCAGTGGTTATTTGAGGCTTGCAAAGAAGAGGAAACAACAGAAATCACGGTAACAGAGGGATACAGCACGACCAAAGTGTTGGTCGTGAACTTGGAGACTGTTGGACGTAGTCTTGGAGATCATAGCTGGAAGCAAAGATCATGATCGTGATCTTTCCCTTCATCAAAGAACACGACCAAATCAAAGATTACGACTATGATCTCCGACGGTGATATTTCCCGTCCACGCGGGTATAACTATTTGGAGCATATTTTTCACAAAGAAGTCATCCTAGAGGGATGAAAAAGTGTGGTGAAGATGTCGAGAGAGGCATGATTTGAAAGGTTTTTTGAAGGAATATTCATCAATCCAACCCCAAAACTCATCGAAGATTCAAGAAGGGTGGCCAAATCAAGGTAGAGAAAATGGATCTACTAATATGTGTGTCTTCTTCTTTCTCTTTATACACGCTCTCTTTATGTCTACCTTCTTTAGTTGCTTAGGATATTAGCTTTAGTTCTTAGATTTGATTTCAGTTTATATATAGACCTTAATTGTGATATTAACTTTAGCTCTTAGATTTGGTTTCAGTTTGTATGTAGACCTTGATTGTGACTTATTCTTTATATCTATTGATGTTTTATCATGTTATAGTTAGTTGTCATTATTTGTTTTTTTCTAGTTAGATTAGTATAGTTCACATTCAGACCTTTCCACTTAATTGACTAGATAGTAGTTTGAGGTCGAGAGCAGTAGTAGACCTAAAGCACCTGAGGAATACGACCTTGAAGCCACTATACTATATCATTTAACTAAGGTATAATTGACTTGGTAGACAAAGTAGAGTTAAAGGCATTGAGTTTGATTATAACTTGATATCTCACCATATTTTTGGCACCTTTCCCAATGACTTTAGGTTACTATGAAAGAATTAGAGCAAGTACTTTAGTCTTGTATGTGTTTTATTTCTTCTTATACCTTATGTATTCGTTTGTGTTTCTTATTTTAGTATTCTTCCACCACTCTTCTCTTAAAATGGGTGGTTTGTGTTTCTTTGATTTTTTTTCTTGTCGTGTTTGTGTGTTTTCAGTTATGAAAAGATGAATCTCTATGGCAATCACAACAAGTGGGGTACCTTCGACCTTATGGTTGGCACATCCACATGGAGTTTTCAAAGTTCTTCAAGCCGTGTGTTCCAATTTCAAAAACATTCACTCATTTTTTGGGAATTTAGGATCAATTTCTTGCACATTAAGCCAATGAAACACTAGGTTGTGCATATTTGTGATGTTTCAGGTCATAGAGCAAGAATGAGGGCTTAGGAGCAAGTTTCGGGGCATTTGGAGCATTGGCGGAGCTAGGTGAGAAGATGTGGGGTCCATGGATCCCACTTGGAAAATAAATATACCTTAAAAATAATGAAAATTTAAGATAAAGTTAGTAGGTTTTGAACCATGGACCCCATCTTCATAAGATGGTAATTTTACCATTGAGAGAAACATTACATGTTATTAAGTTTGGACCCCACTAAATTATATTTCTAGCTACGCTAATGATTTGGAGAGCGGGCGGGATTTGGACACTGAGAAGGCAATTTACATGGTCTAGGAAGTCTGTTCCCTGACTGTGGATCAGGGCTTTGGAAAATGGACCTCGGACAGAGAATTCCATGGTCTGGTGTGTGCTATTATATGATCGGGGAATAGGAGAGGCTGACTGGGGAATTGAGTTTGAGGCGACTAACCCAAGCGCACCGTTTTGATGTTACACGACCTGGAATCATATTCTCCGACTGTGTAACACGATCGGGGAACATCATAGCTGCTGGTATAAAGAGGATTTTTGGATTTTTCTTCAAGGGAGATTCTTTGGACCAAAAATCGAGCTCAGAGCTTTGTGGAGAGAAAAAGCTACAAAAGATCGCCCAAGTAGCAATTTGGAGCATCTCTGATGACCATTGGATCTAGATTTCCTTCCATTGGAGTGGCAGACAACTACCTGGAGCAGAATTTTACTTCAGCCATCATAACCCGTTGATTTCCACTTCAGCCATCATGTTTCCATCTTACTCCATGGAGTAAACCTCCTCTGTACTTGGGTATGAATAACAATAGCTTTGTATGCTAACAAATCATTGTATGAACCCTTAATTCCTAAATATTGGCATTATTTATGCAATTGATGCATTTTCCAGAATTCATTGAGTCCTTATCACATTCTTTTCGATTTATGCTTTAACCTAAGAGAGATAAAATATGATTAGGTTGATAGAGCATCCTAAATTTGAAGTAGTGAATTGATTCATTTCTCTGTACTGCATTCAAACCCCAGTAGTGGAAGTTTAATTGAATTGCCTTGGTAGTTTATTCCGTTGAGGATAATTTCCCACCTGGTACACTATTCAAGAGGGTTTGGATTACTTCAGTCGAGATTTCAGACTATCTAAGAAGTTTCTGCAGTCCAAATGTCAATGGAAATGAATTAAAGAGTTTCTGCAGTCCTAACTACTGGCTAGGGGCACGCATACTTGAGTGGCTTTTGTATTTGAATCAATCCACATTGTTTAGGTTTTTTTCTTAGTAATATTCACTACAATCAAACACTAGATAACTGCACCAATCACCGAGTAATAGTAATTTTTGGGCCCCAGATTGACATATAAGCTTAGAACCACTATATTGCATCCTAAGTCGTAGTTGCACTTGGCTACTTCTTAGTGTGTTGGTTTTAGCAAGTCAATAAGTCGTCTTTATGATCATTAACCGTACTTCCATGGTTACCAAGTTCCCCACCATTTTAAAAAGAACATATTTCACAACCCATGGAAACTTCCAAGGTGGATCTTTCTATGGAACGTATGATGGTGACGAGTGAGAGAATAATGATGAAAATTGAGGCCAATGAGAGAGCTCTTTCCTCTCTACCTCCAAAGCCAAAAAGAAAATGTGAACTATAATTTGAGAGCTTCATGATTAAAAGTAAGAAAGTACCCTTTGGAGAAGCAAATTCCTCACCTTTCTACTTCTGATTCCAACCCTATACAAGGCTTCGATGAGTCAGCTAAGAGGGTAGAGGATCAAGAAGAGTGCATAAATCTATTTAATAATGATACTCCTTGGATTCACGTTTTTGCTCCTATTCAACAGGAAGATAAAGATGGTGAGGCAAGGAATCGAGATGTTGTGAAGCAGGTAGGGATGTTCAAGCTTTGATTGCAGTGCGATTGAATCGGGCTTGGGGAAAACGGAAAAGAGAAGTGAGCTAGACATACATAAGGTTCTAGGTGAATGTTTGGTCTTACCCAATGACCCTCAAGCTTCGATTCTTCCTTTGGAAATTCTTCTGTTGCATTCTTCCAACACAAAGGCGTTGTTGGAGAAGATGATTAAAGTGTTGGTCAGGTGTCCAGTGTGCTGGGTAGAGAAAGAGACAATGGAACATTTGTTTATTTCTTGATTAGTGGTAGGCTTCCTTTTGGAAGCTGATGGTTTGCAACCCATGCTGTAGGTCTGATGGTAGAGAATTTCACAATTTTTCTATGTCGAGTTTTGGATAGAGACCCATATGCTAAACATATAATCCTGATTCTGACATTACTTTGGCATATATAGAAGGCAAACAACTTGGTGGTGTTTGAGTTTAAACATATTCGTATCTCACTATTGGAACACTCATATAGGTTGCAGGTTCAAGACTGGTTGGGGGTTCTTATATGCGGGGTACAGACCAATGCGGGAGGGGACCAGGGGTCATTGGTAGCTCACCAGGGTATGGTGCAATTATAAAGGGCGACATGTTTCTTTGATGAGGTCGTGTGTAGTGGATCACATGTGACAGTTAGGATAGTTACTTCACATCACCTCCAACCTCAGTTTAAAAACCAAACCATCTGAATAGACCCATAAAAGTCAGGAAGTAGGACTCCTTTTGACCACCAAGAGGATGCTTTATCGAACACCATGTTGCGTGACACATAACAGTTGCTTGTTGTCGGGTCACAACATCTCCATCCTTTTTGTTGGTTTTCATAGCCGACAAAAATGCACCGGACCACTTTTTTCAAACTTGCTTTGATCATGGTTTGGTACAAACACGCAGCACAACCAAATACTGAGAAATGGGTGACATTGGGCTTCAACTTCCATAACTTCTCATAGTGTGACACAAACCCCAACTTAGGCTTAGGTAATCTATTGACGTCTTGACGACATGAGCAAAGTCTTCATACATTCTGTCCAAAACTTAGCAGGAATATTTTTTGCGTGTAGCATACTCCATTTTGTTATGGAGTACTTGGGAAGGTCAACTGACGTAATAGTCGGTACTCCTTGAGAAATTGTGTGAATATGATTGAGGTGTACTCTCCTCCATTGTAGTATGTAGACACTTGATCGTCTAACAGACTTCGCATTCAAAGAGTTCCTTGAACATTTTAAACTTTTCAAATGCCTCTGGTTTTTGTTTAATGAAGTCAACCCGAACATATCTTGAGAAATCATCAATGAAAGTAATCGGGTACTTCATTCCAGACACATATGTTTTCTTCACATGTCTAAACACGTCTGAATGGACAGGTTCTAGAGACAATTTATACTTAAATTTTGAGTCTTCATAGGGTAGCTTATGAGCTTTTCTATACTGGCATCCAACACATACTATAACTTTACATATATCAAGTTGAGTAAGTCTTTTGAGCATGGACTTCTTCATCATCCCTCTAAACTTCTTATAGCCAACTTCTAGACGATCATGCCATAAGCTTGACGTCTCATTCCTTCTTGTCTTGTGAACATAAGCAACTTCTGTCTTTGCATGATCGGATAAGAAGTTGGTTGTTAGCTTTGATACACCTTCACATCTCTAGGACCAAATACCACATAACTGCCAGATGCTGTCAGTTGTGATATTGACATCAGATTCTTTCACATTCCAGGGACGTGGTCATTGGCGGAGGAAGGTGGAGAGGAGTGGGGTCCTAGGACCCCACTCGACAAAAATGGGACAACATTTGTTATACACAAATCCCTTCTTTTTAAGGTCTAGTTAGGAATTTCCAAGTAATCTACTTCTCATACTATTCTCATCCACGTTCCATAAAAATTCATTGCAAGCTATCTCAACTTTTTTACAGGTTCCCCTGTGGGGGGATTCCGATCAACTATCTTGGAGTCACATTTTTTTAGGCAAGCTTAACTCTCGAGATTGTCAGGTGCTTGTTGATAAAATTACAAAAAGATTGAGATGTTGGTGGGACAAGCTATTGAGTTATGCAAGTAAAATTCAGTTAGTTTCTTCAGTTATAACAAGTATCTGTTAGTTTTGTATGAATTTGTTTTTACTGCTACAGAATGTTTTAAAATAAGTTGAGATAGCTTGTAATGAAGTTTTATGGAATGTGGATGAGAATAGTATGAAAAGTAGATTGCTTGGAAATTCCTAACTAGACCTTAAAAAGAAGGGATTTGTGTATAAGGAATTTTGTTTCTGGATGAATTTGTTTTTACCGCCACAGAATGTTTTAAAATAAGTTGAGATAGCTTGCAATGAATTTTTATGGAACGTGGATGAGAATAGTATGAGAACTAGATTACTTGGAAATTCCTAACTAGACCTTAAAAAGAAGGGATTTGTGTATAACAAATTTTGTTTCTGGACCTTTATTCGATTTTTCGGTTCTTGGCTGAACCAACCAGTAGGTCCTTCGACCCTCAAAGCAATACGGTATGTTGCTTCTACGTTGTTCAACTAACACTCAAAGCTTGTATTATATACTTTTAAGAAATGTATGAGACAGTTTCTCTGAAGCTGGTTCAATTTGGATGGCCTAGATAAAAAAAAATTATATTAATGGGTAGTTCATTTTGAGATGTAGCATCGAACTCAGTATCATCTTGGATTGGAAACAATTCTACCGTATAGGGAGACTGCAAAACCTTCCATTGGTGGTAGTGACAGTAATCTCACCTGGAATGGGGTGTCAAGGAAGAAGTATAGGTACTACTTAACGGATTCTAAACTAGAACCTCTAGATTCAAGACTGGTGGTATTACCACTAGACCAAGCTCTTGTTCCACCATGATTTGTTTGTTTGAATCGTGAATACTTCATTGTTACTTGTTATCACGTCACGTCTTTACAATGTTATACAAGTTTGGTTCGAGCATTAGAATCGCGTTGAATGAGATGTTGCCGGCGATATAGAATATGTCTCTATCATGTGTGCATCGACTTATACATGCTTGTGTTTGGTTTGATGCATTGATTAAGCAAGAGATAACAAGAAGGGACAAGAAACATTAGGAGAAAACTTGAGCTCCAGGATAGCCTCTATTCACAACATTTGTTGGGGATCAAACAATCTGTTCTTGTTTGTGTGGATTTGACTTCTATGCATTGTCGTTCGTTTGGTGATAGAATCCCATAACATCATGGAGAGGTAACAATGGTGAAGTTTTGCGATTAGGCACGTTTAGTCCTATACTTGTTTTATGTTTGTCCTGGACCGAATTCATGCCCTAACCTTCAGGAATTGTGTGATGAGTTAGAAGCCATAGAGCAAAAATATACACTTGTCACAAAATGAGGGAACTCCGAGCATGCATACCTTCATTATTCATAACTTGACCGTTCTTTGATCATAACACAACAATCCGGTTACAATTTAAGGCTACAAATTGGTGTATGACATTTCTCAACCCACAAAATTCAGGAGGTACATCCAGCACTCTATCTAACCCAGATAAAGGAACAATCCAAACTACGAGAGGACAGCCATCACATCCGAAGCCCTAAGGGCAATGTAGTTGGAACCATCAGTGCCCTTGAAGTCATTCCCTGCATACTTGGAGTACAACACAGTGTTTCCTGGGGAGATAGACAGAGGCTTCGTGTTACCTTCCTCGTCCAGAGGTCCAGGTCCAACTGCTATCACCTGTTTAATCAAATGCAAGTAAGGATCTTAAGCCACAAGCATAATCTATCAAATCACAGGCACACAGCGTTTCTACTACTAACCGAGCCAATGGAAGGCTTCTCTTTGGATGCCTCTGTGAGCAACAAACCCCCAGCAGTTTTCTCTTCAGCCACAGCAACCTGGCACCAAGAACATTGAGATGAAATTACAAAGTGGCTCTTCGGCTTTGAAGGCATCACTATAGAAAGGACCGGTATCTCAAATGTCAATTGTAATTGCTTCTGAAACAATTACACAATATAATTGGGGCCAATACGACCACAGTTAGCGCATTTATCAAAATATATAGGTGGAGAATTTCACCTTGATGAAAACTCTATCATTGAGGGGCTTGAGGTCCTTGATGTCTTCTGTCTCAAGAATACCGACAATGTCGTCTTCCTTCAGTATCAGATGGCTTTCACCATCGAATTCAACCTCAGTCCCAGCGTACTTGGAATAGACAACCTTGGCACCAGTCTAAACAAGGCAACCACCAAGTTAGTTATACTCTAAACTCCTAGGACACAGCATAGACCAGGTAAAGTAGGAATGAAAAAAAGGGAAAGCTTCTACCTTGACACTAATGTCCAAGGTTTTGCTACTAATTGACTTGCCCTCTCCAACAGCAACAACCTCACCTCCTTGAGGCTTTGACTGTGCTGAAGAGGGGAGCAAAATCCCACCACCAGTTTTCTCCTCCACAGTCTTTATCTTCACCAACACTCTGTCACCCAGGGGCTTAATCGACGTATACTGAAAAATCAAGGAATTAAACATTACCATATTTGCAATAACAGAAAAAGGAACCACCTAATTCCCTGGTTAAGTGATTCAACCATAGCCAAATCAGAGTGATATTGAAACCAGAATTCAATTCAAAACGAGGTCATTTTTCCTACATTATGGTTTCTTTCAACATGACCAACAGGAAACAAGGCGATAATCAGAATAATTGGAACCACCAATTCCTTACATAGACATCAATAATCCAAAACGTTAGCCATGCGAGTTACCTTTGGGGCGACGACAGTGGCAGCTTGGACAACCAATCCCCGGAAAGAACGTTGGGACAAGCCACCGGCCTTCAATGTCCCGAAAGATGCAAACTTTACCGCGGAAGGTTTTAGGCCTTCGAAGGAAACCAAGTTCCTGGCCGAAACCGAGATGGAAGATGCTGTGAGCTGAGAGGCCGCCATTACTATGCTTTCCTGAATCACATAACAGCAAAATCCCATCAGGACTTCGCATCCGAAATGTAAACCATGATGGTACAATTAACAAGAGGAAGATGTTACGTTACCTGAAAACTGCAGTGACTGGTTTGCAAAGAGTAGAGAGGGTTAGGTGGGCGGATTGAGGAGAAGATAAAACCCTAGTTTAGCTTTCACAGTGAAGAGAGCTGAGAGATGGGTTTTAATTTTGATGATGAGACGATAAGAGGAGACTTCTAGAACTTGGTTTTGGGCGATTTCTCTAAACCGCCGGCTGTACGGAAGCTCTCCTAGAAAACGGGCTGGTCGTCTGGTGGAAGAGATGGGCTGGAGCAGTCGGATCAGGATCCGCATCGGCAGAGTTAAAAAAGCCCATCTGCATGAAGACGGAAGGAGTGAAACTAAAAGCAACTGCTGCATGCACTATTCCTTGTAGGGCTCTCGATGCTGTTGGATCTTTTATTTGGGCTCTTGGTAAGAATGGGCCGTCCAGGTTGGATGTCTCAACTCTCAAGAGTCAACATCCCTTCAACACATTTAACTGTAATAGAATTAGTGATGGCAATTGAATCTGTTTCAAAGGTATTACCCGACTTGGCCTGTAATGGAACGGGTATTACCCGTCTCGCAGTATCATGGGGCGGGATATGGATTCCCACTTTCGACACGTCATATCCTGTTATTGGCTCATCTTTATCTCAATTTTTCAACTAGTTAGACTCAATTGCCCATTTTATTGTTAATTTTTTTCAGCCATAAAGTGTTTTACCCTTTATTTTATCGTGAAATGTAAAATTATGCGTGTATTTATTTTTTCAAAAGTGGGTCAATCTGCCCCACCCTATAAATGTGCGGTATTATCAGCCCCGACCCGCAGTAGTGTAGGGGCATGGGTATTGAGGTACCTACCTACCTGCCACCCCCTCCCCCGCCTCATTGCCATCACTAAATGGAATGAATGGATTATAATGGAAAAGAGAGATGGTTTTGGTAAATTTTGAGTTTCTATAATGAGGGTTTTGAGGCTTGTTTGCTTGAGTCATCATTCCCTAAGAAAAAATTCATGAGTCATTTTGTCAACACTAAAGTCTCAAATGACTCTCTCGAGTCATTTTCAAATGTTTCATCTGTCCTCTCCATTAATCATTTTCTATGACTCGTTATTTAGTCCAAAATTTTCAACTATATCATTTTCTCTTTTTTTTAAAACTCATGTATGTCCTCCCCTTTTAATTATTTGTTTTCCATTTCGTTGCTTTGTCCCCTCTCAGAATTATTTGTTTCTTTCTCCAAAATTTCACAAGCGATGAAGATGGTCATCTACTTAGTGGTGTATCTTTTTCGCTCACAAACAGTCATTTGCAATTAGCCTAAAATTTGAAACTTATGGAGGAGTTATTTTTTATAAAGAAAGTTAGCATAAAATTATCATTTAAAATTAGAAAGTATTACCATACATGTCACTTATCCATAAAAATGTTTTGTTTATGTTGTTGGTTTTATTAGAATAGAAAACAAGATAGTGAAACATATTGAATGTAAGGGTCAAATTGTAACATTGTACAAATTACTCATTTAAAAACTTTTAAACAAAGAATAGATTTGTAAATGTCTACAATCCCAAATATTTATATTCGAGCAAATGACTCATTTTGTAAATGAATCATGCAAAAGACCCCTGGTAAATAACTAAATATTGAGTTTTTGGAAAATTATAGATTTATATATATATAATGAATTTGTTGTCATTATGGATTTGAAAGAGTCTATTGTTTGCTTATTGAATTTGATTATGGACTTTCTTGATTAGATCATGGATTTATGACCATGTCACGAATCCCACTTCTTGACATGAAATTTGCTAGTCCACGGGACCACGAATTTAGACCGTCAAAGTCCATGAACCTCGTGATTTTGATCCTCAGCCATCTTCAAACAAACAATAGTTTTGTGCAAAGTCCACAATAAAATGATTCGATACCAAATTCATCATCATGTAAAAGTTAACCACAAGCACTAATGAATGATGCCAAATATTTGATGCAGAAGTTGTCTTTCCTAAAGTGGATAAACAACTCATTTCGTACCAAAGCAAGAAAGACCAGAGTCAATGAGTATACACCACACTAGTACTGGTCATCCTAGCCCTAAACTATGGCTAGCTCACTTTGGTTTAGCAATATAATAGCCACATATATAAAATAGGATGTACAAATAAATTACTTTTGAATGTCTCATTCTCTAAAGAAGCAAAGAGAAATGAGGACCAATCTTTTGAATTCTTTTGATAAGAGTAAAATGAGTAAGTTGTAAATTAATGATAGTAAACAGCATCTTTTACCTTTTCTTAAAGGGTCATTATCATCATCACAGAATTGGTAATTTCCCGAATGGTCAAACTCTGACGCGCACGCACGCACGACCAATGCTCGCCATTTTGGCTCGACTCCCATTCGACTCGACGTGCGGTTATTGATTCCATTGCCGCACACAAGACACCAAATCCCCAAACTGCCAGTGGAATGGCAGGGAGGGTTTTTTTTTTTATTATTATCAAAGATAATCATTATATTGATTGATAAAAGATCGCTACATTCGGGAATGTATCTATGTCATAAAATTATAAAAGCGACACGCAGTTGGTACAAAGTGAGGATCTTTCTAGCCACCGAATGGACTACCCTATTGCTACTCTGTCCTACAAATCGCACCTTCAGCCCTTGGTTTGCCGCCAGTAGATTCTGAACCTCTTGAAACACAACACCAGCTCTATTGTCCGCAACCGAACCGCTATTCAGCTTGTCAATCACGACCTTGGCATCTCCCTCAAATTGCACTTCCAAGAGCCCCCTTCCCAGACACCACCGGATTGCCTCTCGGAGGACCAGTAGCTCCACCACCTTGGGATCATCAATCACTGCGAATTGGACACCTCGAGTCGAACTGACTACCCCGTCCTGCCTCCTAATAATCATCCCACCTGCTGAATGAGACCCCATCCTGATTGCCCCGTCCCACATACAGATGACAACGCTCGTGGGATGGGTCGGCGAATGGGATTCATGTCGGATAGGGCATGCACAGAAGTATCTCGCGGCACAACATACCACTCCTGACACCGCTGATTCTATTGACGAACCAACGCGGGATCCCAAATTGCTTGCCCTCAAAAACAATCCAATGGGAGGGAGGGTTTGCAGAATAAGAATAAATAGAATATGATAACAACAACTGCTGCTACTACTATGGGTTTTGAGTTTTGACATACTTATCTGTTTGACTAATTGTTGAATCAGAAAGTCAAAAATCCACATCAGATTCATTACTCGCACATCTCCACGCCACTCTCACTATCTCCTTCCACCCTCATTTCTCTTATGAATGAGTAGTGCATGGTTTTATGGAGATTTGGGTCGAGTTTGGATTTTGTGATGGAGGAGAAAATTATCACATTCAGCCAAAACATGTATTTACGAGTGGGTTGAGTGATCGTGGATGATGGGTGGTTGTGCGGGTTCTGTAGGATTACAACATACATTTTAAAAGATCACACAATCCAAAGTGTTTTATAGCAATTTAAAGAACGAACAAATAAGAGCCAATTATTGGACGATTAGACGACACAAACGAACAAGAGCTAACTAATTGAATGCTTAGTCAAACCAACACATAAATAAAATCATAGCTACATACGATTACCTAATTATGTCTAATCTTCGAAGCACCGATCATTGTTTGTCCTTTGGAAAAACAAAATTTTAGGTTTATAGGACTTTGAATTGAAATGATGGACGGTAGAATGTAATGTATATATAGTTTCTGGCCATGGAAAATAAATTGACTTTGCAATCATTCTTAGTAACTATAATATTGACAAAATAAAATCATAGCTACATACAATTACCTAATTATGTCTAATCTTCGAAGCACCGATCATTGTTTGTTCTTTGGAAAAACAAAATTTTAGGTTTACAGGACTTTGAATTGAAATGACGGACGGTAGAATGTAATGTATATATAGTTTATGGCCATGGAAAATAAATTGACTTTGCAATCATTCTTAGTAACTATAATACTGACAAGATATTCATTCAAAATGAGGAATGAAGGACTAGTAGAGATATTGGGAGATCTTTTGATAAGAGGATATTCTTTGTGACTATGAGTTTTTGATGGTTTTATTATTTGTTAAGTAGAGACTAGTATTTTTGCTAGTTTGGGGTTGAAAGGTTGGGTGGATCGTTGATCAGCTACAGTCCATCCACACCTAAATTTTTAGTGGATCCCTTATTTTAGGAAATTATGGGTGAATTTAGGTGGATTCGTGAGCTCAACCACTCAGTTCTCATTCCCACTTTTTGTAGTAAGAAAGTACATCATCATCCCTTAATCCTTTCAAGAATGATAATGAGTTGATTTATTGGATAATTTGACTAAAATGACATAATTCATATGGGCATTTGAATCGGATTTAAATGAACTCATATACTCTTAATGATTTAAGGTTTAAATGGAGTTCAATTTGGGTAAACTCATTTAGGTTGGACCTATTAAATGTATCATTTCAGTCTAGATGATTGTATCCACAAAAATCCAAAATGGACAATCTCATTACTTGCTCTTTTTTTTTAGGAAGACGGACGTCAAAGCGTCCTAATTCATATTAATAATAGAACGATCCATGGAGATTTCCATGGTATCATACAAGATCCGGTCACACATAATCAGATTGTACACATCGAAGGGATGTTACCAAAAGGGGCATCATGGCCCTTGCAAGCCAAGTAATCGGCTGCGAAGTTGCCTTCTCTATACACATGGGACACAGACACTTCCCAATCAAAATCAAAAAGTCTTCCAATCCTAGCAGCAATCAAACCATGCTTATGATCAATGTCTTTGTGGTTCTTAATGATGTTGATAGCAATCGAAGAATCCAGCCTTAGCTCCACTCTGCGGAAGCCTTTCTCCCAAGCTCGAAGGAGGCCGATCTCTTCCCCTTTCAGCTCTGCCATGGTGATCGTGCAGCTCCCCAAGTTGCAGACGAACGCATCAAGACACCTCCCCAAGTGGTCCCGGATAAGTCCCCCTGGTGATGCAGCTCATGAGCTTGGAAGAACAGACCCATCCGTTTGAATTTGTATCCAGCCTCCCGGGGTGGTTTCCACGCAATGGAGGCAGGGATGTGCTGAATCTGTGGCTGCAGGAGGCATCTTTCGTCGTTGTTCTTTGCCTGTTGGTAGACATTAACCCACGAACAAATTCTACTAATAAGGGCTGCTTCGGAGTACTTCTTCCCTTCCATAACTTCTTCGTTTCTTTGTTTCCAGATCAGCCAGCAGGCTATCCCAAACTCGATCCCTCTTTCCTCTTTCTTGAGATTGTCCATCATCCGTTGCTTGAAGTTTCTCAGGTCCTGTGGTTGATGGTCAATCTTCGAAAATCGCCTAGCTCCCTCTGTCTTCCTGCAGTGCCTGATTATGTGTTCCGTTGTCTCGATCTCGCCTTCACAAGCTTTGCAGTTTGCATCTGTTGACATGTTCCTCTTAGCTCTTTCATGGTTGGTGGGAAGCCTGTTGTGCAAAACCAGCCAAAGAAAGTGATTCACTCTTCTTGGACCCTTCAATCGCCACAGCTCTTTCCAGTCAGGTAGAGGTTCCTTCCCATCTCATTCGCTGCGAGGTAGGCATATTTGAATCTGAACCTACCATCTCTTTCCAGGCCCCAAATCGTGGTGTCTTCTCCCAAGTCATGCGCTGGTGTCTCCATTCCTGCAATACAACAGAGGAAGTCATTAGGCAGGATATCATGGAGATGACTCCAATCCCACTCACCTCGATCATCAGTCATGTCAGCAACTGTCTTATACAACCCGATACACACATTAAATGTTAGTGTTTCCTCATTTGTTTTTGTTTCAAAACAAAGTAAAGACAAAAAACTGCATTTCAATTGAGTATTCATTTTTTTAGTATCAATAAAGTTAGATCCAAACCTAATTTGAGTTTGACTCATAATAAATTAAATTTTTAAAAAATTGGAGTTTTTTTTTGTCATCCCCACTTTCAGACTCTTCTGGTCTATTTATAGTTTATACTATCAACACCACCTAGGCACCCACCAAAAATTTCCTATTTTTTATTTTTTTAAACGGAAAGTCGAAAACCAATATATTATCTAAAATATGAATATTATCATTCTTATATTATCATTATTATTTTTATCAAATTTATAGATTAAATCGCATAAAATTTGTCTGCTTCCTCCCTCAGTTTTTTAAATGTCATTATCTTTCCCTTAACATTATTATTTTTTTATTATTATATTTTCTTCCCCACTCTCAATCCGCCACTTAGTAACCGAAAGCAATGGCTTTTGTGTTAACTTTTTTTTTTTTTTTTTGACAAAAGATAATCATATATTGATCAAAAAAGACAGTTACATCCTGGAATACAGCCAGGTCCGGAAATCAAAAGAACGACTCATAGCCGGGTACAAAGAGAGGGCCTTTCTAGCCACCAAATAGGCTACCCTATTGTTACGCCGACCTACAAATCTAACACTAAAACCAGGATTATCGCCAAAAACCTGAATTAGCTCCTCCAACACCGCTCCAAAACGACTATCATGAGCATCCGCCTGATTAATTTTATCAATGATAACTTGCGCATCCCCTTCAAAGGCTACCTCCGCAAAACCAAGCGACTGACACCAGAGCACTGCCTCACGAAGCGTCACCAGCTCTACTATCAAGGGGTCATCAAAGCACGGGAACTGAACCCCCCGGGCCAAGACAACCGCACGATCCGGGGACAAAAGCACCACACCCCCAGCCGAATGCGATCCAGCCCGAACCGCCCCGTCCCATCGACACACAACCCCGTCCACCCTGTCCTGAACCAAGTGAGGTACCACCAGGCGGCCAGGGACCCTATCCACCGGCAGCCGTACCCACTCATCATACTGTTGTTGAAATTGACGTATGAGGGCCGGAAATCCAAACTGCTTGCCCTCAAAGACAACCCAGTTCCGTGATCGCCAGATCCGCCACAGGATGGAAACAACCGCCATGATAATTGTTGGTTGGTGAATCACCGCCAGCAGCCGCTTTAGGAACAACGGGAAAGTATGGCGAGGAAGACCTTCCCCTAAGTGAGCCAGCCCTGAATAGTCCCACAGGGCCCGCGCTACTGGGCAGTCAAGAAAAAGATGTTCCATGGTTTCAGCACTCGCCCAACACACAGGGCATCTGGGATGCACCGGAACCCCTTTTTCAATAAGGGCCTCAGTAGTAGGCAGAAGCCGATTAAGAATCTGCCAAAGGAAAACCTTCAACTTAGGAGGAATTTTCGCTTCCCAAACTCGAATCCAACTCGCCCTATCCATCCAACTGACCACTGACCTCCACCCCCCCTATGGCTTTTGTGTTAACTTACATAAACTCTTTTTAATTAATTTCGGATGCTGCTTTCCGTGAGTCCAAGGGAGCAAGTGTTGTATTACTACCATCGCAGCACCAATATTTTTTTTTCTTTCTTTTTTTACAAAAGATAATCAAATAGATTCAAGAATCAATAGTTACATCCCGAAAACCAGTCAGGCCTGAAAATCAAAGAAATGACACGTAGCCGGATACAGACAGGGCTTTCCTAGCCACCAAGTGGACTACCCTATTGTTACTCCGACCTACAAACCGTACACAAAACCCAGAATGGACAGCAAAAAGATTGATAACTTTCTGAAGAATCGCTCCCATCTGGCTATCCCTTGCGTCCGCCCGATTGAGTTTATCAATAATGACTTTGGCGTCGCCTTCAAATTGCATCTCCGTAAATCCCAAGTGCAGGCACCACCGAATGGCCTCCCGAAGCACCAGAAGCTCGACAACCAGAGGAACATCCATGCTTGGAAACTGCACTCCTTTAGCCAAAACAGGATCCCCATTACCATAGGGATGGCAATTTCGACCTGACCCGTTTTACCCGACCTGTTTGACCTGTTTTGGGGCAGGTCCGACCCGCCCCGTAGGCGGGGCGGGGCGGGCATGGGTAGTCTTATCGACCCGACCTGCCCTGACCCGCCCCATTCTTGACCCGTTCTTATCTAAATTACATGAAATTTTAGTCAAATTACTTTGAATTTTCCTTTTATTGCATCATATTTTAGCTATAATAAAGTTGTAAATTAGTGAAAACCTCAATTTCTCCAATAATTTAACTACAATTGTCATAATATTGTTTGTTTTCTTAGTTTTATAATAAAAATAACGAATATTTCTAATATTTTTCATATAAATTGCATACCCATTGGATCGACCTGCCCCGACCCGTGACCCGTGATCAATTACCCGACCTGGACCCGCCCTGCCATGGGGCGGGTCTGGGTACCAAGAAACCCGCCCCGGACCTGCCCCATTGCCATTCCTACATTACCATCCCCGCCGAATGAGAACCACACCTGATAGCCCCAGCCCACCTACAAGAAGCCAGATATGGCAATCACAAATATCAGTTGCTACTATGAAAGATCCATCCTAGAAACTAACTTTAATCCCTGAGTATTATGATTGTCAAGTGATTACGATAAATGGAAAGGGTAGAAGCAGATGAAGAGGAAGACGAAGGCAACAAGCATCTCAATCCCCTTTTCACTTGCACGTGGTAACTTACTTTGAAATACCAGACGGGTAAAATTCTGGACTCTGTTTTTCACTCTGTTTTTTTTTTTTTTTGTTTACCTTTTCAAACCTTTCTTTCCTCCACCCAACAATCAGCATCCCTCTCCCCTGTTTTGCCTGCCTTAATTTGTTCATTTCCTCATCACACATACACAGGGCAACAAGAACAAGCCGATTCATTTATGGCCGACCACCAAGACCAAATTCAATTCATGAACAAATTATAAAATTTAAAACCAATTAAAGGGTTGGTTTTCTCCGATTCCTTCTTGACACCAGGCTTTCGATTACAGGTGTTGAAAATTTGAGGAAAAAAATGAAACCTCCAATCGGGTAAAAACTTAGCAAATAAGATGAAGTAACCATTTTTAGCATTAGCAAGGAGTTTGATTATAAAAAAAAAAAACAGAGCAGAACGAAGAAGCAAAACAAAAATGGATTGATAGATTCAACCCATTCCTCCCGATTTTCCCCAATTTTCATCTCTCAATTTCCCATTTTTCAATTGGGGGGGCGTTTTCTTCTACTTAAAACCCACCCCCGATTTTACAATTCTTTATGCTTGGATGAAGCTTCTGCGGCGGCGGCGGCGGCGACAGAGGGGATTCCGTTCTCCTCCCGCTGCGACGGGCTCCTCCAGAACCCGGTGTCGTAGAAAGTCTCCCACATCTCCTTCTCCAGCTTCATCATCTCCTCCCCGCCTCCGCCGCCGGAGCGGAGCTTCCTGAGGACGTCGCCGTCGTCGGCGTCGTCGAAGTCCTCCATGTGCATCCCCATCATCATCTGCAGGTCGAACGACTGCGGGTCGCCGTGGATCGGGTGGATCTGGACCTCGGTGTTGTCGCAGCCGCACTGGCAGCGGCGGGCGCGCGGGAGGAGGAGCCCCTTCTTCATCAGGTGCTGCCGCCGCTTCCGCCGCAGGGCCTTCCGGCAGAGCCCCACGGGGACCTTGTAGATTGTGAGGAAGAGGAGGTTCGCCAGGCCGCAGGGGCAGCAGCAGGCGATCGCCGCGCACTCCGCCGTCGTGCCACCGGCCAGCTCCCCGAACCTCCCGCTGCAGCACGACGCCTCGGAGGCGGAGTAGCTCCGCCGGTGGCGCGGCGGGAGGAACGTGTCCCGACGGGCTATCGTCGGAGAGGACGGCCGGATTAGGACCAGCGACGGCTCCCTCGCCGTCAGCACGCGCCGCGTGCTGCCGTTGCTGTCGATGTCGAAGATCATTTTTGGGTTTTTAATTTTTTTTTTTAATTGGGTATTGGATTCTCCCCCTTCTTCTCCCGGATTCGTGATTGGCGAGATTAGAGGCAGAGCTCCTCCTCCATTTTCCAGGAAGGCGGTGCTCGGCGGCGGAAGAAGAAGAAGAAGGAAGAAAGGGGGGTTTTGTTGTGTGTTGGCCGTGCAGAGATTGATAACACCGGCGAAATGGAGGTGGGGAGATCGGGAGGTTGGATTATAGAATGAAAGAATCTAATTCTAAACGAGAAGGAAGGAGTTTGATTGAGGGAGAGAAGGTCAAATATGGATCGACCGAATTTCGCGGAGTTCCAGTGTTTTTTTTTTTTTGTTGTTCTTTCTTCTTCCTTTCTCTCAGTCTTTGGTAAAAGAATGGTGAGGGTGGGAGGGACTTTTTCCTGCCGAGCATTCATAGGTCTATTTTCTGCCTCTCCTGGAATTTATTAATAGCTAATAGGCCAGTAGTAGTCTACTGTATATTGGTAAATAATAATAATACTTACCGGAGAAATTTTATAATGCTATATAGTATTGGTGCTATAGGGTTTTGCCTTTATGGTACAACTTAAAATTGTACATTTATATTATTGTACAACTTCAAATTGTACCTATACTTTTTGTACAAATTCTTTTATGGTACAACTTGAACTTGTACCTTTATGTGATGGTACAACTTCAAGTTGTAAAGTTGTACCATAACATAATGGTACAAATTGCTTTATGGTACAACCTAAACTTATACATTTAATGTTATGGTACAACTTTAAGTTGTACATTAAAGCACCAATACTATATAGCATAGTAGAAGTGCTCTACTTACCCACAGTTTTTTGGTTTCTTTTTGTTTCCCACATGATATAAAATGGTAAGTTGTTAAGTACAAACTTACCTTGCAAAAGATTTGTTTATTCTTCCATTTATAGGGGTTTTTTTTCCAACGAGACGGATATGTATTGAGTAATAATAATCGGGCGAGCTTATTCGGATTGACGTTGAAATGATTCATTTGATGATAATCGAGTCGGACAGTCTGTTATTGAAAATTATGAACCTCGCAACAAAATAGCGTAATCTGACCGTCCGACCTGACGCAAAAATAATATTAGTTATAGACAAAATATATTGGGGTTTCAATAATCAAAACTTCGTGTAAAACTGAACAAAAACATATAATTTTTTTTTATATTGTGACTTGGAGAAAACAATTTCTGTTTTTGGCAATCGGGAAATCCCTTTCGACAAACAGTTGATCAGATGACGCACTTACCTTCTACCTACACTAAAAAAAAACATAATGGACAATAATGCGAAATTGTTTTGTGGTAAGATTTATGGAAGTTGAAGGTGATAGAATTGTATTAGAACAATACCATACTTTCAAGCCTCTTCATAACACACAATCACAAGACAGGTGTTCCACCACAATACAATTATAGCATCACAAACATAAGCATAAGTAGAATTTGAATGAAAGATGAAAATCTATAGAGAGCAACTCAAATCTAAGAAACAAACACATAAAAGCAGTAGGTTTAGGAAAATTACAGGTTATTGCTTAATGGCTCAAGCCCACAATTTACAGAACATATCACCCGGGATACTTCACTTCTCTTTAAGCTATCTATCATTTAATCCCACTGCTGAAATACTCAAATAACACCCAAAAACCCCTATAAAAAATGCCAAAAAAATGCACAAACAATTCCAAAAACTATCGTAAACCAGGAATCGCCCGAATAGCAAATAATAACAAAAACCCATGTGTTTTTAACAAATAGTCCATTGTGAAAGGTCCAACGATAGATCCCACGACGCCCAACCTTGTTAGTCTTACCGTTTTGACTGTGAGGAAGATAACAAAATTGGTGGTGTGGACACGTGGAGGTTAAAGCAGTAAGCAGGCCGCCCGTGTGGTCGGAACGACAAAGCACCAGCCGAAAGTGATGGCCGAGTCATCAATTTGGAAGACACTTATCCAAATCTAACAATCTCATCATCTTATTAGGCACTTATTATTTAAGGACTCCCCCCCCTAATCGTGATTTTCTTCTCTTATTACTTCTCTCCATTTAAGTATGATGACGATAAAAATGCAAAATTGGATGGATAATCATTCCTTTTTTTGATGTTCTCAAGTGTAATTAATATATGCATAATTTAATTCTAATTCTTATTATTTTGTTGTTATAAGTGTCTCGTAGCTCTCATGTATCTCCGGGCGTTCTTGCTCGATGGTAAGCTTGTTGGGTGGGAACATGTGCTCCAAGGAAATCCGCTTCCGTTGGTGCTGCTAGCGATTGCGATGGGCACACTTCTTGCTCATGCCCATAACGACCACATTCAAAGCAAATCTTGCGTAAGGCCTCATACTCAACTCGACGTGTTGTCCTTTTCAGACGATATTTGCATATCAAAGGTTTCGCCAAGTTAACTTCGCCTTGTGGCCTCATCCATCTTGATAAACCTTCCCAGCGAGTTTCCTATACTCCTCAAAAAGTTCCTAATCGTAGTAGTCCATTGGTAACTTAGGCAATCGTGCAACCTAATATATATACATATTAAAATAAAAGCAACTAATTACAAATAAGAAAGATGTTATATGTATAGGATTAATGTCATGTGCATTAATTTAATAATAGTTATTATTTAATTGTGAGTTGTTGGGGGTGGGATTATGACGTGATTAATGGGAATTTGTGGGTTAGTGGTTATCTATAATGAAGCGACTTTAGTTAGTGCTGGTTGTTTCGGGTGTTTGCCGTTGGCGGTTCAGTAGAATATTAGTGTAGTTTTATTTGGATTTGTGTTTGAACTTTGTTTTGGCCTTTTCATTGTAGGTTTGAAAAAAGTATTTGGTTTTTTGTTTGGGATTAGAAGAAGAGTTCTATAAATAATTAAATACTCTTCATCTCCCTAATCTGTGGTAAGGTCAGTCAGGTTAGTTTGTTTGGTTTGGCCGTTCGGAATTTGGTTTGTAACATGTACTCTCCTCAAATCAGTGAAATTTGTTCTCCCTTGCTGTGGATTAGCTAGCACATATTGTGTTAGTGAACCACGTTTAAATTTATGTTCGTTCATGTTGATTTGGATTATCAATTGCACGCTTTTGTTCTGACAAGTGGTATCACAGCCTGGTTCGGCGGATCCGGGGCGGTGGACGTCAGTTCGGTGGGACCCTCATTCGGTGATCTCGGGATTTGAGATCTGCGATCCAGGAAACAGGTAAAGTCCTTGTACCGAGAAGCCCATCAATACAAAGCGTCTGGCGGATCAAGATAATCACTGAGAAGAGGACGCGAAACTCGTGGTTCTTGGCTTGAGGGGAGGATTGTTATGGGACGAGCTCGATCGAGCTCGAGATTGAGATAATCAACCTCTTTGTTCAATGTACTCAAACATTAAACAAGAGTCTTACTTGTCAACTAGAGGTCTTGATCCAACTTAGGAGGTCAAAGCCCTGTACTCGACATTAAACAAGAGTCTTACTTGTCAACTAGAGGTCTTGATCCAACCTAGGAGATCAGAGCCCAGAAGTCCATTACGAAGCATTAATTGTCAACTTTGCAGTTCAAATCGAGCATTTTAATACCAAGACTACTCAAATCATCATTACCCTCTTGAATAACTTTAAAATTAAGTGGTCAATAAGCTAAATGATGGGGGCATTCTTACTCATAAATCACAATCACAACCACCTTTCTGTTGTTTGCCCAACAATAGGCGAAAGATTGACGAGGAGAAGCCAAAGAAGGAAAGAAACAAAGGGTAAAACAGGGTGGGCTTTGAGACCAATGGGCACAAGAAAAGGACCACAGTAGAGTGAGTGAGTGAGTGACATTATACACAATCATAATAATAACCAATCTGAAGGCAGGCAGAAGCAGAAGCAGTAGGTGTCTCTTTCTACAAACCCAAACATTCCATGTGAGAAGTTCCCATTTCCCTGCCAAGTTCTCGTTTCTATCTTCTTAAGCGTCTCACTACTCAATGATATATATATCCATCCATGTACGATCCAGGCTTCTTTCTTTTCCAACTCTCAGATCATTGAAATATCGTACCGGAGGTTGTGTCGGAAAAGTTAACGATAGGGTATTTTATGCTAAAATCATGGTTTGAAATAGTTCAACCGCTTCATACCACTAATACCGCCTACTGATTCAACTTTCAGTGGAAAAAAATTCTGATCGAACCGCTAGTACGATATGGTGTTTCAATCTTTTTTTCACTACATGTGAGGCTAGTGGCAGTTTTTGTGTCCCATGGACGACATAATTGTTTCTTTGTGTTGACCGGCATTGATGAGTTGCTGTAGGCTGTAGCCCATCGAGCAACTACAGCCCAAACTTACAATATGCCTTTTCATGGAACTTGCCCCCTTGCTTTGCTTTGCTTTGCTTTGCATGAGAATGACTCGTTACTCATTTAACACTTCAAAACACTATTCAACTTCCAACCCAAATAAAGGATAACTGTTAATATCTGGGTTAACATTAGAAATTGGTTCAGTAATGACGGGAGGGCTAAAACATCTATCATACTGATATCGCAGGCAAGCTAAATGAGTGGTTGAATTGCAGGATGACATCGATCTATTCATAAATATCTCAAATCGTTTTGGGAAGTAATTGATGTGGGTGAATTGTGGGTCACTAAATCTCACACTCACACTTACTCCGTTCGGGTGGGTGACGATGCGAGTCAGTCAAATTATTCACATCTCATTTTCACATTGAAAATAGTTGTTTTTTTTTTCTATACTAAAGAATGCTCATCATATTTTATAATCACACACCAAACATTGACCATGAAATTATAAATGCGAAAGATAAAGAGTATTTGTAGAGCACTACTACTATTAGTTACTATATTATCTAATATCTACTAGATATTATGGCGGGGCCATTCATAATAAGGTCGTTCAGGAGAAAAATGAATAAACATAGATGTGGTAGTTAGGTGAGATTGGAACTCCAATCTCATCAATACAACCGGTATTTCTACAATCAAGCTACAATATAATGAACTTAGTTCATCGTCATAAATAATATTAAAATCAAATAAAACTTCAATCTTCATGTATAAAATCCTTAGTTTTATATTTTACTCTTCTTCAACCAAATTCTCTTCTTGTTGAAACTTGCTATCTTCCCTTTAACCTAATAATGAGTTCTCTATCTCTCACAATCGTATTTTTAGATTTGTAACCACAGCTAGATTATTATCTATATGATTTGAAAAAGACTACGGGTTTTCTAGAAGTAATTATAATTCCTGAATTTTTTTAGAACTATGGTAATCAAACAAGCGATCTAATGTTCTCGCTACCAGCCTTCTTTACAAGTTTTGAAAAGGACATTTATAATGAACCAATGAGTCAGGTAAAAACACTACTCACTTTGATGAACTAATATAAATGACTATTTGATAGGATATAATAACATTGATATCATGTGAATTTGTTTTCCAACGTATCCTAACCCAATATCAGCCTATGCAAAGAGTACAAGATCGATTTAACGACCCATCAACAATAACAATAACCAATAAATTATTGACAACAGCTGCAATTTTGCAGCTAAAGTAATATTTTTACAACTGCTACCGAAAACCAAAATCCCCTTTATCTGTGGCGCCACTACATCACTGTTCCAAGATTGGAGCTTTTCGTCGCTCCAATGGTTGGCGATTCCTTAGATACAAGTGGAGATGCGTTACTCTCTTCAAGGGTCCTTTCATCCATAACCATAATCCCTTTGTAAAGAATCTGCCTGTTGTCATCATAATCATCACTATCTTGGGAAACAGGGGAAAACTCCATTACATGTTCTGCAAATCGGACCCTCTTCCCCTGCTTATATTGGTGTTTACGATTATGGTGATGGATTATTCTTCTTCTCCTCCTCGCTGTCATCAAATTTCCCAACTTTAAGGAAATCGGCCTCCGTTGAAAATGAAATTACAGAGCATAACAAAAGAGAAGAGAAAAACAGAGCAGAAACAGAGGGAAATAATACAAACCCAGCTGGACTTCAATCTTGTCCATGAAATTTGAAAGGAGGCGGTTTTGGAGCTGGATAGAAATGAGAGCAACGCTCCCCGAGATTGCAAACGCAGCCATTAGACCAACTCCCACAGAATTCTCCATCTTCTTCTTCTTCCCTCAAGAGTCCGCGGATGATATGTTGGTCGGTCGGTTATGGTGATTTATTGAATGTCCGGACACCAACATTGGAAGAATGGGAAGAAGCAGGCGTTGATGGGAAAAACGTGCGCGCAGCGCAGGAATGGTAAAGGGAACCCACTAACTCCTGGGGATTTTTCTTCGTTTCTAGAGAGGGTTTTAAAATATCATGATAAACAAATTCCTTCGTGTTTCATTGTTTGATTTATATATTGCTTTTTACATTTGGGGTCGTTGGTATTGTGAAACGTTTGAGCTTCTTCTTTTTGACTAAATATACGAATTCTCTTCTTCTTCTGCGTTTGTGGATTTGGGACAGTAAAATCCAGAGGCATCAAAAGATTCAAAAAACCCACTTAATAGGGGGGTTTTCTGCACTAATTGATCACAAAAGCAGTGGATTTTGATGATGCAAATCTGTGATCTATGGGATCCTCTGCAGTTCTGAGCAAGGATGCAATCAATCATGGAGCCAATAAAGCCAGAAAAATTAGGGTTAAAGCAGATAACTCATCCAATTCCATTCCACATAATCACATAAACAAATATTTTGCAGTGCTACAACTTACAATACAAGCCAGGATACAAAATCCAACCAAACACTCGCCGGAATCATCCGTCCGCCGTAGAAGAAGAAGAGGAAACAGAGAACCGGACCATCTCCAAAAATCGACCTCATGCTAAAATTTAATTGTAACAGGAGAAACTGCTGCCTCCAAATAGATCATCACCGGGGAACCGACGCACAGAGAAAAACGAAAGCAGAAGATAAACTGACTGTACAGATCCGGCCGGCGATCTGAGCGGGCGTCAGGGAGCGAGGTAGAGGACTGGAGTGAGGAGGAGGTGGAGAAGCATGAAGCAGGTACACGACATGGACAGGAACACCACTCCGTACGCGATCCGAAGTGCCATCTCGCCCCCAAAAAACTGATCAAATCGGACCTCCGGACTCGCCTCCGATCTGGTTCGGATCTAAGATCCCAAGATAGCGGGAGGCAGAGAGAGTAGGGGATGGCGGTGATCTGGGGTGGAGAGAGATTTAGACTGGGAATTTGAAATCGTAATAAATGAGGTAACGTACTAATTAATTAGAGAAAAGTGAGCGATTGGATAAGACCGGTTTGAATCTCTTTCTTTCAGGTTTGAACAAAATAAAAGTTTTACTGTACTACAAAATTATAAGGCATTAAAGGGTCCATAGCTCAGTGGTAGAGCATTTGACTGCAGATCAAGAGGTCACCGGTTCGAACCCGGTTGGGCCCTTTATTATTTAAATTTTTTAACTATACGCATTAATCGTGAAAACGGGGTAGTGGGAGAGCAATACAAGCGTCGTGCTGCTAGGCAAAGCGGTGGAGTACTGCACCCTAGATGGCGAAAGCATCACCAGTAGCCAAAAGCATCACTAGCTTACAGAAGTCTAAAACGACATCGTTCCACGCATCCTTTTATTCAAACTTTTTAACTATACGCATTAACCTTGAAAACTGGGTAGTGGGAGAGCAATACAAGCGTCGTGCTGCTAGGCGAAGCGGTGGAGTACTGCATCCTAGATGGCGAAAGCATCACCAGTAGCCGAAAGCATCACTAGCTTACAGAAGGCTAAAACGACATCGTTCGACGCACCCTTTTAGCTGCCTTGGGTTTCGGTTTGGGAGAAGGGGCAGGCAGAAGCAGGAGATGGAGCTGAGACATGAAATCGGGGAGAGTGATGACAAGGGAGCAGCCAGCCAGATTCAAATGAACACTTCTCATCCTAATGATATATCATCATCGTTTCTCACTTGTTATTTGTTTTTGTTACATAGCTTCTACTAACGTCAAAGCAACAGCAAGGAAACTGGAAGCCATACTGCACATCAATCATCATCCTTTGTGATGGATGTAAAATGACTCAATTACATAAAAAAAAAACTTCAAAAGACTAGGTTGAGCTATCTTATTTCGGGTATACCCAACCTTTTCCTTTCTTTTCTCCGGCGATGTTCGAGAGGGAAGGAGAGAGATCTACAAGAGCCAGGTGGACTGATCTTTAGAAGCTGCTGATCCATCCAACCATGTCTGGTGCACATGCAGAAACGTTGGAGTCGGGTTCCCAGCCTAACAAGTAAACAACGACAGCAAACAAACCAAAATCGTCATGTCATAGGGTGATCACCAAAACTAATGCCAACTTCAATTTCACTTTTGTTTTTCCCTACTAACCTTCAAAGTAACTATACATGTGGTCACGCAGCCTTGCCTTTCCTCCTCTACAAGGATTTCAACCAAAGCAACAAACCACTTCATTATTCAAAGAGACTTTCACAAGAAAATCAGGTCTGTACTACTATACAATTCATTCTACATTTCTACTAGTTACTTCAGTTCCCATTTTGACTGGTATCATCCTAAAATCATAATAAATGAGTTTGGTTTCTTTGAGAAAGGAGCATTACCTGATTGTTCCCACTTGTAGAACTTTGTCAGCCATGTACTTGAGCCAATTGGGACGGATGAAACTTGGTCCACCCAGATCCGGAACTGTTTCCCCTGCTTGTCACCGTACCAACTCCTAATTTTATTCATGGCATCAGAGAGACAAAGCTCTGCACCAGATGGATGGACAAGAATCCCAGATGGATC
Source organism: Linum tenue (assembly GCA_946122785.1). Lineage (NCBI taxonomy): Eukaryota > Viridiplantae > Streptophyta > Magnoliopsida > Malpighiales > Linaceae > Linum > Linum tenue. The sequence goes on from CAMGYJ010000004.1 coordinate 60,115,797, forward strand.
CTGCAAAAACACAAGAAAAGGGAAAGAGAAGCTCCAAACTTAGTAACAAAACCCTCAGGCAGAGCTGTTTAAATCCGTTGATTCATAACCTTATCTGACTGAACGCAACCAACTTATTAGACACATTCAGAGGGATTTGTTCAAAGTTAAAAAGTTTCATACGGTTCTTCACTATAAAGTCAGCCTAGAAGACTTGGTAAGTAAAACAGCAAAACTGTTCATCAATATGAAGTCAGTAATAGTCACAAAATTATTTATCTATGACAAAAAATAAAAAAAAGTCTCAAAATTATAACCTACGGCCAAACAGATGCATGCATAAAGCATACTAGAAACACAGACAGGAATGTTACAAAGATAGCAAGCTTACCGAATCAGATTTGAAACTTGACAGATATTCCTCTGAATTCTCAATTTCTGCACGCCTCCATTTCTCCATGAACAAGAAGAATTTGACCAATTCATGATTGGGATGGATGCTTTCTGAATCACCTTCTTTTGGCTTAGTTACATCTCTTGGAGAAGTATTTGGACCAAGGCCAAAATGACCAATGGCTTGAATAATGCCAGCTGCACACCTCTCAGTCGCATGCATTACTTTAGGATTACTCTTAGCATTTTCATTATACCACTGCAGAAGTTCTTCTTGAGCATTGCTAACCTGCATAGGGAGATATAAAATTCCAGAGCAGGAGAATGATGTGCTCTTCAGCATTGCTAATCTTTACTGTCAACCAACTTCATAGAAAGACCAAGATCCTACCATAACCCCATGTACATCAGGAATGGTGAATAGCTCTGCATCATTTCCAGAGTCACCACAGACAAGAGTGTTCTTGGGTAGCTTCCCCTCATTCTTGAACTTCTTATGCAAGTACGCCAGGGCCTGGCCTTTTCCAGCTCCTTGTGGAAGAATATCAAGATCCATTCCTCCACTGTAAATTATCTTCACATCCAACTGGCCAGTGAAACAACCAATAGGTCAACAAATGACTCAAATGGTAACTTCCCATAACCTCAAATAAGGATACTACAACAAATGCAGAATAATTGAGGTCATATCATCGAACTAAAATGTACTATCATTGCAAGTGGGAAACTTGTTCTCACCCCAAGCTTCTGGAATATCCCGGAGAGAGCCTTTATCACATCCTGAGCCTTAGCTTTATCCACATAGAAACTAATCTTGTGAGGCCGTTGCTCTGTCTCCGACTGCACAAAACCAAACTTTCCAAATTACTCAAGAGAGCCCAACTATTCCATCAACATTTTGCAGCGAAAAAGAAAGCTCTTGTTCTTTTTTACTCACAACATCGACCTATGGCCAATGCCGTGGTTCATACTGCAAACCCTCTAATGCCCACCAGAATGCCATTATTCTCATACCTTACCTGGAGAGTAAGTTCAGGAAACTTGCTAGTCTCCTCAGTGACAACCTTCCTATCCCATTTGTGATTCAGAACTTCAACCCAACCATCATCGGGTATCATCGAGTTACCATAAGTGATCTCAGTTCCCACAGACATTATCGTTATGTCAGGTGTCAACATGGGTTTCTCCTTCCTCAATTCCTTATAGAGCGTGGGCGACCTCCCAGTGGAGAAAACCAGGAGAGAATCAAATCGGTAGTGGGCTTCCCACAACGCATTAAACCTAAGGAGAGACAAGTTCTCCTTATCATGGTGATCAACCTACCGGACAAAGCAAACTGCACGGTGAAACTCCATAACTAGGGGAATACAGAGAAAAGAAGCAAGAGAAGAAGCGAGTTAGTATATATACCATGGTATGATCAAGATCCGAGACTATCATAAGACGGGCAGATTCCTTGAGGCGTTCCATCCCAAGTAGAGAATCAACTTCAGCCTGAAACTAAACTAGTTTTCATTAGGCGACGGAACAGTGCTGAATAGGAAGGGCGAAACAAGTGGGATCGCAGAGAAAGTTCATCCCTAAAATTTCCTAAAGTAGCTTCACAGGAACACGATTTTCTCAGAAGACAAACAAGGTTGTGATGGGAAATGCAGGATCTAGTACGCAAAGCGGAGAAAGGAAGTTACCGAGAGAGAGCGAAGCGGAGGTAGCGATGAATTGAATTGCAGAGATTACAAGAAAAGATCGAAGAAGAAGAAGAAGAAGAAGAAGAAGAAGAAGAAGGGATTTGATTTGCAAGTGAGCGATCCAAATTCGTTGGCGCCGCAGAGCGACAGATCGAAGTGTGAAAAAAAAAACTAAAAAATAATAAAAAGAGGGACACGTGTAGGCGAAACGGAGAAAGAAGAGTCACATCCTGAGAGTGGGCCGGGCCTGGAGTAGGGCCCGATTTAGTTTGGCGCGAGAGATCAAAGGAAGAGAATACCACATCGCTTAGTTTCAGTTGAACGCGGGTGTTTATATTATCCGGGGAAGCTTGATTGGACACGACCTTACTTGAACAGGATCTGTTCTATAGGCTCGTACCTCTGAATCCTTTAGCACAAAGGAGACAGGAATCCAAGTCTGGTGGATGAACTATAGCCACATGATCAGAGCGTGATTAACGGCTGAGATTGTCTTCGGACCAATCGAGGCTGTAGAGGATCGTTCTTGGTTGCTGAGGCGGCCCAGATGGTCATGTGTGCTTTCTGACAGACTCCAAATTTTTTTTTTTTAACTTGGGCTTCCTTTTCTTTTGGGCCCCAGCGTGAGCCCATTAGAAAGAGAGCCGGCCCAAACGGAACACTCTCCATCGCGGCATAATAATATAAATAAATGGTGAACCCGAAAAATATATATTTTTTTTTCTTTCGAATTTCCAATTGCAGCCTAGAACTGTCCTCCGCCTTGTCTTTGCGTTGCCTCCAAATGGCAAGGAATCCGGGAATGGAATCTCTTCATCAACCACCAATCGTCCGCACTTGCCTTCCCTACTTCAATTACAATCTCAACCCATTTTCATCCCCACTGCCTGGAAGAGATTCTGGTTCATTTCTAGGTCACCATTCACTAAAGTCCGTTTCTTTCCGAGAGAGACAGTCATGAGTTGCAGCTCTCAGTTCCTGGGTAGCTTCTGTGCTGCCCAATTGGGGAGTTTCAGGCCTACAACAACCCAGAACCAGGCAATTCACCGCTCGTTTAGAGGTTTGGGTTCTGTAGATGGGATTGAGGACGACATGGACAAGGGGCGCTGTGTAAGGAATGGGAATTTGAAGCTCGGGAGGGGAGAATTCTCCGCGAGAGCGAAGTCAACCCTGAGCGTGGATAAAGAGACGGATGTTAGTGGGGATAAGGGGAGAGGTTATTATGATGCAATTGTGATTGGGTCTGGGATTGGTGGGTTGGTTGCTGCTACTCAGCTGGCGGTAAAAGGGGCTAAAGTTCTGGTTTTGGAGAAGTATGTCATTCCCGGCGGCAGCTCTGGCTATTATGAACGAGATGGTTTCACGTTCGATGTTGGGTCTTCTGTCATGTTTGGTTTCAGTGACAAGGTCAGTTTCTTGCACCATCTGGTGTCCGTTTCTTTTGTCTTTTGTAATGTTGGAACCAAATGAGAATTGGGGTATGGATTTAGGATGAATAGTGTGATAGTCTAGGTTCTTGGTGTCTCAGCAATTAGAATGTAGCTGAAGTTCTCGGTAGCTCAATTTGAAATCCATTGTGTGTCCAAGTTAAGCTAACATTGTTCACTGAATCATCAGTGGTGTTATAAGTTTATAACTCATCGTTTCTGATCTGCTGTTGGAATCATTACAGGGGAATTTGAATTTGATAACCAGAGCATTGGCAGCAGTTGGTTGTGAGATGGAGGTGCTTCCTGATCCGAGTACTGTCCATTTTCATCTTCCAAATAATCTCTCGGTTCTTGTCCACAGAGAGTACAGTGAGTTTCTTGCAGAACTGGTTTCTAGGTTTCCTCATGAGAAGGAAGGGATCACTAAGTTCTATGGTGAATGCTGGAAGGTTGGTGGCAAGTGACTTGGAGTTCAACTTCTTAGTGCAATTTTGTTGCCTTTAATGAGTGCTTACCTTATATTTTATAGATATTCAATGCGTTGAACTCTTTGGAACTGAAGTCGTTGGAGGAACCTATCTACCTGTTTGGGCAGTTCTTTCAGAAGCCTCTTGAGTGCTTAACTCTTGGTAATTTATGTTTTTTTGGCTTTTCGCAAATATTTTCTGACATAAAGAAAATTCATTGAAAAACTGAAAACCCATTATCTTTATCATGCATGCAAATTTTTTCTGTCATAATTGGTTCAACGTTGCAGCATATTATCTGCCCCAAAATGCTGGAGATATTGCTAGGAAGTATATAAAAGACCCTGGCTTGTTGTCCTTTATCGATGCTGAGGTTTGTTCATTTCTTCTCTTTAACCTTTTCTTCAGTGATCTCACTGACATATTCTAGAAAACTTGTTGAAGGAAAGAACAGACGAGCTTATGAGTTGTCTTTTGGATGCAGTGTTTTATAGTGAGCACAGTTAATGCTCTGCAGACACCAATGATCAATGCAGCCATGGTATGTTTTCTGAGTATTTTAACTTGCGGTATCAACACAGCCATCCTCTTTATTCCCATTGAACCTTTTCAACTCCATGTTTCAGGTCCTATGTGACAGACATTTTGGAGGAATTAATTATCCAGTTGGTGGTGTTGGTCAAATTGCAAAATCCCTAGCAAAAGGTCTCGTTGATCAAGGCAGTGAGATTGCTTACAGGGCAAACGTCATGAAGATAATTCTTGAAAATGGAAAGGCTGTAAGTTAAATTTGATAATTATATTGATATGATGGTTGATGCAAACACTGGTGGTTATAAGTAACCCAGTTGCATTTTATAGGTAGGAGTGAGACTCTCGGATGGAAGAGAGATATTTGCAAAGACGGTTATATCCAATGCAACTAGATGGGATACCTTTGGTTAGCTTTCTTGAAACATGTTTCGGTTTGAAACTTAGATGACTTGATTCATCCCATCGAGTTCTTATAGCAAACAGTGGCATGATGATGCAGGAAAATTGTTGAAAGGAGAGCAGCTCCCAAAAGAGGAAGAAAATTTCCAAAAAATTTATGTCCAGGCACCCTCTTTTCTTTCTATTCACCTGGGTGTTAAGGCAGAGGTTCTACCACCCGATACAGACTGCCACCATTTTGTGCTTGAGGTGATTTCTCTCTTCCTGGTGAACTGCATTTGCTTGGCAAATTTGGATGCCGCAACCAACAATGGTGCATTCCTCTTCCTCTTTGTAGGATGATTGGGCAAGGTTAGAGGCGCCATATGGAAGCATCTTTTTGAGCATTCCCACTGTTCTTGATAAATCATTGGCTCCAGAAGGGTGTCATATTCTTCACATATTTACAACATCCTCCATAGAGGATTGGGAGGTAAATTCTCGTCTTATTTCTGTTTGTCCCCTGCATTATTTCTCTCTCCTTATCGTAGACTCATTGCTTCAGCGAATTCCTCGAAAAGACTATGAGGCAAAGAAGGAAGCTGTAGCTGATGAGATCATAAGCAGATTGGAGAAAAAACTGTTCCCTGGGCTAAAATCCGCCATTGTTTTCAAGGAGGTAAAGTTAGCTTAGTCATGTTTTACTTAACATAGTTGCAGATTTAGATTATTAATCACGATTTTTTTTGTGCTCAAAATATTTATGCTTATAGAATGTTGTAGATGTTGAATAATTTTGTGGTTCATGGCAGGTGGGTTCACCAAAGACTCACAGGCGATATCTTGCTCGCAACGATGGGACCTATGGACCTATGCCACGCAACATTCCAAAAGGCTTATTGGGTATGCCATTTAATACAACAGTAAGTAAAGTCCTAACCTCTTCTGACTTAAACAAGATGATACTGTCTATAAATTCCGGTCTACTGATTTGAGAGTTGTGTTGAATCTGGTGATGCAAAATTTGCAGAGTGTAGATGGGCTTTACTGTGTTGGTGACAGTTGCTTTCCTGGACAAGGTGTTATAGCTGTGGCCTTTTCTGGAGTCATGTGTGCCCACCGTGTTGCTGCTGACGTTGGTAAGCTAGAAACTACAACTCTCCAGCATACTTCTGTAAAATTGTTAAACCTTCTTAATTGCATGTTCTTTTTGCAAATTCTGATCCCTTTTATATGCAATTTCCATTGTAGGACTTGAAAAGAAGTCCCCTGTTTTGGACGCTGCCTTGCTTGGGCTACTTGGTTGGCTAAGGACACTGGCATGATCATATTTAGCATTCGAGGGAACAGTTTTGCCAGAGAAGGTAGAACCATACTTGTCCAAGGGGTAAACATTATGATCAAAAGATAGAAACATGCTAGTAACTTGGTAATCAAGCTTCTGATTTCCGAGTCTCCTGTCAAACGAAAATTGTACATGCATTTTATGCATCGAGTGTTTGTTACAAAATTCCAAACATGTGTCTTGTCTGCTAGTTATACCATATCACACCCTAGAGTTTCTTCCCATCCTCTAAAATCTTATTGTCGAAATTTCATGCATAGTGTTTAATGCTCTTGCTTATTGTCAAACTCTAGCAATGAGCTCGAGTTCCCGGTCAGCATTTCTAAAACCTCATCTTCATGCTTCCTAATGCCAGGAGTAAAGACCCATCCTCTCAGTACAGGTCTTAGCCATACAGGAACCAGACACCCGGTAGAGGTGGAAAATCTGCTAGTTTAGACTGTAGCTTCACTTTCCCCTTTCTCTTCGGCTTGGAACACAAGGTTTTCACAAGCTAGCTCTTAAGAGCTAGATTATCATCTTCATGTTCCTGATGAACAATCCTTTGCCACAAGCTATCAGGCACCAGACTGTAACTTCATCATCCTCAGAGAAATATAGGCCAAGAGACGGTAGCCAAATACCATGGCAACAAGAGCACACACTTCCTCTAAACCACTGTCGATTCTGGTTCCACCGATAACTGGCATCCTATGCTCGTACTGTACCTTCAGTAGCAACTTGTAGGTGTGGTAGTTGAATGACATGTAGCGTATCCAAGATATGAAAACTGGGATTCTCTGCAGCAAATTTTCAAAAGAATAAAACAGTTAGGAAACTTAATCAAGAATGCCTCCACTATAACCAGATTCCTTGTCAGATATGTTCCATCCAGAAAGAAACAGAATTTACCCTATTTCAGAATCAGTAATATTTTTGAATCTTGTACTTACATTAACAAAGAAGCCTCCAGCAAGCATGAAGGTCATGACAGTAACTGAAGCTAAAGTAGTAGCCTTCTTCATGTCCATCAAGCTTGCACCAATGGCGAGTCCAAGCCCCTGCAGTTTGCAGCAAAAAACTATTATTGTTAAAAGAGACATCTGATATTTGGGATCATGGTGGCTTCTTAATTATCAGTTTTGGCTAACCTGTGCAGCAACAATGCAGAGAAAAACAGTGATCATGGTCAAGAAAAAGGGACCAGCACCCATTTTCAACCCCGCCATGAAATACACCACCAGAAGGAACAGAACTGGCAAAACCAGGTCAAGTGGAAGATCACTTGTAGTTCTGGCCATGAAATATGCACTCAGCCTGTACATATCAGCCGATCTCTCCTTGCTCAACACCGCACGTTCTTGAGGGAACGTGAAGATCGCCGTGAAAACTGGAAAGAACCCCCAGAACACAGCAATGAAGAACAGCAACCCCGCCTGCAGAAAACCATTTTCACCTGAATGTTTGATTTTCACACAAAAAAAAAAAAAACAGACCAAGCTTCTGCTTTTTCTTACCTGATCCTGGAGTCCTTTGGGAGAGCTGGTATCAGACTGCCACCACAGTAAGCCCAAAATGGTTGCAGTCGAGACCACCTGTGTGATTCTCAGCCAGCTGAAGTAGTCATGGCGGCGCTCCTTGATCCCTCTGCAGTACAGTATAGTGTACTGCTCCCACCAGGTTGCTCCCCACAGCCGTTTGGGAGATGAGACTTTCAGCTTCACTTCTTCATCTAGCGGTATGGGAGCTAAGAGCTTCTTCTTCTCCCTCTTCGCAACTCGTGTCTCGTAGGCCTCCACTAGATACTGATTGAAAATACACTCACACTGTCAGATTCAGCAAAGATTATTACAATGGAGCATCCCACAGAAATCATTTTCCTACCTCGTGAACAATTGCAGGAGCAGGCTTCCCATTTCTGGTCTCAGCTTCACCATTCCCCACATGAACTTTGTCCTCCAATTCCGAAGGCACTGAGACATCGTTTATGTTGCCATTAGCTAGATCAAGAAGAAACTCGGCAGGGTTCATTGCCAGGAGAGGGTTACATCCGATCGACGAGAAGTATGCCATCACTTCCGACGCTTTCCCGAAGTAGAGCAAGCTTCCTTTCCCCAAAAGCACCAGCTTGTCGAACTTGTGGAACAGCCTGCTGGACGGCTGGTGAATTGTGGTGATCACCGTTTTCCCTGCCTCTGCAATCTCCTGCAGCATCTGGACGATCCTCAGCGCGGTGGTGGAGTCCAATCCGGAGGTTGGTTCGTCGAGGAAGAGCAAGGAAGGGTTGATGATGATCTCGTTTCCGATGGAGACTCGTTTCCTCTCCCCGCCGGAGACTCCCCTGACAAATGAGCCGCCGATGATCGTGTCCTGACATCTGTGTTACGTGGTCCAAATTGAAAAAAAGTGAACAACTTTCCAAGTGTTTCTTGTAGTGAATGTAGCAGTAAGGTTATGTTTTGCCAAAATTCGAGCAATGTAGTGTAGCAGTCAGGAAGGTTAGTCTAGCTCTAGCCCACAAAATGTTGAAACAGTTTCATCAGGTTTTGTGGAAGCATTGAATCAGACTACCTCTCCAGGCCGAGTTCTTGGATAACGTCGATTGCTCGTTTCGTCTTCTCTTCTCGAGTTAGCGAACTCGGTAGTCGCAGAAGGGCAGCATATGTCAGTGTTTCTCTGACGGTTAAATGAGGGAACAAGACATCATCCTGAGTCACAAATCCTATCCTGTGAGAAAGCAAGTAAGAAAATGGGTTTTTTATCAGAATTTTTCTGATGGGTTGAAAGGCTTGAGAGAGTTTTGAACATATTCTAGTTTCAAAAACTTAACCTGCTTTTGAGGGACTTGGAGTAAGGCTGGTCATTGTAAGTGACTGAGCCACCCAGGTTACTGGATTGGTTCAACCGGCCGCCCAGCAGGTTGAGAAGTGTGGTTTTCCCACTTCCTGAAGGTCCCATGAGAGCAAGAACTTCACCAGGGTTGACACAGCCTGTGATCCCATTTAAGATGTCTTTCTCCCGTGTTGAAGTCATTCCTTTGATCACCACTTTGTATGTCACATCAGTGAACTGCAGAATCATCATTTCCATTAAAATGGTCAGCATTTCAAGCTTTCCTTGCACACAATTTCAGGAGACTACTGGATACTTTTTAAGGTTTGAAAACATGGCAAGGGGGAAAAGACAGTGCATACCCTTCTTTCCTTGACTGCAGCTGAACTCAAAAGGACTAAAAAATTTGGTCTAGAGTAGAAACACTTGGGAAACTCTCCCTCTATCTCTTTCTATAAACCACACCCACCAAAAATCAAGCTGCAGAACAAGTTCAATGGAAAGAAGGGGCCGTCTCGAACATTAGAACGATGAATGATCAGAGAGAGAGTGCGAGAAAACGCGGGTTTGTAGTACATGGCAAGACAATGAGACATGAACCTGAAGGAAATTCAAGTGGGCATGATGAAATGGTATCTTAGTTGGCATTGGGTAGGAAAGGAAGTAAATTCCCAGTTTCTGCCAATACATAAAACTCCCCCACTTTTGCCTGTCCAAAAATACAACTGTGCTTGAATCAAATTACCACATCTGAACCAAAGAAGAGAAAGAGCAGAAGTGTGACCTTGAGATAGATTGGCAAGGTGGGTTCTGTCTGGAATTTGGGCTTTCCGATTCCAGCCTCGATATCTTCAGCTGCACAAACCATTTGATAGCTTTCTTTTGGTTAAGAATGGCTATGCCAAATATTCAGCAGAATGGTGAAGTGATGGGGACAAGAAAATTTGCTAAGTCCTAAAAGCATTACGGACAGGCTGAAGAGTCAAGGATTTGGACACATCCTCCTAAAACTGCATTATGATTATGAGTACTCCCCATCACACCAATCATTCAATATTTTTCCTCCGTCGTCAGTTTGGTCCCATTGGCTTGACTTTGGTTTTCATGAATTCAGTCTCTGCCACTCTGCTCTGTCTTCCTTTCAACAAAGTTTAACGTACTAGGTGTATGTTAGATTTTGGTAATGCTCTAGCGGTGTATGGTTAGACGCGATTTGGATCTATTATTCGCATTATGCAATTTGGAAAATAATTTTAGCATGAGGAACTAGACAGTGATTGATGCATGTGAAGTCAATTAATTGAGTAAATGAAATTGTAGTGTGAATTAATACACTGGTAAGTGATCAGTGTTAGCCTAAGACAGGAGAGTAATGGATAGGTTTTCGGAATTTTTCTGGTATAAAAGTCACACTTCTAAACTTACTATTCATTAAGCAGTTATTTTGTAAATAACCCCAACTTGAGGGGTATTCTTGATGGAGGACACATAACAACAAGAAGAAAGAGAGTAGTTTATGAGGGGTATTCTTGATGGAGAACACATGACATAAGAGATAATTAACTCTTCACTAAGAGGTAATTTTGTAAATAATGTAAACTTGGGAAAGGTGGAGGCCATTTTATGAGTCATTTTGAGATTTTTTTGAGTTTTTTCTCCAACTCCTAATATATGTTATTATTTACTAGGCAATCTCCACCTATGTTACTACTCATTAGGCGTGTATTGTTGTTGTTATGTCGAAATCGATTTTATTCGTATTTGGTTTTATTCATATATCATAATTTGTGTTATTATTTATCAAGCTATCTTCTAATATGTGTTATTATTCATTAAGCGTATTTTGTTGTTGTGCTCAAATCAATCTCTTTGTTCGTACTTGGTTTTGTACACTTAATCAACTCTCCCTTACTCGAGCTCAAATAGCAAAAAACCACAGAGAAATTTTCTAATGTGAGTTACAGTTCACTATGCGTATTTTTTGTTGTTGTCCTAAATTGACCTCTTTGTCCGTATTTGAATTTTCATTATTGGTCATCTCTCTCACTCGAGTTCATATACTAAGACCACGGAGAAACCTCTCACTTCATATCGAAGATGGCACAAGTGGTCTCAGTAGCAACGAAATCAGAAGAAGTACTACGTACCTCTCCCACAACATCTTAGTAATTATTCTTGTCGTTCTTGAAATTACATTTAGTATGAGTTATATTTTACTAATTATTTCCTAATGACACATTTACCGTCTTATCTCCCACTCGCCAACACGAAGCGTAATTGAGCGGGCATATCTAGTGTTAATAAAGTGAAAGGTTGTCTTGTGTCTTATTTTGATACTAAGCCTTCTTTTTTATGGCACAACAACAAAAAAATTAAACCAATATCATACCAAGTATACAAATACTAGTATAAATAAATAAAAAATTGAGTAGGTCAAATCTTTAATAAGTGAAGTGAGAAGGAAAACGATTAAGAAAGAAGAGCATGGCTTGGAAATGGCTCCAATTTGTTAGGACTTAGGAAGATTGGGGTGATGTGGTTGGAAATGGACATGCCAGTCAGTCAGCCAGCCTACTATGTTGGGCCCAACTCCAAAGAATTGCTTGGTCCATATGGGTTGGGGGCCCAAGAAAAGTCACAAACAAAGCCCTCAATCATTCATTCTTCTAAAATATAATTTAACACTTGCCTGAAAGTGATAGTGAAAACTCTCACCATCAGCGAGAGCCGAGAGCTACTCATTGCTCTTAACCCAATCCATTGAAAATATGTTGAGATTAATTTTAAATTTTATTTTATGACGAAGAACCTTTATCCACGGTCGGATTAAATTGAAAGTTTTTTTTTGTTATGAAGATTTTTATTGCCAATATGTATAGTCCCATCCTATTCATATCTAGGTGTGACCAAGGATTAAAATATCGTACCGTATCGGCGGTTCGACCTGAAAAATCTTCTACCGGAAGTAAAACTGGTAGGCGGTATTTAACATTATAATACAGTTGAACCATGATTAAATCACGATTTTAACATAAAATACTCTACCGCTAACTTTTTCGATACGGTATTTCAATCCTACAGTGTGCCACGAAAAAGAAGATGATGAGAGTTAATTACAAGAGGTGGGGTTGGTTGGTGTTGTTGAATGCATTAGTTGTTACGTAGTTGATTGAAAGATTCAGATCCCACTTTCCTCTTTGTCTTTGTCATGCTGCTTCCATCCCAAACCTCATATACTCGCTCTCTTTTTTTTCTTTGCATCCTCCACCACCCATTTTTCCTCCACAATTAATCTCATTCTTCCCCCAAATCATTTTTTAGTTTCCTTTTCATGCCCATCTCCCTTAATAAATAACTCCAATATATATTTTTTTAAAACTCCCATGAATCATAATTAATTAAGTTATTGCTCAACCTCTTATAGTCTTTCAATAATTCTCAACTGATGCCCTTCGAAATTAGAGTTCACTCTGAAATCGTATCATATTGGCAATTCGACCAGAAAATTTTCTATCGAAGGCCAAATTGATAAGCAATTTTAGCGATATGAAAATTATTAAACTACGACGATTCCAATACAAAATACCTTACCGCTCAATTTTTTTTTCCATTAATACAGCTCTCGATACGATTTTACAATTTTTCTTAAAACCTCGTTAAATATAGTCTCTTTTTTTTTCCTCATCAGAGAAATGATATTTCATTTCCTATAGAAAATAATATTTCCCTTTTGTTATGATGAGTTGGATAATTTGATTTCGTCTCTAAAAAAAATGATACCTTTGAATAGGATGACGATCGTCGCTAAAAGTGAGATGAACGTAAAAATTAACGGCTAGCTTACGGATATCGTCGTCGCTAAAGGGCTTGGAATCGGCGATGACGTCGTCGGGCGGCATGTTGAAACCCGTGAAGGAGAAGGAAAGCCCCAAGCTGGCGCTGGAAGCTCGGCTGAGCGCCGCCCCGCTGCTGATCATCTCCTCCACCTCGAACTTCATCTGCGCGCTCCGGGACTTCCGGATGTGGGCGTTCTTGTTCCCCGCGCCGCCGCCGCCGCCGCTCCTGTTTCCCGGCGACGCCCTCCTGCTCGACTTCCTCGACGGCCCCCCGCCGACGCCGACGGTCTCCGATGTGGCAGCGGCAGTCGCCGCCACGGCCTCGCCTGACGAGGACGGCGACGGGGACTTGAACGCCGCCGATAACGCCTCCACCAGCTGGTCCGACTTCGTCCGGACCAGTCCCGACAAGCTCGTCGCCGCCTTCTCCATTTCTCTTCACTAAAAAAAAAACACACACACACCGGAAAATAAAAATAAATTGTGTTTTTTGTTTGTGGGTAAATGCAATGCAACTTTCTCGAGGTACCTTGCTCTCAACTCAACCGTGGCAGCTGGCGCTTATATAAAGGCAGGCAGGGGTGGGGTGGGCATTCGGTATGTTCAGTTTCGATCGAACCGAAATTATGAATATTGGGTCCCCGAATTCTCACAAACCGAATTTGAACCGAAATATAATTCGGTTCGGTCGGTTTAAACCGAATTATAATTCGGTTCGGGTTTTCACACAAAACCGAATTTGTGAAGCTACTTGTATTTTCTCACTTTTAAATTATTTTTCACCCCTAATATAAACAATAAATATCAATTATATGCATCATCAATGATAAAACCAAACTTTTCAAACACATAAGTCATGAAATATTTCAAATATTTAAGTCTAAAAACAACTACAAACATAAAAATCCACCATTTTGGAGCTTGCAATTACAGTATTTCGGTTTTTCGTTCGGAAATTCCGTTCGATTGAAAGAACCCTGATTTCCGAACTATCCATATTTTCCTTCCGAACTCCGAACCGAATAGCATTAATTCGGTTTCGGTTTCGGTTCGGGTTTACCGAACCGTAGAAGGAAGTGGAATGTAAAGTGGGGCAGTCACTAAACTTTTATGGTTTAACAAAACTGCCCCTACAACTTTTTCCCCCAACCACAACATTATCTTGTGGCGAAGTGGAATGTAAAGTGGGGCAGCCATCGGGACCGTACACGTGTCCGGATTCCAAACAGTAGTGCATTTTATATCACTCATGATTGATATGATGGAAACCCTCCGCGGTCCTATACAGTAGTAGAAGAGCTGAAGAAGGTATGTAATGTTAAACTAGAATTGGGTTCATGTACGTTTGATGCATATAAACTAAAATATCACGTACAAGTCGTAATGTCCTGATTTGTCCACCGTACACGTGTCCGTTACTCATACGCGGGCAGTACCGTAATGGTAATAATAGTATTTTGCGTGCTCGACCGATCTTAATCAATCTCTTGCTCTGTTTTATGTTGCAGAATGTGTGTTCTGAAGGCTCAAATTTATTTGCTAGTCATTGTTTTTTTTTTTCTTCTTCTTCTTCCTTTGGAAGTATATGCTTGAGAGGAGTATACGTTGGTAGGTGGTGGATCAAATTGAAATTGAAATTGAAATTGAAATTGGAGGAGGAGATAAGGCATTAATGCATGAGAAGGAAAGAAACTGCAAAAGGGACCGGGCGGTGAGTGTGCATGATGGAGACGAGAGTGGCACAACTGGCAACGATGGTGCGAGAGTAGTCATGTGACGGTTTGGGGTTACCTGTTGGGAAGGGCATGCAAATTTTGGCACTACCATTACTAGTACTAAAACTCGAACCCACGGGTACTCTATTCGATTTAATCCGGTCGGGTTTCGGGTTTAAATTCTTACACGGTTCATCGCGGGTTGGGTTGGATTTGGGTTTAGTGATACCCGATTCATGGATACCCGGCCCAAACTTATTCCGTCGCCCTACCCTCCACAAACCCTACCCTAATTCCAATTTCCCCCAATCTAACTCTCACTACACTTATTCTGTGTGCTTTTGTTTAGTGTAATTGTGATTTGTTTGAATTTTCTAGACCGGTGTTTTATGTATGGATAATTTGTATGGGGAATTGATGTTTGAATTTTATTTTGATAGGGACTTGTTATTGTAAATTTTTTAACACAAAAACTCATGTGTACCCATGAACCCGCGGATACCCAACGGGTTGGGTTGGGTTTGAGTTTTCCAGATCCAATGAGTTTTACCCCTGATTTTTTTTCCGAATAAACCCATAGATTTGAGTTTGGGTTTGACAAAACCCAACCTTACCCTACCCATTGCCATTTCTACTAGTTACTAGCTAGTAGTCTAGTACTACCCCTCCCTCCCTCCCTTTTTCTTCCATACGCTATCTAATTAGCTGTATAGATGCATATGTTTCTTTGGAATTTTCTCATCATCTCCATGCAGTGCACACATTTTGGCCGCCACTATTAATTGTTTTTGTTTTGGGCTTCATCTTCAATTTCCTAATTCTCGTTGATTTCTAATCCTCATTTAAAATGTAATCCTATTATTTTTTAAAAATGGGAGTATCTATTAGTCTATAATTTTCGTTGTCTTCACAAGATCATTGACCGTCGTTGCCATTATCAATCGATTATCGTTTTTTATTAAAAAAAATAGGAGTTTTGGCTCGCAAACATGACTTTAAAAGTCATTATACGTGTCTCGACTATATATATTTGAGAATATTGACCAATGACTAGAACTAATATTAATTGACATAACTAAAGTCATTATAATAAATCATAATCAATTAATCATACACTAGCATTGAACTGGGTAAACCCTGTCCTAGAATTGAAAACTAGTCCAATTTTTTAAGTATATTGAAAATGATCATAGCATTGTTATTTACAAATTTGAAATAAATTTAGATATTCTTTTTATTATGCAAGAATCTTTAATTCGTTAAGAATTTATTGTGTCATTTATAACATAAATTGGGCTTTCCGAATACAAATAGGACTTTAGAAATGAATATACATGGTCGTGTGCCAGAGGTCCTCTTAGAACACCTTCATGGCTGCCTCTGACTCCTTAGTGCTTTCTGACTAGTTTTGCCTAAATTACATGTGGCTTTACTCAAATTACTCAATAATTTTACTTTTATTTTCTTATATTTTAGCAATAATAAAGTTGCAATAATAAAGTTATAAATAGGTGAGAATCTCAATTTCTCAAACAATTTAACAATACATATCATATTATAGTCTGTCTTTTAATGTTTAATGAAAATATAAATATGTCTAATGTTTTCTCTTTAAATTACATACGAATATGAGTCGACCTAATAATACCCGCAGTTGGCCGATGGATAAGAGGCTCATTGGAAGACGATCGATTACTATAGTTAAGCGATCCAGCAGCATGCAGTACCTTAATTTCCATGGATAAGAGGAATTAGGAGCTAACTGTTCGTAAGAATCAATGGTAACACCGTTATTTGCGGTTGACGATGAATGAGAGAGGCTGGCTTGCGAAAGGGACACTTAATTAATTAATTAATTAATCCTCACACACTAGCTAGCTAATTGGTGGAGCCTGGCTTTTTTTTTTTCTTCTTCTAATCGTAATCGATGTTATAAAGAGGAATAATAATGCAGTAAGTAGGTCATTAATTATTTAATTATGATATCCCCCTCCTCCACGAAATGACAGGATTTGCCTCGCCATCTGCCAAGTGGATGATCATCCTAAGTCCTCTCCCACCCCACTTCGCTACGTGGCTTCCTCGCATGCATGCAGTCCGTAGTATGGGTATTGGTCCAAGATTCGTCGTAGCGGAGACAGAAATCTGAATGAGAGGGGCTGATACTGGATCGTGATAATTGGAGATAGAGACTCAGTTTTTATTGATTTGTCTATTTTTTTAAAATTTGTACGAATTTTATATGTAATTTTATCAGTATTTTGAAGTTGAGGGTGAGCTACAGCCCCTCCTGAATATAACATATCTCCCCCAATGAAGATCGATAGGATTAATAACCATAGTGTGCTCTATCTTTGCATAATCCGATTTGGACAATTTATTTGAAGAGTGGCCCGGTCTTATAGGGTGGACTACTAAATTAGATTATTTCAATACATTTTGAGGGGAAAAAAACGCATATTATCTATATCACTCGTTACCACCTTATACCATCTTCATTTTAACATGAATTTTAAATAATTTTTCTTAGAAAGAACAAGTTTTTTTTTATGATTTACTGATATATAAATTTAAAAAAAAATATTTCAGAACCAATATACCACCGTATACCACACGGTGATAACTAATTGTAGACAATAATAACCGTTAGTATAATCTATCTCTCTTAAACTTTTTTTTTTTCCCAGTTGGCTTGGTTCAATGTTAACTTATATACTTTGGTTGAAACAAAAGGTTGTTTTAACTTTTAAGCACGCTAACCCCATAGATACGAGCTTTCATAATCATATATTAATTATTATAACCGCAGAAATAATGAGTACATACGTCGTCGGATACATGGTATGGGTTTGAGATCTAAAGTGCAATTAGGGAGTGACTAATTAGTAATTAATAATTATTATTATCTCTTAATACGATCACTTTGCGAGAAAGAAAAGAAATGAATGAAGAAGCGGAGGGACGAGTGATCAGAGAAGGGGGCGGTGCCGGCCTTGTTAGGGCAGTCCACGTGACAGGGACCTCACTGCCAAAGTGCCTCTCTCTCTCTCTCTCAATATTTCCTTTTTGGATCCGGTTGAACAAGTGAGTTGAAAAGTTAAATGGTTTAGTCCGATTTAATCTGGATATATGAGAAATTTATTATAATGTTTATACATTTAAAAAATGTATTAATTAACATTTAACATATAGATAATAACATATCGCATTATACCAAAATAACAGTTAGTACTTGGATTTCAACATATGATGATAATTCAAACACACTCATATAAAATCAATTCTCAAATGTGATGAGCTTAGAGTTCCCAAAAATAGGATCAGATGAAGGAAAAATCCAGAAAATAGACGCATTTCGAAAATCAAAGTGAAAAACAAATCCGTGTGACGTCCAATCCGGGACTCTTGCTGCCAATTGACCCGCGAGTATGTGGCGCCCCCGTTTTTCATTGGATTCAGGTCAAACCTGATGAAGCCACGAAAGAAATTCTTATTAAACTCAAATGAAATTTTTTAAACTGGTTTTATGATGGAAAAAAAATTCAAATAATTAATAATTATTGACATTGGGTGATCTTAGATTTACTAAACATATTATCTTTCACCAAATTAGTTTGGAAAATTATAATATCATAACTGAAGACAGAGAGAAAGTTGAAAGGAAAAGAAAAAAAAAAGGGAGGTGGTCCTGGCTGGGCTGGTTGGTTATTTTATTTGGGTGGGTGGATAACGGTCGGGGACACGCGTAGGGCTGAGAATCGGTTTGATCGATTGATGATGAACCGATTCATTTCAATTGGGTGCAGCCAGCCAGCCTGGGTTTGGTGTTGACACGTGGTCCACTGCGCAATCTTTTTCTTCCTTTTGAGGCCACCCACCTGGCACCAGTCGGCCATACCAGCCAATCACCAAAGGTCAAAAGTAAAAGTTTAAAAGGCAAGTTGCGTTTTCTTTTCAATATTCACGTGGAAAATTGGTCATCTATAACTCGGCGCGCTCCACATTTCCTACATTACGATACTTTTTGTTTTACCTAATTATTACTAACATCGTATAATTAAGAGGACTTTGCTAACTTGCAAGTCATATGGTTGACCTGGTCGACCTGGTTGAATAAAATGGTCGATCTGTTTACTGATATGATCGACTTATTTGGATAAAATGATCGACCAGATGTACAATTTTTCATTTTACTATGGCCGACCTCTTTCACTAAAAAGTCGGCCACTTTACAAGAAAACGGTCGACCACTTCCTTCAAGTGGTTTACCTCTTTCACCAACCGGTCCACCGCTTTCAGGAACTTGTCGACCTGATGAACCATTACTAGTGATATCATCATAAATAATTAGAGTCCAATAATAAGAGATATGCTTACTAGTATTAAGTGATTTAAAATTAGTACAAAGACTGCAAGCATATATGACAAGTTTCTCGAGTGATTGTTCTCCCGTAAATTTGAAAAATGTTCTGCATATTTATTTCTTATATTTGATTATTTCTTATATTTGACTTACTCTATAGAAACTTGTCGAACTAATACCGCTGCAACAATAAAACAATATCAATCCATTTAAAAAACACTAACAATGCACAAAACACCAATACCATTCGAAAAATAAAAATACTACCATTTCATAAAATACCAATATCATTGCAGATTTAATCAATATCAATACATGCGTATCAATACCATTACATGATAATCAATACCTATTCAAAAAAAAGAAAGAAAACAATAGAAATGCGAAAACACTACCAGTACAGAAAAAGAATACAATCATTTCACAAAAAAAGTCATACGGTTACATGATAATCAATACTAATGCGAAAAAACAATACCAATGCGAAAAAACAATACCACTACGAAAAAATCACTACCATTCCAGAAAAACAATACCAATGGGGAAAAAATCAGATCTAAGGTTTTTATTTATCCCACTGTTTTTAGCCACAACCGTCCACCACAGCTATCTCCCAGAGAGAGAGAGAGAGAGAGAGAGAGGCCAGCGGTGGGAGGGTGCCAGCAGCGGTGGGCGAGGGTAGCCGGAGTGGAGGGTGGCCGACGGCATTGGGAGGTTGGCCGATGGTGGCCGTCTTTGGGAGGGTGGCTTACAGCGGAGGAAGAGAACCATCTACAGGAGAGGTGTTGACAGCGATAGAATGGGGTCGGAGTAGGGTTTAGGTATATAATATGTATAAATTAATTTTTTAAAGGATAAAAATTATGTGTGGTTTTTTTTATTCTCAAAATTACCCTTAATCTAATATTCACTGTCAAATTAAAATTAGGGTGAAATAGAGATAATGAAGGGTGTAAATTTTAGTAGCCACCGTGATTACTCAATTTTGAGTAATCATCCTAACGCGTTCCATCATATGAAATAGATGTTGTAAACCCATCGAATCCATCCAACCACTCATCATCTACAATCACCCAACCCACCACATATAATGATTCGGTGAGTGTTGGTCATTTTCTCTTTCACCCACCACGTAGTGGGTGTTTCCAAACTCATCCAAATTCGCATAAAATCACCCATTGTTCACCTTTAGTAAATGGACAGGAAAAAAAAGCAATTTGCCCGCATTGCACATTGGGGTGGCTATACGGTCCGGTCCGATTAAATTGGCCTGAATTGATCATGTCCCGGTCCGATCTTTTCGTGAATATAAGGACCAAAGATTGGATTGGATACAGTCCGGTCTTGATCCGGTCCGGTCCTAATTTGGTCTTGATTTTAGACTGACCTTGTGAATGAGTGACCTGAGGCCTCAAAAGGCGAGGAGTTTGTTAAGTTTTGGGTGTTGAACACGCTTATCCGGTCTTTATCCGGTTTTCGAGTCGGTCCCAACAATTTTTTACCTCAAATCTAAGTCCAATTGAATTATTTGATATCCGATACCGATCCGAGTTATATGGTCCGGTTTCGGGTAAACCCAAAATGCCCGGACCAAATAGCCGGCTCTAATTGCACATGTAAACTTGGTAAAGAAGTAGGTAAGTAGGTCCCCAGTATGGAAGAGGGAGAGAATAATGTCAAGTGAAGAGACCTAACCTAATTGACTTTCTCAGAGACTTGTTTCTTTCTTCTGTCCTAGACAAAAGCCTGGTTTCGATTTTCTTTCCCTCTGCACATTATGAAATAGCGACAAAGAAGAAGAAAACTAAATGCTAGAGTTGGTTTAGATTGGGAACTTATTTGTTGCTCTTTCTATGGCAATGATTGATTTATGGTGTAATACTGTAATTTCAATTTTTTTATAATTCTCATCATTTATATGGGTATTGACTATTGAGCGAGAGCTATATGTACTTTTAGAATGAAATTGGACCAAACGCAGTCCTGACTCTACAGAAGCTCTTAAATATCCAATCCTATAGTGTCAAAACCTGATCCGTCCTAGTCCTACTTTCCCTTGACCTCGTTTCACCAGCTTGGGGTCAAACCGAGACGATTTAGCTGATTTTAGCAGGTCGGCTTGACTCAACAAACTTATATTTTGATATCTAAATATTTTTTTATAATTTAGTACCTAAAATTTATTTTTTACAAATAAGTCCAGAAATTTTGATGGCAAAATTATGTTTTAGTACCTTCATATATTTTTAACTACATCATAGTACCTAAAATTTTAAAACTTTATAAACAGGTTCAATCTTATAATATGAGATCAATTAGTACTTAGAAATATGAATGATAACCCGTAACGATCGTATTTGAATCAATAGATCTTTGCGAATTTTCAAAACCATCAGCTATTTGACACCTTGAATGATTATCATAATATATATTTTTTTTGGTTATGCTTGTACGAGGAGTCGCTATTCTGGGTTGATTATGCCCTTTTTTGTTTCTGAGAATCGACACCGAGAAAACGACTAAACGAGTGAGGCAGGAATGCAGGACTAGAGCTGGCTAGCCATGCAATTCCCCTCTGTTATTTTTGTTTCGGGTACAGCCCTTTCTGTACATAACGCTGCCCTCACAGTACTGATTACTACTACACGATGATGATGATGATGATGATGAACCAAATAAGAAGAGTTAGGTGCCCTCCCAGCAATGGCAATTGGCATCTCAAAACAAAAAAAACCAGCAGCATTTGTTTCGTATAGTAGCTTTCCCTTCTGTCCCAATTCCTACTGACCTTTTACTAGATAACAAACAAAACAAAACAGCAGGACAAACTCACTTCCTATCAGAAGATGGAGCCATTTCCCACATCAAATGAAGAAGACAAATGCATTCAGTCATTGAGAGGTAGATCATAACAGCATATGCATGACGACTGCCCTGTTCCACATCAAAACCATACATGGCATCCACTTACAAACATGGCATACCAAGCTAGAACACCTCTAATCTGGGTTGCTGATGCTAAAACCTACTGCATGGCTGAGAAAATCGAGATGTCGACGGATCACAGGGTCGCGTCGGCTAAAGATAAATCAAGGTCTAAGGCAAAGGATTACATTACACATAATTGAGAACTTCAACCATGGATCTCAACTGTTGCAACAGAGAGCCAAAACTATAAAGCAAAATCCCATCAGTATATTGTGACTGATCTTTCTAGCTTAAGGAATTGCAGCCTTTCAATGCGATTTGGTACAATTGATTAAGGGGGGGACCAAAAAAGGTAGTAAACAAAAAAAAACTCGATGTAATAGATACAAAAAGAAAGGAAAAGCTAAAACGAACTCTCAATATTTCCCTCTCACTGAAACCTGCCTGATCTTTACATACAATTGTGTGTGTAATCCAGTTTCTGTTAACTAATGACAAGTATAATATATATATATATCAGCTAGACATAATTAGCTACTGACTAAGTTTGTGATTTACCGTATCCGGGCCAAGGAAATAAGGCTGCCTGGATTATTTTCCTGCTGGTCTGAATGTTGTCGAGTCTTGCATCATAGCGGCAAATTCACTGTAGTCAATGCGCCCATCCTAGAAGAGAGACCAAACATATGTCAATCATAGTGTTTTGCTGCTGCTAAACTAACAACATTTTGAGTCTTGAAATAACAGCTTACATTATCTTGGTCAACTTCATTGATTATGTCCATAATGTGAAGATCCCCCAGCCCAAACTGCTCACAAGCCTGTTGGAGCTCGTCAGCAGTAATGTAGCCACTCCCGTCTTTGTCGAAGTATGAGAATGCTGTAAACAGATGATCCTCCTTCTGTATTTTGTTCAAGTGGATCATTGCAGCTATGAACTCCCCGTAGTCAATCGTACCACTATTATCAATATCCGCCTGTGTAACATGTCACAATATATTGCACAGCTTAATCAGATTATCATAATACTAAAAAATATGAGACAAACGACCACTATTGAAGAACAGAAAAACTTACTGCTTGCATCAACCCAACTATTTCACCCTCCTTGAGGTTAGCACCCACTTTTTCCAACCCGTTCTTCAGTTCCTCGAGAGTGATATTTCCGCTGTTATCTGCATCTATCATCTTGAACATTTCTCTCAAGCCTGCAATTTCCTCTTCAGACATGCTTTCAGCTATAACCTGAATTCAAGTAGAAAACCCTTTTGATGAGTGATCAGATGCCTCAAGTATGCCAATACTCAGAGAGAGGACAGACCAATAGAGTAGAGGAAGACATTCAAGCATGGACAGATGTATATGATAACAAACAGGTTAACCCGCCTGGGCAGTCAGCTTCTAGATCAAGAGGTGTGCCTCTGCCTCCAATTTGTGTCCTGATTACTTACTAATACAACCATACTATGATCTGCCACGGTTGAGGGTTCAAAGTACTCACCCGAATTGCAATTTTCTTCAGCTTGTTCATGGCTGAGAACTGTTTCAAGCGACTTATAACAGCAGAATCAAGAGGTTTATCTGGAGCAAGCCCATCCACTTGTACCCAAGGGTGGCCTACACGGAGAATCAAAGGAGAAAAGTATCTCATTGGTATTCTTTTACCAAAGACGAGAAATGATGGTTAGCAAGACCACTAAGTAAATTTCCCCTCTTACACAAGCTTAACATTTCCAGGATTTCAGTTCACAAAGGTGTGCTTTTATATTTTTAAGCAAACAGATTATTAAAAAATACAACAAGCAGCTTCCAACATTCAAGTGATGATACTAAATTTCAGCAAAGCCAACAACAAAAGGACCGAAGTGCATCTTCATTGACAAAAGTTAAGAAATCGAAAATTGAAGCCACAAATGATACAGGTGGTAGCCAAGCAAATTCTTTTAGCTGAAACATAAAACACAGTAAAGATAATGATATGCATGCTCACAGAGAACTTCATGGGCTGTTAGGCGCTTTTTAGGGTCTCTAACAAGCATCCTTCGAACTAGGTCTTTAGCACCCTCTGATATGTTTGGCCATGGTTCTGAAACAAAATCTAGGTCGCCTTTTAAAACCTGCTCAAATATTCCTTGCTCCGTTTCTGATCATCTCAATCATCAATCAAAGATACTAAGAAGTTAGATGCAGCAATATACGTTAACTAGGAAATTAGCCGAAGTTTACAAATAAAAGAAACTCACCATCCCAAAATGGAGGGACTCCACTCAACAAGATATATATGATAACACCAGCACTCCAAACATCACATTGCGCACTATAATTCTTACGCAACACCTCAGGTGCTACATAGTAGGGGCTCCCAACAACGTCAGTGAACATTTCACCTAGTACAACATTAAAAGGCACCACCTCTATAAGGGAAATTGATCTCATTCTGATGGACTTCAAGAAATTTAAATGCATAAGGGAAGCACAAGACTCAACTAAGGTTTAGTTCTGTAACTGTTGTAAGTATGTAGAAGTTACAGCCAAGAAGTATTTACCAGGCCGAAAGAACATGGAGAGCCCGAAGTCGATTGTCTTAAGTGTTGCATCCTCTCTCTGATTAACAAACAGAAAGTTCTCAGGCTTTAGGTCTCTGTGCATAACACCCAAAGAATGACATGCTTCGACAACACCAACTATCAATCTAGCGAGCTCAGCTGCCTTTCTCTCCGTGTAGTGACCTCTCTGAATGATTCTATCGAAGAGCTCCCCACCTGCACAAAGCTCCATCACAACATGAACTGCAACCGCATCCTCGTAAGCCTCAATGATCTTGATCACATTGGAATGCCCTTCCAAGTGGTGCATAATCTGAATCTCCCTCCTAACATCATCCACATCTTCTTGAGTCGTCAACTTCCTCTTCGCAATCGATTTACAAGCAAACTCCTTCCCAGTTGCCTTCTCAATGCAAAGGAAAGTGGTGCCAAACTGGCCTTGCCCTAGCTTTTTCCCCAAACTATAAATCTCCTTCAAGTTCCCTGTTTTCCTCCCTAACACTGACCCTACTTGAAGCCCTGCACTAGAACACCTCTTCACATGTGCGGGTTTCTTCGGCTTGGCTTCCTCCCCTGGCTTGTTAGTAATTGGAACATCTCGCATTTCGGGTTTAATCGATCTCTCATGCTCCATTGGTTTCCCTTGCCCATCGTTCCCCATCTTGACTGGAGGAGGTGGGGTGTTGGGGGTTGGGCCATCGGAATTCTTGGATCCTTCAGAATCTCCGCGTTTGGAAGCGTCTTTGTTGCTGGAGCCGTCTTTTTTGCTACTGCCTTCGTCCTTGTTTGGAGCAGGAAGACGCTCGTCTGGTTGCCGACGCCACACAGCAGCAGTAACAGATTGTATGAATCCATTAGAGCTGAGATTTGGTCCGGTGCATGTGTTCCCCATCAAGAAAACCAAATACCCCTGACCTACTTTCAGGTCCTTACCAGCTCTCTCCTCCGAAATATACCAGTACCCAGCTCAAAATGACATAGCAATTTGATCGCCGTTGATCCCATTCACGATTGGGCAAAAAGATGGAGAAAAACAAAGAATTTTGCAGATATTCCTGCGCAGAAACCCTGACAATATTTTTCCCCCTAGACCTTTTGGCTCCAAACAATTAATCGTTTGGAAACCCTAATTCCCGAATTGTCACAATGCCTTGATTCTCGATGAACCAGCCTAGTAGATCAGATTGAGACGAACCTCTTCTTCTACCTTAGGTATGCCGTTTCAAAGACGGGGGGTGGAAATTCTTTTCAATGAAGAATCGCGAATTCGGGATCAAACTCCGACGGACATCGGACAGAATCCAATCTGAGAGAGAGAGAGAGAGCAAGCTAAATCTATAAGGGATAACAGATTAGGGATTCTAGTGATTTACCGTCGCGCTTGATCGGGAAAATGTGGTTGCGATACCGTGGGAAAGGGAACAAAAAACACTGGGGAAATCGGGGGAAAGATGTCATTTCAGAGTTCGTCGATTCGAGCCATTTTTCTGGGGAAGCAGCAGCAAGAGATTGTTGGGAAGAACGAGACAGTTAATCGACGGGCTGATGAAGAAATTAATTATCGTTAGTTACCTGATTTGATTTGCCAAACCAAAAGGAAATTTGATGCGTCAGCTATTTTTCAAAAAGAAAAAATATTTTTTTTTGAAATTAAACTTTGGTGGGAACAGCAACCGACCGACGGATCCTTCTCTGCGCGCCAAATAATAATACAAAATTGGTTCAAATCCACAGAAATGATCCGCTTGTTAAGTATCTGGGCTGGGCCGCATTTGACATAGCATGAAAAACGAAGCCCAGTTTCAAGCTAGACCCAAGATCCACGTAAAAACTATTAGTTTACTCTACTGTCTACCGTGGTCCATGAAACCGTACCGGATCGACGATTCAACCACAAAATACCAGTATCAGAGGCTAAACCGATAGGCGGTATTTAACGGTATTAATGATTAAACCACGATTTTGCCATAAAATACCCTACTGCTAACTTTTCCGGTATAGTCTCCGGTACGATTTCATGGACCATGCTGTCTACTAGGCGCACATGGGTCGTAATTCGCGGTTTGATATCGATACACACGCAAATAACTCGAATCGCAGTGGGTGAGTGACTGATGTGGATGAATTGTGGATTGATAAATTTCTTATCCGCACTCATTTGGTAGGTGGTGGATGAATTGCAAATCACTCAAATGCCTGCACTGTACTTTCACATAACAAAAATTTGTTTCTTGTTTGTACTATCAAATAGTCATAATATTTTCTTATACCACACTATATATCAAATAGTCATCATATTTTCTTATACCACACTATGTATAGAGAGAGAAAAAGCACACGAACGAGATTGAGAGAGATGGGATTATCCGAACATAATATCTTCATGACATCAATTCCGAGGGTAGCCATGGTGGCGTGTTGACAAGAAATGTCATGTCTCCTCACCTTGGTTTGTCTCGTATCCTCTTGTGTAGCATCTCCTAGTTCTTAAAAAACATGGGCTAATTAGGCTCGAGCATAATGATCGAATGCTCCTAAATAACTAGAAGGTTGTTGTTGTGGAGGTTGATAGCTATGGAAGAATGTCGCACCATACATGTGTTAGGGAGCTGCATCAACTTTCGCTTCATCTTCCTAGACCTTGGTTTCTCTAAATGTCGCGCCACTGTGTTGGTGTCGGGAAAAGGTAAATCTCAGACATCCCAAATTCCTTGATCGTTCTTCACCATAGCTTTGAGATAATACTTCAATGCTGGGAATGAGAATGAAACGGTCCAAGTACCAAATATGCTCTTTACATTATCGAAGTCAATGTTGAAATACTTGGTGAGCCTAGTGACATAGGCACACCATCGTGAAGAACTACAAGCCTTCTGTAGGTGATGTAGTGGTTCGATGTCCAAAATGATGGGAGGTCCTGGGTGAAGAGATCTCTAGCTCCTCCTGCTCCACATGAATTTGACATCTCGGGCAGTCATATTGCTTTGTTTCAACACCTGCTACCCACGGATCTGAAAAAACACGTGGTGGATCAATCTCCACTATGGTTTCAGCTCACTAGCCTTTGATAACTTGATATCAAGCTTTCAATCTCTTGCCCCCTTCACCTCTATTTTATATAGGTTTCCAAACTCGGGGAATTCATTCTCTAGAATCAGTGAGGCAAAACTTGAAGAACACTCCATAAAATCTTGAGGGAAAATATTGAGAACCGCTGTGAATTCCACGATGGACATTCCTCTTGTTCTCCCTCCTAGCCTGAACTCAATATTCGGAAAATTGTGTGTTGCTCCTCTGAACTCCTTGATTGTGACTATACCCAGGAACACATCAGAAGAACTCTGTAAATCTTATCATTGATGTCGAGGAGGTTGATCCAATTGACCAAACAGAACCCAGTTGAGGCAGTCACTTTCATCCGTCGAGAGTTCTTGAATCCTTAGGCAGTCAAATCTGTACACCCCCACACTTAAATGATACTATGTAAAATCATGAGTGCATAGGTGAAAAGACATGTTAGTAGAGATGACTTAGAATACGATTCATGGGAAACTAGGGTTACATGCCAAAATATAAGTTCATATACCGTGTCCAAGGGTAAGAAACATCACAATTGACCAATGCATAAGGATGAATCGATTTCTCTATTATCACATGGAAGTACAAGATTGAATTGAGCAATAGAGACAAACTCTATTAACCGTGGAATCAAAAACCAAATCCAGACCCCTAACACACTTTCGGAGGTCTAATATGTTTATCCAAAGTTCTATTACCAATCACTTGATATAGAAAAACATATTCCATGTGGTTTGGGCATTTCATTGAGCAAATAGTGGGGGCATATTCATTCTACCAAAAGAAACTATAACTAGCTAATCCATATTTTCGCTTCATGTCATCGGACTAATCAATCAAACAAGAAAGTAAGGATATCACATTAACTATTTAGGGAATCTATGAACCATTTTAATAGTTTATAGCATTAATGAATTCTAAGGTATCAAGCATTGAACTCATACACTTATAGATGTTGATCCTTTCCTCCATAAACGCACAAGACAATGACACATCACATAAGAGTAGTACATTAACAACTTATCATGACGATGATGATATAAGGATTGTATGGTTAGGGAATCAAATAACTAAACCATTCAAATACTACAAGCACCACATGACTAAAACATCGACTGATAGAGACATTTATTGACCAAAACAACTCATTAAATCATAGAAATAATATGCATAAAGAGCATCAATTGAGTGAGTCCCTACTTTGACTTCACTGACTGGAATCTCATTCGTGAACTTACTTTACAACTCTATGGCCATCCTAGTCTCCCAATTTCGGGATATCGTATGTGTACCCTCGTCCGTAAAGTCCAACAATGTCTCCTCAATCCAACCACTTGATACACTTGTGTCTAGTCACGCGTTCGTTTACTCGCCTACTACGATGCCAATACTTGAACATCATTTGAACTAGCTCCAAACAATATCGAAATGACCAAAATGGCCTTAGGAGAGTTCAAATACACACAAAATTAAATAGGAAAGAATTTGATATTTGAAATAATCAATATTATAGAAGAAAGCAATGAAATGTCACTTAAGTATAAGAAAGATAAACACTTTAATTTTGTATCACCGGGCTTAGATCCTTACTCGTCGCCCCAGCAAAGAACAAACGGATGTGCCTTCGATGGCCCTCGTAGTTGGTTGATGATCCATTAGCTGCTAATCATATGGTTGGTGGAAAGTTAGTGGCGGAATCAGAAATTTGAACGATGGAGACTAAAAAGTCTATTTTTTTAGGGATTTGAATTATTGCCTTTAGATAAATTACCTCGACCCGCTCCACGATAAATTATTTGACCCGAATAACTGAACCCGACCTGCCACAAGACAGGTATGAATGTCGAGATACCCGCCCCAAACCCGTCCATTGTCATTACTGCTATTGATGTGGACAATTTTCTCTGGGACCATATCAAATTAACCCTTGTAGAGAATGAGACAAAGTCAAGGTATGGCTGGCAGCTATCATTTATGGAGACAACCCGCTCTTCTCTACTCTGTTTCCCCAGCCGAAGCTGGGAATTGGTAAAAGCCCAGCTGAAAAGTTCAGGCTCCAATTCTAAACCGCCTAAGACCCCTTCCCCTCATATCTAATTAAATATTAACTGACACCCATCTTCATCAATTCACGTTGAAGAAATCACAGCTTATATGATCCTTTTTTGTACGAGAAAAAATAACTGCTGGAGTCGTTGATTGTCAGCGTCAACATTCGGGGATTGTGTATCGTGGAAATAATTGTGTACGGTAGAAATGGGAGTCAAGTTATATTTTTTTATCTTTAAACAAAATGATGGTAAGAATAATAAATAAAATAACCAGATTTTTATGGGTTATGTGAAATTGTGTGAAATCTTCTGACTTGTAGTTTGTGGAATATAAACTTTATAGACTTTGAGTGTTAACATATTCAAATCGTGTGTTACTTGGGAAATCTTATATGTTATTAAAGCATAAAATTAAGTTTTCAATGACATATTTTTGCAATTTTGAAAATTGCATTGATTGGAGATTGAATGATTTTGGTGGTCTCTCAAAGAATAAGGAATAAAAAAGTAAGCTAACAATCCTCCAAACACAATCTCTAGTAAAAGCTGAGATTGACAATCATTCATAATGAATAATTTTGAAGATCTCATTTGTTATTCAAATAAAAGCATTTTGTTTCATTTTAAAACAAAAAAATGATGAATTCTTCTGATTACATACATTGGCTAAATGCATCATCTCAAATTCCAACTTCCAAACGACCCGTAAAAGCTATAGCCCTTGAGTTTTAAAGCTACCAAAGCAAAAAAGTTTGAAAGATATCTTTTAACTACATTGATTCTAATTAGAGGTAATGTTCAATGAATTGCTAGAATTTATTATTTGAATACTTGTTATAGGAATCAATTCAGATCAATGGTTGTACCGGTAGAACCATCAAATAATTATAATAACGGTTCTGTTAGTTTGCTCACTATTTTAATTAAAAAAATTATGAAAAAAATATATAACATACACTAAGACCATCCAATCTTGATTACTAATTCTATTCATGCTTCCTCGTCTTCGTTCCTCGGCATTTTTGTCAGTTTTGGATGATCCTCTACTAAATTCCACCCTAATTACTAACTTAAATTTAATGAAGAAACTATAATTTCTTTTGTAAGACATTTTGAACATTTGTGTGATGAATTATATGAATTTAAAATTATGAAATTACTAAAGAAAAAAAACACACACTAGTATGCCTCTCTAGTCTTTGCATGCCCAGGAAAAAAAAATGGAAATAATAGCATTTGTGAAATTAGTACAAAAAATTCAGGAACTCAATATATAACATTAGGGGTGTGCAATAGTGCGGTCTGTACCGGACCATATCGAATCAAACCGAAGTTTGTACCGGACCGCACCGGACCGAGTATAATATGGTCCGGTTCTTGATCTACGTGAATTTTATAATGACTGAAGAAATGATGGACCGAGCTGATATTTGGACCGGACCGTACCTGACCAAATGGACCGAATGCAACGATGGTCCGATCCTTGGTCCTACAATGTCTTTCACTAATGAACCACGGTTCTCATGAGTTTGGTCCGGTCCGAGCTGAACTTTTGCACACCCCTATATAACATTTGGTATATTTTACCTTGCTTTCTTCCTTCTTTTTGTTGGTAGCAAGATAAATATTAGAGGTGGCAATTCTCAATCCAATTGACCAATCTAATACACCAACAATAATTAATTTATAGGATGAAATTGAAGAACGCCTCCAAAGGGAAGATGGTTCGAGTGGTGAAGCTGGGGATAATATCTTTGCTTCTATAAATGAAGATATTTTATCCCAAGTACTTGGCCCGGAAAGGTATGGCCGTGTTCGTGGAATGGGATTTGGTGTCACTCCCAATATGTTTACCAAATCAAATATGGATGTGATTCGAGAAAATGAGGAAGTGAAAGAGCGCAATGAGGTACTAGAAGAGCAAGTCCAAACTTTGAATGAAAAAGTGGATTTTTGTGGGAAGGTCATTCTGAAGTTTATTGGTGCTACCAATTCAGAATTCCTTCAACAGGTATATGCACATTAATATTCTATGAACAAACATCCCAAGTGGGAGTTTAATTACTTTATTTTATATATAAAAGTACTAACACAAAGCACAATTGTAGATTCCAAATATAGGAACAATGCTAGGGGGGAAATTTGCGGGTGTTGATCAATCAAATGACATTGGTAATGCTAGTCGTGCCACTACTTCATCTCCAGGTTCGTTGATTCATCTCTTTTTGTATAATCATTAATAAAAGGATAATATGTGCTATGTGTTCTACATCAATCACTCATTAACACTCCACTAAGCCTATTGGATTCACTAACACTTGTTATTCATGCATGCAGGTGGTGCGGAGCCTATGGTGGAATGAAGATTTTCTATGCATTTAATGGAATAAAGGAATAAAGGAATTTGCACTCTTGTTTTAGTTTGATTTTCTTTTAGACCTTACATTATCCATGTTACATGTAAGGGATTATGGTTGGAAACTATGTTTTTATCATGTTTAAGTATGACATTGTCTATTTAATTAATGATATTTCAATTATTTTTGGGTATTTTATTTTTCTAATGCACATATTTTTCTATATTTAATGAACAAGAAAAAAACTTCTGGACCATATATAATAGGTGACACTTACTCACTCCATTGACATTTTCATATGTCACAATAATTTCTTCCACCTACGTCTATTATTTGTCATATGCACGCCAAATAATTTTGAAAAAGCATATGCAATGAATAAATGTGTTGAGAAATTGCGTCTATATATGACATTTACAAGCGTTACATGTGCTTGGAATTAGTAATATTTATAAACATCACAATAAGTTCTCATATTATTAGCATGAATTATCACAACAACAATTTTATTCGACCTATAAAAAAATGACATAACAAGTATTTCTAGTGACACATCAAAGTGAGGGGACAAAGTGTTACTCCAACGGATGTAAATATTGCCTACTAGTAGTAATATGATATTTTTAAATGTCGTGAGAAAGTTCTTTTAATGTGACACTTATAAATGTCGTAAAAAATGACATTTAGTGATTTTTAAAAACGTCGCTTGAAAGTTTAAATGAGAAGATTTAAATGTGACAATAACCACATTTGCGCGACATGTAAAAGCGCCGAAAAAGTTATTTCTTGTGACAATGTATACGTCGTAGTAAACGTCGTAAAAACCATTCACCAACGTTTCTTGTAAATGTTAGTAAAATATGAAACGACGGAACTTTAAGCGACATTTCTACGACGCTTCCAAAATTGTTGGTGTAGACTTGTTGTGACGTTTTTTTGGCTTAAAGCGACGCATCCAATTCGTCTCAAGAGACCATTTCTGTTGTAGTGAACCCATTAAAAATATCCACCTAATCCAATCCATTTAAATCCAATCCATTTGATTTAAATCCAATTGGATTGGTGGATTAATGGATTGATCCATGGATCCAAATGGCAAATTACTGTTTGGTACCTATACTTTTTAAATTTTACATCATGGTAGTCAAAATTTAATTTTTTATACGAAAAATATCATTGGAAAATTATGTTTTGGTACCTAAAATTTTATTATGACATTTTAGTACCTAAACTTTTCACATTTTACATATTGGTCCTTGGTTGAGGATGTCATTTGAATTCATGGATAATTCACCAATCCATGGATCCACCAACCCAATCCACCAATTTATGGATCCACCAACCAAATCCACCAATCCATGGATCAATCCATTTGCCACCTCTAGTAAATATATTTGTGGAATTAGCCGAATGAATGTTTCTTTTAACATTGGGTATAGTTCCAAACTAAACAGTCCAAAACGACCTGCTCTTAAATTTATTATTATCCAGTGAAAGCCAAGATATTCAACTCAGAATTGACATTAAATCATGGTACCACGCAGTTTCATTTCATTAGGAGACAGGAGTAGTAGAACTCGCTAGCATCGAATATTTCACTACGATATAACTTGTATGGAAACATTCATTCGGCTATCGTAGATCCCAAAATTCCTAATTGGATGTAACCTTTTTTTTTTGTGTGCATTTGTCGTGTTTTCCTAATTAGATGGCCGGGGACGGCTGACAAATGACAATTTCACATCCTAATCAAGAAAAAACCATTATTAATTAAGTATCACAAATTGTAATTAGGTATGCTTGCAACCAAAAAAAAAAAAAAAAACAGCCGGCTCTTCCAAAACCTGTTCAATAAACTACATCAGTCACGACCGGTTCAAAGCTGACATTTCATCTCCATCACAGAATTTTTACTTTTTTTCTTTTCAAACCCAAAAAATATTTCCCGGTACATATATATAAAGGCCTGAATTGAAGTACAAATCAAAGCGGAAGAACAAATCAAAGCGCAAGAGATGAACCAATTGGTTGGGAGAAATGGCGGGAGGCAGCAGCTGAAGGGTCCGAAGCCGCCGCCGGTGAACACCAACACCACTCATGATCATCATCAGCAGCAGCACCGGCGGCGAGCCGGCGGCCCGGTGATAGTGTACGTGAAGTCGCCGGACGTGATTCACGTCCGCCCCGAGGAGTTCATGGGGCTCGTCCAGAGCCTCACCGGTAAGCGAGATGACGCCGCCGGCCCCACGAATGGTCCCGCCGAGGTCCTCCCTTGTTCATTAATGCCGGCGCCGGCGGTAGATGGTGACATGGGTTTCGGCCACCGGCCGGAGAGGATGCTGGACGAGGAGGAATGGACCGGCGATCGTAGTAATTACTACATGAGTGGAAGTGGGAACGATGTTAATTACTCTGAGAATTGGGAAGGATTCGACTATTATTAGTAATCCCCCCAATCGATCGATTTGTGAACTTTGGGTATAATGTAAAATGTGGGGGTACAATGGTTTCAACAAATGGGATTCATTTTGATGTCTTTTTGATAGTTTTTTACAAAAATCTCAATTATGTTTAAAATTCTGGTGGATCGAGCCGTCCTTCTTCTTCTTCCGACAATCCGATACGTTGTGGTTTTTTTTAATCACGTTTTAGTATGTAGTCAAATTTATTTGGTACGAATATCAGGATCATATTTCTCTATGGTATCTCACAACCACTTACTCATATGGTGAGGGACGCGTTCTTTGGTTTAGAAAATGCAACTTTGAAGGTTGAGGACTTGAGATGCCTCAGGGGTTGAAGTTCTCCTTGGTTTTATAAAATCTAAATTAAAAGCAATGCGGAAAGGAAAAGCTAACTACTGGCGAGGGGAGGAAAGCAAGAAGGACGAGGCGTTAGACAGGGAAGCTCCCGCTAGAGTTCCTTAGACTCGTACGTCGATCCTGGCAACATAAGAACTGTTTGATCTCTGTTAGGTTTACTTCTACCATGTGTTGCCACAAATGTCCGATTTAGTAGGCAAAGATATGTAACCTATGGATGTCTTCATTGAGGAAGTCAATACAGTCTCATTAATTGACGATCGATCATGGGCAGAACGTCGTGTCAAGTCTAATCTTACCCACGAAGTCAGGTTTGAGAATATATGACCTTTGAAGTCAGTCGTCGTCTTAAGCACACAATCAATTCAACAATAAACCAAACACAAGAACAAAGCATAAAGAAAAAGAATCAAATCATCACATATATGCCAAAATCAAATGATACATAGTCTAGAACCTATAGGATTCGACATCAACGTAACTAAGGAAACTAGTCGGCCATGTAGACAAGATCAAAAGGATACATCAGTTGAAACAAGAATCTCAAGGACCTCTCAAAATTTGCACCCAGAAAAGAGATTTCGTGAATTAGGCCGTTGATTTTGGAGCCAATTTGCCTCCTGTAACTAGCTTTGCTCTAAGTCGCGCGAGCTTTCGACAAAGTAATGGCCTTTTAGTGCCTCCTATCACTGGCTACCAAACTCCTCTCCCTTAGAAATTCATTTATAAACATTGTAGCTATTAGGCTTTTGGGGGGGGGGGGAGGACGGGCATCTAACGCGTTTCTGAGTCCCTACCAGCCTCCTCCAGCTTGGCCACCAAGAAAGTTATAGTTTCTGAAGGATCTTATCTTTTTTCGACGAACCTCAAAATGGCGACCCGAGGGTTATGTCAGAACAGAAGCGTGGCAATCGATAATCCAAATCAACACAAACGAACACAAATTTAATGTGGTTCACTAACACAATTTGTGCTAGCTAATCCACGGGCTGAGGAGAACAAATTTCACTGATTTTGAGGAGAGTACAGGTTACAAACCAAATTCTGAAACAGACAAACCAAACAAACTAACCTGACTGACCTTACTACATATTAGGGTGGTGAAGAGTATTTATAATACTGTTCTCCTAATCCCAAACAGAAAACCAAACATCTTTTCCCAAACATACAAGGAAAAGGTCAAAACAAAGCTCAAACACAAACCCAAACAAAATAGGCCCAAAACACTAAATAAACCCAAATCAAATTCAAGTCATATACTAACAGGTTATTTTGGTGATTAGGCTACTAAATCTAGTGTCGTTTCTATCCTCATTTCATTTCTCGCTTTTGGCTCCTAGTAATCGAGTCTTGAAGCCCCCAACACATACAAAGTGGTCCATGAACTCCTCGATCACCTACAATTATATAACAAAACCCAATTCTGGTACCACTAGGTTGCTATGCCCTGGAAAAAAACTTAACACTATCAAGAGTGCATCAAATTGATAAAAGCAAGCTTGATGCTAATAGAGTACTTTTTGAGTGATCATGTAGCAAATTCAAGATATTATGACAATAAATATATGAAACTCAAGAAGTTCTCGTCATAATATGGGGGTCTAAAAGAGTACTTTTCACTTATCATCAAATAACCCCACAATGAAACTTCGCTTGTCCTCAAGCAACCCTCACTCACAACCATACAACTCACTAAACCTCCATGATGACACGTGACTTTCAATTGTAGGTAGTGGATTATAAGCAACTTACAAGGTCAACCCTCGCACTTAGTGACTATACCATATCCATGAATTGCATATCTTGTAAGGACAATCTAGTTTATCCTTACGAATCGTGAGCTCCCATCTCACTCGAGTATTTTGAAATTTGGGGAGAAGCTCTTTGTAGCTTTATTTAGACGATAGAGTACATCTCTACCATTTGACAATTAGAGAGTTTTAGATCTCTCTTTTATATGCAAAATGTCATCCTTTGTACTTTTTGTTGCACAAGTGGATTTATACGTAGCCTTGATCAAGCAAGAGCAATTTATGCACCTTAACACTCCCATAAGGGCTTTGTTTAACTCCTTTTCCTCGATTTATGTGGAAAGGCGATGCAAATGAGGGTTTCAGAAGCTTTATGTGTTTCCTCCAAGCACAATTCTCAAGCGACACTTCATTTGGCAAGGGGTTGTACTAGATAAGCAACATCGTATGGTCACTAATCGATACTCAATTGAATTGTTCCTATTACGTCCGTGCAATTAGTGATTTCATCACACGTGGCTTTAACCTACACTTTATTTGTGAGACAACATTTTTATTTCACTTTGTCTGGTAGAATTTTCGAATGCATAGAGATACTATTCGACCCTATTTTGCCTTAAAGAGTAGAAGGCTCATTTTGAGGATTATAAGAACTCATAACGGATAGTGGGGCATTATATATGAAAATTTAGAATGGTCTTTGATATCATAATGAGGACATCCTTTATATCCATTACACTATCCTTCCTATGTTACGTCTCAGCTCCAGTTAATCATTGTCTAAATAACAAAACTCAACGGGTGTACGGTAAGGCAAGCGTAGCTCGGACGTACGCTAGCCTTTGGCATGTATATATATAGTAAAAGGCTAGCACACACCTGATGTACGCTATACGCCTGCATTCACACTTATTATATGTGCTTTGATATATTTCGATGGATCAGAATTACCGATTATTTTTTTATAGATTGAATGAATTTTATGGTTCTGGTTAGAGAATTAGGGACTGAGGTTCACCTATTAGAGGTTAGGTTATACGATCATGGCCGAAACTCCAACTAATTCATGGTCTAAATAATAAAACTTGACGGGCGTACGATAGTGTGAACACGGGCATATAACGTGCGCTAGGGATGGCAATTTCGACCTGACCCGTTTTACCCGACCTGTTTGACCTGTTTTGGGGCGGGTCCAACCCGCCCCGTAGGCGGGGCGGGGCGGGCATGGGTAGTCTCATCGACCCGACCTGCCCTGACCCGCCCCATTCTCGACCCGTTCTTGTCTAAATTACATGAAATCTTAGTCAAATTACTTTAAATTTTACTTTTATTGCATCATATTTTAGCTATAATAAAGTTGTAAATTAGTGAAAACCTCAATTTCTCCAATAATTTAACTACAATTGTCATAATATTGTTTGTTTTCTTAGTTTTATAATAAAAATAACGAATATTTCTAATGTTTTTCAAATAAATTGCATACCCATTGGGTCGACCTGCCCCGACCCACGACCCGTGATAAATTACCCGACCTGAACCCGCCCTGCCACGGGGCGGGTCTGGGTACCAAGAAACTCGCCCTGGACCTGCCCCATTGCCATTCCTAACGTGCGCCTGACGTACGCTAACCGGAACCATATATATAGACAGAAAACATATTATCTTTCATCCATAATCAATTGAGTTCAAGAAAGCCCATGATAATTATATATGATCCAATAACATATGACCAGCCACAGACCCAAAATACAAACTAAACGATAAAGGGTGTCATCGACTTATAAGATAGTTTGTACACTTTGTAACCCTCTCTATATAAGTGAGGAACGTCTATTACCCCCTTATAGTAAACATCTCATGAAACCAATTGAACGCACAACAATTGTCCAATTGGTTTCAACTATTTTTTTTTTCTTTGCTAAATGACAATCAAAACAATAAGTAATGGTTATTGGTTCTATGTACCCAAAAGATATTTTTAAAGAGTGCAAAGGTTAAATTTTTATGCTTTGGACCCCCAATTATTTTTTTTGTTCCAAAAAGCATTTTGTACCAAAAGCCAAACTAAACCCAAAAGCATAGTAAAAACTTTACAAGCTAGTTTTTAAACCTCTTTATTAGACTTTTGATATTCGAGTCTTAGGATCTACGGGTTGGGTTTGGGGGGGGGGGGGGGATGGTGCAGTTTTATTTTTAAAAGTTGGATTATCCTTTCAATCTTTCCTTCTATGAATCTCTCATCGATAAATCATCGCTAGCTCTCATCCAGTTTCCTCTCAGGAGGCTCCCCTTGTTGATATAACTTTGTCATCGTCACTCGAGCGACAAGCCTCCCCATCCCTGTAATTATTTGATTGATATAGGTGATCACTGTAAGCAATGGTGTCAGAACCGAACCGAAGTATGACACGGTAACATGAACGACTCGTACTTTAGCGGTCCAACAGGCATTAGACCGTTCAAAAATCGTTAGAGAATCCGTATCTAATAAACGCCTTCAGTATAAATAGTGGACACTTCTTAATCATGGTAAACCATGAATTATAGAACATGAGTACCAAAATTTCTAAAATTCAATTCCAAACCACCACATTGCTCCAAAATAAAAGCAATGTCACATGACTCTGAACATGAAACAAGAGTCTCAACATGAAACCCACTCAAAATCTCAAACTCAAACAACTATCAAATATAACTTCAATATCATCTCATTCGCCACCACTAACATTGGATGAATCACTGCTTGAGGACACAGTGCCAATTGTTGTGCTACCATCATCTCCATCATCTTCTGGGAAGAAAACAAAAGATATGTTAGAAATCATGAGTTAAAAATGTATCAAAGTTGAACGTTTTTCATTTTCTAATATGTCAATACAACCTTCATTGCGAACTTTTTCCCCTACTTTTAGCTCCACTTACTTAAGGAATGTCATTAGCATTATTCTAAGCATAGCTTGCATAACCCAAAATTCAACAATGGTGCACTATCACCAAAGGTATTCCACCAATCATCTACAAACATAAATGGTTAATTAGAACAAACACAATTAAATAGATAAACTATTTTATTACGAATCATGATACTTCATATTACCTGTATCAAGTGACGATCTACCTCTAACAGCCAAGTCTCTACCAAAGGTCCCCTTTGCTTCTTCAAAAAGTTTCAGTTCCTTACGTGCTTGCATACCATCACTACAAAGTTGATGCTTTTCAAGCAAGTTTATTATAGACCCCTTTCACCTCAATGTCCCCCACATATTCTTTCTCGTCATATTTGAGAGCAGGATTGAGGATAATAAGATATCTTGACCAAATCCCCCCGAAAATGCTTATCCCACCTTTCTTTGATGATGCCAATATAAGGTTTACCTAGAAAGATCTCTTTAATGCCCTTAACTGCTCTTCTCATTCCCTCATAAAACATAAGTAAGAGTGGGCTTCTCATCTGAATCCATAAGAATCAACAACTTCGTGATTGGTTGAGCCACATTTACCATCTCCAAATAATCACCCCAAAACTGAGCATCTAACAATATAACACTCACCGCCTTTCCTTTTGCAGTCTTAGATGATTCATCTGCATTGAAGAACTCACTCACTGCTAAAGCTTGTAAATCAATGTTGTGCTCATACACTCTACACGGAGAGGAAATTAGTAGCAAAGTGAGTTGCACTAGGTCTCACTATTTGCTTCCAATTTGGCCTTGCTTTCAACCAATTAAGCATAGGAGTATGGTTATAAACAAACACATTGACTCATCTAGCCTTTTGAATGCAACCTTCACATTCTCCAAATCTCCAAAAATCACTCAATACCAAATTCATGCAACGAGTTGTACATGGGGACCAATAAATATGTGGATATCCTATGATTAATCTTACCACATGACTTATAATTAGCTGCATTATCAGTTACCACATGAACCATATTGCCCACGCCAATCCACTGAATTGCTTCATCAAATATCTTGAACAGGTTCTTTGCATTCTTCACAACACTTGATGCATCAATAGATTTAAGAAAGCAAAGACCTCTAGTGTAATAGACCAATAAATCGACCAAACTTCTACCTTGTTGATTAGTCTAACCATCAACCATTAAAGTACACCCACTTTGTCCCCAAACGACTAAGTGTTGATCAACAACTAGCCGAGTTTCTCTTTTCCAATCAGCTAGTGAAGGCACGCTTAAATCATGATATGATGGTACCTTTAAATCCTGGACCTATAGTCATTGCATCATCAAATATCATCTGCAAACTATCTGAGTTGGCAGCATTAACAGATAAGCAATTCTCATAGAAGAAGTCTGCAACTATCATATGCGCTCTATGAATTGCATCATGAGTAGTCATTGCACTTGCGATGCCTATTTGAGACCCATGAGTGGTTCTTAGAGCAAAAAAAATTAGCCCTTGGTTTTCTTCATCAAGTCACTAACATCTTTAGTTTCCTGTGATCTAACCAACTTAACTACATCATCCTCTTTGTCACCAATGCTAGGATCATTAGATTTCTTCTTCCCTTCCTTCTTTTCATCATATTCTTTAAGAATATTGGAAAACCTCACACGCACATCATATAGAACTTTTGAGCATTTCACAATATTACCTTTTAAATAATGAGCAATATGCTATTTCATCCATGAATCTCTCCTCCTTTTAAGTGCATTTAAGTGTCTTTGCCTTCCCATTATCATTTTTGATTTCTTGAACGCAATTACAAGTTGGATCGTTCTTTGTCCTACCAGCTTGCACAGTTGAAGCAGTAGAGCTCGGTGTTGTTGATTGGGTACCACTATCTAAATTTGGATTACTCATCTACAAAAGAAACACCGAATCAATATTTTGATAATCTCTATTATGCTATTCTCTACCCAACAAAAGAAATCAAACATTGAAATCCAAAGAATTAAAGAAATCACATATTGAAATTCAAATTACCATTACCTTACCTTGCGTCGAGCAGGGCAGTGGGAGATGTTGCTGATTGAGGAGCCGAGCAGAGGTGGCGTCGGCCAGAGCAGGAGTAGGCATTGAGAGGACGAATGTTGGGGAGCGGCTACGGGACTAGCGATGACGATGGGAAGCGGCTACGGGAAGCATGGATGGAGACCGGAAATGGCGATTGCGAGCGGGGAGCGACTACGGGGACTGGCAATGGTGACGGGAAGTGGCGACGACAAGGATTGGCGGAGGGAAGCGTCGATATCCTCTCTCAATTCAGTTTGCACGAAGACGAATGAGATGAATTAGAGTTATGTTTTTTTCCAGACAACCCGACGTTTTCCCCTTTCAGTATTCGATTATTTTATTTTCAATGTTTTTTTTTAATTAAACCCAATGCCCGGAAGAGAAAAGCGGAGCGATCACCTTGAGCGGTTAACCGCCTCGACCGTTCGCCGACCACTCCAAAAAGCCGTTGCAGCTAAATGACTGTGCGAGCCGGGTGGCAGTCTTAGTAGTCTGACCGGCCGACTTGGTCTTAATAACATTGACTGTAAGGAATCGAGATGAAGAAAATAAACTTCAACGGACTGTAGAATAAGGGGAAACTAGCAACAACACCTATTTTCATACCACTTTGAGTGAAATCCCAAAAGTGCATTCACAGTTTGTAAGCCCTTGATTATGTTTAAGGGTGGAAGTTTGGGTTGCGGGTTGTGGATAATCCGCAAACCGCACCAACCCGCACAAGTTGTGGGTAGTGGGTAGTAGAATAACGATTTTTGTGGTTAGTGGTTACCCATCGCAGATAACCCACAAAATCCACAATAACCACACTAATTATATTTATTTAGTGAATTAACTTTATAATATAATAGTATGTGAAAAGTGCGAGGATAAAAATTAAAGTAGCCACCAAATAAGAAAGACACACCTAATCAGTTTTATGTAAGAACTTTTTAGTTTATAAAACACTATAATTTATAGAGTGGAGAATAATCAATTCATTAAAAGTGAACACCTTTTATAACTTTTATTAGTATGTTTTTTCTTTTGTGCGAAAAAAATACAAGATCATATTTAATTGTCATATTTCACCCCTAGTCGGGGAAATATGAAATCACAGCTCACGGACACAAAAGTTGAATACCAAACTCAAAAGAAAAAATCTCCACATTGAGTAAGATCGATGTACAAAATTGTATCTCCACGAACAACACAAGTGTATATCACTATAATCTAGTTACGAACAGCAAATACGTTAGTGGCGACTATAACTATATGCTTGGAAAGATGGATTTTTGCGGGTAACCACACCTAACCCCTACAAACCCACAGTGGGTAGTGGTTACCCACTAACCACTGCGATGCGGGTTGTGGGTAGCATAATTGTAAATTTGTGGGTGTGGGTACCCGCAAAATGTGGGGTGGGTAACCACACCCACCCCAATTTCCACCCCTAATTATGTTAATGAAAATGAGACCAGTCAGATTTACCAACAATTGAAAAGGACTCACAATCCATATTTCATGCATTATGATGTGGATGTTTGAGGAATTAATAAATAGTTAAGTTCGTAGATCCATGGGTATTCGTTGGGTTGAGTTTTCACTTCTAAAATTCAATTAATATTTTATCGAATTTTTAAATGAGTACATCCGCTTGATTGGATATGGGTTAGAGAAACCCGACCCAACCCGACCCGTCCCAATGTCATCCTTTATCTTGTTTGATGAAAAAATAAATTAAAATAAATTTGTTTAGAAATTTTTTTTGGTAATAATTTGTTTTAAGAAAAGAAGAAAAAAAAATCTGCGCAACGACGTCGTCGCTGTGCGCTCGTCAGCAGATAACCAAATCGGTCTGATCTGACTGACCAATGACCGTCGACGGCCCCGTCAAATCAACTGTCCGTTTAACGGCTCGAGACTAACGTCATTAGAGACAGGAGGGAAAATGAAAAAAGTATGAAATTTATTCAAACACAACCTAAAAGCAATTGCGCACAGTGTTTTCCCTCGATTTCATCTTGTTGTTTGCCGCGAGGG
The DNA here is from genome assembly GCA_946122785.1 of Linum tenue. Classification (NCBI taxonomy): domain Eukaryota; kingdom Viridiplantae; phylum Streptophyta; class Magnoliopsida; order Malpighiales; family Linaceae; genus Linum; species Linum tenue. The sequence continues at coordinate 60,159,270 of CAMGYJ010000004.1, forward strand.
AGCCAGCGAGCCAACTCCCACTCTCTCTCTCTCTCTCTCTCTCTCCCACTCTCTGCCTTTACATCTCCCTCCTCCCTTCCGCTCCTCTCCCTCTCCTTCCAGATTCATCTCGTCCGCCGCCAGCATCGCTGCCGCTTGCCCGACGGTGGCTCGATTCGTCGTCGGTTCTCTCAATCCTGATCGGAAATCGATCGACCGGAACCCTAGGTTTCGGAACTCTTTGGATGTTATTTATCGGAAGAACATTTTTAGCTTCTCTTATGTTAGCTGGATTTCCCGCTTGAGAATTCATTGAACCTATTAGGTTGTGGGCTGCGTGGCGGACGATTTGCAGTGAAGTGATTCGGAGTTCTTTATGGCAAAAGTGGCGCCGCCTGGTTCTTTACCTCCAAATTCTCTGCAAATTGGTGCTGGTCCTTTAAATGTTGGTCCGATGGCCAAGAGGAAGACGCCGTCTGACCTCAGGGTATGTTTCCTGTTGTTGATTCATCCTATCATTGTTCAAAGTTCGGGTCTTTTAAGCTTTAATAGGCGCCAAATGCTTAGTTCATCTGGTGGTTCAGTTTAGGAGGTCTTATGGTCAAACATTTTCTTTTGAACTGCAGCGAGAGCAGTTGAGGAGGACAAGTCTAGCTGAGCTTATGGGGGAATCTAAGCTATCTATGCCTGGGAAAACCAAGTGAGTTCCCAACTTATCTTCTGCTTAAGTCTATTAGTATCTTTCATTCTGAGGGTTTTGATTCATGTGCAATCACTTAATCGTGTCCCAGCAACCCTGTTGAAAACGGGATAAAGAAACCTGAAGTGTCCAGAAATCCAAAGTATATTGATACTCGCCTGGATGAAGTGTACCCCGTCAAAAAGTCGAGATTGGGGATGCTCCCCGCGAAAGAGAAAGTACAGGTGATTCTAGTGAATCCATTTTGCTTAGAACTTTGTTTGCGGAAGATTGTAACCTGTGTTATTGAGTTTGTTTCAAAAGCAGGAAAACAAATCGACGGGGCAACTTAACAATCTGAAGAATCTTTCCACTCTTACTAATTTGGCAGCAAAGAGACAGGAAACATGGTATATGTTCGACCTGACTTCATATTAATGGAAGTTGGATGTGATCTGACTTAATGTATCCTACACTCTCCTTTCAGTTTGGAGAAACCTGTAGCTCATGCGGATGTCTCAACAGATTGTAGCACAAAAGCTCACCAAACAAGTGAAAAATGTAGTCAGAGTATATTCCGTACTGTTGCTGAGCTTTCGACATATGGGAAACAGTCCTCAGGTCTTGCAGCTGTTGACATGGTATGATTTTGTTTTATTCCTGTTTTGCTATGGTAACTAGAAGTGCAATATTCTTACAAGTCGTTTCCATATATTTTTATAGGATAAGGCCTTGAAAGGATTGGCTGCCTGTGAGCCTGCAGGCCATTCCCGTTTAAATACTGATACATCTGGGAAATCTGGCCAATACTCTGGCAATTTCTGCTCAGAGTGTTGCATACCTGGCAAGAAACCTCCTCTTGATTTTACTTTGAAAACAAAAATGCGACTGTTGTGTGCTTGCTCAGTGAGTGGGTAAGTACAGATGTACCGTTATTCACTGAATGGTGCATTGTATTCACCTAAGTGAATGATTTTATCAGAAAGTCATTTTATTCCCAACTTTTTGAACATGTTCAGGCTTCATAGGTCGATCGTGTCCAGCACATACAATAGCACTCCACAGTTCATATTTCAACAGGGTTGTGCTGTAGATATCAGTAGCCCATTGCAAACCTTAACTTCCCAATTGTGTAGCCCTAAATCTCTGCATTCTTGGGTTTATCCACAGTCTACACTACCACCTGCTGTCATTTCAGTATTGTCTTCATCAGCTGCTGATGGAGGTTAGTCATACAAATGTTTCTGGTCACATATCTTCTATTAATTGCTTCTTTCTTGTGCTGAAGTTTGTTTTTCTGTTCAATTGATAGATTTTCTTAGAAAAAGGCAAATGGCTTGGCAGGATTCATTTCGGAGTCTCTATTACTTACTTCGCAAAAACATTTGCAGCATTTTCTATGGTAAGTTCCCCTTATTTGTGTGAGGCTGTATCTTCCTTATGACTTAAATTATGAACTACCTAGGAAGTAAAGCATGTAGCTTTATCTAAGGTTTTTTCTTCTTGGATCTGAACATGTACGCGTGGCGATGAAACATGCTGCATGTATAAACTATATTATCATCGTGTGATGACATGCCATGACTGTATTCTAAACTTCTCCACTTTTTTTGGAAACTTGTGTAGTTTGTACATCACACTTCGTGGTGATGTTCACCAATGCTGGAGGCTTGGGGTGCAGTGCCTACATCTCGCAATCAACTATAAGTGTCAGGTCTTTGTTAAGAGAACATGTACGATATTTTCACTCCATGTTATTTCTTTCACTGTAATTTGTATATCTTTATAAGCTGCTCAAATTGGTATAATCAGTTGTAGCCTAGTTTTTGTGCTTTCCATGCATCACTTGATCCTGAAATTGTAATCATGCTTTCCTAAAACTCATCGTTGTTTCGACATATTCATTCTCTTCCTCCTGTTTCAGGCCTGATATATGTTCTTCTATGTCAAAGTAATTTCTATGTTTCTAAAAATCTTGCATATCATGCTCAGTGAATCCTCTATCAACCATTGGGGATTTGTTTTCTTGCATGCTCAGCAAAACCTCCATTGACTTTAACAGAGGAAGTTGTAATTGCCATGCATCTTGTAATAGGAGATCCATTTCCTATCTAGACTGTTTTTTGTTGTCCTTTTGGTAGTGACTCAGATCGTTATGCGTTCTCTATCCGAACCCTGTGGAAGTTTCTGGAATTAAACTGCTCCAAATCGAATGATAATTAGGCTGTGCTCAAGCACTTCGGATCTTTCATTTCATAACAATTCAGAGATTATTTTGGACCTGATTTTACTGTCAGTGCGCAAATGTTTTTCTTTTACATGTCCAAGGTTGGTGGAACCTGTTACTTTCAGTGGAGATGGTTGCAGTAAAGGAACCAAAAAAAAAAAAAAAAATGAATAGTTTACTTTGGTTTTGATGTAGGATGTATGCTTCTCTATGCCACTTTGCCATTCCAAAGTGGAGCAGGTTGCCACTGAACATCTGGTTGAGCTTGCAGCGATTAGGAGGGAAAACTTGGGCCAGGTTGTCATCATTTTTCGTATTTCAACACCCAACACTTTGTCTGTTTACTGGACAACTTTCCCTGGTTCTTGATGAGCTGCTAACTTAAACATAAAACAGAATTGCAGTTTCAATGCAATCCCCTATCTGTGCCATGTGGTGATATTAAGTTTGACAATTTACTTTATTGCTCATTTAAATCTATGCAGGTTCGGAATCTTAGTTCCTTGGACAATGTTGATAATACTCCAGAATCCTTACTGGCCTTCAAGGAAAAGATACATGTGCAGGGACTGTATGATTTCCTGTTAAATTACAGGTGGGTGTACTTTATGTTTGCAGCTGAGAGAGATATATATTGTTAAGTTCGTTCGATGAAGTATCATACTTCCTTTCCTACTTGACAGATCTTCCTTGACCCTCTTGTCTGGAGTGGACGTTCCATTACTTTATTCACCTATTCCATTTCCAAATGCTTCCCTTTCAGCTCCAGAGGTTAGCATTCCTCTTATGTAATGTCAAGCAGTCTATGAACTTTTCTTTCTTCATATCAACGCATCCTTTCTCATACTTTCTTTGCTTTGTACTTGCTAAGAACCAGTCTCTCTCTCTTACAGATAAGTTGTGTGGATATGAAGAGAGCTGACCATACTGCAGCATCCCCTAAAGATGGCTCAAATGTCACTCTCAGCTCAATCATTGAAGTAAAGGGAACATTTATCCCTCCATGGATTGTTAGCCGCATTTGTGCCCTCTTGAGCTGTGAAGCGACCAACTTCGAGGCGAGGTATGATTAGTTGATTACACCCTCATTTCTCTCCCGTATGCCTTTCTAGGTTTGCGTAAAAGCAGGCACATCCTTAGAAATAGTTGCTGTTCACATTCCTCATTGATAATTATTTTGCAGCTTTGCTACGGAACCCACTTCGATTGGCTTGAATGTTGTGATTGAGAAAGTTGTCGAGGAATCCAAATCTGATGCAGAAACCGTACAAGAAAGTGATAGTAGTAGCGCTTTGGGCTTGGCCGAAGCAGTTGTTGCTCCTTGCGTGAGCTCAGGCTTTATAACAGGGTTGAAGTATAGGGATAATTCATACTTGGCCTCCCTCTCACCAGCATGAGATGTTTCCTTTTGAAGTAAAAAAGGGAAGAGAATATTGCTGTTGTCAGTTCTTCGGTTTTGGTTTCACCAAGCGAGGCGTACGTCTGTATCTCATTCCTTGTATTATTCGTGCCGTTGCTGCAACTCAGGCACGAATTGGTGCAAGTGCAAGTCGTACTCTTTTGACATGTGATGCAACAATTCCATCTTGGCAAACCTTTGTATGAGAAAGTAAAAGGGAAGCATTTCCAAATCGCAGAGAATGACAAGGTTGATTAACGTGTGGTTTGCTTCATGTATTTGAAAAATGAGGGTTTTGGTAAAACCTGGGTTTTGGAAAAGCATGAATATATGATGGATTTGGTGGCATTATGGATTTGAACAAGTCTATTGTTTGCTTGATGGATTTGATTATGGACTTTGTTTGATTAGATTTGTGGATATTAAATACAAATTACCTAGTTATCCTTATTTAATTATATTTTTATATTATAATCCAAATCTTTCATTTAAAACTAATCCAAAACATAGAAATAAATTTTAAACTCTTTACCACTATGAGGATTAATAATTCAACTACAAATATAGAAATGTATTACTATTATAAAAGTTTACAGTTGCATGACCATTGAATTAAAGTAGGACAAATTTGTAATTAAAGAATTAATTAAGGGTAGTAAGGTAATTTACCATTATGGATTTTAATCCATCACCCCAATCCCACCTCAAGAGGTGGAACTTTCAAGTCCGTGGGGTCCACGGATTTGGAACCCCAAAAGTGGCGGGCCCCACAAATTCCATCTCCCTAATAGGGTTGGCAACGGGGCGGATCGGGGACGGGTAGCTAGTTCCCGTTACCCATCCGTCAAGGCTGACGGATTTCCCCGTCCCCGTCCCCGTCCCTTTGTCGGGGCGCGTTTGGTTTCCGTCACCGTCCCCAGACGGATTCGGGTAAACCACGGATCACCACGGATCCTGAGAAAAATACAAAAAAAAGGAAAAACCTAATAAAAAATTCCTGAAATTCAAACTTCAAAGTACCTTGATGTTCAAGGCACATAAATTCAAAACACAAAAGAGAAGATCTGGGGCTGTAACCCTCCCACCACCCAACACCCAGATCTTCATTGTTCAAACAATGAAACAAAAGTGATAGGTTGCAGCAACCAAACAAGCTGCTGCAACCAAAACCCACCACCCAAAATCCATATAACATGTTCCTCACTACACTAGTGTTCAAGTTCAAAACTCAAAAGGAAGAGATAAAAAACAAAGGCAGACAGCCCCAATAACATCATCCATAAATCGAACTAAAACCTATACTAATAGCACACACGAGTTCCTTTGATCTTTTCTTCCAAAAAGTAAGCAACACTATGCTGCTGGAAACCAACTCAACACTCAACAGCAGCATTCATCCTTGAAAAATGAAAAGCAATCACTGCAAGAAACAGAGTAGCAAACACAGTTAGATAAGTGAAAGTCACTTAAACACAGTTAGATAAGTGAAAGTCACTTTTAAATTGAACAAGTTAAAAGGCTCAAGTCTAGCTCAATACCTTGAACCTTTCATTGCATTGAACAAATCAGTCGTCTAGGGATATTAGATGCTTCCTCATCACAAGTCCCCCCTGAACTGTAAGAATAAAAAATTACAGTTAGAGATTGAAACTATCAAACTAAGTACCAATCTAAATTGAACTAATTACCAGCTTCGTCTTGATCTTCAGTACTGGAATCTGAAATTGCTAGAGCAGAGAACACCCCTTCCATTGCCTCTTCAGCAGCCTTCGATGATTCTGCAGATTGAAGAAAACAATGAAAAAGACAATTAATATTCAATCAAGTTAACATTTTAATGAAAAAGACAAGTAATTGCAGATTACCTTGTTGCATTTCCTCCATAATCCAACTTCTGGTACACATCATTGCCTCTATTGTATCATAGTGCAATCTACTCCGATGAGGGTCTATTAACCTCCCACCAGAGCTAAAAGCAGATTCAGAAGCCACTGATGTAATTGGTATGGCCAAGAAATCTCTTGCAATTGCTTTCAAAGTGGGGTACTTAAGGCCATTCAGTTTCCACCACATCAGTATATCAAAGTCAGGAGACCTTTTAGGAATCAGTTCCTCAAGAAGATAGTGATCCAGTTCAGTATGGACCAGAGTTGCTTTGCTTTTTTTCCTCCGACTCACAAACAGTTCAAAATCAAGATCATCATTTGCAGGAGTAGAAGAACTATCATAAGCAGTTGAAGAACCAGAATTGTTCCTCTCAGACTTGGTTTGGTAATCAAGCACCAAACCACAAATACATTGCTTAATCTTATCAGCCACCAAGTCAGTATTAGTACTGCCAAACTTAGCAGCATAATACTCAATCACATGCAACTTGTATCTAGGATCAAGAACCACTGACACAGCGAGAACCAAGTGTATATCATCCCAATACTTAGAAAATTTCTCCCACATACTCTCAGCCATAGCCGAGATAAGAGAATTGGTATCAGCACACCATTCCAACAATTTCAGTCTCAGATCACAAACCTTGGGGAAAAACAAATTAGCAGTGGGATACTTGCTGCCAGAAAACAGCTTTGTGATCTCACTGAAAATTTCCAGCTTATCAATGACCATAGCAGCAAACTCCCAGTGCATACTAGTAGGGACAGTGGTGTATTGACTATCCCACTGCCTCAAACGAGAGAAAACATCTCTATACACAATGGCTGTAGATAGCATATCATAGGTGGAGTTCCACCTAGTTGGACAATCAAGCACAAGTTGCTTCTCACAAGGCACTTTAAGCTGCTTAGCAGTTTCAAAGAAGGTTTGTACCCTCTTAGGAGTGGACTTCCAGTACACAACACTATCTCTAACCAATTCAATGCCATCTTTGATGACTTCCAACCCTTCTTTCACAATGAGATTCAAAACATGAGCAGAACATCTCATTTGAACCAGCACACCATCCAACAACAGATCATCAATAGCAAGTTTAGTTTTCATATGAGTAATCATGGCATCATTGGTGGTACAGTTATCCAAGGTAATCGAGGACAACTTTCTATCAAGATAGGAGGGGTTTTCCAGTTGGTTTATAATCAGGACCAATAACTCTCTGCCTACCATCATGTATCTTTCTTTGGGTGCAAGTTTTGTAATGGTTCCTCAAGTGGGAGGTTCCATTACTAGTATCACCACCTAAACGTTTTCGACAGTATTTACACTTGGCTTTAATCTCCCCATTAAACTTGACCCTCACAAAATGTGGCCAGACATCAGAAGTCAATTTACGATCTTCAGCCAGAATTATTTCAACATTTTCATTCCCAGAACCATTAGCATCATTCCCAGAACCATTATCAACATTCCCAGAACCATTAGCATCATTCCCAGAACCATTACCATTAACATTGCCATTGCCATTACCATTACCATTACCATTACCATTACCATTACCATTACCATTACCGTTTTGATTAGAAGGCACAGTAGGATCATTCGCATTCAAAGCACAATTTTCAGTAGCACCATCCATCTACATAAACAATTAAATAATTGCATTCAATCAATCAACCAAAACTATAAACTACCCAGACAAATCACACAACACACAATACAAATTACAATCGACTAAATCGAGAGTTGAATTGGACCAATAAAAAAAAGGAAAGTCTTCAATTGGAAGTTACCTGTAATCTGGAGAGGGACTGAGGGAGACTCTGTTCACCAGACTGCAGATGGTGAGCACTGAGCTGATGCCTCGAATGATAGACACAGCTGATGCCTCGAATGCGAAGCTAAACAACTCCCAAACAAAGCCAAAAAAACAAAAGAAAATTAGCATGCATGCATCGAATGATAGACACAGCTCATGAATCTGGAAAAATAATGGGTTAAGTTTGTGCTTACCTCGACTGTGCTCTGAGCAGAGTGCAGGTAATGGGTTTAAGGAAGAAGGCTGACCAGTGACCTGAAATTAATCGAGGGGTTAATTTATATACGAGAAGAAGGAAGAAGGCAAGAAAGTGCAGCAGAATACGAAAGGAAAAGGGGGAGAAGGAACTTATCTCGCTCGATGTGCGATATCACGTCGATTTCCCCCAATAGCTGCAAATCGAAGATTGCAGCGGGCAATTTAGGGCTCTGCATGCTGTTTCCCGACGAAATCGCCGGCAAAACTAGCATCCAATTGGCCAAATTGAGAGATAATGATTGCCAGTAGGCAATCATAATTGTATAAAGAAGCTGGATTGGGAGGAAATCGTGGGGAACAGAGAGATTTTTGAGCGGATTAGATGTTTGGAGATTCGATGGAGAGAAAGAAGCTAGGGTTTCGGGAGGTTCTCGAAGAGGAAGATTAGAGGAATGGGAGGAGTCGTTTGGGACGGCAGAGAGTGGAAAATGAGAGATTAGGGTTTGCAGGGCTCGTTTTTTGGTTTATATACGATGTCTAAGCGACGTCGTTTTATGATTCGGGGCGGGGGCGGATACCACTAATACCGTCCCCACCCATCGCCCGCGACCCACGGGTTTCGGGTAAATCCGAATCCGCCAAAAGCCCACAACGGACGGATTTTTAGGGTATAATTCGGGCGGGTTTCGGGTGGATACCCGCTGGGTCGGTCAGGGTTGCCAAGCCTACTCCCTAATTCCCTAACAGCCTGTTTGGATACAATTCCGGAAGAAATGGAAATGGAATTCAATTTTTTATTTTTATAGAATTTCATTTCCAATTCTAGTGTTTGGTATAATTCCTACAACTATGGAAATGAATTGCACTTTTAACCATAATGAATAATGTAATATGTTTGTTTTATTTTGGGAAATGAAATATGAATGAGAGAGAAAGAGAGTAAAATGATAGTGGGTCAACAAAATAATAAAAAGTATTGATGGGTCCCACTAATTCCATCTTCATTCTCCCAATTCCTATCACTTTTGATAGGAATTGTAATTCCCATATTTTAGATCCATTGGAATTCAATTCTCAACCTTTTTATTATTCCAAACATAATATATGGAAATGGAATTGGAAATGGAATTCCAATTCCTTACTTTTTTGTCAATCCAAACATGCTGTAAGGCAAACGATAGATTTCGGTTCAAGTCCATGATGAATATATTTTCATGACCAAAACCCTCAAGCAAACTACCCCTAAGTTTATTAGATACTAAATTGTATGATATTTAACACTTTCATTCTCTTCTTCTACATCAAAGAGTGCATAATCCCAGTGAGTCTTCTCTCCTATGGTGAATCTATGAACCCCAGCATCCATGTCGATCAAGCTATAACCAGGAGCTTTCTTTACTCCCTTCTCTTTCATCACCACCATCTTCTCCACATTCTCCAATGTTTCGCCCAGCATAGATGTTGGACAACAGTAGGTAGTAGGCTAGTCGCCATTGTGCTCGAGTTACAACTCAATCCTAATCTTGCTGACCCTTCAGCCAAGTCAGCATCTCTGTGTAACTTGCAGGCGCCGAGCAATGCACCAAATCGGTGTGTTGGGCTTGATTGGCATGTCAAGAACAAACTTCTCAGTTTTGGCTAGTTTCTAAGCTCGACTGAGTAGATCGACCATGCAGCCATAGTGTTCGAACCAAGGCTTTATATTATGACCTCTCGGCATGTTGTTGAATGTCTTGCCCTCATTCCACCAAGCCTCCATGGCTGCAAGCTGAGAGAACTGCGATAAACATGATGCACAAGGGGTTATCCCAGCTTCCTGCTCCGGAATTGGGTTGAACACTTGGAGGGCTTTTATCAATTGCGTCCATACATTTCAACTAGAGCAGTTGTGAGGATCACGTTAAGGTCAGATATTGTTACTGACAACATGCTCGTGAGCCTGCTCACGGTCTGTAAAGCGACCATATGAGCACAGGAAGCAATCACGCTGACCATTATTGTTTCATTAGCTTGCATTCGTTGAGATTGAAGAAGGCGAAAGAGCTCTATCGCCTCATTGAAGCAATTGTTCTGCAATTCAGAAGAGAGACAGACATGACGCATTCGGAAGAGTGCCATGGAAGACCACATACATTCAGCAATAGTTCATCAATAAATAAGAAACAACTACAATTCAGTACAGGCTTCTGCCTCTGCCGTTCAAAACTCATGTCAAAATTGCCGCATCATTTCTTTGCATGACTGAAAATGCAACCGAAAATCTCTCAGAAGTTGAACTTGAAGGCACCAACTTGAGCATCCGAGACTGAGTCCCAGAACGAAACTTTCTTCAGTTGGGCCTTCTTTTCCTCTGCCTTCTCCACCAAATCGTCAATAGTTCCTGGGAAATTTGCCTCGATGGCATTCTTAAGCTTGTCGTGAAGGTTCACCCTGTCTTTTGTTCCGGACACAAGTTCGCTTGCATTAGGTCTCTTGAGAAAATCTAAAACATTCAACAAATTCCGCCTGCAAATAAAGGACGATCACCTTGTTGAGCTCAAAGCACCAACCATATGAACATTTGCTCGAGAAAACTGCGAGAAAGTAGGAAATAGCTTTGCCCAATGCAAACGAGATAAACGAATGTGTTCCTTAATCAACTTATCCACCCTTCTAAAGTTCAAAGATTAGTCACCGTACAAACAAAAAGGTATGCCACCCAGATGTCATTGAGTGCCTCAAAGGCTAAGGGAAACTAAAGAGTGCTAATGTAAAGTACTGTATCTTCCTTCTCCGGACTAGACAAATGGCTCGAAATTTTCGAGTAGAAGATCTCCTTAATTTTGAACAGAGAATAAGATGAAAGAAAGATAGGGAAGAAGGGAAGCAAGAAAACTAAACTGGGTTCCGATCTTCTCATACTATTAACCATAATTCGAACACGAATTTGTAGAATTACACCTCAGATCTCTTTCATTCTCATCCTAGGCCTCAGCCTCTCTCCTTCTCCTACTCGAACTCCCTTTTCTTAACCCACAAGAGACATTAACTAAACATAAACCATTATCAATAAGAAATCTTAATCTAATTAGACAAATACGATTATTAAATAACCCGCATAGTCCCAAAATAATAATTAAGTAAGGATAACTATATAAAGATACACAATGCTAAAATGCTCTATTAGTCACGTTGGCTCGTTACAGGTCAGCTAACCAACTCTGGTACCTCGTTCTGCAATTTTAGTTCACAGGGACATAAATCCAGGGGACCAATGTAATGGGAAGCCCTTGTTTCAATGAAGTTTTGGAAGTCAATAAGAACACTCCCTCGCCAGTTTATGCAGTAGCAGCACTCAATTTGTCAGTTACCAAAAAAATGTTGCAATGCATCTCAATTCTCATATAAGATATAGAAAGATGTACCTGCTGACAAAGTTCTGTGTAATGGCAATGGATTCTTCCAGGTTGATAACTAGATGCCACCATCCATTTGGTACGAAGATCACTTCCCCGGCTCTACAGATGCACTCGACAGGTCTCTTCTGCCATTTCTTGGTAGCACCATAAAAGTTCATGAACCATTCGATAATAGAAACCGGACATGCCACTTCAGCCCCATCTGGGCTTGGATGTACACCAGGCGGTACCACATCTGGGGGGAACAAAATCCATTTCTTGGAACCCTTGATCACTGCATTCCAAGCTGATGTCGAATTAGGATCAATATGGAATGAAGAACCAGACCCTGCTGGACCCATTATTACCCATCGATAATCCGGCCTCTCATTGCCTAAAACACTAAACAAATCCTCTTGGAAGTAAGCTGGGACTTCATAATCTGAAGCCAAAACAGGAACCTTTTCAGCAAATTTAGGGTCGAAGAGATACAATGGTCTCTCTTCCTTCACTTGATCTGAGTACTTGAAATATTCTTCAAGCTTCATCTTCACTGGACCAACTGAAAACCTCATATCTCCACATTCCTTAATCAAATAATCCCTATCCCATTTCTTCAAAGCAGACCAATTATCTATGCATCCTTCCAACAACACCGGTTTATTCGGTTCCTCAAAGCTCAACACGAATTCCTCCACCGAAATTCCCTTCTTTCTAACTATGTTATCCCTCTGAAGCCACTCAGGTTTCATTTCCAGATTAGCACATAACCAGCTCTGGAAGAGATAATCCGAGTAAAAATCCCTAACCCTCATTTTCGCACCATCAGGATAAGTTGACAGAGATGAGTAACGAGCAGCAATGTAAGTAGATTTCCACGACCCATTGAATAAAAACCCACCTTGCAGTTCCTCCAAAACGAGATTCCTCCATAGAGGCTCGTGATTGGCGAAAATATAGAGAGATTTACTCGCAGCGGCTAAAAATCCCAGCTGGGATGGACCAAGCAGCCCTAGAATGTCGAGAACCAGCTCATCGGACAAAATTTGGAGATTGCCTAAGCCGGTGTTCCTCGAGTTGACAGAGCCTGGGTTCAGGTACAAATTCCCGAGCGGCTGGACGCCGTGGGCGTGTGAGGGAGCTGAAACCTTGAGGTTAAACCCTTCTTCTCCTTCTTCATCTTGGATTTCTACTTCTTGCTGCTTGGAAATGGCGGCTGTTTTGGAGGGGAGGGTTTTCTTTCTTCTGGTTTTGGTCTTTGCCTGCCTCTTTTTCTTTATGACTTGAGACAGCAGTGTCCTCCGGCAGCTCAACATAGCCGACGAATTTTCGGGACGAATATGTCAGCTCGGCCGGGAGAAGGGTGTCTGTCCGTCTGTAATGGCGGCCGTTGGCGAACAACGGAAAGGTTTTTTTGGTTGAATTTATCAGTTCTGACGGCCCTAGCTTCAAAACTGCATTTTATGGGCCGACTGTTTGGGACGTGCCTGGGTAGCTGAACGCTTGAACAAAACATTTTTCTTTTAAAATAGAGCGCCTAACGGAGGCCCAAACTTTATTCATTAAACCAAATGTGGGTCAGATCCCCAACTCGATCTAAATAGTAAATATAGCAAGTAAGAAAGTGTATTGCTCGATCCATCGTAAAAATGGATCGCTATCAAGGTTGTTAAATTCCTATCGAACCCCCGGTTGGACCCTGTTCGATCTAATTTGGGCTTCAAAACGGCCTCCAAAAAGCCCCCAGTCTGACCCCTAAATAAGGAGAAGAAGAGAGGGGGAAGAGAGGAAGATGAACGACGAAAGAGAGATGGTGGGTGGGTCATGAAGGTTAGGTAGATTTATTTTGTGAAAATAAATTTTTAATAGAAACATGTAATATAAATTTATTTCGGTCATTAAATCTTTAATTACTATCTTATTTGTACATATATTTAGAAAACGTCTAAAATGGCTTAAACCGGTCGGACCCCGATCAGACCATTAAACCTCAAACCCCCTTGTTTGACCGGCTCAACGACTTAAACCATTTTGACAACCTTGATCGCTACAGTCAGGGAACGCTCAAACGAGGTTAGATAGTTTGCAACATAATTTTTCTCACGGTAAACATGTTATGTCAAGAACCAGTTGATCCCAATAACTCGATTTGTTGGGAGAAGGTTATGTTGGATCTTATGTCACTCTCTAACACACCCCCTCAAATGAAAGCCAAACCATGGGCTTGAAATTTGCACAGACGATCACCATACCTTATGCTTTAATTAACTGTTAATATTGGGGACCGTGGAGATTCGAACACTATCTTGACTTGCCATGGTGGATAAGCAACATCAAATCTCTATACCACACACATAGTGTGGATGATGTGGAGTAGCAATCTTTATCAGGTTCTTAGCTGTGATCGAGTCTATCTATAGAACAACTTTCCTAGTCCCTTATTCCTATGTGAGTTTCAACCCTTGTACAATACCAACCAGCTATGCACGAGTAACCGAACCCCCTGCTAGGTTCGATGAGAATGCCTTGACGAAAGGAAAATCGTCTCCCCTCACTATTGTCACATGTGGTCATTGTAGGAGAGAGTATGACTTGGCGATTTGCCGTCACATGTCGTCTGTGTTGCGGCACACCCAATCACGTTGTGGTGGCTTCTAGCCGATTTGGGGTCGCTCGCGGAATCCCCTAGCTTTGAAAATGCGTCTCTCATTCTCAAGGCTATATGATATGTTTCCTTCAATGCATGTTGTTAAAGTGGATTTGTGTATAGGGCTCATAATGGAATAACTAGCTATTCTGGTTCTTCCATAGTAGCTAGCACGTACCGGCGAACAATGTATTGTCAATCATGTTAATACTCCTCATAGGTAATAGAGAGTACTTTGATGTCAGTTCGACTCGAATTTGGGTCCGACTTATTTTCAAGAAGCCTCATCCCCATTGCACTAGCGAATGGGGAGTCCCTAGCCAAATGAATAATAGTTTCAAGGCCTCCTCCTCGTATCTTGCAATTGATGCGTGTCATTAGGTGCCTCTGCTTTGCTCTGCATTTGTGAGAAACCCTTCGTGGTTGAGAAGCTAAAGGAAGGTTCTAACGTGCTTCATGGCAGGAACTTTCCAAAATGACCTCCATATAGGCTACTTGTGTGTGGGCATGTGAGTTGAGTATATCAATTTGTATGGCAAGTAGCGTGAAGTCTCCCTTGTCTGAGTATTGCCATAGTCGTGTATCATCATCTTGTTTTCGCGAGGTTGAGGTGCAACAGGACCTGTGGGACAATATCCGGTGGTAAGTAATGACATAAAAACTCTGTATCCACTCACCAATAAAGAAGAACTCAACCACTAACATTTCTAGGAGCAATGCAGTCAAAATCAGGATTTTGATCGTAAAATCGTAGGATATTAGGATTTTACTTAGCGATTCCGATCCTGATTTTACTATAAAATCGGTGGACCATAAAATCGTTCAAAATCGGGATTAAAATCGTTAAAATCGTAAAATCGTACCAAAATTGGGATTTTGATCTTATGTGAACAAAATAGGGAGCTTGAGCCAATTCAAAAGAAGCGAAACTGTTTCGGTAGAAAGGGCAATGACGGGAATCTTCTCATATATTTTTCCTACTAAAAGAACATTTGAAAAGAAGAAAAAAAAATCTAATTAGGGTTTGGTCAACCCCTTTCCCTTCTCCTTGTTTAACTCATCGGTAAAACAATTATCAGAATATTGTAAGTGCGTAAGAATTAACATCATTATTAATAAATTATTTGATTAATGAATATATTTGTACCAAACCAATGACATTAATTATTTTATTGGATTTCAGTTATTCTTAGTTTTAAATTATGCTTAGTAGACGATGTCGGGATACTACTTTGAGTTAAACTACCTAGACACAACATGAAAAACAAGAGCCAAACCCCATGAGCTCTATCCCTTCCTCATAAATTATTTTGAGTTACGCATTAAATAACAATTAAAATGATGATTTTGGAACATTAATCTTGAAAATTATCACTTTAAGTCTTTGTGTTATTAATTATTTACCTTATTAATATTATTATATGTTCATTTCTATATGGTACTTAAAATCCTACGATTCGATTTTACGATTCCGATTTTACCCCAGTTTTCGATTTTACGTAAAATCCCGATTTAACTGCTTTGTCTAGGAGTGCCGGTGATAGATTAGGTGTAAGGTTCAAAAGAGAGCTCCATCATCAAAGAACTTATCACTCCAAAAGCACGCCACTCTTCCATTATGTATGTTCCATATAGTGGCATCCTCCATCAAATTTTAGGTGTATTGCTTCAGCTTCTTCTTCTGATGTGGATGGACAAATGGTGATCAACTCTCTAATATGCAACACCTGGTCTCTATCATCCTCTCCCGAGAATTTCTTTATTGCTCGCACCATTTTTATCAGTGATGGCTCTATCTCTATGCTTGATGCATTTTGGATGATGCTGGCCACGAGATCTGATGCTCTAGGTCGAACTCGAATAGAGATGGTACAACCATCTTTCTTCATGTAATTCTTGATGGTTCAAGCCTTAAAGTACCTTCTAGCTAGTATCACGTTCTTGTATGATTTGCAATGCCTATTACTTTGTAGGTTAAAGTTCTACAGTACAAAACAAACTTAAGTGTAATACCTTTGAAAATATCACACACGTACAAGGGGTTAATTTCTTTTCAAATACTATCAAAAGTCTCCGCCAACGGTGCCGAAACTTGACAATGTTGTAGTATGAACCAAGTAATAATCCTAGGAATGCCCATGATCGTATTCCATGGGGTTTTGATGGTATCTACTTTGCATTTGAGATGGTAATGCAAGGAAAAGTAAATTCGATGGATTGAGGCTCCTTGGTATGATCAATGTTTTATCTATTTAAACAATGCGGAATAACGGTGGCAAGTAAAGTAAAATTAAACCAATTGACTAAAAATATTGTCTAGATAGTTTCATTTAGATGATCATGTACACTAACTGATTAATGATATGCATCCATGTATCTCTTTTATTATGATGTCCTATCCCTTTCAATAATGCATTCCTAACCGAGCTTCGCCACATACGAGAGAAACTACAACTAGTGCATGTTTTCATTTCAAGCCGCTAACTAATCAATCATAACAAGGAAGTAAGGATAACAAGTTGCTATTTAGGGCCTTTATGGACCATAAAATTAATTCTAGGATTTAGTGATCTCTTGTATCAAACATCTATCTCATACACACATGAAAAGTTTCACATTCCATTCATACAAGTATAAGATAAAAACATACCATATGCGAAGAGTTCCATATGCAAACTATGATGGTCTTATGATTAAAGCAAAGAAAGCATACAATATATGATAAAAGCATAGGATAACTAAAGCATATCATTAAATCATCAAAAGTAATGCATGAAGCATCGTAGAATTCCCTAAACAATATGAGACATAGCTAGACATAGAAGATATAGATGGCAACATCATTGATGAAGGCATCTCCACTTGATTCGACGCAGTCATCTCCACTTTGCAGTTTCAAGTAGATCTCACAGAGTAACTTTGTAGAGTGTGTTTTGGGACTTGTCACGTCTATCTAAAGATCTAGCTTAAGCTTCTAACAATGATATCAATGAGAGGAAGAAAACTGTCTACAACCAATGTGGTATCTCACAAAAAATCTGTACTTCCCAAACTCGAGTTTGCCTCAAATTCGATGGGAAGCTTGTAGAAGGTTTCAGGAGTCTCCTAGTCAAATTTGGACTTGTTCTTATTACAACATCATCGGTTTTGCACTCCGAATTTAGCTTATTTTTGCTCGGAATGGGTGGAATCTTAGTGGATTGGTTTATCTTGAGCTCAATGGGTTTCTCGTCAGTTTTCAGCTCAATCCGACTTTGGTTGACCTTGTTGAACATGGTCAAAGGTAAGCTTGCTACACTATCAAGATAACTTCTCTATGTCATAAACTGCTCATCTAATGTCTAAATTCATCTTTGTTAGTATCACATGCTTTTATTTTAGTCCCCTTCTAGTCCATTCACGGTCCATATTTCTCTTGAGTATATTTTACCCTTGCAATGAAAAAAATAACACCAACAAGATTGAAATAGTACAAAAACACACTCATGGTCTAGTTTAGGCACATCGATCAAATAGTTACACTATCCTTATAAAATATATCAAAACTACTAAAGATGCATCAACAAAAAGGGAAATTTATCATATATGGGGAGTTGAGAACACTATAATTTGAGCATTATCAATAGACATTGCCTTATATTCAGCCTAGTGAGGGCCTCCTTAAGGTCATCAAATCATTCCACTCTCATCACTCGATCAGTGCCTCACACATAGATTTTATAAGCTACAATCCATTTTAATGCTTTGTTAAACTTGGTTGTGGAAAAGCACATGAGCACGCATGGTTCGACCGACCTCTACCTAAGAATACAAGTTTTCACACATATAGACCTACCTACAATCACTAGTCAAACACATTCTTTTGGACACATCGAGATATTAAGCAAACCAAACTTCAAATAGATTCACTCATAGAGCTACATTCTCCTCAACACCTCAAACACAAGTAATCATGAAAGATATATTCAAAGAAATAAAGCACATTCTAATCAAAGTAGTTGATTGGAGCCCTCAAATTTGAAAGAAAATTGGGCATATATATCAAAGGCTCCAAGCAATCACTAACATGAACAATCATTATCTCACCACCACCATAACAAGCATGCATATATGCAAATCCATTAATAATCAACAAACCATAAGACAGGGTAACATGCAAGCATTGGTAAAAAGTAACTATACACCCCACACTTAATTGGCACATTGTCCCCAATGTGCATAAAACAAGGTGAAAGTGAATAGAAAGAAGTCTACCTCATTGAAGAACTAGCGGAGAAGGTGAAATAAGGTCAATTGAAAGTTCGTTTAAGCTCATAAGATGGTTTAAATCACACATCAAGATTAGGAAACACACATCCATGAGATAGGTATTCTCTACTAAAATATAAAACATAAAACAAAAAGGAAAAAGAAACCCGACCGGAATTAGATTGCCTTTCAACACGCGTTTCTTTGCCATCATAAGCTACACTATTGCTCCTAAGTATCGGTCCATCCCTATACCTCGTTGAAACTAAGGTTCTCATTGGTTATGTGAAGTTTCAGTTCTCGAGCATTCAGTATGATATTTGATGTAGGCTTATGGACTTGATTAATCTTCACAACATCATCCTTGCTCCCTTCTCTTTCCATTTTCTTATTGAATGGAAATAAAGATGTGCCTCCAAGCAAGTTCATCCATGGATGGATCAACGTGTTCTTCTTTCTTATCCACCCTCTTAAGCATCTATGCCGCTTGCACCACTTCCTCGGTGCTCGCTTCACCAATTTTTTGAACCGTATTGGATTTGGAGGGAGGAAATGCGGATTTTGTTAATTTGGAGTATGCTTGCTTATCTCCAACTAGGGATGTTAATGAGCCGAGTCGAAACGAGCTTTTCCTTGTTTAGGTTTGACTCATTAATAAACGACTCGAGCTCGAGCTTGACTCATTTACAAACAAGTTGAGTCGAGTCGACCTTGAGTCGGCTCATTTATTATAACCTATTCGACTTATCATTGGGATAAGGAGTTCAGCTCGAGCTAAACTCTATGATAAAACATAAATTATAAATTAAACCCATATATGATACATGTGAGTAACTAATCTCATATCACACATGAGACATATTTGCTCACATACTCAAAAACTTAAACATGTGAGATATACAATTTAATAAACCTATGAATTGTCAACAAGTCAATTCATAATATTTAAATCGATTATCTCATAAGTTGGTAATTGAGTTGCCCACTAATCACAATGTTGAGACATCTCATGATCCCAAACCAAGAGTGTTCACGAGTTGAGCTCAACAAGCCTCTTAGTCGAGCTGGCTCACAAGTGTCACATGAGACATATTTGCTCACATACTCAAAAACTTAAACATGTGAGATATACAATTTAATAAACCTATGAATTGTCAACAAGTCAATTCATAATATTTAAATCGATTATCTCATAAGTTGGTAATTGAGTTGCCCACTAATCACAATGTTGAGACATCTCATGATCCCAAACCAAGAGTGTTCACGAGTTGAGCTCAACAAGCCTCTTAGTCGAGCTGGCTCACAAGTGTCACGAGCTGAACAAAGGCTTAGCTCAAGTTGTGCTTGTTAATAGATGCGTCGGGCTTTTATTGAATCGAACGAGCTTTTATCGATTCGAACATCGAATTGCTCCTGAACAGCTTGGCTCATTAACAACTCTACCTCCAACCATGAAGCGCTCAGTTTTGAATTCCCATAGGCTATGTGGCTCTAGTGGTAGTGGAGGATGCAATACCTCATACTCTTGGCAGCAAATCTCTCTATTTGAAGCTCTGATTGGCTCTTTGGCTTAAATGGTGATGGAGGATGCAATACTCTCTCATTCTCGGCAAGAAATCTCTCTATTTGAAGCTACAATTGACTCTTGTCTCTGAGGTGGGCTCATAAGTGTGGAAAGACAACTCCCTTGGTTTTGGAGATGGGCTTTTCAGAAAGCATGACCCAAAAATATGTGGAGAAGCAAGAAGTCCAATTGAAGATATGTTGCATAATTGGAAGAAAAGGAAGCATCAAAAGCGGTGAGCATAAAATGTGTGTCATCAGAAGCTTAAACTAGATTAAGTTGAAGCATTGATGAATCCTTTTGAAGTGAGAGTTGACTTTCAAAATCAACGATTAGTGAGTAGTGTTTTTACAGAAAGTCGAGGTGCCATTTGGTACTAAAAGTCCAAAGACATTACTTAAGTGTGGAGATTCTAATACTTCATATTCCTATTGTTGTTAAAAACAAAGTAGAAGCTAAACACTATTAGGCTACTAGTTGACGGTTAGGGGAAAAGTGGTGACCAGTATCGAGGTTATGTGCATTAGTTGTTTTTTTATAATGTTATTGAAGAACCTGAGAGAAGGATCATTGAATCAGTAGACTTTTATAAGGGAATCCTGAAAAAGCAGTTGCTGCCAGCTCCAACAGAACATTTATGTGTGCTAGTTGTTGAAGAGGAAGTAAAGAGATTAATGTTGGACACGAATGTTGATAAAATCCCTGACCAATATGGGTTTCCAGCCTCATTTTATCAATATACTTGGCATATTGCTGGTCATAGATTACTATAGTTATTCAAGATTTATTGTGAGTAGTGTGCCTCCTCGTGATGTTAATTCCACAATCCTTGCTATAATTCCTAAAGATTGAAATCATAATTGCATTAAGAACTTTCGGCCTTTTCCTGTTACGATACTATATACAAGTGTATAGCTAAAATCTTAGCCTCTAAACTTTGTTCTTTTCTACCTTTAACAATTGGAAAAATTAAAACAACCTTTATAAAAGGTGGAACAATATCATTGTATAATAGGTATCATATATGGATATGATTGTCTCGTTCAAATGATTGTTGATACAAATCAATGAAATGGTTCAAAGTACAACATGTATGGTATATGAAAGAATTTTACAATGCTATATAGCATTGGTGCTATAGGTTTTTACTTTTATGGTACAACTTTAGATTGTACCTATACTTTTTATACAAATTCTTTTATGGTACAACTTGAACTTGTACTTTTATGTGATGGTACAACTTCAAGTTGTAAAGTTGTACCATAACATAATGGTACAAATTCTTTTATGGTACAACCTAAACTTATACATTTAATGTTATGGTACAACTTCAAGTTGTACATTAAAGCACCAATACTATATAGCACAGTAGAAGTGCTTGGTATATGACCAATGTCCTTGTGTCTTTTGATAAAATAAACTCATTTGGCGTACAACTGGTATGATAATGTCTATGTCCTCTCATAGAAAGTGTTGAACCAGAATAGCAACGAAACATTTTTTATTATTATAGAAAGATAGATTTTTAGTGTAGAGACACCACAATAATATCGTAACTCTATATTATTGAGTTATATCTTCATGATTTCATGCAACTACACACATCTAATTATAGTAGTAATGTAATTCACATCGATTGAGGGGAAACAATATAATATATATGAATGCCAAATATATAAAATCTTAATTTCACATAACAATACGAATCTAATTGTCAATCCTAGGTAATGTAGACAAAGGAATTGGTAAAACAATTGAACAACATCTATTTTTAACGATTTGCAACAATAACTCAACCAAATTCGTACCTAAATCGAATCGAATGAAAGATGGAATTGAATAAAAAAAATTGGATCTTTCAAAATTTGACTCCTATACACATTATGAGCATTGATGGATTCTAATAAGTATTCCCCTAATTGGTTGCGGAAGCTGCTGCTAGGAAAAAGCGGGAGCAGATCAGGTGAGTAACCTTGTGGTGAGTAACCATGAGTAACCCGTCCACATTAGCATGACATCAGCATCCTCTCTCTCTCCTGGAAAGCCTTTAATTTTCCCCTCTTTAATCTTTGACGAATGATTTCTCACTCATTTTAAGTCGAAATTTAATTTTTTTTGCACAGTTAGATCAGATTAATTGTGCTCTTCAAAATGATATCCACTTTAATATATTTTTCGAACAAAAAAAATTGAGCCATTTTTTACCAGTCTATACCATATGGTATTGACTGGTATTGAAATAAAAGCATACATATGGTTTGAAAAAAGTATCATGGTGGTATGAACAAACCAAGACTATAGGATGGTTGAATACATGATAGTAGAAATATATTAATTGTCATTTACGACTTTTAACATTGTATACCACAAGATACCACCCCGTACCAGGGTGGTATTGTATGGTATTGTGTGGTATTTTTTGGTCCTATAATTTGTTCACCCATAAATTTGTAGATCCAATAGATCATGATGAACTCGTCCCTTCTGTGCAAACGTTTTCAAAAACGAATTAAAAACGAAGAAGATACCATACAATACCACCTCGTACCAGGGTGGTATTGTATGGTATTGTGTGGTATTTTTTGGTCCTGTAATTTGTTCACCCAGAAATTTGTAGATCTAATAGATCATGATGAACTCGTCCCTTCTGTGCAAACGTTTTCAAAAACGAATTAAAAATGAAGAAAATACCATATGGTATGCAGTTGGTACCGAGAGGCCATAATTTTTTGTTCTAAAAAATTATTTAAAATTGATCTCATTTTGTAGAGCACGATGAACTCGTTCCACCTGTGCAAAAAAAATTAAAATCCGAGTTAAAACGAAAAAGATATGAGCCGATTAAAAAGCTAGAGAAAATAAAAATGATATTTAATTCTCCATCCTTAGATCTGAATTTTCTAAATGAAGGGTTCAGATTTGGTTATTGATGGATGCATAACCCTATCTTGAGCCGGAAAAAGCCGTCGAACCAATTTCGTGATTAGTTTTTCTTTTCGGTTTAGGGATCGTAATTAGAGATAATCAAACGAGTTAATAATAACAATCGTCATCATCCGTTCAGTTTTTGCAATCCAAAAAAACTCCGCTTCCGCTGGCTGACCTCATCATCTTCTTCGCTCTCCGTTGGCACTGTCCGGCTGTCGTTTGTATTCGCGTCTCTCTCTCTCTCTGTAACAAAGTTCACGGAGATCAAGACCGAGCCGTCGGAAAATTTAGGCAGCACCAACAAAAAAACCGAACAGACGATTTCCCAAAATAATATCTAGGGTTTCGAAATTCCCTCTCTCTCGCTCCTCCTTCGCGCTCTTCTTTCTCTCTCTCTCCCTCTGTGTCTCTCTCCCCGCCATCTGCGATTTCCCTCTCTCAATCGCCATTCCCCCCTCGAGCTCTTCTCCTTCTTCTTTATTACTTTTCCGCTTTTTGCACGGCCAGCTTTTGTCCGCCGGGTAACATTGGAGGAGGGAGGGAGAGTAGTGCTTCTCACGTCTTTTCTCGTTTGGTACCCCGGGGACCCCCTGAAATTTTTTTCTTCTTTTCGGGTTTTTTCTTCAGTTTTGTTTCGCCGGCATAGGGGAAAATATTTACAGTGAAGGAAAGAAAAAAGAGAAGAAAGATTCGGCCTTTACGGGAGATTACTCGTTTCCCGGCTTGAGCTGAGGTAATTCCGTCTCTTTTTGTCTGGGTTCATGATGAATTCTCTCTTTTGCCATTGATGGAATGTGTATTTGCAAAGAGGGAAATACTCGATCGAGATTGAATCGTATCTGTGGCAATTGTTCGTCGGGATGTTTGTTCAGTTTTGTAGTCTTCGTTTATGTTTCGTAATTTGTACTATTCTTTCTCTAGGTGTTGAATGAATTTTTTTTCATCTTAAATCACAGGGCGGAATGAGCTGTCTGTAGAGATTGGGGGAAGAAAGGAAGGAAATTTTCTGTTAAAGAATCTTGCAATCGCCAAGGGGGGGAGACATTTATTAGGGAAAGCCTTGTTTTGGTATGTCAGCTAGCATTCTTTGTATCGTTGTTCTTAATCATCGTCGTGAGATCACTTGTATTGGTTTCTAGTTGTTGGGTTGCCTATGGATTTGGAAGTAGCTGCTGCACCATTTGCTCGGCCTTCTAGGGATCTGGCCAAATGTTGCAATTGTGGATGTAGCTGCTGTTCTACGGGCTCTTCCTCCTCTGGGCCCTGGATAAGATCTGTGAAGAGGAAATATGATGAATTTGAGGGGAAGCCTTTTGTTATACCGGGTCTCGATCTCGTGTCGAATCCACGGATCCAAATTGAGAACGAAATTGTTGCCCTGAGAGAGAGCGTCAGTAGCCAACAGCAGGCGATCCAGGATTTGTATGCTGAACTGGAAGAGGAGAGAAATGCTGCTTCCTCAGCTGCAAATGAGGCCATGTCTATGATCTTGAGGTTGCAGAGGGAAAAGGCCGAGGTGCAGATGGAGGCAAGACAGTTCAAGCGTTTTGCAGAGGAGAAGATGGCCCATGATCAGGAAGAGCTTGTGTCTTTTGAAGATGTGTTGTACAAGAGAGAGCAGGCTATTCAGTCTCTTACCTGTGAAGTGCAGGCCTACAAGCATAGGATGATGAGTTATGGACTTACAGAGGCCGAGGTGGAAGGTGGGATTAGCCGGAACCAGAGCATGTCCGATAATATGGGTTCACAGTTTGATTTCGCAGAATATGACTACCCGCCACTGAAGTGCAATATGAACGAGAACCAAGCTGCTGTTGAGGCTGATGAAGAAGAAGTTGTGGATGTTGAGAAATATGCATTTGGTGAAACACCTCGTTATGGGGAAGTGCCTCGTCATAATGAAACTCCTCGTGGTAGGGATCATTTGAAGAATCTGGAATATAGAATCTACCAGATGGAGAGGTCTCCCAGGAGTAGTCAATTGGATGCTGCTGATGTTTCTGGTGGAAACGGGAAACATATCTTGGAGAAGGTGATAGTTGGTCAGTCTCCAAGAAAGACCAGGCATAACCAGATTCTTTCTGTTGAGAGCCCGCGTTCATTGAGAGGGATAACGAGAGATACAGCTCCAGAATCACCTTCATACAAGTTCCCTAATAGCTTTAAGAAGGCAGATTATGTTACTCATCCCGAAGAACACAAGACTCCGAGGAAGGCAGATAATAATGCCTCAGAGTTTGAAGATGAGATGTATGACAGAGTTTATACCATTGATTCTGTCCACAATGGAGTAAATGATCATAAAGAAGATTATGTTTCAAGTCCAATAACAGATATGTTTGATCAGCCTGACCTGAGCGATCCTGATATCAAGAAACTATACACAAGGCTTCATGCACTTGAGGCTGACAGGGAATCAATGAGGCAGTCACTAATCTCAATGCGTACTGACAAAGCACAATTGGTACTACTAAAAGAAATTGCCCAGCAGTTGTGTAAGGACATGACACCTGAACGTAGACTACCGGTGAAGAAGACCTCCATTGCGGGAACCGTGAAGTTCGTATCGGTTGTCAAGGTATGATTGGTGTGCTATGGCCTTTTTCTTTGATCTGATACATTGACTACTATATCTGTGAAAATTATAAATCCACGTTCTTTCGAAACTACTTGTCATTTGATTCATTCATTCTCGTGCTATTTGGCCCGTAATTAACTTTCTTCTGGCTGCCTGCCAGGCATCAAAGACTGGTAAGTGGCACTTTTAGGTGGTAAGGGGAACATTTGTAGTCCTGCTTTCTTTTCTTCAAATGGCTTCTCTTGTTTTAATAGTGTTAATTTCTTCATGCTCTGAACTGTTTTGATAATGTTAGAATATTTGCTTGATTGATCGTTCCATTTAATTATTTACGTTTCTTCCATTTTTTTTATGTACAGTGGGTTACATCCTTTGCCTTCTGGAGGAAGAGAGCTCGCCAAAGCAGCAGGTAAGTGAAAGTTGATTCATGTCTAGTTGAGCTGAGTTTATTTGTTCGACCTGTGACTTCCTCGCACAGGGACATTCCAGCAGCAGGGAAATAATGTTACTTATTTTCCTGCTGCTGGATACAATCGTTCCTTTTAAAACCTAAAGCACATTTTGGGGAGCGTAAACATAATTTCACAATGCCTCTCCATGAAGCAGAGGGGAAAGACCAAAATTTGTGAATATAGAGAAGCTCTTTGGTTTTTTCTGTGTGTGTTTTTAGTATCTTGTTTGGTTTCTTTCTGAGAGTGGGCCATTAATTTCCTGCTAATGTTAAGAGAATTTGGTCATTCCAGGTACATGTTTGGGGCTACAAGTGACAACGATGGCTTGTTAATGCTTCTGGACAAAGGTGCACGAGCAAGGCAACATTGGAGATTTCTGTCAAGAACCCACCTGTAAAAGCTACATATCTCTTACCAATGCTCCCCAAATACGGACATTTTGGGGATCAAGTAGGGTAATTGGATCCAATTTGTGAAGGTGTTGTTTGTGATCGGTATATGTGATTTTGGTGGTGGGTTCTTTCATGGCTTGAGTTTTGTTTTGCTGGGTATGAACAACGTATGTGAGAAAAAAGAAAGGAGAAAAGAACAGGAAGGTGTAAACATAGAAGTGCGAGCAGGGTATGCGCAAATGTAATAGCCCTGCCGTTAGTTTGTTTGGAAATTCTTTTGTTTCTTTTAGCTCAAGGCACCGTGCTTGGCTTTTTTCTAACACTCACTCCCTCTCTAGTGTATATTGCAGATTCTTGTATGATTTGTGTAAGATTCAAATGCGCAATGGCTATTGTATTCTCGATCTTACGCCACATTCCGGACAGCGTCATCTCTCTTTGCAACCCGTTTTGTTAGTTGAACTCGAGTTTCAAGCCCTGAATCCAAGATTGAGATTGATGTTTTTGTTCTCAGATGACTACTTGATCAACCCTTTGTGGCTGGTACTGGGCTAATATCGCTTCGTGATCTTCATCTATATGTTTAACATGCGAGGGCGAAAGATGTACACTCTTGTATTCTTTTAGTTGCATCTTAAATCCAACGATCAAGTAAAGCAACTAACCTTATGACAGGGAAAGCAATTGTGACTGGTGCTCTGTAACTGATGACTTAATAACCAAGTAACCATTGACAAATCCTAGCAAACAGCAATGTTTCAGTGGCAGGTGGGCAAATACTGTGTAAGAAAAGCAAGTTCCCGTGAAAAGGAAAGAAGGGAGGAACCCTACGACCCATTCATCACAATTCACAATAATGATCAATGATGTGCCAAACCCAACTTTTATCTTAAAAAGGTTCTCTCTGGAAAGGAACAAGACATCATTGCATGTTTGTTGAAATAGTCAGATTAAGTCCCCAAGGACTTGCATATAGAACGTGAAAACCAAACCAACTTCCAAGTCATTTATATTGCAGGAATTGCAGGCTGACTGTTAAACTTACAAGCTCTTGCTTACTAAATTCCAACTTTATTTCAACAGTCAATCCTGTTGATATATCAGAATACGGTGGAAATTGTTGTGTATTATTACTGAAACAACATGGGTTTATATAGAGTACAGAGACTGACTTCTATAATAACCCTAACACTAATAGGGAAATTACCTAACTTCTACGACTCTAATAAGGAATATAACACTGCTCAATTACATAACAATACTCGTAGTATAACATAATACTACTCGTACTACCCATACTCTAATACCCTCCCCAAATTGATGGTAATTACTTACCAACAATTTGAAAACCGAAACAAAAACTAACACAAAACGAAGAAGAAAAAAAAATCTATAACTAAGACACTGATAACCACTACTGCTCCCAAACTTTACGCCAATGTCGAAGATAACCACGCCCCACAAAAACGTTGATGGTGATTAATGGATGTAACGAGATCTCTTGCCAAACCTGCCTAGTCGTTCCAAACGCTTGTCCTCCAAAGAAGCTTCAGAAACTGATTATCACGTAAACTAACCAAAGATGCTCCGAACAGCATCGTCGAACCAATACAAAACCATGTATACTCCGAACAGCAACACAACTATAAAGATGCTCCGAACAGCATCATCGAAACGGAAACAGAACCACGTGCTCCGAACAGCAACATGGCGATCAGGATGCTCCATATAGCATCATCGAAACGAAGAAACATACAAAAAATGCTCCATACAGCATTTATCAAACAGAGATGTTCCGAACAACATCTTTAACCAAGGTGTTCCGAACAACACCATAAAACATAACGAAATCAAGAATCTGGATTTTTGAAGGACAAACCGACTTGGATGACCCTCCTGCTTGGCAACGTGGATGACCTAGTGCTTCCAAAGAGCTTCTCGTCCCAGACACGGGCAACAGTGAACATGGGGATTTCAGGGCGGTGGAACAGCCTTCTCATGCAAAACGAGCAAACGTAGTCTGAAACAGACTTTGTATCAATTGCAAATAATCAAGCTGGATCCAACTAGTGGGACAGAGGCATGGGCGCATGGCTATTTGAATCTGCACGGATGATAAAGCTGGGAAACAAGGGTTTGACAAAGGGTGGGGGACGAATAAGATGAAATTAAGCTTTTAATGAAGAACAACAATTTATTTTGGCGTAAGAAATCAGCATTGGAATGAAGAACCAGGCGACTGCGAACTCATGGTGGGCGGCGGAGGAAGAAAAAAGAGGTTTAGGTTTTTTTTTTTTTTTATCAGTAACCAGGCTCTGATACCATGTTGATATATCAGAATACGGTGGAAATTGTTGTGAATTATTACTGAAACAACATGGGTTTATATAGAGTACAGAGACTGACTTCTATAATAACCCTAACACTAATAGGGAAATTACCTAACTTCTACGAGTTATTGGGAGCAACCGGTTCTTGACATAGTATCAGAGCCTTCTGTGACCGAGAGGTCTTGTGTTCGATTCCTGGTAACCCCCATTTGTTAAGCACATGGTATTCTTGTCTTCAGACCTGTGCAAACTTCAAGTCCTTGTGAGTGGCTTTCGTTTGAGGGGGCGTGTTAGTGTTGTGGTATATGATCCACGATTGAACCTCTCCCAACAACTCGAGTTATTGGGATCAACTGGTTCTTGACAAATCCAACAAAATCCGAGAAAAAAAACGAAAAAGAGACTCCTGATCGTGTGTAGTACATGTATGCAAATTTATATCGTTCGAAGACTAGGATCGTATTCCTATGGTCTCTCACAACCACGTACTCAGGTGATGAGGGACGAGTTCTATGGTTTAACACGAGACTGTGGAGATTGAGATTCCTCCAGGGTTGAAGTGCCCTTTGATTTTACACAACCAAAAAAAAGACAGTGCATGTACAGAAATATAAGCTACAGCTGGTGAAGGGCGCAAGAGGGTGATGCGTTGCATAGGCAAGCTCCCCTAGAGTTCATGGGACTCACAACCTCGATCATGGCAACATATGAGTTGCTTAATCTTGTAAGGTCTATTTTTACCGTATGTCGTGGCAAAAGGTAGGTCTAATAGGCAACAATAATGGACCCTACGGATGTCTGTTGCTTGGAGGAAGTCGATTTTATGTATGAACATCAGTTGAAAAAGAGATCACTAGAAAATCCTATAACCGACAGCCATAATAGAGAATCGGTGGCTCTGTAGCCGTTTCTGGCCTGATTTACCCTTTTAGGTCGATTTTGCTCTAATTCGTTTGAGTCACTCTGTCGGCAGAGTAACAGACAACTATTGCCTCGTATCATTGGCTCTTTATCTTCTACCCCTTAGGGTCTATTTAGAGGCTTTTCATTAAAGTTTTGGGGAGGAAAAGCCGGTCTATGTCGCTCCTTTCGAGTTCAATCGGGTCTTCTTCAGCTTGGCAACCAAGTATGGAATATTCTGGACGAATTTGGGAGTATTCTGGACGACCCTCAAAAAGGCGACCAAAGCACCTTTTGAGATATTTACAGCTTTTTCTGATGTCGTTTTATGACTATGCTCCAATCTCGATTCTGGCTCCTAGCAGTCGAGTCTTAATGTTCTCCTACATGTACAAAGTCGTCCATTAGGATGCTATGCCCTGAAAACACATTAAACACTACCAAGAGTACTTCGAAATAGCAAAAGCTATCCTAGAGCTACTAAAACACATCTTGAGTGAATATAAAGCAAATCCAAACTATTATGACAACAAAGATGGAAAAACTTTGCAATTCTGACCATAATATGGAGTATAAAATAATATATTTTACGTGTCATAACGTCAACTCCTCAAAAAATTTCGGGCTATCCAACCTATTCCAAATATGGTTGAGGGCATTGGACTTTGTTATACCATCTCCAATAACAATTGCCAAACTTTCATATTTGGGTGCTAGTTTCAACATTCGAGCTGATGCTATTGATACCCATTTTCGTCAGCGTTTTCCAAACTGAATAATTTCTTTCGAAATAAATTTTTCAACTAATACTTCAAATTTTATTTCAAAGCTTAAAACACAAGATTTTCTCGTGTGCAATCTTGATTTGACATTTTGGATTTAGTCATTATTGTTGCAGTGTCAAGACTATGAATTTATATACTTTTTATGTTCTTCGGTTGAATCTTCTTTCTTATGTTTGTCCTTACTACATATGATTTTGATTTTTGAGAAGCGGGTTAGGGTTATATATTTTTTGGCAATTCAGATTAACTAGAAATGTCGTATCATTCTGCCCTCCTAATTGCCAAACACAAGAACACTTAATTGCTTACCAAGACATTAGGTTAGGCCATTTGAGTATTGATATTCGGAATATTGTTTAGATGTTTAAAAAATAATTGATCTGCCTTCAGTTTCATATTCACAAGCTTTCTAAGAAAAAACTTTATTTTGAGCAATCTTCCTTTCGAACAGACCTTCAAGATTCTTCCATCGCTTCCTCCAAATTATATATTATCTGAGTTATTGTCCGGCTTAGCTTAAATTCCTAGAACTGAGTTATTATACAATAAGTTACAATCAATGGCGTACGTAGTCAGGATTTTTTTTAGAGTGTGTTTATTGAGAAAAAAAATACATACGAATAAAATAGAGTTATTAGTTTTATAAATAATTCACGATATAATTCAGTATTTATAAGAACTTGGCAAATTAAATATATGTCAAAACTGTCAAGAGTATAACTCTATATATAAAATAATTATGAGTTAATACCTTATTTTTGCCTGAACGGTAACCAAACTTTATACTTTGGCCCGTGGTTTGTGAAATTACTCATCTGACCGAACTATGTACCATACTTCCTTGCTTGGCTCGGCGCAAGTTTTGATTGTCAAATTGGACGGTCAACTCCATTGACTGTTAGTCAAACGCCAGGTCACTTGGCACGTCAGCAAACCCGAAATAAAAATTTTGGAATTATTTTCGTTATCCAATTTTCGAATGATTTTTTTTTGTTAATTATTATTTTTATTAGAAAACAAAACGAATTAAATAAATTCAAAATCCAAAATTTTTATTTCAGGTTCACTGACGTAGAAAGTGACGTGGAGCTTGACTAACGATCAATGGAGTTGACCGTCCAATTTGACGGTCAAAACCCGCGCAGGGCCAAGTAAGGAAGTATGATGCATAGTTCGGGCCAGGGGAGTAATTTCAGAAACCACATACCAAAGTAGAAAGTTTGGTTATAGTTCGGGCCAAAATAAGGTATTGACCCAATAATTATTCATGATTTCGTTAGACATTTGCTTTTGAATTATGTTCTTTGTCAATAGATCGTTTGTATCAATAACTCGAGTTGTTGGGAAAGATTTAATAATGAACCTTATACTATTTAGTATTTACTAACACTTCCCTGCTAACGAAAACCAACTTATATACGTGCTTAAGGTTTTTGCAAATCCGAATATCATCTTCTTAACAAAATAAATAGGGCCGTCAAGATTCGAACACGTGATCTCTCGGTTAACCATTCTCAATTAAATTAAAAGTGCCCTAAGTTTCATTCTCAATTAACTATTATACTAATTTAGTAATTTTTTGTCCTTAGGAGCCACCTGTACACTCAATCTACCCCTAATTGAAATAGAATCACTTTAGTAATTAGCTGTGATTCGGTGGAAATTTATTGTTGATATTGAATAAGAAAAATTTTAATTTTGAGCAGATCATATATGCACCATTGTCCTTTGTACATAACTCGTTAAAAAAACATTGAATATGCCAATACCCAACTCATAAATCATACATCACATATTTAAAAGGTCAACTATTCTCATTTAAATACGTGTTATCTTTCATACTTGATTAACTATTACACGTAACTTACCATTTCCCCCTCGTGAGCCCACCCTCTTCCTCCGTCCCTAGCGAGTTACAATTGACATTAAAACGTATAGCATGCAACCAAAGATCGATGTGCCTTTCTTTTTGATAGTTTTATTTACTAGCTCGAATTGTCGAGGATGAAGCGGTTGATAACATCGACCAATTCATGGGACGTCTCCGAGTAAGGATCGTTGGTGAAGAAACCATGTTGCTTTCCTTTGATCTCCACGTACTCAACTTTCTTCCCCATCTCGGCTAGCTTCGTAGCGTAGTCGTGGCTCCTATCTCTCAGAAGCTCACGCTCGCCAACAATCACCAATATCGGATCCATGTCCACCTTTTCAAGCTTCTTGCAGCTGGCGGCTCCAACTGGGTTCGCCAATGGATGGTCTCTGTCTTCTCCCACGGGCAAAGACAGCCTCCAAAACCTGCGGTTTGAAAAAAAAGTTCAAAATTAATCTACGTACCACTAATTATAATTACTAGTAATTTCCATCAGTTTCCACTACTCTACAGGAAACTTTTTTGGACTCTTTAATGAAGACAACCTTTTTAGCACTTCTATCGTTTTATATAGTATTGGTGCTTTAATGTACAACTTAAAGTTGTACCATAACATTAAATGTATAAGTTTAGGTTGTACCATAAAACAATTTACACCCTTATGTTATGGTACAACTTTACAACTTGAAGTTGTATCATCACATAAAGGTACACGTTCAAGTTGTACCATAAAAGAATTTGTACAAAATGTATAGGTACAATCTGAAGTTATACCATAACGTAAATGTACAATTTTAAGTTGTACCATAAAGGCAAAAACCTATAGCAACAATACTATATAGTATTGTAAAATTTCTCTAACTTTTTCGGTTCTGTGATAGAAATTATACAGATCGTGACAGGAAGGAAGGATATAGTCCGCAAAAATATAGATTGACCCAAATTAAAGCATGCATCAAGTGGCAAATTGCACGCTCTAACTGAAGACTTCCGTCGGCCCATTTTTTCCAGAGAATAGACTCATCATCGTACTATATATATTGCCTTTTTGGAAAACGCTCCCTTTCCATTTGGGTTATCATAACATTGGCTGCACTATATCTTCTCCTGTCAATATCAAATTGATTTATGGTACCCTTAAATTTCATTCTCAGAACCTGCTTGCGAGTTGCGACCACTACCGTATCTTCTTATGCAATAAACGAATGTATTGAAAGGTTTCAATAACTCGAGTTATTGAAAGGTTCAGTTATGGATCGTTTATCATCATGTGCTTATTAGCATAATGTAAAAAAAACTCTGATACATACCACGTCAAGAATTAGTTAATCTTAAATTCCTAATAACTCAAATTATCAACCTTAGCAATTAAAACACACCCAATTTGCATATTAACTCGTCCATATATAATAGTTAATTAAATCTGTGCCCACGAATAAAAAAAAAATTAACGTTTTAATTACCTATCCAAATCCTCGAGACTCATCATCTCCTCTCTCGGCCCTTCCTCCGACTCGGTCCTCGAAACCCCGCCAAAAAACGGCGCCAGCAGCACATAACCTCTGACCCGAACCGGTCCCAAACCCAGCGAACCGGTCCCGAGCCGAACCGCCACGTGGTGCGCAATATTCCCGCCCGACGAATCACCCACCACGAAAACACGGTCAAAGTCAACGTCACCAAACCACTCGTCGCCGCCGCCAGCTGCCTGAGACTGCAGCCACGTCACGGCCGCGACGCCGTCGTCCATGGCGGCCGGAAGCCGGTCCTCGGGCGCCATACGGTAGTCCGGCGCCACGACGACGGCGTCGAGGGCGGAGGAGAGGCGCTGGCAGCAGTTGTGACAGCTGGGCCAGTCGCGGGAACCGACGCAGAACCCGCCGCCGCGAAAGTAGAAGATGACGGGCAGGCGGCGGCGGCCGCGGCGGTGGTCGTCGTTGAGGGCGGAGGCGGGCTTGTAGAGGCGGAGGCGGAGGTCGTGGGGTTCGGAGAAGAGGCAGTCCTTGTGGAGTACGGATTGGTCGTGGACGGGTTGGGTGGGGAAATGTATGTTTTGGTGACGGAAAACGGTGCCGTCGCTAAAGAGCTGGAGCACGCCCATGCAGTCTTCCACTACCTCAGGAAGCGAACCCATTTTCTGTTTTTTTTTTTTCTCTCTTTCTTTCTTCCTTTGGGAATTAGGGATCTCTCTACTGTACTTTTGGGAGATTTTGACGATTTGTGGGCAGAAAGGTGGGTGGTAGAGTGATTTATATAGTCAAAATAATTGAGGGTTTTATTATTATTTTTTCTTCCTAATTTTCTTACATGAACAAACATTTATATTGGATTTAAGTATGATGCAACTTGTTTGTTTTTTTCGTACACAAGGTTTTGGGAAGATTATGTGGAGGGAGGGAATTGGGTGGGTCTTTGGGCAGTGGCGGACTCAGAAATTTTTCATAGGGATGTCCTATTTTAAAAAATAAATTAAATAAAAATAAAATAATTAATAAAAATAAAATCGTAAATATGAAAATACATTACTCGTACATGTTAAAAAAGTCCATGATGTGTTTTCATATTCGAAAATAATTGTAGAATACACACTTGGTGTTTATAGTGTTAAAATTTTTTCTCTATATACCCTACTAGACAATCATTCAGGAACTTATCGCATATTCGATTTGTAAACTTGTTCTTGATGTAACCAAAAGCTGAAAGACTCTTCAACACTTGTCGTACAATCATAAAATCAATACAAATTAAGGGTAGATTGAAATTAGTTTAGATTGAAATAATTAGAGATAGGGAATGACTTTTTACTATTACACATTGTTCAAAATCGAACAACAAATGAGTTGTAGTTCAACGGAAATTAAGTTTATTAATAATAATAGTGATCTAGATTTGAATTAGCCAACCTACCATTTATATTTTTATACACAAATGACAGTAGGATAATCATTGTTTCAAATTTCAGGGGTGTCCCTCACTATCAATTATATTTTTTTTATCTATACGTAAATTACCACCGGGGTTGGATAATAATTTTTCCGAAATTTAGGGGTGTCCACCCCCTAGGTCCGCCCCTGTCTTTGGGTGATGGATTTTTGCCATCGAAGATGATGGATATAGCCAATTAAGCTAGTGGTGCCACTTAGGAGCGGGCTATCTGGTTCGAGCTTTTTGGTTTTACTCAAAACCGGATCGTATAACTCGGATCGGGATCGGATAGCAAACAATCCGATTCAATGTTCGGGCTTAGATTTGAGGTAAAAAAATCATTTGGGACCGGATCGAAAACTGGATAAAGACCGGATAAAAGAGCCGAACACACAAACTTAACCAACTCCTCACCCTTTGAGGCCTCAAGCCACTCAAATCCCCACAAGGTCAATCAAAAATGAAGACCGAATTGGGACCGGACTGGGTCAAGACCGGACCGGATCAACACCGGATTGTATCCAATCCAATCTTTGATTCTTGTATTCGATCCCGAAAAGACCGGACCGCCATGACCGAATCAATTTAGGCCAATTTAACCGAATCGGACCGTATAGCCACCCCATGTGGGTCTAGGACTGTTGGTGCGTGGATGCAGAAACTCTTGGCTTGTTTTCTGTTTCTTTTCTTTTTAGTCCATAAGCTTTCTATCTCATAAATTCTGGGAAAGTTCCAAAGTACTGTTGTTTGAAGGTAAGGAGAACCATGCATCGGATGATTGTCGAGAATCAAACTTGGTCCAAATAAATTGAGTTACAGTGTAACACTTTAAACAAACTCATATCAATAAGTTAATTATAGGAGAGATTCGTGGTTAATCAATAAGAAACCGGTCTTAACTGATAAGATGCATTTTGAAATGAAATAAAAATTCCAAAATTGAACATGCTCAGCATGAAGCACTACGAAAATGTGTAAGCTTATAGCAAGCCACCGTCAAAACGGTAATATTCTCGCCCCCTCTCACGACAAGAGATGGCAATATTGGTGCGCCAAAAACGGTGGTTGGAGTTTTGCGGCTGTGTAGAATTAATACGGCTGCAGGCTGCAGCATATGCATGCAATCTGTCTAGCGACCGATTCCTGGTCGGCACACGGACGCTGGCTGTGGCTGGTACTATTTGTTTGGAATTACGTTTGCAACTTTTGTGCTTTCGGCCGCTTGCATTAATATAAATTTATTGGTCAAATTATGCATACTGAATTACTGATAACTGTCCTGTATGTGCACCTATTATTATAACAAGCAAGCTCGCTAGAAAAGGATAGCCGATACTTCACAGTTCACAGCCGGTGAGGTGATAAAAGTTGGCCATAAGACCAAGAAGCGCGTATTAAATATTAATTGGATTATAAATGAAAGAGTTTGTTTTGTTCTTAAATGAAATATTATGTTAAAATTTGACACGACACTGATTCAAATAAGGAAATTTTCTTTGAGATTGTTCATACTCGAGACTGAGTGAGAAACCATCGTAATTGCATCCATCCATACACAAAAACAAAGGAAATTAGCCCCTGCAAATCTATAGAAAGAATGACCCATACCCAGAATTACAAATTAAACTCTATCACAAAAGATAAAAGCGAGTATTTAAAGTATAGTCGAAGATATCGACAACTAGTGATTTGAAATTTCTCCTAGCAAGATATTCAACCTATTTGCAAACTTTTAACCGTTCATATTCAATAGTGCAACATATAATAATATAAAGGTACTCAAATACATCTATTCAAACACACCTTAAAAATGATTTGATTATATTTTATATATATATATATATATATATATATATATATATATATATATATGAGGAGTTCTACGGTACCCAGGGTGAAATCCGGGGTACCACATACCTTGAGTAAGAAAACGCTATCTAGAACTTGAATTGACTGATCTTTCGGATATGATATTATACTCTAACCCTTAAAGATCAAAATCTAGGTCTTAATCTCTAAATCTTATACCCCAAGATCAATTTAATTGGAAACAATAATCGACGGTTATGATTCATCCAAATATAGGCAAAAAATCAATGCACCATCTTACGGTTTATAGTTTATGATTTAGATAATTAGGACCTAGGGTTCACCCATTAAGGTTTAGGGTATAGTATCATGCCCAAAAATCCTGCTAATTCGGGGTCTAGATAGCTTTTTCATACTCAAGGTATGCGGTACCCCGGATTTCACCCGGGGTACCGTAGAAGGCACCATATATATATATATATCTTAAAAGATAGAAGCACACTTATATACACATGATATTGTTATTGTTTCTCTATCGACCGAGTCAAGTGCATCCCCTGGTGTTACATGCCGATCGACTACGCCGGTGAAGGAACGTGAGTTGTGATTTTGTTTCTTTTTTTCCGTCGCTAAAAGTCAAAGCATTAATCACAAGCCTAATCTTTGCTCTAGTTATTAGTTTAGCCAAAATCTAATCCATATCTTAACTCTCAATCGAGCACCTCATGATCCAATTAACGTTCCGTTCCTTATCTACTTCACCACTACTCGTGCACAGTATTATTAATTATCACTATTTATTTAATGATAATGAGGATTGGATGCCGCCACGCTTACAGCATTCGAGTGTGATGAGTGCTTTTTAATTTAGTGGAGTAAATGGAAATGTCTGCATCTCTTGTACGTACAGGCTAGCTACAGCTATACCAATTATATTGTTCTCCTCTACTGACCTTAGTACCAATGAATGGATCGTATTTGTGGCCGGAAAAATAGATTAGACCGTTTGAAAAATTGGTGTATCAAATTGGATCGTATAATTTGGTTTGGACTATAAATTATATGGTTCTCGATTTTTATCATATACTGTATATCCAGCCCTGCTTATCTCCTACCAACATCGGACGATGCTTATTGAAGTGGATGTTCTGGTCGAGAGCTAGTTGCCTTCGTATTGTTCTCTTCTCATTTGAATTGGCACCCTTCGGTGGTTAGGTCTATACCAAACTGCACCATTTCCCAGCACTAGATTGCATGCTTGGGTAGAACTTAGGGCTCGTTTGGAGAACAGGATTGTGGGCATAGATCATTGAATCAATAGATTCATTAGAAAGTTATATTGTTTGCTATTTTTTGTATCAGATTTTAGTTTCAGAGATTTCAAATCTCTAAAATGTAGAGATGGCAAATCTTTCTTAACAAGAGAGATTATGTATCTTGATTTGTAAGCTATTCTTTTCCTGCCTTTTCTGTTAAATTTTATGTATCCCTAGTCAATAAATTCTCAAAATAAAAAAAAAATCCACTTTGAATGTTAACAATCGCAGTTACCAAACAATCAAAATTTTGAGTTGATGATGATTTCCTCATCAATTCAAGAAGTTTGCTTATAAGGATTGGAGTTGATGATGATTCATTCATGGTTCATGCATATAGTATAGTTCATGTATGTATAGCTTGAATGCCTTTTATCTCTTTGATCTCCACATATAGTGAATCAACCATATGATAGCTAAACCACAATATACAAGAATGTTTAATCATCATTAACTTCAATCTTCATCATTGCCCATAGCTACTAGCTAAATGAAAAAACATGGAAACGTTCAGATTTTTTTTTATGGGATTGAATCGAGACTACAATTCTTCATATGGGTTCCTGTTAATAACATTATTATTCATGTGGTTTATTCAATAGGTACGTCACAAACATGATGTTGCTATCTACATCACAACTCTATTATTGTCATAAGAACATTGGACAGAGCCATAAAAATAAACCCAATTAAGGTACGTTGTTAGCAAGTATAGTAGTTCTATCTCGGTCATACACAGTCGTCACTGAATGCTTTTGCAGCTATTATTGTTATGAAAATGTCGTGCGGTGTGAGACTTGGAAGCCGCACGTAGACAGATGAGCTATGTACGAGTAGTTAGTTGGCCAAATATAACGCCATGGTGATCGCGCATCTGGTTAAAAGTAACCACAAAAGAAAAGGCAGCGTGTAAAATGAGGAGCAGGTAGAGAGAAAGCTTTACTGATGGAAACTGATGAGAACGATATTTACCTGCCACCTTTTACTTTTTTACTTTGTTGAGGAACATCCCCACAGCTCAATTATTCTTGGCTGCTTCTCTACTTCGATTGCTAAAGAGATTGTTATGATATCGTTACAAATTTGTTTTTATTAGTAATTATATAACGGGAATTGGGGATCGTATCTCAATTCTCATATCGTGCAACAACAACAATACAACAAGCCGTCCAGATATTCATTTTAAGTGTAATCACAGTTTGTCATTCTCATTTTTAATACATTTTTCTCGATTATCGAGGCATTTTTTATTCATTTCGATAGTATTTCCCGTTTTAAGTCACAACTACTTTATCAATGAGCCTTTTCTTGTTTTCGTGTGTTATAGGTGGTTGGTGTAAGTAATTATGCATTAGAAGACTTCGTGGAATACGACCCTAGGCCTCCCATAGGATTTATTACTTCGATCTACAAATCATAAATAAAGTTTTTAGCACGGTTTCCAGAGATTTCTAATCATATATGAAAGCATCTAGCCATCTTGAGTCTTTCTTTAGTTTTAAGTTTCTTTTGTTTTGCAAAATATTGCATGAGTTTAGTATGTACTAGAAGAAAAAAGTGAAAAATCTAAAGATCGTGCGAGAGATAGTTCAAGAAGGTGGAGCATCGAGTTCACCCATCTTGAGGATTAAGGAAGGGGCATCTAGCTTAAGAGAAGAAGAGACCTCAAGCCCTACCAATTTCGAGTAAAGCTTGGGAGAGGAGGACAAGATTGACGAAGAAAACTTCTATTCGGAGGAAGAAGGAGCATCTTCAACTTCTTCAAGAACAACGATGGTTGGAGATAATCAAAACTCAACTTATCTAGATGGTGCAACAAGTTGGGAGATTTGGAGGAATGAATAATGGTGATTCGGTGAAACACTTGAAGCCATTATTAGAGATAATCGATTCCATACCAGAAGATGATGCTACCAAAGATGTAATTCGAATACTAACCATTCCCTCTTGGAGGAGGAGCAAAGCAGTGGCTCGACTACCATCCACCAAAGACCTTCACCAAATGGGAGACCCTTGCACAAGCATTCATCGAGGGGTACTTTCCACCATGAAAGGCGGAGGAGCTTAAAGACGAAATTACTCAATTTCAACGGAAGGAAGGAGAGACTTTCTATGAATCTTAGAGGATATTTCAAGGGTATATCAATGCATGCCCTCATCATGGATTCACACATTAGCAAATTGCAAAGTATGTTTCCAAAGGCCTCGATCAAGACACAACGATGATGGTAACCCAGCCGGCCGGTGGAGATTTCACAACAATGAAGAGAGTGTAATGCCTGGAGCATTTTGCAGCACTAGTAAGAAAGTCGAAGAACTAATCCAAGCGTCCATCAATGATTTAACCATTGAAAGTTGCCTAAGAAAGGGAGGAGGATGTTGCTACCCTCTATGTATACATGAAGAAACTGACCCACAACTAATAATGACTTCAATGGAGCCAGAGAATGGACCAGTTGAATCCTTGTTCATTTGTGAAGCATGTGGAGAAGAAGGCCATGACGGATTCGACTTATATATCCAACAAGGGAAAGGACATTTTGATGCCAATTACATAAATCAAGGCTATCAATTGAGACCTCAACAATGAAGATATCCTCTTTATAAAAGATTCCATCAACCTCGCATGTTGTATGGTTAATGGCTTGCTCCGGGAGGAAAGAAGCCCGAGGACTACCACAACATCACTCTACCAATGCACCATATGTTCATGAAGCACAATGACAAAAGAAGTCAGGTCCACCTGGATTTGGCAATCAACCTCAATACAAAGGGCAATTAGAAGGTGTCTCCAATCTGCAACCTACCATGTTCGAGAACTTAGTGGCGACAGTGATAGGGCTGCAAACAAGCAACAAGAATATTGAAAGACAACTTGGACTCCTCATTGATGCTCAACCTCAGAAGCCTATGTTTTGATTCCTATTATCTATGCATGGATGCTTATGTTTCGATGCTTATGTGATGGCCATTGTGGTTTACATAGTATGAATGCTTCTTTATCATCGATGTTTTATGATTATATTGTATGCTACTATATGCATTGTGCTTAGTATTACCTATATTGATAAGAAATTGCCCTATAGTGACCTACTTGATGCCACGCGAGTATAGAAGGTATGATCAACCATCTATGCTTCGAGTAGTATCAATGTTTAATTGTCATATCATTGGTTATGGTTCATATAAGCCCACAATTAATCATGTTCTATCCTAACTTCCTTATTCTTCATTAACTAGGTGATATCATGGAGCAAAAGCACGCATTAGCTAGTTAAGTTTCTATCGGAAGAGGCACATGCACAGGTAAAGAATGACTTTAGTGGAAGGATGGAGTGATGTTATAGATGAATCATTGATGCATGTTGTGATTGAGCCCCAATATGCATGTTAGTACCTGAGCTTGCTCTCTTATACAATAACGTATATTTACTTTTATGCAGATATAAATTGAAAAACACATTAACAACTTTATTATTCTTGCTTGTTAGTTGAATGAAAACCCCTAAATGATTTTATTGTTTTTGTGTGAGCCAATGATGGTATAGTGTGAATAATTATGCATTAGAAGACCTTGTAGAATATGACCCTATGACATAATAGGATTATAACTTCGATCTATATCGCATCATCATATCATGAAGAATGGGTTTGGTTTGCTAGCACTTGGTTCTTAAGGTTGCTAAAACACAAGCATAATTGTTTAGTACAATAAGTGTTTGTTTAGAGAGTGTTCATGTTTTTAATGTTGTTAAATATGTAACGTTTCCTCTTCCTTTCAAAATATTTAATGTTAATGTTTAGTAAATCTAATCT
The DNA here is from genome assembly GCA_946122785.1 of Linum tenue. Classification (NCBI taxonomy): domain Eukaryota; kingdom Viridiplantae; phylum Streptophyta; class Magnoliopsida; order Malpighiales; family Linaceae; genus Linum; species Linum tenue. The sequence goes on from CAMGYJ010000004.1 coordinate 60,201,392, forward strand.
CTTGCTAGGCTAGGCTAGGCTAGGCTAGACTAGGGTATTATATAATGGTATCAGAGCCTCTCCAGTCTCCGCCTCTTTCTTAAACAATGGTGGAGCAAATTTCACGAGAATGTTGATTCATAAAGAGTTGTGTGGACCTTAGGAAAATACCTTATCAACAAATTGTATGCGATATCCATAATTAACAAGGAATAATTAAATCTTAACTGACAAGACGACTATTGAGACACAATGAAAGAGTTATTGTAAGAACCCAAAGTTAAACATAATCAATGTGTAGCAGTCCAACAATGTCTCACCTCTTAGAAAGTCACTATAGAGTCGTTTGGATGAGAAATTTTAACTGATCAATTTGTGCAAATTATTTCATTTTGAAACAATCCGGCAAAATTGAGTTGTTTGTTTGTCAACACAAATTTCAGATGAAGCAATTGTGCATGAAAAATTTAAATTGACTGAATTTAAAACAATTACAAATTTACACTTACCTAGAGTGGGATGGACAATTCAAATTGACTAATTTTTTAATAATTAATCAAATTATCGTATTTTTACAATGGATTCATCCAAACAATCCAATATATGTTTGCAAAAGCAAAATCGGGCGGACCAGAAAGAAGGCCTTTGGTGATACAGAAAGACGACCCAGTTATCTTGGGTTCAACTTCCTTTTCAACTTCCTCCCGTTAGAGCTGCCGCCGGCACCTCTTGGTGATCGGCGGTAGCCCAAAAAAATATTTCTATTCTCGTTTTTCTGTTGCTTTCCTGCTTTTCATCGCCTTCCTCTTCGGTTTTCCGTTGTCTTTCCTGGCCTTCCCTGGCTTTTTCCTGCCGTTATGGCGTTTCCCCTTCCCCTAAGTGGGTTTTTCCTCTTCCCTCTCAATAGAGGAGGTTTTGCCATGTTTCTGCTCCAGATCTTCTAGATCTGGTTTGGCTCTGCTCTATTCTGGGTTCGGAGGATGCATCTTGGGTTTCTATCCAATCTTGGTGCGATCATCTTCTAGGGTGATTGCATTCACCGATTCCCCATCTGTTGTCGTTCCTCGGTGCGTCGATTGGCTGTTGTGGAGTAGGAGTCTCCTCTGGTTGCTGAGACGATTGCACCATTGTTGCAATAGTTTTGAGATTCTACTTGGGTTGATTTTGTTTCTTTGCTTGTAGGGTGTTGGGGTTGTTGTTGGGGCTGCTGATTTGGGTTCTGGTTTTGGGATTGTTTGGGTTGTCTCTTTTGGCGTTTGTTTTTGCAGGTCATTTGTTCTGGTCGGTTCTGCTCTTCTCTCCTTTTCTTTGTTTGTGGCTGTTGTCAACCCTCAGGTGAATCTCTTCTCTGCTGTGTTCATGGTTCTCTCTGCTCCAGTCCCGGTTGCCGTTTTTCAGCTCTGAGCAGTCTGAATCTCATCCCTGTCCACCGCCGCGCAATCCCTCATAGGCGATTCACTGTGATGGGTGTCTTTGAACTACCCCCAGAAGGCGGCATATGGTGTTGCTTTGCTCAATAACCATGGTCAAGGCTGGGTTTGGGCGAGCTGAAGCTCTACTGTATCTCACTCTGTTTGATGCGATTACATTGACTGCTTGAGCCTCTGTTTTCAGCTCTTGAAAAGGGTCCTCTGTCTTTCTGTTCATGTTGTTTAGCGTTCTGTTTGCTTTTGGGCTTTTTTTCTTCATTTTCGGTGTATCTGGTTGTTTGGGCTTTCTTTTTTGTAGTTGATTTTCAGGGTGTTTCTCTTTGTTTTGTAACCGAGTTTCTTTCGGAGTGAAATATAAGTAACCTCTTTGTCAAAAAAAAAAAAAAAAATCTTGGGTTCAGACTTCAGACCAAACGCTGTCGTACTTCTCTGTACTTTCTCTTTTCAACTTTCGCGCCCAACTCAGGGATGTGGGGGGAAAACCAAAACAAACCCCGCCCGCAAATTTTTAATTTCCCCAAATAAAAAAATTTCAAAAGCAAGCGAAAACTGGGAAAAACTCATCCATCCGGATCTATCCACGTCATCAATCCGCGTCTAAACAAACTCTCATCTGGACCGTCGACCAAACACCATCAACGGCCAAAACTGCGTTCCCCACACCGCTACGCGGATCGATGCTCTCAGCAAAACCCATTTCCCTCTCTTATAAATAACCTGACCCACAAATTCTTCCCCACTCACTCTCAAACCTTCCATCTTCACACTTTCCTCAAATCAATTCGCTCTCAGCTTTCCCTCAGATCTAGGGTTTTCCTGTTCTCCGTCGATCTCCGAAGGAAGAATGTCTGGGCGCGGCAAGGGAGGCAAGGGGCTCGGAAAGGGTGGAGCCAAGCGCCATCGCAAGGTCCTCCGCGATAACATCCAGGGTATCACGAAGCCGGCGATTCGCCGTCTTGCTCGCAGAGGTGGCGTGAAGCGTATCAGCGGGCTGATCTACGAGGAGACCCGCGGAGTTCTCAAGATCTTCTTGGAGAACGTCATCCGCGACGCCGTCACCTACACGGAGCACGCCCGCCGCAAGACGGTCACCGCGATGGACGTCGTGTATGCTCTGAAGAGGCAGGGAAGGACTCTTTACGGTTTCGGAGGTTAGGAGGAAAGGTAGATGATTGGGGGAATGGACGGCCGGTCGGAGAAGTCTTGCTGTCAAGAAAGAAAGGTTCTTATTTTGGCGGTGGCGGCGGAGTTTAATCTCTGTAGTCTAGGGTTTCCTATCTTTTGTGTTTGTTTCCTTTCCGCTCCCACCATGTAATTAGGGTTTTAGGGATTTCATTTTAGCAGTGAACGATTGTAATTCATGCTTTGCTTTGGATTGCAATTCTATAACAATTTGGTTGTTTGCTGAACTTGTGTTCTTCCCTCCTCTGCGCTTCTATTTGCAAAGATTACCCATCTACATCCCTCCTGAACGAATTGGGTTAAACTAATCCATTCAAAAACCAATCTCTTGTTGCATAAAAATCAACACCAAATTCTCAAATGGCTTCTGAACATTGAGCAAAACACCTTCATCACAATCATATATGACCCCTTAATCACTGGCAATCACTCCACATTATGGGCAGCAATAATAAGTTCAACTGCACCTGCTGACATTATAGGAAGGAGATCTGGCTGTCATCGTGTCTACATCAACTCCACCCTAAAAGTAATCTAGATTCACTAGAATGAAGAATCACTTGTAATTATCTGGCTATCAGCTATCCCAGATTCAGTAACCGATTGCGTATTTGGTTTGCATATCCCAGTACTCTTTCGTTTGCTTGACTATCAGCGCACGTTCTGCTACCATCCTTTCTTTCCAGTTCTCTTTGCACCTGAGAAAAGATGTTCGGATAAAACGAAAGAGAATTGAAATTTAGCTAGCTTGGTCAACCATTGGAGAGTAGATAAAGGTTGCTCCTCCATCTCTTACCTTTGTTTCAGCAGTAAGTCCAGTTCCATCATGTGCACCGCATTCTGATATACGCCAGCCTGCATTAAGGGAAGGTTGCTTTGGTCAATCAGAGACAGCAAAGTAGTCTGGTTTCTCAAACATATGCTCTAAATAACAGGTAAAATGTTTTTTTTAGACCAGAGAAGTTTCACTCAAGATTGAGGTTCACTTATGTATCAGGAAAGTCTCACTACTGGAACAGAATGCCACATCAAACTGGTTAACGAAGCAAGAAATAGCGGGGGGAAGGTTTGTGGTTATTTCTAAAACCAAAACCTAAAAACAAAAGCAACCATGAGGTTGCTCTGCTTTGCTGCTACTAGCCCCAACAAAGGATTTACTTGGGTTTAGTCGGACATGTGCATTAATGCTCTAGGAAAAAGAACACCTATGCTAAACACTAAGCAGACACGCCAGTGACAGCTATCATCAAATGGTTCGATATAGGTGTATACGACTAATTTAGAAGACGTGTTGATGTATGGTAATGGTGTGATTTTTGAGTTAGTACACAAAGATGACTTGTAACACAAGTTCCATAAAGGAAGAAGTGATCAAACTATGTGTAACTAAATAAAGACAGGTTACTATATGCACTGACAAGTGATAGTAAGTGGCAAATCAGAATAAATCCAAGACCGGCGCACTCCAATATGGGTTAAAGCTAACCATTCAGGTAATGAATTATGCTAGAGAGGGATGACTGTATGAGAAATAACAAAGGTCCCAGAATGAGACATACCAAAAGGCAAAAGCATATCCCCATTGCTATCACCACACAGAAAGATCCTTCTGCTACCAGCTATACTTTCCAGAAGCAAGTCTATCGGGCACTATGAGCACAATTCAATGCCATAGCTATCTCTATTTGATAATCCAAAGCAATAAATGAGTTGATCATATCTTGAAATTTTTGTCTCATTATAACCATGTAGAACAATGCTTGATGTCATGGATGGCTCACATAACATTTACAGTTCACTAAACTGCCTGCATTCCTAAACGTACCTCTCTGCAGATTGAGCACTTTGAATCTGGAGTAGCTTCTTTTAGCCCAAGGAATATCGGTACAAAAGCAGCTGAGCAAGCACATGACTTGCAGAAAAGGTGGCCGCAGCTCAAAGCATATGGGTTAAAAACAGTGTCCTGCAAAGCAAAAACGAAATCCGATAGTATCAAACAAGTGTTAACCTCTGGTTAGCGTGGTGCATAGTACAGAGTAAAATGATTTCTCACCAAGCAAATGGCACATGTCAAACTGTAGTCTATGGTGACAGAATTTGGCAAGGTAAGCCTCATAACAGGTTCTGAAGCATCGAGATCACACGAAAAATTCCCACAGAACTCACTGAACCGTCCTCCATCTACCCCATTGATGTTCAGAAACAACGCTCCCAGCTCAATCAACCAAGGCGATTGCAGAAGCTCAATGTGTTCGGCTCGCATCTTAGATTTGAAAACATTCCCATTCACAGAGCTATGCACCTAAAAGGAGCATCAGAATCATCTATCCTCAAGAACATTATTCCCAACGAAAAGAGTTAAGAAATCAAATCAAATGAAAGAAGGAAACAAGGGATGGGGGATTCTTTCGTTGCCTTGTCATATTTCTTCAAGATTTTGCGTATGGCGATAGCATTCATGGTAACATATTCCATCAGCATCCTTCCTTCCTCCGCCATAGCTAACTTATCGTCTCGAAAGCACTGACGAAACCACAGTACATACCCTTGCATCCCCTTGGCCACGTGAAGGTGGAGGAGCCGCCTAGCTTTAGTGTTGAAGCATCCAGCTATATCCGATACTTCTTTCATCAATTCGGAAAAGAACATTTGATCGCACACTACACATTCAAACAAACAAAAAAAAAAAAAAATCCCCAAAATCAGCGTCTCAATTTTCTTTACAATCACGAAGAACCCTGAATTGCCAAGATAAGGGAACCGAGAAATCTGACCAGGGCAAGACTGGCATTGGCAGAATTGATTGAAATCGGGCCGGTTCTCTTGATCACGATCCTCCTCTTGTTCTTCTAGGCTGTCTCGGCAAACCTCCTGCGAGCCAAGCGAAGAGCGGCGGCATCGCTTTAGCACCTTCTTCAGGCGCTTGTACTCGACGTGGGAGCACTTGTCCAGGAATTTCTCCTGGTCTCCGTGCAGGTATTCTCGGAATGCTTCCCCGAATTTCATTCTCTGAAATGAAAACCCTAGGTGAAAGAACTCTTTACGGTACTTGTTTTCTGCGTCGCCGGCGAAGAAGGATGACGGAAAATCAAAATCGTAAGATTATCAGGGGAAATGGACTGCGCTGGGGATTGAAGATCGAAGCTTTCCGTGCGCGGATGGGTATTTGGAAGATGTAAGGGAACACGAAAGGGCAAAACGCCCGCGCTTTTTCCGTGAGAGCTCTTTCTAAGCTGAAAATTGAAAAAGTGCACCGCTCTACAGAGTAATCTTTTTTCCCCATTTCGCTTTTACCGTTTTATGATTTTCTCTCAATTTCCTTTCGGCTTGGGTTTGGTGGAGCACTTGAGAAAGTGGGCTGCTTTAATTCCAGCAGCACTACCACCGGTCATCACTAGCCCTATGCCAGGCAAACATGAAAGTCAACTCTGAACTGGGCCGAAGTATATATGAATTTGAGAGTTTGTAGATTAGTTTGGGTAAGGTGCGAATATTGTTTTTTGATTGAATAAAAATGAAAATTTCATTTTCACTCCGCCCTTACCCCTTTTAAATTCACATTTTTTCCCTCTTCTTTTCTGTCAGTTCCGGTGGGGTAGCACGAACGGTACGATACCCTTTTCAGAGGGAAACTTTCTTTCCATTTTTTTTAGGTTCGTGGCCACCCGTGCATTGCATATAAGGTGAATTCCTCCGTGCTGGTTCATGATGACAACCCGCCCTTCACCTCTCGTTCATGATGAAAAACCGTGCATATAAGGTGGATTCCTAGGGTTCACATACCTACGCAACTAAGAAAGTTAGCCAACCATGGGAAGGGTGTCCTGGGCGTCCATTGATAAAAATGAATACTCGAAGAGACCACATAAATCGACGATCGTAACAGACAAAAGGGTCTCGATGACACATTTTTCACCAAGGATTCTCCCTCGAAGGTGGCATCATTGTAAGTCAGAAGGGTTGCTCTGTTGGCAGAGTAATGAACTTTCCTTGACCTCTCGTCTCCCTCTCTTTTACTCTATCTCTAGAGCCTATTTACAGATTTTTCATTAGGCTTTACAAGGAAAGAAAACCGCCCCTACTGCGTCATTCGGCCAATCAGAAGCCTCCAAACACGTGGCAACGAATCATGCAACTTCTTGATGAAGCAGTTGGCTTCATCAAAATGGCACCATGGCCGCCTTTCCTTTAGTAAAAACAGCGTCGTGGGCGCCTTTGTTCATTGATATCCGGTCTTCGTAATCTTGCTCCAGCAACTTGGGCTCGATGTCCCCTATGATTTCCGAGTGACCCACTAGGCTGCTCGACCCTGAAAATGCACAAAATGCTACCCAAAAGAGTATCAATTGTATAAAAGCAATCTAGCTAGGAAATCCTAACTCTCGTAGTCTCGTGTTAAGAAGCAATGAACGAAACTCTAGTGTGAAAGATGAGTTCATATACTATGATGCAGGTGCAACTAGTTAGGAAACCCTAACTCTCTTAGTCGATCAATTAACGATTGAAACTATAACCTAGGAAACCTAGCTCTCTTAACCGTTCGGCTAAGGATTGCAACAATAAGTTAGAAAACCTAGCTCTCTTAACCGATCAACTAGGATCGCAAGAACCAATCCCTTGGAATTTAATCTAGACGGCAGAAAGCGACTGATCAAGATGGAATCATGGCACTAATCCGATATTTGAGGTTTGTCATAGATTAACCAAGAAGGGGTTATCCAAGTGTCTAGGAGGTCTAGCTCATTATGAACCAAAGGGGAATTTCCTCATTCTAGGTCAAATTGACCCAACAATGAGATATATGGAAAACATCACTCAATATTCATGATTAATATATCAAATATTATATAAAATAAAAATTCAACACACATAGAGTCAAGTTCTTACATCCTAACACATTTCTAGACTAGGGTTTACAATACCGAAGCGAGTAGGGAGACTACTCCATAGCTAGGCAAGGGAAAACAACAAAGATGAAAGAAAGAACCATGGTGGTGATGATTATCCTCCTTCATAGTTTCTTGAATCACCATTGAGAGAAGAAAACCTTCAATCCTCTAGGTTAGGGCAATGCCAAATCTCCTTCTTGTTACTTTGTTAGTCACTTTCTCTCTCTCTTAACAAAAAGAAGAAGACCCCATCTCTCACTAGATCCCCCATTCTCTCTTTCAACTCCTCCTCTAATATAGACCGTCGGAAAAATGTCACGGTCAAAAGTCACGATCGTGACATCGGAAGCCTACCCGTGATCTCGGACAAAACTGCACTATGTAAAATTGTAAATAACCATTTCGGATCAACTTCATGTTCGGGAGGGAAATCACATGTGAAGGGAAGTCAACCTATGGAGCTTGATTAGTTGGGTGGACGTCGTCAGAACCTATAATCTCGTTTGTTATGACTCTCATTTAGAGGTGGCAAATGGATTGGATTGGTGGATTGGATTGGTGGATCCATGGATCAAATGGATTGGATCAAATGGATTGGTGGATTCATGGATTGGATCAAGTGGATTGGTGGATTATCCATGAATCCAAATGACATACTCAACCAAGGACCAATATGTAAAATGTAAAAAGTTTAGGTACTAAAATGTCACAATGAAAAATTTTAGGTACCAAAACGTAATTTTCCAATGATATTTTTTGTATAAAAAATTAAATTTTAGGTACCAAAATGTAAAAAATAAAAATTATAGGTACTAAACCGTAATTTGCCAATGATCCATGGATCCAATCCATGAATCCACCAATCCAATTGGATTTGGATCAAATGGATTGGATTTAAATGGATTGGATTAGGTGGATATTTTTAATGGATTGATGGATTGGATTGAAATTGCCACCTCTACTCTCATTGCATCTTTGGGGTATACCATCTCTACAAACTCCTGGTAGAACATGTTAACCTTCCTAGTATTAGGCTCGCCCTTCTTCCCTTGCCTCTCTTCAGGAGATGGTCTCTTCTTTCTATAACATAATTAGTCGAATCTTGTTACTTCATTGCAAGTTTTTGCAGGTAGGGTGGAAATCGGTACGGTATCGGTATTTCAATACCAAATATCGAAATCTCGAATACTGAATTACACCCTAAAATCAATCCTAATCCCTAAATAATTTCGGTATCCCAAGAATACCGAATTAAGTAAACTGTAAACCACATGCACGAAAACCAATAAATATATGGAGTTTATCATTCCATAATAACTATAAGCTGTGTGACACTGCAAAGAATTGACTCGATAGTTCACACAAGATTTGTGTATATAAGGCAATATGGATCAACAACTCCAAACGCAAACACAAGCATAATTAGTCATGGATTCGTTTCCAATACATTGCCCACTAATTTGCTGGTGTCTCTCATAACACTTTTGACCGCAATCAGCTAATGTGCATCCTGATGGGTATAGTGTTTCCCTGCATCTCTTTATTTGTCCATTGACTTCTGGAAGTAGGAATGCTGTAAGTAAAAAAAAAAAAAAAGTATGAATAAAACGAGTAACACAAAGGAAAACAACATGAACCAAAAATCAATAAGAAAGTGATTTTAAATAAACCCTCGGCCAACCTGACAGAATCAATGCGAAGACCAAAGCTTGGAGGAGATGAAATTTTGCCATATTCTTGAATCTAGATTTAACCTTTTGTTTCGTGTTTTTCCTTTATGTAATTTGCAATGAAAAATGATGGGGGACTCTAAACTTATATATATAGTTGGAGATAAGAGAGTCATGATGATGTTCATACTTATAATTGGAAGTTTGATAAACTAAAATGGAATTTTAGAATGTACCAGAAAAATCATAGAAGCCTCCATATAAAGATTATAATTATTTTGAAATGGTAACGATTTATGTTTTTACCCACTTATTTCAAAATATTCATCAAATATATAAACTGGATACATGTAATTATTTTTGAAGGCTAATGACCAAGTTGAAATACCTTCAAATTTATGGGGATGATAAAACATTTTATTTATAGTGCCATATTTAATTAAAAAACAACATAATGAAATTTCCTTAGGTCCTCATTATTTAGAATGGTACATTGTTTCATAAAACTTTTACTTGGATTTGTGGTGTTGGGGTAAAGTAGAGGGGAAATATATTTTCTAACGATTTGCACAAAGGGATTGATGATGCCTCGGCCTCATCTTGGCAAAGAGAACCCTCAAAAGGGTCATTTTCTAAGAGTGAATCAAGGTTGGACGAAAAGCTTTTTTTTAGCATATGTAACTTGTCGAAGTTTCATCCACCTCAACCTTGTCCATTGGTCAGACTCCGATTGCATCATCAACCTCCTCTCCCTTTTGTGAAGAATCTTCCCCATGTTGAGTACCAACCTCTTCATCTTCTTCACTTTCTTCTTTCTTACTCACAACCTCATCAATGCTCCCTTCTTTAGTTCTCTCTCCTTGATGATTAGGAGCAATGATGATTTCACAAGTAAGTTCTTTAATAGATGGTTCGTCAAGGTTCCCTTGCTTGTCCACCCTCGACCTCGAGACACCTTCGTCTTTTGCTTCATTCTTGATGTTGAAGATGATTTCTTGATTGAGTCTCGAGCTAAGTTGCTCAATAACTCTTCCTTTTTCTCTATCATCTTGAGCATCTCTTCTTGTTCTTTGAGGAAGTCTTGAGTAGAAGGGTCAGGACTTTCCTTGATGCAAGATGTCCCTACGCTCCCCACCTTTTGGAGCCACCATTCCTCTCGTTTAACATCTTTAATCCAAAAGCAACCTGGAGGAGGGTTGGGATCGCTAGCATCTAGGTATATGTTGTAGCGCTCATATGATAACTCTCTAAGACTTTTTGGTGTAGGTGGTGGTGAATGATGAAGTGCACTGCCACACCCGACCAATAATTTTTGTAATTGGAGCTCCAAGTGGCTCTTTGATTCCGGGGTTAGAGTGGAGTGAGTTGTCTCAAGGCTATCTAGATATGGCGTACTCGCCTTGAGTCGCTCAATGGCCATCTCCAACTCCAACTCGGTCTTCACCATAGGTTGTGGAGGTGGTTCTTGGTATGATGGTCGATATGCTTGGTAATCATGGGGTTACCGTTGATAGGCATGGAGAGGTGGTTGTTCTTGAAATCGGGATCCTTGGCATGCCCCGCTACTAGCTAGAAGTTTCGAGATACGACCAATTCGGCCTTTGGTGATCTCCCCGCTCCTCGAGCCAACCATATGGATCAATTATTCACAAACTACAAACAAAAAAAAAAAAACAATCAAACAAACACAAACCACCCCTCAAGAAGAAAGGTGGGTGAAAAGCAATGTCAGCACAAAAACAAAAACAAAGCAACACCAAAAACTTGATGCTACAGAAAACACGATAAAACAAAAAAAAATGATTTAACTAGTAGTTCTCGACTTTTCCTAATAACATAAGCTCCCCGACAACAATGCCAAAAACTTGATCGCTTGCGTGATTGAGCTTTAAATTTATAAGTCGATGAACTCTCTCTATTCAATCCTAACTAAGCAAAGTATAACCTAGCTAGAGTTGTAGTAAAGTGACTTGGTCGTATTCCAAGGGAGCCCTAAACTTACTATTACTTCGCTCCAAACTACTATCTAATCAAATCAAAATGTTGGTAAAGAATCTAACCTAATCTAATCCTAAACAACCAACCAAGTGGTTGGGAGACCGCTAGAAATAAGATGGTTGCCTAGAATTGAATTCCCCTAGCTATAGTCGGCAAGTTGAGTTTAAAGGATATGATGCAGAACTCTCTGATATGGGGATTTCTCCCACGTGAATTCTCCCACCCAGCGTTACCCACAAAGACCCAATGTCACCTCTATCTAAGATTCCTTGCTAGGAATGCTCTCATAGTTCCTTTAAATAGGTTCAACCTATCACACACTACTGGGGAGTCAGATCTATGCGCTTGTGAACCTCCTAAAGCATTATTCTAGGAAGGCACTATAGAGGTTGGGGTTCGGTCGCCTCGTCCACCTCAAAGCCCTTAGGTAACTCACTATTCTTAGTAAAACCGATGGCGCATACCCGTCTAACCCTAAAACTCCATACCCAACGTAGAAGCTCAAGTAGGCTAGTAGAGAAGATTAGGGAGACTTACCCAAGCATAACTAAACACACATGAGGTGTAAATTCACTAGAACAACGTACCCATAAATAAACCCATTCAAATACCAACTACAATCTAGGGTTCATCTACTCTAAACAACCATTAGAGATTCAAGTCATAGAGAGAGAAAGAAAAATACAAACTGGAAGAGAGGGAGTGATGGAATCATACTTCTTCTCCTTGCTTGCACCTTCTTCTTGGTCCTTGGGCTGATTGGATCTTCAATGAAGCTCTCCAAAGGTGTTTCCCTCTCTAAAACAATCCAGAACCATAACTTTCTCAATCTAGGTCGGCTCTCCCATTGCCAAGTGCAGAAAATGGATATTTATAGGCTGATGGCAGTGGTCACGGCCGCGACCTGGCCGTGACTAGCTGGAATGTCGGCGAATCGCCCGAAATATCGCATTGTGACACCGTCTTTAAGCTCCGAGATCACGTCTCCTTAATAAGATCGCGACCGTGATCATTGTGTCACAGGCGTGATCTTTTTCGGGGGTCAAGAAGCACCATGTCCGTGATTTGGGTGTAGAAACTTTATTCCTTCTTCTTGGTTGCATGCTAAGGCTCGCGGCCACTATTCACGACCGTGATCTTCAGGCTGCGAACATGGTCACGGTCGTGACTTGTGACCGTGGCCTGTGCCTTTTCTCTCATTTTTGCTCCTATGCTTTCCAATCGCGTTTGGATGAACTCCAATTGATTCCCGATCAATCCCAAATGCATATAAGACCTGGAATTTCATCATAAACACTGTAAAAGCATAAAATATGACAAAGTGGGATTGGTTTCGCTATGAAAACCTTCATATCAAGAATACCTATGCAATAATACATGTTATCACCGATGATATGGAAAAGCATAAATAACACCTATTTTAGGTGTTATCACCGATGCAAGGCTGCTGGTGGTTCTTGCTTAAGCTTGGGCTGAGTCTTCCTTCATTTGGATTCTCTTGGCCTCTACTTGTGGTTACTTAGTAGGCTACTCTGTCATTGGACCTAGTCTTTTATCACGAAACTCCAATACTTTTCTTTATAGTTGCTTTGGTCCTCCAGAGTTTTCTAATGCTTGATCCAGAGTTCTTTAGGATGCTTTGTACCTTGAAAACCATAAAAAAACAAAGGCATCATAGAGTACAAAAGTATATCCTAGGTCTATTAAAGGCTCAGTGATCAAATAGTTATGATTTAGATACGAAATTCAAAAGAAAGGAAAAGACTAGAGATGCATTGATATAAGGGGAAAATGTATAAAATATGGGGGTGATAAACACTATAAGTAGAGTGTCATCAAGTGTATCTATATCTACATTTTCTATAGGTCCAGGAATCTAACACCTACAACGGGCTACAACTCGTAATCCCTTTACGTGTGCCTCGCAAGAGACCAACAACCACAAGTGGAGCAATTTCCATGAAAATTATATCTAAAGCAAGTTCCCCCAAAGTAAATGGTACTAAAGCAAGTTCATTTACTCATACTATGCATAAAATCCACCTTAAACCAGTCTAATATCAAGAATGAACCACTCTAACTCTTAGGCTCAAAGTCAACCTTTTTCAAACTAATCATAAGTTAGTCTCATATATACATGTAGATAACACGTAAATTTTACATATTTTTACTCCCCAATTGACGTTTTTTGACCTCTCATTTCAGCACGATTTATATGTTTTTGCCATATTTATACCTGGTTTGATGTTTTAGTGCGTTTCAGGTCACATTGAGTGAATTTGATGATATTTGGACAAAATATGCAATAAAGATGGAAGTTATGGAGTTTGGGATGATTTCAAGAGCATTTGGATGTGATTTGAATGTATATGACGATCAGTACACGGCTTAGGACACGATCGTGTTATGGGGTGTGCTCGAAAACTCGTCACCCCTCAGAAACCAAAAGAACAGAAGAACGAAAATTATTTCCGAGCTGAACACAGCCTGGAACACGGTCGTGCCCATTGCGTTGTTCGAGTATGGATTTTTGTACTAGTTAAGAAAACTTAGGGTTTTCTTAAGGGGATTAGCCACTTTTTACCCATAAAACCTAAATACGAGTTAGAGAAGAGAAAATGAGGAGTTCCCAGTAGTTTGAGTCAGATCCAAGCATCAAGACAAAGCTGGAGATCAAGAACCAAGAAGAGTATTAGCATGGTGATGTCTTTCCCTATTGTATTTTCTATTTCTTAGTATGCATCAATAGCTAAACTTCTAGACTATTCAGATTACCTAGAACCCTATGGATGATGGACGGAATTGATTATGAGATTGATTGACGTTTTCATATTAATGCGATTGTTTATCCTATCTTAGATATCTTCTCACATGTTGATAGCTTCAAATATGTTTTGTGATTGGGTCAGGCTGGAACCAATTATCACATTGGAATCGAACACAAATCGATGGGCTACCTCGACTCCTTAAGAGAGAAATATATAGCCTGTTAGATAACCACGTTTAGACATGTGGTAGGGTAATGTTGCATTGCATAATTGAGCAATTGAAATGACACATAAATCCATCAAACTTAGGGGGAAGCATAATCTGAATGGTCTGCTTAAGTTTGATTCAATTTATTTAAGCTTTTCTTTACTGTTATTTAGTTTTCTTATTCGCGTCAAGTTTAGTAATTTTTGCATAGCTTATGTTGCAGCTTTTGGTTTTGCGTAATTGGATCGATAACGTCGAGCGAATACAATTTGAGTAACATTCATTCTACTAACTAAATTTTACGGTGTCTTACAACACATCACATCTTTATTCTATATAGACAATTTGTTAGAATGAAAGTGCATAAAATAAATCAACATGGACCTTAAAAATCGTTGAAAATCTTAAGATTTTAAAGCATATTTGACCTTGCAGTTAGAATTTCATAGTTATGATTTAAATTGTAGTAAAATATGTCCCATTTTTTCCATTGTAGTAAAATATGTCCCATTTTTTCATAGATTTTATAGTTAAATCATAATCAAAACTAGTAAGTAATATCGTAGAATCGTAAGATTTTAGCATTTATTTATGCATTTTGACAAGTCTGCCTACGTCTGCATGCAAAGATTTCCCTTGCAGTTAGAATTTCACCTTTAACTTGAAAATGTCATCTATGAAATCAATATTGAAATGCCTATAGAGAAGCCAGTCACGAGGTTGACAATAAGACAGGTATAATCTAAAAGAGGACAATTGGCCATATAAGAACAGTGCATTTATTTGATAACCAAGTGTTGTGTGTATAATAAACATGCAATATTACTACAATTACTAATTATTTGGTTATTTCCTTAATTATCTATTTCTAGTGGATTCCTAGTAGGACAAGAATTACTCATTTATATAAACCCCTATGTTATGCAATTCATAAGATCATGTTGAGCGAATAAGAACACCTTATAGTTTTGTATTTTTGTTCTTTGTTTCTTTATTATTCGTTCATAGGAGTATAATAAAATGTGTATGCAAAATTTTTCTGCAATTCCACAAAGACAAGTTAAGCTCTACTCACTTGCTGAGTTTATAGTAGAATCCCGAAATTAATTTAATTGGAAATCGATTTGATACCTCCATTAATTTCTTTTGATGAAATGAACGTGTTTTCTCTTTGCCAATAGATAATTTTCTTGTTTGCAAATGAACTGAGAGCAGTTTTACTATGCTATATAGAATTGATGTTTTAATGTACAACTCAAAGTTATACCATAACATTAAATGTATAAGTTTAGGTTGTACCATAAAGCAATTTGTATCATTATGTTATGGTACAATTTTACAACTTGAAGTTGTACCATCACATAAAGGTACAAATCCAATTTGTACCATAAAAAAATTTGTACAAAAAGTATAGGTACAATCATTGTACCATAACGTAAATGTACAATTTTAAGTTGTACCACAAAGGCAAAAATCTATAGCACCAATACTATATAGCATTGTAAAATTTCTCATGAACTGAAACCACACGCATATATAAAAATCGCCACAACAATCGCCATATAAATTCCATTCATCCGCACTTACAATTAAATTGAATGTGTGAAATCTCTCTCAACAAATTAACTGTGTGAATCAAGACTCAAACAATCTATTATTAGGACAAAATTAAATATTAGCTAGCGTGCACAATTCCAAATACAAGAACAAGCAAAGACCGTCTTGGATACATTGGAAATGCATTGGCCTCTCATGTCATTATGCTTCTGGAAACACTTTTGACGACAGTCCTCAGGTGTGCATCCTGATGGGTATAGTACTTCAATGCATTTCTGGGTTGCATTTGCTTCTATAATTACCATTGCTGTGGTTCCCAGAAAAACAAAAGAAATTAGTAAAACAATAGTGATATGTGTTAAACTAAATGGGTTAAAAGAAACTAATAATAAACTTGTGTTCTTGAATCACTTATATGCTAATAAGAAGAAGAAAAAAAAATGTTATGGTAAAGATTAAACTAACCTGAGAGAACCAGGGCTGAGAAAACCATGGTGACGGTAAGAGTTTGGACAAAAGAAAATTTGGCCATGTTCTCAATTATGGTGACTAGTTTTTTCTTTGTTTTTTTTTTCTCACTTGTTTCTCCTTTTTGGACAAATACTGTATGGCAAAAAGATGGATACCCTATATATATTGGGTAGAGTGGCAATATAGATGGAAATTTACCTAAGTACATGAATGTAAATAAAAACTACAATAGGATAGTCTGAAATTAAGAAATTTGAGGTTGGAGCCATGAACAAGTATTGTAACTGAAATATGATGATAGTTCAATGTTTTACCAGTGCCCCACAAATTAAGAATTGGGGCTCGGATACATGCGCCATAGATTTTACTTTTATGGAGAATTGAAGATGTACATGCATTTGGTTAATGTCTAAGAAATGTAACTATCACATGATACTAATTGTGGTTTCCTTGAATTCTCATTGTCCGAAAAGGAAAACAATTTCACAAATTTACATCAAATTTTAAATGGAATAATGAATTTTAAAACCAATTTAATATACCAACTCAGTTTTATATAAGTTCATTAGTAGACTAACTTGGAAGGTTATCCTTTTCCTTTTCCAACCCATAGAATTTGGGAGCTGAATTTAGATTTTTAGATTTTTTCGAGCTAAATCCGAAGGAAGATAGAATGGGAGGTAAATTTCGGAGGAAAAAATATGTGGGGTCGAGTATACAAATGGGAGGGATGGAGTTAGCGGGACTTGGCGAGATCACTACAAAAACCCTTATTGATTAGAAAATATCACTCTATATTACATGCATCTAAATTCTCATTCATACCATGCATCTCAATGATTCATCTATTCTATCACTCTATCCCTTCTACTAAAGCATTCCTAACTAAACTTTTTCCACATGCGAGAAGAACAATAGCTAATTAATGTGTATTTTCGCTTCATGTCATCAATTAACTAATAGTGAACATAGAAGTACACTTATTTAAGTATGGGCGTTTTGAGCCATAACATAATGTCTATAGCATTGGCGACCAAGCAATAAAGCATTGATCCTATACATGTAATGGATGGGTGATCAATCCTCCCATACACGCATATGGCAATATGATATCACTACAAAGTAGTTTCCTAACATTCTAGATGATGTTATACACAATGCAATAGTATCATATAATAGAATCATAAACATTAAAATATAATAATCTATGACAAAGCATAAATATCGAAATACTCAAGTAACCATAGACAAGCATAACACGAAATCATGGATTCGAATAGTCATATTAATTATAACGAGTTCACATTCCTACACAATCAATTCGAACTAGATATACATATAAGAGAAGGAGGCTACGATAATCAAACATGACGAAATCTCCTTGATTGCGTCCCCTCCCATTGATGCTAAGCTAAACTCTTGATCCGGGCCTAATTGTACACTTTTTATCATCGTTTCTCTTTGGCGTTTGTGGCATTTGAGCTCCTAAAAGGGTGATTTTACGCTAGGTTTCTTGTGTTTCAGAGTCTAACAGGTGAAACCAACCTCGGAGTCGAAAGTTGGAAGAAAAGGCGCAAAGACCTGGCCAAGAGGAGGATCAAGCCGCAGTTCACGTTCGGAGATTGGATTTCACGATCGCCAGGACCGTGAACTAGAACCACAAAGCGTCCTGAGGAGTTTCAGAGGTTATCGACGCCGAGGCAGTTCACGGTCGTAAGACCGTGAACTAGAGCCATGGACCGTGAACTCCATAAGTGAAGCAGCACGTTTTCATCTGTGTTCACGGTCCCGGCCTGATGTTCACGGCCGTGAACTGGAATCGTGAACTGGGCGCGATCTGTGTATAAATTGAGAGTTGTAAGGAAGAAGAAGGGAGAGCCCAAAGTGAGAGAAACATTCTTATTCTTGAAACCCTAGAGAGAGAAAGCACGAACCAAGAGGGAGAAGAGGCTAGGGTTTGCTCCAAGTGAAGATTTTGGAAGTTCCTCTTCAAGAGAGGATCTCTACAAGCACAAGGAGAGTTGGAGGCATCACAATGATGGTTTCTTTCTTCTTCCTTTGTCTAGCATGGAGTACTTTCCCTTTTCACTTGGGTGTTGTAGAACCCTAAATTTTACCATGTAATTGATTGTGTGATGGTGGTGTTTAATTTAAGAATTGAGGTATTTTGTATGGTGATTGTGCATTGTGTGTGCTTGGCAATATATTGTTCTATTCTAACCTAGCTTAGAGAGAAGCCCGCTTATCTTAAGAGACTCAAAATTGAGTTGGGTTTTCTTAGGCATCCCATGCCTCCTAACTAAGTTAATGAAGGGAAAACCTCTAAACTCGAATTAGACAGTTAGGTTAATTATGAATCTCTGGTTCAAACCTTGGTTTGAGGGAGAAGGTAAGTCAACCCTCAATTGCTTGGGCCAAGAGGGCTACAATTGTAGCCTATAATGCTTTCCTTGGCCTAGCAATTGAGAGGATGGTTTCTAACCATTGTTGCACCTCCTATGGGTCACAATTGCCTTGTCACACATCGGTTCATTCAATCCCACAGTTCATGATAGTTAGTTAGGGGGAAGCAACTCCCGAGTGAAGCTTCTCACCAAGAGTTTTCCACCCTTTTACTTTTCAAGTCTTGCTTTTAAATAGTAGATTATAGAGATTTAAACGAACAACATTCTGTTAGATAATGTTTCAAACAATTGAAGTAGGGGTACATGGGTTGGCTCGGGTTGATATTTAAACATACTTGCCCTATATTTCACCCATTTAACGTTTATACCTGGGCCTTAGGTGAGATTTTATTGTGATATTCGGAGCGCGTCAAGTTTTTGGCATCGTTGTTGGGGAACTTCGGTCCATTATCTTGAAAAGATTGTTTGGTGTTAATCTAGCTTTTATTTTCAGTTTTGTTAAGTGTGGATTTTGCTTGTGCTAGATGTGTGGTTGTTCTTTAAGTGTGTGAAGGGATGTGTATGACCCGGAGCAATCCGACGCTTTTAACACCACTAGACGAGAACATCAACTGACTCTTCGACTTTTGGCTCGTGAGAGGGAGTTAGCTAAAGCAAGAAGGAGAATTGAAGAGAGGGTACAACAAGTTGGTCCTGGATTTGGAGGAATTGAAGGAGAAGTTGAAGTTGAGATGACCAAAAGAAAAGAAGCCTTCTGCTTTTCTTTGGACAGGCTAGACGTTTGGTTTGATTGTTAGTGTTTTCCCCCGTCCCAAATGGATACTTCTTTTGTATGCAATTAAGTAAACCAAATGCATGAAAACCAATAAATATATGACCGGAGTTTATCATTGAATAATAACTATTAAGTTATTTGAAACTGCAAGGAATTGGCCGCTAGTGAAAACATGATTTTGTGGTATAAGGCAATATGGATCAACAACTCCAAACGCAAACACAAGCATAATTAGTCATGGATTCGTTTCCAATACATTGCCCACTAATTTGCTGGTGTCTCTCATAACACTTTTGACCGCAATCAGCTAATGTGCATCCTGATGGGTATAGTGTTTCCACACATCTCTTTACTTGTCCATTGACTTCTGGAAGTAGGAATGCTGTAAGTAAAAAAAAAAAAAAAAACATGAATAAAATGAGTAAATTCACAAATGAAAACAACATGAACAAAAAAATTAATAAGAAATTAATTTAAAATAAACCCTCGATGTCATTTAAAGAGAACCATAACCAACCTGACAGAAGCAATGCCAAGGAAAAAGTTTGGAGAAGAGGAAATTTTGCCATTTTCTTGAATCAAGATTTAACCTTTTATTTCGTGTGTTTCTCCTTTGTGTAACATGAAATTTGAAATGATGGGGGGGACTCTAAACTTGTATTTGTATATAGAGTTGGAGAGATGAGAGTCATGATGATGTTCATACTTATAATTGGAAGTTCGATAAACTAATATGGAACTACAGAATGTACTAAAAGCATCATTGGAGACGCCATATATAAAAATTATAATGATTTTTAAATGGTAACAATTTTATGTTTTTTTCCCACTTATTTCAAAATATTCTTTGAATATATAAAATGAGTACATGTATCTAATTTTGAAGGTTATCAACAGATTTGAAATACCTTCATATTTATGGGGATGATAATGCATTTTTTTACGAATACTGCCAAATCTATATATCTATCTACTATACTTATAATATGCCGAAAGGAAAAACGGGAGCCCTATTTCAAATTTCCTGCAACGAGAGTGAAAGTAGGAAGGAAATTTTGGTCTTCACAATTACTTTTTTTATTCATTAAAAAGATATGTACTGGGATTCGAACCATAACCATTTTAAAGAAATGCAAGGATCATAACCAATCACACTAAGTACATTTGTTGTATCCTTTTTAAATTAAAAACATATAATAGCAGGGTGGAAAAAACTCTTCCCCCATTTCAAATTTCTTGCTCCAGGAGCGTTTGTAGGAAGGGTAGAATAGGGAGGGTATTTATAGGGAATCGTTTGGTATTTGTTAGTAAAAAACTAAACATAAAGATCTATTTGGTTATTTTAAACATTAAAACGATCCTAAACATTTTCAGTTCCTTTTGAATTTCTATGGTTTTATTACCGAATAAGTTTCACTATTTTTTATTTTCAAATAGAAAGTTTAAAAGTAAAGACTAATTAGAATTTGGCGTGGGTCGGTCAAACAGGCTGAATTTCAAGTTTTGGCCTGTTTGTTTTATGCATTGCAAATTTATTAGCATGTTGATGGAAATGGCTTGGAAAAAAGACATATAAGTTGTACCTTTGTAGAAATGTCCTCAAATGTTTGAATGCTTTGTGAATCAGGTTCCGTGACTTTTGTGATGGTGTATGTGCTTGACGATTGCTCGATGTTGTAAATACTTAATTTGAGAGTAAATCTTTTGATTTTCCCTATGAGTTGTGATACCAGTTCTGATGGTTGCAGCATGTTGTCGTTGTTGGCCTGTAAAAGTTATTCCTCCGTGATGCTAAATACCTTTCTTTTTTAACAAATTGTGTAGTAGTGCTATGAAACAGACCACCCATGAACGCTACGCTTATTATGGTCTGTTCTTACTTCCGGTGGTGAGAAATTGTGAATTGAGAATCATATTCGCCTACCGCACTATGTCTGGCTGGTGGCTGCTTACTGTGCTCTCTAGAGTTATAAAACAGACTACCCATGAACGTTACCCTTAAGAGTCCATTAACTTTGCGAAAAACCAAATTTAGGCAATCAAAGGTGGTGGATGTGTGATGATTTTTTATGGCTTAATTGTTTGTGAATTGGATATCTGATCTTTGTATGATTAGAGGGGATGTTTGCTTAATAGAATAATTCATTTTAATTCATGTTTATTTTTAACATGAACTTTAGTAACTCAAAACCTCCGAGACACATATCACCTACTACATTGTATCATTTTGCCTGGGTGCTTGCTGTGTTGTCAAACTTCTTTGCTGTTGCTGCTGCTGCATTTACACTAACAGGGGAGTTAAGAACCCATGAATGTTTCTGTTTGACACAAACAAGAGGACTTACTTCTAAATCGTGCACTAAAGATGATTGGAGGAAATATCTCTGTTGCAGTTGATATACTGGAGACCATAACAAAAGCAACGTATAACATCAAAACCAACCATCTGAACTATTAGCATTGTTGCTTTACTCTTTTTTCGTGGTTGAGTCTCATTCGAAAAATTTAGTTTGATTTTAGAAAATTTTGCTTCTGCAGTCCTGTCTTGCCACCAACGCGTTCAGTAGATGGAGATGGTAGAGGCGAAGGCTATTTTTGTGTTGTTGTTGCTGGTTTAGGGATCGGTTTGTGAAGAAGAGGGAGAAGAGAGGGGGAAAGGGAAATGCAGGAGAGGGGGATAACTCTTTTCTCCGACAAAAATGGAGTGAAGAAAGTAATTATGATCAGTAAGGATATGGTTATCTTACATAACTATCTCTATTCTGTTTGAATTGAGCTTGGGAGGCAGTGATAAGGACGAGCTGCAACCAATTCATAGTGATAAGAGTGCTATGAACTGTGATCATGCCTTATTTCAAGTTAGAAGGTAGTTTCAGTGTAAGGATTATTTAATTTGACAAGTTGTTTCGTCCATGATTCTTGGTAGTTTCAGTGTCATTCTAGCCATTGTTTAGTCTGTAATTTTTGAGAATTGATGTGCGAGTAATGACTTTCACTTAGCTTCAACTATTATGTGTGTATTTATTGGCATGTGATAGAATTCTCTTCTCCTTTTCTTTGAATTCAGTTTCATACTCTAATTGTATCATTTGTACATAGGCAAATCATGCTCGAGATGACAACTCGCTGATATGGCTAGTGCAAGGAATGAAGCCATCATTAGAATTCAGACCGACAACAGGGAGGGATGCCAGGATTAATTCAATGATGATTGATGATGGTATAATAAAAATTGCAGTCTGCATCAGCACCAATTTCTAGGCCTAAGTAAAGTTATTCAACTCAGAACTCTGCTTAGCGCTAAAAATTGCCCTCACCCAACCTTGATCATGTTTGACCCACTTCTGAAGAGTCAAGATATATGACTAATCCTCTCCGTTCGTATTTTCTTATTGACTCTTTCTGACCCTTTAGGTTGGGGCGGGGCGGGAAGAATCGGATTAGTGGGTAGGTCCTAATCAAGTGAAATCTCAATCCCTTCACTCTCACTTGCTTTCTCTCCCATTCCACAAGTGGGTAACATACAGTAATCCGGCCAACGGGCTGGGTAATAAGCTAGTTTAATTAAAAGAAACAAATTAATGAAGTTTCCTTAGGTCCTCATTATTTATAAAGGTGCATTGTTTCACAACCTTTTTACTTGGATTTGTGGTGTTGGGGTAAAAATTAGAGGGGAAAGATGTTTTCTAATGATTTGCATACCTTGATCCCAAAGGATAACTAAAGCAAGTTCACCCAAAGTCTATGGTACTAAAGCAAATTCATTTACTCATACTGGGCAAAAAAATCAACCTGCAACCAGTCTAATATCAAGAATGAACTACTCTAACTTATAGGCTCATAGTCAACTTTTTTCAAGCTAATCCTAATTTAGTCTCATATATACATGTTGATGACACGTAAACCATACATATTTTTACTTCCCATTTGACGTTATTTGAGCTATCAAGAATGGGATTACCATGGTGATGTCTTTCGCTATAGCATTTTCTTTTTCTTTAGTATGCATGGATAGCTAAACTTAAAGATCTGTTCAGATTAACTAGGACCCTAGGGATGATGGATGGAATTGATTATGAGATTAATGATCGATGTTTTCATATCAATGTGATTGTTTATTTAATCGAAGCAATCTTCTCACGTGTTGATAGGTTCGAATTTATTTTGTGATTGGATGAGATTGGAAACGACAATATCATTATAATCAAACTCAATCGATTGGGCTACCTCAGTTCTTGAAAAGAGAAATCTATAGGGCCCAACGTAGCCTATTACATCTAACCACATTAGACGTATGGTAGGGTAAAATTGCATCGTATAGGCAGGCAATTCAAATAGCACAGAAATCCACCAAACCTAAGGGAGTAAGGGGAAGCATCATCTGAATGGTTTTTTTTAGGGAGGAGTTATGGTGCTAATTGTACAAGAGTTAGCACCGTACTAACCAAGGGAAAAACTACTACTAGTTTGAATTAGTAGTGATTTAGCTTAGATGTTGTATTAATTTTATAGTAATCCGTAGTGATTTCGTTGTTTTTAGTAGCATTTTTTGCTAGTTATCACGGTGCTAACCCCTATAAGGATTAGCACCTAATCCCATCCTTTTTTTACCTTTGCTTAAGGTTGATTCAATTTATTCCTGCTTTTCATTACTATGATTTTTAGTTTTTCTTATTCACACCACGTTTATTAATTTGGGCAAAGTTTAGGTTCCAGCTTACTCAGGCTGGGTCAATCGAATCACAGATTTTAATTTATATACTATATTAATGTTATAAATTGTCTCAATTGTTAATTATTCACTATAAATATTGACATTATGCTAATTTTATATTTCTTAAATTTTTCTTTAACTATTCAGGCCAATCAGAGGGGTTCGGGTTCAGGTTGATCAGGTAATGAGTTAGTCGGGTCGCAGGTCAATTGGATTACAGGTTTAATCAGGTTGTGAATTAATTAGGTTGCAAATCAGTTAGGTTACGGGTTAATCGGGTTGCGGCACTGACCAGTTACGAGTCATTAACATTTAGTAAACTTAGACAGCA
The DNA here is from genome assembly GCA_946122785.1 of Linum tenue. Taxonomy (NCBI): domain Eukaryota; kingdom Viridiplantae; phylum Streptophyta; class Magnoliopsida; order Malpighiales; family Linaceae; genus Linum; species Linum tenue. The sequence continues at coordinate 60,225,769 of CAMGYJ010000004.1, forward strand.
GTACTGCGAATCTAATTAATCGGGCGGGTTATTCGGCTCGTATCTGTTTTGCATACCGCTCATCAGTGTTGCAGCCTGCAGGCGTACAATTGACATGACTGATGAAAGCCTAGAGTGCTGACTTGTATTTGAACATACTCAACCAGCCCAAAGGTGGAGCAAGTCCAGAGTCCCGTATTTGGGCTTTTAGCTTATCCATACATAAAGGCCCAAACTTGAAGGATAAAAGGCAAAATCCCTCTGCTAAAAAATTGATGACGGCAGACATCCGCAAGCATGGCGTCACTCATGAATAATAATAAAAAATAAGGAAGACAAAGACAAACATCGGTCTTTGTGCCGTTAACAACGCGTATAAGTTATACCACAGACAGACACAGAGCAGGACGAAGTCAACGTACACGTCAGCCCTCGTGTTTACCCTCATCATCGGCCCCTATCTTTCTCATTAAATAGAAAAGAGAGAGAGAGAGAGAGAGAGAGAGCGGCAGTTGCTATGAAACTTCCCAAAGTCAAGAGTCAACAACTAAACCTGCTCCCACTACTCTCCACTCTTCTTTCCCAAAAACCAGAAATGGAATTTCTTCTCTTCCTCTGCGCGATTAATAATAAGGGCTGGTGGTTTATTGGGCTGAATGTGTGTGTGTGGGAAGCATTCCAATGATATAGCAGTACTTTTGTGTGAATATTCTGTTTTGTTGTAAACATTCCGTTCGTTTGGAAGTTGCGATTGTTATGGTCGTAATTATTAAATGCTTGCATTGTGTACGATGCAACGTTTGGAAGCGTCATGTTGCAATACAATGCATGTATTGTTTTAAGTGGGTCCTACTTACTATCAATGCGTGCATTTGTATCAGAGTAAAATTCATAACAATACAATGATTTACCATACCCAAATTCCAAAGGACCCCTGTATGTCTTAATGCAACTATGTATTTTATGATTTCGTTTGAATTTGGTAAATAGTTTAATAGATGCATTGTGAACTATCAGTTATTGTTCTATTTGAAATAAATTATATTATTTTTTGGGTGAATTATCACGGTTATCGTTTGTTTTTAATTTGAAAAATATAAACAAACAAAAAAAACTTAATGATATCGTTGGAATAAAAATAAACATAACACTCTTACTCAAACAATTTCAACAATCTCCTTTAAGAAGATAGATTTAACTATCATTCATTTTAAGTGATAGTTTGTGTCAAATCAGGTAACAATGTTTATACTGTTTGTGCAATAAATTTAAAGAAAATGACGCATTGTGACAATCTCAATCAAACTATTACCAAAACCAAACGCCTCCTATATTATTAGATCATACAATACGCGGTCTAGCTATTTAATAGTATGATTGCTCCAAGCTTGTATGCATCATAACCAATTTTATTTTGGAGCATATCATTATTTAAATAATTTTTCTGAGTTTAGTCCTACCCGGACCGGACCGATAACTCACCCTATATACTAAGAATTGAAGGAACATTCACTAAATAGTGAATTAGTAACCAAATATAAAAGTATAATCCTTCCACTTTAATTATGGTCATAGTACTAACAAAAATAAGATTATGTTCCTAGCCAAAATCTTCCTTCCTGATACCATTCCGCATTAATGAAATCTTTCACAATCAACAAAGAAATTACGTGACTACAATAGTAGGCATTAAGGCCGGAAGTTTGGTATCGAAATTTAGGACCGAATTTGTTGATATTTCGTATCACATAATATACGTACTATAGCATTATTTCATGAGATTGAAATCGGTTTTGAATTTCAAGTATTATTTGATACTATGGATCACGAGATTGTGATCAATATACAAACCGAAATACCGATCAGATAAGCGTTATGGAAGGGGTGAAAAGATATGACCGGGTCAGTCAGCCCTAGAGGCTAGACGAACATCACCATCGTGCTTTGATTGATGAGATGAGATGAGATGAGGATCGGACGGTGTGAAAGAGACCGTGGAGCCAATATACACGTGGAGGAGCTACTTACGTTACATTATCAACAGTAAACAAGGCAACTAGGCAGGGTGAGGGAAGCGAAGATCACAGTCAGTCAAAGTCGAAATTCGGACAAAAAAATTGTACGAATCAAGTACAGCCCTCCATTCTTGAATTCCCTTATTAGATGACTTTAATTCCTAATATTAAAAAAAAAAGAGGACTCCAATTTGGTTAATTCAAACATAAAATTGATAATACGAATATGGAAATAACTTCTTTTCTGCAGCTGCCCGATTTGTTTGAGCATCCGTTTCCAAAATCGTTTTTGAATGTGTTTCACGAAAAATATATTTCGATCAAAATTTATCAACATGATATTTAAAGCACCATAATGTTTTAGCTGTTGGGTTATCAAAACATTGGTTTAGAAACATTCTATGAAGAGCAGAAACTGGATTTCTCACCTCTAGTGACATCATTCCTCACCTTGCTAGCTAGATTGCCTTCCTGCTCCACTGTCTCATTAGTGGAAGCTCCTTTCAAGAAACAATGACTTGTTCCTTTTCAGTTTGTTGACAAAAGGGGAAAAGGATGCCAAATTCTTTATTTAGTGAAGTCAAGTAACTAGCACTTCCAATTGTATTTTTAGGGTCAAGTAAAGGTTTATTTATTGTTTTCGTTGAATTCATATTGAAGACTTAGCATTGTCCATCAACAGAATTAAGTGGAGAAAAGTTTGATTGAATAGGTATTAACAAATAAAAATTGATTGACAAACTATTTTGTGGCTGCATCTTCATTTCTCCGGTAGATAATTACCATTATAACAAAACAAAAACAAAAAAAAAGTGAAAAGGCAGAACTCAACAAAATATAAAGCAACACCTTTCACTTCCATTTTCGTTTCGTGTTTTCATGTCATAAATTTGACAACCGAAACGACAAAATGTTGTTTTCACCTGCTTTCAACATCTGTTTTCTCAAAAACAGGAAACAGAAATGAAAGTAAACAGACCCTTAATATTAGGCAAAATACACTTGCATAGCCAAAACTTTCACCTTTGTGCCACTTATAGCCACATTTGGCGAAATAGCACTAATAGCCACTTTTGAAAGATGTTGTGTGCCAGATATAGCCATTTCCGTTAGAAAAGTTGACGGTGTTAATAACTCCGTCAACTTATTTGACGGATGGCTGACGAGGCGCCAAATCATCAACCACATCAGCGACAGGTAGGCAAAAATTGACACGTCAGCTTAATAATTAATTTATTAAAAAAAAACCCATATACCTGATCTGTCGAGTGTCGAGACTCCCCAAATCTTCTCCATCTCTTTCTGGAAATCGAAAAATTAGGGTTCTTCCCGATCGTTCCTCTTCCCCACGAAGGAGATACACGAATCTTGATCGGAGCTTACTCCTCTCCCCCAAATCTTCTTCTAGTATGCTCTGACTCGGCGCTTCTTCCTTCTTCCCCAAATCCCACTTCTACTCGGCAGATTCGCGGCCCCGAATTCGCGACTTCTCCTTCCCATAGCGATTCGCGCCCCCGAAATCGCGACTTCTCCTTCCCAGAGCGATTCGCGGCCACGAAATCGCGACTTCTCCTTCCCAGAGCGATTCGCGGCCCCGAAATCGCGACTTCTCCTTCCCATGTCCAAGCGAGCATCTTCCTCAACTTCGACTAGCATCAATAGCCGAGGGGCGGTACTCTGTTGGCACAAGAAGCCATGTGTGGTGAATACATCTGGAACCAAAGCTAACCCAGGAAGACAGTTCTATGGGTGTCCATTTTGGATGGTAAGGTGTTTAGAAATGGGTTTTTGATGATTGTCATTGATGTGGATATACAGTTGAATGCTCGTATGGTGCAGGACGAGAAGAAGAATTGTCGTTTTTTTAGGTGGGTGCGAATGAATGTCGATGAAGATAAGCAGCATGATTCTGAAATTGGGCTGTCGACTTTGAATATTGAAGAAAGTTTGAGGCTAGCTGAGTGTAAGGCGGAAAGGAGGAAGAAGGAGAAGAAACTTTTGGCTGAAGAGCTATCAAGATGGATGAAGGCACATGAAATTATGCTAGATGAAGGAAGGAGAGTAAATCATGAAATCCATGTTATTCGAGCTGTATTGACAGTGATTGTGTTACTTAACCTAATATTGGTTATTATTATGTTGCACCATGTTATTATGTGGTAGGAAATTAATCTACATTGTTGATGTAATTCGACATTTGTATCCCGATTCCAACGTTTTCAAGAATTAGTGAAAACAGAGATCTAATGTTAGTTTAGTAGGGAGAGTTCATTAAGGAGATGTAATGTAATTCTCTCTGTATGGAAAGAATGGATGAAGATTTGGTGACAGATTTTGAGATGCCCTGGTTCATATATACAGAGTTCATCAACTGTTGAAGCTAGCAGCAGGTTTTAGTGTAATAGAGAGAGTTGCTAATTTGTACTTTGTGCAACAGGGCGTAACTCAAGTAATAAGATGACAAAGTTATGGCACATAATCAATAGCATAATCGTAGTTGTTCATTACATAAGTCTGCCTATCAACATACTCCGAGTTCTTCTTAATCCGAGCATTACATTACAATAGCAAAGCCTACCAAACATACTAACATACTCCGAGAGTATTCCTAAAAGGCCAATACACGAGTCATCTATCCAAAATAAACCTCTATCGAGGTAGCTAATAGCTTAATGGCCTTCCACAAAAAAATTCAGATGACTCCTGGATGAGGTCTAAGGCTGCGAAGGTGGGGGTTGACTTCCATTGATCTGGACCTCAGTGGGCTGCGTGGTTCCAAACGCACTTCCTCTTGCACCATTTAGCTGAAATAGTAGCATAAAATCAGCCATTACATTAATCATCGATAACAACAACCATTTTACCGTAAAAATACTTACTCTAACGTATTGGTTGCCAGTATCCTCTGACACGTAAACTCCAATTCCTCTTGTGGCAGCTCGCAACTCGCGCTCAACAGTCCTCCGATCAGAAACATTCAGCCTAACGTCCTACCATAGCAAGCAAAACACGAACATTTAGCATATAACCACGGTTCAAATTCATCAACTCAATTAGTCTGCCTATTCTAGCCACATCCATTCAACTTACTTGTATACCTACTCCTCGGTTTAGAGGACATGTTCGTACATTATGCGTACTAGAACCGCACTTGGAGCAGTGACCTATTCTTCCTCTTTGACCTGTGTTGTCGTTGTTTACTGGATTTGCTGCAGTTCTTGGCCGTTTGCCTCTCGCTCCATTGTTACCTGTAGGTTGTGCTGCTGCTGTAGGTGTAGTGGTGTTGTTCTACCAAAGAAAACAGAGAATCGCACTTAGGAAAAACAATTAATTAGAAACAACAATTAATTAGAACCGCACATTATTCATACCTGTTGGGCAACCTGAGTAGGAGCTGTACAGGTTCTCGTATTGTGACCTTCCCCGCCACACTTCTTGCAATGGATGATTGATCCCCTTCTAACCACCTCCTCTCCGATCCCATTTCGTGCAGGTCGAACCTCCTGTTCGTGTGCAGCCTTCCTTCGATTCTTCTTTGGTCTACCGGGCATGGTTCGTTGCTTGGGTGGGTGTACTGGATATCCCTCTGCAGTAGGTCAAGCCTGTCTACCATCTAGACAAGGGATTCCATTCTTGTATGCATGCTCAGCATTGCAGATGTAATAAGATGGATGTACATAGCTGTCAATCTCCTTCCTCAGATGTGAAATAGCGGAGACAACATGGCAACACGGAATGCCACTCAATGACCACCACCCACAAGTGCAAGTCTTTGCACCTAAATCAACAATGTAACCTACACTTCCCATCTTTACCTCACACTGATCGTTCCTAGTCTGTCTTGCAGTGCACAATCGGGACAATGCTTTCTCTTTCTCAACTCTTTTTCTAATCCTAGGGCATAGCACATCAGTAGATTCATGCAGTAACTTATATTTAGCTACTACCCTGTCCATCACATAGCCCCTAATCCCCTCTAACATGTCTATTATTCTCATATACTTGTACTTCACAATCACACCATTCCATGTTTCACAAATATTTGACTCCACCGAATCACACTTTGGTATAGGAGATAAATAAGCCCGGCAAAACGTTCGAGGTTCTGCATTCATGAAATCAGTAAATGGTGTCGTACCTCGTTCCTCACGTTCAATTGCCTCGATCTCAGAAGTAGCAGCCTTCTAGTCAGCTTCATTGCACGAGTATACTGCCCTCCAGAACAATTTCCTAACTTTATCAGTCTTGTGTTTGACCTTCCAGTTTGCGTAAACGTGCCTTGCGCATTTTCTATGTTCTGCTTCGGGCAGCAGCTCATGAATAGCCTCCACTAAACCTTGCAAAGGCAACAAAGGCAACAAAACCAACAAAACAATTAATATACATCTTGTGCGACAAAGGCAGCAAAACCAATCAAACCAACAAAACCATTAAAACCAACAAACCCAATAAAACCAACAAAACCAACAAAGCTCATGAATATTACCTTTTGCTGGTCAGAGATGACAGACCAGCCCCTGCCATCATGTAGGTTCAAATCTTGTGCGAGTGTGTTCACAAACCATCTCCAGGAGTTTGTATTCTCGCCTTCTACAACCGCCCAAGCAATTGGGAACATTTGGTTGTTGCTGTCCTTCCCCACAGCTGTAAGCAACATTCCCTTTATTTCTTCCTTCAAGAAGCATCCGTCCAATCCGAACATTGGACGACAGGCTTCAAAGAAACCATCCCTCAAACAAGAGAAGCCAATATACATTCTCTGGAAGTACACCTTCTCTTGTGTATGGTGAGGTTCCACTTCCAATTTGAAAGTCCCTTGATGATCACGCTTCAACAACTCACCAAGGTAAGATCTGACCTTGTGGTATTCCTCTACGAGTGAACCTCCAAGCATCCTGATTGCAGCAACTTTGGCTCTATAACATGTTCTTCTCGCAACCTCCATATTGTGTTTAAGCTTAACCTCGGCCATAATTTGATCAGGCGCCCACTCAGGATTAATTCTAAACCGTTCTAACATGTCACTTGCAATCCAGTGGGCAGTTACTTGGTTGACACGAAGCTTCCTTGCACATGAATGAGGCAGACCAGCCTTCCTCACCATGAAACTCTGGTTCTTGCGGAACCAGCTAGCATATACTCTCCACTTGCAATTCAGGTCCTTGCATCTAACCTCCCTTCTTGTTGGATTACTCCTAAGCCACCTCAAACCAGCCCCGGCAGCTACAGAATGACGGACGACAGCAACCTTGAACTCCACAGCACTAGCAAACTTCATCCTTGGCACGAACTCCAGAACAGTGTGATCACAATGAGGATCATAATGCGGTGCGTCATCAAACAATTCCCTACCATCAGAGTCAGATAGGTTAGGTCTGACGTGGTTTGAGTCTTCAGATCCTCTATAACTCGAGTGGTTTGAGTTTTCTCCCCTTGTCTCCTGAACTTGAGGTGCTTCACTAGCTTGGACTCCTTCATCAGCATGAGATCCAACAGCTCCTTCCTCTTCTTCTTCATTAGCATGAGAGGCAGCAAGATCATCCTCTTCGTTTTCATCAGCCAAATCATCATCTGCATCGTCAGATTCTTCTTCTTCAAAATCATCCAACTGCTCGACCTCCTCCCCATGTCCATCAATCCGCGCCTTAACCTTCCTTTTCCTCATCTCCCCATAGGCTCGTAGGTTTGACCTTGCTTCGTGGTATTCGTCGTCAGAAGTATCAGCGTCGTCTGAGTCATATACGTGGTATATGTCTCTAGCAATAGAAGCCTCAATTCCATCTTCTGCAGGCAAGGAGAAATCTGATACTTCTTGAGCATCTGGATCGTTCTCTCCAAAAGCAGAGTCCCAAGAATCAGCCATCTGTCATCAAGTTTTAATCAGTTTGTTAATCACCATTAACCACGTGATTAAACAATCCTCACACTATTTTAATCGCTACCAAACAAATGGTAAACAAATGCTAACATTATTCAATTCTAGGGTTCGTGGGAATCAAAGAGGAATAGACAATTCTAACCCAGTACATCGACTAACTGACCTTCAATTATGGGGGCAAACTCGCCAAAAACCTCCTGTTCGAGTGGTCCCGAGATTCCTCTGCCTTGTCGCTTTCTTGTCTTTACAGCTCGATACCAACCAAACAACAAAGAGAAGCAATAAACTATAAGAACCTTCACCCCACAATCCACAACCACAGTAACAAAGCAAGAACAGAACCTTACCAGTCGTGGGAGCAAAAATCCCCCTTTCAAGTGCGATTAGGGTTTCGACGAACCCAGTAAAATCGCGAATTGCAAGGGTCGATTCCGCTATTCCTTCAAAGCAAACAACACAAAACAAGCTTCGAAGGACTCCGCCATAGCTCGCCGCCGGTTGGTCAACCCATTACATGCAAGGATATTTTCATCGAAGGAGGAAAATCGGGACTGGAGGTTTTGGGGAATTTCGATGGTGGGGGAAGGAAGCCAGATGGTGGAGGTTTTTGGGTACACTGGTCGTCGGAGGCAGATCGTCACCTTCGTTGAGTTCGCCGCCTTCGTCGACTGAACTGCCTTCGTCGCTTCGTCGCCTTCGAAGGTGGGTGGGTGAATTCGACTGCGGGGAAAACGAAGGAGTAGATAGATAGAAAGTAGAAAACGACGACGGTGAAAACATTAGGGTTTTTTTTTTATTATCCACGTGTAAAACGCAGGTTTGACACGTAAGCCCTTCCGTTTGCCCAGTCACACTTAACGTTAACAGCGTTAAAGAATCGCACGGAAGTGGCTATTAGTGGTATTTCGCCAAATGTGGCTATAAGTGGCACAAATGTGAAAGTTTTGGCTATGCAGAGGTATTTTGCCTTAATATTACCACATCGCTTTAAAGGGCAAGTTCTTGCAAGCTTTTGTTGCTTTACAAGCTTCTGCAACTTCAAACGTAGAGGGAGGGGTTAATTCTATGAGAAATTGACTTGACTTGTCTGAATCTAGATTGCAGAAAACGAAGCAGGACCGAAATTTTCGTGGTATTCCCAACAAGTCGGGACTAATTCACATGAGAGTTGGAATCTCTCCAAATGTATTTTTATTGACGAAAGAAAGCAAAGTTTGGTTGAAGCCGTTTACAACACTTATACAAACCCTCCTTTTATACAAAGTGTCAACTAGGTTTAGGGTATGTTTCTCCTTTTCCTTCTCGGAAGTGAGTACACAACTGAGGAACATGAGATTATATGTAAAATTCGTAACAAATTTAGAAAATAGAGTAATCGGTAAGGATTTAGCCTCCCTCCCTCACCTATCGTGGTTCAGTTCAGTCTCATTCATTCAGATTTCTGACTCCGCATACACGATACAACCCTACGTGTATATATTGTTTCTTGTTGGTGTTGATCTTGGTGCTACCAGGCAGCCTCCCGGCTGTCCCAACAACAACAACAACAACAATATTGAGGTTGATGGATGGCCTTATAAGCTTGTTAGTTAATGCATGGCAACCAAACCATTATAGTTCAACGCTGACAAATTAAACACCCACACAGCGCAACTAACTAGCTAGATAACACCCACACCTACCTACTACCTATATAATGTGAGGTTTTGTCATCTTCTAATTGGCACCAGCTGAGGAGTCCACAATCCGATTGAAATATAATCTGTCCACGTACGTAATTTATAACAGGAAAAATAACTAACAAAAATAATAATAAAAATTGCACACAGGTGTCCAATTTGAATTTTGAAATAGTAATAAAAAAAAGGATCCATTTGATAAAGTTTTCTTGTTTTTAAGAAATTTTACTTTTACTAAGTTGATTCGTTTGTTAGCGGAAATTTTAGATGGAGCAATTCGATTTGGAGAATTGTGAATTCATATGGTTTGAGACAATTTCAATTGTTTGAAAGTTGATAATTTGAATTCATTCATGACTCATTTTATAAAATGAGATAATTATCCAATTTTGTTTCAAAATTGATCTGTCCAAACAACCCTAAATGAAAAGACTCCAACTGCCCCACTATTAAGTAATGTATAAGTTTTTTTCTCGTAAATATTGAACGTCGACTCCAGTGGGGGAATAAGAAAAAAACACCATGCATGCATAGGGATGACAAAAGTATCAGTAACCGTGGATGTCCGTTCGAATCCAACCTAATCATATAAGGTAAAATCCGAACCCGAAGGACTTTTAGTGGGTACGGTTAAAACTCAAACCCGAATATTGTGGTAATGGATGAGCATGGCTTTCTCACAATCCAACCCGAATCCGCCTGATTATACACATGCATATGTATTTTGTCTATAAATAATCATTATTTTGCCAACATATTTTATATTTGGCATATAAATATAACATTTTCATGAAATTCTGTTGTTTTAATAATTTTCTTCATTCTAGCGAGTAGTGAATTATTGTCGTTGTTTTTCTCTTGTGTAATGTGAGAATACGTGTGAATTTTAACATATTGCTTGGAGTTATAAAGAGAAATTATTACCCATGGATAACCGTGGATACCCAAAACCCGAACAGGTATGAGCATGGTTTTGATTTTCTACCCCTTTCTTATGTGGGTATGAGTATGGGTAAAACCCAAACTACTTTGGGTAGGGTAACAGATATAAACTATCTGCCTCCGACCCCTCTCGTTGCCATCCCTATGCATACATGCATCACTATTCGCTAGTCAGTGCTTTTTTTTAGAATGATATTGGTTTAGTTTTTAATTAGATATTATTTAAGAGATTAATACCTGCGACCTCTAAATTCAAAATAATTTATAATATCACTAGACCTTTTGATGTGACTTGAATCGGACTATGATCTGGCGCTACGACTTGATGTCACGGGGGTCCAGGGGCGGAGCTACCTTGTGTCTCGGGGGGGCCCCGGCCCCCCGAGAATTTTGGAGATCGCGTGTAAAAATATCGGGAATTTTGAAAATTCTGAAGAAGTTAACTATTGTAGAATAACAATAACGAGCAATAATGAGTAACAATGTTTGGGTCTAGTCTAACGGAATGCAGCAGCTGCCTGGTATTTGTGAATACCTAGTACCATGGTTCAATCCCTGGCTTTTTCTAAATTTTGAAGCTTATGACTCGCAATGTAAATATTTTCTTAATTTTTTTTACGGATATTATACAATAAAGTCCGGCCCCCCGACAACTGGATCCTAGCTCCGCCCCTGCGGGGGTCCATGGTGTATGAGCTCAATGTTGTTTGGGTTCGAGTTTTGGGCATGGTATGTAACCGCTTTTTCTTTACCAAATTGGATTAGGGTTAGACCATGGAGAAGTACTATAGATACTTCTCATACTCCTTTGTAATCTATATCTCCTCAAAGTATAGTAAAACTGGCTCTCTCCTGCACGTGGACTAGTTAACACATATTGTGTTAGTAAATCACGCAAATCATATGTCGTGTGCATTCTTGTATTTCGTTTTATTACTTTGTCGAATTCTCTCATTTTCCAATCAGCTGAAGAATAGTTGTCCACTAGTCAGGGTTGATATTAAAAATACCTCATATATATTATATACTATACTAGTTCATTGTTCAAAATTCAGACTTTGATATTGTTAATCTAAAGTGTGAAGACCCAAGTCAACCGTCACGTCACGTCACATAACACATTTAGTCTTATTCGTCTTCTTGCTCCTTTCACCTTAATTTGAGCAGACCTTCGCGCTGAGTTCTATAATCAAATAATGAAATGACTTGCATGGGAGGCAACCCCACACGTGGGTGGTTAGTCCGCGAATTGATATTGATCCACCCGCAAATAACTCGACTCGTACGTAGTGGGTGATTGATGTGGGTGGATTGATCATTGATAAATCTCCCACTCGCACTTATGTGGATGGTTGGTGGCCTGGTGGGTGGATTGCGGGTCACCCGTATAACCCGCATCCTAATTTTACATGAAAAAATGTAATTTCTTATAGTATCGAATATTCATCATATTTTTGAACTGCACAACAGTCTAACCATATACTTCAAAATGTAGAGAATAAAGAATAGTTTTTACTCCTACTATTATTGGTTATTGTGTTTTGCAATATTCATTAGAAATTGGATATTAGATTATTAGTATGCAAATTATTGTTAATATCCATTAAATATTGGGTTGCAAATTATAAATTATTAATTGTATCAAAATAAAAAATTATTGATACAATCTTACTAATTTGCTCTAGTTGGAGAATTGCTTTTGCGGGTTGACCCGTGATCCAACCGCACCCATCCTTGCAAAAGTATGTGGGTAGATTGCGAGCCACAATTATTCCAACTTGCTAGTAAGCGGGTGGGTCAATTTGAGACCAAAATCCACCCAACATGCTCATTGCCCACCCCTACTTACAAGAGAGTGGAGACCGGATTGAATTATTTTTTTGGTTAGAGGTGTAAATGGGAGGGTAGCAAATCTTGGATGCAAAGCAAAGTGCAAACACAATTTTCATGAAAATTCTACTTGTTTCAATTATTTATAGTGGCAGGGGAGTAAGTGGAGTGCAGTTCTGTTGATTGACTCGAATTTGTGTTGAAAATTATAAAGAAGAGATGTTTTTGTTAAACCTGGTTTGATATGTAAGTTTCACTCAATTTAACTATCAGTCGACAAATCAATGCTTGAGTGGGAGAAATGCGCTAGCTATATATGTCTTGGTCAAGGGTTGGCCTTCGAGCTAATGATTATTACAATTGTTATAATTCACTACTATTTATGTATTGCTATCTTAATAATTATTTTTATTAAAGTATAATTAATAGTATGGTTATTATATAAATTTATTATTTATTATTTTGTGATAATCTTTTATAAGTTTAACAAATCTATTTTATAATAATATAATTTGCTTACTTTTTATCATATTTGCATCTTTTACTTATTCATTCCAAACAAAAAATTTCTACTCCACTTACACCCTCACCAATTTTCACCCTTTATAATTTACCATGCAGCTTGCACCACTCGAATTTGCATCCCTAATTGTCAAACAGAGTGTATTAATTTGTCTGCATGTCAAAATCAAAATTTATAGCTAGAAGAAGTTAAAAATTTAAGATTATAGTAACTTCTAAGATTTAATCCAGATTTTGCGAAAGGGGACAAATTAATAGCTTTCATTCGGTCACTTTTTCAATAATTTTTTTAATATACGATTATACGAATAAACATATTATAACCTCATGTTAAATATTAATAACTCTTCCAAAATTACATTTACGTAGTACCCCACTGCTTGATGGTGTGACTTAATGAATAATGAAATTCTAAAGAAAGGATTATAAAGAGAATTAAGATAGAATCGAGAAGCTTCGGCATGGAATTAAGAAAACAAATGAGGAAGAATTGAGATCGGAATGAAAGAATAAAAGAATGAAGAAGAGACTTAAGTAATTCGACCTATTACTCTAATTCACCTAACATAATAAAATATTGAACTACCCTACATTATTTCTCGATCGTTTCCTCATGACCCAAGCAGGATGATATCATTATTTATTTTTCTACGGTTTGAAGACTAAAACTCCGACATAATCATAGTTGTAGTCATTATTCTACTATTATAATCGCTGTTTTTTTCTAGTTGTAAAACTACAATTTGATGTAAACTACCACAATTCACAATAGTGTGTTATTAACCACCTATATAGTTAGCACCGTAGTCGGTTTCCACTTTCAATCCACCTAAAAAATATAATGCGTTGGAAGTTGGAAATGAATTCGCTTCAATTAATATCTGTTGACATGTAACCATGGGTTTTGAATAGTGAAATTATTATGAATTTTGATTCATTATGTAAATAATTGAAGTCAAACTTTTTTTTTTCCTCCGACGACTGTAGTCAATAAGCTATTAGACCGATGTTAGGTAAGATTTAGGTCACCCAATTCGCCTCTCTACCCTCCACGTTCCCGCTCCAGATCGCCAAAACGCGATTTTTTGGGAGTTCGCCAAAAATTCGCGAATTATGTTTCATGAGAGCGCGATTTGTGATTTTGAGAGCGCGTTCTCTCAGCGAACTCAGAAGGATAACTTTGATCTTCTTCCTCTTCTTGTCTTTTGTCCCTTGAATTACATTTTGGGTCTATTCTTCAAAAGCACGACTCTGTTCAGCTGTTGGGTCAAGTCCCCCTGGTCTCAAAAGAAGATTTAGAACAAAGGGGAGAAAGAAATTTGCGAGTTCTATGGCGTTAGAGATGCATGCAGCAACATCAATCTCATCAGTGGGGGAGGGCAGCCTGGTGATAGAATGATGAGGCGGTTGAGAGCTTGTGGTTCTGCGTTTCTGGATAGCAGATCTTGCGCTTGGGTAGAGAGCTTCGATCGGCAAAAATGGAAGAAGGTGGGCGGAGAGGCTTTTCGACATCATCTGCGCAGACTTTCTAAAATCTTACCCTCCCCATCCCTGATTGCTTGCTTGGATTGAAGAGATGCTATAATTACTGCTATTAATTTGTTCAAGAAGAGGAAGGAAGGGGAGAGAGAGAGCAGAGAGACATCGAGAAAAGAATGGTTGGGGAAGATGTGAAGAAAGAGACGTTTTTTAGGGGAAATTCTTGCGTCCAACCCCCGTTGGAGCTAGAGGCTCCAACCTGCCATTTGGCAGCCACATATTGGCCAATCAAACTTCCTTTTTCTCTTATTTTTTAATCCTTTTATATTAATCACATTATGAATTAAAAAATGAAAAAGAAAAAAAAATAAAAATTGGACGGAAACGGCAGGGAGACGGAGGGAAGCTGGGAAGGCAACTTTTGGATTCTAATTTAATTAGGTCATCTCTTAGGTTTATATGTTCTTCTATAGGAAAAAATTGGCTGCAACAAAAAAAAAAAAAAACAAAAAGTCGACGGCAAGCACAGACGAAATTGAGGCAGCAAAGAGTTCTTCCGTATTAGCAACGAAGAGGTAATTTGATTGGGAATGCTCTGCTCTTATATGTTAATTTGCTTTCGATGAAAAGCTGTATATAGGTAGACCATAGTAGTAGTAGCAGCCATGTGTGGTGATTGTGCTTGGGAATTCTTTGCTCTTTTATTTTTGTTTATTTGATTATTGATATTATAAGTTAATGGCAGTATACATGCATGGCTACACCTGTACGCATCCTTCCTTTTAATAGAAGTACTTTTCCATGCTTTCCCATCAAACAGCTTCTTGTTTGTTCTTTTGAGTGGGACTCCTCAAATCGAAGCTTGTTCTATTATTGAATGCTTTAAAGTCTAAATGGCTTTCCACCAAATATTATTAAACCTTTTAGCCATATGGTGTTCTGCAGATATGAGTTCACAGGCAGGGAATGAAGAACAAAATTATCCTATGATGCGCGGACATAATCAAGTACCAGAAATTGGGATGAAGTTTGATTCTGATGATATGGCTTATGCATTTTACAGTGCATATGCACATGGTCTTGGATTCAGTGTAAGAAAGCAGTTCATCAAGCGAACTTCAACAGGAGAAGTAAAAAGAAGAACATATACATGTGCTAAAGAAGGTAAAAAATCTAAGATGAAAAAGGGAAAGCAGGTTGCTTACGAACGACCAATTACCAGAATAGGTTGTTTAGCAAAGATGACATGCAAACTGCAGAATGATGGTTTGCTTGAGGTTATTTCTTTTGAAGCAAACCACAACCATGATTTGGCTCCCACTCCGATGAAGCACATGTTGAGATCGAATAGAAAGATCAGTTTTGCTCAGAAAGCTATTGCAGATGATGCTGAAAAGGCTGGGCTACCAACCAAGTCGGTTATTAATTTACTAGCAGTGCAGAATGGGGGTCGGGAGAACAATGGATTTCTAGACAAAGACTACTACAATTATATTGATTCTCAGAGAAGGGCTAGACTGATTAGGGGTGACGGTCAAGCTATTATGGATTGTTTTCAAAAATCACAATCAGATGATCCATCATATTTTTATTCAGTGCAACTTGATGATGATGATCTTATTATGAATATGTTTTGGGCAGATAGCAGGTCGATACTTGATTACAAGTACTTTGGAGATGTTGTATGTTTTGATACAACCTACAGAATTAACAAGTATGGTCGCCCTTTTGCTCCTTTTGTTGGAGTCAATCATCTGAAGGAGACAATAATTTTTGGGGCAGCATTACTATATGATGAAACGATCACATCATTCAAGTGGTTATTTGAAACCTTTCTGAGAGCAATGGCAGGAACACAACCCAAGACTATATTAACAGATCAATCAGCTGCTATGGCCAAAGCCATTGAAGAGGTACTTACCGAAACCCATCATCGTTTATGTGTTTGGCATATTTATCAAAATGCTGCTAAACACTTAAGCCATGCATTTCATGCATCTAGCCAATTTGCTGTTGATTTTGGTTCATGTGTATATGATTATGAGGATGAGGATAAATGGTATGAGGCTTGGGATGCTATGCTTAAAAGGTACAATTTGGAGAACAATGAATGGTTGCATGGAATTTTCTTAGAAAGAGAAAAATGGGCCATGGTTTATGGGCGACATATGTTTACTGCTGATATGATGAGTACACAACGTAGCGAATCAATGAACAATGTGTTGAAGAAGTACCTGAAGCGAAAACACAACATGGTGTACTTTTTTGAGCACTATGGGCGATTGATAGAAGATAGACGCTATAAAGAGCTCTTGTCAGAGTTCAACATGAGGAACACCAGCCCAACATTGAGAGCAGATGTTGAGGTGTTAAGACAGGCATCAGAGATCTATACTCCTAAAGTGTTTCTAATGTTCCAAGAAGAATACCTCAAAGTTTGGGATTGTACCATTGATAAGACTAGCAAAACAGAAGTTCAAGTGGTGTATAAAGTGAGATATGCTGGTAGAGGGACAGAGCACCAAGTCCGATTTGAGCTTTCTTCTCAAGTTGTTGAATGCAGTTGCAGAAAGTTTGACTTCGTGGGGATTCTATGTGCTCATGCTCTAAAAGTTCTTGACAAGAAAAATATAAAGCACATTCCTAAGCAGTATATATTGAAGAGATGGACAAAGGATGCAAAAGATGGACAAATTAGTAGTTCAACTCAAGCTCATGGAGAGTCTAAGGAGCTTATTGGGAAGCGCTACTTGAATCTTAATTACAATTTTCGAGAGATATCTAGCCTAGCAGCTGAGAATGGCACTATGTATGAGCACACATTTGGAGTACTATCAAATTTGCTAAAAGATTTGCAGGGGATGAAAAAATGCTCACATGGTGGAACTTCTAATGAGTCATTATGCTCGAAAGGTGAACAAGATTATCCAATTGTAGCTGGAGTTAAGACCAAAGCTACATTTGGACAACCGAAAGGCAGACCAAAAGGTGCATTGGAGCGAAGAAAAAATCGTAAAAGTCAAACAAAGCCACAGGTTTGCTTCTTCTTTTGAAACAATTTTACTTCCTTTCAACTAACACTAGTTATACTATATATATGTCCTTCATTCGTCATCTTTGCTTCTCGATCTTTACTGAGAAAATTTCTTTATTTAATTTCTCTTCTCTAATAGCAAAAAGGAATTCTATTACATTTTCCATTATATGTGTAGGGTAAAAAAGTGAAAGGAAGTTCTTCTCAACAAGTTGAAAATAATCCTGAAGTTCATGGTCTAAAGAATCAGGTAATTGTTTGAGCTTTTCCTAATTTTAGTAAAAGCAGAGTGTAGTATGTTTGTTTTCTTAATTGATCCTAGTATTGTATAGGGCAAGAAGATGAAAGCTGATGATTCTCAACTAATTGAAAGTTACAATGAAGTTCACATCCAAAATGATCAGGTTTGTTGTTTTAAAATATTTTTAAAAATAGTATATTTGTTATCCTCAATGAAGTTGTATATATTTCTATTTATTGATATACATTTCAAATTTTGTAGGCGGTGATTGAACAATATGAATCTCAAGGTTCGATTACTAGACCTACAGGATATATTGATGCAGAGCACGACACGACAATATCTTTGAATAATATATCATACACTCAATTGTTACAGGTATAGAAAACAAGAATAATTTTTATGTATGTTCTATAATTTTATTTACTACTATTTTAAATTGATGTCAATTTTTCTCTTTTTTGCAGGAAGCAATAGCAAATTCTCATTTTGATGATCAAAATTTGTGACAAGATTTATGTTTCAACCGCCATGGATTATTGATTTTGTTTCTTTTATTCGGATATTCTATTTATGTTGGCACTGTAATACTAAGTATGGTGTTAAATTTTTTGTCAAATTATTTATGATATTGTGAGTTTTTTTTTTTGTATTTTGTACAATGGTCATATTACTTTGAAATTGTTAAAGTATTTCAAAATTTGAACGCATAAGTATCAAAATTGGTTCCAGTACACATGCAATTTTCACTTTCTGTTTCTTTATGTTGCAGCCAATTTTTTCCTATAGAAGAACATATAAACCTAAGAGATGATCTAATTAAATTAGAATCCAAAAGTTGCCTTCCCAGCTTCCCTCCGTCTCCCTGCCGTTTCCGTCCAATTTTTTTTTTTTTTCTTTTTTATTTTTTAATTCATAATGTGATTAATATAAAAGGATTAAAAAATAAGAGAAAAAGGAAGTTTGATTGGCCAATATGTGGCTGCCAAATGGCAGGTTGGAGCCTCTAGCTCCAACGGGGGTTGGACGCAAGAATTTCCCGTTTTTTAGTGTGGTGTGGGACTACTTTTTTATATTATAATAATAATTTTATTATTAATTAAGTTTTTTATCTCGTGAATATTGGGAGAGGTTCATTGAATTGGTTAGTCTCCACACAAAGTGAAATTAAATGGGAAGTGCTGTATAATAGAACGAGGGAAATTAAATTGTAGGAGTAAGTTGTGATAATATTGTTTATATTTTATTTAATAATTTGAAATAATAATAATTTATTAATTAAAATAATATAATATTGACGCTCTATTCACGCTCTTAATATTGAATTCTTCGAAAACTGACGCTCTGACGCTCCCGTTCTCGCTCTCGCTCCCGCTCCCGCTCCACGCTCTGGTAACTAAAGGTAAGATACATGACATGAACCCAAGTTTGGGTGCAAATTAAATCTTTGGAATAAAAATCATGGACAGGAGTTTTCCATATTTTTTGACAAACAAATTAGATCTTATTGCACCCAAGTCTTGTGCTCAATTCGAACACTGCATCTAACTTAATTGATGAATTGCCCTTTGACTTTTACCGCAACTACTTGAATTGATCATATACCCTTGAGATTCAAGAATTCAACTAGTCCATTTGAAAACTATATTTTTTTCATACTTATTGGGTAAGTATATATTTGTCGATGCCGCAAGATTTGGAATTGTCAAAGGACAGGAAAGGGGAAAAGGCTCATATATGCTTATATGGTGGTACAAGAGAGTGATTTGTCACTACATCACAATTCATTATTTATTTATGGATTAATTTCATTATGAAATTTAAACAAAGTGTCATTTGTTTCCTAAACTATTCAATATAACAAATCCGGTACAAACTATATGTGTTTCGTGATATTTGTGTACTAAACTATTCAATATGATAAATCTGGCACAAACCACATAAATGCTTATTAGATGTTCTGTTAAATGCTAACTGTTAACGCCAGTCAACATTAAAAAAACTTTCGCCTAGCATGCCTAGGCTTTTGAAGTGAAAATAACAAATATTGAGCAGAAATAACAGTTTTACAACACTTCTTGTTGGGGAGAGATTAGAGAACTACATTTTTCTCTTTCCCTTGGTCCACTAATTGTGTTTAAGCGTGGCGCTAATTGTCTAATCGCGACTCAAGGCGCTTATTCATGAGTAGACGCTGCTAAACTTTATAAAAAATTTTATTTCGCTGCCTAGAGCCTAGGCAATGCATTGTTGCCTAGGATAGACGACATGTTTGTTGTCAGCTAAATTGCAACTCTTCAATTTGGCAAAACCCGACTCAACACGACCCTCATTCATCCGGTGATGCGGCTGATGTCCTGCCATTTCGTCTATGGCTTTCTACTTTCGTTCGCTGGGTTCCACAACTAATAAAAAAAAGTTAGGTTGTAAACTCATAAAATTTATTTTTTTATGAAATAACATAATAAATCAAGGTGCAGTACGATAGAGGTGTTTGTATTCCTACAAGGCTAGTCTAGCTGGTGTAGTGTCTCATCATGAGTTCGATCACCAACTACAACGAGGTCTTTGAAGTAGTATCTATCAATGGTAAGATAGGCCAGCAGTGCCATCGCGAAGTAGGTCGTTCGGATATGTGTGAAGTTCTGGGTTCGATACTCCTCAAATGCTCGTATAGTGTTCCCGAAGACGTTTAACTGTTGAAAACGAAACCCATTGGCATAAACAATTGCAGCAAATGACTACCAAATTTGATCTCGCTCCGTCATCACATTACAAAGTACATGAGGTGGTGAGATATTCCTTGAGAATAAAAAAAATCTCATTCCATATTTTTTTAAGAAAGAAAGAAAAATAAGACACGTTATCCCCCTCCCTTCTTCCTTCTAGAGGCTGGCAGATGAGATGAGATAATTAGGTGTCAACTGTCCCATCTGAAAGTACTGGTTGGCAAATTCTAATTTATTTGCACTTGTGTGTATATATATTAAACAAATTTATTAGGCCAGGAATCTTTTATAGAGTTAATGATAAATTAAGCACACAGACATTGTCAGCTAATCTCTCCAAAATCCCCAAATTAGCGATTAAGATCATACACAGATGCAGAAAGAAACTAATTAAGGATTCCCTTACTCTAATTAATAAACAAACATTACAACTAATTAATCCCCAAAAATTTACACATGATTCCCCCACCTCCCTCCCATCATCCCCCCTTTTTTTTTCTTACTACAGGGTTAACACTACATAGAACAGTAATTCTAATTAGTTTAATTTAAATTCCCTTCTCCAGAGAAAAGAGGGAAGAAAAAAAAACAACATATTTATAAGACCAACCCTAAAACTGGAAGAAGAAGAAGGAAAAAAATTGCCAGAGAAAAAGATGGATGACGGGATCAAATAACTTTCCACGACTCCAGAGTAGGGAAATTGGAGAAAGTGCCAAAATCGAGCCCAGCACCGCCACCATCAGGCCCATCACCAACCAGCGCCTGCGAAAAGGACATTGGGCCCTCGGGCCCACCACCACCACCACCAGGCGTGACGGAGACGCTAACCGTTTGTTGCTGCTGCTGCTGAATCTGACGGTGATGGTCCAGCAAGAACGCTGACGTGTCCAGCGTCGGCAACAACCCACCACCACCGCCGCCGCCGCCTCCCCCGGCCGCCGCCGCGGCCACATGATGCTGCTGAAGCTGAATCGCACCCCCTCTGCCCAGCCTGTGCGGCTCCGGTTTCAGAACCGGGACCATGGCGTCGGTGAACCGGACCCCGCCGGTGACCTGCTGGACCATCTGCCGGAAGTTGGCCGGATCCGCCGTGATGAACGTCGTCTGGGACTTCTTCGAGGCGGCGCGCGACTTCCGCTTGGTGACCTTCCCGGTAGCGCCGGGAGCGGAGGAAGTCGTCGTCGAATTCGTGCTGCGGCGGGGCTTGGGAGCGGGGGTGGGAGCGCTGTCCGGGTCGGAGGAGCAGGAAATCGGAGTCGGGGTGTCCGGATTGCTGGTCGTCCCGGCGAAATTGGTGGGGAGGAGGGAGTTAATCAGAGAATCCTCACCGCCGCCGGCGGCGGCGGCGGAGGAGTAGTCGAGGGGTGGAGGAGGAGGAGGGAGGGAGGTGGAGAGGGACTGCTGGAGGGCTCTGGTGAGGGCGTCGGTGTCGCGAGCGTAGGCCTCGGAGATCCAGGAGTCGGGGAAAGTGGGGCGGAAGTTCCAGGAGTCGAAGAGGGAGAGATTCTCCGATGAGGAAGCCATTAGGTAAAATTGCAGAAGCTGGGTTTGAGGTTTAGTTTGTAATTAATTTTCAGAGCATGGTTTTTGGAGTGAAGAGTAGAATGGTGAGAAATCAGAAATGGGGGATGGAGAAGAGAAGGAAGGAGGAGATAAGGGCGAGGGGAATGACTTGGGGAAGAAGGGATGTGGTGTTTAGAGAGAGAGAGAGAGTGACCGGCAACCGGGAGAAGGGAGAGAGAAGGGGAGTGGGAGGGGAATGGGGGAGGTTGGGGAAAGAGGGAGATTAAATAGGGCGGTGGGAAGAAAGCGCGTTGCTGAGGGTGGGGTCGACTGAAGGACACGCGTCGGATCTTGCGGGTTTGGATTTAAAAAGCGATGCTTTCTTATTTTTTTTTCGTTTTGTATGGGCAAATCCATCTTTGCACCTGTCACTCACTCACTAGTCACTGCGTAATCTAGTTAGTAATGAGCTGTGTACATGGGCTGGGCTGGGCCGGGCCTGGTTTGATTAAAAATATACTTTTAGCGGCCCAAAATAGAGGGTAGATATATCCTGTAAATTTTGGAAGATATAAGAAATAATTAATGATTGTGATTTTCTATTCTGAAATGGGTTACGCTATTTGTTTCTCTTCATTTTCACATAACTCTTTTATGAACCTTATTAGTCTATTCTAATTGGGCTATATGATGCTAGCTTTAGGGATGGAATCTTATCCGGCGATTATTGCAAATATTATTTTCATACCTTTTGATCTCTCACTTTTCTCATAACTAGTCATGACAAATTATTCTTTTCATTATTTTTTCTACTCGTGATTTAGTCTCAACATTAATATGAAAGAGAACCCGTAGAAGTAATTAAACACATTTCCATTGTTTGTTATCAACTTTTGTAATTTCTCAAAATTACGAACTAAACATGTTTTAATCTTCTATACCATTTTGTTGCGGTTGTACTTCTGTTTTCGGTGCAACCAAAGGCAGAATGGCCTTATAGCTTGTTTTCTCCATGGATGACTCTAGCGTGGGTTGCTCTGTTTATCTTTTACTACAAACTTGAACAACTTTATTTGAATTTAAACAAACAGCAGTACAGCACAATCATTAAGAATTACTATTTCAAGGATATTAACCAATAAGTAAAAGTGAGGAAAAAACCGAATTAAGAGTGTAAAGTTACTGTTGAATTGGGGTCCAGTTAGTTTAGAGGTTAGACATTCTATATGGTCTTTACTCTTTAGACCGTAGTCTATTTATACCATCTTGTTTGCTCAGCATAAGTCTTCAATGTTAATCTTTATATTAATCGGTTTATCAAATAAATAACTAACGTTGCAGTCAAATATGTATTCCTATTTCTTTTCATTTTTTAAATGATTTCTCTCTATCAAACTACAAAATCTTATGAAGTCTTTTTTAGTCTCTTTTACACAATTCACATATGTCAGCAATTTTCTTTATAGTTACAGAATTCACAACTTATGGGACGCGTATCATACACTTGATTTTCACTTCTAATATTTGATGAAGTCTAAATATTAAGAGATGTAAACCTTGTTATTCGAGCATGTTTATTTTTTGAGTACCAAAATTATCAAATTATGTCGTGGGCCAAGTAACTAATGTGGTAGGTTCACCTATAGGAGATATCATATTTGCTTTGAATAGACCCTTTACCGGCGTCCAATAAGAAACACCACCATTTTACACACTCGCTATGGAGAAAAGTGACATTTAACAACATTTGAAATATGTTGTAAGAAATATCAAAAGTGTTTTTGATAATCAGGCCCTGTATAAAATATCAAAAGTGTTAGATAGACGATATACAATACTTTTAACGTAATAGATAACATTTTTGCAACAATAAAAATTAAAAATATGATCACTATTTTGATGTAAAATAATAGTGTGGTTGTCGACAGCTTAAATGCAGAACTCTTTTTTTAAAAAAAAAAAGGTAAATGCAGAACCCAATGTGGTTGCCAACGTAAACAAACATCTGGGGTTTCATTCATATGACGAGCAATATCCCACAAACTTTTGAATGAGTGATTGAGATGGTTTTAAAGTATTCGGTGGGCTAATTAGCTAGCACTGCAATGATGTAATCTACCTTGCTACCTACTCACCTACAGATTTGGATTTAGGGATAAAAAGATTATCTTTTACATGACCTATAATATTTATTATTATCTCTTGATATATATGAATGACTTCACTACACTTACAGCTACAAATGAGGTAAGCCGCTCGCGAGCAACTTGGCGTTCGAATCGGAAAAAAATTCGTTCGACACTCGACTCGTTATTTAACAAGCCGGCTTGCGAGTCAACTCGTTAGTAAACGAGCCAAACTTGAGTCAGACCAGGCTCAGCTTGATTAGCTCGCGAGCTAGCTTGATTCGGTGGCTTGTTGAGCTAAGCTCGTGAGCTGCATTGTTAAGAACATGTGTAAGGCTGGATTACTCTTATGAACATGAACATTATCTTGTTAATACAGATATGTATGGAAGTTAGATGTTATTTTTAGTTTCAAATGTTCTTTTTATCATTTTAATTCTTATGTTTACACATTTTTCAGCAATAATGATTTCAAATCGAGCTCATCTTGAGCCGATCTTATACTCAGCTTGACAAGCTATATTAATGAGCATTTAGCGAGCTCTACCAAGTCGAGCTCGAGCTAGATTATTTTTATTCAAGCCGAGCACGAGCTCGAGCTAGACTATCAAAATTCGAGTTCGAGCTGAAAAATTTATAAACAAGCCGATCTCAAACTAAGAAAAAACTCGACTCAACTCGGCTCGTTTGCAGCCCTAAGTCTACACTACCGCCTGTTAAAAGAGTGTATAAGATCCAGCAGAACCTTCTCTCAACAACTCGAGTTAATAGACCAACTGGTTTATGACATGGTAATAGAGCTGGTTTGGCCAAGTGGTCGTGTGTTCGAATCTCCACGACCCCCAATATTAACCGTTGATTAAAGCACAAGGTATGGAGGGCCTGTGCAAACTTCAAGTCCATGGGTTGGCTTTCGCTTGACGGGACGTGTTAGAGAGTGTATAAGATCCAACAGAACCTTCTCCCAATAACTCGAGTTATTGGGACCAACTGGTTTATGACACCCCGCCGATATATTCTAATTAGGCGATTTAACTCAAACTCACGGGTACCCAATCTGATCCACAGGAGTAAACTTCAGTATTTAGGGTTTTGAGTCGCATGCGAGTTTTATTCGCTTTTGAAACTAGCAAGTTGGTTTGGTGTTTTTTCTACACTTACAGTTGCAATTGGTAGATCATTGAGTTGTTCTTAATATGGCTGATGCACTTTTGTTTCCGCCATTAATTGAGATAATTACTCATGGACAACTTGTTGTCGAAAAATAGTGTCAACCAATAAACTAATTCTGTGTAACGACAAACCATCCTTATGTTACTTGTAGTGGGTACGATAATTTGTTTCTCTCGAAAAATTACCCCGTCGTGTGACATAGGGACAAAGTGGCCTGGCTCTGCCCATGCTTACCATTCGAAGTCTATATCGATGCAACACTCAGGAACGATGCAGAAAAAGTGCATGGCATTGTTTAGTCTTGCAAGTGTGATTTCGGATAGTGGTAATCCATACATATATGATCGTATGAGCATCTCGGGCTGCCCTTTTTGAGCGGATGGTAGTTTTCTTACCAATCTTCCTCCCATTGTGTAGCAAAAAATCAATTGATCAACTTTGTTGCTAGTTATTAGTGAGAGTCCATCCATCCCTATATATAGATCCCCCCAATCTTACTATAAGAATGGTGGGAAAAGGGGTCTATTTCTAATGTGAAGGGTAAGACTAAAAAGAGGTGGCTTTCTTCTTCCTTCCAAAGGGCTTTCTTCGTTTGTTTCTGATATCAGTAGCAGCAGCAGAGGCCTCAGTCTGGAGATTGCGACTGTGAGGATTTTGACTGACTGTCAATCCCGCGTCCTGCTTTCCGCGTTAATTCCATCTTGCGCGTCCCAATCCCCGCCTTTTTTTTAGTTCCTAGATTTATTTATTTATTCGTAGTCCGCAGATTTCTTTCCTTTTTTAATTTGGAAAAACAACGAATCTTTTTTTTCTGGTTTTGTTTGTTTGTATTGTACCCATTTTTGCATTATCACTCTCCCATAGTTTTTTTTTTTCAGACATTTCCTTTGTTTTCTAGACAACGGCCCCCATGCTCTGTCCTTTATTAAAAAAAAAGAAAAAAGAAACAGTATTTTTATGTTATTTTGACTATTCATCGACTTTTACACTAATTTATTATTTTCTTCCCATGCGATCATGCATACGTTAGTGTGACCACAGAGGGTTTTGCTCCTACAACTGGACTAACCTCGACCTCGATCTCCGCGGAGGAGAAATTAATAGTAAATTTATGTAAATCACTTTTATTGTATTTAATTTATAGAAATTGAAACTTGTCGCTCAAGTCAACCCTTGGTGGGTGTGCTGCTAATGCTAAGTTCGAGAAAAAGGGAATATTCCTTTTTTTTTTACTAAGATTGAATCGAAGAGAGTGCACTCCCGTGACAGTTTCGAAGACTTGTGTCTGCGTGAATCGTGGATGATTTTTATATGTGCAGTTTTTATAAGTATCCGTTTGCTCTTTTTCTTTTTTGGTGAGAGTATCCGTTTGCTCTTTATTTGAAGGAATTAGCGGATGATACCAATACATTGTTTTTTTTTTTAATTATAACGAATATCATTGTTTTTTATAACGATTATCCTAGTCCGCGATTTTAAATACAACCTAATGTTTAATTATTAATTTATTATCCAAACTTATGTAACATTAATGTTCAAATACTAAAATTAGTCAAATGTTAACTTTCAGTTAACAATTTTGTTAGTAATAATGACTTAGCAATATTATACTGCCTTGAAAGAGATACATGAAGGTCAACATTTCAAAATTTTAGTATTTGAACTAAGAAAACAGTTACAATATTATTAACGATAACGTAAAAATGAATAATATTTTGATGTATTACGGAAGATTTGGCTAATTAATAGCATTTTAATAGGTTTGGATAATATAAAAGAATCTGAAAAAGGTCTGGATAGAAAATAGCCATTACTCATTATTCTTTGACATTGATCTTTTTGAGCGACTTCGGTGTATGATAAGACTATGCTCGAAGACAATTATTGAGACGGGGACGTACAATGTCACTTGGGCGGAGCCAGCCCACTTTGCCCTTGTCCAAGGACAGGGGTAACTTATGGGGAGAAAAAAAAAACACACCTATAAATAAAATTAGGATGCTTTGCCACTACATCACAACTCATTATTTGTTCGTTATATGATATAAATTAACTAATTTATTGGTTATATTCATATACTATTATTCGACAACAACTTGTTCATGATTAATTATCTTGAGTAGTGGTAGATCAATTTGCATCAGTAATATCCGTTAGTTATTTGTTTCCAAACCTAGTTTTGATTAAACCTGTTGCAACTGTAAGTGTAGAGCAAACATTTTTAGCTTGAGTTATAATAAGAACAAGGTTCAAAATCGAATTGCGAATCAATTTGCTGACTGGTTAGAGAGATACATTGAAAGAACAAGATTCAATGTCAAATAATTGTTTATTATTATCTTTTATTCATGAAATTACAATCTTAGCCCCATAATTCAAGTTCATTAACAAAACAAACCATATGATAATTGCTGATTTGGCCCCCAAACTTTTTAAGTAACTTAAAAAACAACCCACCCTTTTAAAAACGAGGCAAACGGATCAATCCCCGGTTGACCCATCAACCCATCACCCAGTCCTCTAGCTGGGCCAACGGGCCAACCCGAGTTAATAACCTTGATATGCAGGCTTCTAAGCGGGTACTTCAATACATCAAAGGTAAAACCGGACAATGATTATTCTCTCTAAGTACTACTCTTTTGTGTTGGCAATCTAATTACGAAGCAGGCGACTGTTTCTAGATCATCCGCTGAAGCGGAGTATAGATCCTTGGCCAACCTTACTTTTGAAATAATGTGGCTTCATTATGTTTTATGTGGCTTACACATTCCTCTTTCTGCTCCTACTTCCGTGTATTTTGATAGTTCATATGTTATTCCATTAGCTGATAAAACTATAAACCATGAATGAACAATACATATATATCGACTGCCATGTTATTCGTGATCGGATTTTGAATGGAACGAGGTACTGTATGTTTCTGCTACTAACTAGCTCGGCGATATGTTTACAAAGTCTCAGCAGTCAGTTTCTGTTTTTTTTTTTTTTTAGCATTTGCAGGCCAACCTGGTTCATCTTGACATCTACGCACCAACTTGCGAGGGGTGTTTTCCGAGAAAGCTATTACGAGGACCTAGTTGATTTTTTTTTTGTATAGATATAGGATCAATTTGTAATATTTATTTAATTCCAATAGAAATTTGATATTGTTTATGTGTATCTGTATTGTAAAGGTACATTGTAAAGAATTCATTTCTATGATTAATAAAATTGTGGCTGTCATATTCTCTCCTCATCTGAACTGAGCAATCTATCAAAGCGAGTTGGATCTAAAGTTGAGGGGGGAGCTTGGTAAAGTGGATAAATGGATGAAGATGAGGAGCAGAGAATCTTTGAATTTTGATCACCGGAAGGAAAGGATTGATAAAAGGCAGAAAAGTGGAAGGAAGGTGGTGTTGCTTGTTGGACAAAGAAGTTAGGCACATGCATCAGTACTTTCAAAACTTTAGGTTGGATAGCTCATCAGGAATCAAACCATGCATGCATGTAACTAGCTTTCTGCTTCCATAGCTGGTTAACCCATAAAAAAAAACCCAACTACAAACTAGTCATTCCACTTGAACTCGACTCGAAACGAGGTGAGTAATGCATAAGATTCGATCCTCCTGTTCGACTCGACTCAACTCGACTCAACCCACCACCATGATGCAACAATATCATTGTGTAGGCAGGCAATAACAATTATGAGGCAGGATATGATGATGGGCCATTTGCGGGAAGCAAAGCTTGTTGTTGTATGAATGAATGGGGAGTAGATATTTGGTGCGAATGTGAATATAATCTCATTGGCCACAGGGTCACAAATCATGTCCCCAAAAAAGATGGAAAAGAAAAGGGCTATACATATACATACATATTTGTGGGGGACAACGCGGAAAGGTGAAATATGCAAGCATATGATATGGGTGTGTCCACGGATGGATGGTATCAGTATGATTTGTGAAAGTGGGAATTAGTTACCTTACGCCAAAATGGGAGAAAAAGGTAGCCGTCCCTTGCATACCATTGTCTCTTGCTTTGGAGTTATTAAGGTGATTGAGTGAGTGAGTTATGGCTAACCAAATTTCTCCAAGCCCTCCCTTTCCTCTACTCTTCCTTTGTCTTGCTATTCATTTCCTACAATGGGTAGATGGATGCAAATCAATTGTCATGATTCGTATAAAGATTGGGTTGGACCCGACTTATATTTAGGGTTAATAATTTTGGGTTTGGCTTTGAGTTTGGATTGAGTTAATATGGATCAATCCATTTGAGCCGAATTTAAATGGGTCTATTAGGGTACGTATAAAAAAATAATATTGATCATCTAACTATTCGTCTTAAACTAATTCACACCGTTAATGTTGGTGTTTCCACATTTATGTTTTTTTTTTTAGAATAGTGAAAAAAGAAAAAATCTTATTAGAGTTGGGTATTTGTTTTATTTTAGATAGAGATGGGCATTGGGCGGTCACTCACCGAACCCACCTGTTTATGCCTGGAATGTACCGGGCGGTTTGCGAGGCTTCACAGTCTTCGTGCGGTCTTGGGAGGATGAGAGGCGACCTTCGAAGTCCTGCAACAAAGGTCCTCAGGGGAGCCCTGGGACCTCCTCCGATGCCTAAGTTAGTGAGAGAAGTGGATATAGTGAATCAGAGAGAGAATGGAGTAGATAGAAGTTACCCCAAATGTGTCCCATGAGTGGGTATTTATACTAGAGGATGTCGGAGTGAGGATAATTAATGCCCTGTCGGGCGTCCAAGGTCGCATAAGGACCTGTTCTCAGGAGGCTGTCAGGATCGTACCTTTGTCAGCCTCCGTACTGAGGTGTCAGAGGGACGTTAGGCCCCAGTGTCGGGCGGTTTCTCAGAGTTCCGTTGGGGATGTGTCAGGCGGTTCTTTCGGGAAGACCGCCTTCGAACCTTTTATTAGCGTGCCCTGGGCCTATTAGGGCCGGGCTCGATTGTTTCGCTGGGCTTTTTGTAGGTCATGGACCTGTCGGCCCAAGAGACTCCATGGTTGGCCCAACACCACCCAAATCCACCCGCTAAAACCCTACCCACCACTAGGGGTAGGCAATGGGCGGGTTGGGTGGGTGTTCGTGTCAAATTGACCCCACCCGCTTACTAGCGGGTTGGAATAATTGTGACCCGCAATCCACCCACATTCTTATGCGGATCGGGTCGGGTGGGGGATGGATGCGGTTGGGTCGTGGGTTAACCCGTAAAAACAATTCTTCAACTAGCTATTAAGAAAGTTGACTAACATTTATAATAAGTTCATAGCAAAGTAATAAGATTCTATCAATTTAGACACTTATCACTTTCTCTCTAGTGAATCTATGTAGTATTTGCATCAAAAATTTACTACTCTATCCATCAGTTGTGTAGAGAAAACTTACGCATGTGGTGAGTTTGATACAATTAATAATTTATAGTTTTCATCTGAATATATAATGGATATTTTAACAATAATGTGCATTCCAATATCCAATAAATGGATATTACACAACACAATAACCAATAAAAATAGTCATAAGTATTATTTATTCTCCACATTAAGAAGTATAAGGTCACGTAGTCGGTTTGGAAATATGATGAATACTCGATACTATAAGAAACAACATTTTTTCATGTGAAAATAGGAAGCGGGTCATACGGGTGACCCGCAATCCACCCATCACCCACCCACATAAGTGCGGTTGGGAGATTTATCATTCCGCAATCCACCCACATCAATCACCCACAGTTTGCGGGTCGGGTTATTTGCGGGTGAATCGATATCAATCCGCGGATTGCCCACCCCTATCCACCACAGTATGGGTTGATATGGTCGATGGATGTGGGCTGCTTCTCGTCTAACTCATCAAAATATGAGTTTGGGTGTGAGTTGAACCCGCCAAACCCGCCACCCACCCATAATCGACACTAAATCTCTAAACCCCTCCTCGAAACGGATTATTTTCCGAATCTCCTCTATACTTCTTTCCAAAATTTGATCTTT
Organism: Linum tenue; assembly: GCA_946122785.1. NCBI lineage: Eukaryota > Viridiplantae > Streptophyta > Magnoliopsida > Malpighiales > Linaceae > Linum > Linum tenue. The sequence goes on from CAMGYJ010000004.1 coordinate 60,256,884, forward strand.
TGATTCTAATTTCTAACCAACAATGATTCTCCCAAAATTCCCGCGATGCATGTCCTAATTAGTCTTTCTTTCCAATTCCCTCTCTTTACTATTTTTCAATTAAGCTTATATGGTTTTTGAAGAGTTTCCCCCAACTTTCTCTGTTTTTCAATCAAACAGATGTTTTGTTATGGATTCATTTTGACTCATGTTTGGTTATTCATACATGTTCAAATTAATCACAACCGCATTCATCCACCCAACCCTCCCGTAACCCGTGTCAAATCCACTCAAGCCACCGAACACTAATATTGGGGTGAGTGTGGGTCGTGATTAAGTTCACCCGCTTAGTTATGGATGAGTGAAATTTCACTCAAAACCCACCCAACCCTCCCATTGTCCATCCATAGTTTTGGGTAGTTAATGTAATGGGTCTAATTTAGACCCGAATTAAATGACTGGGTTTGGCCGTATGTGTATGGCCCATAAGTAATATTACCCAATCTTGTTTGACCTATAATAAATTAGGTTTGGGAAATACATAAATCATGAGTCCTTTTTATCATCCTATACACAATCACTTCTTTCACACTCAAACTTTATCCACAATTGCGATAGGAGACAACATACATACGTGTATTTCGATGCTCATACTTTTGTTTTATCTATCACACTCGAAACATGAGTATGGTTAGGTAATCTTATTCGAGATAATGAGTTGCTTTGTAATTTCCATCGCCTGAAAAATACTGCTATTGAATAAAAAGGGTTATAAAGTAGACACCATCAGGTTATTTAAGAAAAATGGTAGTTTCAGAAATAGAAGAATATTATATTTCACACATGAAGAGGGAAATGGGAACCGCCAAATAATTAAGGGCGGCCGCCACTCTGCCGTGCCCGGCCGATGAGGTTGTGGCGCCGGGCGGGCAGCTCTGCCCCATTCCCACGTGGCCCTCTGCTCCCTCTCTCTACTCAGACTCGCACGTGCCGCTGCTGCTTCCCTCAGCTTGACCTTTTTTTTTTTATAGGAAACCTGGGTAATAAAATTAAAAAGGATCAAACCTGATCCACAGAAATACAACCCGAGTCAGTCTCAACCATACAAAGTAAAGTAAGGGGAGGGTCATCAACCCAAACCACTTGATTATTCCAACCAGAACCGGAGTGGGCTAACCAATGGGCCAGAGAATTAGCCTTTCGTGGCGAAAATTCCCATTTCACCTTCACACCAGAAATAGCTTCATTCTCACCTGCCATCCTCTTGAGTTCATCGCACAAAATCCCAATCTCTGTAAAATCATCCTCCCCTCTGTTCAGTAAGTTCACCAGCACTTGGCAGTCCGACTCAATTATCAATGGGCTGATGGATCTTCGATTGGCTTCACGCAGACCCATCATCATCGCCTTTGCTTCGGCTTCGATCGGACGACAAATCCCCTTCCCTCTCTTCACCGTAGCTCCAACGAAACCTCCCCTCCAATCTCGAATAATGGCGCCCAGTCCGACTCCCTGCCGTTGAAGCACCCCAGCGTCCGAATTCAACTTGTAGATCCCCTCAGGAGGAGGAAGCCAACGTCTTTCCCGCGGAACTCTGTTCTCAAGAAGACCAGGGAGGAGGGCCGAAGCAGAGTTGGGTTGAGCTTCCAGGTAGGAGGACAGCCACCCCAAAGCTCGAGGTATAATTTCTTCTTCTTCAAGCTTCCGATTATTGTACTTGTGATTGCACCTCTCCTTCCATAGGAACCACATAATTGAGCAGAATCTTTGGACTTTTTCTATGGATGAATTGTTGAAAACCTCTTTAAGCCAGTCGATGCATGTCCTTCCTTCTCCCATCTCATACAGGTCTTTTTCAACACAACTTCTCCACTGCCTTCGGACCCAGTCGCATTCTCGCAGGGCATGCATTTGGGATTCTGGAAGATTACAAAAAGGACAGTCCGGAGCAGCGTTATCGATCCACTCCTCGATATTGACCCCAACAGGTAGGATGTTCTTACTTACTTTCCATAAGAAGATCCGAACCTTAGGTTGGATCTGAAGCTTCCATAGGGCTTTCCAAAAATCTGAATCCTCCAAGTTTCTATTATGAAGTCGGATCATTGTGTGTTGTTGTTGACTTCGAACATAGTGGTATGCAGTTTTTACTGAGTAAGCCCCATTGTCAGTAGCTTTCCAGACCCTTGAATCTTCCACCGGGGGGGAACGAATAGGGATTTTTTATATTAGTTCTTGATCACTTCTGGAGAACAAATTCCTCAGCTTTGATTCATCCCATCCACCATAAACTTCATCGAACAGGGCACTGACCTTTATCTCAGGAGTTTCCCCATCAGGGGGAGGGTCAGCCTGGTAGAAAGCCTTTCCCGGGATCCAAGCATCCTTCCAAATGTCTATAGAAACCCCATTGCTCACTCTCCACCTGAACCCTTCTTCAATCCTGTCTTTTGCACCCATTAAACTCTTCCAGATATAGCTTGGCTGGTAACCAAGCTTTGCTTGTAGAATATCAGTTTTTGGATAGTATCTGGCTTTTAATACCCTAGCCATTAACGAATGTGGCCTGATCATCAAGTTCCAGATTTGTTTCCCAAGCATTGCATAATTAAAGGCCCTGAGATCTCTGAATCCAATTCCTCCATCTTCCTTTTCATCGCACAGCTCGTCCTAGTCCAACCAGTGAATTTTTGTTTCCTTTCCCTTTTGCCCCCACCAAAAATTAGCGATAAGCTTCTGAATCTCAGCTAGTGTACCATCCGGGATCTGAAAAACAGACATCGGGTATAAGCACTGGGCTTGGGCCACAGCTTTTTATCATAATCTCCTTTCCTGCTTGGAACATCGTCCTGCTTTTCCAATCCTTTAATTTCTTTCTGATGCGCTCTTTAATATCGTCAAAAAGAGCTTTCTTAGATCTGCCCACAACAGTCGGGAGTCCCAAATACCTTGGCAGTTTTTCAACCTCTTTGATGCCCAAGGTACCACAGAACTCAAGTCTTCGACTTACCCGGACATTCTTACTGAAAGACAGTTCGGATTTGCTGAAGTTAATGAGCTGTCCTGACTCTTTAGCATAAACTTCCAAGATCTCCTTGAGCTGGTCGCATTCTCTTAGATTTACTTTACCAAAAATCACACAATCATCAGCAAACAGTAAGTGGGAAACCACAGGAGCCTTCTTTTCGAATCTGAATACCATGTAACGTTCCCTCCTCTTCAGCCTTTTTGATTAGTGTAGACAGCCCTTCTGCACATAAAAGAAACAGATAGTTGACCTTTTTTTCGTTGCTTCACTTCAATAGTTGAACTTTTTTCAATCATCCATAATATAATTTTATATTTGAAAAAACTTGATAAATTGAAATAGATTTGTAATTGAATTTTTTTCAAGAATATCACTCTCTCTACCAAACAATTATTAATGATTTAATTAGTCGTTTGTTTTCGGATGGTGTTCTTTGTCAATAACCATTTAGTATCAACAACTCGAGTTGTTGTGAGAGGTTCAATAATGAATCTTATTTTATTTACAAACATACCCCTCAACTGAATGCTGACTTACATGGGCTGGAAGTTTGCACAACTCCGAATACCATGTGCTTAACAAATGGGGACGCCAAGATTTCGAACACGGGACCTATCGGTCAGTCATTCCCAATTAATTACGCCCTATTTTCATTCTCAATTAACTACTATACCTAATTTACCCATTTTCCACGAGGACAACCCTGTTACATTCTTCCTTTACCCCTGGTTGATACAATTTAACTTGAAGGAAAACTTGGCGTTGATATTGATTTAGTACACCATTTATTTTGGGTATATCATATGTGCCATTGTCATATATACGTAGCTCGTTATAATTTTGTTATGAATATGTCAAAAATTAAAATAATTAAAATAATACATCAAATATTTGTTAGATGTTCAACTATTCACAATCGGACACCCCCAAAATTTTATTATCAACTAAATATTATACATAATTTATCAATTTTCTCTCGAGTCGGAGTGAATCACGAACAAAACCCTATTACATCCTCCCTCCGTCCTGTTCGAAGGTTAGGCACCTCTTTTTGACTTGATAGCAACATTTCTTGCACCGCAAAAGCATATACCCTTGTTATGGAATCCAGAACAGTATTTGGGCCTCCGATCCACTGGACTCGTATATTTATTTTAGGAGGGAATCACGTTCCAGAATCCAGCAGGCAGCAGCTCCCGACTTTTCTGTTCATCGAAATTGAATCAGAAGTCTTTTACATGTTTGGGCCCATCGGTTAACATTTTCTTTGCCGGTAGGATACGATCACCAAGTTACTTCGTAAACAACTGGATTTGGTATTGGACTGCGTTGCGGTCGGCCCACCGTGTTGATACCAATTGATATTGGGCCCTCAATATTTCCATTACATCAACATCAATTCACATTCCTGGATCCTCATCTAGATAATAAATAAAAGCCGAATGATGAAAATTGTTGCTCCATTTCAAATTTCCTGCAACGAGAGTGATTATAGGAAGGACATTTTGGTCTTCACAATTGCTTATTTTCTTATTTATTCATTCATAAAAAAGGCATGCACTGGGATTTGAACCTTGGTCTCTTTAAAGGCAAGCAAGGATCATAACCACTCACACTAAGTATATTTATTGTATCCATTTAAATTCAAACATACACGAACCTAAATTATGAAAATCATATGACTTTTTTAACGATTAGTTGGCCACTGAATCTCCAGTAAGTACTTATTTGGTGTTTTAATACTTTGATTATTTTAGTTGTAGTTTAATACTTAATTTAAATTTCTATCTATTTTATAAATATACAATAACCCAAAATTGCAGCCCAAATATCACTGGTTCGAATATTGCATATCGAATTGCAATATTAAACATGTAGAAGCAATATCGACTTCTTAAATTAATATTATTTTTCAGAATTACTATGGAGAAATAATATCTTTGTGCAAACTATATGAGACTGGTTCTTTTAATGTTTTAGTCGGGATAACCGCTACATTTTAAACTTCTTCATAATCTTGCATGATTGGATCCAATGATCATTATACAAGATTGTGTTTAATAGGGTGGCTCATTTCACCACTTTTTGGCGTGTTAATGAATTTGTAGGACAATGACAGGTCTACATCTACACTCATCACAATCTACACATCATATAAATGTGAAATGTGAAATGAGAAAAGAGGGATTCCATTTCAAATTTGATGCGTACAGAGCAATTTTTTAGGGGTAAATTTAGAAGATGCCAGTGCGGTCGGTCTGTTGAGCACGAAAGTAAAAATATGTTTTCATTTAAACGGGCCCAAACTGTTATTTGGCCCACTAATCGTGCACCCATCGCCAATGCAGTCAAATTCGGGATTTTGATTGTAAAATCGTAGGATTTTAGGATTTTACTTAGGGATTCCGATCTTGATTTTACTATAAAATCGGTGGACCTTAAAATCGTTTAAAATCGGGACTAAAATCGTTAAAATCGTAAAATAGTACCGAAATCGGGATTTTGATCGTAAGAGAACAAAATAGGTGGTTTGAGCCAATTTAAAATAAGTATAACTGTTTCAGCGGAAAGGGCAATGGAATCTTCTCAGATATTTTTCTATTAGAAAAATATTCAAAAATAATAAAAATAACCAAATTAGGGTTCGGTTAATCTCTTTCCCTTCACCCCATTTAACTTATTGGTAAAACACCTGTCCCAATATTGGAAGTATGTAAGAACTAACATCATTATTAACTAATTAATTTATTAATGAATATATTTTTACCAAGCCACTAACATTACTTATTTTATTGGAGTTCAATTATTTTTAGTTTTAAATCATACTTAGTAGACGATGTCGAAATATTACTTTGAGTTAAACAACCTAGACATAACATGAAAATAAGAGCCAAACCCATGAACTATATCCCTTCATCATGAATTATTTTGAGTTACACATTATATAACAATTAAAATAGTGATTTTGGAACATTAATCTTGAGAATTATCTTATGGAAAAAAAATCTTCTGAATTATCATTTTAAATGCTATGTGTCTTTGTGATATTAATAATTTACCTTATTAATATTCTTATATGCTATGTTCTATATGGTACTTAAAATCCTACGATTTTACGATTCGATTATACGATTTTGATTTTACCCCTGTTTTCGATTTTAGGTAAAATCTCGATTTTAACTGCTTTGCCCATCGCAGCCTCTCCAAATCTTCCTATTCTACTTGCCGGGTCATCTCCTCCACTACAAAATATCTCCTCATGTACTCAAAGTTCTCATTGAAACCTAATATCTACAATTAGGCGGAGAGGGAGCAACCGATGGATTATAGCGACCCCCACTATTTTGATAGCTAATCAAGAAGAGCGCGTTTGTTTAGTTGTATGGTGATTCACTTAATTAACAATTTTTATTCCGTTGACAGCCTCCTCTCCGCAATTGTATTGTGTTCACGAAGATCTGAAGGCGCAAGTGCAACAGGTCCAGGGGTAAACAATATGTATAAAGCGTTGGCCAAATTGAATTGAGTCATTCTACTTGGAATATGACGATTTTTGCTTAATTGCTTTGGTTCGTGATGCAACTATGTTATGTTTGAAGGTAGACCAACGCAAACAACAGCACAGCTCCAGGGCAATTCTGCACTTTAGGTAGTTGGGGCATTAATTGATAATTATTTGGGATTATTCCTACAAGTACATAATTTGGAATGTGCCAGTATATTGCATTGATTAATCGTTGTTTGATATTTTTCAAATGAGTGATTTGACATGTTAAACTCTCTTATTTTTGAAAATGGAGTCTTCGAAGTGGAATATGAAGATTTTGGATTAAGCTTGGTTTCGTAACGCCCTTATGTGTGTTTATTCTCTAAAATGCAGCTGTCTTTCAAAGTGCCCGTTGCAAATGGCAAGTCAGGATACAACGATGGTACCGGTACACGTTTATATCATTAGTAGGTAGCAGATTGTGTCCATTCTACTATATCATTTAGCTAAATACTTAGTTGTTCTTTTCAACTAAAAATTATGCTTAAATGCTGTGATTGGCCTCAGAAATGTATGTCTTTGCATTAACTGTTAATGATTGTGAGTTTTGGTTTAATGGTGAAAAGTCCATTTATTTAGAAGTCTAAATTGGGCAAACCTATTGGACAATAGGAATGCCATACATTAGTGTCGTGGGAGGTTTGTTTGATGTCTCAGGGTGTTAGATTTTTAAGAAGGTTGTTTGTTGTGGCAGAGAGTCCCTAAAGCTAGCGAGGTATTCCTATGTGGGCTTTTTCTTTGTTTGACTTTTTCTCGCCTTTTTTCTTATCTCTTTTTCTATTTTTGGTTTTTGTGTGCTACCTTCAGTTGCTACGTCTTCATTTGTGAGCCATCTATACTTTTCTTATTCAGTGCCTAAAAATCATATATACTCGATTGCATAGTAGTTACTAATAGATACATTTATACCAATAGAGAGATTTTAAGTTTTATCAGTTGTTAGTTTTAATATTTACTTACATTGGTTGTTTATGTAGTTTTCTTTGTAATATTTCTCATTATACAACTAATTACTATGGCTACGTAGTTGTATAAGTGGGGGTTGGACATGATAGTTCTTAGAAGCATCAATACTTGAAGGTTATTATAATGACCAAATTCTAAAGTTATGGTTTGCCTTCAACTTGCTTGGAGCATTTCAATTATGCATCAATTGTTCTCTCCGTGTAGTTAACTCTCAGACAAATCGAAAATCTTGCTGATATGTGCTTGATTGTAGTTAAATTTAGGGTTCTACTGCATTGTTGCTTTACTCTTTTTTCGTGGTTGAGTCTGCTTCAAAAAATTTAGTTTGATTTTAGAAAATTTTGCTTCTGCAGTCCTGTCTTGCCACCAACGCGTTCAATAGATGGAGACGGGAGAGGCGAAGGCTATTTTTGTGTTGTTGTTGCTGGTTTAGGGATCGGTTTGTGAAGAAGAGGGAGAAGAGAGGGGGAAAGGGAAATGCAGGAGAGGGGGATAACTCTTTTCTCCGACTAAAATGGAGTGAAGAAAGGAATTATGATCAGTAAGAATATGGTTATCTTACATAACGGTCTCTATTCTGTTTGAATTGAGCTTGAGAGGCAGTGATAAGGACGAGCTGCAACCAATTCATAGTGAGAAGAGAGCTATGAACTGTGATCATGTCTTATTTCAAGTTAGAAGGTAGTTTCAGTATAAGGATTATTTAATTTGACAAGTTGTTTCGTCCATGATTCTTGGTAGTTTCAGTGTCATTCTAGCCAATGTTTAGTCTGTAATTTTTGAGAATTGATGTGCGAGTAATGACTTTCACTTAGCTTCAACTATTATGTGTGTATTTATTGGCATGTGATAGAATTCTCTTTTCCTTTTCATTGAATTCATTTTCATACTCTAATTGTATTATTTGTACATAGGCAAATCATGCTCGAGATGGCAACTCGCTGATATGGCTGGTGCAAGGAATGAAGCCATCATTAGAATTCAGACCGACAACGGGGAGGGATGCCCAGGACTAATTCAATGATGATTGATGATGGTATAATAAAAACTGCAGTCTGCATCAGCACCAATTTCTAGGCCTAAGTAAAGGTATTCAACCCAGAACTCTGCTTAGCGTTAAAAATTGCCCTCACCCAACCTTGATCCTGTTTGACCCACTTCTGAAGAGTCAAGATATATGACTAATCCTCCCCGTTCGTATTTTCTTATTGACTCTTTCTGACCCTGTAGGTTGGGGCGGGTCGGGAAGAATTGGATTAGTGGGTCGGTCATAATCAAGTGGAATCTCAATCCCTTCACTCTCACTTGCTTTCTCTCCCATTCCACAAGTGGGTAACATACAGTAATCCGGCCAACGGGCCGGGTAATAAGCTAGTGAGTTATGAGATGGAAATGGATCGGATTGGCCGGATTTCTCTAAACTCAAACTCATCCCAGTTTCAGTAGGTATACGACAAAAATCCAATAAAATATTTATTGAATTTAAAAAAAATAAAACGAAAGCCAATTTGATGGGTACTCATGAATTCACGAGCATAACTACACATTATTTCTTGAAACACTCACATTATAATATTATCAAAGATACCCCTAAAATATATATTTCTACCATGACTAATAAAATCCATAAATTATACATATTACTAGAACTATATTGTCATAAAAACTAAGGTCATCCATAAATTGGTCATATAGTTATGATTAGACATAAAGTGACGTCGCATTGCTTTCTAACTTCTATGTGCGGGTTGTGAGGAAACGGGTTCGATTGTAACATAAACCAAACAAACCACCAATTTTAAAAGCGCGGGTAAAACCCACACCTGACCCACAACCCGTCAACACTGAATTTACTAGCTCTGTCCTGGTCGCTCAGGTTTATCTATGTTAAATCGTTATCCCAATCCCAAGTGGTTCTTCATCGACCAAATTCAATCTAATTCAGGATCATTTGAAAGTTGTGTATGTTACGTTCTTGTATTGTAATAAGAATTTAGGGTTGAAGAAAAAGTTGGGCATAAACAGGGTGTTAGGGCCCTGCCTAGTACCTACCTTGTCTTGCCATCAACTAAACATCCTTAAATGTTGGAAGTAAAAAATAACATAATATTTCACAATGGCCTTGAATCACAAGCTTATGAATTAGAGTTATAACGTTAACCTCTCATTTATAACCCGTAAAAAACCTCCCCTTTCTAAACCCTCATTCACGACACATGTTTAAGTATTTAACACAGTGTTGAGAAACAAGGAAGAAGTGACACAAAGCCCGACAAAGGAAACTTAAATCTAAAAGCAACAATCATAACCATCTCAACTTCTTAGTTGCACTTTCAAGCACGGTATTGTGAATTGCGCATATATTCAATAAACACAACCCTTACAAGTTACAACACTATATTCAATAAACACACTCCCAAACGACCTACTTTTTCATCAAAATAAACGACATTCCCATAATAAACCACACCATCGATTCAGAATTAACATAACTAAAGTGTTTCATTCGATTCCGTTTCAAGAAATGGTAGAACAAGAAAACCTTTATCAGAAACACATTACAGAGTCCAAAAACACATTTTGCTTTTCATACTCATTTACCGTCAAAGGCAAAAGTAGTGTACAAAAACTCACTTGCGAAATGTACTAACTACTGCGAGGTTACCTACCATTAAGTTAGCTTACATGTTGAGTTCAGAATTCATCCAAATGGGAAACTGATCGTCCCAAAGAGTTAAAAGAAACACAAACAAAGAAACACAAGTTAAACATGCCCAATCAAACAGGATAAACTCAAGTGTAGCACCTTTGACAACGCTTCTGAAATCTCCTACTTGTATTCTGAGGGAAGAAACGATGCTCACATCAAAATCACCTCATTTCTAGTTCAATGCAAACTAATGATACTCTAAGACTTCCAATGGGATTGAATATTGATGGAATTACGGACCGACTGCACGTGACAAAACCAGGTCACCCTAACCTGCAATCGACCCAGGCAGGATTGAGAGTTCAAGATGTTCACAAAAGTTCTAAGAGGACAGAGCCAAGAACATTGACAAAATACCAACTGTTTATCAACAAGGGGGTATTCCTATGCCTATAGTAAACCAAGTAACCAACCCAAGCTTGCAGTTGGAATGTCTATCAAGCTGAGTTAAAAGGTTCCTGCACTGTTCGTGGCAAAAGAAACAGTATAGAGATGGGCCAAATGCATGAAAGAAGAAAAAATTATTCCTTGATCCATCGGGAGAAAAAGATGAAGGGGTACGACGGATGACAGAAGGGAATCGTTGAACGCAAAATTTAAGAGGCATTTCCCTTGCTCCGCTGCTAACCCACTTGCTATGCAGTGAACTTCTTTAAGGTACAAGATAATGACGTACACTAGGCTGCTGGTTGTGATTTCTATCATTAAACAAAAAAAAGGAAAATATGATGGGATTGGACATACCATATCTTTTCTATGAGACTAAGGTGGCATGATACAGAAGGCAGATCGTAAGCCGCAAGGACCACCACCGCCACTAGTGAGGACAAAAACACATGCACCACCATGATCTACCACTCTTACAATTGACGACTTACTACCATTCAATTTCTCCAGGCCAGTCTTTTGAATCTTCAATACTATCCTGGCCAATCAGAGAATTATTTGGCCAGTCAGGAATCTGAAACAAATTATTCTACTCAATGAAAGGACACAACAAAGAGTAGAGCAGCCAACTTGTTACGACCGCATACAGATTTCTACAAATAAAAATGTGTCACGACCTCGTTAATAAACCAATCAAGATAAGAGGCAGGATCTAACTGTTGACATGAGCACTTAATAGACCTCAGCATCTTTACTTGTCTCAGACCAAATAGAGCTAAAAGAACAGGCACTTAAATTCCACATACTACCAAACAAAAAAACTTCTCTTCGCCAAGACATTGCAGCACGAACTGAGAGCAAGGGAAGAGTTCAATTAGCGGCTCTTGAACTCCTCTAGTAGCAAACCAAAGCCTTTTTATCAGTTTGATGTTTTAAGTCCTAATGATTTACATTCTCGGAAAGCATTGCTCATCTTTTGTTTGGATTTAAATCGTAGACTCCAAATAAAAAGGATGAAGCAAAGCAAGACCAATACAGATTGCTTAATCATAATCTTCCACTCTCTAATGAGGTAAACTATCTTTTAAGATTCAAATTCCAAATGAACCTCGAGTACCAATAAGAATAGCCATTAAGCTCAACTAAACATTGAGCAATAACAAAGAACATGTCAAGGACGGGAAGAAAATCAAATGAATGATTAGATAATAGGGTCAAACCTTGGTACATCAACGTCTTTGTCTAGGCTTGCAACGAAATTCAGCTAGGAGTGCAATATGATCAGAGGACCACTCTGGAGAAGGAAGTGCTGTATCTTTTCTTAAACTTTCTTCGTCCAGGAGTTCCAATAAGGACTCCACAGTCAAAGAGTCGGCTGTAAATTTCGATTCCAACTATGGAGTTATGACTAATATTTGCAGTAATAGAAATGAGAGCGAATTCAAAATATGCAGATGAAAAAATATAAGCAGGGACTCTTACCCGTGTAATATATGTAATCGAGAGTACCAATAAAATCCCTAGTGCAATTTGTAAATAATGGCTCGTTGATTAGAGGGTCCATCTTCCTCCTCTGCTGATCCACACCAAGACCAACTCCCCTCACAAAAGATGAGTAAGCACTAACCTGCAAGAACATCTTCCAGTCTTACAACAGCAAGCTATAGCTGATATAACCCACAGGGCCATGTTTGAGGGTTAACCCAACTCTTCAATATTCTATAAACCTTTTCATTCAAAACAACATTGATCGTATTCGAGAGCCATTCTTTAATACATACTATTTCAACTCTTCTGGACTATATCGTAATCCACTTTAAGATGTATAGTTCTCGGAAAACAAATCTATCCATTTGAAATCTCACTTATCGAAAACTGGCAAATATTTTTCTTATGCGAGTGCAAAGAGAGAAATACATCCATAAGGGGGGTACAACATATAAGAGAACCAGACAATATCAAGGCAGACGTTACCAGTAGTAGCTGATGCGTCAGCTTGCTGTGAGGACGTAAAATACCAAGAGGGTCCACGACTATATCAGGATGTGTTGGTTCCACCTTTCCACTGGCAAGAAGAGCATGAGGAGCACTGGCAACAAAATACAATCAGACATGTTAAACTGTAAGAAACAAACGAATATGTTGCATCAACTAACAAGGGCTAAAGTTCACTAAGAAGAACAGACTGACCTTCCAGGTAGTGAATTGAAATCTCCACAAACTAGCATAGGAATGTCAGCACTTGCAGCTATCTTCTCTAACCCCTTAAGAAGAGTAAGAACCTGATTTGACAAAAAGCAAACCATTGTATTTGATCATATTCAGACCAATATGAATATACTTCGAAATTATCCAATCATGACGGGTATTTGATCAAAGGCAAGCAGCCAACCTGCCAAAGCTTAACATCCTTTAGATCTTGGTGGACATTTACATGGGTATTTGCCTGCATTTGACATACAGTAACAGGAGATGGTCACAGAACAATCATCAGTGGGTGCCATAGAATTACAATTTGTTCCAGAACAGATAGGAGAAATGAAAGCACAAATGCATTGTTCCGAACGGAAAATATAATATCTTTGAGAAAAAAGCCAAGCGATATCATACTAGTATGAGAAGTAATGATGCAAAAGGTCCAATGTATACAGTACTGTGCAACGATCGAAGACCCTTTAGCAAGGAAATGAACCAAGATACAAGATAAACAAGGGCATGGTACACTGCTAATAAACCTACTAGCCAGACAAAATCACTTACAACACATAGAAGCTGCCGCTTGCCAGGAGCATCAGCCCCCTGGTTGCTGAACTTGGCCTCCAGTACCACAATTAGTGCAACATTATCCTAGGAGCAGAAAGATCTAACATGAGGCTACCATGGGAACATACAGGATAGTACAGCAGTACATATCACAAAGATCAATGAAATTCTAAATTTTTTGGTGCACCTTAACCAATCGATTCAAAGCAGTCTTCCTCTGGGCACTTGGAACCAAAGCTTCAGTCAATGACTGAGCAGCCTTGTTGAACTCAACCTAACAAAGACACAAGGTCCTGTAAAGATATGAACGGGATCAAAAGTAAAAGACCACATATAAAGCACTTACGGACCTCATATTTTTTGACATGCGAGAATCTATCTCTACGAAAGAAAGTTGCACAACCATCTATAGTATTAGGGTTTCCTGTGTAGACCTGAAAGAGCAGTGCATACATTAGAGAATTGTCCACTGCCAAACAACAATAAAAGAAATATCAAAATAAGAAACCAAATCAAAAGAAACCTCATTCGTCTTCCTCTTGTACAAGGCTTGGTAACCATGCTTATCCAGCTCTGGCGCAAAGAACTCCTCAAAATGATCATTTTGCACCTGAGAGCGTGAAAAAGAGTAGCCTTAAGCCTACAATGAATGCATCAATGACAATGATTGGAGGCCAAGTGTAATTTTAAACAACAAATTGAGCCAATTTATTTTAACACTAACAGCTTCCTATAAGAAAATTCAAGCTTCTGTATTGTATCATTAATTTCTTTAGTCGGTTCAATGTAAAAAATTGTACTTTTCCTGCCCTTCTGCAATTGCGAGGACCACCATAACTATACAAGCATGCCCAATCGGTAGAAATTCGTATATCAAATAAGTGAATAACAATAAGCACTCCAGCCCAGTTCAAATGCATTCATCCAAAAAGAAAAAGAGAGCTACTTCCAACCACTAAAGTCATCTCAGATCATCTCACGAGAATCTAAGAGTAACTGCCGTAGAATCGCCAAGATTTCAGATGCCAGCCAGGAGGAACAAATGAAGGCACCAAGACAATAAACTGTTGTAAGTGCCAGAGTACACAAGATTTCCCCCCCCCCCCCCCCCCCCCCCCGGATGTTTTAGTAGTCAACCAGCAGGGACAATTCAATTCCTACTTTAAAAATCATAGTTTTTCTACAGCAGCACTACTCATCCCATTCCAAAAAAGAAGCAACTTTGCCAGCACACATCCCCTACTGTGACTTAAGTGAGGGGTTTTATTTTTCCAGGTACATAATTAAATAGCTGAAAACCATATATCTAATGACATAAACATAACTATTCTGCATTACCTCCTGGAGACAAACAATGTCTGCTCGATATCCAACAATTTCTCGAAGCAAATTCTGGCGGCGATAGGCCCACGACAGGGCCCATGATGGGCAATAAGCATACGACTCACTTGTAGCGTAGGCATCTGCCAAAATATTATATGAGAGTACAGTGAAAGTTCCAGTTGATGAGATACGACCATCAGCATCTAAATGGGCAATCACATCAGCCCCATTTACAGGGACCAAGCGACGTGGTGGAGGGGAGGGGGCTGGAATAACACGGGAAGTCATAAGAGTGCTTGGATGTCCCACGGTTTGTTTAGTTTCAGCATCGACCACAACACACTCAAACTTAAGAACGTGCCCAATATCATCAGCTGATGGTGTGTACGTTTTTGATCGCCCCACTTCAAACCAAGTTTCACCACCATTCCTTTGTGTCACTGTGGTAGGATACAAAGGTGTAGATCCATTTATCAAGCTAGCACTTGATGCAGAAGTGGGTAAAGTTGAATTAATAACCCCAGATCCTGTGCTATTGAAACGTCCAAATAACTCTTCTTCCTCATTTCCATTCTCATTTACAGCACTTGCTGCACGATCATGAAGAACACGATGATGCTGCCAGGCATCTGAGAAGCATTTGGGAGAGCAATGATAACTTTTGGCAGCTGGTATTTTTGCCTTAACACAGCCGAGGCACTGCAGTGTAGCTTGTTCTGATGGATGTATACTACATACAGCTACCTTCTTATCACTTTGTATCCGGTACCTACAAAATAGGTTAGGAAGACATCAAATAAGGTATCACTTTCAGGAGAGAAGGGAAACTATTCCGTGGAGATTCGACCTGCCCTGAAGATCCTTTAACATAGAGTGCGATGTGCAAACCAAATCACTTTTTCATGTATTTCTTAAATATTCATCAATTGTTGTTCACAAATTCAAAACACAGATCAAACCTTTTCACACTGACCATTTACCAGTCCGTCACCTCCTCAAAAGAAACGGTTTATGGATAAAAATGCCGCCAATATAATAGGAAGCACGAGGAACAACACCTATCTGCACTTAGTTTCCTCATCAGAAGTTGTAACAAGCTTTCACCAACCCAGCATAGCATTTAAGACCAGTGGGTACAGGAGAAAAGCAGAAGGGAAGAGGCAAAAAGGCTACCAGAAGAAACTGAAAACAGAAATCATTAACTCCTCGTTCAAAACTTACGCAACATGATCCTTTTACATTCTTGATCCCCATCATAACACAAGTGCCTAGCAACTAGCTAACTCTACGCACTTGAAATCCCAGGACTAAGAAATCCCAGGAAACAATGACGACATCTCCCCTAGCACAACACGGCTAAACAATCCTCGGAAGAAGCAAACTTTCGGCCAAAAAAAAGAGCAGAAACATAGCCCCATGTAGTCAAACGCGATCCAGAACACAGTAAAGTACTAAAAAAACAACAGCAACACTAACCACTTGTATCTCAAGAAATGACCATCGAGGGGAGACGACTCGGGAACATCTTCGGGGTAAAGGGTCTTGTCCGGTCGCCGCAATAGGACGTACGGCGTTAGCTCACAGCCTACAATGGGGATATCCGACGGGAGGTGTACACGCAGCACGCTCAGCATGCTTTTACCTCTCTCGTTTTGGCCTAATCTTCTTCTTCTTCTTCACTCTTCTCTTTCCTCCCCGCTCGGTAACTCCTCCGCCTCCTCAAAATCGGAACAGCAAAATCCTGGTCGAATTAACAGTGGGCGGATATTTGGCGGAGGATCCGCCATTTACTAGACCCCAATACCCGCCAGCCTTGCCCAGTTCTCAATTAAAACACCGTATGTAAGAAGAAGCAAACCCTAGGTATCACAAATTCTACCAGCGCCCAAAAATAAATTAATCAATCAAATTCCCCCCCACTGCAGATCTCGAAGAATAGATTCCAGCAAAAAGCACACTGCAGAATACTTGGAGAACCAATAGGGAATCGAGATGATCGATTCGGCCAGAAATGATTGCGCGAGAGTTAATGAGTGGAGTGGGGAAAAGGGCAGAGACGGATTTTAGGGTTTTACAGAAGGAAAAGGTTGGGTGGGAAGGGAAGTGAGGGAGACGAAGGAAGAGGGAGCCTCGAGAGAGAGAGCAGAAGTCAGACGTGGAAGAGCTGAAAGGAGGGCTTGGCTTTGGGTTGGGTTGATGAAGTCGAAGGTTTGGGCCGAGGCCGGGGCTTCGGTTTGGTGGCTGGCTCGTCTCAGTCTGTGCTTTCGATGGCGCAGTCGGCGGCTAAATAAAATAACTGGGAAATTACTAAAAATCAACGTCCTTACCTGACCTGAAGCTGAAAGTTCTTTGGGGGCGGATTTACTTCTCATTTCGGAATTCGGATGACTGCGTCTGCACCTCGATCGATCCGATTTGAATTTAGTTCATTAGTTTCATCCTGATATTAATTGGATCAATCATGTCATATATGATATATCGGATATGTATCACAATCAAGGTTCTAAAAGGCGTTAGGCGTAAGGCAGGCGCTCGGGATGAGTTAGCTTGGTTACTAAATTTCTAGTAGCCACCTTGACTACATCAATATCCACCATCCATTTTTATCTTTTTCCTATTTTTATAATCTCACGATTATGATTGCTCAAGGATAATTTTGGAAACAAAAAATAAACCACACTGGATTATTCTATATATACACAAACCCTAATTCTACCCTCCTCCCACCCAACCCACCGCCTCCCACCATCTATTCTTCTCGGCGGTGCCGCTGTCCCTCCCTGCCCCTCTCCTCACCACCTACCCCACCGGCGGCACCCTCCCCCACTCCATCCCTCCACCCCTCCCATCCCCTCACCACCCCACGTCCCCACCCGGCAGTCCCCCCTCCATCCCTCCACCTCACCCACTAGCCATTCCCCTCACCATCCCATCTCAATCGCGTCTCCAATCGCGTCTCCACTAGCCATTCCCCAGGACAACCAAAGTGAAGTGTCTGAGTGATGCTGGCCTGTTTCTTGATTCGTAAGTTTCTAACCTTTCCTTCTAATGAATGTTTTGCTTTCCCTTCTCTGCCTCATGCTCAAGTCGTTCAAGGACTGAGATTTCCTGTTACTAATTTGCTTAGTTGGTCTCTGCAATTGGAAGGAGGAATTCCATTGGAATGGTATGTTTTTTTTTAAATGGTAGTCATTTTTTTAGTAGTGATTTATTTTAAATGGTAGTCATTTTTTTCGTAGTGGTAGTGTTATTGTCGTATTGGTATAGTTTTTGTCGCATTGGTATTATTTTTGTCGCATTGGTATTGATTTTGTCGCATTGGTATTGATTTTGTTACATTGGTATTGATTTTGTCGCATTGGTAGTGATTAAATCTGCAATTGTATTGATGTTTTGTGAAATGGTAGTGTTTTTATTTCTTGAATGGTATTGATGTTTTGTGAAATGGTAGTGTTTTTATTTCTTGAATGGTAGTTTTCGTGTAATGGTATAAATTTAATTCTGCAATGGTAGTTTTCGTGTAATGGTATAGATTTATTTCTGCAATGGTATTGATATTTTTCAAAGTGGTAGTGTTTGTCTAATGGATTGGTACTGATTTCGTTTTTTTTTTTTTTTTTTTTGCAGAAAGATTGAAAAAAATATGGAAAGGAAATCTGGCTGGAGATTACGGAAGTGAGAGAAAGAGAGATTTTTAGTTAATATATTTTTGTAACTACCTTAAATGTAATTTATTAAAAAATTAATTAATATAATTTATTTTTCCATACCCAATTTACCCTTAGTAACCAGGTGATTACTACTTTGTAGGAATCACCGTAACCTGTCCCCAGGCGCTCGGCTCCTGACGTGTGCCTTGCCCGATTAGGCGTAGCCTAGACGCGCCTAGGCGTTCAGAGCATAAATAGAAAAATTCTCAAATATTTACTGTTTTCAGGAATAATTCATATAATCCAAGTGCATATAAAATTAGAAATGTCTAGTTCTTAACAGTAGACACTTAACATAACAAATAACAAGCAAATAGTGACCAATCGTCTGCTAATAGGTGCTTATAGAGGCAAGAAGCTTGTGCTACGTACCGAGGAGAAGGGAGCAGCAATTGACGAGTTTCGACTTTATTTCCCACTATAGCAGCGGAGCGGTGTGAAGGCGAGAAGAGTGATCGATGACTTTCTCTTGCGGCAGCAGAGAGCAGCAAATGGGGCGAGAGCTAGGACGGCAGGCGGTAGTAGATGGGGCGAGAGCGGCAGGCGGCAGCAGATGTTACTTCCCGTGTTTCTGATTTTCTAGGGCAAGAGGCAAGTTTATGATTTTCTAGGAAAAAACGAAGAGTATTGGGTTTAACCGCCTAAGCTCGCCCAGGAACGCCTAGGCACGCCTTCTCTCCACTAGGCGCAAACTAAGCGCTATTCCTACCTACTAAGCGCTACCAGCGCCTTTTACAACGCCTATGGCCAAGTCAAGGCGATCCTCCACCGCCTAGCGCCTAATTGAGCCTAGGCGCGCCTTCTTGAACCCTGATCACAATAGTTTGTCCGCAAAACGTTCTTTTTTTTATCTAAACAAAACATACTATTTATTGAGGACCGGAAGTTTGGTATTGATTTTTATATATCAAATGACAAATAGCCTACCAAATTTATCACTATTTAGTGTTATAAAATATCAAATAATTTTTAGGGATTGTGATTGGGCAGATTTTGGAGTGCTATTTGATGTTTGGGATTACGAGATTGGGATATGTATATGTCAAAATATCGATAAAAAAAAAATCAAACCCGAATAATTTCCCTAAAAAAACATCAAACACGGATGACTCTAAATTAGACACCTTTAGTTTGGATTTCTCTTTTTTAGTTAAAGACCCATAACACTTTAGTTTGGCCAACACAAAGAGATAAGTGATATAGAACCACAATTGATAATAGATAATAAAGATTCATATACTATATTCACAAACATTCATAGATATATCCTAAAAGTAGGGTTCATCTCACCCAAGTGATGAGAAGTTTCGCTCATGATGGTGGAGAGAAAACAAAGAGAAACAGACCTTCATTTAGGAAATCTTCTCCTTCTTCTTCTTTTTTGTCCAAATCTTCGATCCTCTTGATGAGAATTCAAGTACGAAGCTCTCCCGAAAAATGCTCTCAATTGATCATCCCTCATTATAAACTCTAAAACTCATTTGCTATCACTTTCACTTTCTCTCTCCAAAATTCTATCTAAATTTGAAAGTGTAAGGTCCCTTGAAAAATACCCTATCTCCTATGTATACTCGTTGAAATAGGTGTTGCTCCCATGACATGCAATAAGCGCTGCTCCCATGACATGTAAAGTTACGGTTGTGAAGTTTAAAATGATGCAAGTGTGGGAAATACACTATTTGCAGTATTTTGTTAATTCGTATTATCGTCGGTTTTTATGATTTAGGGTATTATTTGGGGTATTCGGGATTAAACAGGGAGTTGATTGTTATGTTTAATTAGTTGGGTA
Organism: Linum tenue; assembly: GCA_946122785.1. NCBI lineage: Eukaryota > Viridiplantae > Streptophyta > Magnoliopsida > Malpighiales > Linaceae > Linum > Linum tenue. Next base: position 60,277,086 of record CAMGYJ010000004.1, read on the forward strand.
GTCAATAGAGATTGGGCAGATTATATAATCTGTACTAGGGCATTATTTTCATTAAGCAGAAAGTTAATTAAACTCCTAAACCTAAACTCTCTCTCTCTCGTCTTCCCTCACCTGCGCCGACTTCCTCCCCTCTTCTTTCCCAAAGGCTGCGGCAGCAGCACCCAAATTCCCTCTCCCTTGTTCTCAAAATTCCCAATTCCCAATCCCTAGTTAGATCAATCCCTAATTGATCTAGCTAATTTCCCCAATCCCGATCACGTTAGAAATCTTGTTTCTAACATCTGGTATCAGAGCCTGGCTCGAGAGTGAGTTCCTCTGAACTCTTGAACCAGGGAAGGCAACGATGGTAACGAAGAAATCGATGAAGGCGGCGGAGAAGGCAACGCAGGCAGCCGAGAGGAGCACCGAGACGGGCGATGTTGGTCTCGACGGGGTGGTGATGGAGGACGTCACCGAGCTGGAGGCGGTGAAAATGGTAGTGCACGAGCACTCTGATGCGCTGGCTCGGCTCGAAGAAGGCCTGGCAAAAGTGCAGGCTGACGCGAAGGAGGATGCTGATGATCTGAGACAGAGGCTGGAGGACCTGATGCGGGCGATTGCCTCGCTGCAGGCAAAGGGGAGCGGATCAGGGGGAGCGCCGATTACGGCTGAGCCGACGATAGAAGGAGGCGGCGGCCAGGGGGCGGCAGCGGCGGCGGCGACCGCTGCTGGGGGGCGGCTGGCGGCGGGACGACCGAGGTGACGGCGTCGGCGGCGCAGGCGCTCGCTGCGGCCGGGGGTGGTGGTGTGGCCGGCGGCGGCTCAGGCCGACGCGCCGATCACGGCGGCCGAGGGAAAACAGGGCGGCGGACACCGGGCCGGGCCGGGCTGATCGAACTGCGGTAGGGTTGGGCTCGGGCCTGTTGCCGACACCCACGGCCCAAGAAATTGCGGCCCGAAAAGGAAAGGCTAAGATGCCTGGGTATGACACAGACGGGCCTCCTATGAATAGTGGGCCGGGACCGTTGGGCCACTACACGAAGGTCCATAACGGGCTGGGATGGTTGGATCTGGAAGATGGGCCAGAGTATGACAAACTGAGCCTGGCGGGTCAGCAGGCCCAGTGGGCTGAACAGGAGATGGACCAGAAGGGGCCCGATGGGCCGAGCAGGGCCGCCGACCAGATGGGGCCAGGAGGGTCGGCTCATATGGGGCGGACCGCATCGGAAGGGGCCAGGGCGGGTCGGACCGATACTGGTCGAGCCGGGATCGGGCGGACTGACGCTGACCGAACCGAGTTAAGCCGACCAGATCGAGTCGGGTTGGAATGGGTCGAACCGGACATCGGCCGAGTCTGACTGCTCAGCCGATCAGAAGGATGGACAGCAGGGGGCCAGTAGGCTGTGAGGGCCCGTACGAGACTCCTCACGCTCCAGGAGGGTACCCGAACCTACCGGGCAGCTACCCGGGTGATTATGGGCACGGGAACCCAGGCCAGATGCAGTGCCCTTCGCTGGGACAGCCGTGGAGGACCCCAAAAAATGACAGGTATGGGTCTCACTATCTGAATTATGAAGGAATGGATGGAGTAGTTTTTCGAGCTAAGCCTCCTACCATTGAGTTTCCCAAATTCAATCGGCAAGAGGATGCAGGCCTTTGGTTGTATGCAGTTGAGAGGTGGTTTAAGAACCACCCAATTCCGGAGGAGAGGAAGGCCTATCTGACATCTTTCTATTTGGAGGGAGATGCGCTCCAGTGGTGGGAGTGGATGGAGAGATCCTACGCAGCCGCAACAACTTTGATCACCTGGCCCATGTTTTAGGAAGAGCTCCGCTATCAGTTTGGGAAGTCAGATGGGTGGGCCCCTGAACAGTTGGCGAAGCTGAAGCAGACCGGCACGGTGGCTGAGTACCGTGCGGAGTTCTTCAAGTTGGGGAACCAGTGTAAAGGAGTCTCGGAGGACACCTTAGTGGGGCTGTGTATGGCGGGTCTCAAGCCCGAGATAGCAGCGGCAGTCAGAGTGTTTGAGCCCGATTCTGTGAAAACTGCTTTTCGTCTTGCAGGTCATAAGGAGTAAGAACTGGCTAGCTGGCGGAGCACCATTGGTCGCTTCTCGAAGCCAAGTGGAGGAGGAGGAAGCAGCGGGACTAGTGGCGGACAGGAGGTGCGCCAGTGGGAGGCTCGGTTGGGGTCAACATGGGCAGTGGGGGCCCTGCTCCGGTGGCAAGGATGAGACCGCGGGCCATACCAAAGGGGTTCGTGCGATTGACACCGGCCGAAATTGATCAGAAGAGGCGGGAGGGCAAGTGCTTCAACTGTGATGGCCGGTTTACCATCGGTCATCAATGCCCGAAGCCGGATTTGATGATGTTAGTCGGGCGCTGGGAAGATGAAGCAGAAGATGAGGCCGAGGACGTCGGAAATGGCGAGGAAGAGACCTAGTGAGCTGGAGGAACAACCTTGAGGACAAGGTTGTTTTTCGAAGGAAGCGGGGATGTGGGAAATACATTATTGGCAGTATTTTGTTAATTCGTATTATCGTCGGTTTTTATGATTTAGGGTATTATTTGGGGTATTCGGGATTAAACAGGGAGTTGATTGTTATGTTTAATTAGTTGGGTAGTCAATAGAGATTGGGCAGATTATATAATCTGTACTAGGGCATTATTTTCATTAAGCAGAAAGTTAATTAAACTCCTAAACCTAAACTCTCTCTCTCTTCTTCCCTCACCTGCGCCGACTTCCTCCCCTCTTCTTTCCCAAAGGCTGCGGCAGCAGCACCCAAATTCCCTCTCCCTTGTTCTCAAAATTCCCAATTCCCAATCCCTAGTTAGATCAATCCCTAATTGATCTAGCTAATTTCCCCAATCCCGATCACGTTAGAAATCTTGTTTTTAACAGCAAGCCTCAAATATGATCCAAACACAGTCCCCTTGAAGCTCAAAGAAGCCATGATGACAAGAGGAGAAGGAATTCTGGAAACTGTGAAAATGATCAAGTATAAAGCCAGTTTAGGCACCACTTTGGGAGCTTACTCTTTCGACTTGAAGGACATTCAAGTGAATCTAAGAGTTAAAAATGGAAGTCCAAGATTGTTAAAGAGTGTGAAGGAATCGGTTGAGCTTGACTGAGTTTGGACGCCTTCGAACGAAGAGCCTAAAGTTGGTATGGAAGCAATTTTGCTTACTTGCTGCATGAAGCTAACTTCTTAGGCAGTAAGCAACCGAGTTGGATGTCGAGTTGGAGAAGGGTTTTTTAAGGCTTTTTTCGTGTTTGTTTTCCTTATTTGAGTTGTAGTTTAGTAGTCTTTCCTTCTTAGTATAGGTTGGTGGTTTCAAAGCCTATAAAAGGCTTGTTAAGTCTTTGTAATACATCGAACAATTTTTGAATCAAAGTTTTACCTTGTTCATTGGATTTGTTGCTCGTGAGTTGGCTTTAGTAATTGGTGGATTCCAGTTACTTGAGTTCTTCTCTGTATCAATCATGAGTCAAGCATGAGTACAATATGATGAAATTGGCATACTATGAGTCAAGCATGAGTACAATATGATGAAATTGGCATAAAACAACTAAAAAAATGGGGCATGAAATATGACTAATTTAGCGTTATCAATATGTCTTCCTCGACTAAGCATACATAAGATAAAATAACACAACAATAATTAACCAAATTGGATACAAAACTTAACATAAGGGCATGTTTGCTAACGCCATCATAGTGTTTTTACTTTTTTTACAGGAAATATAATAGACAGAAATGTTAAACTGTGTCATTTCCCTAATTCCAATCAGCTGAAAGTAATTGGCGGCCTACATGTAATTGAAGCACTACTTCATTCAATTCAACTGTGGACTTTGAAACAGTTAAGGTAGGGGAACAGGCCAAGCAATTCATCACGGCTCCTCCTCTGCAAGTGAATGCCAATCAACAAACCGAAGTTAAACCGCAGTACAAATAGGTCTGCACTAAGAGACTTGAACCAACATATGATTAAACTAATGCAACCAACTAGCTAATACTGAGTAAGATCACATCCCCAACACAAAAAAGAAATGGCAAGCTCTTCAGGGAATGGAGTTGGGTTACAGAATGGATGACAGTACTCGAACCCATCTGCGAACCCAGGGAGAGGCAAATGCACTAGATTGAGCGCTGGATTTTCATATACATCTAGTAGACAAACATCCTCACATTCGAGTAGATAGATCATCATTCACAATTTATGGCAGACGAGATTTGTATAACTGGGTGCACGAGGCTGTAAAAAGCTTTCGAGAACAGCGTACCTTTATGCCAATGCATCCGTTTACATCGAGGGTTGTAAGTGTGTTTGAACAGCAACTTGAAAGAACTTCCAGGCACTTATCAGTTACACCAATTATTCCAAACAAGCTGCAACCAAATTTCACCACAGGTAAACATAGAGAAGACAAAATTGAGTAGATATCAGGCAACAGCCAGGAGAAAAAAAAGGTACATTTGACCAAAATGTTAAACATCAGTTGGTCCCAAGTTAAACATCAATTTTCTGATCTCAATATACCTAAGGAACTCCAATGATCTGCAACCTTTGGCAACAGCTATGACCCCAACATCAGTGATACGTACGCACCTATTTAAGACAAAAAGGGTTTCCTTATGCGTCTATCACTCTATCGTCATCTCAAGAACCAGTAGTTCTTTTCAAAAGGATAATAATTTACACCAGTACTGACCATGTCAAGTTGAGAGAGACAAGGTCTTTGCACTTTGCTATACAAGTAAGGCCTTCATCTGACAGATGCTGAGAAACAAACATGTCAACTCTTCAACCGAGACAAATTAACTGCAGAAGCTTGATAAGCACAAGCTTTTGCTTTTCTCACCTGTGAACCACATAAGTCTAGAAATCTCAAATGGGGTAGATTCGATATGGTCCTGTATGCTTTATCTGTGAAGCTGAAAAGAAAGAGGAGATATAAATTAAGAGCCAAATAAAAATTACCAAGTCTAGGTGCAGACGGTGTGTTATACCTGGAAAGTGCATAAAGATTTAAAGTTTGTAATAATGAGCACTTGAGTAGTATCTGTTGCAGGCCAACGTCAGTCAGCTTGATGCACCTAGAACAATACAAGAGCAGCAGGAAAGTTGTAATTGTATTTATGTTTCCGTAATAACTAATAAGTACTTCCTAGGCATAAATGCTAATTATAATTTCGGAGCATCTGATTTAGTTAAGCCTGAAAACACAGATATCAAGTGATTGGACAACTATATCAGACGCTGAACAAGCAAAACCATCTGCGCACCTTGTGAGGTTCAATGACGTTAACTCTGGATAATTGTTGGCAATTAACTGCATACTTTTGTCTGATACATTCTGTCATTGATACAACAAAGCACATCATGTTAAAAACATAAAAGTTAAATGACTGTCAAGCAGGTCAGCAACAGGTACTACTTGTAAAAGATGTTGCAACATTTCTAACAATTCTGAGAGCATTCATCAGATGACTTAGCACGCTTCATTCAATCCCTGACTTCTGAACCCCTAAATTTTCAGCAATACACCGACAACTTAAGAGTAGATAACAACAAAAAGTCTAAATGACTATGCTTTGCCCTCAGAAGGCAATTTAGCTTGGGTTAAAGTACATACATCTGAGGTTCTTTTCATTCTGGAAGCCATCAGATGACAAAGTAGAGAGAAAAGATAAACAGAGGTAGAGTAGAGACACAAGGCATCTCACAACAATGGTGTTCACGCCGCAATATAACTCATCCAATCAACATACCATCAAAAAGGAAGGGGATGCAATGAGACCATGTACCTTGCATCCACTCAAGTTGAGATCACTTATGTGTTTGCAGTTCTCCACCAAATGATTGATGCCCACATCTGTCACCCTAGAGTCCAATCCACATGCATACCAAAACCAAAATAAGGACGGAAATCAGCTCCTCTCAACCCAAGACGCACTGCAGTAATAGTAGTTGAGCTACAAACTAATGAAAACTCCAATTACCTAACGTTCCAATAAATAGAGAAGATCTTTAGCTTACGGCAACAGCTCGTTATAGCTTCTATTCCTTTATCAGAGATCTTCTGGCAGCCATTTAGGTTCAAACGCTCCAAGTTTTGGAGAGTGCCATGAAACTGAATGCATTAAAACAAAATGAATCAAGATCATCACCCAGCAACAGCAATTAATCAAACAGTTACCAAACACGAATCCAAAATCACCTCGGTTCGAAGGACTTCAAGATGCCTATCTTCAACATCTTGAGCGAATTCTAGGTTTATCTCCTTCAAATGATGATATCTCGGCTGCAAAGACATCAAACAAAATCACAACACTAAAACCACCAAACATCCCTGCCCCAAATTAGAGCTGCTCCACAATTTTCCCTCACCAGAGAAAGAGCGGCAATGAGGCGCTCGCCAGCCTTGTTCTTCTCCCGGAAGTCGAGAACCTAAAACCGCAACAAAAAACAGCGACGATTGGAAATGATTTCCTCGCAGCCAAATGCAGGAAATAGTACTCCGCCGACGTTCTATCGGTAAATCGAAAATCGCCTGAGCTGGTGAGTTTAGTATCAATACCAGCCAAAGGGAAGAGTAGGAGACGAGAGCTCGGTGAATCCACGGGCTGACGAGGAGCAGCGAAACCAGGTCTCTCTGATGGAGCCTTGCCCCGACGATCTTCATCACTCTCGGAATCGTCTCTCTGCTCCACATCATCTTCTGTTGTTCGCCGTCTCCCATTTCGGCCACCGCCTTCTCTTCGATTCTCATACTACTAATTGCCGGAGCCGGTCTGCACGTCTCGAGGATTTTTCCTTCACTCACTCACTCACTCACTGACTCAGTCACGCTCGACTCGGGCCCTCTTTCCCCCTTTTTCCTAATTTTATTTACTATATATATTCAGCGAGTATACTAACTATACTACTATTTTTCTTGGGTTTTCATTTTCATGTACAAAAACATATTAAAAATTCGAACTTTCCCGGGAACCAAAACACCAACGAAGTGATAAAAAACGGAGGAAAGCTTATGAATGGAACAGTGATGAAGAAGAAGATGAAGAAATGCATATGCCTGGACTATTACCCTGTATGCCGCCGCCGGCAAAACCTAAACTAATTCATCTCTTGGATTACAACCATCACACTCTTTTCACCATTGATATAAGAGAGTGTAGATCCAGGCCAAGATCATTATAAAGCTAAACAGGCTAAAAGAGAGTGGATGAGTTGAAACTGTACAAGTCAAACAAAACCCAGGCAAGTTGCAGAAGCAGCCTCTCCACAAATCCCACATGTGTTAAAGCAATGTTACATCAGAATTGGGGTTACAAAAATGTACCATTTGTTCACTGTTTGTAGCCAGTAGGTGCATAATTGCGCAGGCGGTGGCAGTATTGCCGACAGACGTTGAATTGATTCTGCAGGTCCTGTGGGGTTTGGAAACTGTGAATTATTGTTGGAGCCACATGAACTTGACGGTGGTACTGGTGGTGGTGATCGTGGTCATGCTGCAAAAGCTCCTCATCGTTCATGAGTCATGACTTTGTTACAATACTACGAGAATGGTGTTCTGAAGTTTTGTTATTCTCTCAAGACTTGGATCTTCAATTGAGTTGCTCATAAAAATGGCACAAAAGGTACTTCTTTTATATACTAGATTGAGAATTATTAGCGGTTCTTTTATATAGGATTACGCGACGTATCTGTGATGCAGAACATAACAAAACTTACTATCGTGTCAAGGTTTAGCTGTGAATTAATTTCTTTAAATGGTATTCTTATTTTTGAAAATCACTTCTATTATCTTTAAGTAGCTTCGGTTTATACTTGTCATATATAATTACTTGTTACGAATATATTAGAATTACTAATTTACTATACAATTGTAACATTATTAATGGTTCTATTTATAAATCCATAATATTTATGTTTATAAATTACAATGCACCAATTCATTATTGGATTTTCGACGGTAATGATGAAAACCCGAACATCCCCACTTCAATCGATCCACCCACTGGAGTTCGCTTCAAGGCTCATCAATAACTTCAAAGGAAATTTAATCCCTAATTATCCCAACCACTTCCGATTACTCGAGGCGTCGTACAAAATCGTTATGTCATGCTAACATTTAGTTGCACATAATAACAATATAAACTATAGAGAGAAAAAAACTACAACATATTGATCGTTGTGCTCCACCAACATTATAGAGCACATGAAAAGAGAAGTCAAGGAATGACAAATAAAATGAAGAACATATATACATGGGAGATTATGGAGATAAGTAACAAAAAGATACATGGAAGGGTGTACATCCATCCCACGGTCAAAATTGTAATGAAGCTCTCCAAAAAAAAAAAAAAAAAAAAAAGGTGTGAGAGAAGATCTTTGGTGAAGTGGGCTAACAATTTCCGTTCCATATAGTAGTTTGGTTCAACACTACACCAAACTAACAGGCACAAATTCAGTTCCAGTCGGGGGGAATATCATCATAAGACTAATGGAAACCCACCCTGTTCAACTCCCAAAAAATAACAAACACTTCAAAAATACACAACTCGTCCATTGTTAGAGAACCCTAATAAAGGCCACTACTACAAAAGAGACCCAGAAATTTCTTTTTCATACTTGAGAAACGCCAAGCTCGAGGACATGTAAGGTCCCATGTACTTCCTCAAACAACAATCACGGCCACCTCAAGGATATTCTTCTTTCATCATCGGTTAATCCCAGGCACTGGTGACACCAGGACCCATTCCGCCGCCGCCGTAACCTCCAGACATACCACCATAACCACCACCACCACCACTGTTCCCTCCACCGTAATAATCTCCACCACCACCACCACCCCTGCTGAAGGACCCTCCTTCCCTCCTGATATCCCTAGATCCAAACCGCCCTCCTCCACCTCGTCGGTTCTTGCCTCCGCCGTAAGAGACCCGCGAAGCGTATCTGACGAGCCAGTTGGGAACTTCTTGGTTGGCTTCTTGCATCAACTCGACCAGGGATCTCGCCAACGAGATGTTGTGGTCGTTGAAGAAAGCCGTGGCCAGGCCAGATTTCCCAGCTCTTCCGGTACGGCCTATTCTGTGGACGTAATCATCAATGTCGTTGGGGAGGTCGAAGTTGACCACATGAGCCACGTGTGGTATGTCGAGGCCACGAGCTGCCACATCGGTTGCCACTAGGATCGGCGTCCTTCCACTCTTGAATGACCTCAGTGCAAGTTCTCTTTCCTTTAACAACAATAGTAACCATCACAAGTATTATCATCGAGTGCTTTATGTGAAACCCTAATGTAAGTGGTTTATCAACAGCTAAGGGAATTGAATCAACAAACCCATGGAGGGACCAATATGCACTAGGGAATCTGTATATAAACCTTTGAAGATTCAGAATAAACTAACTAACCTGCTGAGTTCTATCACCATGAATTGTTGTAGCAGGGAAGCCATTCTGGCACAACCAGTACTCCAAGGAATCAGCTCCCTTCTTAGTCTCCACAAACACTAATGTCAAGGATTGCTGAAGACACCAAAACAAAAAAGCCACTATAAACACATGCTCAAAGATCAGCAGGCTGGGAGGAACTTCATGATTTATATTACTCCATCCCTTCCTTAAAATGTTCTATCTCATCCACAGTATACTCATTTTGAACTCCATAAATCAACCCAACTTGAAGCATAGGGGATATGAGGTCAAGTTCAATCATTTAGGACCAAAACACGGGTAACACTGAGACAAAAAGAAATGATACAATACCTTGCCATTAGCTTCACTTTGTTTCTGCGCATGAAGAAGATCCATAAGATGGCTTCTCTTGTCAGCATCTTGAACATACTCAACTCTTTGGAGAATCAAATCAGTACTAGACCCAACCCTTCCAACAGCCAGGAATATGTAATTTGCCAGAAAGTCTGATGCAAGTCTCTGCATGTACACGTCCCAGAAGATATCAAGTTAGCAATTAAACTATCAGTAACAATTATCGGTGACACTAACAAGAAGGTCCTATGGCTTACTGAAGGAAGCCTAGTATCTATCACAAACAAGGAAACTGAAAAAACTCGCTCATCCAACAATGTGACTTGTGAATAGAATAGAGGACTTGACAAGACAACCTAATCAAGGAACTCCCTCAACAAATTTAAAATGTGTATTTCATACTCTGAAGGATCTTGACAGACTTGACCCAGAGCTTGAGACGCAATTGAGCTAACCTGTATTTCTTTAGGAAAAGTGGCACTGAAAAGCATTGTCTGTCTCCTCCCGGATGGGGGCATGTCCACTTGTTCCACGATCTTTCTGATCTGAGGCTCAAAACCCATATCCAGCATTCTATCAGCCTCATCAAGTGCCAAGTATTTGATCATTTGCAAGGACACCCTGGCCCTCTCAAGCAAGTCTACCAATCTTCCAGGAGTTGCTACAAGAATATCAACTCCTCTTTCAAGTTCTCTCAACTGGTAAACGAAAAGAGAAAAGTTAATGACCACAAATTGAAATCAAAATACCATTGTCAGAATAAAAAAAACATAAGTAGAATCACTTCTTTGGAATAGACTAGATACATAAAATAATAGAGTGCTAGTATAACCAATGTCATTTCAAACAGTAAAGGTAGTGAGACACCAAATCACCAAACCTTCTAAAAACGTACTCCATTGCTCTCAACGTAAAGTATTGGTTTAACGGATACATGTATAGTTTTTCATATATATAGGAACTAAACAGATGCCTTTCTGAACATCATGCAACAGATTGTAGCCTTTTAAGCCTTCGGTGCAACATACAATAACATAGGAGGAAAGAAAATCCAGAACAGGCAGGCTGCCAGTATAGAGTGTATAATAACTAGAACAACGACCGAACCTGTTGCGAAATTGGCGCCCCACCATAAGCAACAACAACTCTCACACCAGTTTGATAAGCAAACTTCCTGGCTTCATCATGTATCTGGAATTTAGAAACAAAATTCAGAATGAAAAGAGATTAACAATATTATAAGGAAAAAACTATCAATCGCAAGAGGAGATAAACATAGTAGCCTACAGAGCTTATCACACCTGAGAAGAGAGTTCTCTGGTAGGTGAGAGGATAAGAGCCAGCGGGAAAGCAGTTCTAGGAGCACGTGGTCTCTGTGGAAAATTGTCACGCATTATCCCATTGATGATTGGGAAGCAAAAGGCAGCAGTCTTTCCGGAACCAGTCTGAGCACAGGCCATCAAGTCACGCCCAGCAAGCAATATGGGGATTGCATGACGCTGAACTGGTGTTGGCCTCACATACTTGCATTTTCTTATGTTTGCATTTACAGCCTCACCCAAGTCTATCTCTGCAAAGGTATTTACAGGAGGAGGTACATTATCTCCACTTGCCTCCACAGGTATATCTTCATATGCATCAAAGTTAATTCCTGTTGTCTCTTGTCCACTGGATGCACACTCCGCATCTTCTTCTTCTTCACCAAATGGATTCACCTCACGGTCTCTGCCGCGTTCCCAACCACCCGTGTTACTATTCCAACCACCTGCATTTCTGCCGCCATACCCTGATCCTCCTCTACCCGGATCGGGTCTAGCACCCCCAGCCCAGCGGGGTGGTCCACCATAACCTACACGGTCATTAGCTGGTGCTGGTGCAGCAGAAGGCTGAGCTGCAGGATCAGCTGACGGTGGTCTGTTGCGAAGGTGGGGTGGAACATAGGCAGCACGACCAGTACGTGGGCCAGAATTGTTGTCAGATACAGAGCTACCAACAGAATCAGCCCATCTGTTTGTCATAATTGCTTACGAATATCAAATTGAGCAAACCTAACCCTAACAACTGAAGAAAGAAAACAAAAAATCCAAGCCTCTCCCAGAATCAAAAATTCCTCAGTCTTCGCCTATGTATTACTGCAGAACCAATCCTTGATAATCACAGCGCGAGCAACCTATTCCAAACATGAATCGAAAAGAAACTTCAATCAGAGAACAAAATCATCAGAGTAGAAAAAGAAGCCCGCAAGTTTAGCAGGAAGGAATTGCAGCTACGGAATCCCATTCAATCGTAAGCCTCATATACCAATCAGGAGGGTAAAAAAAGCAAAAAGATGCAGGAAACCCTTGAACTAGGATAACTCAGACCTCGGACGCCTGCAGAAACCGAGAGCTATAAACACGACGCAGTCAAGCAATATCACGCACACGCTTCTGGACGAGGCAATCCAGCAGCGAGAAACAAAGAGCAACAAAATCTCCCACAGAACAAATAACCGAATAAGAGGGAAATCGGGGGAAAATGAAGCGCCATTGCTCGCGACCCACAAACAAAAGGAAGAGAACAATCAAAAGAATCGAGCACTAATCCAATAGAACAACAACAAGATAAACACACGCGAGGGCATCGCGCGGGTACAGCCAGCAAAAGAGGATATCCGAATCGAACCCTCCGCATTCTTCTCGCCGCAGCAGCCAGTCATTCAAAGCATACCAAATGCGGGAAGGGGGAAAAAACACAGAAAAAATGGCGACAGATAGGAGAGGAGAAGAAGAAAACGATGCGAAGCGGAAGAATAGAAGATTTAGAGAGAGAGAGCGAGAGAGAAGGGGGGAGAGATTACAGAGAGAGAAGGAGTAGGCGAGAGAGGAGGAGAAGGGAAGGGCGGGGAGGAAAAACCTGAGCTGGTAAAATTCGATCGAGAATCCAGAAACGCGAAACCCTAGCTGTTTAGGGGGGATCGGACATATGAAGAGAACCCAAAACTATATCGGTTTGGTGCGGGAGAGAAAGGAGCGAGTGAGCAAAGAGAGGAAAGGAAACTTAAAAGGAGATATTTATGTTTGTTTGATATTTATAAAATTCTTTTCGCTTTCGTTTTGGAATGGGAGAGGAGAGGTTTAGCTTATGGCGTCTAGATTTACGTATCCCCTTACCTCCTCTCTTTGTTTTTCTTTTCTTTTCTTTTCTTTTCCTGTCCTCCGCTTTCTTTTTTCTTATTATTAATATCTGCCTTTTCCTCTCTAATTCTCAATTTCCAATTCCTTTTACCAAAAATAAGATTTACAGATAGCAAAAATATATGGTTTTCAAAAAATATAATATAAAATCGTCTCCGCCCGTGTTTTGGTTTTGATTTTCTTTTCTTTTTCTCCTAACTAACAATTGTTAGGTGACAATTAGTAAAAACTAAAAATATTTAGAGGAATAATAGTCTTTCAAAGGAAGGTAGAGTTAGATCCGAAAACCACTTCCCATTTTACAAAATGGCAGTGCTCCATTATTTGGTCTTTTATGCAATCAATTAACTTAATGGCTTGATTTTTTTCCCAACACAAATTGTTCGCAATTATGAAACAAAGTTATGTGCATGGAGAAACAAATAATTGTGCGAGATTAGGATAGAAGGATTGAAATTGATGCTCCCGTCGGAAGCTCTCGTGAATCCTCCCCCGGCGTCCAATCTCTCGCCGCCGGAGTGGGAAATGACAGAAGCTAGTCATCTCGTATCGACAGTGGAGACCTCGGCCACGACTCTCTCTGGTCTTTGTTCGCCAGCAGACATAGCCAACAATCACATACAAGGCGACTCTCTAAGGCGAGGCATCCCCTGTGGCTAAACCGATCACCCCATGGATGTTCGTGGGGGAGAATGGCCTCGTCCAGAGCTCCTTTAATGGGGAACAGAGTTAATAGTCTATGAAGGTCTTAAGTCCAAACTTTGCTCGCCGTGGAAGAAGACCTTAGTGGTCCGCCTCCTTGGCTGCAAGGTCACGTACGCTTATCTCTACTCCCAATTGAGATGGCTATGACGTCCGGGTGGTAAGCTGGAAATCATGGATCTGGATGATGACATTTTTTGACTTCCTTCGACAATGACCAAGATTATTTCAAGGCCATCATGGGTGGTGCTAGACCACTACCTAGTTCTCCATCAATGGTCGCCAACCTTCCGCGTGGGAGAAGCAATCCCAAGAATCGTCATAGCATGGGTCTGTTTCCCCCCACCTACCAGTTCACTTTTACCATAAGAAAGTCTTGTTTGCTCTCGGGAATCTGGTTGGGCGTACGATCAAACTTGATTACCATACTGAACACGACCACCAAGAAAAGTTTGCAAGAATCGCCATCGAGCTGGATATGTCCAAGCCATTGCGACCACGGGTTAGGCTGGATGGTTTTCTGGCAGAAGGTGGTCTACGACTACGAGAATCTACCCAATGCCTGTTTCGAGTTTGGGATCGTTGGTCACGCAGAAGGCGCGTGCCCTACTTTTCATAAGCAAGATCCATAACATACATGCAGTGCAAGCTTGGTTCCAAGTGGACAATTCTTTAAGTCCCAAGCCTTCCTCTTTTGAAGGTCTGACCATTCTATCTCATCCAATTTTTGTTTTACCTTCTTCACCTCCATGCCATAAAAATTTAGAGCCGAGAGTATGAACTTGCTTGAGATCCTTAGTGTGTTGAAAGAACATTGTGACAACACCTTTTGTCATATTATACCTAATATGACAAAAATGGTATCTAATATGACAAATTTGCCTCGTCATAATAGGCCGAATTTGTTGTAGTGTCATAAGGCTACCTTTTAACATTGAGGGTGGAATGGCAAATTGCAAACAGTTGTTGATTCATTAAATAACAGTGACAAGCACTATATGATGATAGTAAGAAGGTAGGGTGATAAAGTATTACCCTACCTCGTCCCCATTGTGAGCAAAAAAAAAAAATCACAGAGACCACAATTCACATTTATACCAAATTTTGTTATTTCACGCACATTTTTATTCAATTCAAGTAGCACATACGAAATCCCGTAACACCCGTCATCATAAATAGATAATTCCAATTTACAGAGTCGAAACATTTCATGAGATCGACTTTTATAGCACATTGAGATGATAAATTATTTCCTTGGTAGCCACTGACTAATAGTGACAAGTTTGCAAAAACAGCATTGGCAACAATGATGACTCCAGGATTCTGACTGCTTAGTGCAACTATATCCACAACATGTCCATACCCAATATTACGTTGGTAGTGGACCAATCCAACTGGAAAGACGAATACATCTCCCTTCTTAAGGACCTTGGTAATGTGGCAATTCTCGGGGTTTGACGTCACAAATCCAACTTCAAGAGTTCCTTCCATCACTGTGAGAATCTCGGTAGCATGAGGGTGAGTGTGGAGTGAGTTGATACCCCATGGATCATAGTCAATGCGAACAATTGAGATACCAAGAGTGTTATGGCCTGGAATTTGGGTAACAAAAACAGGAGTGACCCTAAAGCCCACTGCATTTGCCGTGCTGCCGGGAATATGAAGCCCACTGAAAGAAAAATCACTTGCTTGAACCATGGCTGGATCCTTATAAGCGAAACCATTCATTCTGGTGTTGGTGTTGCCATCTGCCACGCAAAAATCCTGAAGGTTGGCGGGTTCCGTGGTCAATGACAAAGTTGAACAAAGAGCAAGAGCTACAAAGTCCAGGAAAGCAACCCGATGTGCCATTGCGGTGTGTGGAATAATAACAAGGGAGTGTTGATGAAGGAAATAGAAATGGAGGTATGAAATTTTTTTTGCCATAGATATCCCCAAAGGGAACAGCAGATACGAAGTATATAACAATATACATGACCTTTGCAGGTCAAATCACAAATGAAAAATGAAAAGACCTTTGCAGGTCTGACAATATAGGACTTTCCTGCCACGATATGGGCTGCCCTATGATACCTGAAAGACATGGGCAATATCATGATTTTTCCCCTTAAAAGGATCAATATCATGAACTAACCATGCTGAAAATTGAAGCAGAGCAACAAACCCTTGTAATCTGGCATCAGTTCAACACAAAAGCCCGTAAAGGTTTGAGAAGGAGAGATGGCCAATGAAAGAGTGTTATGGCCCGGACCCGGTAGAGCTAGTGGGTCAAGGGTTAATGGGTCACCCGTCTTAGCCCGGTTTAGCCCGATTATATGGAAAGAGTTGTTATATTATTCTTATCTTGATAAATTATATCAAATCTCATCTAACATATGAGTTATAACATATAATATTCCACCAAAATAACATGTCGTACTTAGATCCAACATATAGTGAAAATTCACACACACTTATATAACATATATATTCAAATGTTCAACTTATAATTCCAAAGATGGAGTTAGGCGAACAGCTAAATCGGAAAATAGGCGTATTTCGCAAATCAAAGAAAAAAATGACACAATTTGATCTCCAACCCGGTACCTCGTAGCGGTCGACCCGGTGGGTGCGTGCGACCCATTTTTCTCACCGGGCCAGGGTCAAAGTGGGTCGACCTGCGTTGACAACCTTGATAAGGGGCAACGTATGCAATATGGAAATCCAGGTGGCATCTAATCTTTGACCCACCATCACGTTGTTCCATAGGGGTGAAGGACCTACTATCATGCTTCTCTCCGTCATTGAAAGAAGCACTTAGTTGGGTAGGCTCTTGATTTTGCAATTTGCACCTAGATCAAAGGTGTAAAAAAAGAGCTCTCCATGTGAGACATCCCATGTTTGACGTCTAACCTTAAAGACAAAAAAATAAAAGTGATATTGGGGGAGAGTACGGATTTCTATGCTTTATCATTTTCTTTTGTAATTTTTCTAGTTTCTTTGTTTTGTTTTCTGCGACAAAGTTATTTGTTGACTCACACTCTTTCTCAAATTTATCAACATTCGAGGTAACTTCGTTCTACCTTCCTTACTCCTTTGTTTGATCCAATGACGAATCTTTCCAATTTAACGAATGGGTTGGGGTTTGGTAGTCCGAACTCCTATGCTATTATATCTTAACTATGTTGATAAATTTACGAACTTTGGGTATTTTGTATGTTTGCAAATGTGCTAAAAGCTTGAAAATTTTTACTGCACTCGACACTCTCCTGTGCATGTTCATGCTCAACTTACTTTGAATTACTAGTCTCCATATTGATACGTGATCTAAAGAGGCTAGTGTAGTGGCTATGAAAGATGTCCTCGTCATGATACTAAAAAACACTGGATATGTCTAGATACAATACCTCTCACTATCCTTTGTGAAATTCTTAAACACTTCCAACGAGTCTCTTACTCTTAAAAGCTAAAGGGCTCGAATTATACCCTTTACAGATTCAAAAATCCTACCTAACAAAGCAATATAAAAGACGTTGTCGTTACAAATAAAGCTGAGGTAAAGCCACATGTGAAGCAATCACTCATCGAACAGAGGGAATAAGAACGATTCAACATACCATCGCTTCACGATTGTACGATGTTGCTTATCTAGTACAATCCCTCTCATAGTGAAGTGGCATTTGAGAATTGTGATTAGCGAGCACAGATAAAGCTTCTGACATCCCTCGTTTGTATTGCCTCTCCACACGGATCGAGGAAAGAAAGTTAAACAAATCTCTTATGTAAGTGCTAAGGTGCATAAATTGCTCTTACTTGATTAAAACAACAAAGTAAACCCACTTGTTCTACAAAAATACAAAAATTGGCATTCTATGTATAAAAGAGACAACATGAAACTCTACTTTTCAATTAAGGTAGAGATGTGCATAAACATATAAATATAACTACATAAAGTTTCATCCCAAATGTTAAGAGCTTATGATATAAGGAGATTGGTGAGATTGTCTTTATGAGATATGTACCTCATTGATATGGTTCGGTTCTCTAAATGTGAGGGTTGACCTTGTAAGCTGTTTTTTATCTACTACCTACTAGGGCTGGCTATTTGGTCCGGACTGTTTGGTTTTCCCCGAAACCGGACCGTATAACCCGGACCGGAACCGGACTGGGATCGGATAGCAAACAATCCAATCTCATATTCTGGCTTAAATTTGAGGTAAAAAACCGGATAAAGACTGTATAAGAGACCCCCAACACCTAAAATCAAGATCAAATGGGACCGGACCGGGTCAAGACCGGACTGTATCCAATCCAATCTTTTGTCCTTATATTCCCGAAAAGACCGGACTCGGATCGGATAAATTTGGTCTAATTTAACCGAACCGAACCGTATAGCCACCCCTACTACCTACGATAGAAAGTCATGTGTCATCAAAGAGGTCTAGTGGGAGGTACCATTTTAAGTATGGTTTGTTTGGAAATTAGCAAAGTTCAAGTGTGGGTTAATTTGATAACACGTAAAATAAATGTTTTATCACCTCATTTTATGGCATGTTTTGCATTATTTATTCATATCTTTGGTCATTTTAACTTGGATTTGCTGATATTCGCTCAAATGTGCATTTGATAGCCTCTAGGGTTGTTTTACACATGTGATGCGTTTTTGGTATTTATTGAATATTTTCAGGCCAATGCATCATGGAAGCTCATCATGGCAGGAAAGAAGATGAGATTAGCGCATGGACAAAACGGGGGTTGATTCAAAGTTTGGAATAGGGAGAGAAGACCATGTTAATTTTCAAGGAAATAAATCATTGACGAGCTGAACACATCTTGGAGCACGGTCGTGCAAATGATCATTTTCGGGCACCGCCAACAACTCTATTTAAGATGCCAATTAGGTTTTTTAAGGGGGAGGCAACCACTTTTCATCCAGAAACCCTAAACACAAGCTACAATAGAGAAAATGAGGAATTTTAGCATCATTGAGTCGGATTCAAAGATCAAGAAGTATGATATCAAGAATCAAGGAGTTACCATGGTGATGCCTTCTCCTCTTGTATTTTCTTATTATTTTGTTTGCATTGATAGATAAACTTTTAGGCTATTCAGATATGCAGAACCCTATGGATGATAGTTGGATTTGTTTTGTGGATTGGTTTATGCTCTTTGGAATGATTGATGTTATGCGATTGTTTTCATATCAATGTGATTGTTCATGTAATCGAAGCTATCTTGTCACATTTTAATAGCTTCCAATATATTTTATGATTAAGACTGGAAATAGCCATCGCATCACAATCAAACACCAATCAATTGAGCTACACCGGCTATTGAAGAGAGAAATATGTAGGGCCATTGTAGCATGTTAGATCTAACCATCGTTAGACAAACGATAGGTTGAAATTGCATCGCATAATTGAGCAATTCATATGGCATATAAGTGTATTATACCTAGGTGCAAGCACAATCTGAATTGTCACCTTTATCGTTTGCCTATTTTTATTGGATTTTTTTCCTTTGTTTCAATTTTGTTTTCCTTGTACGTGTCAATTTTAGGATTTTCGTATAACCTAGGTTGCAGCTTTTGGTTTTGAGTAATAGGATTGATTATAGACCAAGGTTGTCAAACCGCGGGTCGACCCGGACCCGGACGAGCTAGTGGGTCATGGGTCAATGGGTCACCCGTTTTAGCCCGGTTTAGCCCGGAAATATGAAAAGAGCCAATATATTCTATTTATATCCTGAATCCAAAATAAAAAAAATGCAACACTACTTCAACTACAACACACTTAAATAACATAAACTTAAATTCAACATAGTAAAAATTCAACAACACTTAAATCATTCACATAACATCAACTTAAGTCCATCATAGTTAAAAATTCAAGAACCCTTAAATCCAACACTCTTAAATCCATCACATAACATCAACTTAGAATTCCAAATAACAAAAGAAAAGTACTCAATCTTCAAAGATAAAGCTATCCATCTCCATCTCCATTGCATCAACAAGATGAGAAATGTCGAAGTCAATTTCATCAGTCAGATCATACTCAAAGTCCTCTGCATCAAAACGTGAAATCAAATATTCATAATTATTACCAATTAGAAGATAGTTATTATAAGAATGTCTAGACTTTTCTATAGTTGCTATAATAGGCAAACCTTCAACACGAGGACGCTTGTTAGAAGATGATGATGATCCTTGCTCCTCCTCCTCCTCCTCATAAAGAGTCTTTTCAAGCTCTTCATAGTCTATATCTGCAGGTGGATCTTCTTCTACAATCCAAAAATCAATGTTATCTAATTGTTCATAATCAATTGGGTCTTTCGCCCACTCCTTCTTCAAGCACCTACAAGTCAAAGAATATTAAACAATTAAGTATATGAATATGAAGTGTTAATAACTTTACAATGTTGTATACAATTTAATCATTACCTATTCTTCAACCTCAAATTGTAAGTCACATAAACAAGATCATTCAATCTTTGATGCTCCAATCGATTCCTTCGCTTACTATGAATTTGGTCAAACACACTCCAGTTCCGCTCACATCCAGAAGAAGATGATGTTTGAGACAAAAGTCGAATAGCTAGCTTCCTCAAATGTGGAGCATCGTCTCCAAATAGTGTCCACCATTCAGCTTTTCATTCAAACAAATTATTCTAAATAAGTATATAAACTTTGAAAATATTGTAAGCTTAAAACTAAATATGTAACAACTAACAAGTAATTAGAATTGGTTACCTGGAGGTAAAGTGGAAGTACACGAGATAGCTGATTTCTTCCCAAAGCTTCCAAGCCTATCTCTAAAAAGTCTAATCTCTTGCATTGCTTCTTCTATATTATCACATAGGCCTTCAGTTTCAAGAAGATCAATAAGACAAGTTTGCAAACCACGCTCCTCTCGAGCTTCCTGAGTATATTGAAAAACCGGGTTCAGATAATATGCACCTCCATAGATGCTATATCGAAGATGCTTATCCCATCTAGCATCAATTAACTTCATATATACATCAGCCCCTCTTCCATTGCCCATAAAAGTGTTCTTGATAGTCTTCTTTATCCTCATCATTCCATCATGCACATACCCCAAAGATGGCTGCTTATCAGAATCAACAATCCTCAACAACTTCACGATTGGCAATGTCAACTTCACAATCACTAAACAATCCTGCCAGAAATTGTTATCCAACACAATTGACTTGATGTGCTTCCCCTCTTTAGACTTTCCCAACTTGTGAGATGTAAAGAAGCTACTTGTAACAAGTTGTTCCAACAGTGGCCTATGATCATACACACTTTTCATACATATGAAGCTTGTAGCAAATCGAGTAGCTCCCGGGCGCACAATCTGCTTCCAACCCTCTAACTTTTTCAAAAAAGCTAAGATAGGAAGATGACTATAGACAAACACACTGATCTTCTGAGCTCGTGCAACCAAGTTTGACACATGTTTCATCTTGTAAATATCTTTCAACAAAAGATTAAGAACATGTGCAAGACATGGAGACCAAAAAATGCTCTTATACTTCTCATGAATTCTTCTTCCCGCAGCAACATAATTAGGAGCATTATCTGTGACAAAATGCACAATATTCTTTGGCCCAATCATGTCAATCACACCACCAAACAAGTCGGCCAAAGTACTTGCATCCTTAACCATGTCAGATGCATCAACAGATTTAAGAAAACAGACACCTTTTGGACAATATACTAGAAAATTAATCAATGATCTTTGACTCATATCCGTCCAACCATCAGCCATCAGAGTGCATCCAGTAACTTCCCAACTCTTTCGATAATCATGTATGATTAATGTGCATTCTTCTTTGACATCTCTCAACAAAGGAACTCTAAGCTGATGATAAGAAGGTACCTTATATCCAGGGCCAATAGCAATTGCTGCATCAAATGCCATTTGGTAAAATTCAGAGTGTGCAGCATTGAACGGGAGCTTAGCATGATAAAACCATTTAGCCACAATCATATCTGCATTTTTCTTTGCCTCTTTTCCAGCAAAAGCACTTCGAATGCCAGGCTGAGCTCCTGGTGTTGTTCTTGGAGCAAAGAAACTTGGTTGAGATTTTGACATTGTTGAGCTTGTGTTGATTTGCTCATCCGACTCATCAACATCTTCACTTTCATTTCGCGTTCTTGAAACAACTTTTGGTCTAGCCGACTCTTCAAGCAAAGCCCTAAACCTCACTTGAATATCATGAGTAACTTGTGGGCAAGGACTACCGTCACCTTTTCTTCCCGCCAAATGCTGTTTCACCCTGTTAATCCCTCCGCCTTTAATCACATGATTACACAACAAACATTTATGCCACATTTTTCCGGTTTCTGAGATGATTCGCTCGGCATACTGCCAAGTTGGATCCTTCTTTTCTCGATATCCACTACGAGCAGCATTGCTACCAACAGACGGTTGCGATGATTCATTGCCGGATGCCATTCTCAAAACCTGAATATCACATAATTGTATCAAACTATCATTATACGAAAGAAAAAAAACCAATCTAAAATTCTTCTTTCACATCAACAATCCCTAACTAACAAATAACAATTCATTACTGATTACTTTAACTTCTCCACATATATAATTCGTGTTACCACCTGCCATTCATCAATTGATAAACTTCCAAACATTCATCAATTTAACTTCCAAACATTCATCAATTAATAAAATCAACCAAACGTCCAAACCCTTACATTCATTAAAAAAAAAAACAAACCCTTACAATCCGAGTTCGAAGAGCAAACAGAGGGAGGAGGTCGAGCTGAGGCAGAGGAAACTTGATGACGGCCAAGCTCGAGCTGAAGATGGCGACGAGACCGACCCGACCTGAGGCAGAGGAAACTTGGTGGCGGCCAAGCTCGAGGTTTCGAGTGGCAGATGGCGGCGCTCAAACTTGATGGCGGCCAAACTCGAAGGCAGATGGTGGTCGAAGGCAGATGACAGAGCTCGAGCGCCTGTGGGGTGGGAGGCTAGTTGCCGCCGGCGATGGCGATCGAGCGGCGCCTGTGGGGTGGGAGCAGGGCTGCGCCGCGGATTGGAGAGGAGAGGCCGAGAGGTCGTGGCGTCGTGCGATGAAGGAAGGGTAGGGTTTTTGATTTCAGACCCTGCCCTCCGCCTAGTCCAAAACGTCGCCGCGCCGCTCCAAAACGCAGGGTAAGGAGTTGAACCAAGTGACCCGCTCTGGACGGGCGAACCGCCCGGGTTAGCCGGGCTTGACCGGGTTTTCCCGGGTTTGACCAGATCCGGGCTGACTGGCAAAAGGGTTGCATTGGCCCGTTTTTTGGGGCGGGTTCGGGTCAATCCGGGTTGACCCGCGGGTCGACCCGCGGGTTGACAACCTTGTTATAGACCTAGAATGAATACGATCTAATTAGTAATTAGACTTTCTCTACTTGGTTAAATTTTTCAATGTCTTAACAACATATCATAGAGTCACATAGGAAAGGGTTATAATCTCATGTAACACTTTTTTTTTTGTTTCCAAAATTAACTCCGACCTCATCATGTCCATTAATTGAAAATTAGAGGAGTAATTGTTTAGAGAGAGGTAATTAGCGATTAACAAAAACAAAGTAGGCTTCAGTTGACCATAGAAACTCAACTTCAATTGGTACGTACAACATACAATAATATGGACGATGAAGGGTCACAACTTTTCGTGCCCTCCATTTACAAATATAATCTCCATTTTTCTTCCTTTTTCATGATCAAAATAGAAACACACGCACCAACCAGGAAGAACAGAAAGAAAATAAAGCTGAGGGCTTGTTTTTTTAATCTTTATTACTACATATTTATCGTATAATTTCCTCTACTTTCTCCTGTTGGCTATTAGCTGCTGCTGGTTCCTCTTCCCTTCATGACATGTCTCCTTAACCCAGGTACATGAACATTAGTAATGTAGTCTCTCCAATCTATGCTCCCGACATCAAACCCGAATTGTCTCTTCTCACTCTCAGACATCAGCTCCATTAGTCTCTCCCCATTGCTGTTATCGAATCTGTATGCATAATGTATGACATCAGTTTCAACCATACTTGAAAACCATGGTTTGATAAGTTACTTTACCTTCCACCATAGAACGTGTATGGCTCGTAGATGTCGGCCAGGTACTTGGCTTGCTCCACAGACTTTTTGCAGATGAATTCGTGCCTTTGGGACAACTTCCCATCCGATGAGGTGATTGCGGTCAGCCCATTTCGCTGAATGACGTCCCTCCATAGGTGTTCGGAGAAGTCGTCCATGGAGCTGAAGAGTTTCATCAATGGAACGGTGATTGGCATGCCGTTAGAGTCCACATAGGGAGACGAGTTGTAGTGTTCATATAGCAGTGTGGCCAGGTCCTTGAAGATAAGTGGGTTCACTACTGATGAGGCGATTTGGTAGACATTTATCTCTGGTTTCTGCTCCATTCCATGTCTGGCTATTGCTGCCAATGTTGCATTCACCACCATATCTGCTGGCACCTTCAAAACCGATGGCCCATGAAAAACAGTAGGAAAGAGAAGGTTGATAAATTTCACATTAAGCAAGTCTGTTGGCTCTTATCCAAAAGCGAAAGTGAGTTTTTTGAATATGTACGTCGTTCTTACCACGTCAAGAACTCCATTTGGGTCTACTAGGAATCCTGTGAGCTGCCCTTTCCCATAGTACAAAACTATTGGATCCATCATCCTAATAAAATGGTAAATGAATTTGGATAGTTGCTAGCCAAAGGGGAAGGAACTAGATAGAGAGCTGACATTTTCTTGATTTCAATGATTACCTGTTGCCTTCCATCCAACCGGGGAATGGCTCCTTGTAGGTGCTCTCAATTACACTTGGCCTGAGAATGACGACTGGAATCTCACCTCTCATATTGTCAATCACCATTTCTCCCATGGCCTTTGTGAACACATAGGTATCTTGCCAACCGAATTTCCTTGCCCTGTTTAAGATAAGTTTGTTATTATATAACTAAGGTTGGAACAAGAAGAAATGAATGAAGAAGGGAAGTTGGAACTTCAGAAAAACGATTCACCTTTCCAATCCAAGTTCTCTCATCTTGATCGCAACTTCATTTGGGTGAAACACTTCCTTGGAGTTCATAACCATCTTAACTTCTTCTTGAATGTCCAATGTGAATCGTGATGCAGCTTCACAGACAAGACTATTGTTGTTCTCCCTAGCTATGCAATCCCCCATGCTGAATGCTCTCTCCATGATTCTTCCTTGTCTTTGCCCATTAACATATGCTGTTTCACGGGTAAAAAACAACAAAGGCTATGAAGAACAATTTCTATATTAATTATTTGAAGTGAGTCAATTTTTGCAGGCTATTATAAGAGTGGAGATCAGGAATATCAGTTTCTCAGTTCTCACCTGTTGATACTTGCAAGAAGAGTTTCAGATTTTGGCACTTCTTGGCGAAACTCATGAGGTTGGAAGGTCCCCTTGTGTTGATGTCAATTGCCACATCATATCTGCCAAATACTTAATCAATCATAACAGCAATTTCCATATGCATGACGAATTCTTCTAATAATAATGATGATAACAATAATCAATTTGAACCTTTCATCAAAAGTGGTATTTGCTGCTGAATTCACAATAACATCGACATCATCAGCAATCAAATCTGCTAATTCTTGTTCCAAACCGAGATTAGATTTGCAGACATCACCAACGACTGGGACTAGTTTGCTCAACATGAAAGTCTGAAATGATTTTCCATAGGTTTGTCGAAGAGTCTTGAACAGTTCTGCATTTAGTATCTATGCAACAACCATGGTTTAAAACAGTTTAGGTGACAGTTTGTTATAAACAAAAAAAAATAATAATAATCAAGAAGAAAGAAAGAAAAACATACTTCAGTTTTCAATCTCGCCATTGCTGCATCCTTGTCTTTAGCCTTAATCAACAGATATATCTTCCCCACATCAGGCATTGTCCTAATTATCTTTTCAATCAGGACTGCGACCAAAGGGTATGTATTACTATCTCTTAAAGGACAAATAATTCTTGAGACATGGTAAAAATGACTTCACAGAAATGAAACAAACCTTTGGCCAGAAACCCGGTTGCGCCAGTAATGAAGAACCCTTTCCCTCTCAGAAACCTCACAATCCCAATACCATCATGAGTTTCCACAAGACTAGAACTTGTTGGTCCACTGTAAGGCACTAAATCTTTCACGACAATCTCTGGTTGTCCATTCACAGCCAAAACCAAGCTGCTAGCATCCATCACAGCTGCTGGTGAGATTTGTTGTTCCTGATCAGTAGCAGTAGTAGGAGTAACCAAAGCTGATGTTCTCCCACCAAAAACTGAACCAACACCAGACCTGATTGCCTTTCCTCCTCCGCCTTGACAGAACACAACACTACTAGTAGTACAACCTTTCTTCCTCCTAGGCCAACGATGACCACCAGAAGATATCTTCACATCTTTATTTGTTCGAACAAGAAGTGAATGAGGAGGAGGAGGAGGAGAATAGAGGAAGAAAGAACCCATTATAGAATTATGTAGGTAAGAGATTTAGGAACAAAAAAGAAACAAAACTAAAACTCAGTTTTGTAGTTAAAGAAATGGTTGGATTAGAACTTGAGCTAAAAACTATCTAAAAACAAGATGTAAAGAAAAGGGGGCTTAAGATAAAAACGAGAAAAAAAAGCTAGTAAGCTAACTGACTCTATAAAGATTGTGAGCATATAATGAAAGCAGGTTTGGTTTGTTAGTTTAAAAGGGGAAGGCATAAAGAAACAGGGGGGAAAAGGAACAGGAGAAGAGAAGTTGGTGCGTGTGTTTGTGCATGAAGAGTTTTGTATGATGGAGCCAAGTTTTTTTATAGTGGGAAATATATATACATACATACAGAACAAGAAAAGAGGCTCTCTCTTTTTGCCACTTTGAATTAAGAGACAAAATTGGAGGAGGATGCTCTTTAGTTCACATATATTTTAACAATTAAATGTTTCATTAGAAAAAAAAACAATTCTTGTATGTCAAAGAAATGCAATTGGGAGGGTCATGCTATTCGTGTTGTTTATTCTAAGGACCTGCAGAAAAGGAAAGGAAACGTGTCTGGGATGGGGGAGCAACGAAGGTACAAAAAATGTACGATTTTTTCATTTTTACTTTGTTCCCTTCTGGTTTGCGGAATAGTACTAGGTTAAGTTATAAATAAAACAGTAGAGACAATTATGTATATTAGTAACTGTCAATATGACAGAGCTCTTTTAATTGTGAAAATATAAAATTACGCAAGCTTTGATTTAGAAATTCTATAGCAAGTTTCATCATTTATCAACCCAAATCATTATATTGGTGCGTAACAGATTAATTCCATAAAACATTATATTCCTCCTTTCCTTTCCCAAAATTTCATGGTAGCTCTTCAATTGAAAGAGCTTTCAATCAGAGAGGTAGATCATAGTCTACGGACAAACAAGTTTTCCCACAGAGAAAACTTTTTTGGGCAAAAAGAAAATGAGAAAATGTTCATCACTCACCTATTTTGTCAAGGAAGACCCTTTTCTCATGAACCAATAGCAGAATTTTTTGTTTCGTGATGGTTGTCTCAAGACCATGTTGACCACCATTTTCTAAATTTTAAACAGGTTCTCTGATAAGCTATCAAACTACAATACATTAGCAGCATAAATATTGAGGTGCAAAATGAAAATTGCATGTGTATATTAAGATGAAGTAATAACTAATAAGCATGATTCATGTGTTCAATATTAGACATACCTAGTTAATTTCAACTCTAACGACTAATGCCAATAGACAACTCACTCACTTACTCATTGAAATCTGAATGTCAATCTCTAGCTGCCCATATAGCAAGACTAGCAGTTTAGATGTGCAGTTTACTTCATTTACCATAAACTTACTTCATCACCTCAATTCCACCAGTTTACTATTCTAAATGAAAAAAATAATTAGAGTCCACTTGTAGCCTGAGTGGTACCTCATAGATGCATTTGCGTTCGTTCATACTTTTATCTGAAAGGAATCCGACTGTCAAGTTATCAAATTCACCTGAATCCCCTATCCTTGAGTTTAACAAGTATCAGTATAAAGATCCAAGGAGCCTCAATGTAGAAATTTTTTCAAAACAACAAGTTTCCAAGCCATAATGCCCAGGTAGTTGAGTCAAAATTAAAATGGTCAGCACGAAGAGTCATAATGCACCTCAATGCAGAAGAATCCTACAATGAAGAAGTATCCATGATGATGTATTCATTCGAATCACACAAGGGCGCAGATGGAAACCCATGATACACAGACTCTAGTAGATGCAACAACATCAAAGAATCAATGTTCATGAAACCCAAGCCTCATGTCGTCTAGAAGGACATCTCATGCCATATATATGTCCCCCACTTTCATTCATTTTCAACTAATTTTGTGTGGATGGAAGTTCTCTCATTATTTCTTAAGGATCCAATCAACGGCTTGCAATCGTGTCAATTATTAAGCTTAGTTAACAACTACAGTTCAAAAAACAAGCAAGGCAAAGACTTACTCACCGAGATGAGCATAGGGTGAGACAATTGAAATTTCATCTATCTCCATGTTATTTGCCGTTCTTCAAACATAAACGCCAACAAAATGAACATTGTACAATTGCACAACATAGCAAGTGTCAACAATGTAATAACCATCGTTTTCCATTCCATATCCATCTTCTGTATGCAAGCTAGGAAACCTGATAGTTTTGAATATAATATAAATGGAAGATTGGAGAAGCTCGAAGGTTGCGATGGAAATGCATGTGGTCTGAGGAAGTTCGTGAATGAGGGGTCAAAGGCGGAGATAACGCAGAACCAAGTGGAGATGATCAAGCTACCAGGAGAGCCATCATGATTTCCGACAATTCAACGAAGATCTTTGGAGTTTGGGTAGGACCGTAGGTTATGGTGGTATGGTGTCGGCGTGACGCGTGTCGCCATATGAGCAAGGTTTCACAATGGCGAGTGACAGATTCTACATTAAATAAAGAACTGAGCTAGCTCACTTAATTTTACCAAAAAAATAAATAACAAAAATGCAACTTGATTGATGGATTTGATGGCGACATTGCGATTTGTGACGAAGGAAGGAGAAGCAGGAGAGGGAGGATGTGTAATTATCCAAAATGGTTATATACGTTTGGAATTTGTAAAAAATATTATAAATATTTTATTTTCTACAAAATGGTTGCACATTAATTACCGTTTGTTCCCCTTCTTCAAATATGTGAACGGAAATTGTAATAGTATAACCAAAATTTAATTTATGTGATTTAGTTACAACCATGATTCGATTCATGTAATTTAGTTGCAGCTTGCAACATAAAGGTTAGTGGAATGGGTGCATTTAACCCCGTACCTGAAAATATTAAATCCAAAAGGACCAAAACGTTTGGATTTTTCGATCAAACTTTGTTTTCCTTCCCTTCAACTTCGTCCAATTTCTGTTCTTGTCTAAGAAAGCTAGGTTTCCAGCGAAGTCTGCGATAGCGGCTAGAATCGGCGAAATTCAACCCGAGTTCCGCTCGTCACTTCAACCAACAAATCGTCTCCTGTACTCTCTCCTCCGGATCCACGTCGCTTCTTCTCTATCTCCGGCGACATCCGACAAATTTCCGGCCGCCTCCCTCTTCTTTCTCCCTCTCAGACCCTTGCGTTTACTCCAGGTATACTTGCGGCGTAAAGACCGATTCGTCCGGTTGCTTATCCGTCTAGAGCAGCTTCTGGTCCGCCTCTCTTCATCTTGTATATAGGCGAGCTTCAATTTCTATCGTCGCTGTTAATTTCGTTGATTTTCCAGCTCCAATTGTTTTTTTCTGCGCGTCAGCTTCTGATACCAAATTGCTTACAGAAAGAGTAGAGAGGGAATCCATTTTGGGGGAATCAGGAACCAGTATTCTTAGTTGATTGATTAGTTTGACCGGGGGAGAAAAGAAAAGTCTGCAAAGATGGTGTTGGCAGAGTTGGGAGGGAGTATCTCCCGAGCTATACAGCAGATGAGCAATGCCACCATTATTGATGAGAAGGCATTGAACGAGTGTCTGAATGAGATCACTCGTGCTCTGCTGCAATCTGATGTGCAGTTCAAGCTCGTCCGGGATATGCAAACCAATATTAAGAAGATTGTCAATCTTGACGATCTTGCTGCTGGCCACAACAAGCGGAGGATCATCCAACAGGTGAATTACTTTTTTCCTTCCCCTGTTTAATTTCACTGCTTGGGTCTTCTTCACGTTGTTCGTTTTGATGAAAGTCTGGTGCAATTTCATTACAATAATCTCGCTGCAAGGAGTGGCATGCGAGCTAGTGTGACTCCAAGGATTGAGCCAGTGCATTCTATAGTGACCGAATGAAGTCGTGCATTAGTGATTAACTATGTGAACAGCAAGTGTGTGCATGGGGGGTAAAGTGCTTATCTGGAAGAGCTTTGTAAATTGCTATGATGCATACTAGTGTGACTCCAACCCAAATTCTCCTTGAAGTTTCTAATCACCAGTAGGAGAACTAGAAGGTTTTGCTCTCACGCATGATATCCTCTAGTCACTATGTTTCATGGGTTGTAATGGTGTTGCATGAGATGAATTACAATGCTTAGACTTAGCAGAATACCTGTCCCTCCTTTAGATATGTATGTTTGATGCTCTCCGGATGCAAATACAGGTATTGCTTGTACTGGCATAGCAGAAATGCTAAAGTTGTATTGTTGTGTTACACCCATAACAAATGCATTATACTGTTATGGCTCTTCATGGCCCGTGTAGAAGATTATGCTGTACGTAGTGCGAGATAAGAAGTTGGAATACACTTTCTGATTTCTGAAACTTATGAGAAGCTGGTAGGATGATAGATATATAATCTATTTGGAGGATTGTGGTCGAGAGGCTGTCACTTGCTGCTGCTTAGGCATCTTTTGGAAATCAGATTCTGATATGTGTAATGCTGTATCATTCCTTTCAAAGACGTTTAACTCTTTTCTGAAGTTATTTGGTTTAATTAGTAGACTTTTACTATATGATCATAGGCAATATTCAATGAGCTCTGCAAAATGTTGGATCCTGGGAAGCCTTCTTTCATTCCAAAGAAAGGAAAAACAAGTGTGGTCATGTTTGTTGGTTTACAAGGTATGTGCATCTCTTTTTCTTGTACTATGGTAAACATGTAATTACTGCTATAAGTTTCTTCCACCTTTAATTTCACTTCTTTGTTTGGGGCTTTGATGGTTTCCGTTTGTTATGTCAGGTTAATTATGTTTAACTTGTGGCAGAATGGAATTTGTTTCACTCTCTTTAAGTTTATTGCTTTTCATATCCAATCTATAACCTATTTACCTTTTCAGGTTCCGGGAAAACTACTACATGTACAAAATATGCATATTATCATCAGAAGAAGGGCTGGAAGCCTGCTTTAGTTTGTGCAGATACATTCAGAGCTGGTGCTTTTGATCAGCTGAAGCAGAATGCGACTAAAGCTAAGATTCCATTCTACGGAAGGTATGGTTCTTCCTGTTATCTTTGCCTTTTGTTGTACTTACTAGTGTATATACTATTTGATTCACTAGGCTTATTACAAAATATTTTTGGCTACTCTATCCAGCTACATGGAATCGGATCCTGTAAAAATTGCCGAGGAAGGTGTAGAGAGGTTCAAGAAGGAGAACTGTGATCTTATAATAGTTGACACTAGTGGTCGTCATAAACAGGAGGCTGCCCTCTTTGAGGAAATGCGTCAAGTTGCTGAAGCCACGGTAATCTCAGTTTTACTCACATATGTGACCCTGTAATAAGTTCCCTAAAAGGAGCTAGACTTAATTCTTTCTTCTTCTTCTTTCCCCAGAAACCAGACCTTGTCATATTTGTCATGGATAGCAGCATAGGTCAAGCTGCATTTGATCAGGCTCAAGCATTTAAGCAAAGCGTTGCTGTTGGAGCCGTGATTGTTACTAAAATGGATGGTCATGCAAAAGGTGGTGGTGCTCTTAGTGCGTGAGTCTTCCTCCCTACAAATTGTATTAATCTTCGATTCTGCATTTTTCCTTGCATACCTGCTTTTGATTAATATGTGACGGAAAATTATTTTCCATTTCAATCTAATGAGAAGTTAGAAAAAATTTTCTTTACAAATTGTATTCGTTTAATGAGCAAATGTTGTCTGCCTAGCAGCAGCTGCTTGAGACATCAAAAGAAGTGTCTTTGGCATTGACCACTCAAGCATGGACACTGATTTTGTTCTATATGATGCTTACAGTGTTGCTGCAACAAAGAGCCCTGTCATCTTTATTGGAACAGGAGAGCACATGGATGAATTTGAAGTATTTGATGTGAAGCCATTCGTTAGTCGTCTTTTAGGTATTCATAGCTCTCTCCCCCCCTCGGTCTTCTTTGGCACTTTCGTGTCGTGTTCTTCTTTACCTACTGAGCTAAGTTATTGAAATGCATATTGCTATGAGCACTTTACCGATATTGCTTATTCCTATTAGGCATGGGTGACTTATCTGGATTCATGGATAAGATACAAGAGGTTGTTCCTATGGATCAACAGCCCGAACTCCTGCAGATGCTCTCAGAAGGGACCTTTACTTTAAGGATTATGTATGAGCAATTTCAGAACCTTCTCAAGATGGGTCCTATTGGCCAGGTTATTTTTCCATCTTTTTCTCTATGGTATCTCAGAACCTTCTTAGGATGCTGTTTTGTGATTGCTTCGACATTAAACATGTTGTATTCTCTCTAGGTATTTTCAATGCTTCCAGGGTTTAGCTCTGAATTAATGCCAAAAGGTCGCGAGAAGGAAAGTCAGGCAAAGATCAAGCGGTATATGACCATGATGGACTCCATGACAAATGAAGGCAAGTGGTGTTTCCTGTTATCTTTCGTTTTCAAGTGTTTGGTGTTTGCAGGCGATTGTCCTCATCAGCTTACTGATGTTGGGTTTGTAATGCCATTAATTAATTACAGAGCTGGACAGCACGAATCCAAAGCTGATGAACGAGTCGCGGATGATGAGGATAGCAAGAGGGTCGGGGCGTCCACTCAGAGACGTGATGGAGATGTTGGACGAGTACAAGCGGCTTGCGAAGGTGTGGAGCAAGATGAAGGGGCTGAAGATCCCGAAGAAGGGCGAGATGAGCGCGTTGTCGAGGAACATGAATGCGCAGCACATGAGCAAGGTTCTGCCTCCCCAGATGCTGAAGCAGATTGGCGGCATGGGTGGGTTGCAG
Organism: Linum tenue; assembly: GCA_946122785.1. Lineage (NCBI taxonomy): Eukaryota > Viridiplantae > Streptophyta > Magnoliopsida > Malpighiales > Linaceae > Linum > Linum tenue. Next base: position 60,309,942 of record CAMGYJ010000004.1, read on the forward strand.
AGTCTGATGAAGCAAATGGGTGGCGGCAAGGACATGAAGGACATGATGGGAATGCTTGGAGGTGGAGGCGACAATTGAAAACAATCGAGTCTGAGCGGGCGTAGGCAACTTACAAATTGGGCTTTTTTAGCTTTTCTATAGCGGTCGGACCAGGCCCAAGTCAGTTTGAAAATGGACGCATTTAGCGATATACTACAGGCCATCGCATAATGTTTATGGACTTGCTGGTTGTTAGTTGAGTTTTGGGCCACTGCAGTAACGGTGCATTTTTGAGACTTTAACAACTAGGGATGGCAATTTCGACCTGACCCGTTTTACCCGACCTGTTTGACCTGTTTTGGGGCGGGTCCGACCCGCCCCGTAGGCGGGGCGGGCATGGGTAGTCTCATCGACCCGACCTGCCCTGACCCGCCCCATTCTCGACCCGTTCTTGTCTAAATTACATGTAATCTTAGTCAAATTACTTTGAATTTTTCTTTTATTGCATCATATTTTAGCTATAATAAAGTTGTAAATTCGTGACAACCTCAATTTCTCCAATAATTTAACAACAATTGTCATAATATTGTTTGTTTTCTTAGTCTTATAATAAAAATAACGAATATTTCTAATGTTTTTCATATAAATTGCATACCCATTGGGTCGACCTGCCCCGACCCGCGACCCGTGATCAATTACCCGCCCTGCCACGGGGCGGGTCTGGGTACCAAGAAACCCGCCCCGGACCTGCCCCATTGCCATTCCTATTAACAACAAAGACATGGCCTTTATAGGCAATTCCGTTGGCGTGCTTAAAGGGCTTAGTATGAGCACCAGCTTACTTAGCTTAGATCGTGTCTCGTGATTCATAATCAAGGTTGTCAACCCGGCTTAGTTGAACGATTATTGGTAGGTTAAAATGCTTTTGGTGTAATCGATAACCAAGTAGCCAATTAATAGTTAAGCGACAACTAACCGATAATAATTTCGTTAAAAAAATAAATATTTGGTCAATTATTTAGAGCTAATTGTTCCAAATCAGTTGCTAGCGGGTTAGTCGGTAACCAAAAAAGTTACTGATAACCGATTATACGGTCATTAGTTAATCGACTAACAGAAAAGATGTAATTAGTGATAAATATAAATTTATTAACAATTAATCGATAACCAAATAAACGATTACGGCTATAACACAATCGACTAAGCTAACGAGCGTGATGCACCATAGCTAGATTCTTTTCTAAACTAGTTTGGTGCACGACTCGTTGATCGGAATGTTATTTGAACATAGCGTATTTACAATGTGCATACTAATGTTTCCAAATTATTTGAAAATACTTAATTTGGTATGACATTAAGATGATTTCAAACTTTTTGTTCAATTTTTTAAATCATTTGGTATTGTTGGCTGAGGCGAAGTCTGCAACTCCAACTTTGGTTGGGTAAGACTTGCAGTCGGCCTGCGATTGTCCGTAACATTTCATCAATGACCGAATATTGTATTCTTAATGATTATAACATTCGTGAATCATTCATGACCTGTCTATTTAATTATGCAATCACTTAGTTATCTATAGTTGAAAAGAAAAATGGCATAACAAACAAAAAAAAGTTTGTCTAACAAAATATAGTATAAATAGCAAAACATAACCATGAATTCCAGCTACTTTCTAGTGAGATATCTCTATCTATACCATGAATTAAATCGAGTTTGAGGTATGATACTATACCCTAACTTCTCATAGATAAACCCCAGATCCTGATTCTCTAAACTCAAATGTGAAGTTTAATTTAATGGACCGTTTAGATTGGCCGGAGCTCAAAAAAGGAGATCTAAAGGTCATATCACATGAAGTATGATATACTCTTATGTGTGTGTGTGGGGCAAAGTCTAGCGTATGTCTGTGTTCACACTTGGTTTTTGCACTTCAATATATTTTGTTGAATCAAAACTTTCGATTATTATTTTTTAGACTAAATGAATCTTGTGGTTTGGGTTAGAGAATTAGGGACTAGAGTTCACCCGTTAAAGGTTAGGATATAGTATCATGCCCCAAACTCCAGTTAATTCATGCTCTAAATAGTAAGTATTATAAACAATGCAATAACAAAACAAAAAAATTGACGGGAATCTGTAATCTTTATTAATCAGAATGTGCTACTACATCATCCAGCTCCAGTTGATTAACTAAGTACACAGGGGTCTATCAAGCCAAACTAAAACTCGCATCCCATCTTGCCATCACATGAGCCATAATATGTGCCGCCTCATTCGCTTCTCTCCGTATATGCCTCCAAGAACCATTGCCCACCTCCCTAAGCCGCTTTCATATATTTCGGCAAATGATCTCAACTTCAGTTTGCGCAAAAACCGCTATCTCAATCTTCTGAATAAGCCACAAACAGTCTGTCTCAAGAATCGGCGTGCCCAGCTGGAGTTCGCGGACCATCTATAGACCACATTTCATTGCCAGCGCTTCTCCCATAACGACGTCATTTGAATCCCGCATCTTCTTGAACCTTCCTTGATTCCACCATCTCTCTCATATCTCCTTTCGGTATGATTCCATTACCCATTTCAGCCGTTGGTAGCCATTAGGGATGGCAATTTTGCCCCATACCCATGGGTTTTGATTTCATTACCCATCTAATAGATATGCATATTTAGTACCAATTTTTTTTTTTTGCATATAAGTCCTCAAAAAATTGATGGAAAATTACGTTTTGGTACCTAAATTTTTTTGGTCTTACATTTTGGTACCTTAACTTTTCAAGTTTTACAAATAGGTCCAATTTTTGCATGTATAGTTAAAACACCCTCAAGTAAATGGATATCCATATCCAACCCATATTCATTTAGATTATGGAAGCAATATACATACCTTACCCAAACCCATCTACAAACCCCAAACCCATATGCGCTTCACCCATACCCAACCCATTATGAATGGGTTTACTTGGATTTGGGTATAATTACCCATGGGTGGGTAATTGCCATCCCTAATAGCCATTAATCTCTCTGCAGTTTTGAAAACACGAGGAGAGCTCTACTTCGCGCCAAAAACGGCTAGTCCAAGCGCACTCTCTAAAGTGGTGGATATGTGTTTCCTGTTCATCCATATCACTAACACATTATAGTTATCTCTAAGACCTTAAATCTTGTTCATTTTCTCTCAATTTTACATCGTGACAAATAAATTTCATTTTACATTGACATTCGAAGAAATTTTTTAGATTATATAAAAAAACTTTATACATGATCGTTCGGGAATTGCTCGGGTGGTTTTCCCTCGAACCGCTAACTGGTTGGTTTTGATATAACAAATTACACCCATTGCTCATGTGGATGGTTACGGTTTTAAAACCGCGGTTCGAGGATAGTATATATGAAAACCAGCTCCACCTAAATCGTTGTCATCCCTTCTCTTTTTTGGTACACTATGCTAATCCATATAACCACATCAATGCATCAATGAAAACTTCAGTCCTACTTCATGATTTTCCCTTTACCGTGGTTAGTTCATATTAAACCAGGTAATTCTAAATGATGCATATGACTAATTTCTCTATAAGATAAAAATAATAAAATAATAAAATAATTTACAAAATTGGTGTTCACAAATTATATTCTTTTAAGCTTATCCATACGCTTCATAGAAAGAAATTTCCATTGAGAAATAATCAGAAAATGGGTAACAATATACATAGATAAAGATGCTAATAAAAGTTAATATCTATCATTTGACGTTGAATATTCTAGTACACTTGAATAAGCTTACGATGCAAAATCTCTTTAAAACGACATGGTTAGTGAAAAATCAACCCTAGATACTTAGAAAAGTGTTTCAAGAAAAAAAGAGATTAAATAATCAATTATTGTATTATAGGCATTCAAAAAAAATAAACCATTTGTCATGGAATAAAAATACTAATCACACTTACTTACTTCACCGTGCATTGGTTGAGATTTCTGCTTTGTACTCAATAAGTAAAAAGTTGTAGCTTCCTTTCCAAGTATTTATTTATATTGTTCTCTTTGTTTGTCATTTTGTTTTCCTTGGATTATATGGTATCAGTATTCTTATATTGTCCTTGACATATAAAACTTATAAAAGAGGAAATGAGATTTGTTACATCCAATCTATAAAAATTAATATCAATTTAAGAATTTTGCATCGCTTCTGCATATTTAATATTGTGATTTGATATGCAATATTCCATCCAATGATACTTGGGTTGCGATTTTACTGATCTTTCATTTATAAGTATTAAAATTTTCTACATTACTTATTCGGATCCAATTAAAATAATTAAATTATGAAATCAAAATATCAAGCACCATAAAAATTCCATATTTGTGAGCTAGCTAATTGTGATGGAAAAGTCCTATACTTTTAATATTTTAACTTCGTGTATATATTTTGTATTAAAAAATACAACAAATTTATTTAGTGTAGTTGATTATGATTCTAATTTTTAATGAAATGATCCTGGTTCAAATCATGATATTGATATTTTCTTAGATATCATAAATAAATAATTATGTAGCCAAAAATGACAGTCCTACTTTCGCTCCTATTGAACTAAATTTGAAATTGAGAAAAATAACTAACGGCTTTACATTGTAGGGAGGACTACACATTAGTATTATTGTTAATTCCCCATTGCGTCATTGGAACTAGCTAGTCATCGCCATCTTGTGGTTTGTGGAAACAATGTACGAGTTTGTTAATTCACAGGACAGGACGTGATGCTCCATAATATATTATTATTATTATTATTAATAAATAACTTGGGAAATCAACGTCGGCATATCACTCGGTAAGTAACAATGAGTAACCAAATCTGGATTCTTCTTTTTAGTGACGGCAGATCTAAGGGTGGAGAATTAAAGGAATTTATTTTCCCTAGTTTTCTTAATTGGATCATATCTTCTTCATTCTAACTCGGATTTCAATTTTTTTTTTGCACAGATAGAACGAGTTCGTTGTACTCTACAAAATGATATCCATTTTCAATATTTTTTGAGAAAAAAAAATTTCATCCCTCTCGTTACCAACTCCATACCATATGGTATCTCCTTCGTTGTTTAGTCATTTTCGGAAATTTTTGCACAAAAAGAACGGTTTAATCATGATCTATTGGATTTCAAAATTTTTTGGGGGAAAAAATTTTAAACCTCTCGTTACCAACTCCATACCATACTATACCACCCTGGTATGAGGTGGTATTTTTCATACCATATGATATGTTGTTATTTAATACCATATGGTATCGACTGGTATTAAATAACATCATATGGTATTGACTGGTATTTTTCATACCATATGGTATGCTGTTATTTAATACCAGTCAATACCATATGGTATAGACTGGTAATAACTGGCAAATTTTTTTTGTTCCAAAAAATATCAAAGTGGATATCATTTTGAAGAGCACAATTAATCTGATCTAATTGTGTAAAAAAAATTAAATTCCGAGTTTAAACGAGTGAGAAATCGTCCGTTAAAGATTAAGGAAAAGAAAATTAATGATTTTTCCAAGAGATAGAAGGAGGCGCTGATGTGGTAGATTTTTATTGGGTTATGCATGAGATTACTCACCATAAAGTTACTTACCGAATCTGCTCCCGTATCTCGGCATTGAGAGAATATTTGCAACTACAAAGGTGATAGCTTGCCATATTGTACTAATTGACCGTTACATTAGTATATGTGTTGCTTTCATGCATAAAAGTAAAGCCGACGTTGAAGACCTAAATCTCAATAATTTTTTACGACTCTGCCAAATACATTCATCTCAGGTGCAATTTCATGACCCTAGAATTTTTTTTTAAGTATGTGACTTTTAACTAAACCGGAGCCATATGTAATGCTAACCTTAATTACTTCTCCTTCATGGATCCTAGTTAGACAATTAGGGCAAAGTCAACGCTTGTCTCTCATCAATTCACGTATACTTTAACCAAAGAAGAAGTCAGTGGTGTGCTGATTGGAACGTATCGACAGTTATTTGCGGTGGAGACTTTATCTTGATGACGAAGGGTGGATAACTAACGCATCAAAAAGTACGTAATTAGCTAGAGGGATTAGATTAGATTAGATAGGATGAGACTTGAGAGCCGTCAAACCTTCTAGAAGCTTTTTGCCTAGTAGCTCCACTTGTTGTCATCGCGCACATCAGTCTGTTTCTAGAAGGCGAAAAAGCAGAGCATGAATTCTACAACTAGGGCAGGTTAGTGCTAGAAGAAATGGAGTGGAACAGGGAAGCGGCATGGCTTTTGCTTGGATCTGGATGTGTCTGTGCATGCCGCGACAGTGCCGACAAAGTAAGTAAAAAGGTGAAACCAGCTAGTGATGAATGAGTAGAGTAGTGATCGACCTCGACCCACTTTTCTATGCACTCTAGATTTTTGTCTTAACACCGTGGTTTAAAACTTAAAAGTTTACGATTTTATATTTTTAGGTTATTAAAAAGCTTTAACATAACCAAAGGTACGTAAGATAGCCTGACGGGTAAAGCTGCCGCGACAGTGAAGGTTTGGGAGTCACAGATCACAAGTTCGAATCCAAGTGAGACCCGTTGATGTTCCCGGAGGTACAAGGCTGCTGCGGGCGAAGCCCCGTTGGCGTCGAATTGATTGCAGGTGGCCTCCCCAGGTTTAGTAGGCCCCGCTGTCACAAAGTGGCACGTGGGGCCGAGGTTCGTGGGTATAAAAAAAAACACTTTAACATAGAATCGTGCATTTCACTTGAAGTTGTAGTCAAATTATACGCTTCAACGCTTAAAAAGTTTACATTTTTTTTTACACTTTTCCGAGTCACCAAAACGCTTGTACATAGAATCGCGATTTTGATTGCATTGATCATTATCTAAGTGATGACGATTTCTGGCACGTGATATGTCCCTACTGTTTTGGAGCGGGTATATTATCTAATTTGTAGTAGTGCGTGATGAGACATGGATACTAGTTTCGATCTGTCCTTTCCTGTTTCGCTTCATTTTTTTTTTATCCGTTCTATCATATTATTTGCATTAATATCTCATGGCATACGTTTATCTTCTTTTGACTTTTTTTTTTAAATCATATTTTCTTGCAAACAAAATTTAAGACTCGAACTTTTAACTATCTTATTCCATCTATCATATTTACGATTCATTTATGAAGTGTTTTCTCTTTACCTTCTTGTAAAATAGTCAAAATAAATATATTTTTTTCTTCAACTAATATATAAGAATGCGTCGACCTGTCTTGCTTAATGCGCTATTATCCGATTTGAGCCAAGACGATTATGAGCATTGAGTAATCCGCTCATTGGCGTAACTAATTCTAGCATATATAGGACTCCATATTTATACGCCCTATGCCAAAAGGGGCACGACCTTTTGCGTGCACGCCACAATGAAACCTTTGGGGTGGATGGAATACATGTGAAGAAGGGGTGTGATTTGGGGGTGAAATTTGCAATTTGGTGTCCCCTCCAACGTTACGTAACACGGTTGACCACACAATTTCGTGATTTTATACTTCCATTGAATGAAAAATTGAATCTTTTCGTTCAGTGTATTATTCGATTTGATTTGTAATGAACTGGCATTATCAATTCGTAGTAGACTAGTAGAGCGGAATGGGGGTATGAGTTATTACTTATTACTTTTGATTTGTCATGTCCCGCGCCATCTCGTTCTTGAATCGTCCTATTTTTTTCATTTTCTTCCATATTTATTTGTATTTTTCCTATTTCAATCATAATTATTAATTACCCAGTGAAACTTTAAATAGATGGAAGACTTGATCATTCAATTATTTAGATTCAACCACTCATATTATCATGAACTGTTCTTTCGTATAATATGCAAAAAGTCTCACCTCATACCCATACGGGTATTACTCGACCAGACTCACGATTGATGCGAGACAAATACGAGTATAGGAATACACGTTACACTCCTACCATTTGTCATCCCTAACTTCCATGTGTAAAACAGAAAAAAAGAAATTAAATCATATAAAAATTCCGTGACAATGTAATGTGGTTTGTTCAATTTGATGTAAACTCATAAGAAAACCGATGGATTTGACACATTTCTTGTATATGATGGACTGGAAGTGGACCACATTTATCATTTTATGTCATCTGTCACGCACCTTCTTGTGCTCGAACTGTTTTTGTATGAAATAAAGGAGTCAAAATTTACACAAGGTGTTACAGAACCTATCGATCGACAATAAATCAGATAATTCGTGTCGTTTTATTAATTTTTAACTTCAATTTAGAAGCGGTTGGATACAAGATCCCTAAAGTACCCATCCAGCTTGTTGGGAGAAGAGGAGGAAAAGAGCATTAAGGGCAATGTTTCTCTGTACTTCCCCTAATTAGCATGGTTCTTGAAATCAAATTGTACCGTACCGGCGGTTCAACCACGAAATATCAGTGTTAGAGGCTAAAATGGTAGGCGGTATATATTTAACGATATTACGGTTGAACTACGGTTACACCACGATTTTATCATAAAATACCCTACTGCTGACTTTCCCGGATACGATCTTCGATACGTTTTCATGGACCATGCTAATTAGGCAATCCATTATCACTTTATAATGATATATTACAGTGGGGCTACTAATTAACGTGAATATAGAATAAGATGGCATAATTATTGCGCTGGTGTGTTCACATCTAATTACTAGTGTTTTAAGGTGATCATCCGGCTGGTTAACGTGAATTATTTAGCTCATATTTTAGGAGGTATTATTCTAAAAAAAAATTCAGGTATCGAGATCATATTTCCAGCGCGCTTCTTTTCACTTCGTGTCTTCTATGTACAGTAAAGTTTACCATATTGTAGCAAAACAGACCTTTTAATTTTTTTTGTTCAGCATCTTGTTGATCGTCATATTCTACCTTTTCTTAATTGGTCTGCTAAATTCATGTAATTATATATTTATGTTGTTATTCTAATTCGGAATATCTTTTGGCAAAAAATTGGACACCTAGAGCGACACCTAAGACGTCGTATAATAATAAGTTTAACTTGGAATTCCGGCTATGGCCCATCGGTAGCCCTATATATTATTCTCCATGTACAGGCCGATCTTATCATCTTCCACTTTGTCTATATATATATATATATTTTTTAGGCAATTATGTCTATGTTCCCTCATATGCAAAGATGATCTTCTAGCCTAAAGTAGATATAACTAATACAATTAAATACTCGTAATACACACCTAAACAATAAATGAGCATTGATTTTTTTGTTGTTGTTGATAATATATGAGTGTTGATTGATGTCTAATAGATTGTACCAATTTTCAATCGACATGATTGATGGCTTAAAATACAATAAAAATATCGTGAGATTCATAATAATACGTAATCATGATAATCGATACTAATATTATGTTGAGATTGTACACATTTCAACATAAGTGATTGATGGCTTGATTGTCGCAAAAGAGCGAAGTAGCGCGCACCTGGTTGAGACCCCTAAATCAGTGAGAAGGAATTGAAGCCAGAACACCTCGCTAACTGTAAATTCCATTAGCTTCAATACTATGGTTTTTTGTTAAAGATCGGGGATACAACATGATGCTTCTTCATTCCCGGGGTAGGCAGGACCCCCAATGCCCCTGCCTACCGCCTTCTTGAACCTTGCTAAATACATAACGAGCTACACGCCCAAATAACCACTCTGTACCACCCTATTAAGAACTTCATTAGACGAGTTATCAAAGTACGCATGCCACCACATAATAGCCCTTCATAACCTCAAGTCGAACGATCGATAAAAATTTTCGATGATCACCGGAGAGCACACTTACGAGACGATCGTATAATCGGTGAAAAAGTGCGGTCACGCACGTGCATGCGCCTTTAACTCTCTGTAATCATCTGGAGTACACCAGTCTCAATTGTATAATTCACATCAAAATATGTGACATTGTATGATCTCTGTTAATAATGAGTGCAACTTGAAAAACAACTTTACCACATTATCATATGGCTTTGGGGCACAACAACAGTGACAGTCGGGAGTTCGACACACACACATATACATATACACTTTGGGTGGTCACCTTACCTTACCTCTCTATCCAACAAAATAACGGCAAAACGGAGGAACCCAACAAATCATAGCGTCATTGAAGCTGTCCAAAAGCAAGCAAGAAAGCTAAAGAGATGGAGATCAAAACAAAACCGATGTAATGGGACCTTTGGCATCACCGGCCCATGCCTTTTTCAAAAAGACGAAACGGCTGTTTTCTTCTAGAACCTTTTCTTTTCTTGTCTTTTCTTTCCATTTTCACATACTCTTATTATTATCTGGGATTTGTAATGTATAAAATAAAGGGATGACAGGCGACATTATCACGGCAACTTGAGCTGGATCCGGCCAATGCCAACAGAGACTAGAGATGAAGCTAAGTGCTTTTCTTTCCTCTTGGTCCCATCCTTCGTAAACGGCTTTGTTTGATTTCCAATCCTTTCCCACTTTCCCTTCGTTTGGACGCATCTTTACTATATGCGGAGAAAGCAACCGCAGCGGATCCATAATAACCGCAGCGGATCCATAATAGGGTAGAGTATTGGGTCATATCAATTAAAAAAAAAAAGAAGCGAAAAGTACTGGACCGTAACCCGACAAAACACTGAAACAAATACCGGAAAAATCGCAAATTTACAAGAATATACTAGCTCTGGATCCAGGGGGACGGCTGGGACGTGGCTCGGGGGCGGCCCCTCTAGTTCCGCCGCTGCGCAGCAACCATCAAAAGCCAAATAGAAGAAGAAGAAAAAAATTCAGCATTAAGTCTGTGAATTTTTACCGTAACGTTATAGGTATATAACTTTTATTTGTACTATAAAGAATTCTTTCTGTAAACCAAAGCATCGATATCATAGGGTACTGTAAAATTCCCTCTATTCGGATGCTTGAAAACAATCAAAATTATGGCGAAAAGATTCGGGCGGAGGTATATTTAATTTCCTAAAAGCCATCACATTCTTGAGAGTTTAAATTCATTATCTTTGGCATGTCCAAGTTAATTAAATGAATCAATCACTGCAAGTCTGCTGATCAAATAGAAGCTAATTATTGTGGCTCGAAGAGATGCAAATACAAGACCTTTTTTAAAAAAATAGAAAGCTCCAACGCCATGTTAAGAATAAATCGGTCTCAATAATTAATTATCCGTATTAGAGGGTCATATTTTTCAAATTAGAAACAGTAAGATGACCAGAAGTGGGGGGGATGAAGTGATAATTCCATGTGCAACAATATGATGTCGACGTAAAACAGCAAAATCTATGGTTAGCATTCCTTGTAGAAGAAGGGTGATAGATCCACAACATATATCCGACACATGGGACATGGTCCCCTAGTTAGCTGTACCTCCCCACAGTGGATTATTTAGCTCATGGATTATTTTGATTCCTTATACGAAAGCCGTAGTTTTGCTCAAGCGGATTCATAATTTTTTTCCTGTGTCTTAATATGCAGGGACTCGGACGGTCGTGTACATTTTTACTAGACTTAGTTTTGTTGTAGCTTAAAGAGTGAAAGCCCATATTGTATCTCGACGGTTCAGTAATTTTCTTTTAAACTTTTCTTTTGGTTTTTAATTTTTATTATACTAATAATAATAGCTATAATTTTCTTTTAAACTTTTCTCTTGGTTTTTAATTTTTATTATACTAATAATAATAGCTATAATATTGGTGATGATAACAACGACAATAATAACAGCAAAAAAAATGGCGTTGGGCGCCGGATGCATCAATGCATCACCAATAATCCAATAAACAACAAAATCACATCACAACCGATTAATCAATCGAGTTTAATGCAGACTAATAAAAGAGCGAAACGATGAAATGAACCAACAGTGTACAGGTAATATTTTTTTTGACAGTGAAGTGTACAGGTAAGGTAATAATAATTCTCGAAATGGTCTCAACTCTCAACTCATTATTTAGAACTTTCAAGCTGCAGTCGATGAATTTAAACCAGACAAATTTTCAACGATCACAATATATATATGGGATTCGTCAAAAAAAAAAAAAACAATATATATATGGGTCCATACCTTCAAATTCACGACCCCATATCATAATTCAAATGGTTCAACTGAACATTTTCACTGTATGTTTGTGTCAATAACCAATCGACCTCAATACTTTGAGTTGTTGGAAAAGATTCAATTATGAATCATATTTCATTTACTAAAGCACCTCATCAAACGAAAAATCACTCATGTAGGCTAGAAGTTTACACATATCCGGATATTCATATGCTTAACAGAACAGATGAGAGGTCATTGAAATTCGAACAAAAATACACTTATGTTAACAAAGACTCTGATAACATGTGAATAATCAGTTGATCCCAATAACTCGAACAGTTACTACTCGTAGTAGTACAGTCTGTTAGTGCCAGATTGGAAGGACCATATAGATGTGAAAGTTTGGCGTACGTAATTGATAATTGATTGGAAGACACGGCGGCAGAACCCATTGATGTATTCGCTGAAGAAACAGGACGGAATTGCATGAATTCAGGTTTTTGGATAAAACCTTCAGTTCTCATCGGAATCCAGACAGATAGGAAGCAATAATTAAAAAAAAAAAAATTCGAAAAAAAGAAGGTGGGACCCACCGCCATCACAGCCAATTGGATACTGATAAATCGAAATCGACTCATTTATTTTTCTATTATGGATGGTCTTATAGTTATCTATCGGCCAACAAATTGATATGATGACAGTGAAATGCAAACTTATCCGACTCCTCACATATCCGCCGTGGCCCTCATCTTTTGGCGCATTTGTGTGAACTAAATCAGCTTTATGAAGTTTATCTCATCAATTTACGAACCAAGAGAACTCGGTTTAGAGTCTTGTTAGATACGATCAAAGGATGGATCAATTTTTCTTACAGTCGCAATTAGTGGTGGGACTGCATACGAAGATAAAGATGGGGTCAATTCTTGAAGTGGCGGTTTGGTATCTGATTTTCGGTTTTAATGATAATTAAGTCGATTTTATATGTTTATTGGGTTCTCTGAAAGGGTAAAAAACCGAAAAACTCTTTAACAATATCAATTTCAGTTTAAAATCGAAAAAATGTCAATAAGTCGATTAAAACATATACGCCTTAAAGCAATTTGATAAGGGCTTACTAGTTTCACAATCACGTTGCATAAACCGATCAGTCAGAACTGCTCGATTAGCGCGTAGGCTTCGGGATCTTGGGAATCAGCACAACAATAGTTTCATTGACCCCACTTATTCTGCTCGGGTCAGACCAGCAACTTTGGATGAACTCCATCACTCTCGGACCTTTGAAGGCTGCCATGAGGATTTCCGCCTAAACTTCCTCTTATGTATGTATAAAGACCTTCAAAGTGTGCACGTGCCAGATGCATCAGCTGCTCCTGCTCCTCTATCCACGTCTCGATCAGCTCTCTTCAAGGCAGTGATTCTATTACGTTTTTCGGCGTCGGATTGTTCGGGCATGGAAATATTTGGTATTACGATCCCCGGAGACTATCCATTCCAACCTCGCCTTTTGGCACCAAAGTAGATTCTCTAGTAACAAAACTTCCTCCAATTCTTGTCGAAGTTTTTGAAGAGCTTCACGATCCAAGTTTCCCCATTCACTTCCTCCATCATCTCAATCCGATTTAACAAGGTATTCTTCTTCAAATATGTGACCAAAGGTTTCCTTACGCCACCTCCCCGCTTCACGTGCGAACTACATAGGGGTGGGCATCCGGTTCGGGTTTGACTCTCCGAACCGAATTTGACCGAACCGAAACCGACCGAAACTGAAATTTAAGTTATTAGGTTCGGAATTCGGAAAGAGAAAAACCATATTTCGGAAACCAAGGTCACACAACCGAACCCGATTTCCGAACAGCCGAACCGAAAAACCGAAATTACAAAATTAATCAACAACATTTTAGCCCATAGACCCACACAGCCCAAAACCCACTCCCCCATTGACCACAATCCACTCTCGGCTCTCCCCAGCCCAAACCTCACAAAACCCTAAGTCCAGCCCTTTTATGCCTCAATCCACTCTCGGCTCTACCCAGCCCAGACCTCACAAAACCCTAAGTCCAGCCCATAGACCCACACAGCCCAAAACCCACTCCCCCAAAACCCACAATCCACTCTCGGCTCTCAACGCCAACCTAAACCTCCCACCCTTTACCCTTATCCCTATCCCACAGCCACCGCCCACCGCGCCGCCACCTGCTCTCCAGCAGCCACCACAGACCATGCACTCTCTTCTCCGCCGTGACAAATTCCTTCTCCACCTAAAATCGAAAACAGAGAAGATCTATTGAAGCTCGACGGAGAAAAGCAAACCCCAAAAAAGTTCATGCATGTTTAGATCTGACCCATACTCACCTCTAACCTTCGTCGTCGGTCATCACCATCGCCGACATCCACCGCCGTTGCCTTCAGCGTCGTGCATCGCGGTTGCCGCCAGCGTCGTGCATCGCCGTTGCCGCCAACGTCGTGCATCGCCGTTGCCGCCAGCGTCGTGCATCGCCGTTGCCGCCAGCGTCGTGCATCGCCTTGCTGCCTACCGTTGTCAATCGCTGAGTTGTGCTTTACTTTGAGGCTTGAGCTTCACTCGCCGTCGTCGCTGCGTTTGGGTAGATCGTTGTCGTCAATCGTTGTTTGGGTAGAGAGAAAGAGAGGGATTGGGCAGAGGGAAAGAGAGAGGGAGATGGAGAGAGAGAGGACCAGAGTGGGGGAAAAGTTTCAGATGAAAAAGTGGGTGGATGGCTGGATGCATTTTTCATATAAATGTCCGGTTTGGTCGGGATCCCGAACCGAACCGGAATATAATCCGGTTCGGACAATCCGAACCGAATTATATTTCGGTTCGAGTTCGGTTTCAAGTTTGAAGTATGTGGAAGACCCGGTATCCATCTTTTCGGTTCGATTTGAACCGAACCGAACCGATGCCCACCCCTAGAACTACCTAATAGAGCTTTGGAGGTCCGAGCCTCTCGCCCAAGCTGTGGCTGCCATATCACTGAGATTTAATTCTGACTAGAGATCAAGCATAAACTCTAGCCGGTGGCAATATAGGGCAAGTATGTTTTAATTGTCAAACCCGGACCGGTCCATGTACCCCTACTTTAATCGTTTAGGTTGTTATCTAGCAAACAGTTTTGGTTTAAAACTAAGAAAACTACAAATGAAAACATGCAAGTAAAGTAAATCGAGGTTGTCCCAATGAGAGAAAAGTTCACCCGGGTATTGCTCCCCCTACCTACATATCAAGATCGCCCAAATCGAATGTAAATGTGTGGAGGTGTGTTAATACACCGTAGGAAGGCACAACGAGTGAAGGAAACCTCACTCTCTTAATTAATCGGTTAAGGAAACAACTAAGCTAGGAACCCTAACTCTCTCAATCAATGGATTAAGGATTGCTACAATAAGCTTGGAGTCCTAGCTCTCTTAACCGATCAACTAAGAGTTGCAAGAACCAATCCCTCGGAACTTAATCCGGATGGCAAAATAACATCCAAATTAAAGTGCTAAATCGAAGATTGAGGTTTGCCCTATATCGCCCTAGGTAGGTGGCTCAATTGGCCAAGGAATCCAGCTTATCAAAGCCTCCTAACAAAAATAGGAATTCCCTCTACCTAGGTCAAATTACCATAGTAATAAGAAATGAAGAACACGACCCAAACATCATGAAAATACCTCAAAATTTGTATTAAATACAAACCCACATACAAAGCATTCAATTAATACAATCTATCACATATTTCAAGCTAGGGTTCACAACACCCAAGTGAATATGTAGGCTATTCCATAGCTAGGCAAAGGAAAACAAGAAAAAGGAAAGAAAGAGCCATGAAGAGATGACAAACTTCCTTCCTCCTTGCTTGAATCTCCCTTGAGTGGTAAGATTCTTCACTCCTCTAGTTTAGGGCAAGCCCAATCTCCTTCTTCCTATTTTGAATGACACTTTCTCTCTCTATAATAGAAAGAGGAAACCTTAATCTCTCACTATAAACCCTCCTTTATTTTGAAACTAAAACTCTACCAAAAGCCCTATACTCCTTCAACTAAACTCCCCTTTTATACCAAGGTCAGGCTCAAATCACGGTCCCAGTTCACGACTGTGAACTCAAGGCGGGGACCGTGATCTCGGGCTAAAACGCGTCGCTTTAGCAAGTCACTTCACGGTCTGGGGCCGGAGTTCACGGTCTTACGACCGTGAACTGGTTTGAGTAAAGTGAAACTGAAAATGGCTTCGGACCCTCCACACTTCACGGTCTCAGGGCAATTGTCACGGTCGCCTTTGGACTTTTCTTCGGTTTTTGCGCTTTTCGACCTCCAATCGACACGAAACTCGTCCTCGACCTTCCCACACGTGTTAGGACCTGAAATGTAACAAAACAAGCACAACCTAGCGTAAAATAGGTCGAGAAACGATGAAATGCAAACTCAAACTATCAAGAAATGAGGGGTAAAATGTGTGCATTTAAACCTGAATCAATCACTAAAACCCTCGTGGGTGAGCCAGGCTACGAGAAACTTGAACGACTTGGGGACAGCCGGTTGAAAATGAGGGTTAACCTTGATTAGGATGGGTTTGATGGTCTGACTTTGCCCGGGGGAGATGTTGCACAATGGTGTACGGGAACGCCGCAACCCAAAGGTAATTTGCAAGCCCCCTATCTAGTCTTTCCCTTACTCCAGTCCGGAACCAAGTGAATAGCGGTTCCGTATGCCCAAAATCTGTCAACTCTGCACCCATGACACAATCCTGAAAGTCCTGAATCTGACTAGCATCAAAACCAGCTCCTCCCAACTTCTCTGAGGCCTGCAGTAGAGCTAGGGCTGGAAGTTTGGTACCGGTATTTGGGATATACCGAATACCGTACCGAATTTGTCTATATTTGGTATTACCGAATACACGTATTATTTCTTGGGATTGGGATTGTGATTAAATTTCAATTATAATTTGGTATTTGTGATTACGGGATTGTGATCGGTATATACCGAAATACCGATCAATACCGAAATATAAGATGATGTGTATTTTATCCTCTCAACTAGACTCTCTCATTCACTACTACACAACCCTCAACCACCAAGAGTGTCATTTAATTATACATAGATCATTTCATCTGTGTTTCACAACTCAAAAGTCCACATCAACTCAATTTTGACTTTCCAATTTAAGTCACTCTCATCTCTCACATAATAACTTGTTATTTTCATAACACCAAAAAGCAAACACTAGTATTAGTCGACTCTCAGCTTCCAATTCGTCAAATTAAAGATTACCAATGACAAGAACTTGAGGTGTGACCTCTCCTTCATTCTCCTTATCCATATCATAGCTCTAGGAAAACTCAAGACTCTTTGCTTAGTCTCTTTGCTCTAAATTAAACAATCAAATCTAGTTTATATATTTAATTATTTATTTCAAATATAATTAATTTGTATTCGATAATATCGATGGGATACCGAAATACCGATTGGGATACCAGAATATTTAGGGATTGGGATTGGGATACCAAAATTATTTAGGGATTGGGATTGAGATTGACTTTCCGGTATAATTCGATATTCGAGATTGAGATACCGATACCGTACCGATTTCCACCCTAAGTAGAGGGTTAAAATCCCTGGCCAAAAGCCATGGAATTGATTGGTTGGCCGCAATACTCCTTATTGAATCCCATAATTCCCTACGCATGATTAGCATTGGGTTACCGTAGATCGCCGTGAAACTCCAACACTTGTCACCATACTGAACATTCACATGAAAAAAAAAAAAATTCAACTACACCCTCGTTAATTTCGAGAAAAAAAAATTTCATTGAAAATCCATCTTCTTCCAACCATTTGGAAATAGAATGAGATTTGGTTCCATTGTAAAAATAAGTTGTCACTTAGCCCTCATAATGGTATTTGAAGTCGCCCAGAAATGGAGGGTTTAGGAGAAATTATGTATATTAGATTAATATATTGAGGAGGGTTAGACGTGTATAATCTTTGGATTGACAATTGTAGAAGTAATTTAGTTAATAAATGAAAATAATTATTTCATTCTATTATAATTAGTAAAATACTTGTGAAATTTATTTGAAAATTCCATCTCAATTTTTTGAAATTGCTATAACTGGTTTCAATTTCGCAAAATTCAAAATTTAGAATTGAAAATAATTTTTAAAAAATACCAAATAGAAAAAGATTTTATTTTAAAATGATTTCCTCAAGGCTTAGGGTGCATTTGGATATGTATATTTCAAATGTAAGGTATTTGAAATACATGTAACAAATTCATTGGTTGGATACTCATTTGTGATACATTTGCATTTAAGATTTTATAATTTTTTATTTGAATTTTGAATTTTCTGGCCACTTACTTAAATTTTTGGTAAATTACATTTTGGGGTCCCAATGTATTTTTTCTTATAGTTTAGTACCTAAACTTCTAAAATTTTACAAAAAAGTTTAGAAATTTTGGCAGTAAAATAACATTTTGGTACCTTTATATGTTTTGCCCCACGCTATAGTACCTAAACTTTTAAAATTTTACAAATAAGTCCAATCTTTTGTTAGGAGGAATTTCAAATGACTAGTTGTTTGAATGTATTTGAAGTTGACAAGCAATACACTACACATGTGTTTGGAAATCACTCCATGAATTTGGCACAAATTCAAATACCAAATGTAATTAATATAAAAAAAAATGATTTGGCATTCAGAAATCCAAATCACAAATACTAAATCCAAATCCTTCTATCCAAACACACTCATATAAAATTCATTTATACCAAACCGTATATAAGTGAATGAATTAGATTAGATTGGTGGATTGCCTTTCCAATATTGTAACAGGGAATAAAATGGGACACAAAAATATTGGCACCGAAGGTCGGCAACGACATTGATCAACCGCCAACACCAAGCTATCATCGATAAGTTTATAGACGTTTCTACAACTCACCTTCACACATTCATTCGACCATAATAATAAATAAATAAATAAATAAATGCATATGTATTCTTCTTAGATTATTTTAATATATCATTATAGACATTGATAACCGAAAACTGCTTGAGAGTGATTAAGGACACTTGGCAATCGACAATAGATGCTGTGCACAACCAATCATCGACGACGATTAGATCTATGCATCTTCTTAAACCTTTAATTTTAATCATTCATATTAATTAAATGGATATAGACTAAATTTGCAACTAATACACAATTATTGTCGAATGTGTGACCAGAATTATCCTATGGGCATTCATTGTCATTGGTACTTTACAGCGTTCCACGTAAATCAATTATTCCGGACAATTTTGTATCCAATCCAATCCAATACACTCACCAATATTCAATTATTAATTCATTCCATTTAAATTCAAATTCAATTGTATTGGTGGATTTATAGATTGAATTCATAGATAGTTGAAAAATTACAGATAGTACTTTTATATGCATATTTTGCAATTTGATATCTAAATTTTTATTAAAAACATCATTGCGAATTCACTAAATTTTTATTTTCCAGTCCGCCAATCCATGAATTCACTAATACATGGATCTACCAATCCAATCTATCGATCCAGGAAATAATTCACATTATTTAAAATAATTAAGCCATTATTCAAAATTAATTATAGAATAAAACATTAGAAAAATAGGTTTCACGGCGTGCGGAACACAAACTAGTTATCACAAAACATAGAACTCCAAAAAGACACCATGCCTAGGTTATATCAACTATGCGTTGTCATAATGTTCTTTTGCTAAGCACGTTTAGTTTTTTCTACTCATAAGCAAAAAAATGACTGATAATGAAAGCAAAGGGAAGAGAAGACTTTCGAAGTTTGGACGTAATTATTACTCATTTATTAACATTAGAAGAGGGGAATACAAAGGAGTCACAATACTAAACGAAATATATAAACATTGATTGTCTTCTATGAGCAAAATAGAGACGTCAGGTCCAGGACACATACAATAAGCACAACAGGATGCATGTATATTGCGTCTCTTTTACAGAAATTAACACGCCTGCCCGATTTAATATTCGTAATTGAATTCCAAAAGCGAAAACAACCCTTTAAAAAAAAAAAATACTAAAATTTAAAACAGAAACGTGTTGTAGAATGTTCTGCATAATTAACATTATTTTATCAAGATATCATCCGCTTTGAATTTATTTTTGTATAGTTTTTTTTTTCTGCGCATCATTGTAATTTTTTAAAAGACCACTTATTTTATACTGTTCCATGATCACTATTTTTTTTTTTACGGTTCCACTACTAGTACGTTTAATTTCTGAGTTCTTATAAAAAATTATTCTTTTCACCTCAAAAAAATGTCTTGTCAATTAAAATTAAATTATTCTTCATAGGTCATAAATCTCTCTCATAACTATCATAACTATTATTCCTTTAATTACAACAATATGTATTACCAGCCTATTTATATTACATTTTTGTTGAAAAGCTTCGTACATTATTCATATCTACTGATTTCCCCCCTAAGAATTTAAGAATATTGTTAAATTGACGGGGGTGATATTTTAAAATTTATAATTATATATCTAATTATCAAAATGTAACAGAAATACGGTTAGCATATGGAGTGACTAAGGGAAGGAAAACGCCGAAACGGCAACGCATAGCTATAGCCCATGCAAAATGCCATATTTGATACATTACCCCATGTGCTCCCCGGTCCCGTCTCTCATTTCTCATCCCATTTGTCGCGTTTTGATTGGCTCTCTCTCTCTCTCTCCGCTTCGTTAAAAAAATAAAAAACAAAAAAATCGATCACCGCATCCACCGATAAATATCCGAACTGCAAACGCTCTTCCCTATCAGCAGCTTCCAAAATCCCCCAAAATTATCCATTCCAGAATTCCCGATTTCTCTCTTTCTCTCTACACAAACCAATTCCCACAATCCCACTTTCAATCTCCACTAATTTCTTCCAATTCATAACAATCATGACCTTCGAAGAGCTAATCCCGGGCCTGCCGGAGGAGATAGCCATGGAGTGTCTGATCCGATTGCACTTCACAGCCCACGGCGTCGCCTCCGGGGTCTGCCGCCGGTGGCGCCAGCTGGTCCGGAGCAGGGAGTTTTACTACCACAGGAAACAAACGGGTCATACCCGGAAAGCGGCCTGCCTAATTCAGGCCCTGCAGGCCCCGGAATCGGAACCGTCGGGCGACAAACCGGTCGGGCCGGCGAGGTACGGGGTTTCGATGTTCGAACCCGTCAGCGGGTCGTGGGAGCGGGTCGACCCGGTACCCGATTACGCCGACGGGCTGCCCCTGTTCTGCCAGGTGACGAGCTCGGAAGGCAAGCTGGTGGTGATGGGCGGGTGGGACCCGGCCGATTACCACCCGGTCAGCCACGTGTTCGTGTACGAGTTCACGACCCGGAGCTGGAGGCGCGGGCGGAGCATGCCGGGCGCCCGGTCGTTCTTCGCCGCGGGCGAGTTCGACGGGAAGGTGGTCGTCGCCGGCGGGCACGACGAGAACAAGAACGCGCTGAAAACCGCGTGGGTGTACGACGTGAAGGGGGACGAGTGGACGGAGCTGCCGGCGATGAGCCAGGAGAGGGACGAGTGCGAGGGGGCGGTGGTCGGGTCGGAGTTCTGGGTCGTGGGCGGGTACCGCACCGAGAGCCAGGGGGAATTCGAGGACAGCGCCGAGGCGATCGACCTCGGCGGCGCGTCGGAGTGGAGGCGCGTGGAGGGGGTGTGGAAGGCCGGGCAGTGCCCGAGGTCGTGCCTCGGGGTGTCGACGGCGGCGAAGGGCGCGGCGCTGTTCAACTGGGCGGAGATGGGCGGCGGAGCGGTGAAAGTGGGGGCCTGTGGGGTCCAGCTGGGGAGCGGAATGACGCTTGTGTCCGGGTCAGCGTATCAAGGAGGGCCGCAGGGGTTCTATGCGGTGAAAGGGCAGAATGGTAAATTGAACAAGCTGAGTGTGCCGCTCGAGTTTGCCGGGTTTGTGCAATCCGGATGCTCCGCCGAAGTTTGATGGGGAAAAAGTGGTTTTGTCCTGTTTGGATGGAGTGGAAGTGGGCCGTATTGTATTATATTGTTTTTGGGCCTCTCAGAGTCAGACTACTCTGCCTTTTCCCCCTTTCTTGGGCTTCTTTTTTATCACCGTTCCAAGTTTTTGGTAATGTTATCGTTCGGGAGCCCGGATCTTTTTCGAAAATATCAGACTTACTAAAAATAATTCTCATAGTACCATACTTCTACTACACTGCAAAATAATTCTGACAGTACTCTACTTCTACTATTTTTTTTTTTCCAAAATAAAAAGTTTGGGTGATTCATTGCACTGCTCAGCAATTTTGCAAAGCATATCACATTAAAATCCTCTGAAATAATTACTATGGTAATTACCAAACAAATTAAACCTAAATTTTATTAACCATAGTATAAAATATCATGATCGAACCGATCAAAATAATACAACAATCAAATTAACCAAACTAAAATTTAATATGTTTGATTAATTGGTTACTCGTGTTAGCAAATGTATCATTTATTCTCATTACCCGATAATTTTTGTTGTTGTTAAGAATGCATCAATCTGTATTTTCTATAATGCATAAAAATATAGTTAACTCTTAACATAATTTTTTTTTTCCTAATTAAAGCGGGGTTGAAAACTAAGCAAGGAAGGTTACATCAAACCAAACATTGAAATACCATGTAGGAGAATGTACTGGAAAAGTCAGCGGTAGAGTATTTTATACTAAAACCGTGGCTTAACCATGGTTCAATCATTTACCAGTTTAACCTCCGGTAGGAGATTTTCCTGGTCGAACCGCCAGTACGGTACGGTATTTCAATCTTTGCATCAAACATACAAGGCTACTGCCTCACATTTGCCTTAGACACCCAGAAGAAAAGGAAAACGAAAACAGAGCTAGGGAAAGAGAGGGTTCAGGAATCAATTCTTCCATGAAGGCACGACAAGAAGTTCAGGCTACTATCAAGAGCTCCAATCCATCACCCATCCGGGGAAGCTGACACCCATAATGTCATTTCTAATAATCTTATCTATCTATGAGGAAGGATCCTCTAGTTCATATATTCCAATGGGATAAACAAGATTGTACTTCGAGAGCCAATCCGCGACTCTATTCGGGGATAACTCCAGAACCATTGCCGAGTCGGATTCAACAATGAGGAACTGCGTTTCTTGCTTCCAAGCAAGCTGGAGCCTCGCATATTCCACATAATTCCATAAAGAAATAATACCAGACGAGTCAGTTATATAAGTTAACCGTTCATGGACGGGTAAAACCAGATCAAAAGCGGGACACATGCAAATATGGATCACAGAACGCAGAAATGATTGACAATAGTACATGCCGAATCAGGAAGCCTAGGCCAACCAGACAAGATTGATCTCAACCAGCAAGAAAATTTTCCAATTGGGCATTCTCTAGTTTCATTAACGAAAGCTTGAAGAACTTTGGACATCGACGGATAGACTACGGACCTGTAATGTCACATGTAATGTCATTAACCACCGAGACCACACACGAAACTTAACACACAGTTCGCAAGGGTCTGGATTACAACTACTAAATAAAGCACAGATCAATTGTATAGTCATCCACTACGATTATGCTACACATTCTCCAAACATTTAGGTTCAAATTTCAACTCCTTTGTTCCAACTGCCACTCCCAACTTACATATAGAGACACAACTACTAGTCGAAGCTCCGGCTCCGGCTCCTGCTGCCACTTGGGCTCCTGCTCCTGGCCGTGTAAGGCGACCTCGACCTCGAGTAGGACCTCTCCCTGTAGCTTCTCTCCCTTGGAGAAATGGACCTATACTTCCTGTCCCTAGGGGATGGTGACCTTCATTGGCCCCATTGAGAAACAACAAAGTAAATCAATGCTTTTCAAGTGTCTGTTTATAAGAGCACAAGGATATGAGAAATGGAGCATGAACACTTAACAAGGGCATACCTAGAGTATCGCCTTCTTCTAGGAGAAGGAGAATAGTACGAAGGGCTCCTGGAGTACCTACTGCGTCCATAACGTGATGAATGCGACCTCCTGAGCTCGCTTTCACGATCCCTGAACATACATACAACGTACGCCGTTTAGTGTTAGTCGGAACACAATCATCACGCCATATGACTACACATGGACACATTGAAGAATTGCAGTAGATAGTATGTGGTTGTTGTTCATACAAACTTTGATTACCTGCCACGGTCTCTGGCCCTCATTTCTGAGGGCTTCTTTCGGTTTTCCTCAGCAAAAACGACTGTTAGTTCCCTCCCAAGTAGAACTTCACCATCCATGTTATACTTAGCTTCAGCAGCATCAGCAGGCTCTACAAACTGGATAAATCCAAATCCACGAGGCTTCCTGTGGCGAACATTTAAGAACACAAGCAAATAAAAGGCTCAAAAACACAAATAAAAGTTATAAGCATGCCAGCCACAACATTGAGAAACTAAGATTGCTTCTGATGTTGAGGAGGACCACTTGACAACCGGAATCCGATTGATTATGCCATTAAAGCAAAATGATTATGCATTTGCTGACCTTGGTCGAGTCAACAATCTAATTGGGCCTTCAACACTTGAACTTCAACCCAACTTCCCTTCAAACTTCCTTTATCTTGATGTACACTATGACCACTGAGAACAGTAGTCTTAATACTTGAATGGTGTCTTCAAGTACTCTTATTACTTCATTCTTGTCTTTCTCTTACTACTTCATTTTGTTGCTTCAACACTTTCAATAAAAACAGCCAAATTCCCATAAACCGGCAATTAATAAGACAAACCCCCAGCATCATCATAGAATGGCGAGAAGGGTTCCCCATGACCAACAGGTCAATATAATCTAAACACAAAGCTTGGACATCACCCCGTCCCGGATGAACAGAAATAACACCAAGATTATACACTTACCCAGTGTAATAGTCACGAGGCAGATATATGTCCTTCAGAGGACCAAACTGGCTAAATGGTCCACGTAAATCTTCAGGGCTGCATAATGGATGGGAGAAAAAGAGAGTAACACATTAGCCAGATCGTTGATATACTCAATTAGCATACATGCATAAGCACATACATCACCACTTCATTTTAAATTCTACTCACATATTCATGCCATTCAAGAACAATCGTAAAGATTCAAAGCATAAAAAAGTGGGTTCACTAGCAAACCTGCAGTCGTGTCGAAGGTTGCGAACAAGGAGACTGGATGGCAGATCCCTGCTGTGACCTCTATAACGTCCCCTAGGGCTAGGACTTCTGTGCCTTCTACCATATCCCCTAGGAGGAGAGGGGCTGTAACTGTAGCTTCTTCCCCTCATTTTTTACTGGACGTCACAATCTACATCCAGAACGAGATGGAAATCAAATAACACACCATACATACAAAAATTACATTGAAAACAATCTAAATATTCCACCCTACATCCTCTCATATCCTAGGAAGAATCATTGTCAACTAAATTCTTAAAATTTCCAATTGATTAGCGCCAGAAGAATATAAAGCTCTGCAAAACGAACCCAATGGAACCGCGAGAAACTCGCATTAAATTAACGTAAAAGTTCTAACCCAAGGATTTGATTCACCACAATATCAAACTTCCGTCCGTTAATTCAATCCGGTGTTCAGAAAATTCCAAGACCCAACCTACCTAGCGGAATTCAAACCCTAGAACAACTTCCGCAGAGATGAATTGAACCGAGTAACCAAACAGACAATCCACGAATAAGAAATACACAGAAAACACAAAAGGAGACGATCATAAATTCGGAGATCGAGAGACTCACCTGGAATTGCGGACTCTATGAAGCTAGCTTCGCCTTCAAGCGCACCAAAACCAATTTCGACGGGTGATCGAGCAAAGAGAAACGAGAGAGACAGGGAAGAGAAGCCCCCTTCTTAATTTAAAGCCTCCTTCTAATTCCAGAAGCTTCAGATCGCTGCTATATCCGTCGTCGTATCAGTCGTTAAAAAACTATTGGCCCATTATATCAAGCCCAATTCATATCGGTAGAGTTTAGCACATAGCCCGGCCCATTTTGTAATTAGTTTAAACCCGCCCGGCCCGCCATAGCTAGGGCGCAGTCTGGTAAACAAAAACCCTTGAAAAACCCATTTTCTTCCTTTCAAGTTCCGTTTTGCAGAAACGAAGAAAAAAATCACCGGCTGGAGCCATAGTCGTTCTTGCCGTTGTACAGAATGGCAGCTCCGTCGTCGAAGAAGAAAGCTCTGAGCAGGAATCCCAAGGAAGCTCCAAAATTTAACAAGGCTTCGAAGAAGGAGTTTAAAGCTAAGAAGAAGGACTCCATCAATGGCGTCCCCAACTCCGAACCAGCCTTGTCTTTGCAGTTAGAAGATGATGTCCCAGACTTTCCTCGAGGTTCTGCCGCTGCTTATTGTTGGTTTCATTCACTGGGCTATAATATGTATTGGTTTTAGAGAGAAACTTGAGTGGAAAGCCCCAAATATGAGCATTTGACTGATAGAATAGAAGTATTGAAAGGCTCTGGATATGTTTTAGTCTGTGGTATTGGTTTGCTCATGTTTGGTTGCTGAGAAACTAATAGGTAATTATTTTGAAGTTTCTTGTTCATTGACGTTTTACTGTAGATTTAGCTAGGTAATGGGGTTTTGGCTGAGGATTAGTTTTACATTCTTAGAAAGCACTTTCGAGGGAGATTAAATTGTTTTCGTTAGATGCTTGTCGATTATGTTATGCTCGTGCTTAAGAGCTATGAGTTGCTATGGTTCTGATATCTATTGACCTCTAGGTGGGGGAAGCTCACTTAGCCAAAAAGAGCGCATTGAGATTCGCTCTGAAGTTGATGCAGAGTTTGAAGCCGGGGAGAAGATGTTTTTCGGAAAGAGTAAGAAGGGTAAGAAGTTGCGAAAGGATCAGTTAGAAGCAGATGATTTTGGTTCACTTTTTGGAGATGGGGTAACTGGGAAGCTACCCCGGTTTGCTAATAAGATCACGACAAAGGTTTGTACTTCTTCTGTTCTATACTTTATTGTTCAGGTACAGGAATTGAATTGTTTGGTTTGCTTTTTTACCATCTTTTTGTGTTACATTATGTTTTTTCATTTGGCAACTGTTTTTACTATACAATTGAATGAATGATGGTAGATGGCTGTGCCACTGAGCTGCTTCCTTTAATATTCTTCTTCCAACATGAATTCTCAGAATATTTCTCCTGGGATGAAGCTTTGGGGAGTAGTCGCTGAAGTAAATGAGAAGGACCTTGTGATTAGTCTGCCCGGGGGCCTGCGTGGATTAGTCCGTAATACCGATGCAGTTGATTCTATTTTGGACGACGAATTTGAGGTTGGATAAGCACTAGTACATGCGCCCACCGAACACACACACACAAAATTTTGTTGTCGTTGCTTTTTTTCATTCTTCTCAATTGATCTGTATGCTTGTCACTCTAGTTTTTCTTAAACCTAACACTGGTTTTTTATTTAATAGGAAAATGATGGTTGTCTTTCCAGTATCTTTCATGTGGGCCAGCTGGTTTCCTGCATTGTATTGCAGTTGGATGATGATAAAAAGGGAAAACGAAAGATCTGGCTTTCTCTGTGCCTTTCATTATTGCACAAGGGGTTATCACTAGATGCAGTTCAGGAAGGGATGGTATGTTAAACTTTGTGATTCTGCTTATAGTTGACATACACGGGACGTAGTTTGTTTCTTTGTTTCCAAAAATAACTTTGTCAACTGAAATTTTGTTCACCCTCAGTTTTTATGTTGGGTGGATTGATCAAATATGTTTGGTGGTTGGTGCCTGGTGTTGTCCCTGCTACTGTGAAAAAGGTGATCAGATAATTGTTCCATTCAGAGTAGCCGAGATTTGGTCACCTTTCCTCAGAAATATGGAAATTTGATTGCATATGTTGCCTAAGTAGGTTCTCTGATACATCTTGGGAAGCATACTATGCCACAATAGAATTGAAGTGACCTTAAACTTTACCTTGGAGTCCCATAAACATTTGAAAGATTGACTTGAAGTTTGTTGCATTCTTCTCATTTGAATTCACTAGAGCTATGGCTCTGGTTTGTATAAGTATGGCTTGTGGAATTTAATATGGGCCTCTTGACTGATTGTATTAATTGTAGGTACTTGCTGCGTATGTGAAAAGCGTAGAAGACCACGGCTACATTCTTCACTTTGGAGTGCCTTCTTTTACAGGATTCCTGCCTAAGAGTACGTAGTGGTCAACGTTGGTGTCTTCTCACTTTCATTTTCCATTTCCATGATGCTCATTGTTGAATATTGGGTCAACTGGTTGGTTTGCGTCTATTAACTTGTTCACGTCTCTTCATGTTGTAATTCCGTCTTTGTGACTACATGCGTGTTTGGTTTTGTGCTTACACAAATTTATCGTGTTCTGGCAATTCGATTGTCCTCTATAAGTCCACATAACTGTGAGTATCTAAGCCATCAGATTATTTTTTTGTTGATTGTTAACTTTTGCTTCTTGCAGAGAGCGATGATGCCAGGGTCGAACCTTGTCAGCTCTTGAAAGGGGTTGTTACTAGGATTGATAAAAATCGGAAAGTCATATATTTGAATTCAGACCAAGCTACGGTATCTAAATCTGTGGTATGGTTTTGTTTCATAAATGTTCCTCCTTGTCTGATCTGCAACATGTTGGTCCTCATTTTTGTGACAAAGGCTATGTTTTCACCAGATGAAGGATGTGAAGGGTATATCAATTGATCTTCTTGTACCAGGAATGATGGTTAGTGCTCGTGTACAGTCAACCCTCGAAAATGGTGTAATGCTATCCTTTCTTACATACTTCACTGGAACTGTAAGTTAGCTTTTTCCTAGCCACGTGTTTCAGAAAACTCAGTCTAGCATAAGTTCCTCAGGTGATAAGTCTTAGTATCCCAACTATGGTTTCACAACCCAAAATTTATGTTATGTAGGTTGATATGTTTCATTTACAAAGTTGTTTTCCAACTACAAATTGGAAAGATGATTACAGCAAGAATAAGAAGGTATTTCATCTAAATCTTTGTCAGCTTTCCTACTCATGACATGCCATTTCTTTTCTCTCTCTCTCTCTTTCAATCTTGGGCAGTAATTGTTGAATCCTAGCAAGAATAAGAAGGTATTTCATCTAAATCTTTGTCAGCTTTCCTACTCATGACATGCCATTTCTTTTCTCTCTCTCTCTCTCTCTCTCTCTCTCTCTCTCTCTCTCTCTCTCTCTCAATCTTGGGCAGTAATTGTTGAATCCTATCCAACTCAGATAACAAATGACTAGCATGCAATCAGTTTCTTTACTGTCTTCCTTTTAAAAAAAAAAAAAAAACTGGTACTATTAGTTGGAAGCTCACCACATTATTACTTTGGACCACTTGTGTTTCACGTACCATTTACTTTACACTTGTTCATGAAAATAATACACCATCTTATTGATGTGCGTGAGAGTATTGTCTAATTTTTGGTTGGCTACTTCCATCTATATGTGCTGCATTATCCAGTTTCTTGTGTTCTTCTCTTATACCTACCTTAATATATTTGACACAGGTTAATGCTCGTATATTATTCATTGATCCGACTACAAGAGCTGTCGGCTTGACACTCAATCGACATCTCATTCATGATACTAATCCTCCATTGGTAAGCCTGTGGGACATAAGTGGGGGTCAGTTTTACCAATGTATGTTTGTGTGTTCAAGCTGGATCAGTAATGTTTTCTTGGATCTCCTTTTGTTGGGTTTAGCCGCTCCGTGAATTACATTACATCGAACGGCATAACATAATAATGAATTTGATATCTTACTAGTAAATTCTCTAACTTGATCCATGAATGAAATGGAGCTCGAAATGAGCCATGGGCTTAAGCTCTATTGGAAATAAGACTAATGGTTGTACTTGTATGGTTTGCAGCTTGTCAAAGTTGGAGACATTTGTGACGAGGCAACCGTGGTCAGGGTTGACAAAAAGATCGGTCTTCTGCTTGAAATCCCCTCTAGCCCAGCATCGATGCCAGCTTTTGTTGGTGTATGTTCATTGTGTTGCATGATTATTCGTTGAAAATCGAGTTCAGTGAAATCATTGTGGTGAGTCAAAAATTTGTGTTGGTTGTAGCTACCTGATGTGGCTGAAGAAGAAGTGCCAAAGCTGGAGAAGAAGTTCAAGGAGCGCAGTGTCGTCCGTGTAAGAATAATAGGGTTTAGGCATTTGGAAGGGCTTGCTACAGGGACTCTGAAGGTGCTTTCTTTACTCATTATATAGAGAGACAAACTTAATTTGACTGTGGTGACTCTAGTTTGTCCAGTGCATGAAGATTTCACCATCAAGTGCATTCTACTTAGTTTAATTATAAAAATTTGCACAAGAGGCCAATATCATATTAGAAATGGTGCCTTAATGAACTTACATGTCCTTTTTTATGTGCACTGTATATAATGCGCTGATGAGGTTGTTTTATGTTTTGAGGTTTTTCTTCTCCATTTTGTGGTTGTAGTCTTTGCCAAGAGTTAAAAATGCGAACACCTAATTTTTTACCCCATGAAAGCAAACACCGTTTATGCCATACCACAGGCCAATTAGTCAAGTGTGAGCTGCAAGAGCTTATCCTTTTCCTGAGCTAAGAGTGGTTTAATTCTAATGAACAGCTTCATTAGCATTGCTCATAAGGCCTGTGAATTGGTTTTTACGTGTGGATGAACCGTCTTAAAGCATTTGAGTCATGTTTTTCTCTTATAATTTTATGGATAATGCAGGCTAGTGCTATTGAAGGCCCTGTTTTTACTCACTCCGAGGTGAAACCAGGAATGGTTGTGAGGGGTAAAATCATAGCAGTCGATAGCTTTGGGGCTATTGTGCAGTTTCCCGGTGGTTTGAAGGCGCTTTGCCCTCTTCAGCACATGTCCGAATTTGAAATTGCGAAACCAAGAAAAAAATTTCAGGTTCTTATGGGCATATGAGTTATGAATGGATATATGTTGTGGTTGTTGATTCATCTTTGTTCATGCTCATGCAGTCACAATTACTCTTCATGCTCATGATATTAAATATGACCTGCCTTCTAATGCAGGTCGGCGGTGAACTGACTTTTCGTGTGCTTGGCTGCAAGTCCAAAAGATTAACCGTGACACACAAGAAAACTCTTGTAGGTTCCTTTTCTATGTCTGCTTGTTTCATGATTTAATTTCTCAAAAACGTACTTTGCTATAGAAACCAGTCTCTGTTAAACTCTACAGTGGATGTTGGTTCCATGATCTTTTCCCTTTCCACGCCATCAGAAGCCAATCTTGTTAATGTCTCTTTGTTCTGTGATTCATGTTCAATATTGAGAAGGTTCACTCAAAAAACCATTTAGTCCTGCAATCTGAATCGGTTTATTCTTATGTGACTCGTTTGACACTTTGACCTCATCTATGGATGTCTAACGGACAATTCCAGGTTTTTGATGGTTGAATAGAGAAACTTTGAATGAAAATTACTGCTCAATTCTGGAATTGCGCTTATGTGAACTGGTGGGAACTTGGTTAGTTTTGCCATTATGGTTCACTTGTTAACAGATCTTTAGCATTGTGAGATAGATGTTTTTGCATTAAATTGAAGTTTTACTCCCATTTGAGTAACCGTTTCCTTATACTTGGTAATTCGTTTTGATTCAGTCATTAGCTTCAATGCCATTTGTTTATGTCCACGCCTTCAGTTGGTCTACCTGTTATCTACTTGTTGCTCTTTGTTTTAATCAGTTCTATTATTCCAGGAAAATTGAGTTCAATGGTAATATAAAAAAATTGTATCCATTCTTCTGCCACTTATATTTTGACTTCATCTGTTAATTATTTGTTTTTCTGTTGACAGGTTAGGTCGAAACTTCCAATCATTAGTTCATATGCAGAAGCAACTGATGGACTTGTTATTCATGGTTGGATAACAAAGATAGAAAAGCATGGATGCTTTGTACACTTTTACAATGGAGTTCAAGGATTTGCCCCAAGGCTAGTTTCGAAACTATATTCATTGGCTTATGAATATTTGTTGTGAAAGATGCAGCACTATGTGTGGATTTTTACAACATTTCCTTGCCTCATTGTGTTTTAATGAGAATTTTGGTTGATCACCACTTAGCTGGACTTTTAACATCAGTGTTGGCCTTAATTGTATATAGGAAGTAGAGATGTCAAATAGGCTGAAACTCATGCTATCAGGACATGCCTTGGTTTTGCGTGTCTTTCCGGTTCATATGAAATGAATGAAGAACTGGTGGTGTTCATGTTTTTATGATAGGCATAGGGTAGATAGCTGGTAGACTATTTGAGTAATATTAGGATATTGGCAGCATTCTTTCAAATAAAAAATTTGATGCGTGGTGCTGTGGTTAGTTGAATAAGTTGCCTCTGGATGATGCTCGCTCTATTGCTGAAAGTGTTTTCGGCGCTCTACTATGTTCGCTTATTCTTTGTGTCCCAATTTATCAAGAAATATTCCATATTTGAAAGGGGACCTCCTCTAACAAATGTCATCTTGTCCCTTTGAATCTCTCCTTTTGTGAATAAAATGGTGCAAGTAGAATGGCACAGGGATGTAGCTATCTATCATCTTCCTAGTCCGTCTCGTTTTTTCTATAGTTCATGTTTCATGTATGTTTATTATTTCACCCTCTTGCTTCTAATTTCCCTTTTATCAAATTTTTATTGGGATTTTTGTTGCTTTTATTACTCTTGCTTATTTGATCATTTAAGCATCTTTGAGGTTGTTTTCTCTGATCTTTACCTCATTCTGACGCAGATCTGAGCTTGGCCTAGAGCCTGGAAGTGAACCAAGTTCAATGTATCATGTTGGCCAGGTTGTCAAATGCAGAATTATCAGCTCTGTTCCTTCCTCTCGTCGAATTAACCTTAGCTTCATGATGAAGGCTACAAGGTGCGCTGCGCATTCATTTGCCTGTCTCCTCCAGTGCCTTAAATCAAACTCAAGTGCTATGTCTAATTGTTATTGTGCTAGTGCCGCTTCTCATTTTTCCTTTGTTTCATGTCTTGTCTTTGTTGCAACGTTAGAAGTTTTTTTTTTGTTAATCTTTGCTTCAGGTTAGATCTGAATCTGTATCATTGCTGAGTAGCTGATCAAGAGCTATTGATAGGAAAGTGTGATTGGGATTAATGACATCTTAATCTTTCTGATTTAAATCAATTGACAGGCTTTCTGAAGAAGATACTGTGAAGCTGGGCAATGTGGTTGCAGGAGTTGTTGAGAAGGTGACTCCATCTGCTGTAGTTGTGAATGTTATTGGGAAGCAGTATGTCAAGGGTATAATTGATACTGAGCATTTGGCTGATCATCATGGTATGCCAATTTTTTTTTCCATGAACACCTCGTGCCAGAGTTTATTGTTTTTTTTCTTTTTGCTTATGTTTGGTCTTTTATTATGCAGAACTGGCTGTCTTGATGAAGTCATTCTTGAAACCTGGACATGAATTTGAGAAACTCTTAGTCCTTGGTATGTAACTCCTATTCCTCTTGTATTTTCGGATGGTACAAGTCTTAATCCTTGTCTTGGATATGCAATATGCATGTCTAGGATTGACTGTACTTTGACATACACATTTGTAGTTATGGTGTAATTACTTTATCGAAATGAAGCTGGTGATTACTTAAATGTTTAACTATTAGCGGTTCATTACAACATAAACTTTGTTGTTTGTTCTCTAATTTCCGCATGTAGCCAATCTCATAAAAGTTTTCTAATTTAGTAATTATTCTTTTGTTATTTACTGTGGAATTTCTTCCTGTTATGCTCTAGATGTTGAAGGCAAAAATATAACTCTCTCCGCAAAATTCTCCCTCATCAATTCAGCAAAGCAGCTTCCTTCTGATATGAGTCAGATTCGTCCTCACTCAACTCTACATGTAAGCATTGGTAGTTTTCTACTGTTTGGTGCCAGAATTATTATCTACTTCTTCAAATGTTAGATACCGCAGGAAAGACATATTGCTCGAAAATGGTGCGGTTGAATGTTACGCTTGTCATATTGTATAGCATGTTTATCCCTTCTCCTTCCTCTCCTTTTGCGTCTCAGGGTTATATTTGCAACATAATTGAAAATGGTTGCTTTGTACGCTTTCTTGGCCACTTGACTGGTTTCTCCCCCAGAAGCAAGGTACCGTCTTCCTGTTTATTTTTTCCCCTCTCTTTAAAGAGAATCTTTATATTGTAATTACGATCTATTTTCCGCTTATCTGTTCACTTCATGGGTAAAGTTGGAAGGGAAAGTTCATGATATCAAGTTTCCATATCACTGAGATATCTGTGTATCTGTCATTTCAGGCCATTGATGATCCCAGTGTTCAGCTTTCAGAAGCTTTCTACATTGGGCAGTCCATCCGTAGTAATATTGTCGAGGTTTCTGAACCGAACCTGAACTGTTAAAGTAGCTATTTTCGGACTAGTAAGTGAGATCTTTGAATTTTATTCTCTCTGACCGTGTTCCCGTATTCCGATTCCCAGGTGAATACTGATACAAATAGAATAAAGTTGTCCTTGAAGCAGTCAATTTGTGCATCAACTGATGCATCCTTTCTTCTGGGATATTTTCTTTCAGAGGATAAGGTAATATGCAGTTTTACATCTCTCTCTGCGTGAGGAGGAGAATTTGACGAAGAAATGTTTTCTTTGTGTTTACTATTCTAGGATGTATCACTCTTTTTAATCTCTTTTTTCTTGCTTTCAGATATCGAAGTTTGAGTCCACCGATGTTAAACGGGCCGACTTGCAATGGGTGGAAGAATTTAAAGTTGGTAGTATTGTTGAAGGAATAATACACGAGTGCAAAGAGTTTGGAGTAGTTGTGAGATTTGACAAACACAGCAATGTTTTTGGTTTTATTACCAATTATCAATGTAAGCTTTTACCACTTATCACCATGTACTTATTCATATATTCAGGTGCTGATTAAGCATGAATTTCATTTACTACAGTAGGTGGGGCAACTTTGGCGACAGGATCGATAATACAAGCTGCTGTTCTAGATGTTGCCAAGAGTGAACGCCTGGTTGACTTAACCTTAAAACCTGAGTTCTTAAAGACATATAGAGAGCAGAGTTCCAGTAGAAAAAGTGAAAAGAAGGTTTGACCTGTTGCTTTACCCTATCTTCATTTATTTTATTCGTGTTAGAATCAGCAATCTTAGATTTTGCATGTTGATTTATTGCCAATTATGTTAGAATCGGATTTCATGTTAGAATAGCTCCTTGATTTATTGCTAATTGTATTTAGCTTTTTGCATGATTTTGCATGCTTTTGTACTCCAGAAACGAAAAAGTGAAGTATACAAAGACTTGGAGGTGAATCAGACAGTTAACGCTGTTGTTGAGATCGTGAAGGAGAATTACTTGGTAAGTGTTGCACTTTTACTTATCCTGCTAATGGATATTGTGAAGTTGCAGAGATTTGTTTCTACTTAAGAATGTGTACTGGATTGACTATATTACTGCTATAAATCTGGTGAATCCATTTTCATCTTGACCCATATTTTCTACTTGAACCAGGTCCTTTCAGTGCCAGACTACAATTACGCTGTAGGTTACGCTTCATTATTGGACTACAATTCTCAGCGACTACCTCGCAAACAAATGCTTAATGGACAGAGGTGAAAATACACTTTGTTGATCAATTCATGATCCATCAGATGTCACTTCAACCTGTGACCTCATGACATGTTTAGCTGATATTCTTGGCCAGTGACTTAATGAGCTTGTCAGATTCTAGGTTCTGACTTGAAATATGATATTGTTTCAGTATTGCAGCCACCGTTGTGGCCCTTCAAAGCCCTTCAACAACTGGCAGGTTGCTTTTTATTCTCAATTCTATCAACCAGATCACTGAAACATCAAATTCGAAAAAAGCCAAAAAGAAGTCGAGCTATAGTGTTGGATCACTTGTTCAAGCAGAGGTGAAGTAACTGCATCATTCTTGTTCTTCGTCTGCTAGACAGGAACATTCGGAACTGGAGTCTTGTGTTTCTTCGTTAGAGTGATCAATCTTGATCCCACTGATAAGTTTTCTCCCTTTGGTACTTTTCTTTAGGTTACTGAAAAGAGGCCCCTTGAAATGAAAGTGAAATTTGGTGTTGGTCTTCGTGGGAGAATCCATATTACAGAGGTGAATTTACTAGTAATCTGCTTTAAACTATGTCGATTAGAGCTTTGTCGTTGCTATCATTTAGAATTTATGATCACTTTTTGTTGTTGGATCATGTTATCCCAGGTTGCTAATGCTGGCCTCTCAGAAGATCTGTTTGGCGACTTCCGAATTGGGCAAACAGTGACTGCTAGGATTGTTGCAAAAGCTGGTCAATCAGAGAATAAGAAGGGCGTGCAGTGGGAACTTTCTACAAAACCTGAAGTGCTGGCAGGTAGAATAATTATGAATATCTTGTGGCTTTTGTTTCAACTTTTGGTGACTTATTTTTTTAGTTGAAGTCAACTTATTCTTGTTTATAAGTTATATTTCATTTTTTTTGTGGAAAGCATTGCTACTAGTTCTTCTAAGAGGCATTTTACTTTTTCCACTACTTACTCTTGTGATTAATCTGATTGCAGATTTAACCGAGCTAAACAACAATCTCATGCTCGAGAATCACGAGTTTTCTTCTGGAGAATGTATTAGTGGCTATGTATACAAAGTAGACAGTGAATGGGCATGGTTAGCTGTATCTCGAAGTGTACAAGCACAGCTTTTCATTTTGGATAGTTCTAGTGAACCTAGTGAACTCAAGGCATTTCAGCAACGTTTTGCTGTGGGCAAGCTGGTCAAGGGGTATGTTTTGACATATAACAGAGAGAAGTCCTTGCTCCGTGTTGGAAACAGTCCTTCGCGTGCACGCAAACAAACTGATGGTTCTCAAGATAACATTACTGCTCATATTCATCAAGGAAATGTGGTAGGGGGCAGAATCACGAGAGTTTTTCCAGGTGTCGGTGGATTGTTTGTGCAAATTGGCCCTCATTTACATGGTAAAGTTCATTTCACTGAACTTAGAGACTCGTGGGTGCCTGACCCTTTGGCTGGATATCACGAAGGGCAATTTGTCAGATGCAAGGTTCTGGAGATTAGCCAATCAGACAAGGGCACTGCTCATATAGATCTCTCACTACGGTCATCTCTTGTTGGCATGCACAGTCACAGTTCATCGGATCCTTCTGAAAATATGTAAGAACGGGGACTAGATAGTTTACCTTCTCTCAATGAGAGATCTCAGGATTCTTTTCTCTTCCCTTGCATCCAAGAGTCTGTAGATAGTTGTCTTTCTACCTTTTTCCTTTTTTCCGTTGTTTGACATTTAAAACTGATATATCTTATGGCCTACAGGGATTCTCCATGCAGGCATGTGGAAAAGATTGGGGATCTTCACCCAAATGATGTTGTTCAGGTAATCTTAATCTTCATCTCAACTTTTCACATGGTGCAGGAATGTGTGTAAAAGTTGCATAAAGTTTCCAGTAGTGTATAAGAAATTAAGAATACCTAAACTTTTCTCTTTTCGTCAATAATTCAATGGCCCTTCATTCATGTTGATTCCATGTCCAGGATTCAGTTGCTGCCACCTAACATTCAGTACTATTTTTTAAACAAATCTCTCCATGCAGATTTGGTTTTCTTTTTAAACAATTTCTTCAAAACATTTTTTTTATGTAAATGGTTGCTTGATGATGCCTTCTATTCTCGGCCATACTTTTGGTGGAGGATTGCTTAGTCTCTGGTTGGTCATATGGTGGCTTCTGATTGCAGGGTTATGTTAAGAGTGTTACTACAAAGGGATGTTTCATTTTGCTTTCAAGGAAGCTTGATGCAAAAATACTTATGTCGAATCTTTCTGATGGATACATTGAGAAACCTGAAGCGGAATTCCCAGTGGGTAAACTTGTTGTTGGAAGGTATGTGTTTCCTATCTCCCCTTCCTGTAGTTATGTTTCATAAAAAATTATAACAGAGCAGTACCTAATAAAGCTCTGAATGCAGAATATTGTCTGTGGAGCCTTTATCAAATCGAATTGAAGTTACTTTGAGGACATCAAACTCTAGAAGTGAGGCAAAATCTCAGAAGAATGATTTGAGCCACCTAAGCGTTGGAGATAAAGTTTCTGGCTTGATTAGGCGGGTGGAATCATATGGATTGTTTATAACACTGAACAACACAAACATAGTAAGCAGTTCCTTGTATATTTTCATGTTGTTGATGGAAATCCACAGGCTTTATTTCCCTTTTCCTTTTGGAAGGCCTCAAATTTCTGCTACCTGCTTGAGATTCTGTGATTGCATGAACATCAGTGTTACCCTCAGTGCAGCAGTTTTGAGTACTGTTCGAGTTCAAGCTGCTAAAAGTTTGTTCTATCCTTGCATAGGTTGGACTGTGTCATGCATCACAGCTTCCAGGTGATCATGTTAGCAACATTCAAAGTAAATATAAAGCTGGAGAGAAGGTTACAGTAAAGATATTGAAGGTAATAAATTTCTTGTAAATTTGATAATAGTTCAAAATACTGTTGCATATATATAACTAAAACCAGACAGCTCTGGTCTTACTGTTTTGTATCTCGCCTGATTTCTTAAACAATTGGTCAATATGTTTGTGATTGCTTTTCTTTTTTAGCCTGAATACTATTATATTTTAGTTATTTATGCCCTTCACTTATTTAAGTTCTGACATTGTTCTCTTAAGACTAAGTCTGTCCTGAATGCTCGAATCTTTCCAGGTGGATGAGGAAAGGTCTCGAATCTCGCTTGGCATGAAAAACTTGGAAACTCAAGGTGACCTTGACAGAAATGGAGATGGATCTGTTGCAGGTGGAGGGGGAGACAGTGATTCAACTGATGATAGTGACTCCAATTTGATAATTGTTCCTGGGAGTAGTTTAGCTGAGAAACAAGATTCGGACTCTGAAGATGGAGGTGAAGAACAAACAATTTTTGCAGAAACATTATCAAGGGCTTCCATTCCTCCATTGGAAGTGAACCTTGATGACATGGAGGAAGATAATGCAGACGATCAGATTTGTCATCAGCAGGAGCACAATGATGAACAAGGCCCTATAGACAAAAAGAAAATGAAAAAAGAAAAAAGTAAAACTAGGGAAGAGAGGTCAGTTGTTGCTTGTGTTCTCTGATTTCATCAAAATGGCCTAATTACTGATCTTGGAAACCTGTGTCTCGGTGAGTAAAAAACTAGACCATGTCTTTTCATTTCTTCAGGGAGAAAGAGATTAGAGCTGCTGAAGAAAGACTGCTGGAGAAGGATATACCAAGAACTGCGGATGAGTTTGAGAAACTCCTTCGAAGCTCTCCTAATAGTAGTTTCATTTGGATAAAGTACATGGCCTTCTTGCTTAACACTGTTGATGTAGAGAAAGCTCGTGCAGTTGCGGAAAGGTACAATCTTGTTCAAAACTGGTTATTTCCATTCATACGGGAAAGACAGAATAATACTCCAGTAATTCTAGACGCCAGTTTATAAAAGAATAAGCATATTATATATCTCAGATAAGCAGGCAGTTTATTTTCCTCAAGCACTGCTTCTATTGTTCCTGAAGTAAATTTCTGACTGCAGCCCATCTCTCTTCTTTATTGCAGGGCTCTGAGAACAATAAGTTTCCGAGAAGAGACTGAGAAGCTCAATATCTGGGTAGCCTACTTCAATTTGGAAAACCAGTATGGAATTCCCCCAGAGGTAGTATGTGACGCAGTTTTTCTTTTTTTGTTGCTCTGCTGTTTGTAAGATCAATCGTCGGGAAACTTAAAAGTTCAAAATAACAACCACAGGAGGCTGTGAAGAAATTGTTCCACCGTGCCCTGCAAGTTTGTGATTCCAAGAAGGTCCACCTGGCACTATTGGGAATGTATGAAAGGACTGAACAGAATGAGCTGGCTGACGAGCTTCTTGACAAAATGCTCAAGAAGTTTAAGCAATCATGCAAGGTTCATATCCAGGAAATCCTTTTCATTGTTTGCATCGATTCATTTCCTAAATTCCTTTGACAATACTCGAACAACACCTTTTTTGTGTAATCTGTAGGTTTGGTTAATTAGAATGCGGAGGGTCATGAACCAAGAAGAAGAAAAGGTTCAGTCAGTAGTACAAAGAGCTATATTGAACCTTCCCCGGCATAAGCACATAAAGTTTATCCGGCAAGCTGCTCTCCTTGAGTTCAAAAATGGGCTTCCTGATAGAGGCCGTAATATGTTTGAAGGAGTTTTGAGGGAGTACCCGAAGAGAACTGACTTGTGGAGCATTTATATAGACCAAGTAAGATTCTTCTTGATGTCTTTCTAATCAAAATAATATTTTTGTGGGTCTCCTTTTGGTACTATGTAACATTTTCCTTTCCATTTGCAGGAAATCAAACTTGGAGATTCAGATGTTATCCGCTCATTGTTCGAGAGAGCAATTACTTTAAGCCTCGCGCCTAAAAAGATGACAGTAAGTCATCATCTCTACCAATTGGCATGACAAATCACTCTTTTGTGGCTTTACCGTTGATCCTTATCTCACCACATTACCTCAATCTGCAGTTCTTGTTCAAGAAATATCTCGAGTATGAGAAGTCTATGGGCGACGAAGAGAAAATTGAGGCTGTGAAGCAGAAAGCACTGGACTATGCGCGATCTGAACTGGTATAGTATAACCACTTCGGTGGGATTTACAAACTCACTGATTCCATCTGCATCAGCAGTACAGGTGTGTTTGAAGTCGAAAATTCTGCTCTTTGTGAAGATGCAGTATCCCAGACGTTTTATTATGATCTGTGCTAAGGCGATTTGAGTATGGAGAATTGTCCAGTGGGATTTTTGCTAGGTTTTTGCCCACATTTCACTGATCTTGTATCGTGTAGAATTTGTATCCTTTACGTACCGGGATCGAGGCCACTGTAAACTAAATTTATTACTTTTCGCCTTCTTATTGATATGTATACATTTTCTGTCCAAGGATTTGGCTGGATGATGAATGGCAGAAGGTCGAGTTCGAAAATCTACCCGTGGTATGCTTTGAGTGTGGAAAAATTGGTCACTCGTCCGAACACTGCCCTCTCCTGCAACCAGCAACGTCACCGGCGGCATTGCCCCTCCTCGGCGGGGCGTCGCCGGAAGCCCAACCGGAGCCACCCGAGGAAAATCCGGGCTACGGGCCGTGGATGTTAGTTAGCCGGAAAAGCCGGCGGATGCCGAGGGATCAAGTTAAGAAAGGAAAGCAAGAGATGGAGGCTGGAATTACGGGATCTGGGAAAGATGGAAAGAATGGTAAAGGGGGAAACATGAATAAGGAAGGAAAGCTCTCCCTTCCCCAGGTTGCTTATAGCAACGGCTCACAATCCCTCCACATCAGTTCACAAGAAAGGAAAGTTGGTAATCCACCATTAATATATTGCACACTTTTGTGTATTTTTTAGGGGATTCAAATTCTCTCCTTTCTCCTTCATTTTCGGTGAGGGTAATTTGGTATTTGTGCCACAGATATTTACCCAGCCGCCCACCCTTACGAAAGATATTCAGCCAGCGCATTCTCCCGTTTCCATTTACCCCATTTTGCATCGGGGATGGCGATCCTTCCCGCAGCAATCCCGAACGCAATCCTTAATCAATTTTAGCCAGAGAAGTGATTTCCATATTCCCTGAGTTCTTATCAGATACATGTACCCTCTGATTTATTTTTCCTTCCCCTTTTTCGAACCCCATCGTCCATCCCCAGGTTCCGTTCTCCCTCCCGCAGCAATGAGCCAATGACGAACACTGATGGAGGAACCCTTTTAGGCTAACGAGGATAACGCTGTTATCCAGGTATTCTTTGCCCGTTACTGTATCTGCATTCTTAACAAAGCAAAATCAAAATCTCTTTTTTCTCACTTGACTAATACGCTTTTCCGATGGCTTTGTTTGTCAACGATTTTACAGGTTTTTTTTTTTTTTGGGATGGGTTCTTCGAGTTCATGTTATCCCGTCTGTTTTTTTTTTCTTCTGGTGAGGGCTTAGAGTTCCCCATTGTCATGAACAGGTATGATTTCTGATTCAAATTGGGCTGGTTCTTTCCGATTAAGGGTTGTACGGGCTGCTACCAGTTCACAGTAATTTATTTTTAGGTAACCAAAGGGACTCTTAATTCCCTTTGTTATGCTATTCATTACTTGGACTATTAATTCCATAGGTACAGGCGTACAGCCTTCTGAATATGACTTTGTTATGCTAGAGCTAGAATATTGGCCCAAGGAGTTCTGATTACCCAGTTTTCACCATCTCTCTTTTTTATTTTATTAAGAATACATGGCCATTCAATCTAGCTATTTTGTACTGTGATATTATTAATGAGATTTTATAACCAACACAAGAATGGATATACACACCAAGATTCTTAGTTCTTAACCTATGCTTTTGCAACATCATTTGACTCCAGAGATTGGTATTTAAGGTAGGACTACACACCTGGCATGCCCATTTCTGTATGCTATCTCCCAAATTTAGGTTCAATGCATGTGCCCTTTTCATAAAGAACTTTTCTTTGTCTTAATGTATTGGATGACTGTATGAACTTGCTTGAGCCTTAACCACTTGACCCTTGGCTAAGGATATGGTAATAACTTTCTCAACCACATTTAAAATTGTATGTTATAAGTAGAAATTGACTATCTTAATGGACGAAACTAGATACACATTTCGGGAATCTGCCCTTGCTTAGTCTTTTATTGGAGGAATTGTAACAGATAGTCTAATTTGTGCTTTGCTGTAGGTTATTTTACTTTCGACTCTTAGTGTAGCTTATCAACCCTCTCTCTGGGCCTAAGATTATACCAAGTATGTATGAGTAGGTGTTCAAGATGGGCCATAGTTGGTTTTAAAGCACGGAATCAATATTCATGATTTCTGTCACTGAACCCTGTTCTAGATCTGTATCCTAT
This sequence comes from Linum tenue, assembly GCA_946122785.1. Taxonomy (NCBI): domain Eukaryota; kingdom Viridiplantae; phylum Streptophyta; class Magnoliopsida; order Malpighiales; family Linaceae; genus Linum; species Linum tenue. Next base: position 60,352,905 of record CAMGYJ010000004.1, read on the forward strand.
GTCTACGAATCTTTGGGTTAAGTCTTGGACTGAGATACCAGCCATTGAAAGCTCTAAGTCAGCCTTTTAGGGAATTTTATTTATCCTGGTTGTTTTATAAACCTTGCCGTTGACCTCTTCCATGTATTTCCCAAGCAGGTCATGAGTAATACTCAACCCTTTCTGTAGAAATTAGTGTGCCGTGCACTTCAAAATTGTTAGCTGGGTGCATAATAAAGTAGTAAATTTCTTTACAGCAACCTGTAAATATGAGTTCCTACGCAACTGTTACATACACAGTAGGCAATCTTAAAGTTCAGTTTAAGGATTATAGACTGTTTCGAAGGAAGTTCAGTCACATGAATCCTATCTTTATGATTTTGTGCTAGAGGTAGGGAGGGCATTACATATTTTCCAGTTCACTGCCTTCACAACCAACTTATTTTTCCTTATAACAGAACAAAATCGTCTATGTTACATGCAAAGTTGTCAAAGTGTTGAATGCTTGGTTTGATGACGGTTGCACCAAATGCCCCTGCAAAGTACAACTTGAAGCAGATAAGTTTACTGTGACAAATGTCAAACTACAAATAGACAAAGCGTGAAAAGGTTTCTCACCTTCCAAATCATTCAGTTCATTTTACCTTCATCTAATCCAATGATGTCTTCCTTTATCCCTAAACTGAACAAACATCAACCTGACTTGACTATCATTCAAATCTGTGTAGGTTTCGAGTTCAACTTTCTGTTCGTGATCCATCAGGTGAGACTGTGTTTGTACTCTTGGATCGTGAAGGCAAAAACTTCTGTTGAATTTCATTTCAAGCACTATATGCTGATAAGGAAAATGATCCAAGTGACATGCCTGCTGCACTGCTAAAAATGGAAGACATGGATATTAACTTTCACATAAAGGCGAAGGAGTTCAATATCAAGAAATCTGCACATCAGTTCACCTGACAATTGAGGATGAGAGCAGTGATGTTTAGGCCATTTTTCCTTCTTCACAACTAAGAAGCATCAATTCAGCTGTCATAAGTGCTGCAGATCTTGCTGATGAGAACTACATGACCATTCTGAATATGCTTGCTGGCAAAACTTATCAATTAATGGTCAAAACTGGTCCATGGAACAACGCCATCAATTATTGTGATTTGGTTATGCCGAAATTATTCTTCGCATTGGGTTAGTGCGAGTGGTTTCATATGGGCGCCATAGTCATAGTCTATGCTTTTATTTTATCTTTTATGGAACACACGTACTGCTTCTGTGTATTGGACTTGGTTAAGAGCATATATGGTATTTAATTATTTGTGGGATAGATCTTTTAAATGCATGCGGATGATCACATTTTAGTATCAGATTTGTCTTTTTCAAAAGGCCACGGCCGCTGTTAATGAAGCCACTATTTGGACGCCTGTCTTCTTTGTATTGGGTATATATACGTTCTTTCTTTTTCTTAACCCTATTGGCCTAGATTCTTAAGGATACCCCACAACCATAGTATCTGTTGTTCATGATTTATTCTTACAATTTGAACTTTGTTCATGATTTATTCTTACCATTTGAACAAGATGGTTGGAGCAGAAAACACAATTAAATACAACTTACATGGATAATGAGAAGGGAAACTGAATTCCAATTTACATATGATTTTCCGTGATGATTAAAACTTGAGAATCTAGGAAATCCCTAAGGACTTCGCAGTTCCAAGCTTATTATCACCCATTGTAAACTCCACCCCATTCATGACGTCGATGTCCATGCATGCTCTAAACCAGTGGCGGATCCAGAATATGATAGAGCAATGTGCCACATTTGAAAGAGGCGGGGAGGACTAAATCATAACCCGACAAGCACTTAAACGAACAAACTAAAATAAAAAATTTACAAAAACTATATAACTCTGAATTCAGGGGCTGGTTCGGGAGCGGCACCCCAAAATCCGCCGCTGCTCTGAAATTATTACGTCTCTCTTCCAGCCAACGGGCTGGACTTAAAGCTAGTGGGAAAAAGGGTGGAAACGATATGCGAAAAGGAAAAGAAAAGATGGGCTCCTCCCAACCCTTAGCTGGAAAAGGCCTTCTCGGGCCGGGCCCTAGTACCGTGATCAGAAATGGACAAGAATTGCAACTGGCCGGTGATGACCAAGAAGCCCAAACCTCGACTAGCGCACAGAGCAAAAAAGGAAAAAAGAACAAAAACGTTGAGATGATGGGCCACGACGGCTTATCGGCCCAGGAAGGAATTTCCCAAGCCCCTGCACCAACCCCTCTCATTCACTCCATCACAGGCCCAAACGGGACAGAGATGCAAATCATCTCAGTCCAGCCAACCGGTGCTTCGTCCGCCGGGATACCCAGGGATGCGACACCTTCAACAATTTCCAGAACGAAGAGAGCAAAGAATTCCAAACCGCGTGGCCGGAAGGGCTCTCCTGCTAAACTCAATCCGACTAGGACTCTCCAAATTTGGTCCCCGGTAAAGGAGAGGAAATCGAAAAGTAAAACTCGATTGGCGTCGCTAACTCTCCAAGAGATCAACGCTTGGACTGAGGCTCGAGGGCATCCCCCTTCGGATACGATTGACCAAACCGCTGCGGGAGACCTAGGCCAACATTCACAAACGGAAATGCTGGAGGGGGAGATGCCCACCTCCACACACTGATTCCCTTTTGGATCCCTTTTCCCCCTGTCTTTCTCCCGTTTTTTTGCTTCCTTTATGTCTAGTAATCATAGCATTAAAATCTTTTCGTGGAATGTCGGTGGTGCAGGTAACATCGCCTTCGTTCGAGCTCTTCGCCTGGCTATCCAGCAGCAGCGGCCGGATTTTGTGATTCTGCTTGAACCGCAAATTAGCGGAGAGTCAGCTAACTCTGTCTGCGATAAGTTGGGTTTCCCCAACTCGATAAGAGTTGAAGCCGAAGGTAGAAAAGGTGGAATCTGGGTGTTTTGGGATGCTGGAATGTTCACAACGCAACTCGTTTCGGCTTGTAATCAGCATATCTCCCTGCGGATATCTCAGAATAATGCGCCTCCCTGGATGCTGACTGCCATCTATGCCTCGCCCTGGTACAGCCAGCAACGGAGTCTTTGGGATTGTCTCATTAGCTTGAGTAAACAAACTGATATCCCCTGGCTTCTTACCGGAGATTTCAATGCGATTCGATCTCCGGAGGAAAAAGCAGGCCCCCCCACGGACTCCACCGCTCGCCGTTGTCAAACCTTCAACGAGAGAATCAACCTGGCGGAGCTGGTAGACCTTGGCTTCTCCGGGCCCCGGTTCACTTGGACGCGAGGAGATCAGCTCCAAACCTACAGAGCTAGTCGTCTTGATAGGAGCCTTTGCAACCTGCTGTGGAACACGAGCTTCCCCAACACTTCTGTCACCCATCTGCCTCGCCTCCAATCCGACCACAACCCGATTCTGACTTCCATTACCGTTCAGGGACGCCCCCCCCTCTCTCCCTCGACCTTTCAAATTTGAAGCTGCGTGGTTCACCCACGACAGTTTCGCAGATTTATTTCTGATTCTTGGGAACCTGATACTCTTTTCCATGCTGCTTTGTCTCAACTTGCAGGTAAACTCCAAGACTGGAATGCGAACACCTTCGGCAACGTTCATCGAAGGAAGAGACGATTGCTTGCTCGCCTCAAAGGAGTTGAGTCTAGGCTGGCGGTTCTGTTTTCCCCCGGCCTTGCCAAACTCCACTCCAAGCTGGAAGCTGAGCTCGACAATGTCCTGGCTCAAGAGGAGCTGATTTGGTTTCAGAGAGCGAGGGAGAATTGGGTGAAGTACGGGGAAAGGAATACCGCTTATTTTCACCAGCTGGCAAATATTAGGAGACGCAGGAACAAGATTGACACGCTGCAGGACGAGAGTGGGAACTGGGTGACCAATCCAAACGCTCTTGCTGCTATGGTTGTCAATTTTTTTGCGAGCCTTTATACGCAGGATGACTCTCACTATGAGGATAGACTTCCGAAGAATTCTTTCCCGCGACTCACCCAACCGGAGCTTCTAGTCCTACTTCGGCCCTTTACTATAACTGATATTCACAGGGCTATTTTTGATATGAAACCTTTTCAGGCTCCCGGTCCAGATGGTTTTCATGCGGCTTTCTTTCAGCAAATGTGGATAGTAGTAGGGAAAAGCCTGTCGGAGATGGCGGTTGATTTCTTTTCCACCGGGAATTTGCCAGAGAAGGTTTCTGATTCTACTCTGGTGCTTATCCCGAAGGTGGAGAGTCCTGAGCGAGTGACACAGTTGAGGCCCATCTCTCTTAATAATGTGAGCCTTAAGGCTATCACTAAAGCTATGACGAGTAGACTGAAGCCCCTCATGAGGAAGCTCGTGTCCCCCAGACAGAGTAGCTTCATTCCAGGCAGGCAGACCACTGACAACATCATCGTGGTCCAAGAAGTCCTTCATTCTCTCAGGCGGAAGAAAGGAAAGAAGGGTGGCCTCATTGTGAAGATAGACCTGGAGAAAGCGTATGATAGACTTCGCTGGGACTTCTTACGGGATACTCTGAAGGAAGTTGGCCTCCCTAGCACCTGGATCAGTTGTATAATGCGCTGCGTGGAGCAGAACCGGATGAGAATCCTCTGGAACGGAGAGCTATCTCAACCCATCACCCCGACCAGGGGAGTCCGTCAGGGAGATCCTCTATCCCATTACCTCTTTGTGCTTTGCATGGAACGTCTTTCTCATTTGATTGATGTTGCTGTAGATGGTGGAGAATGGAAACCTCTTAGACTGTCTCCGAATGGTCCGCCACTCACTCATCTTTTCTTTGCAGATGATTTGTTGCTCTTCGCAGAAGCTGAGACTCGACATATTGGGGTAATCAAGCGTTGCCTGGAAGATTTCTGCTTCAGCTCCGGCCAACGTGTCAACTTCAATAAGTCCATGCTCTTCGTCTCACCCAACATTGCTCGCCAGAAGGCAGAAAGATTGAGCCGTCGAGCAGGCATTCCTTTGACGGCTGACCTTGGGAAGTATCTTGGGATTCAGACGATCCATGGGCGCATCACTAAAGAGAGATATCAGACACTTCTCTTTCGAATTCAAAAGAAGCTAGCTCCCTGGAAAGCTAGACGCCTATCCCTTGCGGCTAGGCTTACTATTGCTAAATCGGTTTCAGCTTCTTTACCTGTCTATCACATGAATACTGAACTAATTCCGAGTGGAGTTTGCAATAGCATTGATAAAATTAACAGGGACTTCATTTGGGGAGATGAGGAGAATAGGAGCAAGATGCACCTGGTGGCCTGGGAGAAGATGACGCTACCCAAGACCATGGGTGGAGTTGGCATCAGACCCACCAGACAGGCTAACCTGGCCATGTTGGCTAAGAGCGGGTGGAGATTACTCAAAGAGAAAGATACCTTATGGACCCAGATCATGTATTCCAAGTACGGTCGTCAGCGAAAACATCTAGACATTCTTCAACCTTCTCAGGGAAGTTCCTTTACCTGGGCAAGCTTTTCGAAAGCTGCCAGCCTTCTGAAGAAAGGATGTGCTTGGAATATCAAGAATGGTAAGCACACTAAATTTTGGCTTGACCCTTGGATTTTGCAGGTTCCTCTCAAGGAGGTGGCTACAGCTCAGTTGCCAGCTGCAAGTGAGGAGGCGGTTGTGGCAGACTATGTCCAGGACGACGGGAGCTGGCGGGTTGACTTGTTCGAAACGCTCCTTCCTCCAGCAGTCTTCCAAAAGATCCTTAGCGTGGCGGTGGACAAACTCTCCACAGATGATGACACCCTGTTCTGGTCGGCATCCTCGGATGGCAACTTCTCTGCCAAATCAGCCTACAATCTCGTCAGCAATCACCCGCAAGACGTGGACGAGCCTCTTTGGAAGGCGATTTGGAAGCTGCCGGTTGCTGAAAGGGTGAGAAGTTTTACTTGGTTGGCTGTGTTGGGGAGGATTGCAACTAATGCGCTGAGACACACTAGGAAGGTGGCCGAGGACCCCTCATGCTACAGATGCTCTGGGCAGCCGGAGACGGTCCTCCATACTCTGCGAGATTGCCCACCGGCAATGTTCTTTTGGTCCCGACAAGTGCCGCCCGCCCGCCAACACTCGTTCTTCAGCTCAAATCTAAAGGAGTGGTTTCGGGATAACATCATGAGTAATGACAGCTTGGCTTCCGGGATGCAATGGTCGGCCTTCTTCTGCACTTCAAGTTGGCTCATCTGGAAAAATCGTTCCACAGCTTGTTTTAGAGGTATGGGGGCAGCTCTCTCTCCACACTCTCTTGAACATGCTATCATGGCAAAGACTAAGCTCTGGCATGACGCCTGGAGTGCCCCATCTCGTCTCCCCAGCAATAGGAATCCCCCTGCTGATCGAGTTATGGCACACGTCGGGTGGACCCCCCCTCCCGAAGGCTGGTTGTCTCTGCATGTGGATGGGGCTTCGACGGGAAACCCTGGCCCGGCCGGAGCTGGTGGTGTGCTCAGAGATCCTAGTGGCAATTGGATGGCGGGCTTCGTTGCGAATCTCGGGACAGCGACGGCTGTCCTGTCCGAGCTTTGGGCCATTCACTACGGGCTTGATATTGCGCGGAAGGCTGGCTGCAGATTCCTTCAGGTAGCCTCGGACTCTCAGTTGGCGATACAGTTGATTAGTGCTCGGCAGGACCCTATCCACCCTTATGCGACTTTATTAACAGCTATAAGAAGAAAGATTGGCGGCGACTGGGTGGTGCGCATAACTCATACATACCGGGAAGGGAATAGAGCCGCGGACTGGCTCTCGAAGCACAGTCTCGTCTATCCCTACGGTATGCATGAGCTTGCTACTCCACCCAATGGGCTGGCTCCGATCCTCCGAGATGATATGTTAGGTGCGACCTTCGAGCGTCGGGTTGTTGTTCATCCCACCACTTCCTTGTAATCCCCTGTAACCTGCTCTTTTTCTCGGCTCCGGCCTCCGCTCAATGCAAAAAAAAAAAAATGTATACATTTTCTGTCAAGCTCATGCTAAAACTTCTCACCGAAGGGTCCAAACCATTGTTCTGTCATATTAATAATGAATCAAGGATTCATAAAAAAAAATAATAAATCAAGGTTACACAATCTTGATCGAAAGAATTTGTTGTAATTGTAAGGATTAATTTCTTTTAATGTTGGCAGTTAACAATCAGCTAATTATACAAAGAAGAGCTGGATGGTATTATAACAATAATAATTATGATTTTGTTCCCACCATTCGAATTCAGAGATTGACTTTGAGACGATTTGTTGATGGAAAGAGATTCAGTGGTGCGTGAGCCAAGATTCTGATTCCACTGAAGATAGAATAGAATATAGAGTGGAAAAGTTGTTTTTCGTCTTCATCCCCCAAATTGTCAACTTGTATGGTGTTTTCACGTGACGTCAACACGGCACAGTTTGTTTTTCTTTGTTTCCTTCCTATTGGGAAGAACTCATAATAAAAAGTTCAATTCTCCCAGTGCCATGGATTCTTTTATTATGGATTTGATTGTACAAGGAAGCACTCTTTCCTATCTAAGTTGGTGTGAGGCTGAGAGCAGCGTGTAATAGGAGGTGGTTCGTGTTTAGTCATTTTATTTAATCACTTGATTCATATACTTTTAGTTTTAAAATAGTAAAATATTAAATTAAAAAATGATTCAAAAAATTAGACAGTTTGTTTATAATCCGCTCAGATCGAGGATGCTATAATTTTAAGTAAAAATCCAACCCAACACTAAAAGAATTATATAACTAATTAAAATTCAAGCAAATAAATCAAATCTGAAAACATCAAAATGCCCAGAAGTTGTTGTTTGGATATTGATGAAGTGTAATTTGCTTCAACATATATCTAATATTTTTCATAAACATCTATTGAAATAAGCTAAAGATGTTATTCATTATAAGCTAATGCATCCATAATTTATTATTCTTCTAAAATTGTATGCCTACATTAAATTGATAAATATGGCAAAGTACCCTTGCAAATATGCTTGTATACAACATAAATACATTTTTTTATACGAACACTCAGGACAATAGTTGCAACATGGGTAGGGACGGGTATCTACTGCTTGCATAACAGGAAACCCGCAGTCAATCTAAGAAAGGCGCGTTCCACAAAAGAAAACCTTTACCCAACTTTAAACCTTAATTTTCGCGATAAATACGGGTGGTTTGGGTCGGGGTGGACGGGTGGGTCACGTTACGGTTATTTTAGTTCACCCCTAGCTTGCATGAGCTCCGCTATTATGCACATCAACAGCGGTGCTCGGTTACAAAAAAAAAAATCATTTATGATACAAACTGAATTTGTACATTTAGCGTTATTGTACAATGTTTTTCTTACATATATTTTTCATACAAATTTATTTATGATATAAACTAAACATATATCTTAATATTAAGCTACAAATTCAATATGTAACTATACATTTTCTTACAAATTCTTTATAAATACAAATTTAATTTGAATTTTCATTATGATACAAATTCGATCTTATACACAAAAACATAAACATCTACGCTTACCAGCATTGTAAAATTCCTCCCTTAGCTATTCTTTCTTATATTTAGACGGAGCATCCTATGTTCATGAACCTTGTGAATTTCACGTGCTCAGATTTGAGTTGAAGGAGCTGCTGGTTATGGGCCTATTAAGCATCTTTTAATATTTTGATTTTTATGGACCTATTAAACCATAATTAATAATTTCTTAAAAGTATTGTGTTGTGGTAAGGTCGTCACTATTTGGATTTTGGAGTATTTATTTTGCATGATCTGCTTAAACATAGCTTAAAATTTGTGACTTCTTAACATTTTCACTCTGTTTGACATAAGCACACACTCATGACCTTTTCTATGTCTTACCCATGGCTACATATAAACTAACCTCCAATATATAATGTCTTATCAGTTATCACTTGTACTTGTTAATTTCCTACGGAATTTATGATTCATGTTCGATCAAAGCTATAACTTGGAACACAAGGCATTGACCAACACAAATATATCAAAATACTATGTGGCCACTGTCAATAACTCGAGTTGTTGTGAGAGGTTCAATAATTAAATTTATACCACATACTAACATGCACTCTCAAACGAAAATCATTCAAAGTTTGCATAGACATCATACACCAAGTGCTTACCGGTGAGAATTACAGAAATTCGAACAGAAGACCTCACGATCACACAACCGACACCGACTCACAACAAAGAAGGACTACATTTCTTAATCCCACTAATCAAATGCAACTTCTTCAAAGCCTTGAGGAGCAAACGGTGAGCCGTGAGCTGTGGGAAATGCCCTTGAGCCTTGAGGAACTGAACCTTTGCAGCTCCACCAAGGTTCTTCTGCATGTAATGTCCCACAAACTCTGGCACAAATAAGTCTTCTCTAGATTGGATCACAGAGCAAGGCACTGTAACTTCAGGTAAAACCCTTCTCAGGTCCCCAAGAAACACAGCCTTAGCAACATCTACAGCTACCTTAGGGTTCATCCTCCCCAAGCTCTGCTCAAACTCTGCTACGGCTGCCTTGTCACTCACGGTAACTGCTGCTGGCGCGAAGTTGCGAACCCAGTTCGAGTAGTTCTTCTCCATGGTGTGGAAGAGGGTGTTGAGCTGTGGCATCTCAGACCCTCCATAGTAACCACTGTCATTGAGATACCTGCAAACCAAAAGCCAAAAGAAAGATACACAATCAGTTGCCTTGTACTGCAAGATTTCTCAACTCCTCCCTTATTTTTTCCTATTTACCTTGGGGAGCCACTGAGCAAGATGAGGTGTTGGAAAAGGTCTGGCCTTTCTGTTGCTGCAATGGCACCAATCATGGCTGACATGGAGTGACCAAGGTAGACAGTGTTCTTGAGCTGAAGCTCGTCGAGAAGGTTGACAAGGTCTTGTGAGTAGCCATGGAGGGTTGAGTACTTGTCTGGTTTGTAGAAATCTGGGGTGACATTTGGTGAGAAGGCCAAGTCAAAAGTCAGGACCTTGAAGCAGCAGACAAGGTAAGGAAGGAGGAGGTGCCAAACATTCTGGTCCAATCCATAGCCATAGGAAAGGACCAAGGTTTGAGTTCCATTTCCATGGATGTTGGCATTTAGAGTTGCAGCAAGGCCTCCATTGGGGACATAGTTTATGGAATCCATTGATGTTTCTGATGAAGGGGAGAGAGACAGAAGGAATGCTGGTGGGGGGAGAAGAGATAGAGTAATAAAAGCTCTGTTTGTGGTTTCTATGGTTTGGTTTGGGATAGGATATATATAGCTCTCTTGGCTTTCATAAAGAAGAGGGGGATGTCATAAAGAAACAATTTCCAGAAGAGTTCAACAAAAAGGTTTTTTTGAAGTCAAAACCTAGTGATTAAGACATCAGAAGGATTGGGAGATTTTTGTGATTGAAAATTGGGGTTTCCAAGGATTTTCATTGGTTTGTCTTATGTAGTGTAAGGGGTTTTGGCCTGCAAATTGCAGTGAACTCAGGCACCAAGGACTGTTTCTTTGAAAACTCAGCTGTGATATTAACCTAATAACTAACAAAAGTATTTGATTTCTGGCATTATCTTCTTGGACCCTTGAGCTTGGAACCATATGACTTTGACTTTGGGAGGAGCCAATCCATGCTTCACAATTTCAAGGAGTGATCTGTTAATCAAATGATTAACCACTAAGTCTTTGGTTGTATTTGGAAGATTTGTTTACAAACCTAAGACTTGGCTTGAAATACTAATAATATGCATAATACACAAGGGGATGTTGCTGTTACTATGGCATGCCATATTGGGCAGGGAAAGAATGGTTGCTAAAAAGAATTAAGAAGTGCCAACTAATGTGGACAATGACCTCTTTCTCTTCCCTGGAAGTTAATAGTTTGAATTGGAGAGATTAGAGTCGTAACGGATACCCTTTACTAGTGCACCAAATCATCAGAATTTCGAAGTTAAACGAGTTTGGACTTGAGTAGTACTAAAATAAATGACCTATTGAGAAAAGCTAGTATTAGTATGAGGGGGAAAAATTGTAGCCATAGCCTAAAATACTTAGAAGGTAGAGAAACTCTTGTGGGCTTTTGGGATGATGAAATTGTCTATCTATCTTTCTATATAAGTCCTTTCGAGAATTTGAGTATTAATCTATAGATTTCAAACGATTCTAATTTTTGTGGATTGTTTAAAAAAGATTTTAAATTGTTTGTTGTTCGGTCATTGCGATTGTTAAATTTCAATTAGATATCAAAATACTATATTCTCAATCCCTAATTTGAGAAGAAATACGGGAACTCAATCAGTAGCTCTGAATCGGGTTACGAAGGATGAGATTCGGGCCAGACTCGAGTCTTGTTATATGTTTGAATTTCAAAAGTACTATTTCAAAATTGAGTCATTGTTATTTGGATTTATGAAAGAACAATATTATAATCTCTAATTCACCACCCTATCTTTTTTCTCTCTCACTTTTTTTGCCATTCTTCCCCAGGTTCCTTCTCAATTCTGGCATTATGCTTCCAATCCCTAATTTATGTTCTCAAGTCCTAATTTCCTTGCCCTAATCAAATGATTTCCATCTATGATGTGGGGTAAAACATGTGTTGATTAGTTCATCAAGTTACTTTCACTATTATGATGCCCTAAAGACCATTTAGCATTTACAACTAACACGGGAATGGTTCCTTCACTAGAGTTGAGTTATGAACGATCAACTATGAAAATGGGTTGAACTTGAACAACAAACTCTGATTGCTTGGGGGTTGGTTGGAGGGGAATAACTGCAAGTTCAACAATTTTTGGTGGGAGCAATGAATTCGTTTTGGTATCCATTGGCTTTTTGAGATAGTGATTATGCTGTCAAATTGGGCAAGAAAGGGGATTCTGCCTTTTCTGAATTAATAGCCACTGCCTTTATGAAATAATGACAAGGGTACACACTTGGTTCATATGGAGACCAGGCTTTTGACATTTATTTCCAAGCAACTAACCCTTTGCCTGCCGGCTTCCCTTCTTTATCACCTTGTTTCTTTGGTTGTTCAATACTCATCCCAAGCAAAAGTTGCCACTTGCCCTAGCACAAAATATCTGCCAAACCCCTAATCCAGAGGCACCAATAGTTACCGCGGAGTGTAAGAGTTTCCATCACAAGTCACATCAAACTACCAGTTATGGAGCCACTCAAATCATCAACCAACTTCTAGACGATAGTACTTCAATCCAAGATGATATCTCAAACACGGTTTTTGGAGATTCGAAGCAGAATGAAAGAGGGTTATCCTCCGCTCGTTGCATTTCAAGAGGATTGGTTGGTTTTCGCTGGCAATGATGTTGAGACTCGATCAATCATGTTCTCCGAAGTCTCAAACTATACGAACTTCTCTCAATCACTGATGAGACAGGTGGTGCCAACATATCACCATCCGGTATTTTCGCTACTCTGGCCAGTAAAATTCAGAAGAGATGGTGAGAAGGGCATAGCGAGCCATTTGCTGAAGAAGAATATGCTATAATTACACATGAAACTGGGTTTATAAACATAATTTTACTGGGTTCTCACGGCTGCAGAGCTCGTGGTGATCATTCCCAAGAGGAGTACAGGCTCGATGTGGATACTAATTACTATTAGTTGAGTTTGCACAAGGATGCTTCATTCAAAGATCCTGTTTAATATAATCCTTCTGTTTTCCGTTTTCACATGTGAAAATATTGATCGAAAACATGTTTAGTTATGTTTTTATGATGGATTCCGTCATGATAATCAATTCATCATGGACTTGAACGAAAATTCATCGTTTGCTTTAGGGAATTAGGAAGATGAAATCTGCACGGACTTGAAAGTTCAATCTCTTGAGGTGGGATTTGGGTGATTGATTAAAAATTTAAAATCCATAATGGTAGTTTACCCTTCTACTCTTGCTTATTTTTTTAATTACAAATTTGTCTTCCTATTATTTCAAAGGGTTTGTAACTATAAATGTTTATAATGTCCTATTTTATTTAAATATGAGAATTTATCATTTCATTTGTAAAGTCGTATTTTATTTTTTATTTCAATATGAATGTATATGTGATTTGTTGGATTCAACTCTAAACAACTGATGCTCAACTTGTGCATTATTATTTGATTAACTGTCGGATTCCAAAATCGGGGAGTTAGCAAGATAATGATGAGTTATAGCAATAAGCCGAGAAACTGGTTGCAATTTATACATAATATTGTATACATCATTAGATGAATCATTGAATTGTTAAGTGGTGCCAAATCGTGATACATTTCTATATTTGGAGTTGAATTATTGGTCCACATAATAATGGTAAAGATTAAAATTTCTTTCTATGTATTGAATTTTTTTTAATGAAATATTTGGATTATAATATAGAAATGTAATTACTAATCAGATAAGGGTAATAAGATAATTTGTATTCTATATCCACAAATCTAATCAAATAAAACCCATAATGCCACCAAATCCATCATATATCCATGGTTTTTCAAAACCCAAATTTTACTAAAACCCTCATTTTTCAAATTTATGAAGCAAACGAACGGTAAATAAATTTATTGTTATATCTAAAAGTTGTTTCTTTTGATGTCATATTAGTTATAATAATTGCATTCTAAAGACTCTATGACCAAATTTTACTAGGCTTACTTCAGACATATTTCTCACCCTTCATTTTTCAATGGCTCATATCCGAAAAATCTTATTGTTAATATTATTTCTCATAACTCATCATGTCACATTATGTCTCAGCCATTATTTTTCTACTTTCATCTAAACCTTAACATTGATATTAATGCTAAACAGAACCTAATATATTAACTAGGCACGGAAAAGGGTTAACTTTCATGACTTCTCAAAATTATCAGTGCTATGGTTGTACATCTAGTGTTGCAACAATACTGCTACCACGAGAGGAATGAAACGGTACTAAACGGTCCAAAGCGACCGGAATCCATATCGAGTTTTGGTGTCTGTCACAGTTAAAGCTGGGCTGGGGCCATTGATTTTTTATATATCAGAAACTAACCCATCTTTGATCTTTCTATTGACCGTTCGAACATGAAAAGATGATTCACAGAACCTAACAGAAAATCCCCTTACTACTATCTACCAGTATCAGTTTTTAAGCTACAAAATACAACGATACTAGTAGAATAACCCGACATTGCTGGCTACTGCTGCTACTTCAGGTCTTGGTCGTTGGAGAGGCTTCTTCCTTTTCTCGTCTTGTCCGTATGTTTGCATGGCGTCTTGAAAATCACTGCAGCAGCAGGAAATTCTCAGCTGATACAACAGTTAACTCGCACATAAGCACTTCGAAGGGCAAGAAGTCGGCTTCTGTGGGCCTACTGTCCCTCTAATGTTCCGACTGCCTCCTTGAGAAGTTTCTGTGCCTCTTCTCTCCTCCTGCGCGGGTGAAGTCAAGCAATTAAGGCCAAGTTCAAGCTCATACAGAATATGGCCTTTGCAATGTGATGACAACAAGATAGCCTTAGAGAAAAACAGGTTGTTTGTACTATACTATGTGGCAGCTACATGGATCATCAGGCTTTGAACCAAAAGCTTCGAGGTCAATAGGATCATAATGAAGTGGCAAGTGAGGAATCCAAGTTCAAGTTAAATTGGTGACCTTAATGCGGGACCTAAGCATCATCAGCAATCACTTGCAAACATCACGAACGGCTCTCAATAGAAGCAGTAGGGATTGTGGATGCGGAAGTTCCAAGTATAAAACACTTGCAAAAGGTAAGTAGAATGCAATATAAACTTGTTGCATCTACCATGGCAGTTGGAATAAATCCAGGCAAGTTTTCACAGTCCAATCGAGGAACAAATTTCAGGATAATCAAGATATTGTCAGCAAAACTAACACTCCTAACAGGTTGACTCTAGAGTGCAGACAAACTGAACAGCTAAAGTAACAGTTGAAAAGTTGAGTTGAGTTACTTTAAGACCCTTCAGAGACAGTAGCACTTTACATACATACCTCTTAATATCCTCCACTGCCTGTTTACGCCGTTGAATCTGAAGCTCTAGAATGTGAATTAAGGTGGCTCTTGCCTAGGGAAAACAAGAAAAAGAAGAAGAGCAAACATATCCATATTTTCAGGTTGTAGACCAGAAGACAAACAAAATGGGTCAAAAACAAACGCTGGGAAAATCAAATGCACCCTAACCTGATGAGGCCGCAACGAATTGAGAAGGTGATGCAAATTCTTAAATATCAGGGATATGTCTTCCACTCTCCTTGCATACTGTGAAGGTCTCTCAACAAGAACATCAGCAAGCTCTAAAATGTGCAGCTGCAATTCTCTATTTAGTGATCTCAATTCCTTCTTGAAATCTAAACAGATGTAGACAATAATCAGAAGAACCATCAACAGAACAACGAAAAAAAGTTCCCGACTTGAGGTAAACTACAAATGCACAGCAATTGCTCAGATAAGAAGCAAAAAAAAAAAAAAGAACAAGGACGGTGCATATAACATACCAACATTTGGTCCCTTAGGGTACAGCTGCCGCACCCCCTGATCTTCCAAGCTTGGAATCACATCATCAGTCTGCAACAAAGGCATCAAGAAGTGAGAATAAAAAGAAAGACTGCATAAACAAAACCTTCTATTGATCATTTCCACAAGAAATTTTTTGAACCACTTAAGCCTATATCGAAAGAGAGAGATCTTACAGTGTAATTGCCCCCATAACATAAATATGTCCCCTCAACTGGAGGGGGTGGCTCCGGTGCGGACTTAGGATCCTGCAAGTAATCTTTGTACAGTCTGTAATACGGCGGAGGTGGCGGATAGGTAGCTGCTGCCATAGCAAGCTCCTACTAGAAGTCCTTCCTTGACAATCAATCAGGAGGGTGAAACTCTCCGGTAAGGAAAATTGGTCGCCAATTGCCCACTAAGATAGCCTGCATATTAGCAAAAATTGTCATACAATCAAAACATTTGGTTTAAAACCCTAATTCGAATCAATCGCAACTCAGAGAGCATTTAACTGCAGTTAGATACATAGAATCATATCCTCTGGAAGTACAGTTCATCTAGCAGATTGACATTCAACTGGCAACCATAACACAGCAACAACCCACCGCTCCAACTAAAACAATAACACTATCATACGGCCAAGAAACCGGAAGCCAACAAAAGAAGGAAAAGTGTAGCGTTCAACGACAGATTATGGAGAAAGACTAAAAGGAATCGAAGGACTGACCAAAACCCGGATGCGATGGCAGAAGAGAAGCTGGACCGCTGGTGAGAATTCGACTAGAGCTGGCCGGCTGCGCTAGTCGCAGTCGGCAGGAGAGTCCGGTCGACAGGGGACTTCTTGGGTTTTCGTCGGAAACGGGGCGGTGGTTCTGGAGCTCGAGGAAGGAAGGAATGGAAGGCGGCTAGGGCTTCTATAGGGAGGCGAAGGAGTGGATGGTGGTTTCTGGCGCTGGGTATTGGAGATCGAGGAAGAAGGAAAAGGACGCGGTCGTTTCTGGAGCGGTAAAGAAGGAATTGGGGGCTGGGGTCTCTGGAGTTCGGGGAGAAAGAAGGAATGGCTGGACGGCGGCGAGACGGGTTGGCTCAAGAGGGAGGGGAGGGGAGGGGAGGGGATGGATGATGGTTTCTGGCTCGGAGAGGAAGAAGAAGAAGAGATCTTGCTTGCGGCTGCTCTGAGAGAAGAGAAAGAATGTCGAGGCGGAGCAGAGGGAGAGAGTGCAAGAAAGGTTGTCATTTTTCATATTTCGTCACTAGGATTACTAAATTGTGTTATGTTTAATCATTAGAAAAAATTAATATCAATTTTAGTCACTCAAATTACTAAAACTGGTTACATTTAGTTACTTTCCCGTTAGCCTCCGTCCAACTCCAGTCACTCGAATTGCTTTTTTTTTATGAATGTCACTCGAATTACTGAAACATGTCACATTTAGTCATTCTTCGTTAGAGCTGTCAAAATGTAACCCGACCGGCAACCCGATTTGACTAAAAGTCAATGACACGTAACCCGCCCGACCCGCAACCCGACCAACCAGCAACCCGATGAACCCGCAAACCCGACCAACCCGCAACCCGACTAACCTGAACCCGTAACCCGACCACCCGCAGCCTGACTATAATAGAAGGAATTCGATGAAGATAAACCAAAAGTTAACATTTGAAATCCTAGTTCACTAAAGTCTGATCATTACATCATCAATTATTAACTTAGTATAATAATATACATCATCAACCTATTAACGCATATAATATCATCAAATATTGATTTAGATACATCATCAACCTAATAGTGCACATAAAATCATTTGGGGTTCAGGGTATAGACTATTTAGAGTTTATATTAGGCAAAATACAGGTGTATATCCACAAATATCAGGTTTGTGACAAATATATCCACAACTATCGAAATACATGAAATATCCATTTTTGTCCACTCCGTTAACTCCGTCAGTTAACTCGATGACTGGACATACGGTGGATGCTTAGTTGGCGTGTTTCTGACCCCACTAAATGACGTGGATTAAAAGAGGAAAAAAAAATTAGGCAAAATACAGTTGTATATCCACAACTATCAGGTTTGTGACAAATATATCAACAACTATCGATATACACGAAATATCCAAAAATCGGAAGGTTGTGTGACAAATCTATCCATTTTCGTCTGAAACTATAACGACGTGTCAGACGGCGTTAAATTGACTAACGGAATGCTGAATCGATGCCATCTCACCTGCCACATAAGACAAAAAGCAACCAAACTTTACACCGTTATCTGTTAGACCTCGCTGCTGCAGTCTTCTCTGTTGGCGATTTGGTTAGATTCAAGCTTTTTTTTTGTTTGAGATTCAAGCTTGGTATCACCATGGCGCCGACTGCATGGAAGCTGTCAGAGTAAAAGGGAGGCAATGGTTGAGGATTGTGGTTGGAATCGAAATCTGGGCTTGGGGTAGGGTTATTTGGGGGTGGAGGCGTCGATCGGAGGAGGATAAGTGGTTATCGGGCATGTTTCTGGGTTGGATATACAGCTGTATTTTGCCTTTATATTATATGTTATCGAGTAAAGTTACAATAACCCGAAAAGGAAAAGAATCCTAAACACAAAAGGTAATTCCAGCTCGCCAGCCCTAATCCTGGTCTTCCTCCTTCACATCCCCGATCGGGGATTAATGCCCACCCGAACATGGGTTAGGATTAAGAATAAAACATAATTGAAGTGAATCTTACACCTTTGAGAAGACTCTATCAATATAGGGTAGAAGATCAACCAAAATCAAGGAAAATACTCGACTGATACAAAGCACAATTCACAAGCTGAAAGCTCAATGAACTAAGAATAAAGTCAATAATCTTCAATGTATGCTCTAAAACTCGAGTATAAACCTTTAAATTGACCAAATAAACAAAAAAAAAACTAATAAAAAACCTGAAAAGGAAAAGAATTCTAAACACAATTGGTAATTACAACTTGTCAGCCCGATCCCCGATCGAGGATTAATGCCCACCTGGGGTCTCTTGCTCCTATTCCCTAGTTGACGCCTTGTGATCCCCGGTAGGGGAATTGGACCCTTCCTAGCCGGGGAATCACATCACTCCCTCCCTGTTGAAGAAGCTTTGTCCTCAAACCTTGTGTGTTCATGCAAGAAAGTTCATCATCATAATTTCCCAACTGAATTGTTCTCAACACAGTCAACATGTGTCTTCGAGCCATAAGATGGGTTCCACTTCCGTCCTCCAAATCCAAGCCACTTGCATTTCATTTCTCCCTTGCCCAATTCAGCTCCATTGTCGTTGATATTCTCGAACTTCAGATGGCGACAATGGTTTGAGCAGAAACTTATGTCTCCTTGTTTGAACTAGTAGATATTATGTCTTCTGTCGTGAATAACTCCACGATCATATTGCCATGGACATCCCAATAAGAGATGAGTAGCCTGCATTGGGGCAAGGTAACACCAGACTTCATCTGCATACTCACAAATCTGAAACCGAACCTTGGCCTTCTTGTTAACCTGGATGGATCCATAGTCATTCAACTAGTGAAGATTGTAAGGTTGTGGATGCTTAAGATACTCAATCCCAACTTCTTGACTGCATCAAGACTCACGACATTGGTGCAGCTACCACCATCGATTACCACAGACAAAACAGATAAAATTGGAATTTTAAGTAAAATCGAAAATGGGGGTAAAATTGAAATCGTAAAATGGTAGGATTTTAAGGTCCATATAAAAACGAAGACGAAATGATATTAATAAGAAAAATCACCAATAACATAAAAACACATAACAATTATAATGATAATCTCTCAAGGATGATGTTCCAATTTATCAAGGTTAATATTAAAAAGTGGTGTTCCAATAATATGATAAATTGAAGGGGATATTTCAAGTGTATTTGAGAGATTATGGCTAGCAAATCAACATAAGACAATTTGAGGTTTCCGTCAATAAAAATGTGGATAATAATCATTAGACTGCTCTATATAAAAGGCTGGGAATTTTGAAGTTGACAAGCATGGAAGATAACTTGGGTTGCGCGCTATTAATGGGGTTAAAATAAGGTGACTAAGTGGAGTACCTTTAGTCACTTGGCTAAGTCAATCTCAGCCTTCCATGCTCATTAAAATCCTAAGGCTAAAATTAATTCATTTTAAGGAAGGACAACAAAGTAATTATACATTTTAATTTTGTAATTAAAATATAAAAAAGTCCTTCCCTCACCTGTTTGTCGCATGTGGAGATGGATCCATAGGGATGACGGCGGCCAGGGACGACGACGGCGAGGGACGACGACAGTGAGGGACGACGGCAGTTAGGGACGACGGTCGACGACGTTCTGTGTTCGATGAGAGAGAGAGAGATAGGCGGAGGTAGAGGAGAAGAGAGAGAGGCGATGGCGACCGTAGAGGAGAGAGAGCGGCGGCGATAGAGGAGAAGAGAGAGAGACGGTGGTGGCGACGAGGAACAACGACGGCAAGAGAAGACGAGAGCGACGACGACCGTGGAGGAGAGAGAGGCAGCGACGGTTGAGGAGGAGAGAGACGACGACATCGTCAGATTTATTGGCGGCGACGATTTCGTAATTTTTGTCGGCCTAGTTTGTAATTGATTATGTTTATATCTTTTATCATTCTAGTTTGTAATGTTTATATGGCCATTTTGTATATATTGTAATTTGTAATGTTTGTTTGTCCAGTTTGTATACTTTGTGTTATGATTTGTACACTTTCTATTCATTGATTTGTAATACACGTTTACTGATTTGTATCATAAGTAGTGACATTTTGTACTGTTAGTATGTTTTGTAATGTTTGTCGAGTTGTTTTGTAATGTTTGTAAGCTTTGTTATTTTGTAATGTTTGTCGAGTTCTTTTGTAATGTTTGTAAGCTTTGTTATTTTTGTCCAACATATTTGTCATTTTTATTAACCATGTTTGTAATGTTTTTTATGTACAAATTAATAATACAAAACATACAAACTATACAAATCATACTGATATTATGTACAAAAGTACTAATGATACAAACTGACAACATTTGCATTACAAACCATTATTCTTCCTTCAGACAACAAAATATGATGTCGAGAGCCGACTCTCTCTCCACCGCTGCCGCCGCCGACGCTCTTTACATTCGTAGCTACCCCCCTCTCTCTCTCTCTCTCCATCACCGTACCTCTTCTCTCTCCTCCATCATCATCGACTCTCTCTCTCCGCCACTACCTCTCTCTCTCCTCCACCATCGCCTCTCTCTCCTTTGTTTTCCCGACGACCAGAGCTACATTCTCTCTCTCTCCAACGCTGCCGCCTCCATCGCGATCGCCTTTTCCTTTTCCTTTCTCCATCGCCTTCGGCGCCGTCGAGGTCTCCTTCCTCTCTCCATCGCCGTCGTCACCTCCCTCTCTTGCATCATTGCCGTCGCTGCCGTTCTCCGGCGAATCTGGCTCTGGCGGTGTTTCTCTCTCATCCACCGTCGTCGCCGCCATCTCTCTCCACCGACGGCGCTGCCTGTCTCTTTCTCTCTCTCCTCCACCGGCGCTGCGATCTCTCTCCTCCACCGACGATGGGTTCTCCTCCGCCATGTCTCTCTCTCTCTCTCTCTCTCTCTCTCTCTCTCTCTCTCTCTCTCCGGACATTGCAAAAAAGGTAAAAGGAGGAGACGGTTGCAGAGGAAAATCAGAAATCAATAACAATAAATAAAACAAAACAAAAAACAGGAGTTAATGAATTTCTGATAATACCAAAACTACCCTTCTCATTTAATAATAATTCATTAATATATCTGGACCATTAGATCAATCCAAAGACTGAGGGGGGTTTTAGTCAAGTGACTAAGGACCCCGTTAGTCACCAGATCCGCACTCCTATTAATGGAAGATGTTAAAAAGTTGTTTTCGCTAGAATGAAGAAACCTAATCGGTTCTCTTTTCTCCTTATGCCTATTCAATCTTTTCCTCAACAATATGAAATTGTATAGCGACAACGACAATTCCACTAATTTTGATTCTGTCAATTACAACTACAAGTGTAAAAAGAATATTTTCAGCTTTGAGTTATATTAGGAACAAATTTCCAAGTCGATTTGGCGGCAAGTTTGCTAGTGCTTGTTTAGTGAGATACGTTGAAAGAGACTTATTTAATAGTGTAGATAACGAATGCTTTTGCTTTTCTTTCACAATATGAAATCCTTTCGTGGTTGTTTATGAAAACAATGATTGTATAATCGGTTATTTTTAATCTATGAATGAATTATTTGGAAATAATAAATTATTATTGTTATTTATTAAATAATTCTAAATTAAATACTTATATATTTAAGTTATGAAAAGAGAACATGGGTGATTTGAAAAGCTGCCTCTGCCACTGAAGGCATTAAACTTTGGTATAACAAATGTATGCAAAATAAGCAAAATTTTAGACAGGAATCACAATTGGGAATTTAAGATTTCTCGACGGTGGATAAGCTTATCGCTAAACAAGGAAGATGAGCAAACCACTAGACTCAAACTTTAGAGAACATAAAGAAACATGAGCGAGTTGTATGATGTCAAGCGGGCGGGGCGGGTACCTCAATATCCATGCCCCGTCCCATGCTACTACAGGTAGGACCAGGCAATGCAGTCAAAAGCGCGATTCTGCCTAGAAGCAGAAAAGAGGTAAAATCGTAAAGCGTAGAATCAAAGCGTAAAAGCGTAAGTTTTTGACGCATACTGAAAAATAACTAAAAATCTATTAAGTAGGACACATACTATGTAAAATATGAATGCACATAATTTAGATAAGTTAATAAATACATGCAATTCATGTCTAAAGCAGAGCAACTTATAGCATCTTAATAATAAGTTCGTAAACATAAAATTTAACAATAAACCACTTTTTCCTCTATGCTAATGAATTCGGGAAGAGCCTAGCTGGTGAATTAGATTACTCTATTGAAATTGAGAATGCATCCAAGTACTTGGTATGTATCTTTTCATCTCAAATGCATCATATTGTTGGTGATTTACTTTTAAATATTACTTTTTATAATTAATTTCATGAAAAGAATACCCATTTAGTGAACTAAAAGCGTAAAAACGTAAAGCGTTTTGGTGAACTAGAATCGTAAAAGCGTAAGCTTTTAAGTGCAATTTAGTCCGATTTTATACACTTAAGTTTTTATATGGAAACGAAAGCGTTTTGGTGACCTAAAAGCGTAAAATCGTAAATTTTTAAGTTTTAAAACGCGATTTTGACTGCATTGGACCGGGTAAAACCCGCGCAGGTATGGGACAGGACCCACTCTTACATGTTATTTGAAAAAAAACACATGCAAATTTTATTTTTTTTACGATAAACGAAGGAAAAAAATTTATGAATAAAAAATAGTGATAATAGAATAGGTAATTGAGTCTAACCGGTTGAAAGAACAACTCTAATTAGGTGAAGAAAAGTCAAAATAAGAAAAATATGTATAAATATTGTAAGAAATTGAGATAAAATGGGCCAAGAATTGGGCGGGACGAGTCAGGGCAGAACGAAAGTATATACCCATGCCCCGCCTCATGCTACCACGCGGCGAGTATTACCCGCCCCATCGTTGGTCAGGTCGGGTAATACTGTCACGGCCTTACTCTTGGTCGTGCGGCCCTAATGACAATACCCACGGGGCGGGTTCAAATTTCCACCAATAGCGAGTTGGATGTGACATTAATTAGTTGAAGCTTAAAGTTCAGTGACCTAAGTTAAGCCGACGTAAAATTTGATGACCGTGGAAGACAATTACTTCTTTCCGCCACTCCACACAATAGTTGTATAAATCCATCTATTTCGTGATCCCAGATTCTTCTGATTTCCCCAAATCGCAAACTAGAGCGCCACGCAGCCAAAAATTAGCTTTCTCCTTCACCGACGAAAATGCCGTACTATTCCAGGGCAGATGCCGACGCCGTCGACGACTTCGACGAGTACGATCCAACGCCATACGGCGGCGGCTATGACATCCACTTGACCTATGGTCGCCCAATTCCCCCCAGCGACGACACCAGCTACCCAATGGGCCAATCCGCCTCCGACGAGATCGACTACGATCGTCCTCACTTCTCGTCCCAGTCGGAGCCCTCTGCCTACGGCGACGAGGCTCTGAACTCCGAGTACAGCAGCTACTCCCGTCCTAAGCCCCGACCCGGTCCCGCTTACGGCTTCCAGCCCGGCGGTGGCAGGCCTGCCGGTGAGTCCGAGTACGGATCTGGCGGGAGGACTGAGACCGAGTACGGATCTGGCGGCGGCGGATATGGTGGGAGAACTGAATCTGAGTATGGATCTGGCGGCGGCGGTGGATACGGCGGGAGGACGGAGACTGAATACGGATCTGGCGGCGGCGGATATGGTGGAAGAACCGAATCTGAGCATGGATCGGGTTACGGGCGTAAGCAGGAGTCCGAGTATGGTGGATCGGGCTATGGGCGTGAACAGGAACCCGAATATGGATCGGAATACGGCCGGAAGCCGGAACCCGAGTACGGATCTGGCTATGGCCGTAAGGAGGAATCCGAATACGGCCAGCAGCCGGAATCCGAGTACGGATCTGGCTATGGCCGTAAGGAGGAACCCGAATACGGCCGGCAGCCGGAGCCTGAGTACGGATCTGGGTATGGCCGTAAGCAGGAATCCGGGTACGGTGGCAGGACTGAATCTGAATACGGGTCGGGTTATGGAGGGAGGACCGAGCCCGAGCACGGATCTGGTTACGGTCGCCAGACGGAATCATCAGAGTATGAAGGCGGTGGTGGGTCTGAATATGGAAGGCGAAAGCAGAGCTATGGAGAGGAAGGTGAAGATTATGAGAGGCGCCAGGAGACGACTGAGTATGGCTCTGGAGGTTACCGCAGACAGGATAGCTCCGAGAAGCCTGCTTATGGGAGGCGCCGCAATGATGATGACGATGATGAGGAGAAGTCTCGCGGCCAGTATGGCTATGGTGGTGGCGAAGAAGGTGGTGAAGAAGGCTATGGCCGCAAGAAATATGTAAGCTTTTCCCATACCCTTTTTCATTTGGCTGCTTGAGTAACTGTGTTTGGCTCTGATATTGGCATATTGCTAGTAACAGTTCATCTATCTATAGTTTACTTTCCAATATGGAAGTTTCATTTGTGTTCGTTGCTGCAGTGACTGTTTTTCTACCACAAGGTGGAAGCTTTTTATGATATATATATATATATATCTTTGATGGATGGTTGAAATTTGGTTCTATGGTAATTGGAAGAACTTTGGACTGATCATTGGTGCTCGACGAGTTATGTGTAGATGGATGGTTATTGACTGCATTTTCTGGGATGATCTTTGATCAATCCACAGATGTAGCTTGAATGAAAATCTTGTTACAGAGCTTACTAACTGGTGTCTTGTGCATCGAACTTGCAGGGAGATAATGACTCTGAGGAGGATGACGACGATGATGATGATGAGAAGAAGCATCGCTATAAGCATCAGCACCATCGCCGCAATGATGACGATGAATGATCAATTCATCAGCCCCTGTTCGGAGAACACTATGCCTGCCACTCTTATCTATCTATCTATCTATCTATCTACTACTAAATAACGAAGAGTGTTGAGTAGGCATGGTTATTATCTTGGATTGTGTGTCATGGGAGTGTTCTGTACTTCTGTTCGTCATATCGGAGTGTGTATGTGTTGTTTTCCTTTCTTTTCTGAGCTTTTAAACCCTAAGATCACTCTTATCATATCCAGCTCATGGGTTGGTGTGCTGCTTCCTACTTTCCTTCCAAACGAGTGTCTAAATATATGTATTATGAACGGTTTCGTATAATCTATTTTGTGTTTAACTGCTTATGAATGGATGAACTAGTATTGTGCCATTTTATATGCTGTAACATTGGATTTCAACTCAGACAGAGAATGGAGAGGGAGTAGAACAAGAAAGCCAGGATCTTGAAATGTAACCTCAATGGATGTTTTCTACTAATGGAAATGTTAACACTTCGGCAAAGATGATATAATGTCTGTTGTTTGCCAAAAAGTAACCCGATTTGAATGTTTAGTTGTTGCCCATTCTACAGCAGCATCAGCAGTACAACAACAAGCAGCTAACTTCAGTAAAAAAAAAAAATTGGGGAGCCGGTTGAGCATACAGAAAAAAGGGTGTAGAGAAACAGGTGAAAAGAGGGGTTGGGTCGCATAAGCTCTAGATTAGAGGGAAAATGAAGTACTCGGCGTAGAAAAGATTCCAAATGAACTGGTAGAACTCTGAGATTGCATCCTGCACAAGAAATATATGAAGTAATCAATTAGGCTCCCAAGTAGCCACAAAAGATGCTTGCTGCATCGTAAGCCAGAGGCATGCTGTACCTTTGTATATTTCCTCTGTTCCAGCAGCCATGTCTGATATATCATCAACAACATCCATTAGAACAATAGACAAACAACCACCAGAAAGACTAACTGTCTATACCCTAAATAGCATGGTTGAGAAAGCACAAACAACATAAACATGGCTGTAGAAGGCTTGAACAGAATACCAGATGCGGAACCCAGATCAAATCATTAACTGTATTGGTAAATATTCCATAAAGAAGTCAAAACAGGGCACCTGGAATATCAAACAGGTTGCTAGGATTGTATGTACAGGTATCATTAAGCTACCCCTGAAAGCCTGCGAAAAGAGATGAGAACAGCATTATGTTCAGAAACATTTTCGGGAAAGAGAAAGAAGTTTGGTATTTACATGTGATATTTGCAGTTTAATTGACATATAAATCCATCCATAAGTTCGAGTAAGCTTAATCTGGGGAGATTTTTACCTGCGGGAAGTAAATAGCCGCCAATACAGCACTGATATAGTTCAACAGCAAGAGTCCAGAACCAAGGAATGCAATATTTCTAACGCCAAGTTTCGTTGCCAAAGTTGATATCTTAAATCTGCAGTGGTACACATGAGGCTGTATCATGATTACTATTTATTGATAAACAATATAATATTAGACTCGATTAGAGACTATGAGTAGGAGTTGGAAATAGAAGTGCAAATTTATGAGTAATCAGACTAAAAAGCTGTTTTCTGTAATTAAAAAGACTAAAAAGCCGTTCAAACTTCAAACTGAACTAGAGAAGTCATTACAAACGAATGACATATGACTCACTTGCGATCCCCTTCTACATCTGGAAGGTCCTTTGTTATAGCAATGACCAGAGCAAAAACTGTCACAAAGGATGTAATGAATGCCACTGGGTAACTGCCAGATATATAGATTAAAGCACAATGTGAGACAAAAGTATGACAAAATTGTAACTTCTGAAAACAGATGAAAAAATAGACTTCAACGAGTATGTTAAATTCTCTGACAATGAATAAGAAAATGATTGACCTAACAAGATATTGAGATGTATAAGGGTTCTAGTTCAAGTAGTAAGTTCCAAAATGCCAAATAGGGTACACGATAAACTGAAAGGGCATGTTGGCTTATTTCATGAAGCTCTAAAGCCTAATCTAAAGCAATCGTTAATAAGTTCATCCCTTCATTCTGTCAAATAAAGCTAACTCACCAAAACATATCATCCATTTAGTTTATTTTTCTCAACTCCATCACAAGCAGTGAGTAACTAAGAAATATATGCACCTCCATTCAAATGGAAGACCAAGGGCAGCTCTTGTGGCATGGTAGACACCAAAGTTGAGAAGAAAACCTCGTACCTGCAGGATTCCGAAGGTTGTTAGTTAGTTATTATGCCAAAGGGGAAAAGGTTATCAAAAGAGGGTATTAAAAATGGAGCCAGCTTATGGTTCCAGACAAAATTGGTGATGGTTCAAGAACAAGATATTCAAATGAAGTAGTCACATCAAACACAACAGGGAGTTAATGGAATACCGTTGCGATAATAAGAAATGCTGCAACTGCAAATCTCTTCATTCTAAATGGAGGGACGGAATAGATGGTGCCCAGGAAAAGACCAAGGCAGTAAAGAGAAGTGATGAATGGACCAAAGTTCAGTCCAACAATGAGAACACCCGTCACTGCAAAAAGTATCACCAACATCCATGCAGTTGGGACTGAAAGATCCCCAGCAGCAATAGGTAAATAAGGTTTGTTAACCCTGCAAAATAAAGAGAGATAAACTAACACACTTCTACCACAATGACACAGCAGAAATTTTAAGACACAAATAGTTTGAGCTTCTACGAGCAAGAAGAAGAGGAAATGTGGCCCATACTTATCTATTCCAATGTCGTAGATTTGATTGATGCCAACTATATACCCATTCCCACACAGTAGAGCAAGAAGGCCAGAGAATGCCTTTACCACAAGAGACCATTTTATAAGCTCTGGGTTCTCAATCAATGCTCTTGCCACCAAAGCACTGTTAACACATGAAATAATATAGTAATATGAATAAGCAGAAGAACATGCACGAGTAGCTGGTGACAATTGCAAAAGCGCTAAATTACATGATATAACTACTTACGTGGACCCTAAAGCCGTTCCACGTATCGTATGGGGCCTCAGAAATCTCCAACATGCATCTTTGAAATTCGAGAACTTGGTTACTACATGATCAGACCCAGCTCCAACTTGACTGCAGGCCTGGATTCCAATTACATGAGCCATGAGTCTCATGGAGATTTCAAGCAAGTAATCTAAGACTATATTCATGACATTGATAAAACTACCAGTCTGTAGCAGCTAATTCAAATTCATCATAACATGAGGGGAGGGAAAACCATTAAATGAACACCATCTTTCTAGTCTCTCAGAAGTAATGGCTGCCTCTAGATTCAAAAGATCTTTCAACTTGCACATCCATTGAGAAATGATGTCATCTTACTTTAGTGATTCCCGGACCATCAGACCATCGATTGTTTACATTAGTATGAGATCGGAAGTGTCAGAAGTAACAAAATTTTCCTTACGACTGCCTAAAGCCACAAGCAGTGCAACTTCAAATGTCAGAAATGCCAGTTCAGAAAGCATCTTCCAAGCAAATTCAAAATCCTATTAAACCTTTGGAAGGGAATTGTCAATTTGCTTATGAACCATAATTCTGTAAGGTAAAATCCAGCTAATCCATGCGACAAAGAACAAGACAACAAAGGGCAACCGCCATTCACCCCACTCCATTGAAGTTGAAAGCAACCAAATTCATTTTTGCTGTTTCAGAATGCCTGAGCGAGAAGTAATCTAATGAAGAATCAAATCCAAAGAAAAATTTCCAGCTACACGAATTACTCCAATGTCGCTCATAAGTCTACAGAAAGCAGAAGAACCACAGACCGCAACTCACAATTTAATAACATACCCAGATGGAATTACTCCTGCGCGCCCTGCTAGCCACCCGCTGAGAGCAGTTTCTTTGAGACCCAAGTCTTGGCGGAAGCGAAAGTTTTGAGCTTCGGAGGAGCAAGTCCGGGAGACACTTGGGCTTGATGGGTATCTTGGTCTGAAGATGATAAGAAGCGCTGGAATGAATGGTTGTAGCTGAAATTCTCGCAAAAGAAGAAGTAGAGCAGGTGAGCTCCATCTAAAAGCAACAGAGCCAAAACTGGAGGAGCTCCCAAGTGTGTTACAAATTGAAGAGTAGTGTTGGAAATGGTTGGGAGTGGGAGGTGGGCGTCATTCTTCGTCTTCCGCTGGTTGCAAGTTGCAACAACCCAAATTTTGGCTAATTCAACGAATAAAGAGTTTACTATAAAAAAAAAAAAACAAAGAGTTAATTTTAAAACCGACGATGAGCATGTGGACTGGCGGGCGACGCGAGGCCAGGATTAATCAGGCCCAATAACCACAAATATGGGCCGAACCAGCCACCAATCCAATCGGCTCTAACTGGTAATTACAATACTACCCCCACTGTGGAAGAGCCCGTCCTTGGACGAAACGGTAAAATCTGGATCCTCCCTCCTTACAAAAACCCTAGAGACTCTCATTCACTCGCCCGCTTCTATATTCTGAGAGAAAAGAAAAAACCTAGCAGCAGCTGCCGTCTTCCCCTGTTCTTGCTCTTTCTTCGCTGAGTCTCCTCTGAGCTTCGTAAGGTTCGTTCTGCTCTCTTCTCCAATTGCCGTCCCTGGTTGCTCTTTATTCTTGTTGTTGATATGGTTGATTCTGAAGTGAGCGGTGTTCATGCTTTGTCTTGCTTGTTGTTTGGTTGTGTGGTGATGAACCTGTGGAGAGATCGATCTGTGATTTTTCCTGGGTGATGTTAGATGATTGTTTGTACGATTTCGGATTTCGTGGTTTCCTAGCGGAAACTGATACTGTATGGATAGCTTGATTCTGCGCGACTCGTTCTTCTCCTGTTGTTGGGATTGTCTGTTCGATTTCTCTTAGGAATTGGTTTCTAATTGCCATTGAGTAAGGTTTGAACTACTAGGGTATTAATTGGATTGTGGTTGCAGATGATGGTTGTTCCCCTTTGAGATTAATTTGCAGTACCGATTAGTTGGGTAATGGCTTGATGAACACAAACTAGAAAACTATGCCCCACTATTTTCGTACGATAAATTTGGTTATTCTGGTGCTATTTGTAACTATGATCGTCCTGCGTTGCTATTTTTGATGTACCAATTGGGTTAGCTTGTCCACTGTAGTTGGTCATTTAGGGTTTGTGACATCTATTGAGCCAATTGAATTTTCTGCTTGCGGTATTGGTACCACAGATCCCTGATCTATGCTGCTGCCTTGTATACATTTATATCTAGTATCAAACAGATATCATCTAGTGGTTAGAACGATGACTTTTCATGTGGGTGTTCCGCTTCTAACTCTGTGCCACAATTTGGAATCGGTACAGGATGGACTCTCAGACCAAGCACGCATTGGTGGTGAAGGTGATGGGTCGGACTGGATCCAGGGGTCAGGTGACTCAGGTCAGGGTCAAGTTCATGGACGACCCCAACCGTTTCATCATGAGGAATGTCAAGGGACCAGTGAGAGAAGGCGACGTCCTCACCTTGCTCGAGTCCGAGAGAGAGGCCAGGAGGCTTCGTTGAGATCCTGCTTGCCTTCCGGTTTGGGTACTGGTCGTCCGGTGGATTGTTATTGTGGTGGTTAGTAGTTATGTGTCCATGGAAACTTAAGAGCAATTGAGGGTTTGTTTTACGTTTGATCTACCGAATCAAATTTTTGCTGTCATGTTGCTGTTTATTGGGAGCTCTATAATGTAAGGATTTTTTTAAGTGTTAATCATTCTGAACTTTGAATCTCCCTTCCTCCATAGTTGTCTTGCTTATATATTGTGTGTGTTTTCTTCCGGGTTGCAACATCATTGTGGTTGTGTTGATGCATGGTGTTTTTGTTGATCCTACTTGTGGTTGGAGAGGTGGATAGATCTGATTACTAGTTGCTAAACTTAGACCCTAGCTTTATTGCTCTATAGAAAATGCGACCGGCTGCTTGAATGTCGTTAACAACTTTTCGTGTCTTAATATTGCAACCTAATATCATGTAGAGTATTTAAAATATAAATTTGATTTGATGAAAACTCGAGAAAAGGCTCAGGTAACTTTTCACTCTTCCATTCAGCTTGGCAAGAGATTTTGCATAGACGTAATGGCAGGGATTGAAACATTCAATTGAAGCAAACCATTTGGATTCATAAGATCAAATCAGAAGCGCAGACCAGAGCATGCCCAGCCTGTGATAGAAATGGATAATATTTTCCCGAATCTTGATTCGTTTAAGGCAGTTTGAGACAGAACAATCACTTAGGTTAGGTGGCAATTCAACCTAGCGTTTTCACATCTTTTGGTCAACTTCGTTATAGAAAGAATATCATGTTCAGAATTCAGTAGTGATGGCAATAGGGCGGGTTGGAGTGGGTACCACAATACACATGTCCGTCCCATGTTACTGCTGGTTGGGGCAGGTAAAGGATTGGACGGGTCGACTAACTCTTATATGTTATTAGAAAAAATACATGCAAATTTTGTTTTTTTACGATAAAACGAAGAGGAAAACACTTAAATAATAATAAAAATAGTGATAATAGAACGGGTAATTGAGTGTAACAAGTTGAAATATCGACTCTAACTAGTTGAGGAAAAGTCAAAATATGAGAAATATGTATAGATCCTGTAAGAAATTGAGATAGAATGAGCCAATAACGAGACATGGCGGGGCAGATCGTAAGTAAATACCCATGCCCCGCCCCACGCTAATCGCTATTGCAGATCGGGTAATACCCCACATCGCCGATCTAATACCTGCAGGACGGGTTGAAATAGCAATCACTAGACTTTAGAGTGCACGCAGTCTATGGGACATAGGAAAATCTCCCCAATTGAATGCCTGCATGAAAGCACCCTTATGACACAGCAGTGCAAAGTAGAAAATCAGCCGAATAAAGTGCCCCTTTCCTAGCTTCCAGCACTCTTACCACATATTGGCAAGCTCTTTGGGGCGCCACTCGCTGGAAGCATAGTCTTTTGAGAGGACTAGAATGGAAACCTTGGACTGAGTGAGCTGCGACACCCAAGAGGGCAGGACCGATCTTCTTCACCTTGTGAAGCTCCCCTGTGTCTCTAAACGTTGAATTCTCGAGCGAATCAGCAAGTTGTAGAGAATGCATAGATTTAAGACTTGTGCCCATCATGAAGAGAAGTTAAGAGACTAAAAACTTGTGTGCTTTTGTGTGGAGACTAGATGGAACTCTTATCTTGTTAGAGTATGCTTTGGTATTTCAAAAGGTCCAGAGGTTAAAAGTGGAAGATCCCTGGTATTAGGGTTAAGCTTGACAAGTCAATGGGACTCCAGAGGACTTTGATCGGTGTAATGTGGAGTCTCTAGTTTCATTTCTGAAAAATATTATGTGATGCTACAATGAAAGTTCTGATTTTGTGTATGTCACAAGCAATGATCTCTTTCATGTAGTATATGGGCATGGCAATCATTATGGAAACTCTTATAGTATCAACCCTTTATTATTCCTTTGTTGTGGGTCTTGATCGAAGATACAAGTTGGAATATGCGATTTTTGTGCTTGATGAAGTTCTCAGGATGGAAAATATATAGAAGAGATGTGACTAAAGATGAGTTGCTTGGCAAGGTGAAGGATTGCTCGAAGGACATGCTCTATGACAAATTGGAAATGAGAGGGGTTACTTGTGGAAGCTCATCAAGAAGGGGTTGGGGGTTAGGGGGATGTAGAAGCAAATTATCATTAATGTGAAGTGTTGAGTAATATTAGAAGAAAAGAAACTACTATGTTGGAGCTTAGAGGTACTTAAAGTCAAACATTGAGGGTGATGAGGATACACGACTTGATATTTTAGCATGCAGAAAGAAGCATTTTAGCTAGTGAGTACCCAATACTAGATTTGATGGCTTAAGATGTGTTGGCAATTCATGTCTTCACGGTTTCATTCAGAGTTCACTTTCAGTACTAGAGGACATGATTTAGATGAATGTTGAAGTTCATTCATTTGTCGTTGAAAGTTTGATTTGTGTTTTAAATAGGCTTTAATCAAGTACTCTTACAATTGATATATAAGAGAAATTTGAGGAAGTTGAACAAAGTATGAATATTTGTTTAGACAATTACTAATCTATTTCACGTGTTGTTAGTTTTGTAGAGTTGAAGGAGTTTTTCTTGGATGATAGTAATATCATGAATTGATAATTTGGTTGATGATGATTGAAATACAATGTATTTGAGATCATGAGCGCTCGTTTGCTTGTTGGATTTGAAAATGAAGGTTTTTGGTTTTGAAAACTTTTGGATTTATGATGAATTTGTTGCATTTTATATTTGAAAGACAACATTGTTTGTTTAGCTCATTTGGTATTTGGGTCTACAAAATTTCCCCTCCATAATGTTGTATTTGCAAATACCAAATGAAATGTGGTATTTGCAAATACGTGGAGTCCACGGATTCGGAGCTAAAAAATGGTCCAAATCCGTGTACCCCACGAATTTGCATACCTTAACAAACAATGACTTTAGACAAAAAAAAAAATATGAAGGTTGGTATTCGGAGATGAAATACAACATCAAATCCCATTAGCAAACAAGTGAATATTGAAATGTACTTTTTAGATGTAATTTAGATTGTTAGATGTGATTTGGATTCCTCGTAAGGTAATTTGAATTTTTAGATGTAATTTGAATTGTTTAGGGTTTATTCAAATTGTTTATATTGCCTAGGATTTTTTTTGAATTAATTAGAATTTTTCATAAGGTATTTTGGACTTTTTATGTAACTTTAATTTTATGGGATTGATCTAAATTTTGTTTGGAATTAATTGGAAATATTGTGGGTTATTTTGGGGGGTTTTAAATGTAATTTGAATTTTTGTAATATAATTTGATGCAATTGAGTTGGGTTAACCATGTGAGTTAATCCAGCTTGGCCCTATCCATTCATGTGGGCCAGAAATGGTCAAGGGTAAATACTAAATAGAGTCAGCAAGGCTAGGCCAGTAGCTTAACCCTACAGGGTCGATAATTTTAGATTAGTTCTAGGATTAGGTTTGGGTTCGACTCAATTTCATCCAACAAAAAAGTATAACATGGTTTATTCTCATCCATATATAATATATGGTCTTCTAGTCGAATTGTATACTACCTTTAGTCTCATGTCATAGGAGACAAATTTCCTTCCAGATAGAGGTAGGACAATTTAGCCATGCTTATTCATCAAAAAAAAAAAAAAAATTTAGCCATGCTTATATGCCGCAGTTTCCACCACATATTATTAACCACTACATTGATACAATGAATTGATCACAATACTCTTACACATTGGGTTACATAATCAATTCAAATGTGGTGTCAAAAAGATTTACAGAGCAAACATCCAATCTTCTAATGTGGTCTAAATTTCGAAGCGAGGCCGCCGACTGTTTCTGAAATTTTAGATCTCTCGGTTTCTCCTCTAAAACAAGCATCTCAATCTCCGTGTGAGGTTGCTTGCCTGTTGCTGGGCATTAGTGATTTTTGTAGTCGGTTAGCTAGTTTGTTCGCGGGACTTTATCAATGTCGTCTGTGTTAACTCGGTCGCCAGCTCATGCGAAGTCGCCAGATTGTGATGCACACCGATCTGTCTGATTTGTTGAACTTCTTCATTGAAGGAGGGAGGAAGGGGTAAGGGTAAATTGGGCCCTTAACTATGAAGGATTCATATTTGGGGAATTAATTAACATCCATTACAGAAGAGAGTTAATTAATTAGCTTGATATACATACGGTGAATTATATTCACGAATATCCAATTGCTGGTGCTTCTACTCTTGTCTGAAGAAATCAACCCAAGAAGGTGGATCGCTGAGGTCCAAGCTGTCCATCAGAAACCGATGAGTCATATCATCGTCATCATCATTACAATTGGGCCCTGAGCCCGACCCGAACCGGTCCACGTTTGAGACGCCGTATTCCGTCTGAACCGGAAACGACGTCGTCCCCTGGTCCTGAAGTAGTTCACCGTCGTTATTCCAAGACGATGACGGCAATAACTCAGACGATGACGCCATAAACACATTATTATTATTATCATCATAATGACGACGGCGCTTGACGAGTGGGTTCTTCCTCAACCGGCAGACCACCCAGGACCGGTCCGCAAGCCCATCATCCCCACCGTCCACGTGGCAGCCATCGACCACGCTCCTGCAGCTGTACTCGTGAAGAATCCACCGCTTGTTCTCCTCCGGGGTTTTAGGGTTCCGGTAGCTGAACCTCTTCTTCACCGCCGTCACCCGCGTCCTACTACTGCTCCTACTGCCGCCGCCGCCTTTACGCTTCACGTTCACCACCATGTCCAGCGAGATCTCCGTCCCGGTGTCCTCCCCGTGCCACGCGCCTTCTCCTTTTCCCACGCGCCGGCTCGTGTTCCCTCCTCCTGCCTTCCTCGGTTGCAGCCTCGTGTAGAAGTAAAGGTCTTGTGTGGGCGCGTGGGCGTCAGACGACGACGATGGCGATGAGAAGTTTGACCAGATATCCCAGGGCTCGTCGGCGTACAGATCCGCCTCCGGAACTCGGCTCGCTTCTCGCCGGCTCAGGTTGAGTAATCCGTTGTTGTTGTTGCCGCCGCCGGCCATTACTTTCCGGTAGAGGAAGTGGCCCACTATCTCTTCGTCGGTTGGTTGGAATCTTTCTCCGTCGCCAATCCCTAATTTGCCGGAGTAATATTGCTCCGCCATTGTACGTGGCAAAAAGAGTGTGGTATTCGGAATCTTTTATAGAGAGAGAGAGAGAAGCAAAGGAAGGTTCCTTGTGTTGTTACCGTTGGCGAAGCGGTTAAGCTCTAACTATACCTCTCACACCTGCGACTTGGTTTTTGTGTTTCCTTTTCCACCTAGGTTTAGTATTACTGATTTACGATGCATGGTCGGTTAAGTTAATGCGGCCTTTAGCTATAACCTTAAGGAGAGATGAGGTGTGGCATCGATATCTGAGGAGCGCAGGTTCTTGCTCACCAGCTGTTTCTTCGTCACCAACTTCTTCTTCCACACCACTAGGGGTGGGCATTGGTTTGACCAAACCACACCAAACCGCTCCAAACCGCTCCAACGGTCAATCCAAACCGCACGGTTAACTATCGGTTTCATTTGCGGACTAACCATTTAGTTGTTCGTGGTTCGCGGTTTGGTTTGACCGAAACCACACGATTACGGTTCAAAACCGCAAACCGGTAATTCTTACTGAACAGGGAAGGCGTCGAATCTCTCCATCCCCTAATCGCTTTCCATTGCCGCCACTACCACCTTCAATCGCCGAATCTCTCCATCCCTGTCCTCGATCACCTCCTTCAATCGATTCATCGCCGACTCCTTCTCCTTCATCGCATCTTTGCTCTCCTCCAAAAGCCTCTTGTAGTGTTCCAGAATCTCCTCCTTCTCCTTCAACCTAGATTTGCAATCACCCAACTCTTTACTCTGTTCTTCCACCGCCATCCCCAGCCTCTTTCCCTGACCTAACATCCAGATTCGCACCTCCGCCGGCCTCCGCATCCCGGGTCACACCGCCGTTCTGGTACTCTCTCCCTCCCTCTTCATATCCTTGAATCTTGGTCGGTCTCTTTTGGATTCAATCTCGAATCACTAATCCCGTCGGACCTCCACCAAGGCGGCGACCGACCCACTGATCCCTTTGCCCTCAGTGGGTTTTCAAGTAGGAATAGAGTTACATATTGGGTTGTTGTGTTGTATTTGCTTTGGTCTCCCATGTATCGCCTCTCTCTCGATCCGGCGAAACCCACAATGATGGAGGCTGCCATCGGGTGCGAGAAGAGAAAAAAAAGTTACAGTACTGCTCTGTTTTGGATGCTTGCTTTCCTGTCCTGCTTGATTTGTGCAATTATATGAACAGGGGATATGTGGGTTTTTCATTTCATTTTGTTTGTGGAGGGGAAAATGACGAGAGTGGGGGAGATAGTTGTTCGTCATTTGAAAATTTAATAGTCCTGTTGTTGTAGACTTGAATTAAGTTGCTAACAAACTGGTTATGTTAGCATTGGACACCTTCTTTTGCTGTGTGACTGAACTCTGTGTTTGAACATCTCGCTAACTTGTTGTTGGTCATTTTTGTTAAGCTCAATTCCAGCTGGCGCTGTAGTTAATCAAGGCAAACAATTGAACTTCATGTGTGTGACAGCTCATTTTATTGATAGAAATTGGATATTAAGGAAAAGGATAATTGGTTTTCGCCAAATCTTTAGTCATAAGGGGGTGGATATTGCAAGTGCAGTTATGTCTTGTTTGGATGAATGGGGGATAGATAAGATTTTCACAATCATTGTTGACAACGCTAGTTCGAACGATACTGCAATAGAAGAATTGAAAAGCATATTTTATGATAGAAAGATTGGCATGTGTGATGGAAAATTTCTTCACGTTAGGTGTGTGGCTCATATAATGAATCTTGTTGTGATGGATGGATTATCTGAGATATCTGTGGCTGTAAAAAGAATCAGAGAGGCGGTGAGATTTGTTAGGCATTCACCTGCAAGAATTCAGAAGTTTAATAATTTTGTTGCTCTTGATAATACGAGCAAGGCTAAAGTTACAGTTTATTGGTTTCACACTCAAGTGGATGTATGATGATGAGAAAGCAATTTCTGATTTGACAAAAGACGTTGAGCTTGCTACTTATGAGTTATATGCTCATTATGAGAATCAAATGGAAGTAGGTGATGATTCCTCCTCTCAAACAGAAGTAGATGATAATGGTGGGAATGTGGATTTAGTTGCCGAGTATATGAAACAAATGCAAAAGGAAAGAGGTGTAGTGAACAATACCGAGTTGGATAGGTATTTGAAGGAGGGTGTTGAAAAATCAACGGATGCCAAGTTTAATGTGTTAGGATGGTGGAAAGTAAACAACCATAGGTTTCCAACTTTATCTCGGATGGCAAGGGATGTATTGGCTGTCCCGGTTTCTACGGTTTCATCTGAAGCAGCTTTTAGCACTGGAGGTAGGGTGCTGAATGATTTCAGGAGCTCTCTGACTCCTAGGATTGTTGAGGCTCTTATTTGTACTCAGGATTGGCTCTGGGCAGAATCTAGTGTGTGTCTAGTTGAAGAAGATTCAGAGGAGATTGACAATATCGATGAAGGTGAGTAACCTAAAAAAAGCTATTGTTTATGTACCATGTACGTTTTATGTAGTGATTAAACTGTCTTCTTATGAATTTCAGAGTTGAGCATGATTATGAAGGCTATTGGTATATCTGATGTTCCACTTCCTCGTATCCATACTCCTCGTATGAGTCCTAATGTAGAGGCAAGCACAAACATATAAGGTAACATTTGAACTTGATCATTAGTTGCTGTTGCTCTTCAGCAGCAGCTTGTTGACATCAGTAGGGGGCAGTGCCTTGTCAGTTCTGTGTCTACTTTGACTTTGGGCCTACTGAAATAAGCTTGGGCAATTTCAAAACTTATATCTGATGGGAACTGCCTAAGGCTTATAGCTGTAGATTCCAAAACTTACCATGTTTTTGCTGACCTGTGATTTAAGATTGGGCAATTTTAGGTGTTGGGTAATACCATTAAGCCTTTGAATGTGAGGATTCATCTGATGTAGAATGTAGTAGTGAAATTAGAATCCTTTACTATCTATTGTGTAGTTTAGGTGAGCATTATGGTTTAATGTTTTTCAATGGGTTCATGTGTAGGGGATCTAGCCAAGAAACAGAGTTCCGCAAGAAGAAAGCAGCAGATGCAAGGCATGGGGAAATCAGAGCATATGCTCTGTTTTGATGGCCGGAAACAGAGGAACCCTGCCTTCTTCTTTTTTTGCTATTATTTCAAAACTACTTCTCTTGCGGCAAGAGGAAGATGGCAGGGTTAGTTAAGGCCCTTAAAACAAATGAGAACAGGAAGATGGCATGGTTTTTGATATTGGACTTTTGCTCTGTTGCTGTTTTAGGCTGAGCGTGATGATATTGGATTTTTTTTTTTGCATATGCTCTGTTTTCATGCATACAAGAGTCTTGCCTTCACAGCTCTATTTTGGACTTTTGGTGGCATCAGTACACAGAAACGGAGCGGGAATCCTTGCCATTTTTTATTTTTTTTATTTCCAAGCTTCCTTCTTTTCTTGTCATTTGCGGTCAAAATGCGGTGCGGTCTAAACCATACCAAACTGTTAATTCATGCGGTTTGGTTTGACCGCACCGATAACTTCGCAGTCAAAGATGCGGTGTGGTTTACATAAATGC
Organism: Linum tenue; assembly: GCA_946122785.1. Classification (NCBI taxonomy): domain Eukaryota; kingdom Viridiplantae; phylum Streptophyta; class Magnoliopsida; order Malpighiales; family Linaceae; genus Linum; species Linum tenue. The sequence goes on from CAMGYJ010000004.1 coordinate 60,392,009, forward strand.
GGTTCGGTGCGGTTTATAAAAATGCGGTCCGGTCCGGTCCGGTCCGAACCATGTGATTATAAATTAGACTTGATCAAAACGGGCCAAAACTTGAAATTCAGCATGTTTGATCGACCCATGCCAAATTCTAATTATTCTTTACTTTTAAATTTTCTATTTGAAAATAAAAAATAGTGAAAGAAAAGAGATGACTGCAACTCGCCATTTGCATATCACTTATTCGGGAATAAAATCATAGAAATTCAAAAGGAACTGAAAATGTTTATGATTGTTTTAATGTTTAAAATAATCACATAGATATTTCTGTTTATTTTTTTACTAACAAATATCAAACGATTTCCTATAAAATACACTATAATTTGATTATTATGATATCAAATAATTATATAATATATATTTGAAATGATAGAAATTGGACTAATTGGGTTGGTCGAGGTTGAACCATTGAATAACTTTAAATTACATTATATTTTAGCCACTAAGATATAAAATAATAGCATAATATATATTATGCCAGAGAAAATAGCTTGTTTTAGAATGTCAAACCAATGATGTTCATTTGTTTTACTTGATGGTCAAATCCCGTGTAGGTCAGGCCCATCCAACTTTTTTATTTTATGGTTAGCGGTTAGCCCATTAGATACCATGCATTAGTTTATTGTTAAATTTTTTATTTTTTATTTTTATTTTTTACTTTTGATGAATAAATTTTTTTATTTTATTTTTAGCAATAAAAAGAAGTATTATTTTTGCCTTTTCATATATATTTTATCACCACGGAGAAATAAAAGGAATTTAGGAAAAAAATTGACACTCCTAGACCCGTTCAAATCCGCATGTGTACGGTAAGTTGGCCCGTTCCACAAAGGAAATAGAGAAAAATTGACACTCCCTATTCTATCCTTCCTACAAACGCTCATGGAGCAGGAAATTTGAAATGGGGGGAGAGTTTTTTCCTCCCTGCTATTGTATGTTTTTAATTTAAAAATATACAACAAATGTACTTAGTGTGATTGGTTATGATCCTTGCGTTTCTTTAAAATGGTCATGGTTCGAATCTCAGTACGTGTCTTTTTAATGAATAAAAAAAAGTAATTGTGAAGACCAAAATGTCATTCCTACTTTCACTCTCGTTGCAGGAAATTTGAAATGGGGCTCCCGTTTTTCCCTTCGGCGTATTATAAGTATAGTACTTGAGCATCGACAAAGTAAATGAAAGATCTAAAATTTATAAGTAAGAAATTGATCTTAATTGACAACACTCTTTTTGAAGTGAAATTAAATAGTTCTTTTAAAAATTTCGAAATTAGGCGTGCTCACTGTAGAGAACTGGTAAGGATGGGTAACCTCATAGGAAGTCACTTTGATATGCACTCAAGGCAAATGTCCTTCCTACTTTCACTCTCGTTGTAGGAAATTTGAAATGGGGCTCCCGTTTTTCCCTTCGGCGTATTATAAGTATAATAGATAGATATATTGGTTGCAATGAATGCTCCGTTAGTGTCTTCTTTTCTTTTCTTTCTTGAAAGTGTTTCTTTTGGAATGAAACATGTAATATCTTGAGCATCGACAAAGTAAATGAGAGATCTAAAATTTATAAGTAAGAAATTGGTCTTAATTGACAAGACTCTTTTTGAAGTGAAATTAAATAGTTCTTTTAAAAATTTCGAAATTAGGCGTGCTCACTGTAGAGAACTGGTAAGGATGGGTAACCTCATAGGAAGTCACTTTAATATGCACTCAAGGCAAAAACCGTGAGAGTCTAAACCAAAGCGGACAATATCTTTATTGGAAAAAATTCGGGATATTACAAGAGATATCAGAAAGATATGATTTCAGAAAGGTGAAAAGAAGATAAAGACACGCATAGGCGGAGCCAACCTATATTGCCCTTGTCCCAGGACAAGGGTAATATTTGGCTGGTAAAAAATACCCTATATATATGTACGCAACACCTACAAGTAATATAATTTAGGATATTTTATTACTACATCGCAGTTCATTACTTGTTTAATAATTGATAAAAATAGTTAATTTATTTCTTTCATTCATAATAATTATTTGACAATAGCTTGTTGGGTATTATCATGATGTTATGAGATTTCATTAATTGAAAGAAATTGATGAATTATCTCAAATAATGATGGAGACAAAAGTACGTAAGTCATATCCGTCAGTTTATTTGCTTCTGAAAATAGTTTTGATTCTACCTGTTGCAACTGTAAGCGTAGAAATAACATTTTTAGCTTGAACTATACTAATATCAAGTTTCGAAGTCGAATTGACGATTAGTTTGCTAATGAAAATTCGTCATAGTTATTTATGCAAACATCAATTGTATTAGTCGATTATTTCTTTATTTATATTAATTATTAATTATATTTTTTTATTTTAAAAAGAACACAGGGGTAGTTTCAAATCCTGCCTCCGCCACTAAAGACACGTATATATTTATGAATAATTTAGTTGGATCCCTTACTTATCTTTTTATGATAAGCTAATAACTAATAACTTAATTACTAATAAATAGTAATTTTTTTAGCAGTATTATTTAAGTCGGACCGAATCGGATTGGGAGGTTCGACCGATAGAACCTCCAATAAGATCCAAGTCCGACCCAGATGAGTCTTATGACCGTTTATTGGGTGTCGGCTAGCCGACAACCGGTCCTATGGATAAACTAGACAAACTGTTCAAGTAATTTTGCCTGTTTTAATCCGTTCAGCCTTCTCTCTTTGCTTGTTATATAAAAAATGTTGGTGTTGGAACGTGAACACATAACATTTTCTTCAAAAAGAATGAGTTGTTTATCAACTATGTTACAAACGTGTTGTTGAACAATTGAACCTTTTAAAATATAATTTAATTAATTCAATACTGATTGTTTAAAAATAAATTTACATTTTGAAATACTTATAAATTTTTTATAATTAAATTATAGATGTTAATTAAAAAATGTCTTTTTATTTTACGTGCCCAACCACCAATCACTAATTTATTTATTTCCATTTCTAAAATTTAATTGTTTAAAATGAGCCATTATTTATTAAGTAGGGCTTTAAATGATCTGTTTATTTCTACTCCTAGATGGGCTGGAAGTTGCTCTTGAGTAGAGTGGAGATCAGATGACATTACCATTTCTCTGGGAGATTTTGTTCATGGGTTTCTTTCTCTGTTGGGTTTTCCTTGATTTTGTTAATGCCAAATTTATTTTCAATTATTATCATTATTTTCAATTGATATGTCAGCAACTTAACAGTCAAACATCCTAGTTGATTGTCATCTAAAATGAACTTAACGGAGTTGGACGACGAGCGACCATGGATACAACGAGATTTAAATTTAGTGACGAATAAGAACGAAAATTTTTGTGGGGGGCAAAAGTAAATTTTTTTTATAAATTGAGTGACCAAAAGTGTAATTAATCTTTTTTTTTTTTTTGTCATGTGTTTTTTTGGGTGAATTTACGTATTCTTTTTTTCGTTTCTTTTTTCCCCTACAGATATCTAGTCTGAAACATAATAGTAAAATTGTTGGCTAAAGTCATACTTCAGAAAAACGAATGCTGGCGGGCCAGATGTCAAACATTTTCCCTATAGTTAGATTATTGGCCAATCAAGGTGCGAGAAAATAATAAGACCAATGGCTTAGATTTAAATGCTTTCCTTTTTAAATGAAGAGGACGTTTAATACAATGTTCAAACATACAAGGTGTACAAAATTTCTTTTCTTTAGTTTTACATGCTTAAAACACTCCTTATTGTAGCCAGCCAGAGAACAACTTAACATTTGACAAATGGTGTGATTCATGAAAATGACAGAAATGAAAAGACTGAAATTGAAAACAAAAGCACTCTAAAATGAGGGAAACACTATCTGTGAGCCACATTTGCCCTGTGGGAAAACAGGGCACTCAATAAGATTGGACCCTGATTTATCAACACACAAGTACACTTGGTACAATTGACTGTTCCCAGATTCTTCAGTGTTGCACTCTACGAAAGGAGTGTATCCCACACCACTCTGGATTGCGCTCTTGATGCTGCTCGAGCTATACGATCCCCCGTCTGGCTGAATTCCTGTCGCGAGCATTTAACGAGTAATCCGCGAGTCAGAAACACATATCTTGTCTAATTGATGAAGGAAACACATTCAGACGCGGGTTTAAGTATACCTGCAGTTTTCAGAGCCTGGAGGAGGTTGGTCTGTGCCTTGAAGCCGAGGGCTCTAGCGAAGTAACTATGTTGGTCAAGAACGTGTTCAGAGCAAGTGTCGTGCTTGTCCCACTCGTGAGACCAGAATGTGACTCCCTCGCCACTCGGGCAAGCAAGAGTTGGCCACTCCTTTTTAGGGATGGCAATTTACCCACCCATGGGTAATTTTGCCCAAACCCAAGTAGACCCATCTATTATGGGTAGGGTTTGGGTGATGTGTGTATGGGTTTGGGGTTTGTATATGGGTTTGGGTTAGATATGGATATTATCTAAATGAGTATGGGTATGGGTATCCATTTACTTGAGGGTGTCTTAACTACACATGCAAAGATTGGACTTATTTGTAAAACTTGAAAATTTTAGGTCCCAAAATGTAAGACCAAAAAAATTTAGGTACCAAAACGTAATTTTTCATCGATGTTTTGAGGACTTATATGCAAAAAAAATTAATTTTAGGTACTAAATATGCATATCTATTAAGTTTAGGTACCAAACTGTAATTTGTATTTGGGCATGGGTACAAACCCAAATCCATTTGTTATAAACCCAACTCAACCCAAAATAAATGGGTATGGGTACAAACCCATCAAACTTTACCCATATCCATATATTTGGATTTCATACCCAACCCAATTGAGTTGGATAGTAAAATACCCATGGGTATGGGCATAATTGTCATCCCTACTCCTTTTGCATTGTAGTGATTAAATTTGAAATCTGGTGCGAAATTGGAAAGAGAAAAAATAAAAAGAAGTTCGCTTTTTATACAGTAAAAGAAGTGGTTTAAGTACCATACACGCGCGCGAACCTCTCCCAATAAGGTTACGACGAGATTTGGTTGGGGTTTACCTTGCTCTGGTCAAATGGGGTACTGGGTTCACAATTGGAAGGGTAAGTGCTATCATCTTATCTTAATCTTAATAAATCTTAAAGCATTTTCGGAATTAGGTCGTTGCCACGTAAGCCTTGCTCAACGAATACACATCCACATCATCATCACTAATAAGCCAATATGGGTCTACTTTCCGCAATTTCCTAACTTTCGTCCTTGCCAATTGTTAACTGCTCCCTTTCTCAAATAATAAAACTCCCACTTTTGAGTTTTAATCAACTCTTTCAGTTTTCCTGACTTTTCTTCTTGCATTTTCCCCCTTTCCTTTTCTTAAATATTAATGAGTAAATAGAAATCGCACTTCCCAAGGGCCGAGGAAGACAGAGCGACGGTGGACTTTGTTTACAACGATTGTGGCCGTGCACGAATCAAGAACGGAAATCGACTGCGGATTATAAGAAGCAAGCGATCAAAATTGAATTGGAGAAAAAACGACGGACGTTGCGGCTGCCTGCTTGGTGCGAGATAGTGTACGTGTTAGTAAACGGAGAGAGTTAGAGATTGGAAGGAGCGAATACGAGTGGTAGAATGAAGTAAAGAGGTTACCGGCCGACGTCAAACGCGGTGGAATCCAAGGCGGGAAGATGCAGATCTCTTACTGGGCGGGCAAAGAATTTGTACAGATACGCAACTCTTTGGAGGTGATTTGAACAGTAAGCCATTTTTCCATGGAGCATTCATACTAATTTAATATAATTGTTTTACTATTCACAAACAAGAAGTTTAATGTGTTATGAACAATCATGAGTAGTTCGATTGCATCTGCATTATCCAAAAATTTCGATAAAATGTAATATTGATATTGATTATAACCGTAGAATCATGTTAATCAGATGTCTAGATGAAAGATGATAATTACTAGCTATGATATATACTAATTCTTCATTATTGATATTGTTTTCCTTTTCTTCATCAATTTTCAGTCATGTTAGATGATAATTACTAACTAAAATTTCTATGATAAAAAGATCTTTCTTAATACATTTAACATACTTTTTTTGCTTCATCAACACAGCAGTTTACTCTTTTCTTAAGGAATTTTAATATACTAATAACATATATCTAAAATATGCATAATTTTTTTTTATATTCACAAATATATTTCTTTTGGTAGTTGTATCTAGATGGTAATTATTAATTAAAATTTTTATAATGAAAGAAGTCTTTATTAATCCAATTTTCAACAAGTTTTTTTTATTGTTCAATATATTATTTTCGTATGAAATTTGGATATTAATAATAGAACATTTAATGTGTCCATAATAGATATTGGTCAAATAATTATTTTTTGGCATTTTAAATGCTATAGATTTCAAATGCATACAAAATATTGCAATTCTAAAATAGATTTCAAAGGTTATAGGTGGGCTTCTTTTATGAGAGCAAGAATTATATTACTACAAGGAAATACACTAGAGATGTAGGGTTAATAGTTAATACAGATAGCTGAGTAATTAGAAGGATGTGGGTTTTTTCATCCCTCACTAAATTGTAGTAAATTATTGAGTGACTTTTCAAATTATTTTTAAACAAAAAAAAAATTACTATGTCATTAACAACCAATAGATAATTAAATTATGAACACATGTATTCATAAATCAAATAACAAAAATTATATAGCACCTGCCCAACGGGCAGGGTACAAGCTAGTTGTAATTAGGCCAAAGCCCATGAACCCCAAAATCAGCAGCGGGCTTCCCTGTGGTTGGGTAGCAGCAGCTCTGCTTTGTGTCACAGTATGATCCTGGCCACTGTCACCACCAATGCAGCATTAGCCATTACTGTATACTTCAAACGAATGCAAATGAAGAAAAGAAGGAACAAAAATCTGAACTGGGTATTATCAGTTAGAATGTTTTGAGTTGGATTACCTGCTGAACAAAGTAGAAGAAATCGAAATCCTTGGAAACAGAGAGCCCAGCCAGGGACAGGGCTACCAAAGCCTGGAAGAGGATGATGATCAGGGCTCCTGAACTTGGTTTCATGTCTTTTTCTTGCAACTTTTTGGTATTTTTGTTTTTTTTTAATAGTTTTGGTTGAGGTTGGTTGCATGGAAAAGGTACTTGAGAATAGGGTATTTATAGCAGAAAAGGAAACAGAATCAATCATAATCAATCATAGCATATGCTTGCCAAACAGTGTTATTAAAGTCGAGCCGAGCCGCTCGACCCGACCGGTAAAACCGCCACCCGGTCATAAAATTTGTTCGGAACAGTCTAAAAGTCACTCCAGTTTTATGTAGCGGTTGACGAGCGGCCGAAGCGGTTAACCGCTTGAGTCGATCGAGCCGTTGGTCCGGTTTTTGCCATTCAGCCGTTAAATTTAATTAAAAACATTGCAGAAAATTAAAAATTGAAATAAACCAAAAACGCCGGGCTCTCAAACTGAATCCTTATTTCCATTTCACAATTTCGAAGGAAAGAGACGAGCTCTGATTAAGAAATGTCCACTATTTATACTGATAACGTTTATTAGGTACCGATTCTCTAACGATTTTTAAACGGTCTAATGCCGGTTGAACCATTAAAGTGCGAGCCGTTCGCATTACCAGGTCATGCTCCGGTTCGGTTCTGACAACATTGTCGCCAAATCATGCGAATTCAATCCTGGCTAGTATGGCCTTCTATGTATGTTTTGATTCCCATGTATTATTATTATTATTATTATTATTATTATTATTATTATTATTATTATTGTTGATTCTTATCTTGAACTCGTCCTAAAATTTGTAACTTCAATCCTGGCTAGTATCCGACTGTCACTCTCTTATTAGAATTTGATTACAATATATGGAAAAGATTTCTTCTTTTCAAACTTGAAATGAACCTCCTGGATTTACTCTTTTTACAGTCAGCGAGGTTACTTTAAGGGATAATAATCAAACCCACAATATTGTGTACCAGATCGCATTCAATCTAGTAAATGTGGGGAATTTATTCTCCGCATTGACCGTGTATGGGCATATATGAATAAAATCCGTAATAATTTTGATGGGGATGGGGCGGGTATGAGCTTGTCCTCCCCTGCATCACAATCATACTCGCCCCATCAAGAAAGTTTCATCATAGATTAAAAAAATTTGGGATGGAAGTGTAACCTATCAATGACAATAAAAGATGTTTAATTATGAATCATATATAGTTTACAATTTTAAGTTGTATCATTACATAAAGATTCAAATTTTCTTATGGTACAGCTTCAATCTGTACTTCTAACTGTTGATGTGACTTGAATCGAACTATCAACCACTACGACTGGAATAGTCGGGGGTCTCAATGTTATTTGGGTTCGGGTTCTAGGTCTGGTCTGTAACCGTTTCCTTTGCCAGATTGGATTAGGTTTAGACCCACATGGAGAAGTATAAATACTTCTCATCTCCTCTGTAATCTGTAATCTCCTCGATATAGTGGAACTGACTCTCTCTCGCCCGTGGACTAGCTAACACACATCGTGTTAGTGAACCACGTAAATCGTGTGTCGCGTTTTCGATTCTCGCTTTTGTATTCTTGCTTTCACGGTTCCGACGATTTCCCAATCAGTAGCAGCGTGTTTATAACACTAATGTTATGGTATAACTTAAAGTTGTACTTTAAAGGGTAAATACAATTTAATATCCAAACCTTTCATTTTAAAAAATATAATAGCCAAATCTTTTCTAAAACAATCTAATATCCAAATCGTCAACTTTTCGTCCGTTTGATCGTTGGTGGACACTTCAAAAAAGCCTTGTTTCGGGGAAATTGTCACAATACAACTTTGTTTTCTTGTTTTGGCATTGCAGATGACTGAATATTCAAATATTCTATACCATCATGGGGGAGTCATGGACTTCTCGGGTTTGGAACCACGATATGTTGGTGGTTTTTCAGAGAAGATATCAATGGATATTGATGAAACGTCGTACTTCGAACTTTTTTGAAGTGCCAACTAACGGTCAAACGAACGAAAAGTTGACGATTTGGATATTAGATTGTTTTCGAAAAGGTTTGGCTATTATATTGTTTAAAATGAAAGGTTTGGATATTAAATTGTATTTACCCTACTTTAAATTACCAATATTTTAAAGAATAGTAGAAATACTCATCGATGCATATATCTATTAATTAGTTGTGAATTGTAGTCAATGCAGGCCAGCTAAAACTTGCCCCACGCACTGATTATTGATTTGGGAGATCAATGAAACTATGAAAGAGGTTGTCATATATATTGGTATTTACTTAATCCATCAAGACTGAGGTCTCATTTTGGCACCTCATGGGCATGATATGATCGAGACAAATAACTATTCTCAAATCAACTAACACGGTATAAAACCACCCTAAAAATACAAAAGAAGTTTTTGTTGTGAAAAAGTCAGATGGTTTGGGCTGATTTGTTTTAATTATGAGCTTACGAGAATTTGTCTTGTTTCAGGATTGTGGGCTTACTTACGAGTCGTTTGCTTCGTGAAACTTCAAGTGAGCAATTAGGGTGTGGTCCTTTCAGTTTTTTTTTTTACTTTGGTAATTATAGCTTTAATTATAGCTTTTGAAAAAAAAAAAAGCTTTAATTTGACAACGATTGGACTTAAGCTTGTGGTCCTATGTTCATAAAATAAACTATTATGTGCGAGTATTTGTACGTTCTCTTATCCAACTGAACTTCAAAATTTGGGCTGATTTGTTTTAAATATGGACTTATTAGAATTTGCTTTGCTTCGGGATTGTGGGCTTATTTACTGCTCGTTTGATTCGTGAATTTAAAAAATGAAAGTTGTAATTAAATTTGGATTTTTTGTAAAACCATGGATACTCCTGTTTTGTATCTCAATCAATAAATTGGACATTTCTTCTTCTTCGTGTCCCTGAAATCTTTGCCAAAGTTACTACCTACCCTCACATGCATACAATATCAATTAGCGATAAACACTGGGGGAGGGCACATGGGTGGTTAATTCACAGTTTGTCATCAATCCACCCGCAAATAACTCGAACTGCAATTGGTGAGTGATTGATGTGGGTGGATTGTGAATTGCTAAATCTCCTACATGCACTTATTCGAGTATGGCTATTTTGAGAGTAGTAAGAGGATGATGATGGGTTTAAATTTTTTGAACCTCTTTGTGTACAGAAGGAGAAGGCCGAACTAGCGAGCCTTGATGCGGATCGACCTGCGAGTTTGTTGCACACATTTTTCTCACTGGATTAGGATAAAAACAAGTAAACCTACAGGTTGACAACCTTGACTAGAGAGGTGGTAAATTTCTTAAAAATGAGAAACATACTAGATGACTTAATTTTGTGCAAATCTTAAACAACTTTTTTTGTAATTCATAAAATAAAATATATTCATGAAATTCATATTTGTTGTACTTTTTCAAGAGTCTCCATCTACAAAGATTAGGAGAAAATCGACGGACATCCGTAACTTTTTTCTTATCATAAATAAACAAACAAACAAAATTAAAAAGATATAATCATACTCAAAAGAATTACATCCCCACATGCAACCACCCCACACAGACATTTGCCAATAAACACGTGGCAGAGCGCACATCACCGCCTAGTAATAATTAAATTGTTGGATAAAGTCGTACTACAAATAATCCTGGCGGACGAGACGTCAAACATTTTTCCTTTAGTTAGATTATTGGCCAATCAAGGTGCGGGAAAACAATTAGACCAATGGCCTGGATTTATATGCTTTCCTTTCAACTAAAGAGGACGTTACAATAATCAAACATACAAGGTGTACACAAATTCTTCTCTTTTACATGCTCAAATACTCCTTATTGTAGCCAGCCAGAGAACAACTTAACATTTGACAATTGGTGATTCATGAAAATGAAAACTACTTTATAAAAAAAGCTCCCTAGAATGAGGGAAACTCTATCTGTGAGCCACATTTGCCGTGTGGGAAAACAGGGCACTCAACAAGGTTGGAACCAGAGTTATCAACACACAAGTACACTTGGTACAATTGACTGTTCCCAGATTCATCAGTGTTGCACTCTACGAAAGGAGTGTATCCCACACCGCTCTGGATCGCGCTCTTGATGCTGCTCAAGCTGTACGATCCCCCGTCGGGCCGAATTCCTGTCAAAGAAGAACAACAAAGCAATTCGCGAGTCAGAAACACAAATCGCAGCAGCGAAGAAGGAAACAATTCAGATGGATCAAAGGTTGTGCAAATGGTGGTGTACCTGCAGTTTTTAGAGCTTGGAGGATGTTGGTCTGTGCCTTGAATCCGAGGGCTCTCGCGAAGTAACTATGTTGGTCGAGCACTTCTTCAGAGCATGTGCCGTGCTTGTCCCACTCGTGAGACCAGAATGTCACTCCATTGCCACTCGGGCAAGCCAGAGTTGGCCACTCCTTTTGCATTGTGGTGATTAGATTTGAAACCTGGTGTGAAATTGGAAAAAGGAGTTCAATTTCTCAGGCCATTCTAAATCACTAAAAAGTAGGGATGGCAATTTTGACCTGATCCGATTTACCCGACCTGTTTGACCTGTTTTGGGGCGGGGCGGGTATGGGTACCTCTCATCGACCCGATCTGCCCTGACCCGCCCCATTCTCGACTCGCGTTCTTGTCTAAATTACATATAATCTTAGTCAAATTACTTAGGATTTTCCTCTTATTACATTATATTTTAGCTATAATAATGTTGCAATTAAGTGAAAACCTCAATGTCTTCAATAATTTAACTAGATTTTATCGTATTATGGTTTCTTTCTTGGTCTTTTTTTAATGAAAATAACGAATATTTCTAATATTTTTAACATAAATTACATACCCATTGGGTCGACCTGCCTCGACCCGCGCCTCGTAATTAATTACCCTACCTGCCATGGGACGGGTATGGGTATCGAGATACCTGCCCCGGACCTGCCCATTGCCATTCCTACTAAAAAGAGTTCAATTTCTGTGTGTATCTATGTGTTGTGTTGCCAATTTCTTTTTTCTCAAAATCTATGGCCAAAAAAGCCAGAGACAGAGAGTAACCCAAAGGTGACTTGCAAAACCATTAGAAGTAAAGGTGTGATTACCTTGCTCTGGTCAAATGGGGCACTGGAGTCACAATTGGAAGGGTAAGTGCCATCATTGTAATTGGGCCAAAGACCATGAACCCCAAAATCAGCAGCGGGTTTCCCTGTGGTTGGGTAGCAGCAGCTCTGTTTTGTGTCACAGTATGATCCTGGCCACTGTCACCACCAATGCAGCATTAGCCATTATTACTATATATTTACTTCATACGAATGCAAATGAAGAAGGGTATTTGTCAGTTAGAATGTTTTGAGTTGGATTACCTGCTGAACAAAGTAGAAGAAATCGAAATCCTTGGAAACAGAGAGCCCAGCCAGGGACAGGGCTACCAGAGCCTGGAAGAGGATGATCGGGGCTCCTGAACTTGGCTTCATCATGTGTCTTTCTTTTGCAACTTCTTGCTGCTTTTGTTTCTGTTGAATGCTTTTGGGTTGAGGTGGAAAAAGGTACTTGGGAATAGGGTTATTTATAGCAGAAATGGAAACAGAATCAATCATGGCATATGCTTGCCAAATCATGTGAATTCATTACTGGGATTTTCCGTTCTTTTGTTTTTTTCCTATTGATTAGGGTGTGTGAACAAACATTATTAAAGTGTTCCTCTTCATATCATGATCCCTCTGATGTCGGCTGGCCTTCCTTCTATGTAATGTATGTTTTGATTCCCATGTATTATTATTATTATTATTATTATTATTATTATTATTATTATTATTATTATTGATTCTTATCTTGAACTCGTCCTAAAATTTGCAACTTCAATCCTAGCTAATATCCGACTGTCACTCTCTTATTAGAATTTTATTACGATATATCATATATGGGATAGCTTTCTTCTTTTCAAACTTGAAAGGAACATCCTGGATTTACTCTTCTTTAAAGTCAGAGAGGTTTCTTCATACACGAGCTACATTGCAGAGTTGGTTAGTTCAAAAAAATACGTAAGAAGTTAAATTGAAGGACCTATTCCCAAATTTAGTGAAACGAGTTTTTGCGTATTACGTATGAAGTTGGCCAAAATTATAAATGGGTCTAACGAATCAACAGCATCATTTGGGATCTTGTAGTTAAGGAGGGCAGGTGTGGGTCGCAATAATTGAGAAACTTGAAGAACTCAGCAAAATAATGGTGGCAGGCAAGGGCAAGGTATGAATCTGCAATTTCTTCTTCCCGGCCGGTTTCACATATACATCTTCTGCAATCTGCACTGCAGTTTCGTTCACACTAGTGCTTGAAAAACAACGCCCACTGTTCACACCTGTGGAAGTAGGGGTGGGCATGTGTGGTGGTTAATCCGCGGATTGATATCGATCCACCCGCAAATAATCCGATCCGTATGCAATGGGTGATTGATGTGGGTGGATTGCGGATTGTTAAATCTCTCATTCGCACTTATGTGGGTGGATTGCGGGTCACCCGTATGACCCGCGTCTTATTTTTACATGGGAAAATGTTGCTTCATATAATATCGAATATTCATCATATTTTCAAACTGCACTATAGTCTGACCATATACTTCAAAAGGTGGAGAATAAAGAATAGTTTTGACTACTATTATTGGTTATTGTGTTGTGCGATATCCATTGGCAATGGATATTGGTATGCAAATTATTGTTAATATCCATTAAATATTGGGATACAAACTATAAATTATTAATTGTATCAAAATCACAAATTATTGATACAATCTTACTAATTTGCTATGAACTTATTGTAAATGTTAGTCAATTTTCTTAATGGCTAGTTGGAGAATTGCTTTTGCGGGCGGGTTAACCCGCGACCCAACCGCACTCATCCGCCACCCACCCAACCCAACCCGCATAAGTATGTGGGTGGATTACGGGTCACATATATTTCAACCCGCTAGTAAGCGGGTGGGTCAATTTTAGACCAAAATCCACTCAACCCGCCCATTGCCCACCCCTATGTGGCGAGATCTCTGTTAAATCCTCATCATCCATAAATAAGGGGTTACAAAGTTGGTGCTTATGTTGCATTTTAAAAGAATCGGTTACAAAAGAAGGGGTTAGGAGAAGTTTGAGTGCTAACTTCATATGAGTTACTATCGTGCTAACTGCGGTTTTTAGATTGGGGAGAGATATCTGGAAACATATACTTTTGGGAGGGTAAGATCACCTGGGGAGAAGGATGAGTCGACCCCGTTACAGGAGTGGCAGCGGGTGACAGAGCAAGGGATGAGGAGCCGCGACATCGGAGGAAACTGAGTGGGAAGAATGTTTTTTCTATCAATTTTTTAGTTGTCACATCAGTAGTTTAACGATCAACTCTCATTGTCGACTGCACCATAGGATGAAATTAAAGGAACTAGATGGTCACTGACTAACAATGAAAGAAATATTAAAGTGAGTGATCAATAAGAAAAGGAAAATTTTGGGTGCAAACATTAAAATTTTGATAATCCAATTTTAATATTTAATTATTTGTAAAATTTATGTAATATGTTCACCGAAAAGTAGGTTTAACCTCCCAGACAAATTTGGTGTCACCTATTTTGAGATTATTGTTTATTTAAATTGATTCAATTGCAAAATAGTATCGGAGTTTGTACTGGAAAAAGTCGGTGATAGGATATTTTGTGTTGAAACCGTGGTTCAACTTTTTCATACTATTAAAATTGTCGACATACTTAGGCTCCTATAGGATGGTTTTTGCTAGACTTTCAGATCAAAGAAATAGTTACTAAAAAGGGTTTTTTGTTTTCAGGTTTCATTTTCATAAATCTAAAAAATTCTCAGATAAACAGATTTTTCCATTAAATGGTAGTTTCCTTTCGTTCATGTTTTGTTTTACATTGTCGAGGGAAAAAAACATAATGATTACTATATGAGACTCATTTCCCTGTTATTGCGTTTTGGCATCCCCTTTCTCTTGACCCATAAATACATTCCTTTCGTCTTCCCTTCTCCTTCCACTGAATTTGAGTTTCCCAGTGACATCTTTCTCTTCTACATAATATCCCAGAGTCTTTATGGAATGCACTTCCTTTTGTCCGTGTTACAAAATCGCCTTTCCAGCTCCTAGTTTTATTCAGCTGTTTTGGTGAGATTAATTGCAAGAACAAGCATATTTTCATTTAAGCCCTATAAGTTAATTATATCATAGTTTAAATTGGATTTTGGGTGTTAGGCATGTGGAGATGAATCTTTGGTACTGGAAGGGTCTAATTCCTTTACCCATCGAGGGAAGGATGGCAATAGTTTTTGTTGAATATGTTATTAAATTTTTCTCTTGGCGCGAAATTTCAAAAAATTAGTCTCTTTCGCTTATCGTAGAATCACAAGATCTTGATGATATTTAGCTTTCAATTTATTGAAGTACTTGATTTATGTCCCTAATTTTTTTTTACTTATTAAGTGAATTTGGAACTTACGAGACAGAACATCAAATTCGGAACTAGCAATTTAGGTCATCACCAACTTCGAACTTTATGAAAAACCAGTTGACATTGTAACTTTAACCATTCAAGTAACTCACTAAAGCTGTAGCATCATCATTGTTGATGTTTTCTTTTCGCACATATTCACATAGTTATATAAATTTTGTCTTGTATACCCCAGATTAGCAATACCCACCAGCTACATTGGACACAACATTCGTGATTTGACAAAACCTCAAACTGTCAGATTTCAAATTAGTGCCATTTTCCTTCTAAGGTGATAACTTGGTTGTAGGAACTAGGAACTAAATAATAATTGTGCTCATTTTTTAAGTGAGAAACATGTAATCTCATTTTCCTTCTTCTTCAAATAGATAAACATATAAGCTTCACAACCAAACCTCGTTACTACCCTTGTCCTGTTTGTAGTTGTTTTCATTATGAAACCTGCACTGCACCTGAACGCACCCACTTGCGGGACACTATTGCTTTATTTTATTCGGTCGAGCATTACTCTTCCTAATTCCAAACCCATCTGCTTTTGAAATTCTCTTATAGAAACTTCACCCTCTTATCCACTGTTGAAATCATTTTGTAAACATTAGTAGCCATCAAATTTCCAAATCTGCCCATTTTCTTCCTAAGTGGAAGGCTACTAAATGGAGCCATGTCGCCTTCGAGCACTCGGCTTGCTTCAATACTCTGGCTATGGCGGAGCAGGTCTGCTACCATTCAACTAGAGGATTGACTTTGAACATAATGTCATCCAACTAGTTTATCTGCTACCATTCATCCTACAAGAGTCTGTTCTCCCTTTACAGTCCCAGGTTCTCCTTGAAAAGCTTCCAGCTAGCATTAGACCGAGCTAGCCTCTCCTTAGCTCTCAGCTTGTTCTCCCTAGCTTGCTTTCGCTCTAACTGTTTCCCCTTCAGTTCCCCCAGTTCCTTGGAAGCCTCTCTGTTGGCCACCTCCATTTCACCTACTGTCAAATTCTTCTCATTAACAAGTTTCACTCTGAGAGCCCGCAACCGCTGGATTTCTGCCTCCACCTTCATCTCCTCCTCCTCAATCCTCGAAACTTCCGACTCAAGGAACTTCAATTGTTTCTGCCTCTGAACTAGCCTTCCCTCCAGATCCTTTGTTGCCTGCACAGTGGACTTTTCAACATCGCTTGAAGTTTCAACAATGGTCAGAGACCGTGGGATGCTGTCCCTAAACTCTACTAGGCGTGATACTAAGTCCTTAAGCACCGTCTTCTCGAATGGATCAGTAGCGTGCTCGGCAAATTTCAGGACGGCTTGCTGTATATGGTCAAAGGAATTGGCCTCGCTGATGGCCTCGAGTGACATCCCAAAGAATTTGTTCAGTATTTGTCTTTGTTGCTGGACTAAACCAGACCAACGGTCGTCTGCATTTGAACCAGGTATTCCATCAACTGAAGTAGTCAATTCCCCACAACTAGCCATAGTTGAAAGTTCTGCTATCAGGTTCCTTGAAGTTAACTTTACTGATGAGGAGCATGGACTTGTGATGGTGTTGGTTCGAGCAACCTGAAGGGAAAGCCGTGAGAAACTGTTTGGTGCTTATACTCAATTGGAAAGACGTTTCAGGGAGTTTACTGAAAATTACCTTGTTGCTGGATAATGGTGGCGTAGATGGGACACCTCTAGATTCAGTCTCCGACTCAGGCTCAATAACTTCTGGATCACCTGCAGATATCGATAACTCTTGTTCCTGCAAAAGGGGAGGAGACACATTAGTCAACACATGGTGGGTTTATGGTCATAGAAGGGAATCTTGTTGTGAGACTTAACCGTGGTGACTCGAGCTTTAATCACTAGGGCATCATCCACAAGGAACCCTTTACTAAGACTGTGAAGCTCGTCGAGACCAATGAAAGATGTGAATCCCCAATCCTCCTCTTGTTCCTTGAAAACATGTGTGGAACCTGCAGAAGGAAGGACAGTTCCCCACGGTGAAACTAGTAAACTTCAAGAATGAACAAAAGCCCGACTCCAGCTACAAAACGAAATGGGAAAATGGATGAACAAGCTTACTCAGTTACTCTAACTGCAATATAAATTCAAATTTGGATGAATCAAACCAGTACAACTTTCCAAGATTCCCCCGAAACACAAACAACCAATCCCTTTAATCCAAAAACGAAATCGGAATTGACAAGAATGAGACCAGCATTCATAAAACCATACATCAACCTAGTTCGACATGCAAACATTTTTTTTCATTTGGAGCGAATGCACATAAAACAATTAACATGGTCTTCTAGTCTCCAAGTTACTATCTTCAGGTCAAATCAGCTCAATGGTACTAAGAAAGCTAAGGTATTGAAATAAGACGAGCGTGTGAAGGGGAGAAAACTAACAGAACTTTCTGGAGAGGCGGCCACTGATTTGGTTGACAATAGTAATGCTGAACTCTACGTACTTACTCCATCCAGCAGGCATCGTTTCCCCATCGGCAAAATCCAGATACAGGGAAAGGAAATCAACTTCATTTCCCTTTGGAAAGCAGAGCACTCTCCTGCCCAACCAAATAGCAGTGAAGTAAGCTTACTGGGCGAATTTTCAAGCGGGTGAATCAGAATTAAGTACCATCTGGAACCGCCGGCGAAGAATGCATCGGAATAGATCTCATCTTTCAGCTTCGAGAAATTAGGGATTCGCCATGTGAAGTCCTTAGTATCCAGCATCGCCTCGCCGCCAGTCTGATTTCTCGCCATCGATGCCCGCAGTATCATCTGTAGATTGGCCACAAGAGAAGAAACAAATAGGGGCCGAAATCAGGATTAAGCGAAAATGGAACTATAACTAGGAACGCGGTTCTGAAACTTACCAGGGAAGGTTAGGACGGATGAGAGTGGCTGAACTTGAATTTGGTAGGAGAGCAAGCTGGGATGTCGGCAATGGCGGCGAGGGCAAAAGCAACTGAGGCCTCTTGGGATGAAGGGAAATGGAACTATTTGCGGACGGAGCGTGCAATCGCGCTAGATACTAGTGTAGTTCCAGGCTTCCAGCTACAGTTCTCTCCTACTACTACTACTGAAGTCAAAGCTTGCTGACACGTAAGGCCTTGTTTGGCGCCCCAATTACTTTTCTCTATCCTAGCTATTTTTCCTTTAAATTTAGAGTAATGATTATTTATTAGTTAAATTTTTTTGGATTTTTTATTAGCAAAACCTATCGAAAAACTAACAATTAGCCAAATGTCAACTTTAAGTTAGCAATTTTGTGAGTAATATTGATTTGGCAGCATGATACTTAATTGAAAGAAACACATGACGGTCAACATTCCAAAATTTTAATATTTTAACTAAGAAAAGAGTTATAAAATTATGAACGATAACGTAAAAATGGCTGATATTTTCATGCATTGCAAAAGATTTCTCTAATTAATAGCATTTACCAGGTTTGGATAATATAAAAGAATCTAAAAAAAGGTTTGGATAAAAAATAGACATTACCCTTGAATTTATTATCCAAAATAAAGTCTTTTATAAATTTAGGGTTAATATCACTACAAAATTCGAACTATAAAAAAATGTCATTTGTGTCCTGACCTATTTAATATTCCATTTTTGTCCTGAACTATTATTTTGCTAGTGTTGACTAGCGTCACGAGCGGAGCCCTGATTCGGCGTTAGGGGGCGAATTTTCTTTTACAGTATAACCTCTTTAAATTGATAATCGATAAATTAATAACCTAGTATAAATTAATAATTTCGGTCCCTACTTGGACCAGTGTACAATATGAGCAAATTTAATAAAATAATAAGATAATAATTTTTTAGAACCAACCTACATATATACATATATTTTTAAATCTTTAATTAATAATTGTAAAAATAAAATTCATCTACAAAACATAATATAGCTAGGATAATCTAGAAAAATATGAATATATAGGTGTTTGTTTATTATTGAAGTTCAAGTCTAATAGAAGTTCGCATTTAACTTTCCTCATTGCACTCAAAGTCTCCGGTGTTGTCTTCTCTAATTACATCAAGTATTTTTTAAGAGTCTATGTGAATTTTAAGTGCTTCTTTTCGTGTGACCGATTCCAAAGGTGTTGAATCGGCATCTGCTTCATCCTCAATTGAACCCCCAATGATATCAAACATAATTTTTTCTAACGTTTGTCCCGCGATACAATTATCATTTTCACATGGATACTCAAACAAATGACTTACATCCATCTTGTTACGATAACCCATACCACTAATCATATCTACATTATTAACATCTTCTTCAAAATTTTATCTCACTTGAACCAGCTTCAACCCTTGAAAGAATTTTGCAATGTCAAAAACAATTTGCTATTGTCCCTTGAGGAACATCCAGCGTCCAAGATGCGACTCCAAGATTCATAGCAATTAAGACCTTAATTTTCTCCAGACTCGGTAACTCCAACTTGAATCCCTTCAATACCTTTCGGTAAAATCTCTTGCGGTAGAGTACCTTGAAGGATATTATGAACGTACATCGTAAGAAAACCTCTTTAAATTAATAATTATTAATTTATCAATTAATTAATAATTATTAATTTATAAATTAATTAATAACTACTATAAATTAATAATTTTCACTGTCTCGACTATATTAATTTATAGAGTTTATAGAGTATCTTACTTCCAAAAGGCGATAAAATTTTACAAAAAATTAATATTATTATAATCACAATTTTTAGATTATTTGAGGGAACTATTATTCAACCATATAAACTTATTTTTGAAACTAAAAGACTTAAGAAACCACATTAAAATTAACGGAATTAAAAACGAAAAAGGTAAAGTGCTAACATTTTTTTGTTAACATAGTACTAACACTAATTCCAACCAATAAAAATATTTAGTTTGGATAACTTTTTAGTTTAAATGAGTTGACTAAAATTAATAAAGCGGAAAGCCACTTAAGGGCACGCTGGTCTTTAATTAAAATTCAGGGAGAGGGAACTCACGTGTGCCTTGTGGTTTTAATTTGGGGAAGGGGTGCACTAATTAGGAAAGGGGTGGGGCACATCACAAGTTTCTAAAGTTGACCATTAGTCTCGTAAAGCATACGACAAATTTCATAAGACACACCATAAGTTTATTAAAACATATTACAAATTTCATGAACCAGACCATAAGGGGTCGTTTGCTTGTGGGATTTGGGTGATGGATTTGGAACCCAAATCCCAAGCATCATGGAGTTGACACAAATCCTTTGTTTGTTGAGGGACACAAATCCGTGGGGTCCACGGATGTGGACCCCTTTTTTAGATCCAAATCCGTGGACCCCACGGATTTGTAAATCCCACATTTCATTTGGGATTTGACAATAGAAGGAAAAAATGTGAGACAAATCCATCACAAATCCATGATAAAAAATCAACTAAACAAACAATGTACTCTTCCAAATCCATGATGCAACAAATCCATCATAAATCCAAAGATTTTTAAAACTCAAAACCTTCATTTTCAAATCCAACAAGCAAACGAGCCCAAGTCTCATAAAGCAGACTACAAGTTTATTAAAACACACCACAAGTATCACAAAACTGAACAAAAATTTACAAAAACGTATTAAAATACTCACAAACAGATCACAAATCCTACAAACACAGGCCACAAATTTCTTATAATATACCACAAATTATTTCACCTATGCCACAAGCCCCCCTGCTTGTCTAATTTGAAAATTCAATAAATTTCTTAAAGTGTACTTTTCACAACTTGGAGCAATTAACTAATAAAATTAATAATACAAGAATTTTACATAAAATTATAGCACGTGGTATGGAAGTGTGTCATGAGGATATGAATGTAGAATGATTGTATACGTGTATGATAACAGGTTTTATACTAACTGTCATTTACCACATTTCATCATTGTTTTACCATTGCCTTCTATTAAAAATTTTCAAAATTCCTATTATCATATAAAATCCCAAAAAATTTATAAATCCAATAGATCACGAAGAACTCGTTCCTTCTGAGCAAAATTTTTCAAAATTCTAGTTAAAAATGAATGTGGTAATAGGGTGATAACGAGTGGTATGAAATTTTTTCTCGAAATATATTGAAAATGGATATATTTTTGTAAATCACAACAAACTCGTTTCATCTGTGGATTTTTTTTAATTGAAGTTAGAACCACGAAAATAAAAGCCAATTACGAAAACTAGAAAAAATGAACAATTGTTTTACTCTCACCCCCATATATCCTAACACACTTCAAATCAAGATGTCAGAGCTAGTTATGTAAGTATGCATATTCTAAACCGCAAAATTCCTCATGTTAGTAAACTTGAGAGTGAATCCAATGCATAACCATTACTAACCATTTATGAAAGGGTTAAATAGCCTAGTTAGGCTAGAAGTTTGACGTAAGTGACAGATTGGCAGCTTTGGTCCGATTTTTCCAATAACACATTTATGACCTACTTTTCAAAGTATTGGACAGATTTGGCCCGAAACTTGTGTTGGCTGTTAATATTAACAGTCAAACATTTATTCCGTCAATAACTCAACATTTAGAGCTAAGATGGCATCCACGTCACTTATTAATTTTAAAAATTATAAATAAAATCCTAAAAGAACCCTAACTTCCTTATATTCTTCTTCTAAACGACCTGCACCGTGCCACTCATGGAAGAAATTCCTCCCACCGCCCGTTCGACCTCGGGTAATGGGTTTACCCGAAACCCGCATCAACCAGGATGATGCAACTCTGCATCGGCGTCGAGATATGGGGTAGAAGAAGGGTCGGGAGAGAATTGGGAGTGACGATGGTCGTCGTCGGAGTTCAAGCGGATCGTATTCACGTACTGCGGATTCAGGTCGGCTTGCCTTTTGCTGCTTCTCCGCCGACGACAGAAGAAGAATAAGGATTGTGATTTTTTATTGCGGTTGAGGTTGAATTTTTCATTTCAATTTTTATAAAAAAAAACTTTAAGAACTTAAAAAAATTGGAAAATAAGAATTGAAATAAAAATGACATAGAAGCCACATCGCTGCCACATCAGCCTTGGATGTTGAGTCACTAAAAGAATATTTGTTTGACTGTTAATATTAACAATCAAAGAAAGTTTCGGGTAAAATTTGTCAAATAATTTGAAAAGTAGGACATAAATGTCTTATTCAAAAAATTGGGTCCAAACTGTTACTTACGCCAAACTTTCAGCCAAACTAGAGTATTAACCCTTTATGAATGGCTACTAACTTTCCTCCAATAAATCTTAATGAGTTATATCTCTTTCATTTTAAGTCGAAATAAAAAAAATGCACATAAAACTCAGATCGATTGTGCTTTTTCAAAACGACATGCACTTTGATATATTTTGGAACAAAATATATGAGACATTTATTACTAGCTAGTATATAGCAAGTGGTACCACTTGGTATATAGTATATACACAATATTATACCGCGTTATGTGGAAGTATACCGTGAAGTGTCGAACGGTTGCATACAACGATAGTATGGATATACTGACTATCATTTACCACGATTCATCATCTTCTACTACCAGCTACCATCTTATAGTAGGGTGGTATATTTGGTCATAAAATTATTTTCCCCATAAATTGAAGATCCATTAGATCACAATGAGCTCGTTTCTTCTAAGCAAAATTAATCAAAATTCAATTTAAAAATAAAAGTGATACCAAAGTGGTAACGGGTGGTGGCAAGTGGTATGAGTGATATAAAAAAAATTCATAAATATATTGAAAATTAATCTCAAAATATATTTGTGCAAAAAAATTTAAAATCCAAATTAGAAAGATATAGAATTGATTAATAAAACTAAATTGGTTGCAAGTGTTGAAGGGTCGTTTAGATGAGTTAAAATCAATGTGGTATTTGTAGAGTCAAATAACCCATTTATTGTTCATATGGTATTTCAGTGTTATTTCAGTGGTAATTAAAATAAAGTATCTCGCTTTGTTGAACCATGCAAATGTAGTATTTGACATGTGATATTTGATAAAAACAGAGTGATAAAAACGAGTTATTTCGAAATAACACATGAATATGAGTTATTTCAAATAACTCATACAAATACTTCATCCAAACCACTCCTAAAAAATTATCTTATTTCCATCTCTTAGATTTGACGAACGTTTCAAATCCAAGGATCTAAAGATGATACACCTTGGATTTTGATCCTATCTTAGACCTGTAAATTTATATTCACGAGAAAGAGAGAATTACTTGCAGTACTATCTTAGACCCGTAAATTTATATTCACGAGAAAAAGGAGAATTACTTGCAGTACTAATTCTTCCACGTCGAGCAACTTCTTGGGAAACTCAATCCAAAAACTCTCTCTTCCCTCCTGACGTTTCTTGTAACAGCAAGCCAGCAACTTAATTCTTCTATCCACGCCGGCAGCTAGCTAGCTAGATTCTCCTCCAATTTTATAAAGAACTGCTCGCTGGGCTTCAATACCCGAGACCGAGAGCACACCGGCCATAAATACCGGCCGGCGATGGGGAAGGAGATCCAAAGATTCGTATGCAAAGTGGACCATTTCTCTACCCGGGAACTATCTGCCTCTAGAACTTTCTGGACCGCGGGCAATCTCAGATGGTAAGTGTTTGTTTGTTTGTTCTTTCTTTTCCTCTCTATTCCAAAGAATGGATAGACATATATCTAGATGGTTTTTTGAGTATTCTTTGTATATTCTGGTTGATGGTTTTGGGCAGGAGGATTCTGGTTTACCCAAAAGGAGAGGAGGAGGATGGTTACCTTTCGGTGTATTTAGGGTTGATCGATGGAGAAACCATCCGCCATGTTCTGGTTGACCCCGAAACCATGCGCCGTCGTGGATGGAGCGTGACGGTTGACTTCACTCTCGCCGTCGTCAACCAAACCGATCCGGACTCGTCTGTGAAAAAAGGTATGTTTGTGGTTTTTTCTTCTTCGTGCCATTTAAATCTCGGAACCAACCAGTTACGTCAACCCCCCAAAAAAAAAAAAAAAAACTTTCGCGATCTCGTTGTAGGTTCGAAAATGAAGTTCTTAGAAGGCGAGGACGAATGCGGATGGAAGCGCTTTCTTCGGCTGAGTGATCTTCACGATCCTCGTCAAGGCTTTCTCCTCGATGATACCCTCGTTATCGAAGCACAAGTTTCCATTCCTATTATGCAGGTGGTTAATTAAGCCACCTAGATCTAATTGATGCAATCTATAAATAAATTAATCAAACTGTCAACTATGGATTCTCTGAATCTTTCGCCATTTATTTCTACTAATCTCATTTCGCCCTTGCAGAAACGTCGGGCAGCAACAGCCAAGGCCGGTATTGGCAAGTCAGATGGGATGGAGGCTAATGAACCTGTTGAAGAAGATACAGATACTGATATGGCCGAAAGGCCCAAGACCTCCGCCAGCCCTTCACCAGATGAACAGGTTAGACAGATTTTAGCATTTTTTATATTATTATATTGATCATTTTGCTACTAGTTTTAGCTATGTTGGGTATTACCGTGATATGATTTAGGATCAATCAATGTAGTCAAAATCGTGCTTTAAAACTTAAAAACTTACGATTTTACGTTTCTAGGTCACTAAAATGCTTCTACGCAAAATCTCCGTTTTTATAACTTATGTAGTTGAAAACTCGCTTTAAAACTTAAATATTTACGATTTTACTCTTCTAGATCACCAAAACGTTTCTACGTAATACTCGTTTTTAACTACATTGGGATCAATACAAAAGGAAATATTCGATGTTTAATTACTCTAATTTAAAATGCTCTCCAAATAAACATAGCCACATTAATTTGGCTTCTGTACCTATTTAGCCATACCTTTTCTCATGCGTATGTATCGTATATTCTGCTTTCGTTGAAAATAAAGTCATTTTGAATTCCAAAAAATGAGTTTCGAATCCAGTACTCAAATGTGCTTTTTCGATCATCCTGTAAATCTACCTAGTTTAGTATCAATAAATCCAGTGGATTTGCCTTGTCCTTCTTATTTATAAAGCCGGGCCCAATTTATAATTGTGGTATATTCTGAATTTATGCAATTTCTTCCGGCCCTATTTCTCCTCCTAAATGTTATTGATACTATAAATTAAGAGAAACATCAACTTTCCTCCCGAATCTTTCACCATTTTATTTATATATATAAATCTCTCTCCTGCTGGCAGAATCGTAGGGCAGCAGCAGCGATGGCCAGTAGTGACAAGTCAAATGCGATGGAGGCTGATGAACCTGACGAAGAAGATGACCACATGATCAGAAGACCAAAGACTACCAGCCCTTCACCAGAGGAACAGGTAACCAATTTCAATACGTTCGTTGAACAATTTTCCTCCTACCTCAGGCAGTGGTTGGACCCAGGAATTTTTCATAGGGGTGTCCTCTTTTAAAAAATAAATTTAGTAAAAATAAAATAATTAATAAAAATAAAATTGTAAATTAGAAAGTACCTTACTCGTACAGGTTAAAAAATCCACTATGTGTTTTCATATTTTGAAATAATTATAGAATACACTTGGTGTCTGTGCTAAAAAAATTGTCTTTATATACTCTTTTAGACAATCATTCACGAACTTATCGCATTTTCAATTTGTAAACTTGTTCTTGATGTAACCCAAAGCTGAAAGAATCTTTCAACACTTGTCGACTATCGTATAAGTTACAACCATAAAATCAATACAAATTAAGGGTAGGTTGAAATTAGTTGAATTGCTATGTTTTGAAAATAATTAGAAAAAGGGAATGGCATTTTACTATGATACAGTGTTCAAAATCAAACAACAAATGAGTTGTAGTTCAATGGAAATTAAGTTTGATAATAATAATAGTACTCTAGGTTTGAATTACCCAACCTATCACTTATATTCCCATACACAAATTAAAAAAAGACATTAGAATAATCATTTTTTTCAAATTTCAGGAATGTCCCTCACTACCAATTATAAATTTTTTATCTATACATAAATTACTACCGTGGATTGAATAATTGTTTCCCTAAACCTCCGTGCTTCCGCCCCTGCTCTCAGCCACTCATCACGACAATTTCTTTCTCTCTTTTTTTTATAACTACAGGCTGATCATAACTCTGCTGATGATGACGCTACCAGTCCTCCTCCTTTGTCTCCGTCGCCTGTGAACTTGACTTCTACAGATAACAATGAAATCCAGCTTCCACAAGACGACGATTCTCTCCAGCGTCTAAGGGAACAACTGGTCAAATTCTTGACCACGCCACTCGAGGCCATCGCCCAATCCCAGTCATTCGATGACGTACACAAAATCGCCCTGAACGTTGCTGCCCACGCAGCAACGGGCGCGAGAGAGAGGCGGATCGTCCTCGACGACGTGGCGTCCCGCGTGGCAGAGTTCAAAGACGTGGTCCCGAGATACATGTCCACCATCGAAGCCAGCCACGTCGTGGCGTCCCAGGCGGGTGACGTGGCGAGAGACGTGGAGGCGAGGCTGGACTTCTGGACGGGGCAGCTGAGTCGTCTGGAGGATGGCGTCTCCAGGCTGGAGCAAGAAGAGGTGGATGAATTACACAGCGGTCGAAGGGCGAGAATTATAGCTCTGAGGAGCTCGAAAGTGGCGGAAATGAAGAAAGCCGGTCGAGAAGCTGCCAAGGCGATGGATGAGCTGGAGAAGCGACGTGGAGAAAGGGAGGAAGCTGGGGAGAGGCGGAGGAGAGCCGAGGAGAAGCTGGCTCAGTGCAATGCAAGCTGGAAGCTCTTCAAGGGGAAGTTGGGATGGTAATCCATCCATGGTATTACGTTCGTAATTAATTACTACTTTGTAATTTTTTTTTTTTTGACAAAGAAGTTAGTACTAATTGGTAATAGATCGTCACTTTTGTTAGGACGGGTGAAGCTACGCTGTCGTCTCCAATCACTTTTGTTAGGTCTTTTGTGATGCAACATGAAACTAATTATGATTCTAGGGTTTGATGATCTAAACTATGGATTCTTTGATAAATTTTCTTGGAAGATATAATTCGTTTTACAGTTATACTTGGGACCGGATCAGGTCAGTAACTCTCCTATCAGTAATCCAATCATCTGTACCCATGTGTCAGCCTTTTTCTTTTATTTAAATTAAACACGGAGGGGGCACTGAGGTAAATTGCACCCCTTTTAAGTTTTAATGCTGATGCTCTGACGCTGACTTAATTGTAATTACCATACAATACCACATGGTATGAGAAGGTAAAACCATACGAAAATAATATAAATCTAATTACAACCCTCTACGACCATAGGAAAATATTATATCTATAAAAATACATTTCGTTACCATACTTCACCATATGGTATAGTGTGGTAATCTCAATATATATATATACAATTACGACTCTCTTACTTTCTTCTCCCACTTCATTGTCTTCTAACTCTTCTTTGCTGGTCCTTGGGACAGAGTGCTAAAATCAACAAGCATGAAGGCGAAGGAAAAAACACCAACAGGAAGAGTTATGTCTGTGATTTGGTGTGGGATTTCTGCGGCAATATGGAAAGAACGCTGTCGAAAAATCCATGGAGAAACCCATCGAAGTGTTGAGGAAGTGTGGAAAGGTTTTAAATTTGATATGAGTTGTCGATTAAGTGGTGATCTCTCATTAGCCACTGATTTTGAGTGTATGGGGTTACTTGAATACTATCATAGATGATTGTTGTTATTTGTAAAGAGGAGTGCAGTTGAGGTAGGGTGGGTTGTTTTGTTTTTTGACTTTTACAGGGGAGACCATAATGGTCTCTCCTCTTTCGTTGTATCAGTTAGTATCGTGTTTTGCGATATTGTTCCTTAATAATTGTTTGTGCTTGGAATATACCAAGCGGTTAGGCGGAGCTTCACGGCCTCTGGCGGCTTCCAATGGTCATGAGCGGTCTTCGAAACCTACAAGAAAGGTCCTCAGGGAAATCCTGGGACCTCCTCTGATGCCTAAGTTAGAGAGAGGATTGAGAGAATTGTAAATAAGAGAGAGAATGGAGTAGTTGACGTTACCATAAATGTGACCCTATGACGGGTATTTATACTAGTTTCGACTGAGTTATGTGCATTTAATATCTTGTGGGCGTTCAAGGACGCCTCTGGCTTTTCTAACGTCCCTCGTCAGACTCCGTACATTGAAGCCAGAGTGTCGGGCGGTTCTTTGTCTCTGCTTTCTCGCATTGTCGGGCGGTCTCGCCATTATACGATGCGCAGGACCGCCTCTGCTCGTGCTCTCCTTTTTTGGCCTTGTCCGTTCTTATGTGGGCCTTAAATGCTTTTGGGTTTACGGGCCTTGGGACAGAGTGCTAAAATCAGCAAGCATGAAGGCGAAGGAAAAAACACGAGCAAGAAGAGTTATGTATGTGATTTGGTGTGGGATTTCTGCGGCAATATGGAAAGAACGTTGTCGAAAAATCCATGGAGAAACCCATCGAAGTGCTGAGGAAGTGTGGAAAGGTTTTAAATTTGATATGAGTTGTCGATTAAGTGGTGATCTCTCATTAGCCACTGATATTGAGTGTATGGGGTTACTTGAATACTATCATAGATGATTGTTGTTATTTGTAAAGAGGAGTGCAGTTGAGGTAGGGTGGGTTGTTTTGTTTTTTGACTTTTACAGGGGAGACCATAATGGTGGACCTGATTCAACGGGGGGAAAAACTGTTGTCGATTTAGTTAGCACACATTACCATATGGTATAGTGTGGTAATATCAATATATATTACCTAAAAGAAGGAGAGAAAAACAGAATGAGGGAGAGAAAAAAACTCGTCTTCTATCTCCTCTCATTTCGTCTTCCACAAACAAGAACACCAAATGCAAAAAAAAAAAAAAAAAAAAAAGGAGGAAGATCGGAATTGAAAACTCACAAACAAATACTGAAACATAAAACATGCAAACTCGACTCACCTAGATCTGTCTCATCTTGGTCAATATGAAGCGTCATCTATTTTGAGGCCTAGAAAAGAAAGAACAGAAGGAAGGAGCAGATCGAGAGAAGAAGGATTTGGAGCGTCACCGAATTTGAGAGGGGAGGTTGCAATTTTTTCTTTGTCGATTGGAGAAAAAAAAATGAAGAACAAAAGAAGGGAACAAATTTAGGTCTAGAGAAACGTGTTTGGAAGAGAGAAGGAAAAGAGAAATTTGGTTTTCTCTTTCCTCATTTAAAAACCAGCATATAAATGCTAGAAAAAATAAAAAAGGAAAGAAATAAAATTTCAAAAATCTGACAAAAATGCCCCTTCACTCCCGCGTCAATTTCAACTACACAATGTTTCCCCCTAGATCTACGGTTCCCATTTGATTAGTGATGGTGTCAAAAATTTTCGGATGAAGTGGTCTTCCCTTTCCGGACATCTTTGGCCATAACACTCTTTCCCCTCCCAAATTTGCATCCTTCCCCCTTCCAAAATTGCAAATTGGAAAGTTTTTTTGTGGGTTGGATGTTGGAGCACAAAACTCCTAAATTTTCAAATAACCAAATTTAACCTTTGACTTGGAGTTGGTACAAGCGCGTTAGTACCTGAACTTTTCAAAACTAACAATCGGATCAAAAACTACTCGGCCAATTGAGGGAAGTAATATCTTAAACACAATTACATGGAAAAATGTAATTTCGTCAATCCATCTTTCTGTCTCAATAAAAACTCACATCACCTGTATCAATCGCGCCCTAACTAGTTTCTAAATGGAAACATACTCGCGTACACCACGATCGTCACACTCGTCATTGTTATATATTGGCCCACGTCACCCTCCAGCTCTTCTGCTCCTCCTTCATTGTCACGTCGATGTTGTCATCATCTCTCTCGCTCGTCGTCTCCTACCAACTCAATAATATCTTTCAAATAGCGAAGTCATGCTAGATATCTATTTATGACAAATTCTTACTTGAAAATCATCTTATCCAATTAGTATTCCAATTAGCATTTGAAAGTTTTTGATATCCATGTCTCGTTGGTTTGGAGTACGGGAGAGGTTCTTGAGATGTTTTAGGTTCGAATTTCATGTAGTCTGCCCTGATCAGATATATCATAGAGGCCATATGACAAACTGCAAGCTTTAAACTCGGTAAATAAATTTTTGATATTTTCATTAGCAAACTATAAGTTAATCGGTTTACCATCAAGCATTTCCAAAATTCACGACCACCTTAAACTGATAATCTTACCAACTTCTGCATACCTATCCCGCTATCCTGTAAAAAATTTCCCAACCGACCATGTCTCTCCCTCATTTACAACCCCAATGTGTCCTTCAAAAGCTTCCAACTCGCGTTCAACTGAGCAAGATTCTCCTGGGCAATCAACCTGTTCTCAGAAGCCCGCTTCCGCTTGTTGCTTTGCTCCTTCACTTCTTCCAATTCCCTTGAGGCTTCCTGGCTCGTGCTCTCCAGTTCATCAGCTGTCAACTTCTTTTGATCACTAACTCTGGCCTTGCGAGCAATGATCTCCCACATTTCAGCCTCCAGCTTCTTTTCCTCCTGCCCAAGTCTCATAACTTCGCCCTCCAAGCAGCTCAGCTGCTTCTGCCTGTGAACAAGCCTCGCCTCCATTCCCTCGCTCATCTGCAGCAAAGAAGCTTCGACGGCATGGGAGGTTTCAATAACGGACATAGATCCAGAGACACCCTTTTTGAGCTCTGTCAATAACCCCTTCAGATGCGTCTTGTCAACTGCAGCAGTTGGGTGATCAGCCAACTGCAGGGCAACTTCTTCAACGTCTCCGAATGAATCCGCATGGTAGATGGCCTCCAGTGACATGCTCAAGAATTCAACCATTGCTTCCCTTTGCTGCTGCAGTAAGCTAGAAGTACTATCTGTGCCAGAGGACTTCATGTTGCTATTCAGTCGTGAAATTTCTGCTCCAAGGCTTCTTGAAGTTAGTCGCACACTTCGTGATGAGTGCGAGCTCTCGGTAGTTTCAGCAAGGCTAGCAGGACTAGCAACCTGCAGCCATTGAGGAAAGAAAATCAACAATTGAAAACTGCTCGCCTGCACTTTACATGTACATGTGAAATGTGTCTTTGGTGTCAAATGTTGAGTATCGTTACCTGATTCGACAATGGAGTAGCAGGCCCTTCAGTTGCTGAATTCAAAACAACAGCTGCTGATTGGTCATCAGCCGCGCTTCTCTGTTCCGGGTTCATTGCTTCTCTGCTGGCACTATCAGACTGATCAGTGAATTGTTCCTGTAGCAAGCATGAACACAACAATACAACAACTGCCTGAGTGCAAATGTAGGTGGGGGTTCTTGTTCGATGATCAATCAAAATTGTGCAAGAGTGACTTAGATACCATAGAAACTCGAACTTCAATCGTCACAGTATCATTCACAATGAATCCTTCATCAGGATTGAGAAGTTTGCTGAGCATAACGAAAGATGGGAATCCCCAGCCTCTGCCACCTAGTGGGAAAGGTTTCTTCTTGCCACCTGCAAGGGGAGATTTAGCAAAAGAGCATCATAGAATTTTGAGTCTTCTCACCCTCCAAACAAAGTTCAGCCATTAACAATGATCTGTCTAACATATCAACTAAACTAGAAAAGAAGACGGCACAGGAGATCATGGTTACACTTTCGGAGCGACGAGGCAGCATTGATTTGGTTTACTAAAGTCAGGGTGAAGTCGGCATCCACATTCTTCCCATCCGGCATTGTTTCAAGTTCAATTGAGTGCAAATATACAGGGAGATAAATGGTGCCATTTCCTTTAGGGTAAATGCTAATCGACCTGCACAAAGGTTAGGGTTTCTGTCACGCACCAAGTAAACGAGTCTGTTTGTTATTATACTGATGTCGAAGTACTCTTAAGTCTCACCATTTGCGACCCCCAGCTAGGAACGTTTCAGAGCAGAGCTTAGTTGCTTTGAGCTTCGAGAAATTCTCGATCCTCCATGTGAATTTGTCAGCATTGGTCTTCTGATCTTCCACGGCCATTTCCCCAGCAACAGCAAGGGCCTTCAGGTTAAGCAGCCATGGAAAATTTTAGGCAGCCCTAGTACGCAGAGAAGAGAAATGAAGTTGAAAACTCACCTGGAGAAAGAACAGAAAGAAGAGAAGAATGAAACAGTGTGGGAAGTGAAGAAGCGGCGAGCTAGATGGTTGCGCGGCCGGGGAGGAGAAGAGAAGCAACGTGGGTGAGACTCTTCAGCTGTCCGACCCAAAAGGATTTACAATTTTGATTTTTAGGAGGGGCGGGTTGGATTCGGTCCTTAAACTCATTTCTTAACGAGTATCGGAGAGAAGTAAACACTAGCAATAATTGATTAACTACCAAAAGGGTACGGAAGGAATAAAAGAAATATTGACATTAAATTCGGCACCTAATTAATACAAAAATCAAAAATAGAAATTCAACTTCCCTCTTTAATTCGGCAGCTAATTAATACAAAAATTAAAAGTCAAAAATAGAAATCCGAAATTAATATTTAATATTTAAAAATATAATTCTAGATAAATAATATCTACTCTCCCTCTCTGTAGCGACTTGCAATAGCATTATTAATTTTTTCACTAGCATTATTAATATTTTCACTAGTATTATTAAATTTTATGAAATAAATAATTAATAATATAACTTTTATTATTAAAAATTTTCAATAAGCTTAACAATGTTTTACGATTACTTTGTTAACAATTTGGATCAATTGTGACCGATTTATATTTTCATCGCCAACGTTTACAATGAAATTATTAATGGTGTACCACATCATTATTAATGATTAAAACATTATTGTCATTGATTTACAACATACTAGCTTATTACCCGGCCCGTTGGCCGGATTACTGTATGTTACCCACTTGTGTAATGGGAGAGAAAGCAAGTGAGAGTGAAGGGATTGGGATTCCACTTGATTAGGATCGACCCACTAATCCAATTCTTCCCGACCCGCCCCAACCTACAGGGTCAGAAAGAGTCAATAAGAAAATACGAACGGGGAGGATTAGTCATATATCTTGACTCTTCAGAAGTGGGTCAAACAGGATCAAGGTTGGGTGAGGGCAATTTTTAGCGCTAAGCAGAGTTCTGGGTTGAATACCTTTACTTAGGCCTAGAAATTGGTGCTGATGCAGACTGCAATTTTTATTATACCATCATCAATCATCATTGAATTAGTCCTGGGCATCCCTCCCCGATGTCGGTCTGAATTCTAATGATGGCTTCATTCCTTGCACCAGCCATATCAGCGAGTTGCCATCTCGAGCATGATTTGCCTATGTACAAATAATACAATTAGAGTATGAAAATGAATTCAATGAAAAGGAAAAGAGAATTCTATCACATGCCAATAAATACACACATAATAGTTGAAGCTAAGTGAAAGTCATTACTCGCACATCAATTCTCAAAAATTACAGACTAAACATTGGCTAGAATGGCACTGAAACTACCAAGAATCATGGACGAAACAACTTGTCAAATTAAATAATCCTTATACTGAAACTACCTTCTAACTTGAAATAAGACATGATCACAGTTCATAGCTCTCTTCTCACTATGAATTGGTTGCAGCTCGTCCTTATCACTGCCTCTCAAGCTCAATTCAAACAGAATAGAGACCGTTATGTAAGATAACCATATTCTTACTGATCATAATTTCTTTCTTCACTCCATTTTTGTCGGAGAAAAGAGTTACCCCCCTCTCCTGCATTTCCCTTTCCCCCTCTCTTCTCCCTCTTCTTCACAAATCGATCCCTAAACCAGCAACAACAACACAAAAATAGCCTTCGCCTCTCCCGTCTCCATCTATTGAACGCGTTGGTGGCAAGACAGGACTGCAGAAGCAAAATTTTCTAAAATCAAACTAAATTTTTTGAAGCAGACTCAACCACGAAAAAAGAGTAAAGCAACAATGCAGTAGAACCCTAAATTTAACTACAATCAAGCACATATCAGCAAGATTTTCGATTTGTCTGAGAGTTAACTACACGGAGAGAACAATTGATGCATAATTGAAATGCTCCAAGCAAGTTGAAGGCAAACCATAACTTTAGAATTTGGTCATTATAATAACCTTCAAGTATTGATGCTTCTAAGAACTATCATGTCCAACCCCCACTTATACAACTACGTAGCCATAGTAATTAGTTGTATAATGAGAAATATTACAAAGAAAACTACATAAACAACCAATGTAAGTAAATATTAAAACTAACAACTGATAAAACTTAAAATCTCTCTATTGGTATAAATGTATCTATTAGTAACTACTATGCAATCGAGTATATATGACTTTTAGGCACTCAATTAGAAAAGTATAGATGGCTCACAAATGAAGACGTAGCAACGGAAGGTAGCACACAAAAACCAAAAATAGAAAAAGAGATAAGAAAAAAGGCGAGAAAAAGTCAAACAAAGAAAAAGCCCACATAGGAATACCTCGCTAGCTTTAGGGATTCTCTGCCACAACAAACAACCTTCTTAAAAATCTAACACCCTGAGACATCAAACAAACCTCCCACGACACTAATGTATGGCATTCCTATTGTCCAATAGGTTTGCCCATTTTAGACTTCTAAATAAATGGACTTTTCACCATTAAACCAAAACTCACAATCATTAACAGTTAATGCAAAGACATACATTTTGAGGCCAATCACAGCATTTAAGCATAATTTTTAGTTGAAAAGAACAACTAAGTATTTAGCTAAATGATATAGTAGAATGGACACAATCTGCTACCTACTAATGATATAAACGTGTACCGGTACCATCGTTGTATCCTGACTTGCCATTTGCAACGGGCACTTTGAAAGACAGCTGCATTTTAGAGAATAAACACCCATAAGGGCGTTACGAAACCAAGCTTAATCCAAAATCTTCATATTCCACTTCGAAGACTCCATTTTCAAAAATAAGAGAGTTTAACATGTCAAATCACTCATTTGAAAAATCTCAAACAACTATTAATCAATGCAATATAAAGGCACGTTCCAAATTATGTACTTGTAGGAATAATCCCAAATAATTATCAATTAATGCCCCAACTACCTAATGTGCAGAATAGCCCTGGAGCTGTGCTGTTGTTTGCGTTGGTCTACCTTCAAACATAACATAGTTGCATCACGAACCAAAGCAATTAAGCAAAAATCTTCATATTCCAAGTAGAATGACTCAGTTCAATTTGGCCAACGCTTTATACATATTGTTTACCCCTGGACATGTTGCACTTGCGCCTTCAGATCTTCGTGAACACAATACAATTGCGGAGAGGAGGCTGTCAACGGAATAAAAATTGTTAATTAAATGAATCACCATACAACTAAACAAACGCGCTCTTCTTGATTAGCTATCAAAATAGTGGGGGTCGCTACAATCCATCGGTTGCTCCCTCTGCGCCTAAGTTGTAGATATTAGGTTTCAGTGAGAACTTTGAGTACATGAGGAGATATTTTGTAGTGGAGGAGATGACCCGGCGAGTAGAATAGGAAGATTTGGAGAGGCTGCGATGGGCAAAGCAGTTAAAATCGAGATTTTACCTAAAATTGAAAACTGGGGTAAAATCAAAATCATATAATCGAATTGTAAAATCGTAGGATTTTAAGTACCATATAGAACATAGCATATAAGAATATTAATAAGGTAAATTATTAATATCACAAAGACACATAGCATTTAAAATGATAATTCAGAAGATTTTTTTCCATAAGATAATTCTCAAGATTAATGTTCCAAAATCACTATTTTAATTGTTATTTAATGTGTAACTCAAAATAATTCATGATGAAGGGATATAGTTCATGGGTTTGGCTCTTATTTTCATGTTATGTCTTGGTTGTTTAACTCAAAGAGTCAAAGTAATATTTCGACATCGTCTACTAAGTATGATTTAAAACTAAAAATAATTGAACTCCAATAAAATAAGTAATGTTAGTGGCTTGGTACAAATATATTCATTAATAAATTAATTAGTTAATAATGATGTTAGTTCTTACATACTTCCAATATTAGGACATGTGTTTTACCAATAAGTTAAATGGGGTGAAGGGAAAGAGATTAACCGAACCCTAATTTGGTTATTTTTATTATTTTTGAATTTTTTTCTAATAGAAAAATATCTGAGAAGATTCCATTGCCCTTTCCGCTGAAACAGTTATACTTATTTTAAATTGGCTCAAACCACCTATTTTGTTCTCTTACGATCAAAATCCCGATTTCGGTACTATTTTACGATTTTAACGATTTTAGTCCCGATTTTAAACGATTTTAAGGTCCACCGATTTTATAGTAAAATCAAGATCGGAATCCCTAAGTAAAATCCTAAAATCCTACGATTTTACGATCAAAATCCCGAATTTGACTGCATTGGCGATGGGTGCACGATTAGTGGGCCAAATAACAGTTTGGGCCTGTTTAAATGAAAACATATTTTTACTTTCGTGCTCAACAGACCGACCGCACTGACATCTTCTAAATTTACCCCTAAAAAATTGCTCTGTACGCATCAAATTTGAAATGGAATTCCTCTTTTCTCATTTCACATTTCACATTTATATGATGTGTAGATTGTGATGAGTGTAGATGTAGACCTGTCATTGTCCTACAAATTCATTAACACGCCAAAAAGTGGTGAAATGAGCCACCCTATTAAACACAATCTTGTATAATGATCATTGGATCCAATCATGCCAGATTATGAAGAAGTTTAAAATGTAGCGGTTATCCCGACTAAAACATTAAAAGAACCAGTCTCATATAGTTTGCACAAAGATATAATTTCTCCATAGTAATGCTGAAAAATAATATTAATTTAAGAAGTCGATATTGCTTCTACATGTTTAATATTGCAATTCGATATGCAATATTCGAACCAGTGATATTTGGGCTGCAATTTTAGGGTTATTGTATATTTATAAAATAGATAGAAATTATATTAAGTATTAAACAACAACTAAAATAATCAAAGTATTAAAACACCAAATAAGTACTTACGGGAGATTCAGTGGCCAACTAATCGTTAAAAAAGTCATATGATTTTCATAATTTAGGTTCGTGTATGTTTGAATTTAAATAGATACAACAAATATACTTAGTGTGATTGGTTATGATCCTTGCTTGCCTTTAAAGAGACCAAGGTTCAAATCCTAGTGCATGCCTTTTTTGTGAATAAATAAATAAGAAAATAAGCAATTGTGAAGACCAAAATGTCCTTCCTATAATCACTCTCGTTGCAGGAAATTTGA
Organism: Linum tenue; assembly: GCA_946122785.1. Classification (NCBI taxonomy): domain Eukaryota; kingdom Viridiplantae; phylum Streptophyta; class Magnoliopsida; order Malpighiales; family Linaceae; genus Linum; species Linum tenue. Next base: position 60,429,690 of record CAMGYJ010000004.1, read on the forward strand.
AATGGAGCAACAATTTTCATCATTCGGCTTTTATTTATTATCCAGATTTATTAACAATTCAAATTTACGCGCTCATAACTAGCAAATCACGACCTCTTACAATGACTTCTAATGACATTATTAACTTTTTGCAATCAATTGCTATCGTTTTACATTCTTTGTTTTGTCGTTACTGGTGTTTTTTTTTATATTGTTGATAGGTATTAGGGATATTGTCTCAAATTGGTTGGTAATGATAATAATAATACTGTAAGGTTCAAATGTTGATAACGGATGGAAAAGAGTTGATAATGGCAGTGAATGTTAATAATGATCTTAATATTGTAATGTTAAAACGTTAACAAGGTTAGTAATAGTAGACGTCTCGAAAATGTTGATAATGGCGGTATCAACAATAATATTTGTTAAAGAAACGTCAAAATGATGTAGTTACCAGTTAATAATTGCAATATTGTAATTAATAATAGTCACGTGGTCGGTTTCTATGATGTAATAATATGGATTGATAATAATGTAGTTACCCGTTAATAATTCTTGTAATAAAATTAATGATAGGGCAGTGATCGGTTAATTATGTATTATTATATGGGTTGACAACGTGCTGAACTTGAAAATAATATTAATAGCGCAACGTGAAAATTTTAACAAAGGAGGCTAAAATTTTGAAATATACATTGTGATAGCAATTTAGTTTCCTGTTAATAATTGCAATAATATAATTAATAATAATTGTACGGTCGGTTAAAAATGTATATTATTATGGGTTGATAACGTGATTAAATATTATTAAAACTGATAATGAACTTAGCAACATCAAATCCTGCACGATTGACTCCTTTGTCTCCAATCTCTCCTCCTGAAGAACATGATTAACAAATTGATAATGACCTTGAGAAATAAAGAAAATATTTAAATGATATTATTAATTAAAATCAAAATGGGAGAAACCACGTAGACATTGAATTATTGTGGGTTTCGAGAATCAGTCTCCTCCCAACCCTAAAAACGTTCTCCCTACAGAATTCGTCGTCGTGTCGCGCAGCCGGCCGGGCACTTGATTTCCGCCGTTTGGTCTCGCTGAACCACAGTTGCGTCTACTGTCGCGTCCACCGTTACGTCCAGCGTCCACCGTCGCGTCAGCGTTTCCACCGTTTGGTGACCCCCTCGTTTCCGTCCACCGTTGCGCCTCGTCTCTCTTGTTTGTCGTCGTCGTCTCTCTCGGCTGTCGTTGCTAGACTACCTAATACATGGAATCGCCAAGACCCTTTATGTTTGGTAAGTTGTTGTACTTCGTTTGGCTAATGTATATTTGCTTGCGTTGTTTGACGAGGTGTTGTAATAGCTCGGGAAGGGTTGTTTAATAAAACAGGCAACAGTTGTTAACAATTTAAATTAATAACTCGGTCGGGTTAATTAATAATCTTTGCCTTGGTTATAATAATTAAGGTGTTTAAGTTAATAATGAACTTTGCATGTAAACCTTCAATGTCGTTTCAGATTATTAATTAAAAAAGTCATGAGTAATAAGGATCGAATTTTTTATTAATAATTGAAGGTGTTAATAAGAAAAGTTCATTACTCGTAGAGAGATGATTAATAATTTCTGAGTTAGATGTTAATACTTAAAGTGTTTAAGTTAATAATAAACTTTGCATGTAGAATTTCATTGTCGTTTTAGGTTAATAATCGAAGAAGGAAAGATTAGTAATGACGTGGATGGTTGTTAATAATTAAAGTGTGCGAGTTAATAATGAACTTTGCATGTAAACCTTCAATGTCATTTTAGAATATTAATTTAAAAAGAGAGTATTAATAAAGACGGAATTTTTTGTTAATAATTGAATGTTTTAATAAGTAGAGGTCAGTACTCGGAGAGGGATGATAAATAATTCACGCGTTAGTTGTTAATAATTAAAGTGTTTTAGTTAATCATAACCTTTGCATGTAAAATTTCATTGTCGCTTTAGGTTAATAATCGAAGAAGAGAAGATTAGTAATGACATGGATAGTTGTTAATAATTAAAAGGAATAGTTTTTTTATTTATTCAACGTTGCAGATATGAATGAAGTACCTTGTGATGTCAGCTTGGAAGGTGAAGATATTCCCAAGAACAATGACTTACGTGAAGAGGAGATTACCGTAGAAAATATATGTGTAGAAGGTGAAGGTGACTCCCTCGTCCGTAGTCCGGTTGTCCTCTCCGCCGCCACCGCTGTCAATTCCTCCGACACCCCAGCTGTTTTTGTGGTCCACTGCCATCCAGTTTCCCGACAAATCCTTTATTCTGGCCGCGCCAATACTCCGGCCATGAACGACGTCTTTTGGTTGACCATTCGGCGCAAACATGGAACGTGCAGTTCCTTTTTAGTTTGCTGTGAAAGCTTTTTTATGTTGTTTGGGTTGTATATATTGTTGAAAGGTTGATTGTTCTCGTTGGCATTGCTTCTCATTGATATTTTTTTTATGTTAATAGTTGTAAATAGAAATGTTGATAAGAGATGAAAAAAAATTGATATGTACCGGTGATGTCGTTGTACAAGTTAATATTTTCAATAATATTATTAATAATTGAAACGGCAGCTTGGAACGGCCGGCGACTGCAGCGGACAAGGAGGACGGAGAACGTTTGTTTGACGACAATAGAAACGGTTCGGCTGCAGATCATGGGGAAAAAAGGGTTTATAGACGGTTAGGGTTACATTTTTAATTTATTTACAATTCCTAAATACCCTTAACAGCTAATTAACTAATAACTCCTCCTTAACTACCTAAAATTGAATCAACCTATCACAACGCTTTAAATTCCTCCTTTAAAAAAGGCCTTAAGGACCTGAACTCAAGCCTAATAACAAAGTATTTATAGTGGAAACACGTACTAATTAAATGTTCAACAACTATTCACCAATGCAACAAAATTATTTAATTTACCGTTTCTAATAACATATACAATTGTAATAAAAATATTGAGCATACCAACAATTACTAGTCATCATTCTAACATGATTCTAACATTAGAAAGTTTAACCCGTAGTATTTTGGGGTTGGGTGTGTTGGCGGGAAAACTCGTTAGACCCGTTTTATTTCATATTTCACTCTCAAAATGATAAAATCACTCATAAATTGATGAGATTTTAAAAAATAATCATAAGAATTTAAAAGACAAGTTTGGAGTGTAAGGATAATCAAACATTATTTATTTCTTGTATTAGTATTGCTTTCGTGATTGTTTCATAAATATTTATGCAATTTGTAGACCTGGCAATCGGGTAGGGTTGGGTAATTTCGGGTTGAGGCCTCCGGTTACAGATCGGGTCATGTTGGGTTGGCTGATTTTGGGTCACATATTGACCCAACCCATTCGATTTCGGGTTATGAGCGCTCTCAGATACAATATCAAACATGTTTCATATTTTCTTAAAGAACACAAATTTTCACATATGCATGACAATAGTTTACCTAACACATGTCAATTAACATATTTTCAAATCCTCTCATACTAATGAAATGAAATACAAATTGAGCATGACAATAGTTTACCTAACACATGTAATATTGATTTGTCAACATGTTACCATGTTTTTATTTTATTTTATAGCTATAAATAAGATTTTTTTTTAGGACTACAAATAACACCTTCCTAATATATAGTATTATATTAAGAACTTGTTGGTCTAAATAACTCGAGTTTTAATAAAAAATTCGATAACAAATATTATCTAATTAAACAAACCATGCATGCACGAGAAACGTGAGGCTTTGACTACGTCAACCTCAAATTCAAGTAAAGCGACAAAAGGCGAAGATTGCAAAAGTAGAAATCCAAGTGGAAGCAACAATGGAAGACACTATCTTTTATGAAGACGTAATCTTTCCTTGGGGGAAACCTTCTGCAATAACCTAATGATCAGCCTAATGAGGCCTCTTTGGAGTGGTATCCGGGTGCTCTAGACTCTAGTCCAAGGTCCCAAGCACCATAAACATCTCTCCTCTGGGTAACAACAAGGACACAATGATTATATTCGAATGCAGCAAAAAGAACATACTCGAAGCAAAACTGAAACTTATGATAGAAAAATACCTGAAACCGGGCGAATAAAACATCTGAATCGTGCAAATATTCTGGGAGATCAATAGATACGAAAGCAAATTTCCACTACAACAGAAAGCAACAAGGGAATGAGATATAAATTATAGGAGGTTTTGGGGTTTGGAGCGTTTTCTTGGTTGGTAATTTGATTTGATACAACTTCGTGACTCAATGGACTATTGGGTGAGAAGACCCAATAGTGTAAGGGGCAAAGAGAGGGAGAGACGAACCGAATTTTACTGCCTGGTTGCCCGGATTTTGGGGCTGATCCGCACAGATTCCGAAGCTGTTGTTAAGACTTTTTTCAAATCACCGACGAAAATTTAATGGACCATATTTAGCACATTTGTTTTACGTTGAATTTTTAATAAAAAAATTGTGTAAAAAATCATATTTTTGTACTTTACAAGATAATATTCATTTTGATTTTTTGTACAAAATATTTTTAAGGTCATATCATATTAGTTCATATCAAGTTCGTGTCATTCATATTAAGATCGTATCAGTTCCATGTCATTCATATCATATCATATCATATCAATATAATATTAGTTCATATTTTTTTTTTATATAAGTTCTATGTCATTCATATCAAGTTCATGTAATTCATATAAATATCGTATTAGTCCTATACCATTCATATCAATATCATATTAGTCGATATCAAGATCATATCAGTTGATATGATTGATATGACAGTGATAATATTATAACCGTTACGTATTTTGAAGAGTTCATTTTTCTTTTCTCAAAATGTAGCAAAATCAATATCAATGTGTAGATCATAATAAATGTGTTCTTTCAATTAGAATGTTATTAAACTCCGAGTTGAAAACGGATTCTTTAGGATCCCATTAAGAAAATTAAGGGATTATGAAAAGTGCATTCTCTCTCCTCTAGATTTGTGTCATGTTGATAGCAAAAAAAAACCAAGGGGTGGCCGAATTACTAGCCCCCCTCTTTTTTTTTTTTTTTGAATTAATGTGGGCCATAAGATCTGCTATGAGATTTCAGATCTTGTTTAGGGAACTTGTAATCGACTTTACGAGGTTTCTAATATGTTTTAGGGAACTTTTGGTCGGTTTGATGAGTTTTATAGTCTGCTCTAAGGAACCTATGATCGGATTTTATGAGATTTTTGGTATGCTTCAACGAACTTGTTGTCGGCTTTATGAGGTTTCTAATCTGTTTCCGGAACTTGTGGTCGGCTTTATGAGATTTATGGTATGCTTTATGGAACTTGTGTGTGCTTTATGAGTTTTCTGGTATACTTCAGGAAACTTGTGGTAGACTTTTATGAGGTTGTTTGTCTGTTTCAGAAACTTGTAGTCGGTTTTATGAGTTTTTTGGTATGCATTATGAATTTAGTGGTGTGATTAGGTTCTGGTATGCTTTATAATTTTTCTTGTCTACTTTATGTTATTTGTGATGTGGTTTATCGTGTCTGATATGTACTTTCTTGTCTACCTCATGTACTTAGTTTAGCATGGGACACATAACCAATGAGCAAATCACGCGCATGTTGCCCCTATAATTTTTAAATACGACAAGCGTGCCCCTACATATAAACATCAACATGAATTGTGGTCAAACCCTAAAAAATAAAAGTCATCAAAATATAATGTTTATAATATTAATATATAGACTTAGAGTCGTTTAGAGGTTGAAATTTCAAATAATATATCTAGCCAATACATATAATGTCAAGATTAAGTCGTTGTTTTGGTTAAATTTGAGATTGGATATACATGTATTACCTTTTTATGGGCCCATCCACAGACTACAATCACTTAAAATAAGTGATTCTCAATCTCTACCAAAATGTGAGGATTGTTAACAAATGGCTTGTCTACCCACCCAACTTTTCTTTATAACAAAAACACCATCTAAACTTTCAAACAAGATACTTTCCAAACTCATACATTTAATCAGTGCATCAAATTACAATATACAAATTGATTAAATACATCGATTTGATGGAATTCCAACTTCTGGCTCTAGTTAACAAATTAAATTTTTTTGGTACATAATTAAATTAAATATTAACACTAGTGTTAGTAGATTTCCTTGGTCCATCCAATCTGGCCCTAAAAAACTTATTCAGACACTTGGGCCATGTAGTTGAATGACCTCCTAGACTAGGCCCAATGGGAAATGAATTTCACCGGATCCCGACTCGGGTCCAAAACCCAACCCGATTCAACTATATATAAACAACGAATACTTGGTTTCCTACCGGTCGGTGGTAGTTTTTTCAGACGAAGTCACCGTAGAGTTTTGAACTTCACGCTACACAGGAGGAAATGAGACCCAACGTTGTCACTGAGGTAAAGCTTCTCGATCTCTCTTCTCAGCTCTTCCCTTCTCTCCTTCCTTTTTCGGCTTCAATTCCATGCTCCTCTGCTAGGGTTTTCTGTTCTCTCTAGTTGAATCACCAAGTTTGCTTGGACATTTTTGGCCTCTCCTTCAATTTTTTCCCCTTTCGGTTGTTTGGTTGCTGAGGAAGTGTTGCCAGCCGAAGGAAATGTGTATTTAGAATCTCGCCGGGAGCTGTTCTTTCTTGGTAATTCTAAAGCAAAGACTATCACTAACCTTTGATCCCTATTACCGAGCGAGTTCATTGAATCCTCGACTTGTTTTCGTTTTACTCGAATTAGTATCCTTGTGCAGAAGATTCTCCCTCCATCTGCTCTCGTTTCATTCGTTATCTGGAAATTTTGTGACGTATTCCTCTGGACTAGTAGCAGGACGAGTTTGGGAAGTTGTTTGGCTACTTGTTTAGAAGTCGGAAGAGAAATTGTTGATCTGGACTTGAATTTGGTAAACCGTGTTACTCTCTCTTTTTTTCCTTACCTGTTGTTTGGTTGAAGTATAGGATGATGTTACACTAGGAGGATCACTGTTAAGTTAGGATTTATCCATGAGATCTAAAGGCATTGGAGCCTGGAGGGTGAAGAATCCATAGATCCCAGTATTATGTATGCAAAAGGGTATAGTTTCGCATAAGTTTAGTGCTCTGGTCTTGATTGTATCTTGGGAGCAATCTACAGATGCAGATAAAGGAATTCAATGTATCTCCTTATCCTGTTTATGACTCGCTCCTGTTAGAACATAGTTTAAGGTTTAGCTTTAAGATCACCTCAAATGTGGAATTCAGCCATTCGCGAAGTATCCAATTTCGCTCTGCGGAGTGTCCATAGTTATCTTCTTTTTCTGTGATGAAAGTGTATATTATTTGTTATGCTCATACTCTTGAGATGGCTCGTTGGGTATTCTGTAGGATAATCACTGTGAATTAATCCACTTTGAAAAGCCAGTTTTAAGAAATGAAGTAATAGCTAGTAACAAATTGGGTAACCTAACTGGGGACTCTACTTTTGTGTCTTCCTGCCTTTATGTTTCCAGAATTTCGTGATGATTTGAAGTTTTATTGCAGTTTCTGCAACTCTATATGGACTTGCTATCTTTTGTTTCTAGATCATTGGAATCAATTTCTATCCATTAAGTTCAACATAGTTCCAGTTCTACCCTATACTCAATTGAAGACGTTGTAGTGCTGGCTTCAAGATGTGTGTGTTTGGTAGTTCCTATACTGAGTTCGTTACTGTGGCCTCTGCCAATTTCTCCTTCTTCATTTCCTGCATCCTCCTCTCCCTCCTGAGCTTGTATATTCTTCGACATTCACTCCCTCATATTGTTTCAGCCTTCTCATTACTCGTGGGTCAGTAATAAATCTCTTCAATATTAAGGTAAACTGTTGGATGATTTTCCAACTTCTAACAAATCCCTTGTTTCAACCCCCTCCCTTTTCCAGTTCAAACAGAGAGAAAATGTATCCTTTCTTGGCAGGGGCTCCTTGGACTTGAATTTTAATGCGTACCTTCCACTTTCCATAAGTCCCGTAAGGAAATTTTCTGCATCCTAAGGTGGATATTACGTAACATTAATGTTAGTAATCTAATTATTTATCGTCTCGGAAAATTGGTTTATTGTGCTGTCACTATTACATATATACCATATAATATTTAGGTTTACTTCTGCAGTTGGCACCTGCCAAACTATAGCTCTTACCCCCTATTCAGTTTAAGTTTCTGCATATTTACCTTTGGCTATTGGTCTGCAGGCGGGCTTGTCTACAAGGGTTGGTCAATGGTGGGAAAGCATTCCTTTCCTTACTTCTGCCGTGGTGGTTGTTTGTGGGGCTATTTATTTGATATGTCTCTTGGTTGGATATGATTCCTTCTACGAAATCTGTTTCTTGCCATCTGCTGTTATATCAAGATTTCAAGGTACCTTTGATTTTACATTGAACTGCTAATTGTGTAGAGTAATAGACGTTGGATATTTTTCAAGAGTATTGGGTTACACTGTGGAAAAGTGTTCTCTTACAGTGTATTCTGCAATATGTGTAGTTAGTAGTTACATCAACTGTATATTCAGGATGTTGGTAGCTAAGTGTCATTATTTAGATGTAGGCCCTAGAATTCTTAAATATAAGTTCTATTTGCAAAGTTTCACCTGTTAATCTTAAATTGGTTACCCTTTGAAACTATTTAATCTAGTAAAATTCTTAAACTAGGATCCATTTTAGACAGAAAATCATGCCTCTTACTTATCTGTACCTTGCATAGTTTTCTTATTGTAGATTCCTTTCTAAACACTTATCCAATTGATATCTTATCCTCATCACTTTGTTGTCATTTTCTTAATCTCTTTTCAGTTTACAGGATCTTTACTGCCATTGTATTTCATGGCTCGCTGCTTCATGTTTTTTTCAACATGTTGGCACTGGTGCCTTTGGGGTCGGAATTGGAGAGAATCATGGGATCTGTTCGCTTGCTGTACATGATGATTCTGTTGGCCATAAGCAATGCGATTCTCCACCTGATCATAGCCCTGGTCGTATCCCACAATCCATTTCATCCATTTCCAGAGCTCATGGATGAGTGTGCAATAGGTTTCTCAGGAATATTGTTTTCCATGATTGTGATAGAAACTAATTTGAGCGGTGCCCAAACTAGAAGGTTGGTTCAATGTTTCCTATTCAACCATCATTATTCATTTGTGACCTTAACTTTGTCTGCCATACATCTCCCCAAATTCTATATTAGGATCATGCTCTTTATACTTTTTCATGTCCTGTTAAATGTACAAAAATTTACGTGAATTATGAAATCATGCTACAACTACTTTTATGAGCAGGTGGACAATATGAACAGTAAAGTTGGTTCAACTGACATCTTTCTCCTTTCTCTTGTTGCAGTGTATTTGGCCTCTTCAATGTACCTGCAAAGTGGTAAACCAGTTGCTTCAGTTGTACACAGTTTCTTATGATCATTTTTTTTTTGGCTTGCTTGATGATCTTGATTAAACATTGTGTTGCAGGTATGCCTTTATCCTATTGGTAGTCTTCCAGTTTCTCATGTCAAATGTCTCGTTACTCGGACACCTGTGTGGCATTTTGTCTGGATTTGCATGTATTAACCCCTCCTTCTGTTGGCAGATTTCCATGTTTTCCAGTTCCCCCCTTATTCAATGTGTTTTGTTACTACACAGCTGAAGTATAAACTTTGAAAGAATGTCTCTTTCTGCATTCCAGATACCTATGGGTTTTTCAACTTGCTTATACCCGGAACATCCTTCTACTCTGCAATTGAGGCTTACCCTTGGCTTGTAAGTACTGTAGCATAACTCTATGGAATTTCTTTTGCAGTTATCCTTCACTTTAGTGCTTTTTTTAACTAAAAAGGAGATTTCTGACAACAAAGCACATGCTTTTAGTGAATCATTTATCTTGAATTTATATCTTTATGCTAGGCAATTCATAATTCTATTTTTCCCCCGTTTTCTTATTTACTTTCCTTTTTCCGTACTTGAAGATCAAAATGATCTCTTCATGATCAGTTTTATGTAGTTCTTTAAGCAGATTTTTTGCCTCTTTTTCAACAACATTGAATCTCCCTCTGGTTCCCACATATACTGTGCAACACTCGCTTTGGGGTTTTGCACTACTCTATCTCCTTTAAACGCAAGTGATATCAGCATGAGTTTAAAATAAATTTTTGAAGAGATTGACCTGGATTTCCTTTTTCTTGCACCCCAAACAAACCACGCTATTTTGGAAACTCTATTTGGTTTACTTATCACTGGCGCATTTGCGAAAAATAACTGACTGCCTATCCCATTTATTCAATGTGGTTCTCAGTCTTCTTGTGTGAGGCGGCCGAAGTTCATTCTGTGTACTGGAGGAAATCCTACTGGATATATTCCAACATATTCTGGCCAGACTACAACCTCCAGGTAGTCTCTCCTTACCAGTTAACCTCCATACTCTCTATTCTTCACGAGGAGACATTGACTTGTTGAAATTCAATGATCAGTGGAATTTTGTCTGGAAATATGTGGAGAAACCTGTCCTCGTGGATGCCACAGCGAGAAACGGCTCCTCAGGTACAACGTTGTTTAATTTCAGTTATCCTTTTTATGTCAGATGTAAGTTCTGACCTTAAAATTGTTTTATAATCACAGTGTCCCTTGTATTGTGTAACTTTTTCTTATAACTATGATACACATGTATCTGTAGTCGATGCCGCAGCAAGACAGTAGGTTTCCTGGAAGGGCCAGAACTCTTGCATCTGGTCAAAGTCAAACTACTCTGTCTGGTGACTCAGATGCCAACCTGCAGGCTCGACTACTGGATGAAAATGACCATCTTTCTCCAACTGAAAATGTCGCAAGACAGCAAGTTTTAGATGGAAGGTATCACTTATCTGGAAAGCTCCCTCGCATCTCTCATAGGCAGATCTTGAGATTAGTTTCTGGGCTATCAGCTGTGTATGCTATTTTCTTTTTATATTACTTAAACTTATGCATATCTCTTGGTTATTATATATGACAAAAGTGATGGTTAGGATTGTAGTAAACTGAGTATAATTTCTCTTCTCTCACCGCCAGGATTCAAGTATGTTCTTCAAGAAAAATACTAATAAGTAGTCTTTTCTCACCGAATTGGGATACATTGAGTATGGTATACTTAGAATCGGTATCTGATCATTAGGATTGTAGTAAACTGAGTATAGTTTCTCTGTCATGTTATGGCGACAATTTGTTGGATCCAGGTGTTGAGTATGTTGATTGTTCTGTTCCTTGGTATAACTAATGTGTGAAGCATTAATCCCGAGTAATCACAATGCTGCCATCTTTAAGTATTGTCTCCTTGTTCATTGTTTTCAGGAGGCCAGGACTAGATAATGCAGTTGTAGCTCCTCTCGAGAATCCTGCTCTTCACCAGGTCCTTTTAAAATTAACTGAAATACAGGAGTTGCTTTATACCTTATCGATTTAACACGGCTTTTAAATTAGACACTCGATTTCCTGGATGCAGAGTACAGCTCTTCCTGATGAGCAAATTCAAAAGCTGGTATCCATGGGTTTCGAAAAGGTAAAAGAGCTTCTGGAGTGGTACTCTATTCCGTCCAACATCTTCTATTCGTCTATGTTTTGATTGAGATGTTCTGAACTTGTGCTCCATGAAAGAGCTGTAAACTGAATTCTAATTTTAATACGATTTGGGTTTGGAAAGTTTGTGGAATATTTTCTTTTTGTGCTGCATCAGACTAAACAAAATCATCTGTTATGGAATCATTCGCAGACGCAGGTTGAGGTTGCCCTGGCGGCTGCTGACATGGATATCAATGTAGCAGTTGAAATTCTCATGAGCCAGCAGGTGTATATTCATTTTCTCCTCCTATAAACGCAAGGACAAGTTTACTGTTTTCCAACTGACATGTCGTTGTCTGATATGCAGGGATGATCTGCGAGTCCAGCCCGTGATCTAAACTAAAACTAGTGCAGAGATTTATCAATCAGGATTTCTTCTTCTTTAACTTTGTTTGCATACTACTGCACGAAATGCGAAGAAGATAGATTTCGTACAGTCAAAAGGAACTACAGTTGAACAATTAGAAAAATTCGAGGAAGTGTAATAACTGTGTTTTGTCGAAAGAAGGGTGCAAAGAAACATAGAATCTGTCTTGTAAAGCAAGTTAAAGGAACTGCAAGTCGCAAATTCGGACACCAGTGAGTCCATCGTTGTTAAAAGGAAAACCAAAAAGCTCATATATATATAAGCATGTAGTTAGAACAAGAAAGATGCCCCTTCTGCATTTTTTCGTGCTTTAAACCAAAGGCCAGAATAGTGTTATCATCACTCTGTTCTCATTGGCAGACTTCTCTGTCCACCAGCCTTGGCAATGGATCTTGATTCTTGTAGTACCCAAAACTGAAAACGCCTCTCTCCAGTAAACCCTGCACAAAGAAAAATAACATTTAACTAGAACTCGGGTAAATCGTCATCCAATTAATTCATGACCCAAAACCTTCTGCTTCTGAATGGGATCCTACCAAATCTTGACCAAAACCAGAGCAATCATACGGCTTCGTGAAACTTGGTCCTCTTACGATATCTAGCACGGAAACGAGGCTTCTTCTGATGCCTGGCCACTGTTTCCTCTGTGCATCCCTAGCAATGATAGAAATAATGTCTAAGATTGCAGGCAACAACAACGATCAATATAGGGCGAGGAAAAGGAGGAAGTTCTTGTGTATGGCTTACAGAACCCAAGTGCCCAGACCCACCACACCGGTAACATGAAACCTCGAGTGGACCGGCAACTCGAAGCTCACTACAGCACAGGTGACCAACCTTCTTGCACAAGTAACATTCCATTTCCTGCTCATCAAATTAGCAGCTGCTAAAAACCCATGATAAAAGCTTGACTTAATTAAACTCGAGACCATGCGCACAATCAATTTTGCTATGTTGACCTTGAGATCATCAGGTGAATAATCGCTCTTACATGACAGCATATCGTGCCCCGACTCCCTGCACCTCAAGCAAATCTCGGAGTTCAAATCATCTCCCTCCTCCTCCAAGTGGCAGCCTTCTTCTACATGGCGGCTCTGTCAATCATGAGCAAGGAATGATGAAGCTGCTTAAGAGACACATAGGGGTTTTCAGTAAGTGACTAAGTGGATACTTGTTGCATGTTTAGAGACCTGGCCACAATGTTTCCATGCATGATCAAAACTGCCACAGAGGAAGCACGGTTTTTTCTCCTGCTGCAAAGCACAGCGCTTAGCTATGTGGCCTTCTTGACCACAATGGGGGCATAGTATTTCCAGCAATCCGTCCGTTGGAGGATCAAAGTATCTTGGTCTCCGCTAAAAATGACAATGCAGTTGCATGAGTTGATGTGTTTCATCGCCATTCATGTATGCATAAAACACTTCAATCGGCATTACCCCAGTAATGGATGAAAACAGAACTCACAAGTAGCTTTCGCAGCACCAGGTTGTCCTCGCCATATGTTTTTACTCTATTAGACGTTTTTTCCAGCTTTTTTTCTACTTCTGCTGTATCCTGAGATAGCTTTCGAAGCACCAGGTTGTCCTCGGCAGATGTTTTTACTCTATTAGACGATGTTTCCAGCTTTTTTTCTACTTCTGCTGTATACTGAGATAGCTTTCGCGGCACCAGGTTGTCCTCGGCAGATGTTTCTACTCTATTAGACGATTTTTCCAGCCTTTTTTCTACTTCTGCTCTATCCTGAGACAAATATAGGTTGACATCAGTAAATTGTCAGCGAGTAACAAAACAATGAAAAATGTGGCCATAGAGGAATGCAGCATCTCAAAGATACAGTTAACTGTGTCGATTACAACAATGGCAACGGAAAGGCTGGTACTTTTGACAATTAGTTGAACAGTGTTACGGCAATGATTGGTATACAAAACAAGACTACTACACAAGTTAATAACTCCTGCATAGTGAATGCATTGGATTGAAGAGAACCCCACTTCCCTCTTCTCTTGTTGCTTATTAATTCAGAACTAATAGATTCTGAAATGATCATCTGTGAAGAATGAGCCACTTTCCCTATAGAGATATCAAAATGTTGGAAGACTCATATCTCTCTCTCAAGTTATTGCATCAAACCAAGTACAGAGATTCTCAGAAATGTCAAAAGGGTCAACAAAATCATCGCTTCATCTGTAGCATCGACAATTCAGGAGCATGCTATCTGGATATGAACCGAGGAACATCTTCCAAGCTGATTCTAGCAAAACATTCAATCTATAAAAGCCCAATTCTTCCACATTCACCAAGGAATGCAAGCTCAAAACTTCTGCTCATGGGTATTTCAACCAAGGAGCTACTAAAACATGGTTGATCAGGGAAATGGAGAGTTGAGTAATAAGAAGCAAAGCAAATCTAGAAATGGGCACATACGAGGGGCAAGTCAGGCGGCTGCTGAACTCGAATCTGATCACCAGAAGCTAAAACCTTCTTCTGTCTGCTGCTTCTTCTCCTTCTCCTCCTCCTCCACCTACCAGGACCCTGATGAGCATCAACATCGCGGCGCCCACCTTCCGCACCCAGTAAAGCTTTCAGATTTTCTAATCCTATCAGATTGCCCAGCTCGCGCAGCCTTTCCTTCTCTTCTTCTTCGTCATTTTCTCCTGCAGATCTAACTCCGGCTTCGATTTCGCTACTGCAATGCTTCTCTTCCTCTCCTCTTCCATTAATTTCATTGACGTGATTGGTGCTGCTGCTGCTTGCTACTGCCCCATTCATGCTTCTGCTTTCATCGATGATTTCAATGTCGAGCTCTTCCTTTTCAGTTGAAGCGACTGGAGGGAGATGGAAATGGACGCCGCCATTGGAGAAGCAGTTGGTCAGCATGATTCAATCCGTTTCGGGGGGGAATTTTTTTTTCTCGAATTCGAAGTTTTCGTTTTTGCTTGTTGTCCGTACCCCCTTTTCTAGCAATTCGGACACCACTATTTTCCCGTTAGACCTCTCGCGAGAAACAAAGAGATGCACAAATTCTAGCTGGCCAGGGTGAAACACAATTAGATACCACTGATGTCGATTTTATTGGCTCCGTTAAAAATTTCGTTCAGTTCTATCCAACCACCTAATGGAAATAATATTAAAAAATTCCTTATAAAAGCTAATCAAAATTAGATTACAATAGATAAAAATAAATAAATAAATAAAAATTGTTGTTTCTCTCCAACAACCATTTGATTTCTTCTTCCTCCGCTATGCCATCTCCAACCTTCTCCATTTCATTACCTCCGAGTTTAAGTAGGTTTGCTGAGATTTCTGGGTAATAAAAAAAAACTTCTTCGATCACCGCCTCAGTCGTCCATCATCACTAATAGAGAAATCTGAAAAATAGATAGAGACATTATGTTCTGATGCTGAAATTTAATTCAAGGAATCCAATTTTCATGAACCACATCTTGCAAATTAGAGCTAGGGTAAATCCAATTAGAAGCAAGAACGGTATTGAGAGTTAAAATTGTTCGAGACGGTGATGGCCCTAGAGGTGTGGGTGCCATTACTCTATTTAAATATAATTTTATTAATTTTTTAGGATAAAAAATAATTTGTTACTAATTCCATTAGGCAGCTGGATGGATTTTTTTACGGGGAACATAAAATCGGCATCAATAATATGCTAAGGCTTATTTGTTTCTCAGTGGTACCCGTCTCCCAATTCAAAAAAAATGGTATCGAGTATTTCTTCATTTCTTAGCAAGATGCTAATTACTAGTTGATTCGAGATAGATTACACAGTTTTACACCCCTTGACTTGCGTCGTTTGACTTGGTTTGCACCGTCCTTGGAGCTATGTTGTGTTAGCTTTGGTCTTGTTTTGGCATGTTTCAGATCTCGACAGGTAGAATTGGCACCGGATCGAAAGTCGGACAAAAGAGGGTGAAAAGGGAACAAAATGGACAAAAGTACAAGGATCAGGACCAGGTGGGGATTATATCACGGGCAGCAACATTGACATCAACACCCAAACCGTGAAAACTATACACTTCCGAGAGAGTTTGTGCAGCTCGTGGGCACTGTGAGGGTCACGGTCTGTCAACCATGATGTGAGCAGCCAACCTGTGAAGTTTGCAATCATGCATGAGCCTTCATACAGGTCGTGGGCGTTGTAGTTCTCACGATCTCTCAACCACGAAGTCAGCAACCAAACTGTGAAGTATGTTAATGAAACAACACATTCTGCTGAGTTCACGATTTCATTGCGTACTTCACGGACGTAAAGTGAGACCGTGATATGAGCACTTGCAGGCTAATATAAAGGAGAGTGAGCTGAAATTGAAGGAGAGAGTTCTAGATAGAGAGAGTTAAGGGTTCTTCTACAAGTTTAGAGAGAGAAAGAAAAAATAACACTGTTTTGACTAAAGAAAAGGGGAAAACACTTATCCTCCCTCACTCTCAACTTCATCGTGGACATTTTGGAGCCGTGATTATTAGGAATACGTTCGAATCATGAGTAGCGACTCAGACGAGGTAATTGTCCGTCAAAAATTTGAAAAAAAAATCAAGAAACCCCATTAAAGTAACAAATATGGCATTGAACCATGGGCAAACGAAAATTATCTTCATTTGGGTTCTTTTTGTGAGGTTTTTGTTTATTTCTATATTTTTGCTTTGATTTATGTTCATTCCATAAGATCATTTGTTGGTTTTTAGTCGACTACGGGTACTACAATAACATTTCTAGTGTTGTTACAATAATAATAGGGTAAATACACAAAATATGACAAAATTAAAAATTGAATTAAAATCCAACAAACGATCAATTAACTGCTCCCCCACTCTCCGCTTCAATGAATATGTTCTTCAAGAACTATACTAGAAGGCAAGGATATATAAGATTATTCCTAATCTATCTCTAGCACGTCACCGCAAGATAATAGTGTAAAGAGCAACATCAATCTTGACTAACATACGTCAATCTTGAAGAACACGCCCCCTGCAATGTGATGGTGTAGAACACTAGAAATTCATCAAACTTGCAATTCATATGTTGCAATGAAACCCACTCGTCTTCAAAAGTTGACCAGAATCGAGATGAATTAATTAGTTTTTTAACAATACCAATAAACGCAAACTGGTGTAGAACACTAAAAATTCATCCAAATGGTCATTGTCGGAGAAGCATTCTTTGTTCCATACATGTGAAGAAGAGATGATTGGAGGTTGACCGTGGCTCCACCTTAAAAGCTCGTTATCATGAAAGAGCTGAAATTAACAGAAAAGAAAAAAAAATAATCGACCGACTGTAGAAGTCGGTTCTTTCATCCGAAGGCAGGCGGTAGTGGTCGAGCAACGAAGCATCAAATATTCGCTGAGATTCCGACAACAAAAATCATATGTAAAGAAGGAATGATTTGGGGGGAAAAGTGTTAGACACTAAGACAATGGCATGCTTATGGCACTGCTGGGACGAGAGATAGGGATGGTGATTAGGATCATTATTATGAGAAAGAAAGAAAAAAAATAAAGCTTAAGGCTACGGGAATGTAAAATAAACAAAGTGAAATCGATCAATCAGCGGAAAGCACAAGGAGACCGGGTGACTGAGGGCTCATTCCGTCGGCGAAAGAAAAACGAAGCTTTTAGGATTTCTGGATCGATAGACTGTTAAGCAAAGGCTCTGATACCATATAGCAGTTTTAAGAATAGTAACTTGTAACATGTATTATTATGAAACCACAAAAGGGTTTACATAAATTAGAAGACTTGGAAAATAAGTAAGAGAACGACAATAATTCCAATACTAGAAAGACACAAATATACTAAAAACTAAACTAGAAGGACAAGGAAATATAAGATTATTCTTAATCTATCTCTAACATGGAGGAGTCAACTAGAAGTCGCTTAAGAAGCCCAAGATAAGCTCATATGAGAAGACTAGGCCCAAGCTGAAGAAAGAACGAGTCACGGCCCAACAACTGACCCAACCGTCGTTACCAAGGATACGTCAAGCCGCGCCCAAATTGCAAGGAGGAGTCATACAAGGTCAGAGGAACCCAGACCATGAGAAAAAGAGCGACGGTCACAACCGCCGTCAAACCCTAATCATGGTTGAAGAAGTTTATTTTCCCACAAAGTTTATGAGACTCCTTCCTAGTCGGTTTAGGGCATTTTAGGCAGGGATTTTTTCCTAGAAATAGTGGGCATAACCCATTTACTTGGTAAGGATGCACAAACACACAAATTCTTTGCATACTCTGCATGAGTGATAGCCTTGGGAGAGTCTACAGTTAAGGAGATGTTGTCATCATCAATGGTGGACCTTATGTCTCTTCTATGAGCCTAGTCGAAATTGCTTTCTAGTGATACCTCGTTGATGCTACACGAGTATAGAGGGAATAATCAACCATCTATGCTTCGAGTAGTATCAAATACTTAATTGTTAGATCATCGATGCTATAGACTATGATTATAGTTCGTAGAAGTCCACAATTAATCATATGATATCCCAACTTCCTTGTTCTTCGAGTAGTATCAATACTCGAGGAATACGACCCTAGGGCACCATATGATTTTATCCCTTATTCTACATAAACAAACATAGTTGACATTTGCAAATTTAGTCGCCTATGATCCCACAATCTCATCTGTAATGATCATTTTCACTACACCACCTCGCAGATAAAGATTTGTGCTAATGTTGGCCTCTTTGTTATGCCTGATTTTTGTACAAGATAAAAGGTTTTGCTATTAAATTATTTTGATTCTATATTTTTCTGACATCTCAAAATGAATCACCCATGATTCCATGTCAGCTTCCATGCCATCATAGTTTTCCAGCTCAGAGTCCACTGACGTTTGACCGGACAGAAAGTTGATGATTTGGCTATTATATTGTTTTTTTGAAATATTTGGCTATTATTTTGTTTAAACGGAAAAATTTGGCTATTACATTGTATTTACCTCATTTTATTATAAAATGATTAATATTAATCAGTGAGATTTTACTAATGTGACACTAAATGAGTGTCAACGAACGAGGATATATATAATAGAAATATATTAACCATCATCTACCGCCTTTCACCACCACGATATATGATGGTATATTTGGTCCTTAATTTTTCCAGAAATACATCTAATTTTATTAATCACTATGATCTCGTTCCTTTTGTGCAAAAGTTTTCAAAATTTTAGTAAAAAACGAAGCTGATATAGAGTGGTACACCTAGGTAAAAAATAGTCAAATTTTATTTTTTAATATTTTGTATGATGATTTGAGAGTGGCATGGTGCGTTGATTGTTAGTCAACACTCGGCTTTGGCCAAATAAGTACTTTTTTGTAATAATTTTGGCCACGATATTAATTAGCAAAAAGATTGATCAGTATGTTAAAAAAGGGTAAATTTCGAAGGATATGAAAAAATTAACCTTAAATTTTATTAAAAATGACTCAAACCGAGGAATAACGAACAAAAAAAGACATATATTTTTATTTTTATTTTTTTGGTAGAACAAAACATCTAGATAATAAATAAAAGCCGAATGATGAAAACTGTTGCTCCATTTCAAATTTCCTGCAACGAGAGTGATTATAGGAAGGACATTTTGGTCTTCACAATTGCTTATTTTCTTATTTATTTATTCATAAAAAAGCATGCACTGGGATTTGAACCTTGGTCTCTTTAAAAGCAAGCAAGGATCATAACCAATCACACTAAGTATATTTATTGTATCTATTTAAATTCAAACATACACGAACCTAAATTATGGAAATCATATGACTTTTTTAACGATTAGTTGGCCACTGAATCTCCCGTAAGTACTTATTTGGTGTTTTAATACTTTGATTATTTTAGTTGTAGTTTAATACTTAATTTAAATTTCTATCTATTTTATAAATATACAATAACCCTAAAATTGCAGCCCAAATATCACTGGTTCGAATATTGCATATCGAATTGCAATATTAAACATGTAGAAGCAATATCGACTTCTTAAATTAATATTATTTTTCAGAATTACTATGGAGAAATTATATCTTTGTGCAAACTATATGAGACTGGTTCTTTTAATGTTTTAGTCGGGATAACCGCTACATTTTAAACTTCTTTATAATCTGGCATGATTGGATCCAATGGTCATTATACAAGATTGTGTTTAATAGGGTGGCTCATTTCACCACTTTTTGGCGTGTTAATGAATTTGTAGGACAATGACAGGTCTACATCTACACTCATCACAATCTACACATCATATAAATGTGAAATGTGAAATGAGAAAAGAGGGATTCCATTTCAAATTTGATGCGTACAGAGCAATTTTTTAGGGGTAAATTTAGAAGATGCCAGTGCGGTCGGTCTGTTGAGCACGAAAGTAAAAATATATTTTCATTTAAACGGGCCCAAACTGTTATTTGGCCCACTAATCGTGCACCCATCGCCAATGCAGTCAAATTCGGGATTTTGATCGTAAAATCGTAAGATTTTAGGATTTTACTTAGGGATTCCGATCTTGATTTTACTATAAAATCGGTGGACCTTAAAATCGTTTAAAATCGGGACTAAAATCGTTAAAATCGTAAAATAGTACCGAAATCGGGATTTTGATCGTAAGAGAACAAAATAGGTGGTTTGAGCCAATTTAAAATAAGTATAACTGTTTAAGTGGAAAGGGCAATGGAATCTTCTCATATATTTTTCTATTAGAAAAATATTCAAAAATAATAAAAATAACCAAATTAGGGTTCGGTTAATCTCTTTCCCTTCACCCCATTTAACTTATTGGTAAAACACCTGTCCTAATATTGGAAGTATGTAAGAACTAACATCATTATTAACTAATTAATTTATTAATGAATATATTTGTACCAAGCCACTAACATTACTTATTTTATTGGAGTTCAATTATTTTTAGTTTTAAATCATACTTAGTAGACGATGTCGAAATATTACTTTGAGTTAAACAACCTAGACATAACATGAAAATAAGAGCCAAACCCATGAACTATATCCCTTCATCATGAATTATTTTGAGTTACACATTAAATAACAATTAAAATAGTGATTTTGGAACATTAATCTTGAGAATTGTCTTATGGAAAAAAAATCTTCTGAATTATCATTTTAAATGCTATGTGTCTTTGTGATATTAATAATTTACCTTATTAATATTCTTATATGCTATGTTCTATATGGTACTTAAAATCCTACGATTTTACGATTCGATTATACGATTTTGATTTTACCCCAGTTTTCGATTTTAGGTAAAATCTCGATTTTAACTGCTTTGCCCATCGCAGCCTCTCCAAATCTTCCTATTCTTCTCGCCGGGTCATCTCCTCCACTACAAAATATCTCCTCATGTACTCAAAGTTCTCACTGAAACCTAATATCTACAACTTAGGCGCAGAGGGAGCAACCGATGGATTGTAGCGACCCCCACTATTTTGATAGCTAATCAAGAAGAGCGCGTTTGTTTAGTTGTATGGTGATTCACTTAATTAACAATTTTTATTCCGTTGACAGCCTCCTCTCCGCAATTTTATTGTGTTCATGAAGATCTGAAGGCGCAAGTGCAACAGGTCCACGGGTAAACAATATGTATAAAGCGTTGGCCAAATTGAATTGAGTCATTCTACTTGGAATATGAAGATTTTTGCTTAATTGCTTTGGTTCGTGATGCAACTATGTTATGTTTGAAGGTAGACCAACGCAAACAACAGCACAGCTCCAGGGCTATTCTGCACATTAGGTAGTTGAGGCATTAATTGATAATTATTTGGGATTATTCCTACAAGTACATAATTTGGAACGTGTCATTATATTGCATTGATTAATAGTTGTTTGAGATTTTTCAAATGAGTGATTTGACATGTTAAACTCTCTTATTTTTGAAAACGGAGTCTTCGAAGTGGAATATGAAGATTTTGGATTAAGCTTGGTTTCGTAACGCCCTTATGGGTGTTTATTCTCTAAAATGTAGCTGTCTTTCAAAGTGCCCGTTGCAAATGGCAAGTCAGGATACAACGATGGTACCGGTACACGTTTATATCATTAGTAGGTAGCAGATTGTGTCCATTCTACTATATCATTTAGCTAAATACTTAGTTGTTCTTTTCAACTAAAAATTATGCTTAAATGCTGTGATTGGCCTCAGAAATGTATGTCTTTGCATTAACTGTTAATGATTGTGAGTTTTGGTTTAATGGTGAAAAGTCCATTTATTTAGAAGTCTAAATTGGGCAAACCTATTGGACAATAGGAATGCCATACATTAGTGTCGTGGGAGGTTTGTTTGATGTCTCAGAGTGTTAGATTTTTAAGAAGGTTGTTTGTTGTGGCAGAGAGTCCCTAAAGCTAGCGAGGTATTCCTATGTGGGCTTTTTCTTTGTTTGACTTTTTCTCGTCTTTTTTCTTATCTCTTTTTCTATTTTTGGTTTTTGTGTGCTACCTTCAGTTGCTACGTCTTCATTTGTGAGCCATCTATACTTTTCTTATTCAGTGCCTAAAAATCATATATACTCGGTTGCATAGTAGTTACTAATAGATACATTTATACCAATAGAGAGATTTTAAGTTTTTATCAGTTGTTAGTTTTAATATTTACTTACATTGGTTGTTTATGTAGTTTTCTTTGTAATATTTCTCATTATACAACTAATTACTATGGCTACGTAGTTGTATAAGTGGGGGTTGGACATGATAGTTCTTAGAAGCATCAATACTTGAAGGTTATTATAATGACCAAATTCTAAAGTTATGGTTTGCCTTCAACTTGCTTGGAGCATTTCAATTATGCATCAATTGTTCTCTTCGTGTAGTTAACTCTCAGACAAATCGAAAATCTTGCTGATATGTGCTTGATTGTAGTTAAATTTAGGGTTCTACTGCATTGTTGCTTTACTCTTTTTTCGTGGTTGAGTCTGCTTCAAAAAATTTAGTTTGATTTTAGAAAATTTTGCTTCTGCATTCCTGTCTTGCCACCAACGCGTTCAATAGATGGAGACGGGAGAGGCGAAGGCTATTTTTGTGTTGTTGTTGCTGGTTTAGGGATCGGTTTGTGAAGAAGAGGGAGAAGAGAGGGGGAAAGGGAAATGCAGGAGAGGGGGATAACTCTTTTCTCCGACAAAAATGGAGTGAAGAAAGGAATTATGATCAGTAGGAATTTGGTTATCTTACATAACGGTCTCTATTCTGTTTGAATTGAGCTTGAGAGGCAGTGATAAGGACGAGCTGCAACCAATTCTTAGTGAGAAGAGAGCTATGAACTGTGATCATGTCTTATTTCAAGTTAGAAGGTAGTTTCAGTATAAGGATTATTTAATTTGACAAGTTGTTTCGTCCATGATTCTTGGTAGTTTCAGTGCCATTCTAGCCAATGTTTAGTCTGTAATTTTTGAGAATTGATGTGCGAGTAATGACTTTCACTGAGCTTCAACTATTATGTGTGTATTTATTGGCATGTGATAGAATTCTCTTTTCCTTTTCATTGAATTCATTTTCATACTCTAATTGTATTATTTGTACATACGCAAATCATGCTCTAGATGGCAACTCGCTGATATGGCTGGTGCAAGGAATGAAGCCATCATTAGAATTCAGACCGACAACGGGGAGGGATGCCCTGGACTAATTCAATGATGATTGATGATGGTATAATAAAAACTGCAGTCTGCATCAGCACCAATTTCTAGGCCTAAGTAAAGGTATTCAACCCAGAACTCTGCTTAGCGCTAAAAATTGCCCTCACCCAACCTTGATTCTGTTTGACCCACTTCTGAAGAGTCAAGATATATGACTAATCCTCCCCGTTCGTATTTTCTTATTGACTCTTTCTGACCCTATAGGTTGGGGCGGGTCGGGAAGAATTGGATTAGTGGGTCGGTCCTAATCAAGTGGAATCCCAATCCCTTCACTCTCACTTGCTTTCTCTCCCATTCCACAAGTGGGTAACATACAGTAATCCGGTCAACGGGCCGGATAATAAGCTAGTATCAATGTAAATTAGAATGAGGAATGAAATTTAACAATGTCGACGGATGTGGAACTTCTCAATAATGATAGACATAAATGTTGTACTCCACCACAGCATCCCCATTGGTCAAGTCTGAAACCCGGGTCCTGGCTTCAGCATAACCCCTAGCAAACCGGAAAGCTCCGGTCCCGCCGATCACCGGCAGCTCCTTAACCGGCGACAACACCGCGTTCCTCCCCATCACGGTGAGCGTGCTCCCGTTGAACTTCCCTTCCACGAAAACGAAGTTCTGGGCCGTCAAGGCCGCAAATTCGCTGTGCGAGGCGAACCCATAGAACCCCTGGGCCCGGCCCACGATCTTGGAACTGGGCTCGAGCCCGACTGTAAGCAGATCGTCGAACATGTTGACCAAGCCGAAGAACGTTGACGAGTTGGTAGTGGGCCGGACGATTGGCACGGCTGTGGGGCTGGGCCTACTTAGGATGTCGTGATAGTAGAAGTGGAGGTGGCTGAGCTTCTCTTTCCTGAGGCGGAGTTTCGCCGGCGACAGCAGCTGGGAGTAACCGTCGTCGGCATTTGGTTCGGTCGCCGCCCTGATTGTGGCTGTGAGGAGGAGAAAGAGGAAAGAGGAAGAGGTCGTTAAGTGAGCTATGGCCATGGCTTGTTTCTGAATTACCAAATGGAAATGGAGAAAACAGGCGCTAGTGATAGAGATGCAAGAGCAATGATGGCGAGGCTGCTATTTGTACTGTCATTGCCCGCTTTGATGGCTTACGTCAGGTTCTTGTTGTATCCGACTATCCGTAACCAACCAAGTTCTTGTCGCAGGGATGGCAAAAATATTGGTAACCGTGGATATCCACTCGAATCGGGTAAGGTAAAACTCGAACCCGAAGCATTTTTCAAGGGTACGAGTAAAATCCGAACCCGAATATTGCGGGTAATGGGTGGGTATGATTTTCTCACTATCCAACCCGAGCCCGCCCGATTATATACATGCATATGTAACACGACCCAAAAAAGCCTCGCTTACGGGTATCTGAGCAATTTTTCCCGTTGCTTTTACAGATATAGAAATAATCATTATTTTTCTCTAGAATATTTTATATTTAGCATATAAATATAATATTTTCATGAAATTATGTTGTTTTAATTAATTTTCTTCATTCTAGTGAATTATTGTCGTACTTTTCCTCTTACATAATGTGAGTATACGTGTGAATGTTAACATATTGTTTAGAATTATAAGAAGAAATTATTACCCATGAATAACCGTGGATACCCGAAATTCGAACGGGTATGAACATGATTTTGATTTTTTACCCATTTCTCGTGTGAGTATGAATATAGATAAAACCCGAACTACATTAAACAAAATATCGGATATGCACTATCCGCCCGACCCGACTCATTACCATCCCTATCTTGTCGTACCCATGTGTTGGGTTATCTTTCCTGTTTTGTCTACCGAGCAAGGTATTGGACAGTCGGACATATAAACCAATTCTTGCTTGGAATAAATCATGCATATGAGTGACTCTCTCTAATAAATTAATATAGAAGCCCAATTTGCTTCACGATTTGAGGGCTCGAAATAGGAAGGAAACAAATAAGATGATTGATCAGCAGTGTAGTGCAGAAAGCGAGCCATTTGCTTCTGCAACAGTTATTGATACGAGTAAAAGAATAAAGATGAAGCCGTCCGAGTTGTCGAATTCATAAACAAGTAGAGGGGGCAATTGGATCGGATTCGTGGATTGGATTGGTGGATCCATGGATCAAATGGATTGGTGGATTCATGGATTGGATCAAATGGATTGGTGGATTGATCCATGAATCCAAATGACATCCAAGGCTTGGACCAAAATGCAAAATTTGAAAAGTTTTGGTACTAAAATGTCATAATAAAATTTTTAGGTACCAAAATGTAATTTTCCAATGATATTTTTCGTATAAAAATATAAATTTTAGATACCAAAATGTAAAATATAAAAAATATAGGTACCAAATCATAATTTGCCATTTGGATCCATGGATTGATCCATGAATCCACCAATCCAATTGGATTTGGATCAAATGGATTGGATTTAAATGGATTGGATTAGGTGGATAATTTAGTGGATGGGTTGGATTGGATTCATGGATTTGGATTCTAATTGCCACCTCTATAGACAAGAATATGTTTATCACGAAGTTCGGTCTAGTTTACTTTTTTCTACACGATCAATGCTTACGAGGATGGTTAGGAAAAATCCAATGCAAAACTCCAAAATTGGCGGTCTTCATTTCCAAATTTGGAGATTGATCCCTATTTTCTCTTTTTTTCTCCAATGCTTCAATCTTCATATTTGGAGATCTTAATTTTTGCAATTTTTCCCATTTACTTAAAAATGTATTTATCGAAGCCTTAATATAATTTGTTCATGTTAATTTTTGTATAGTTCGTCATCATTTTAAATACAAATTTTTTGATAGAATTTTGTTAAAACACTTGAAAATTATGGACCTAATTTGGGTTTACACAAAACACTTGAAAATGATCGATCTAATTAAACTCCTAATTAAACATCAATTAACCCCTAAAATCTTAAAAAGCAAAAGAAAAGCCACGTGACGGGCTTTGGTGAGTATCTATATTTGGGGGAACCCCCATTTCCACCCCCAAATTTGGGGATCCTTTTGCAGATCTCCCCCAAATATAAAGACTCCTCCATTTATAGAGATCCATTGGAGCCAACTTTTCCCCAAATATAGAGACTCCCCCATTTATAGAGACTCCATTGGACTCGGCCTTACAATGGGATTGTTAATTATAGGGACTATCTAGCAATCTCGTATGTCATAGGGTTTAGGGAGCAAACCACAATGAGCACTTCTCCTATGCTATAAAGTATTGGTCTTTTAATGTACAACTTAAAGATGTGACGTTCAATTATTTTTTTAAATAAAGAAATAACAAACCTAAATTCTGAAAGTCATATGACTATTCCACTATTTTTTACCTAGCCCACTAACTCTCCCATAAGTAATTTCCTTTGTGTTTGATATTGAAATTTCATATTTTGATTATTTCAATTTGAGTTTCATAATAAATTTAATTTACGTATATCTTATAAATGGAGAATAATTTTAAAATTGAAATCTAAATATAGTTTATTAAAATATTGCATATTAAATTTTAGTAGTGAATGTGTAGACGTGATGTAGAATTTTTTAACTTATTATTAATTATTAGAACTACCATGAAGCAGATCCTTTCACTATCCCCTCCTCCTTTGATGCTCGCTCTTGGAAGTTTCTTTGGTCTCTTCCAGTGCCCCCAAAGTTAAAAGTGTTTCTATGGAGACTAGTTAACGGTTTTCTTCCTGTCCGAGATGTGCTTCGTGACAAAGAGTTGATTGACAATGATGATGAAGAGGGTTTTGCTTGTCCAGTTTGCGGGGGAGAGGCTGAGACATTGGTTCATTGTTTTTTAAGTTGTCGTATTGCAATTGCTTTATGAGATTTATTTAGCTACCCTCACATTCTTGCACAGATTCGCCATTGTCATATTGCTATTGGTTGGCGTAGATTGTTTTTGATGCAGGCCTTTTCAAAGCTGAGGTTTCTTTGATTGTTTTCCTGTATTGGCGCATTTGGAAAGCACGATGTACAATGACTTATGACAGCCTTCAGTATTTGCCTCATGTTTTGCGGCGTCAATATGATTCCCAGGTAGCTGAATGGGAAATGGCTCATCCTCAGTTGCCCCGCTCTTCGGTCTTCCCCTGGCAACAGACCCATTCCTCCAGCTCTGCCTACACCTACCTGTCCTTCCGGCTCCATTCTTGTTCATTTTGACGGCGCCACCAAATCATTTGTGGGTTGTGGGGTTGGCTTTGTTGGTTTCAATGAGGCCAGGCATACTATGTTTGCATGGGGCCGTTTCTATCCTCACATCTATGATCCTTTTCTCGTAGAGCTTTTGGCTCTTCGCGACTCTTTACGTTGGTGTCTAGCTCATACTATGACTAATGTTATGTTTTGTGGGGATGCACAGGTGATTATCCGGATGATCAAAGCGAGGTACTCGTCGCACGTGGTGGGTGGAGCTATCCTGCAACAGGTCCATGTGTTGAGGGGTTCCTTCCTTCGTGCTACTTTCTTTTTTGCTCCCCGTAGGTATAATAGGGTTGCCCATATCGTGGCAAGACAAGCTCTTGAAGCGATGGTCCAGACACTTGTCGACCATCTTGTTTTTCTTATTTAGTTTTCCTAGTCCTGGTCTTACTAGACCTTGTATTTTGTCTTCGTATCTTTGCTACTTCCCCCGGGGATAACTCTGGCAATATATACATATAAGTGATAAGTTATTTAAAAGTTTTAGTTCAGTTAGTTGTCAAATCCTAAATCTCTTGATCATACGACATGATTGTACCCATGGAGCATGTTATTTTCTCACTAATTTTGTTATTGTATTGTGTACTGTGTAGAATACTTAAAGGTGTAGATATTGATATATGTGTATTGTTTCTCAAGAAAAAGAAAGAAATATTAACTAAAGATTATGATTATGTGTTTCCTATTTATGCTACTTTTTCAGACAAACTCTTTTTTTGTTATGCCAATTTTCTTTTCAACCATAGGCAACTAAGTGAATATATCATTGTATAGACAAGTCATGAATAAATATTCACGAGTGTTATAACCAAGGTTGTTAAACCTCTATTGGCCGACCGGTTAGACCAGGTTCGACCAAAGTCGTGCTCCAAAATGGTTTTCACAAAGCCAGTGGTCAGATTGTTGGAAGGGGGGAGGGAGAGAGTGGGAAGGGGATGGTGTATGGGTACTAAGATAGGTAGTTTTTTTTATGAAATGTTAATTTTTAATAGATATAGGCCAAGTTCATTCCATTTTAATTATTTAAGTTTTTTTTATCTTATATGCATATATATTTTTAGAAAAGTTGGACTCAATCAAACCATTAAACTTCAAACAACTTGCTTAACTGGCCCAACGACTTAAATCGATTTGACAACTTTGGTTATAAGTATCTTCATTAAGATTGCAGTGTTCATCATTGATGTAAAATTATACGACTTTAAAAAATGGAGACATAATTTCGATGCCACCTTAATGTCATACGAAATTTAGCATTTCAAATAATTTGTTAAATTTAGATATACATCATAAATACGTTGTCTTCAAATGACATTCTGACCAACGGGTCGGACACCAAGCTGGTATTATAAAAGGTGAAAGCCAAAATCCATTGCTTCCTTTCAAATTTTCTGCATCGAGAGTGTAAGTAGGAAATACGTTTTTGTTTTCTTATTTCTTTCTTATTTATTCATAAAAAAGAGATACCACGGCGATTTGAACCATGACCACTTTAAAGATAGGGAAGGGCTGTAATCAATCACACTACATATATTTGTTGTATCTTTTAAAAGAAAAATATACACAAACCTAAAATCTGAAAAATCATAGGACTTTTACAATAGTTAGCTAGCCACTAAATCTCCTATAAGTTCTTATTTGGTGAGTTGGTGGTTCAATTTTCATATTTTGATTATCTTAATTGTAGTTTAATACTTAATTTACATTTTTATGAATATTATAAATAGAGGTTAACTTTAAAATTGCAACCCAAGTATCACTTGGTTGAATATTGCATATCAAATTGAAGTATTAAATAGGTCGAAACAATGTAAATTTTTATATTAGTATTAATTTTTAGAATTACTACGAAGATATCATATTCTAGTGCAGACTATATGGGACTGATTTGTTTTAACATTTTAGCCTGGTTAATCGCTAAGTTTTAAACATGTTCTAATCCAAAGTGATTAGATCCAATGATCATTTACGAGATTGAGCTTAATTATTGGTTCATTTCACCATTTGTTGACATGTTGATGAATTTCTAGAGCAATGACATATGTCTACGTCTACACACAATAGAATATATAAGTCTGAATGAGAAAAGTATTATCTCATTCAAATTCCTCCAACAAGAGCGAAAGTATGAATAATATATTTTCCTTTACAATCATTGAACTTATTTATTTGTAGAAAATAGACAAGTATTGAAATTTGAACTAATGTTATTAAAAAAGACAAGACTCTTAAGCATGATTGTCAACCTAAGTTTGACATGATTGGTCGAATCAGTTTCGCCCAAACCTGAATATTTGTTAGGATGGTGGAGGTCCAGTTGGCTATCAACCCAAACTTGGTCAAACTAGGAAAACCAATCGAATTAGGAAACTGAGTCGATTCAACTAACTCATCTGAGCACCAGATCACTTCAAACCAACATCATTTTCAACAAATCTAATCACTAGCTCTGTTGACATGTCGTCCTTTTTCTTATCATAGACCCATGCAGCAGTGTACATCAACAACCGGTGTTCGTTTATCCCATAATATCTTCCTCCTCGTTTAGTATCTACAGGCAATAACATAAGCCCCAACCATCTCAAAAGCCAACATAGTTCCTCAGTAGTAAATTTCATTTTCCTTCCAGCCGCAAGGTCACAACACCAAGCAACCACATCTCATACAAAGAATAAGCAAAAAGATTAGACGAACATGTATTTGAATTGAGACTTTGTGTGATTAACATAGACCAATTTTCTCAGTTGTATATACACTTGAAATCGAATTGGAAAAAAAGAGTAAAAAACATTGAGAATGGAATATGATATGCAATGAAAAGAAGGAAAGAAAAACTAGAAAATGAAATGGAAAAAGATAAAAAGAAAAAGGCTAGAGATTTATAATTAAAGCGTCCATTTCATGAAAGAAAAAAGTATAAAAATGAAATCCAATCCTCGTTGTATTATCATAGAAATTTCATAAATATCTAAGCATAATACATGTGGAACCAATTTTTTTTTAATGCCTATTTTTTATCCAAACTTTTTTCACATTCTTTTATATTATCCAAAACTATCGAAATATAGAATGAGCCAAATGTTGATTTTCAACTAGCAATTTTGTTAGTAATATTGACTTGACAACATGATACTGACTTGGAATAGACTGATACACATGAAAGTCAACATTCCAAAATTTTAGTATTTTAACTAAGAAAAGAGTTATAAAATTATTAATGATAACGTAAAAATTACTAATATTTTGATGCATTGCGAAAGATTTGGCTAATTAATAGTATTTTAGTAGGTTTGGATAATATAAAAAAATCTGAAAAATGTTTGGATAAAAAATAGACATTACCATTTTTTTATATACCTGGATAAAGCTAGCCTAAACCAGGTTAATCTAATTAAGTTATTAATCCTTAACCCACTTAAACGAGTAATTGGTAGAAATCGAGTTACAACCTTTATCATAACAAATTTGACTAAACAAATTTATTATATATTTCTTAATGAGTTATAGGTATAATGTACTCATCTATTGTATATATCTATCTATAAATTAAGCACTCTCTGACAGTGTCGGAGGCAGAATCTAAAAGTATCTGTGTCCTCTTTTCATAATATAAAATAAATAAATAAATAAATATTTAAGAAATATAATTAAAACTAATAATATCTAAATCATTTATTCATATATATTAAAGAAATACTAGACTATTACAATCATTATTTTCATAAGCAATCACAACGCATTTTCAAATTCTCAATGTATGCGACTAAGTAATCATTAGCAAATTGGTCGCAATTCGACTTTGAAACTTGTTTTTAATATAGCTCAAAGCTGAAATTGTTCTTTCTACACTTGCAATTGTAATGAGTAGAGTCAAAACTAACTTTAGAAGACAAAGAGATCGACTTTTAGGTACCGTGAATTTTGTTTATAGTGTGATACATTGATTTATGTTAGCTTTTAAACTTGAAATAACTTGTAGTGTAGTGATAAAACACTTTTATACTATCTAAAGTTGATGAGTGCAATCCTTAATTGATTCATATATATGGGGTATTTTATCTTACCCAGAAATTACCTGTGTCCCGGGACACATCCCATGCCCCCTAGCTCCGCCTATGCTCTCTGATGCACTACTGACATTTGGAAATGCATGCAATTTCGGTTTCCAAACATGTGTTTACTCAAATACTTCTATATAACAGTAAATGACTCTCTAAATTTCACTTAGTATTCAATGAAAGATGATACGCATTTAATTTATTTATGAGTTCAAATATACCTCTATACCACTAAAACTACAAGCATTGTGATATTTAGTGGTTCACTCACCTTTGCTTATGTTTTCATGTCATCGTTTGCAAATTTACTAATTTGAAATAAAAAAAATGAAGAAATTAAGATAATCTCATTTCGTAGTAAATTGAAAAGTCTCATGTGTAAGTGATACCTTAATGTGGATGTGGTGGCAATTGAACAAATAATACCAAACAGGACCTAAAAAATTCCCTCTAGTATGAATGACAAAAAACATCTTCCCAAACCCTTAAAACTAGTTAAATCATATTTGGTAATATCACTTATGGGTCATTGCAATAAACAACCATTTAGTTTGGGTCTAAATTAGACCCATTACACTAGCTACCCAAAAGAAAATGAATGCCCTATTCTAATGTAATTTTTTGCAATTTTCTTAAGTGTATAGCAAACATAAATGGGGAAACACCAACATCGAATGTGTGAATTAGTTTAAGAAGAATAGCTAGATGGTCGATATCGTTTTTTCATATGTGTAATTATATGGATTCAAATAGACCTAAATTGTAAATTCGATCCAAATAGATGCTCTCTTGTTCTAACTCTCTCCTCTATTTCACCTGTCGGTAACTTAAAATAATCCGGCTAACGGATCGGGTTAGTTCTTCATTAATTATTCTCCTCTCCCATAATTTGCAGTTAAAAGTAATCATTAAAAAAGGTAAAAATCTGGAAACCGACAAACAAGAGAGGGTGACGAATGTTAGGGGTGTTCAAATGGTTACCATGGTTATTACCAAACCAAATAAGGCTAAATTTCATTAACCATGGAATACAATATCATAACCAAACCGTCCAAACTAATACAACAACCAAATTAACCAAACTAAAGTTTAATCAGTTTGGTTAATTGGTTAACCAGATTAACCAATATAAAATCTCATTATCATTAAGTGAGAAAGTTTTCGGTTAATTTATCAATTCACAATTTATATAATGAATAAAATATAACAATCAACACATAGTTATAGTTAGGGATGGCAATGGGGCGGGTTGGGGCGGGTTTTGTCAAACTCAAACCCATGGGTTTATCCGCCAAAAAAAACTCGGGGTAAAACCCGTTGGGTTTGAAAAACATAAACCCAACCCAACCCGCTGGGTATCCGTGGGTTCATGGGTACCCGTGGGTTTTTGTGGTAAAAAATTTACAATAACAAGTTTCTTTCAAAATAAAAGTTTAACATCAATTTTCTCATACAAATTAATCATACAAAAAAGTAAATACACCAATTTAGAGCATACAAGCAAACCGCAAATGATCAATACAAATTGTTCAAAATTAAAAATAAACATCTATAAACAATAAGATTAATTGAAAGCTTCTTCCTAGTCAACTAAGTTTCTTCACTCTCCACTTCATCATATCAACTTCATTCTAAACAATTAGAAATAACAAATTATACATGTCTCCACAAACATAAAGAATATTAGTTGTTTAAGGAAGATATATTATTTAGAATATTAAATATATCGGGAAAGTAATTATATGTGTGGGCGGGTACCCATGGGGCGGGTTTACCTAAACCCAAACCCAACCCGACCCGGTTAATAGTGTAGCGGGTTTAAACCCGAACCCGGCCCAAAACCCATCAACATGGGTTTTACCCGTGTTGAGCGGGTTGGGTCGGGTGGGTACCCGTGGGTTCGGGTTTTGTTGCCATCCCTAGTTATAGTTGACCCTTAACATAAATACATGCAACTAAGACAATTATCTTACGGTTAGTATATAAGTATTCATCTAACAAAAATTTATCACAATGATATGGGTTAATGAATTGTTGTGTTTGTTTGAATTGACTTAGGCTTTTAGCAATTTTCATAGGCTGAAAAAGACATTGCTTTCAAGTTTTCATCCAACATAATGTATGAGATTTATCTAAACTAGGCGTTCATATGTTGTGGTCTACACTCTACATATACAAATATACATTACAGGAACAATGTCAAGCTTTATATTTTATGAGTCTAAAAGGGATGAACGTTTAACTCTTGAGTGGTTATTCAAAGTATTAAGTATGTGTATATATTAGATATATGACTAATTATTTATCTGGTTAATTTGGTTTGGCTGGTTAGGAGTGTCTGAAACTAAACCAAACCACCTAAACTAAACAAGCTAAGAACTTTAATCAAACCAAATATCCAAATTAACCAAATCAAATTATCAAAATAGTACTGGTTAAAACAGTTATCATGATAACCACACCGTTTGAACACTCCTAACCGACGTAGAGCTAGGAATCTAGGATCCAGTAAAAATTGTCACACCGACCTCCTGATATGCACGTGATATCCCCTCCTTCTTAAAACATTATTATTTCGCCACGTCACCTGTCCGTACATTTGGGTAACAATCGTCAGCTTAGATGCCTCCCTGTCATTGGTCCTTCAGCGATCCGCCTTCTACTGCAGTCACAACAGCGCCCCCCACAATAACTTCCCGAAATCACCCCTTCAATCTCACTGGAAATCCCAAAACTACCCTCCAGTTTTCGCCAACCAAAAATAAATCAGCAAAAAAACAAGGTAGGAAAGAAGGAAAAAAGAAAATAAAAAGGAGAAAGAGAAACTCCTCCCCAAAGACTCATCATCGCTTTTTTTTTTCTTTCTTCTTTTTCTTTTGTCTTTTGGGTTTTTGCTTTCGCGAGCCCAGTTCCCGTCCTCGCTCGGGAGTGTGTCCTCTTTTCTTACCAGCCCGACCTCACGTCTGCGCCTTTCTTCCCGTCTCTCTCAAATTTTCTCCCCGATTCACGCTTCAGCTGCCGGATTCCTTCGATCGAGCCGGAGCGGCGTTTCCCTTGCTGCTTTTCATCCTGCACCGTCACTCATGACTATGATGACTCCTCCGCCGCTGGATGTAAGCGCCACCCACCGTCATTCTCCGCATTTGATTGATGCAACTGTTCTTATGCTAGCAAGCTGTAGCTTTCTCCTCATTCGGTTTGGAGATTTCTCGTGATCGTCTAGGGTTTTTTTTCCTGGTTTAATTCCCGCAGTACGAAGCTCTGAATTCGGGGGTTTTCACTTGGGAGATTTAATTTGGTTTCATTAGCGTTTGGTGCATGGTTAGGGTTTTGATTCGGTATGGTAGGGTTAGTCTGTTTTTTTCTTCTTTCCATCCTTTTGCTCGATCGCTGCTTTGACTTGGTGCTTTGTCTTCCTTCTTTGGATTCGTAGCAAGAAGACGAAGAGATGCTAGTGCCTCATTCAGATTTAGTCGAAGGTCCTCAGCCAATGGAAGGTTAGGAAGTTGAATTTCTTCGTCCTATTGGTTTTTGCTTGTTGACTTGCTTAGTGTTTTCATAAACATGGATCGGCAGTTTGCCTTGGTTAGTTAGTTGCCGGCGTTAGGGCTTGAAATATGTTGTCTTTTCCTCCCCTGATAGTGGCACCAGTGGAGCCTGCTGCTAGTACAGTGGAGACTCAGCCTGTGGAGGAACCTCCTCCGTCCCTGAAATTCACGTGGACGATTGAGAATTTCACAAGGTTGAACACAAAGAAGCACTATTCCGATACATTCGCTGTTGGCGGTTACAAATGGTACTTGGGTTAAGATCCCTCCTTTCTCTGCTGCTGAACTTGTTAATTTACTTGCTTTATTTATTTGTATTTAATGGTATGACCTCGTTCTGATTGTGTCTATTTTTTGTTTCATTTTTCTTCGAAAATTGCTTTGGCAGGCGGATTCTCATATTTCCTAAGGGAAATAATGTCGACCACCTGTCGATGTATTTGGATGTTGCAGATTCTTCTACATTGCCCTATGGCTGGAGTCGCTATGCTCAGTTCAGCTTGGCTGTGGTGAATCAAATTCACAACAAATACTCAATCAGAAAAGGTATGTATCTGGTTCTGATAGACAGTCCTTAGGTTTGTGGTTTGATATTGGGCTGAAACTTGGAAAATATGCGTGGGATGAATTTAGGACTAAGTCACAAGTAATTGTTTGGTAATGTGTTAATTGATTATTGCTTGCCGGGAATGCCAGTTCAAGCATGTCACTATA
Organism: Linum tenue; assembly: GCA_946122785.1. Classification (NCBI taxonomy): domain Eukaryota; kingdom Viridiplantae; phylum Streptophyta; class Magnoliopsida; order Malpighiales; family Linaceae; genus Linum; species Linum tenue. Next base: position 60,465,802 of record CAMGYJ010000004.1, read on the forward strand.
ACTTCTCCTAACTGCTCAAATATTTAAAGTCAGTAACTTCTATTGTGTGCTCTTGGCACTTATTGACTTAACCCTCTGGCCCTATGATTTCATTGATTTGAAAGTCAAGGATATCATTAAGTGGCGGACTTGCGCAATGTATTGAATGAGTATTTTTTTAAAATGCTTACTTCTTTGATTTTTCCGCAGATACTCAACACCAGTTCAATGGAAGGGAGAGCGACTGGGGTTTCACATCATTTATGCCCCTCAGTGATCTTTACGATCCTACTAGGGGATATCTTGTGAATGATACTGTACTTATTGAAGCAGAAGTTGTTGTCCGGAAGGTTCTGGATTATTGGTCTTATGATTCTAAGAAAGAGACAGGTTATGTAGGTCTAAAGAATCAGGGAGCAACTTGTTACATGAACTCCCTCCTACAAACATTGTACCATATTCCTTACTTTAGAAAGGTTGTTGCCATTGCAATTTTCATGCTGCCGGATTTGAATGTCAATTATTATTGTACAATTAGAATGATATTATTTTGAAATAATTTGTAGGCTGTATACCACATGCCAACAACTGAGAATGATATGCCTACCGGAAGCATTCCTTTGGCTCTGCAGAGTCTGTTCTATAAGCTTCAATATAATGATACCAGTGTTGCAACCAAGGAATTGACAAAATCATTTGGATGGGATACATATGATTCTTTCATGCAGCATGATGTACAAGAACTCAATAGAGTATTATGTGAGAAGTTGGAGGATAAAATGAAGGTAACAAAATCTAATAGGTCGTGTATGTCTTTTCTTTTGGTTGGATTTGCATAGGCTATTAGTTGTCGGTATGTGTAATTGTCGTTGTTATCATAATCTTATGTTGGTTCAGGGTACTGTCGTGGAAGGCACAATCCAGAAGCTATTTGAAGGTCACCATATGAACTACATTGAGTGCATGAATGTGGACTACAAATCTACTAGGAAGGAGTCCTTTTACGGTACTAACATTTTCTTGGCATGTGAATGTTCTGTATAGCACTCTGACTGTAGGATGCTGAAATGCACATTATATGGCAGATCTGCAGCTTGATGTAAAAGGCTGTAAGGATGTTTATGCATCTTTTGACAAGTATGTGGAAGTTGAACAACTTGAGGGTGATAACAAATACCATGCTGAAGAGCATGGTCTACAGGTTAGTCAATCATTGTGCATGTCTAGGATCTTAACTCTATTTCAGAAATCCTGATGGAAGACAGATCATCTCGGTATAGATGTATGCACCATCAATGGGTGTTTTCGAACCTATGCCGCTGGCTCACGTGCATGATAAATAAATTTTCCTAGGATATCCAGTTGGGATTCTAACTTTCTTGCACCCCTTTTCCGGGTTTGGCACTTCGCAATGTTGGGACACTGGCCCTCTTGTACCCCTTTTCGGGCCTGTTGCTTTGTGTCCTTCTTGACCCATTTTCGGGTTTAGCACTTTGCAAGGATATCCAATTGGGATTTTTACCTCTTACACCCATTTTCGGGGTTCACACTTGGAAATATATTTGTGGCCTGGTCTACAGTCATCCATAAAAGACCAGTGCATTATCTGGTCTACAGTCATTATATTTAACTACCTTCCCCAAGCTAATCACTCCAATGATTTCTGAGGACAGTGCTCATGATGGTCTGTGCTTGGTGTTTTCAGGATGCAAAGAAAGGTGTCTTGTTTATTGACTTCCCACCTGTTCTTCAACTGCAACTAAAGCGCTTTGAATATGATTTTGTGCGGGACACCATGGTAAAGGTGAATATTTTCATTTGATGTACGTCATAAGCATCTTACACACTTTGGTGTTCTCCGAAGAACTTATTTCTATTGTGCGTGTTTTATTAGGTATCTAACGTATGTATAATAAGCCTGCTTCTGCTTGTTAATCTGAATTTGTGTACTGCAGATCAATGATCGGTATGAATTTCCTCTTCAACTTGATCTTGATAGAGAAGATGGCAAATATTTATCACCAGATGCCGACAGGAGTGTTCGTAATCTGTACACTCTTCATAGGTGAGATTGTCAAGTGTTTCTGATGTGGTTTGTTTTGGCAGTACGTGGTGGTGAGATGTGCTTCTCATAGTAGGTTTTTAGTACGTCTACTTATGTGCTCTCCTGGTTTGTGATACAGTGTATTGGTTCATAGCGGAGGGGTACATGGAGGGCATTATTATGCATTTATCAGACCTACTCTATCAGATCAGTGGTATGCTATATGGCCAAGATTGTGGGATATTCTTACGTTATCAACTTGTTTCTTTTTTCTTAACACTTCGCAAGTGTCTCAATATCCTAGCATTTCACGGGAGCCTTTGCTCTTCCTTTTCTTATTCACTTTTTTGTTGTTGTGGTTGTCGTGGGTAAAGTCTTCAGCGGCTTAGAGAGTGTGATCTGTCCTCGATTTATTATAACTTTCCTGCCGATACTGTACTTATAAACCATTCCGATCATTAGTAATGCACTTAATGTGCTTATGTATGTTGGGAGCGCATCCGAACGACATGGTATAACATGTTTTTTTGTCTTAAAATTGTGAACCTTTGAAATAAGCACTTGGTAAATAGGAGTATATAAGATAAGAAACTGGATAGTTTCTTGGTAGATTCTTTTATTTTGTCCGTGGAATGTATGTGGCAAATGGATCCCTGCAAGCTAGCTTTTCAGATTACTAAGTTGATAATAGGTTAGTCCTCTGCTGTGAACATGTCAATATTAATTGCGGAAGATGCAATTGTTTCGTGTATAATAAGTTAATAAGAATTCCCTAGGCTATGATTTTATTCTGCCTGCAATAAAATACTACACAGTAGAACCCTACCGATGATTTCATATTAATAGCTGGCATTAATGAATGATATCAGGAGAGGATGGTCCAGTACTCATGTCTAAGTTTTTTTTTTAAAAAATTCACAATTGAAAATTTAATTAGTTGAACTGGCTCTCATTGTGGTTTTTTTTTTTGTCTTTGTTCCTTTAGGTACAAATTTGATGATGAACGGGTGACAAAAGAAGACGTGAAGAGGGCATTAGAAGAACAGTATGGTGGCGAGGAAGAGGTAATGTTTAGTCAAAATCTGTGATCCATAGTGTAATGAGTGTAGGTTGGCGTACCTTATCATTCTTGTTCTGCAGCTGCCGCAGACCAATCCAGGATTCAATAACGCGCCGTTTAAGTTCACCAAATACTCGAATGCATATATGCTTGTCTATATACGTGAAAGTGACAAAGACAAGATTATCTGCAATGTGGATGAAAAGGACATTGCGGAGCACTTGAGAGTAAGTTTTTGTTGTATCGAAGATGAGTATCACTGATTCTGTATTTGCATATTGATCTATTTGTATGCACCTAATACATGCAACACCATATTCCAGATAAGATTGAAGAAAGAACAAGAAGAGAAGGAAGACAAAAAAAGATATAAAGCACAAGCTCACCTCTATACCATCATAAAGGTTTGGTCCTCTTCTTACTCCCCCATATTCTTCCTCTCCTCCTTTTCATCCTCTCCGTGACACACAGTGAGAACTTAATATGCGGACCATGTGCATGTAGGTTGCTAGAGATGAGGATCTTAAAGAGCAGATTGGAAGAGACATATATTTTGACCTTGTGGACCATGATAAAGTCCGTAGTTTCCGCATACAGAAACAGACACCATTCAGCTTGTTTAAGGTATTCTAAAAGATGTCTGCCTACACCTGTTCTGTGCCTCCGTATCTATCCTCTTATACTTGATGGTTTGCTCTGTGTCTGTTATCGTAGGTGTGCTCCTTACCTTATGAGTTGTAAACAGTTTAAGTAGTCTGTTGAGATAGTTCCCATTTCTTTTTGGAGTTCCTTGTCTAATGCAGAGCTGGTTTACAGGAAGAAGTTGCCAAAGAGTTTGGTATACCAGTACAATTTCAGCGGTTCTGGATATGGGCAAAGCGTCAAAACCATACATACCGTCCCAATCGCCCATTACTGCCACATGAGGAAGGACAGTCGGTAATGTTTTGCTTTAGAAATTATAGTGAATTACTTTGCAGCATCATTGGGACCAAAATTTATGCAGTTGTATGGTTTGGTGTCTTTATTATGTACTTAGTCAAACAACTGTCTATCCGTTGTTTGTTTTGAGGTAACATGATGGTGTCTATCTATGTTTCAGATGCATTTCTGATGCCTTCTATTCATGCCTGATTTATTCTCCTATATTGTACACCCCTGGAATCAACTAGCGGGAAATTAGATCAATTTTTATCTGCAGCAAAGAATAGTTATTCTGCTTTGGTTTCTCATGTGGCATTCAACTGAAAGCATCATTGATAATGGTTGTAGGTTGGGCAGCTGAGGGAGGTGTCAAATAAGACGCACAATGCTGAACTAAAGTTGTTTCTGGAAGTAGAACTGGGCCTGGTAATGTTGTCTTAAAAGATTATGTTGTTTTGTTATTAAGTGTGAGATAAAACAAAAGGATGACTCTGCAGTTGCTTACAAGAACCTCTATGGAAACCTGCAGGATTTACGGCCAATTGCTCCACCCGACAAAACCAAGGAAGACATTCTCCTCTTCTTCAAGCTCTACGATCCCGAGAAAGTAAAATTAAGGTGCTCAATCCTGTTTTGTTATTGTCCATTCCCCATACCTGTTGAACCTCAAGAGTTTGCAGGAGTGAAGTCCTGACAATTTCCAACTTGGTATCTTAATTCACTTGCAGATATGTTGGTAGGCTTTTTGTGAAGAGCACTAGTAAACCAATAGAAATTCTGGCAAAGCTAAATCAAATGGCTGGTTTTGCTCCTGAAGAAGAAATTGAGGTCTATGAGGTTCGTTGTCTTGATCTCCTTGTCCTGGCTAGTTGGCTTTAGACATTAATCATGAAGTTTTTATGGGTCTCGTTTAACGCTCTGAAGATTTTACCTGCGGGCAAGGGGCTGAATTTGGTTCAAATTTAGCAGCAAAAATATTTCCTTTCTATTTGTTTCTTTTCCTTCAATTTTGGATGAACTCTTCATCTTTGAATATCACCTGTTGCTATGGTTCTGTTCAGGAAATAAAATTTGAGCCTTCAGTAATGTGTGAACACCTTGACAAGAGGGCCTCATTTCGGCTTAGTCAGGTTTGTAGTTTGTTACTGTGCGTTGATATTTGTCTTCTGGCTATGAAGTTGCTAAACTTTTGGTTCTTGTCTTAGATTGAAGATGGAGATATAATCTGCTTCCAGAAATCACTTGCTGAGAAAGAGGAATTTCAATATCCTGATGTGACTTCATTTCTGGAATATGTGCACAATCGGCAGGTATCCTTGATTTGAAGTTAAACCTATGGATTGTAGCAATTAGTTGCAGCAGATGGTGTGTTAGTAATTTGGAGGTTTTGGCACTATTTATGTTGAGTATGTTTGAACAAGAGAAAACTCCATAGACTTTTTTGGCACGATTTATTTGTCGATAGTTTTCTTTTCCCTTCGCTACTTTGTTTCTTATGGGATTTGTATGTGTGTGGAAGATCAGCCATGGTAGCTTGCTGTACTCTGTCAAGGGGAAATTTGGTGTTGATATCCATTTCCATTGAACTTGTTCCTTTTGTCCAGTTTAAACCTTATTTATTTTTCAACTTGAAATTGTGTAGCATGATCTACTTTTGCTTGTACATCAATCCTCAGTTCATTTGTGGGTTTTGAATGTTTTGCAGGTAGTTCATTTTCGATCTCTCGAAAAACCGAAAGAGGACGATTTCTGTCTGGAATTGTGCGTTACTGAACCTCAACTGTCTTTTTCTTTATGATAGTGTCTATATTTTTTTGCCCATTGATTACTCCTTTATGATGTGATATCTCATCTTTTGATCATCTTTTCAGGTCAAAGTTGCATACTTATGATGAAGTTGTGGAGCGAGTGGCTCGCCAAATTGGCTTGGATGACCCCTCGAAAATCAGATTAACATCTCACAACTGCTACTCTCAGCAGCCTAAACCACAACCAATTAAGTACAGAGGAGTTGATCACTTGTCGGATATGTTAGTCCACTATAATCAGGTAAGTTGCTCTCTCTCTCTCTCTCTCTCTCTCTCTCTCTCTCTCTTAAGAGACATTGTCGTCACCATCATCTCGGTTTTCCCGTCCTGTATTAAGCAGTTACCACTGGTTTGCTATTGTTGTTAACAGACCTCTGATATCTTGTATTACGAAGTTCTGGACATTCCTCTTCCGGAATTGCAAGGTTTAAAGAATCTGAAAGTTGCTTTCCATCATGCTACCAAAGAGGAGGTATGTCTAAAGTTTTGATATAGAGTTTTCTTTTTGGGGCCTAAATTAGTGTCGTGATTTTCAGGCCCTTTTTACTGACTTTGTTTGAGAGCTTTTACCAGGTTGTAATCCACAATATCAGATTGCCTAAACAGAGTACGGTTGGTGATGTTATTAATGAACTTAAAACCAAGGTGAGTGCTTTCTCTCTGATTTTGAAGCATTTCTTACATGACTGATTGTTTTCTGGAATTTGATTTGGGGTGTTTCTATATTTAGCTTGTTTAGTGAACCTTGTGCTTTGACCTTCTTTAGTACATCTTTTCTTTTTTTGAGAAAATTCTGTTGTAGCCCTATTTAAATGCCAAGTATATTTAACATTACTCTTTTCTTTGAACAGGTTGAGTTGTCTCACCCAAATGCAGAACTACGGCTGATTGAAGTTTTTTATCACAAGATATACAAGGTATCGTACACAGTTTATATGTATAAATGTCAGCTGTTTGGTTTGTCTTTTGATAAAATTGATGCATGGTTTACTGCCGGGTAGTTGTGATGATACTGATAAAATAAAATCACTGTTTTTTTGTCAGACTTTCCCTCCCAGTGAAAAAATTGAGAACATCAATGATCAATACTGGACACTGCGTGCAGAAGAGGTAAATCCTCTCTTTCCCTTTAGGTCCGCTTGTTGGGAATTCTGATCTTGACCAGAGATTGTATTGAGTTTAATTCTCTTTTTTCATACAGATCCCGGAGGATGAGAAAAATATTGGTCCGCAGGACCGGTTGATTCATGTCTATCACTTCACTAGGGATACTGCACAGAATCAAATGGTAAAATTTTCCTTGAATGTCAGACTGATATTTTTAAGCCACCGGGGGCACCTCACTTTTTGGAGTTGTGGGGATGTTAAGAGATTGTAATATTTTTTCCTGTGTCTTCCGCAGCAAATACAGAATTTTGGGGAACCATTTTTCTTGGTCATCCATGATGGGGAGACCTTAGCTGACATTAAAGAGCGTATACAAAAGAAGTTGCAAGTTTCTGATGACGACTTTGCCAAGGTACCCCATGATGCGCTATATTAGATCAAAGAGCAGGAAAAATGCCCCAAAGCTCAAACTCTTTTTTTTTTGTTGCGCTCAGAGCTTTGTTTCTCATTCTCTTCTTGCTTTCTGTTGTAGTGGAAATTTGCTTTCCTATCTTTGGGCCGCCCAGAATACTTGCACGATTCAGATGTGTTATTCGCTCGGTTTCAGGTATTTCTCTCATAAGGTTCAGTTTTGCTTTGTTTTCCTCGTGACATTCTGTTCTTTTGGCTGCATTCTAATTTAAGCATTGTGTCCTTGTTGTTACCCAGAGGAGAGATGTTTATGGTGCTTGGGAGCAGTACCTTGGACTAGAGCACCCGGATACCAGTCCAAAGAGGCCTCATACAGCAAATCAGGTTTGTGCAGCTGCAACTGTTTTTAGATTTCATTAGGGCAGTAGAGGTGAAGTCTTTTAGTAGTGGTATTTTTAGTTTGAATCTTCTCCCTTGGAGGTCAGACTGCCTAACGTCACGTTGTCTAAACATTTCAGAACCGTCACACATATGAGAAGCCAGTTAAAATCTACAATTAGCCAGGAGACGATACAAGATTTGGGCGAAAACTGTTGCGCTGCTGAATGGATGGGATGTCTTATGTTATGTTCCTCTTGACCAATGGAAAACAGCCACGTTGCGGTGATTTTTCCTGTTTCCTCGAGGAGGCGAGCAGCAGTATATGCTATGCTGAAGGCAAACAAGTGCAGCAGTGGGAACAAAGTGAATTTTTCGGCGTTTGCAGTTCCTCGCTGAGCAGCTGTTGGGACTTGGAATAGAAGAATATGTCTCCCCTTGGTGTAATTGTGTGCTTTTCCTTCTGTCTCTATATCAGTCTTTGTTACTTGGAAGTGATATAAATTGTTGATAGGTGATGACACACCCTGCCTGAGCCTCCACCGAAATTTCGCTGTTACGGAGCTAAGGGCATTTCCTTTTTTTTTTTCCCGGTTAGGGAGATTGTTTGGAGGCACTTGCTCTGGTTTTCCCTCTCCAGACATCATAGCTACCAGTGTAATTTAGTTGGTATATAAATTAAAAAAAAAAAAAAAGATTTTGAGAGGCAGAGGTGGGAGTGTTGTATACTGGGTATAGTTATATTGAGATTTGAGAGCTTGACACTTAATTCCGCCCTCGTTTTTATGCTGTCATTTTCCTCATTTTTGCTGGGATAGGAATAATTGGGACGCCAGATTGATGTTTATCCATCTGAATTTATTCCTGAAGTTGAAGGAAACGATATTCAGTCTGCAGGGTTCCCCGCCAAATCCATCAAGCAAACGACCCCCAAGAGTCTTGATTTTTTTTTAAGATTCGTTAGGATATTGAACCATTAGTCATCTCCACGATCAGATGTTTCATGCGAATGAGCATCGGGCTTCATTTTGTTGTCTGTCTCTCGTCTACCTTTCAGACAAACATGAGCTGCTCTTGAAAGTAATCTAGAAAACCCCACTTGCTACTTACTACCTTCAATAGTTACTAAGGTCTTTGACGCAGCTTGGATGGTACATTTGGATTTTGGAGTCACCATCGTACCTCAATATGGATAACAACACGTAGCAAATGTATTGGTTTGGAACTAATTATCCCTCAGAGACACACAAGTTCATTCCTGAGTTTTAAGTAACTTACTTCATTGGCTCTCACATCGGCATATGTGGATGGCTAAATCCACGATTACCTGCAGAGAGAATGAATGAAGCAACCTTGTAACTGCCAGGAAAACACAGACATTTCATGATAGCAACAGACAACTTCAGACTTGCTCAACGGAGATTCTCAGATCTTTTGAGTCAACTAGCATCGGTAAAGTTTTGCAATCCAATCAGCAGAAACATTGAGGGCAAAGTTGTTACTCAACCAAGTAGTGCTACTCACCTCCAGATGTTAAGTTGGCAAGGCAAACCTCTGAAAAATATTAGTAGTCTACCCTGCAAGAACAGCATTGAAGAGAAACAACCCTGCAAAAGGGGATTTCCATTGAACTGAAAGCTACTAAACCCTGATCCTTCAAACCCTAGGAAGGAACAAACAGGCAACAGCCATACATAGATGCCTTGAAATACATACATTCTACTGTGATTCTACAGCAAACAAACTTGTAGAGCTAAACATTATAGTATTTTGACACTAGATAGTTGCGATACAGTGGATCTTCCTCTTGTAAACTCTTGATGAATGCACTCTTTCTAGGCTCCCTTTCTTTCCTTCAAGTTGGACTCTTACTTTCTTTGCATTTTGCCGCTACAAATAAGTATGTATAATATTATAATACTATTCAAGCGCCTGTAGCTCAGTGGATAGAGCGTCTGTTTCCTAAGCAGAAAGTCGAAGGTTCGACCCCTTCCTGGCGCGCTGTTTCTTTTGATTTTTTTTGCAAAGGTATCATAAAAAAGAAAACATTGCATTTGCATTCTCAGTCACAGAACTCTGAAAATGTACATCTCTTCTGTTTCATTTACAAACAGCTAAAAATCTGAGGGTTTATACACAATCTCTAAATGGCCCAAAATCTGCAAGGTTAGGAGAAACAGTTCCTTTTCAGTTTTCACCGATGAGTGAAGTGAAGTCTATTCCTGTTTTGTTCACGGGACGAAGATGTGGCCTCTGAGAGCATAAGCAGCCCTTTGAATCGCTCTAGCAGCCCGCCACACCTCGTGCTGGATAGCAGCTTCCTGCCCTGACCGGCCCATTGTCGTGCTTACCGAGAGTTCATGGATGGCGTCAGCTATTCCCGGGAAGAAATCCAGTTTGCTCTTGTAGTCTCCATGAGGCCCGTAAATCTATTCCAACAAGTTTCACGCCACATCATTTAGGGGAACACAGAGAGAACAATGCCAGAAATGGGAGGGGGGATTTTGGCAACTACTAATGATCTTACAAGATGTTTGAACCAATGCCTGCTTTGAATCCCATCTGCATCGAGGAAGCCTCGTTCCGTGAGCATCAACCGATCGTTCAGGGCCCTTTGCTTCAATGCTGTCAACCCATCTCTGCCGTCTCCTTCTCGAAGTTGCTGCAATGCGGGGGTAGAGTAAATATTAAGTATTTAATGGTTCATCAACCTTTCGAAGTGGCATTTCCCTTAAAACCAACTTACCTTGACCTCATTTTCCGCTTCTTTAGCAGCAGACGCAAATTGTTCGATGGCCGAAACTAGAGGGTGAAGAGAAATGGTACTACCGTCCAGTAAGTTGCTCAACTCGTCTGTGTACTTCTGTGAGGAGAAACCGGGAAAACTTTTGTTCAGTAATTTCTTCCATGGGAATCCGCAGAAGTAACTGCAACGAGAGGGTCATAGACATTGTTCTTACAGATAACTGTTGTGCATAGGAGACATAGTTGAATGGAATGATGGAGTCATCGGCCAAATGGAGTGCAATAAGTCCCCAGATTTCAGCGACTTAGAACAACAAACAAACCACATTTGCACATCGTCAAGCTGAATTGTATAATATACTCACCGTGATTGAATTACCGCTAAATGTTCTCAGGAGACTACTTACTGGTAACATGACGATGGAACAGTGGGTCGGCATGCTTCACCATCCACTCGTACGAGTCAAATGCAGTGTGATAGACTGGATATTCTGCAGAATAAGAATTCCCATCAGATTAGCCTACTTGCAGAAGAGAGGAGTAGTTCCACACTAAGATTCAAGAAACAGAAGCACGCGGTAAGTTTGATATTCAAACCTCTTCCGTAGAACAAATCGACGGAAGGAATCCCTCCATGTTGCAGAAACGGAGCAAAATCGGAGAACGCCCCACTGAGTCTCTCAATCTGCAATTCACCAACCACGAGGACTCTATAAAGTGTACAATGTAGTAGACAGCAATACAATTACAAACCGAAATTAACTCATGTCACAATCCTTACACTGGTAGCTTGGTTCATGGCTGCCCATTTGTCATATATCGTAGCCCCAACGAAATCCGGATCCTTAACCTGAAAAAATTAGTCACATCCCCACCCTGTAAAAACCGGATGAAACAAAACAGAAACATCCATATAATAGTGCCTCGAAATTCCCTCATTCGCAGTCTCACCTTCTTTGTAACCTCGAAAAGAAGTTCGTCGAGCTGAGGAGTGGCAGCAGCATTGAACCCGGGACCTTGAACAGCACAATCCACATTAAGATAGGCCACTGCCTTGGCACCCAAGTTAACAAGATTTTGTTCGACCCACTCCGTAGATCCTGCAAAGACCAATCAAACATTTTCCAACAAACCCCAAAAAGGATGCTTGTGTGTCAAGAAACCGAACATTCGGCTCTAAAAAAATCTCGAAATGGAGGGTGGGATGAAACATTACCTACCATACCGAACTCTTCCCCGTCCCAGCTGGACAGGACAATGGTCCGTCGAGGCCTCCATCCATTTCGCTGCAGAAGAGCGAACCTACGAGCAATGTCGAGCAACGCCGCAGTGCCACTGTTCGGATCCACAGCTCCGTATGTCCACGCGTCCCTGTGGTTCCCCATTACCACGTAACGATCGGGCTCTTCCAAGCCTTTTATCACGGCAAAGACATTCTGAATCGTCACCTCCTTCTTCTCTCCCTACGGCGTCGTTTCATGGTGAAAAATGAATCAACAAACAACATTGACCGGCCTCGTTTGACCAAATTCTAGAGATCGGGAAACTCGGCGCTAGGCGAGGCACGCGGGAAAAGGTTTGACAGCTAAAAGACAAAAAAAGAAAGGACAACAATCAACAAATAGCCGACCTGATACGTCAAGTTGACCACAGTTGGACCAGGACCGACCCGCTGAGCGACAATCCCGGGTCCGACCCACCCGGGCGGCGCCGTTTGCCCGCCCAGCGACCGCAATATGACGTCAGCGTCCTCAAACGACAGCGGCAGCGATGGGATCCTCGGAAACCTCCCGGACGCTTCCGCTTCCTCCAAACCCAACCTCTCTCCGCCTCCGCCGCCTTCCTCCGCCGCCGCTGCCCACCCGGGGCTGAGCGGGTCCCCCATTCCGTTCATCACCGTTCCTCTCTCCACCCCTCCGCCGCCGCCGACGAATAAAAGCACCGCCGCCGCGCCTTCCCTCTCGGCAACCCGAACCACGCCGCCTCTGCTCAGCTCGCCGCCCTTCCTCGCCAGCACCACGCGCCCCTTCACGCGCACCCCGAGCGCCGCCAGCTGGCGGTAATCCTCCTCGCTTCCGGTGTTGACGTACACCACCTCCGCGTGCGCCGCGCCCGACGGTGAGTACGCGTGGTACGGCCTCACGACGGCGCCGTTTCGCCCCTCCTCTGTTTCCCCTGTTTTTTTCGCTCCTTCCTCCGCGAGGGAGAGGGCGACGGCGGTGCCGTTGGGGAATCGGGCGGTGAGGGAGGAGCGGATTGGGTAAGAGAGGAGGACTCTGTACGCGGCTCGGCGCGGGTCCAAATTGAGGCGGCGGAAGTGGGAGTGGACGAATTCCGCCGTGTCGGCGGAGGCGGGGGTTCCGGCGAGGTGGGGGCGGAGGGTGAGGTGGTGGAGGTAGGCGGAGACGGTGGCGTTGGTGGAGAGGGAGAGGAATTGTTCGCGGAAGCGGAGGGGTGTTTGTTGGGGCGGTGTGAGGAAGTCGGCGGCGGCGGTTGTTGTTGGGCTGTGGTGGTGGAGGAAGTAGAAGCCGAGGGTGACTAGGAGGAGGAGGAAGAGGATAGTGTAGAGAGGCGGCGGCGGAGTGGACGGCGGCGGCTTGATGGCGGAGAAGAATGAAGTGGCGGCGGTGGTGGAGCCGTGGGGCTTGGCGGTAGGCGGAGGCATGTTTCTTAAACGATTTGTAGCCGACGGCGGAGCAAACAAAGAGATTTAGACGACGGGGAAGGGAAATTTTGAGTAGCCAGAAAAAAAAAGGAACTTAGCTGGGTAAATCAGACATGGATGTCTGATGAGCTTCCCAATAATCCCCCACTGAAGAATGAAAAACAATTAAGATATGATTAAATGAGAGGAGAGATTAGGGGGGGTAATATTGTCGTTATGTGGCGACAAAAACGTCATTAACATTTCAGAAATGGAAGAATATAATTATCTAGTTTGGCTGGTGAATTAATGTGATGGAGTCTGCTAATGAAACGCTCGTACGAGTAATTAGTTAGGACTTGAAAAACAGAAAGAGTCAAAGAGGTGAGTCGCACAATACTACCAAACAGTAGATAAGTGAAACGAACAGGAAGAGGAAGAAGGCGTAGCCAAGCCAAAAAGAATTCCAGCAGATGGTACGAACTACGAACTGGTCGGATGATGTCGTTTTCACGTGCCCACAACCCCACTCTTCTTACATAATAAAAGATAAATACTCACTGACCCACATGAACGGACACCAGAACACTCTCATTATACTGCCACGTAAATGTGTGTGCAGTGGAAACGTTTAAACTCGATTTGATCGAATATTTCGCCCTAATTTTGAACAATACCAACCTTTTTGTTATAGTTCATGTCTTCAAATCGCGCTTGATATTACCCCAAAAAAAAAAAAAAAAAAATCGACGCATGATTGTATCCGTGAAAGAGCCAAGGTCATGAGAATGAGATCGAGCCCACATGATAATTAGGTTTGTGTATCGTTTAATATCTCTATTTATATTATTATTATTATTAACTTTGTATATGGTTAGTTGGCACTTGGCAGGCATTGGCGTAACCAGAAATATAATTTTGTGGGGTCCAAACATAACAAAATACGAAGTTTGTCTCGATAGTAAAATCATTGTCTCAGGAAGAGGGGGTTCGTGGTTCTAAATTTATTAACCCCGCCTTAAAAATCCACCATTATAATGTATATTCATTTTCCAAGTGAGGTCCATGGACCCCACAACCCCCTCACCTAGCTCCGCCAGTGTTGGCAGAAGTATGATGAATCTTATTTTATATTATCAGTTGGTTAACCTTGATAAAATTGAATCTTATTTATATACAATTCATAATAAAATGTATATAAATATTAAAATTACTAGTATCTGTAATATATGATACGATGTCAGTTGAATATCTGTAACTACGATTTTATCCTTAAAATTGTAGTGGTGTCGTTTGCTGTCTGTTCATATAATGCATACAGCTTTGGTTGTTGGTTGGGCCGGTTCGAATCGCATGTGGAGCTCAGATTCTAGGAATAAATAATATATGCCGCTTACTGCGCGCTTTCATTGTCTTGGTTAGCCGGAACTAGAAATGACGTTTATAGCTGAGGGGTGCAGATTTCTTGCTATGTAGACTTGATTTTAGAATGACTCTTTTGCAATTCAGTCATCCTTATCTTTCACGATGTTCAATTAATTTTATAATGACTCTTCATATAAAAAAAACAACTAACAATCAATGAACTCTTCCAAATCCATAATACAACAAATCTATTATAAATCTAAAGAGTTTTAAACTCAAAATCCAACAAACAAAACGAGCACTAATTAATCACTCCCCCAGTCCCCCAAATTATCCAACCATGTATCTGCACTCTGCATCAGTGAGCAGGGCCAGGTAGGGATGGCAATGGGTAGGGTCGGGTGCGGGTTTACCTTATACCAACTCCTAACCCGCCGGGTAGAGCCTTCTAAAATACCCGATTAAATACCCACCGGGTATGAAAATTATATGACCATACCCTACCCACCGGGTAACCACGGGTATTCGGGTAACCATGGGTACGAATCATAAACTATGAAATTATACACATATATGCACATACATACTGTTGTCCATTAAAAATCCACACAAATAAAAATTCAAACACATAATAATTTTTCTTACTTCTACAATTCACACAAACATAATAATCGTCTACATCTTCATCATCAATAATGATAGCTAAACTCAATTTCTCAAGCTAAACTAAATTTCTCAAGGGAAATTGACACTTTGGTTAGCGGGACGGGTATAACGGGGCGGGTATTATCGATTACCAAACCCGTACTGTTGGGGGTGTTACTAAAGGACTGAGCGCACAGACTAAGCAGAGGGCGCATAATCGGCGATGCCCAACGCTCGATACCCGCTACAGGTATATAAGGGCTTGAAGCCCTCCAAAGAAAGGGACTTCTTCTCTCTCCTCACTTTACACTTTCTGCTATCTCTCTACACTCCATCTCTCTATCTACTCTCTCAACTCTCTCTACAAACCGACACTAACTTGACCGTCGGAGCTTAATCCGGGGGGCAACCCCGGCTCTTTCACAGGTTCACTCCCTCCCGACGAGATCAGACGAACGGATGACGAGTCAACCCACACCGACAAATCATTATTGTTCCTGCCTCAAGCTAGATGGTTCAAACAATTTGTTGGGGGTGTTACTAAAGGACTGAGCGCACAGACTAAGCAGAGGGCGCATAATCGGCGATGCCCAACGCTCGATACCCGCTACAGGTATATAAGGGCTTGAAGCCCTCCAAAGAAAGGGATTTCTTCTCTCTCCTCACTTTACACTTTCTGCTATCTCTCTACACTCCATCTCTCTATCTACTCTCTCAACTCTCTCTACAAACCGACACTAACTTGACCGTCGGAGCTTAATCCGGGGGGCAACCCCGGCTCTTTCACAGGTTCACTCCCTCCCGACGAGATCAGACGAACGGATGACGAGTCAACCCACACCGACAAATCATTATTGTTCCTGCCTCAAGCTAGATGGTTCAAACAATTGGCGCCCACCGTGGGGCGGATTTCACATTCGTTCGTTTGATTTCTGAGGGATGCGAGGTCAAAGAAAAAATGGGTAAACATATTATCCCTGAAACCTCCAACTCTGGCGTCCAAAAAGGAGTGAGAAACCAGTAAAAAGAAAAAGAAGAAAAGTTCCAGATCGGGCGACTTTTGGGGGAAGAAACAGAAGAGTTCGAGATCCTTCTTCTTCTTTCATAATGTTGAGCAGCAGCAGCAAACTGCACAACCCACCACTTGCGGTCGATCAATCTCCCAAAGGAAGTAGCTCTGGATCCAAAAGCCAAGAAGGAAAACCCAGTTCCAGATCTCGAAGATCCTTCTCCCAGATCCCAGATCCCAGTAACCCCGCCGGCGAAAGGTGTGCGCTACGCCAAAGCTCCGACAAGAAGAAGACGTCGCGGGCAAAACAGAGAGCTGAAACGGCCAACCGTAAAAGGAGCATGCGCAAAACGATTCGACAGCAGCTGCCGCCTCCTGCCTCTGCTGTTATCAATAGCGGCGCTACTCTCTTGTTTCTCCGGCGACAAGTTCCTCTCTGTCGTTAGTGACCATCGCCACAAAGAAAGGGATGAAAGCAACAGAAGAAAAAGAAAAGCTCTCGTCTCCATTACCCCCGCCGAATCTCTGATCTCCGATGAAGATTTCTACGGCTGGAGGTGGTGCCAGCGCTTCAATGAGAGAAAAAGAAGTATAGCTGTCCCGTCAGCTGACTGCAACTTTTCCCCCAAAAACACGTTACCGTCGCTTTATCAGAAAAAGCATTCGGGCACGAATATCGATATGCACAAAACTCGAGGCAGACCGATAGAGTTATCGGACAAAGGCATCCTTCGCGCGATCCCGAACCTGGGAATCCTGATCCCTCTTCGTCCTCATCAATGGCTCCCTTCGGTACCAAATTGATTTCCAGGTCATCCACATCCGCCAGTAAATCTGCCCTCAGAACCGGCGCTTCAAAATCCAGATCAACCAGCTCTCCTTCATTCTTCTCCAGCGCTTCTTCCGCCACTCCTACCCGCCGCTTCTCCACCTCCAGGATTCCCCTCTAAGCTGGGATGCGCGACGTCTTTGCTGCCGCTGCACAGCGCGGTGGCCACGGCGACGATGACGTCATGCTTGAGCACGGCACCGAGGAGTTCCCGTGCGCTCTCTCAGGGCACATAACACCAAAAGAAATAAACTTGGACGCCATGGCATTTAATTGAAGCTCCAGGAAGGCGGAAGCAGTTTGGGAAGAGGAGGAAACAAAAAGAAAGAGTGAGGGAGTTGGCGGCCGCGCGTCACTTATCTCCATCCGGCCTGCAGATCCGTCAGCCCGCGCCCGCGCCAGATGGGCCCACCACCACTCGCGGCCCGCTCCACCCTTCAGCTCGCGCCACCCGGCCCACTCGCGGCCCGCGCCACCCGGCCCACTCGCGGCCCGCTCCACCCTTCAGCTCGCGCCACCCGGCCCACCTTCCGCCTCAAACCCCACTCGCGCCCCACTCCATCCTTCAGTCGTGCGCGAGGCACCCCGAAAAAATCATGGGTGGTAGACAGGCGTCGAACCGCTGACCAACCATTCGCGTGCAAGCAAACGGAGCCAGTGGACTACGTGACAATTGTTGTCAAATGAGCGCGGAAGGTTTATTTTACCCTTTTGTTCGCGCCAGCCCGAGTAGCGGCCCGCACTCATGAATCGAAGTCCGCCCACAGTCTCGGCTCTCACTCCCATCCCTCTCGCTATCCCACGCGGATCGGCCCGCTTCGTTCACATGCCCAGCCCAACAGGCGCTGAACTCTTCAACAAAAAATTATCGTCGCCGCCAGCCTTTGAACCTGCGCCACTCTTCCACAAGACAAGCATCTTTACCAGCAGGCCACAAGTACCTTGTGTTTCAACGGTGTGGCGTCTGAATTTTAACATTCGCGCCCACCCAGTTCGCAAGAACAAAAACTTAGCAATAGTCCAGCACTATTCGCGCCCAGTTCCACGGAACAAAAAATTAGCAATAGTCCAGCACTATTCGCGCCCAGTTCCACGGAACAAAAAATTAGCAATAGTCCAGCACTATTCGCGCCTAGTTCGAAAGAACAAAAATTAGCAATAGTCCAGCACTATTCGCGCCCAGTTCCACGGAACAAAAAAAAAATTAGCAATAGTCCAGCACTATTCGCGCCTAGTTCGAAAGAACAAAAATTAGCAATAGTCCAGCACTATTCGCGCCCAGTTCGAAAGAACAACCTGCAAGCTACCACTCAGGATCTGTTTCAACGGCGCAGCGCCCGCCTTTCAACTACTCCTGCCGCCACTGCCAATATAAAGCTAAGTACTCTATCCCTCCATCATTATTAAATTTTTAAAATATTTTACTATCCTAAGCGTTAATGGCGCTAATGGGGGGCAAGACGCAAGAAGCTGGCACCGCGTCACTCAAACGCGCCACCAGCTGGGGGGCAACTGGGGTACATAGGCCCCACCCAAAATTACCGACAAAGATTTAAAAAAAATAAAATATAAGCTAGTGATGAGTTAAAACTCACCACCAGCTTGGGGGGCAATTGTTGGGGGTGTTACTAAAGGACTGAGCGCACAGACTAAGCAGAGGGCGCATAATCGGCGATGCCCAACGCTCGATACCCGCTACAGGTATATAAGGGCTTGAAGCCCTCCAAAGAAAGGGACTTCTTCTCTCTCCTCACTTTACACTTTCTGCTATCTCTCTACACTCCATCTCTCTATCTACTCTCTCAACTCTCTCTACAAACCGACACTAACTTGACCGTCGGAGCTTAATCCGGGGGGCAACCCCGGCTCTTTCACAGGTTCACTCCCTCCCGACGAGATCAGACGAACGGATGACGAGTCAACCCACACCGACAAATCATTATTGTTCCTGCCTCAAGCTAGATGGTTCAAACAATTTGTTGGGGGTGTTACTAAAGGACTGAGCGCACAGACTAAGCAGAGGGCGCATAATCGGCGATGCCCAACGCTCGATACCCGCTACAGGTATATAAGGGCTTGAAGCCCTCCAAAGAAAGGGACTTCTTCTCTCTCCTCACTTTACACTTTCTGCTATCTCTCTACACTCCATCTCTCTATCTACTCTCTCAACTCTCTCTACAAACCGACACTAACTTGACCGTCGGAGCTTAATCCGGGGGGCAACCCCGGCTCTTTCACAGGTTCACTCCCTCCCGACGAGATCAGACGAACGGATGACGAGTCAACCCACACCGACAAATCATTATTGTTCCTGCCTCAAGCTAGATGGTTCAAACACGTACCCTACCCTTTATTTTGAAACCGGGTATTATCCGTACCCGCCCTTAACCCGTCAAAGCGGGTAATTACCCTCGTTGACCGGTTACGGTCGAGTAGGGTACCCATGATTACGGGTTGGATTGACATCCCTAGGGCCAGGGCAGGAAGAGAGGTTGCTGCTGTGTCATATAGCATAATTATTAGGCACATGGAATCTATCAGTTATTTAATAATAATGTAATCAATCCCCATATCTTTCTTACATATTTATTTTTCTCCCCTTTCAAGGACAATATCTATCTTCCAGGCTAAATCTTTGAATGGATACTGAGAACTACTGCACTCTAGTCTAGAGCCTTCGTTTGTGGCCAGAAATAGACCAAGTTGGAGGATGGATCCATCCATCCCTTTCATGTCTTTATTTTGTTTACAATATATATTTTTCATGTCACAAAAACGAGGGGGAAAAAGAAAAGGAATTAAAGAAAATGGTGGTGGGTTAATGGAGTATGAATCCTATGCTGGTGTCTTGTTCCCAATCACAAAAGTTTCCTTTTTGTGTCCCTGGTCCATGAAATCGTACCGTACCGGCGGTTCAACCACGAAATACCAGTATCGGAAGCTAAACCGATAGACGGTATTTAACGGTACGACGGTTGAACTACGATAAAACCACGATTTTACCATAAAATACCCTATCGATAACTTTTCCGGTACGGTCTCCGGTACGGTTTCATGGAACATGCCCTTTACCTATATCTCTATATGCCTTCTTCTTCCTCCTTTCTGCTGCCGTCATCAAGTTTTGGGCTTATTATTCGGTAGTGGGAAGTGCAGAGCATTTGCTTTCGAGTCATCCAATCCAATGATCCATTCCCTTTTGGTCCTACTCGATCCACAAGGAAAAAGGATTCTCCAACTCACAGAACGTATCTGCCACCATTATTATATAGTAACTAACGTTCCTTGTCCCTATTGGTTAGTTTCAGCATTTCCAGTGCTTGCTTAGTTACGTGTATTCATTTATTCTTGTGCCCTCGATTCCTCTTATATACACAAAGTACCACAAAGTAGGAATGACAATCGAACTCAGATCCATCGGTATCCAATCCAATCTAATCCGGTCAAATGCTGATAAAAGATGTGCAGCTTGAGAAGATGTGCAACCATTAGGGGTGGAGTTTCGGTTACTGGTTAACCAGCTGGTTCAACCAATAACCGACCAGTTGTCCACTAACTGGTAATCGATCAATCGAAATTCGGTCGGTTGTCGGAGGCTGGACGAGATTGTTTTGGTTTTGGAGGTGGTACGGTTAACCAATAAACGAGATGACCAAAGCCTATTTCGATCGGTTTTCGGTTGGGGGCCGACCTTTCAATTAAGCGATAACCGACCGATCAATTACCAGTTATAACCAAAAGTAATCGACCGCCACCCCTAGCAACCATTCTAGGCCAAAATCTAGCTTTTCTGTGACTTCGGGTTGAATTTTTCTTTTACCCCGAAGGAGGAACCACTGAATTGTTTACCATCATATTAGATCAGTCTACCAAGGGTTGGTTCTTGTAAACAAAGTTTAGAATCAACTTGTTATCATTTTCAATTTCATTACCCCTCGACGTAAGACAATCTCACATGATAAACAACTCATCACGGTTAAACTCCATTCTACACGAACACGTTTCGCCTCCGATGAGCTTGCACGAACTAGTTGGATGAGACATTTGAGTCCAATTGTCTCGTGGTGAAACATCTGAGATAAAAAAAAAGTCCCTAAGTGCGAAAATGTGACAATTGGATCACCGAACAACTTGAAAAAGCCACATTTGACACATTTGAAAAAAGATTTAAGAGGTGGTGGCGAACATTTTCGAGGTGGGGGAATGACAAGCCTGCCATTTGGACTACTAAACAAAAGCCCAAGCAACAGAAGCCCAATTCACAGTCAGGCAGGTCAAAGATCTTTTTTTTTTTTTTTGGTCTGTTCTCAGCACAATTTGGGTCATATGATCCCCCAAAACATTCCATCACTGCCTGCTTCTCCACACCCTTCTTCAACTGCTGATTGAAGATAAACGTATTTGTTATTCTTTAGGCTTGGCAGTGCTAGGGTGTATTGAAACTACACCCTCTCCCCACAGAACCTAAACATCTAATCCACCTAAAAGAAGAATCTCACTTCTCAGACACCCATAATGGTGCTGATAGTGCCATAAACAGCGAACGCGAACCCACATACCATGATGAAGCAATCCAGAACTTTCCTCCAACGGGGCAGGGACGGACCCAGCAGTCTCAAGTGAAACAGCGCCGGCAGCACGAACGAGATGCACGCGCACACGCTGCTCCCCACGATCGACGAGAACGCACCGAACCCTGGCACGAACGACGCCAGGAATGCCAATGCCGCGATCAGAACTGCCCTGAACAAGTACATTCCCGACCTGCCTATCCATCTTGCCAAGTAGCCACCGCGATGATCATCATCGTCGTTGTCCGTCTTCTGGAACCATCTCGCGTTTCTCAGCTTCCCCTCCACGATCTCATTGATGGGGTGGACCATGATCGGGAAGGTGAACACCAGTCCCATGCACATTCCAATCTGGCGTCAAAGAACGGTTTCAGAAATTCCACATATGTAATCTCAAAACAATCCATAGGATGCAAGTATTTGAAAATGCAGTCAGGGCCCTTTCTGTCTTATTTCTAGCAACTTTTCTAGCCATTGATGATTATACTAAGGTTTTTTGAGATACCATTATACTAGTAACACATGCCTACGCTTGTAGAGAGATCTGTATCAACTAATCCTGTATCGACATCTCTTTCACGGTGATAAAAACAAGCGCAAAACAACAAGATCAACCCAATAACATACCCTGTGGACCAAACCAGTCCTCTGACAGCCACACAGTGGAGTGGACAGGTAGGCTAAAGCATATTGGAGGCGGGATGATGGGTACATAAAGACACTAGTTTTATTAAGTAGTTATTTCTGGAGTAAGCAAACTATATGAAGAATCTGGAGACACATTTAGGAAGCAGACAAAGAAGATACATGGCGTGGAGCAAGTTGAGGCACATAACATGGAGAAAAAGCTTAAAAGCTGCAAAAAAAGGCAAAAGATACAGAATTTTTTTGTATAGTTGTGTCATCGAGCAATACCTGAACAGCAATGTTGGACCAATTCTGGGTCAAGTTTAGAGTGATGATATCTCTAGTTGCATCACCATAAGCCATGTAACCAAAGAATCCAAACACGATATACAGTGAAGCTATCCCAGCAACAGCATTGGCCAGAACTCCGCGGAATTTCCCCCTCTCCTTCATCGACTGCTCGAGTGCCAATGTCATCCCAAACCCTTCAAAGCAGAACACCGCCATTCCTAAAGCAAACGGCAAGCCACCAGGACCAGGCGAGATTGCTTGCCTGTCACTGAACTTAAACTCCCCACCAAACACTTTTTGGACATCCTCTTTCACCACTATCGCCATTGCTAAGAGATTGCATACATCGGCGAAAATGCTGAAGGGAGCTAGAGCGGATAGTGAGCCGATCCAAGAGAGGGCGATCTCGATTGGGACCAACATGAATATGAATGTGGAGGTTGTGAAGCCATTGAACTTGAACACCGAGGAAAGATTCTGGCCGATGAAGAGCAAATAGGCAACAGCTCCCCCGCATTGCGAAACCAAGATCAAGGATTCTGTTAAGTAACGCCCTGTTTTGCCCAATGCTTTCTGACCCAGATCGCCATATGTTCTTGTTTCCGTGGTGGGTTCCTCGGTTGCCATTTTATCCCTGCATTGAACCTGGTAATTTGACCAGCAAAACCCAGTCAATTTCATTAATTTAATGGCGGAAAAGGATTCAAAAGAGGACATCTCTGAAAGCAACGAATTAAGAATTTTTAAAAAGAAGTAAAAACAACACAATCAAGGGTTTTGCTGTCGAGAATGGGTCTTTATTAATTCCACAAACAGGGCAACCATTGCAGAAAACGACTGCACGAAAATTGGGGGAAAAAAAAGAGAGGGGAAAGGGAGGGGAACTGACGAGGAGAATCATGCAGTAGTAAGTTGAAATCCCAGCAACGATGATCGCGAACGATCCAGCAAGCCAGCCGGCGACCCGGAGAGCGAAAGGGAGGCCTAGGATTCCGGTGCCGACGATGGAAACGATTATGTTCCCTATGGTTTGCAGAGTGGAAGCGGTTCCCGGCGGCGGCTGCTCGTGGCAGTGGCGGTCGCCGAGCAGAGGGGATTCGTCGGGTTTGAGCCCTTCTTCCATCCTTCTTTTTTTGTGGGGTTTGGCGGCGTTGTTGAGAGAAGAGGCGGCGGGCTAAGTTTAATTAGCGCGGTTTTGGGTTGATGGCGGAGCGGAGAGCGGAAACCCCAGCAGCCAGCATTGATTCTGGATTCCCGGTCCGCATCTTGTGGTATGAAACTATGAATGGAAGGAGAGAGGGGGGAAGGTACAGGAAGAAGGGGGAAAGTTTTGCAACGTGGCAAAGTTGCTTTCCTTCTTTCTCTTTGCTTCGAAAGGATTAATAACTAAAATGGTCACTATACTATTGAACGATACCAAATAAGACCCTGTAAAATTATTTTTTTGAGCGTGTACTATGGTTTACATTAGGGGTGGTTATTTGGTCCGGGCTATTTGGTTTTATCCAAAACCGGAACGTATAATCCTGAACGAGACGGGATGGGACTGGATAGCAAACAATCCAATCCCATCTTCGGACTTAGTTTTGAGGTAAAAAAATCGTTCGAGACCGGATAAGGGAACCCAACACCCAAAATTTAACCAACTTGTCACCTTTTCAGGCCTCAGGCCACTCAAAATTCCACAAGCTCAATCTAAAATCAAGACCGAATTAGGAACGAATCGGTTCAAGACCGGATTGTATCCAATCTAATCTTTAGTCCTTATATTCTCGAAAATATCGGACCAGAACCGACCAAGAACCAAAGAACCGGCCAAAAAAAAGTTAAAAATATTTTTCTCAATTGGGTGCTATAACGCCAAGGACCAAAGAAAAATAGAGGATCCTAGTGCTAAATTTTTGACTCAATATAAAAGGCCAAAGAAAGCCCAATCTCCGAGACCAGACCACCATCTGACATCTGTTGAGTGAAGGAATGCACGGGGGCGGCGGTCTCTCGTTATCATCTCGTTAAGGGCATTGCTATTCGTCGCACTAAAACTCGTTATTTGTCGCCCTAATTAAATTACATTTACTTTAATGCCCTTAATACTTTTATTTGTCTATCAAACCCTTAAACCCAAAATAAACTCATATACTACACCAAATAACAAAAATTGAAATACGACCAAAGAAACAAAGAAGCGAACACTTCTCTGGTTTCTCATCTCCGTCGAATTACACAACCATTACCAATTAAATGGCCACAAACACTTGTCAGCGGCAGCACTATATATCATTGTTCTCCATCATCCTAACTGCTTCACTGAGATTGTAAATTGCAGCAGACATACAACAACAGCACTCTTAAATTCAAACTTGTCTGTGATGGCGAGCTTTGTTCGTTCGAGGAAGGGGAAGTGGAGGAGAAGGATCGTGCCCAGCCCCCAGATTGGGCTTCCTGAACTCCATCAGAAGCAGATCATGCTTGATTCTGGCCCTCTTTTACCCTTTCGTTAGTGATTGCTCGAGGATGAACATGAAGGGAGGTGTCTTAGAAGGGGAGGCTAGCTTGCAGAGGCGACGAAGCAGGCGACGCCATCTTCAATTTAAGCGGCGGCGGATTTGGATTGGGGTGTGGAAGGGGCTAGGGATTGTTTGATTAGCGCTTAGAATTGAAATCGGACTGAGAGGTAAATATGTCAATTTATTGTGTTTTAGGGCGATAAAATTTGAATTATAGGGCGACGAATAGCGATTCAGCTCGTTAATAATTAAAAAAACAAATTTATGTTTCAATCATCTACTCTTCCCAAACGCTTTTACAGCCCCCTATTCTTTCTAAATTCTAATGGCTCTTTTAGCTTAAAAAAACACTTTTTTTCAATTTTTTCTATAAATACACGACACTTGTCAACTTCTACTTCGTCACTTCCCATTTTTTTATTTTCCTTATGATCACAAATAAATTAATTTTCTTTTCATAAAATAAAAAATTCTCTTCTTCCCAAACATCTGATCATGTATCAAACTAATCGTCATTCGAATTGCAAGGAGGCTGAAGTCTGAAGATAATGTTTTATCATTTATGCAAGTTTTGGATTCAAATTTCATAGGATGGTTTTGTTGGCCATTATCAATCCACAACTGAATTATGGAAACGATTTGGAGTTGTATTTGCTACTAAAGGATGAGGGATTTCACGTACCGAGGTGGGCTTGAATTCTCGATGGCAGACCATTCTCCATTAATGCGAGTCGTGGAATGCAGTGTTTAGGAGAGCAAAGGTGACACCATTTAGTGGAGAGAACCCCAAGTGTACTGAAGAAGGCATAAATCCATGCACCGTTGATGCTATAGCTTTGAAAATAATGGTTGATTTTTTCTTGTGTCCAATATATTGGCATGGCTACGCAGTCATAAAATTATTCCACTCCAAATACAAGCAATTAATGGAACCAATCATAACTGGAAAACCATGCCTAGCACTATGATCAAGAAGGCGACGAAGATCTTTCACGTTTTAGTGTATGTAAGTATTGAGAACCATAAATGTTGGTGAAGATCGAGAAAACTTTCCACAAGCACTCTAGTTTGGTGCTCTCACTCATTGGGAAGGTCTATTCCAAAGAGTCTATTGAGCATCCATATGCAAGCATCCAAAGATAACTAGTCAACTTTTGGTGTGGGAGAGCAAGTCACGATTTGCAACATCTTTGACTTGCTTGAAGTAGTCATTGTACTGAACACATCATTCATGAGTTGATTGAATAAGGCAGGAGGCATTCGATATCGCCTTGTGAATGCCTTAGCGTCATAGTAAGTAGAACCCCAACAACCAGCATTGTTTTAAATTCTCGGTCTACATCTTGTGGTATGAATGAAAGGAGAGAGGGGGAAAGGTACAGGAAGCGGGGGGAGTTTTGCAACGTGGCAACGTTGCTTTTTTTCCTAGTAGAAAGCAAAGTTGCTTTTCCTTCTTTCTCTTTGGTTTTAACTTTTCAAGGATTAACTAGCACTGAGACCGACCCGTTGGCCGAGAGAGTATACATCAAGAATATGCATAACAATAATGGATATGATAGACAACTGAAACATGTAATGTGTATTTTTGTGACTTAATTATGCCAGTGTGCTTACAATATGATAAGAAGAGAAGAAATATGATTGCATAATATATATATATATATATAAAATTATTCAAAGGAAAAAACTAATTGTCTTTTGCTACTTAAGTAGACAATATAGTTGAAAATTAGGGTTGTTTCTCATAATACATACATACTCAACTTTAAGAATGACAAAAAATGATTGGTCTCTGATAGTTCAATATCTCTATAATTATTTCTATTTTTCCTTTTGGTTAATAAGACAATTGAACCCAAACCTAGGGTATTGCACCTAATTTGATCTTGTCAAAGGGACTTGAATCCGACTTTAGTATTTTTAAATTTCTCTTCTTTATTTTGGTTGAGAATGTCGATTGAACCAAAGTCTATGGTATTGATGAGTTTTGTATTAGGAGCGAGTTTTATCCACTTTTGTAGTTGGCAGGTTGGGTCGAGTGTGAATTTATTAATAACTCGGTTTAACCCAGTCAAAAAGAGTTCAACACGCTATTGACGAATTTTGAATCGAAAGCGAGGCTCCTCTGCTTTAATGTTTATTTATTTCTCTTTTTTGTAATAGTGGCAATTAACCCAGACCGTTGACGAGTTTTGTATCAAGAGCGAGTTTTATCCACTTTTGTTGGAAGGTTGGGTTGTATTGAGTTTGTTAAAAAATAGATTTTACGGGGTCAAAGCAAGTTGAACCCATTGTTGAGAGGTTTGAGTTGGGAGGGAGTATTATCTGCTCTAACGTTTTTATTTATATTTTTTCTTTTGGTTGAGAAAGAAAATTGTACTCAAACCTATGGGTATCCAACCTAGCTAATTCGACCTGGTCAAAGAGATTTGAACCTGGTTTTTGCAATTTTTTTGGTCGGGAGCGAGTTTAATCCCCCTTTGTAATTGACGGGTTGTGTCAGGTGTGAATTTTAAAAAAATTCAACCCTGTCAAAGCGAGTTGAACCCAATGTTGACGTGTTTTACCTGCTTTATTGTATTTTAATTTCTAAATTTTCTTTTGGTTGAGAATGACAATTGAACTCAAACCCATGAGTATCCAGCCTAATTCAACTCGGTCATGAATGCATGTTGAAACTCCTCAAAAACTTGCGATAAGTTTTGGTAATCCATACAAAAATCAGGATATATGACTTTAAACCCAAAAAAAAAAAAACTAATAAAAAGAGTACAAACGAAAACAATAGTGTCACGAGAGAAATTTAAACATAGAAATCATTGCTCGATAGTCCTTCTCTCTCGTGCAAGTTCATCGCTTCGTCGACAACATATTGTACGTGTTATCGCTGGCAAACCCATGGAAAGAAAGATTAAGAATATAAATAAGATCCCATTCACTTTTTGATCAAACATTCAAATTATTATTCCTTAAAATATGACGTTCTCGCTCACACGAAGCGTTAGCGATCAGACTTATACTAGCTTATTACCCGGCCCGTTGGCCGGATTACTGTATGTTACCCACTTGTGGAATGGGAGAGAAAGCAAGTGAGAGTGAAGGGATTGGGATTCCACTTGATTAGGACCGACCCACTAATCCAATTCTTCCCGACCCGCCCCAACCTACAGGGTCAGAAAGAGTCAATAAGAAAATACGAACGGGGAGGATTAGTCATATATCTTGACTCTTCAGAAGTGGGTCAAACAGGATCAAGGTTGAGTGAGGGCAATTTTTAGCGCTAAGCAGAGTTCTGGGTTGAATACCTTTACTTAGGCCTAGAAATTGGTGCTGATGCAGACTGCAGTTTTTATTATACCATCATCAATCATCATTTAATTAGTCTTGGGCATCCCTCCCCGTTGTCGGTCTGAAATCTAATGATGGCTTCATTCCTTGCACCAGCCATATCAGCGAGTTGCCATCTCGAGCATGATTTGCCTATGTACAAATTATACAATTAGAGTATGAAAATGAATTCAATGAAAAGGAAAAGAGAATTCTATCACATGCCAATAAATACACACATAATAGTTGAAGCTAAGTGAAAGTCATTACTCGCACATCAATTCTCAAAAATTACAGACTAAACATTGGTTAGAATGGCACTGAAACTACCAAGAATCATGGACGAAACAACTTGTCAAATTAAATAATCCTTATACTGAAACTACCTTCTAACTTGAAATACGACATGATCACAGTTCATAACTCTCTTCTCACTATGAATTGGTTGCAGCTCGTCCTTATCACTGCCTCTCAAGCTCAATTCAAACAGAATAGAGACCGTTATGTAAGATAACCATATTCTTACTGATCATAATTCCTTTCTTCACACCATTTTTGTCGGATAAAAGAGTTATCCCCCTCTCCTGCATTTCCCTTTCCCCCTCTCTTCTCCCTCTTCTTCACAAACCGATCCCTAAACCAGCAACAACAACAAAAAAATAGCCTTCGCCTCTCCCATCTCCATCTATTGAACGCATTGTGGCAAGACAGGACTGCAGAAGCAAAATTTTCTAAAATCAAACTAAATTTTTTGAAGCAGACTCAACCACGAAAAAAGAGTAAAGCAACAATGCAGTAGAACCCTAAATTTAACTACAATCAAGCACATATCAGCAAGATTTTTCGATTTGTCTGAGAGTTAACTACACGGAGAGAACAATTGATGCATAATTGAAATGCTCCAAGCAAGTTGAAGGCAAACCATAACTTTAGAATTTGGTCATTATAATAACCTTCAAGTATTGATGCTTCTAAGAACTATCATGTCCAACCCCCACTTATACAACTACGTAGCCATAGTAATTAGTTGTATAATGAGAAATATTACAAAGAAAACTACATAAACAACCAATGTAAGTAAATATTAAAACTAACAACTGATAAAACTTAAAATCTCTCTATTGGTATAAATGTATCTATTAGTAACTACTATGCAATCAAGTATATATGATTTTTAGGCACTGAATAAGAAAAGTATAGATGGCTCACAAATGAAGACGTAGCAACTGAAGGTAGCACACAAAAACCAAAAATAGAAAAAGAGATAAGAAAAAAGGCGAGAAAAAGTCAAACAAAGAAAAAGGCCACATAGGAATACCTCGCTAGCTTTAGGGACTCTCTGCCACAACAAACAACCTTCTTAAAAATCTAACACCCTGAGACATCAAACAAACCTCCCACGACAATAATGTATGGCATTCCTATTGTCCAATAGGTTTGCCCAATTTAGACTTCTAAATAAATGGACTTTTCACCATTAAATCAAAACTCACAATCATTAACAGTTAATGCAAAGACATACATTTCTGAGGTCAATCACAGCATTTAAGCATAATTTTTAGTTGAAAAGAACAACTAAGTATTTAGCTAAATGATATAGTAGAATGGACACAATCTGCTACCTAATAATGATATAAACGTGTACCGGTACCATCGTTGTATCCTGACTTGCCATTTGCAACGGGCACTTTAGAGAATAAACACCCATAAGGGCGTTACGAAACCAAGCTTCCAAAATCTTCATATTCCACTTCGAAGACTCCATTTTCAAAAATAAGAGAGTTTAACATGTCAAATCACTCATTTGAAAAATCTCAAACAACTATTAATCAATGCAATATAAAGGCACGTTCCAAATTATGTACTTGTAGGAATAATCCCAAATAATTATCAATTAATGCCCCAACTACCTAATGTGCAGAATAGCCCTGGAGCTGTGCTGTTGTTTGCGTTGGTCTACCTTCAAACATAACATATTTGCATCACGAACCAAAGCAATTAAGCAAAAATCTTCATATTCCAAGTAGAATGACTCAATTCAATTTGGCCAACGCTTTATACATATTGTTTACCCCTGGACCTGTTGCACTTGCGCCTTCAGATCTTCGTGAACACAATACAATTGCGGAGAGGAGGCTGTCAACGGAATAAAAATTGTTAATTAAGTGAATCGCCATACAACTAAACAAACACACTCTTCTTGATTAGCTATCAAAATAGTGGGGGTCGCTACAATCCATCGGTTGCTCCCTCTGCGCCTAAGTTGTAGATATTAGGTTTCAGTGAGAACTTTGAGTACATGAGGAGATATTTTGTAGTGGAGGAGATGACCCGGCGAGTAGAATAGGAAGATTTGGAGAGGCTGCGATGGGCAAAGCAGTTAAAATCGAGATTTTACCTAAAATCGAAAACTGGGGTAAAATCAAAATCGTATAATCGAATCGTAAAATCGTAGGATTTTAAGTACCATATAGAACATAGCATATAAGAATATTAATAAGGTAAATTATTAATATCACAAAGACACATAGCATTTAAAATGATAATTCAGAAGATTTTTTATCCATAAGATAATTCTCAAGATTAATGTTCCAAAATCACTATTTTAATTGTTATTTAATGTGTAACTCAAAATAATTCATGATGAAGGGATATAGTTCATGGGTTTGGCTCTTATTTTCATGTTATGTCTAGGTTGTTTAACTCAAAGTAATATTTCGACATCGTCTACTAAGTATGATTTAAAACTAAAAATAATTGAACTCCAATAAAATAAGTAATGTTAGTGGCTTGGTACAAATATATTTATTAATAAATTAATTAGTTAATAATGATGTTAGTTCTTACATACTTCCAATATTAGGACAGGTGTTTTACCAATAAGTTAAATGGGGTGAAGGGAAAGAGATTAACCGAACCCTAATTTGGTTATTTTTATTATTTTTGAATATTTTTCTAATAGAAAAATATCTGAGAAGATTCCATTGCCCTTTCTGCTGAAACAGTTATACTTATTTTAAATTGGCTCAAACCACCTATTTTGTTCTCTTACGATCAAAATCCCGATTTCGGTACTATTTTACGATTTTAACGATTTTAGTCCCGATTTTAAACGATTTTAAGGTCCACCGATTTGATAGTAAAATCAAGATCGGAATCCCTAAGTAAAATCCTAAAATCCTACGATTTTACGATCAAAATCCCGAATTTGACTGCATTGGCGATGGGTGCACGATTAGTGGGCCAAATAACAGTTTGGGCCCGTTTAAATGAAAACATATTTTTACTTTCGTGCTCAACAGACCGACCGCACTGGCATCTTCTAAATTTACCCCTAAAGAATTGCTCTGTACGCATCAAATTTGAAATGGAATCCCTCTTTTCTCATTTCACATTTCACATTTATATGATGTGTAGATTGTGATGAGTGTAGATGTAGACCTGTCATTGTCCTACAAATTCATTAACACGCCAAAAAGTGGTGAAATGAGCCACCCTATTAAACACAATCTTGTATAATGATCATTGGATCCAATCATGCCAGATTATGAAGAAGTTTAAAATGTAGCGGTTATCCCGACTAAAACATTAAAAGAACCAGTCTCATATAGTTTGCACAAAGATATAATTTCTCCATAGTAATTCTGAAAAATACTATTAATTTAAGAAGTCGATATTGCTTCTACATGTTTAATATTGCAATTCGATATGCAATATTCGAACCAGTGATATTTGGGCTGCAATTTTAGGGTTATTGTATATTTATAAAATAGATAGAAATTTAAATTAAGTATTAAACTACAACTAAAATAATCAAAGTATTAAAACACCAAATAAGTACTTACGGGAGATTCAGTGGCCAACTAATCGTTAAAAAAGTCATATGATTTTCATAATTTAGGTTCGTGTATGTTTGAATTTAAATAAATACAACAAATATACTTAGTGTGATTGGTTATGATCCTTGCTTGCCTTTAAAGAGACCAAGGTTCAAATCCCAGTGCATGCCTTTTTTATGAATAAATAAATAAATAAGAAAATAAGCAATTGTGAAGACCAAAATGTCCTTCCTATAATCACTCTCGTTGCAGAAAATTTGAAATGGAGCAACAGTTTTCATCATTCTGCTTTTATTTATTATCTAGACTAGTATACATAAAAATATACCAGCATACATAATGCAAGGGTCTACGCACGAACCCATGCATGCATATATAAATATTTACGTAATAACGTATAATTCCTTACTCCCCGTCCTGATGATCATCATCCACCAAGCACCTAAGCCCCGCCTTGAAAGCCTGAAGCCGAGCCTTCACCATCGCCACCTCTCTGTTGCTCTTCTCCACCACTTCCCTCATGCACTCCACTTCCTTCCTACACACCGCCAGCTCCGACCTCCCGTCTTGTATCACTCTCTTCTTCTCCTTCAGTGCAACTCGCAGCTCTCTAGCCTCCTCGACGGCGCTCATGGCTTCCTCCACATCCACCACCACCGCACCATTGTACATGTCACATTTGTTCCACACGCCGCCGCCGTCCAAAACCTCTCTGATCACGCCGTATTTGGACCAGCCAAAGTAGTCGTTGATCCTCAGCCTCCAAACCGACGGGTGGTCGATGTCCGCCGCCAGGCAGAGGCCGCGGCGGTTGACCAAGAGAGGCAGGAACCCGCCGTCCAGCAGTGGAAGGGCGAGGTCCTTGGCCAGTTCCTTGAGTCTTCTCTTCTTTATCACCGCGCCCATGACTTCGAGCGCGTTGTATTCGGCCTTTGGGGAAGCTCCAACCCTAACGCCGTCGGTCAACTCGCCGGAGATGGGGGACGGACGGATCATCTCTAGGGCGGTTGGGTCGTCGGAGTACTGCAGAACTATGACGTCCGTGCGTTCGTCGGTGGATGCCATGATGAATTCGTTGTCGGACGTCAATTCGAATGTTGGCATTTTTTGTTTTTTTTACGTTGCATGCATGTACCAAAAAATGTTGGGTTTGGGCCGGGGTAGGTTTTTTTTATAGAGGGTATGGGGTATGGAATTTCACGTAACGAAGTAAGATGAAATTCAAGCTATATAGTGATCACTTTTTATTGATGTTGGTGGTTAAGAATATGTGCAAAACTTTGTTTTACTCTTACTGGTTGGCTTGGAATTTTGATTACTTTAATGAAGTAAGATGAAGTTCAAGCTAATGATCACTTTTTTTTTTGTTTGAGTCGTACTGGTTAGCTTGGAATTTTATGTAATGAAGTAAGATGAAATTCAAGCTAATGATTAGTTTCTTGATGTTCAGGTTAAAGAATATGTGCATTTTTTATTTATAAATTTTACCAGTAGAATTTGAATTTTATGTAAGGGCTAATACTACTGCAACACCCGAACTATCGCGAAAATGCCACTTGTGTCCTATTGTTTCCAATATTCCATTTGTGTCCTGAACTATGATTTCGTTAGTGTTGACTTTTGTTGACCGTTAGTTTTTAACAGAAAATCTAGTTAGCACTGATGTGGCATTTCACGTGGAATTTTTAATATTAATTTTTCCATCTAATATTAATAAAATAAAAAAAGGAAATAATTAAAATATAAAATAAAATAAAAACTTAACCCACTAATCCTTTCGTCCCATCCACACAAATCTCTACATTATAATAGAAACGTAACCCACCAAACCCCCAATCCTCTTAAATAACCCCAATACCCTCGTCGATCTGTCAACGCCAAACCTTAGATCAGCGATTCCCCAATCGGCGACCCTGCTTCTCTAACCCTTTCCCTGACGACGCCGAGGGATTCAACAAATCCGCTCCCTCCTCGCTCCCTCCTCCTTCATTGCTCCTCGATTGCGACAACTGGCGCCTCAAACCGGCGCCTCAGATGGGTGCGCCTTCCGCTGTAGAAGTGGTCGAGACAGATCTTCGACAACAAAGAAGACGGGGTTGGAGTGGATCCCTGAGAGATAAAAATCAAGCAGGAGAGAGGGGAAATCAGAGGGAGCGGCGGAGAGGAGATGGAAATGGCGATGGCGAGGGCGGATCCGGCGGTGTTTTGTTGTCGAAAGCCGAGAGGCAGAGCTTCAATTCCGTAGTGTCTCGCATCATCGATCTTGCCTGCCTTTCACCGCAAAGAAGAAGAAAGAGGGAGGAGTTGGCCGGCAGAGGAAGGTCGGCGTCGCCCTGGGTACTGCCTCCCGCCTCGTACGATGACGCCTCTTCAGATATGAAAATAGGAGTGGGAGGAGATCTACAAACCGTGTTCTTCCCTAGAAGCAGATCTGGAAGCACCGCCAATGGAGTTCTATTTCCATTTTGATTTTTTTTAATTTTAGTTTGTTTAATACTATAATTGAATTTATAGTTTTTTTAATTTTAACTCAATTTTTATTTAATTTAAATTAAAAAAATATTAGGTTGGTGACGTGGCATCTATGTGGCAGCCTGATTTTTTGCCACGTCAACAAAAGTCAACTTCGCGTTGACCACCTTTTGGTCAGCTGTTATATTTAACGGTCAACAAAATTGACAGGATACAAATGACACAAAGTATCATAGTTCAGGACACAGATGGAATATTGGAAACAATAGGACATAAGTGGCATTTTCGCGATAGTTCGGGTGTTGTAGTGGTATTAGCCCTTTATGTAATAAAGTAAGATGAAAGTCAAGCCGAATGATCACTTTCTTGATGTTAATGTTCAAGAATATATGTGCAAATTTTGTTTTAATTTTACCTGTTGGCTTAAACTTTAAGTAATGAAGTAAGGTGAAATTCAAGCTAATAATCATTCTCTTGATGTTAAACGAATTTTGAGCTCAACTCTTTTTTAAATTAAAATCGACACAAACACTCCTATCTTATATAAAAATTTGGGGCTTTTGCCCCTCATTATCAGAGGGCTTGCCCTCCTATTGAAGTAAGATGAAAGCCCTCCTATGAAGTAAGATGAAATATTAGGTAGAAGGGATAAACGAATTTGGCATGGACGTCAAGGTAAATAATTGATAGGTTTGGACTTTGGAGTACATCCGATCCGAGAACATATGCAACAATTAGTTACTTAAGAAAAGAATTATACCATTAGCATTAATTGATTACTTAATGGCACAAGCTTTTTTTTAAGGATTGAAAAATCAAACGGTATCGAAGATTGGATCAAAAAAACTTTTTATCGGGAGCGAAATCGGTAGGTGGTATTTAGCGGTATGAAACAGTTAAACCACGATTTCAACATAAAGTACTTTACCGCTGACTTTTTCAGAACAACGTTCGGTACGGTTTTTCAATCTTTACCTTTTCACAGTTCATTACGATATTTTATCCTCATGATGATGTGGTCATCGTCATCATGTCTTACACTATTACTACTCCAATGTTTCTAAACTATACCAACATAATATCAGCTTTCAACGACCATGATATACATTTGTATCATGGTGGTATATTTTCAAGTATGTGAAGAAATTATTGACATTATTATCCAACGCTGGCGGCTGGACCCGACATAATGGTCCGACTTCGGCTTTCTGATAAGGTCTTTCTTCCAATTGCCATCGTCGGACCTTCCGTTCTGGCCGGTCAGAAAGTCGGCGTCGGTCCGTCGCCACCAACTGCCGGAAAAATCCTCATTGTTGACAGAGAATTACCTCAATTGCAGTTAGCTCCGGCGGTTTGCGGACGAGTCTGATTTGCCTGCAAAATCGGCTCCGACAATTGTGGTTTGCTGGCAAAATTGGCTCCGACGGTGGTGGTCTGCTGGTGGTGGAATGAGGGTTGTATTGGTGTGAAACAACCCCAAATTAAAATAGAATATAAATTAAAGAAACAAATAAGGGTAGAAATGACATTTTCCCTAAAAACATGGACTACAAATAATAAAAGCTTGGAAGATAAATAACAACCCTCTAATCTTATCTCTCAACATCTTGATCAAGCTTTTTTTTTTTGCCAAAAGATACTTCGTATTGAACGAGATAATCAAGATACAAAAAAGTCAGCTGGCCGACCAGAGCCAGGTACGAAAACCGAACCCTATCAAACTAGGAAACAATGAATGGGCTTTTTTGGCCACCAAATGGGCCACCCTATTACAAGCACGTCCAACAAAACAAACACTAGACCTGAGAAAACACTGCCGCAACACCTTAATCTCACTCAAGATCGCCCCACCACGAGCATCCGAACACAAGTCTTCCTGCACCTTGTCTAGCACCACTTGAGCATCACCAGCGAAGACGACATCTTGCACACCCATCTGCAGCGCCCACCGTATCCCGTCCCTCAAAGCTAGGAGCTCTACCAAGAAAGGATCCTGCACAGCCGGGTACAAAAAGGCAGCCGCCCCAAGCAGCGTCCCAGAGGAATCCTCTAGAATCCAGCCACCTGCACCATGAGTACCTGAGCGAACGACGCCATTCGTGAATACCCACACCGCCTCCTCCCTATCCTGCACCCCACCCTGACCCCCTCAGCCCAAACCCAGGAGCAGGGAAAGACGTAATCCCACCCAAAGGAACCGCCTCCCACTCCGCCACCTATCTATTGAACTGAGAGAGTAACACGGCAGGTGTAAACAGTGTGGAGTCAAAAACCACCCAATTTCGAGCTTTCCATATACGCCAGAAGAGAGCAAGGACCCGCATGAGCATTCCTTCCTCCAGATTTGGTGATCAAGAAATCGTCTCCAGAAAACTTCGACTGAGGCCGAGGCGAACTCATTTCGAAGAAAACCTAGGCTAGACGCCTCCCAACATCCCTCAGCTAAACGACAATGGAAAAATAAATGCTCAGCAGATTCCTCTTCCCATAAGCACGTGGGGCATAAAAGAACCCCCTCCATTCCCCTCACCGATAAAGCTTCTCCTGTGGGAACCACCCTCCGCTAGGGGTGGGCAACTGGTTCGGTAAACCCGAACCGAACCGAAACCGAACTAATGCTATTCGGTTCGGAATTTGGAAGGAAAATCTGGATATTTCGGAAATCAAGGTTCTTTTAACCGAACCGAATTTCCAAAATTCCGACCGAAAAACCGAAATACTGTAATTTCAAGCTCAAATGGTGGATTTTTATGTTTGTATTTGTTTTTAGACATAAATATTTGAAATGTTTTATTACTTATGTGTTGAAAAGTTTGATTTTATCATTGATGATGCATATAATTACATATTTATTGTTTATATTAAGGGTGAAAAATAATTTAAAAGTGAGAAGCTACAAGTAGCCTCTCAATTTCGGTTTTGTGTATAAAACCAAATCGAAACGAATTATAATTCGGTTTAAACCGACCGAACCAAATTTTAATTCGGTTTGAATTCGGTTTGGGGTTTGGGAGAATTCGGGGACTTGGTATTCATAATTTCGGTTCGGTCGAAACCGAACCGACCGAATGCCCACCCCTACCCTCCGCAACAGTTGCCAAAGGAAGAACTGAAATTTAGGAGGAACCGGGGCACTCCAAACCTTACCCCACAAACATGAATCCCAAATCATAGGACCATGCTTAGCCTGACCCTCCCGATCTCGCCTAAGATCTGATGCTAGATGGTACCCAGATCGAACACTGTAAGAACCCGACATCTCATGATGCCAGATCAGCCTATCTTGAATCGGAACCCTTGGCAGAGGAATGGCCCGAATTTGGGCAACAATACCGCTCTCAAAAAGCTGACAAAGCAAGTCTTCCTTCCACCTACCATCATGATGAGAAATTAAGGAATCGACAGTCCCTGCACCCCGACCATCTCTGGACGCAATGGAGGAGGGTCTGGGTGACAAGCAGGAACCCAGTCCGAGGTGGAAATCGAAATCCTCTCCCCAGTCCCAACCTGCCACCGCAAGCCATGCTGGAGGAGCTCCCGACCATGCAGGATACCACGCCATCCCCAAGATGGAAGAGACCCCATAGTAGCCTCTAAAAAAGAAGACCGGGAATAATACTTTCCTTTGAAAATGCGAGCAAGCATGCAATCAGGATCCGTGAGTAAGCGCCATCCCAACTTAGCCAGTAAAGCCTGATTGA
This sequence comes from Linum tenue, assembly GCA_946122785.1. Taxonomy (NCBI): domain Eukaryota; kingdom Viridiplantae; phylum Streptophyta; class Magnoliopsida; order Malpighiales; family Linaceae; genus Linum; species Linum tenue. The sequence continues at coordinate 60,504,085 of CAMGYJ010000004.1, forward strand.
AGTCCTCAAACCGACGGAAACCCATCCCCCCCTCAGCCTTCCTCAGACAGAGGGTTTTCCAAGAGACCCAATGAATTTTATGCTCCCCTGCCTTAGCGCCCCACCAGAAGCGAGCCAAATGTCTATCCAGGTCTCAACACAAAGTGACAGGCAGCCAAAAACAAGACGTCACATGAATAGGTAAAGCATTCACAACCGCCTTCAACAGAACCTCTCTTGCCGACTACGAGAGACATCACCTTTTCCACCCTTGCAGTCGGCTTAAAACCCTTTCCTCAATGTAACGAAACGTCGCTATCTTCGAGCGACCAATTAGAGCTGGTAAGCCCAAATACTGGTCAGTGACTCCCACAGCGCCAACTCCAAGAATGGATCCAAGATGCTCCCTTTCTGGTTGCTTAACGTTCTTACTAAATTATACAGCCGACTTCTCCAAGTTCACCTTTTGACCGCTCAGTGTCTCGTATCTAGCCAAAATCTCCCTTAGGGTAGAACACTCTGGTCCCGAAACTCTCAGAAACAAATAAGAATCATCTGCAAAAAATAGATGAGACACCATGGGACATCGAGGGCTTATACGAATTCCTGTAAGGGATTTGCTAACAATTGCCTGCCGAAGAAGCGCAACAAATCCTTCCGTACAAAGCGCAAATAAAAGAGGAGAGAGCGGGTCTCCCTGACGCAAGCCACGAGAAGCTGCGAAATAGCCCGAAGGACGTCCATTCATCATTACCGAAAAGGTTGAAGACGTAACACAAGCCCGGAGCCATTTAATCCATTGCGCACAAAATCGAAGTTTTTCAAGCAATGCGAATAAAAATGGCCATTCCACCCTATCATAAGCTTTCTCCATATCAACCTTCAAGGCCATAAACCCTTGTTTCCCTTCACGCTTGTTTCGCAGATAATGCATGACCTCGTGACCGATGAGAATGTTATCAACAATCTGCCTCCCACGCACAAATCCATTATGGCCAGGTGAAACAATGGCAGGCAGGTAGCGAGATAGTCTTTCCGCCAAGATTCTCGAAATTACCTTGTACATAAATTGACAGAGGCTAATCGGTCGAAGTTGCTTCATATGTTCAACATTATCCACCTTAGGAATTAAGACCAACCAAGTATGGTTAAAATTCTTCAAAAGGCTCCCCGTCTCAAAGAAGTGAGTCACAACCTCCGTAACATCCATACCAACTATATCCCAAAACTTCCTGAAAAAGACACCAGTAAAGCCATCTGAGCCAGGAGCCTGAGTTGCCCCAATCTGAAAGACAGACGTACGGATTTCTGCTGGCGAGATCTTTGGCCTTTGCTGATAGCTTAGCATTCATTGAAGCAGTCACTTTCTCCCCAATCGACAAATTCAGGACCTGTTCTCGAACAAACTGGTCATCCATCCCCTCAGAAGTAAATAATGAGGAATAGAAGTCACTGGCAACAATGGCCTTTCCATCCTCTTCCGTACGAACCATCGGGCGCAAAAAGACCCGAGATAAAATTTTTCTTTCTGCGTGCTCGAGTCACCAAATAAAAATAGGACGTATTTCTCCCCAATCGGCAAATTAAATTAGCTGTTTGTGAAAAAACTAAAAGTCCACTACACATTTTATTCTTGCAAATTGCTGCAGCTAGTTCTCTTAAAATAAAATGTGTTCCTTTTTTATTAGACCTGACAATCGGGTCGGGGTGGGTAATTTCGGGTTGAGAACTTCGGTTACGGGTCGGGTCATGTTTGGTTGGCTTATTTCGGTTCAAATATTGACCCAACCTATTCGGTTTCGGGCCGGGTTACAGGTCATTTCGGGTTATGAGCATTCTCAGAAACAATATCAAACATGCTTCATATTTTCTTAAAGAACATAAATTTTCACACATGCATGACAATAGTTTACCTAACACATGTCAATTAACATATTCTCAAATCCTCCCACGCTAATGAAATGAAATATAAATTGTGCAAATCGTCAAAAAACAATCACAAGAGTAATACTACTACAAGAAACACATGATATTTGATTATCCTTAAACTCCAAACATGTCAATCAAATCCTTGTGATTTTTTTTAAACATCTCACCAATTTATGAGTGATTTTATCATATTTTGAGAGTAATATATTAAATGGAACGGGTCTAACGGGTCGACTTGCTAACCCACCCAACCCGACTAAAAAAATCACGGACTATCGGATTCGAGTCATTCGAATTTCAGATTACACAAATTTCTAGTTTTCGGGCAGTTTCGGGTCGGGTCAACGGTTTGGGTCGTAATTTGCCACGTATTTTTTGCTAGTTGCGGCCCCTAATTTTCATTTCCTCAAGTTTCGTTGACTTGAGTGTGGATCCAGGTTTCGGCACGGCAATGCAGCAACGAAACCGCCCACCGTTTTCCTTAAGGTTTTATAGTGACGAAACGACGCGTTTCAGTTCTGCCAACTGTGTTTCGCGTTTTCTCTTTCGTCGTTTACCGATAGGGTTTATCCTCGTTAGATGAGAAAGAAGATAATCGGGGGGGATCGGACTCGCCAGTCAAAATCACCGCTGCTAGCCGTCGTTCTCCGACGCTTCACCTCGATTCTTCCCACCACCCGCCGTCGGCCGCCGCCGAGAAAATCGCTTCTTCGTGAGAAGGTTTTCCTCTCAGCTATTGCTGATCATCGCCGCCGCAATCGGAAAGATGCTTCCCACCGTCTCCGCATCCGCGCCCTCCTCCTTCGCGCCTCTCATTCCTTCTCCGTCTCACACTCCTTCCCTCCTCGTTGGCAAAGGCAATTCGCTCTCCTTCCCTTCTAGTTCCAAAATCAGTCGATGGCAGCCGCATTTCTCTCCCCTCCGCTCCCCTCTCTCCATGCGGCCAGCGGCGGCGGTTTCCATCGAGAAGGAGACGATGGAGGCGGAGCGCCCGGACACATTTCTCAGAGAATCGGAGACCGGAGAGGTGAGGGCTCGTTTTGAGAAGATGATCAGGGATGCTCAGGACAGCGTCTGCCAGGCCCTCGAAGCCGTCGATAAAGTCGGTAAGTTTAAAGAAGACGTCTGGTCCAGACCAGGCGGCGGCGGAGGCATTAGCAGGGTCTTGCAGGACGGGGCCGTCTTTGAGAAGGCCGGAGTGAATGTGTCCGTTGTCTACGGCGTTATGCCCCCTGAAGCGTATAGAGCTGCAAGGTCGGCTTCTACCGATCAGAAACCTGGCCCCATTCCTTTCTTCGCAGCTGGAATCAGCTCTGTAATCTCCCATTTCCTGCACACTTGTTCTGTTTCAGCAGTTTCTGCCTTCTGTTTAGTGTCTTCTGGGTACTCATCACAATCCATAATGTGCTTGTGGTGTTCTACCATGCAGGTTTAGGTAAACTCCTTTTTCCGTTTTCTATCCTCTTTGATCCGATTGGGTGGACATTTTCTTTGTTCTCAGGTGTTGCATCCCAAGAATCCCTTTGCTCCCACATTGCATTTTAACTATAGATACTTCGAGACTGATGCTCCCAAAGGTTAGCTTTCCTCATCCTATCTCGTCAGTTCTCTTTGTAATGCTCTTCTATCTGACTTGTACTATGCAATGCAATGAAAATGAAATCATCTCACCTGAATCTAACTCAGCAGTGTTATATTTTTTTAGAAAGTTGGTAATCTGGTGTTGCTAGGCAAGATGAACATTGCGTTTGTAAACGTCCAGCTCTTATATGGTTGATAGTTGGTGAATGCATGCTTAATCCACTTGATTTCATTCAGTAGATAGATATGTTGTTAATGAACTTCACGAGCTTTTCAGTTTTCGTAACTAGTTAGACATGTGACTGCTAGATGATGTGCTTGAAATGGTCTCCATACTTCAGTGTGAGCCCTTTCTTTATGTTAATTGCAGTCGCTGACCGAACTTGAGCACTAATGTTCTGAAACCTGATGCTACCTTTTTCTTGCTTGGGACTTATGATAGTAGCTGGCTAGTCGTTGAACTGCTTAGACTTAATCATTCTTGCATACGGAGCATTCTGTGTGAAGTGTGTGCCACTACTCCAGAATGCTTTGTTGCAAATACTGGTGTGTCACTAAACATTGTTCTGCATACAGATACTCCTGGAGCCCCTCGGCAATGGTGGTTTGGTGGGGGGACTGACCTAACCCCAGCTTATATCTTCGAGGATGATGTGAAGCATTTCCATTCGGTATACATTCCTTTGATATAGTTCACTGTCTGCTCTTATATATCTGAAATGTTCTGTATATGTGTCTTATCATGTTTTTTTGGGATATATTGATCATATTTCTGTTAAAACAATTTTAGAATTTGGATTTAGTTTCTGCTCACTTTGCTCTTGATCTTGTTACTTATTACTTTTCAGACTCAAAAGAAGGCATGTGACAAATTTGATCCCACATTTTACCCACGGTTCAAGCAATGGTGTGATGATTATTTCTACATCAAGGTCTGTACTAGGCAAAACATTTCTGTAGTATTTGTTCTAGTTGTTTGATGTATCACTATCGATGTAATATCTCAAGTGTTGGCTCTTACTTCCTTTATATCATATCACAAAATCCATTTCTTAAGAAAATGCTAGTAGTATCAGTAGTAGTTAATAATGAAGGGCAAAATATGCCGTAGTTCTTTATATACTCTGCTATTTCTATGGCTGTCTGATAGGATATTATGGACAAGCAGGTGCTTTTACAAAGCTATTGCATTGTTAGTCATTGTAATCTATTCCTTCTGCATTGTATATGGTCCCGTAGGTGTATAAGAACATAATGTGATCATATAGATGTATTCCTCATGTTATAGCAAATGAGATTTTGATCAACAGACGACTTAATTAAAACGTGTTGCTTGTTGTTGTGTGCAGCACCGAGGTGAGAGGCGAGGACTTGGGGGAATATTTTTTGATGATCTTAATGACTATGATCAAGAGATGCTTCTTGCTTTTGCAACTGGTATGATATCCGGTCTCTGCTGAATCATGAGTAGATTCCCGGTTGTTTTATTAAGCAGCTCTCAATTATTTAAATCCCGTATTTTGTTGAAAATTGCAGAGTGTGCGAATTCTGTGATCCCCGCATATGTTCCAATCGTGGAGAGAAGGAAGGATATGCCATTTACCGAGCAGCAGAAAGCATGGCAACAGTTGCGTCGTGGCCGCTATGTAGAATTCAACTTGGTAAATGAAAAACTATCGCATCCTTGTACAATTGCTGCAACGCTGCCTAGAATATTTGTCAACTTGATGAGTTTGTTACATGGCGGAATTGAAGGTGTATGATAGGGGCACAACTTTCGGCCTGAAGACAGGAGGTCGAATAGAGAGCATTCTTGTCTCGTTGCCGCTATCTGCTCGGTGGGAGTACGACCATGTAAGTTCTTCCAGACTCCAGTATTGCTTGTGTTTCAGGGTCTGATGACATGGTGAGCTGCCTAACAAGCTATCTTTGGCTATGTAACAGAAGCCAGAAGAAGGAAGTGAAGAGTGGAAACTGTTGGATGCTTGTATCAACCCTAAAGAATGGCTCTAACGTGTATTTCCAGTATTGTACCGTTGTTTTAGTGTAAATGAATTACGTCGAGAGATTCCATCGGTCATTTTTTCTGCTTCTTCAGAAGCAAGCAATAGAATTTGAGATGATGAGCTTCCCTCCTGTAATTTTCACACAACAGTGACAACCATCTACTGTTCTTAGGCTAATTAGTGAAGAAGTACCACGAACAAAAGAAGCAAAATCGTACTGGAAAGACTTTTCACTTGGAACCGAAGCAGTATGGCTGGCAAATGCAGTCGATAGCATGCATCAACTTCCTCCTCGGACCAACAGCATCAGCACCCATATCTTTCAGCTTCTTCATCGTCAGGTTCACCAGCTGAAACTTGCCAACGCTCCTGTCGCGGAAGATCCTCACGAACTGACCCAACCCTAGCGACGCCAACCAGTTGCTCAACCCACCGGCCTTCTCGATCTTCCTCTCCACGAGCGATGCCCTCAGCGTCTGGTTCAATGCCGCCCCACTGTCGAATATACTCTGCCTAGGCAAAAACAGTCTCGGCTGCTTGACATTTCTTGATGTTCTTGATACTCCGACCACAGTGGCAGTAGTACCAGCCCTGCCGTGATCCACTCGAACCGCATCTGCCTCCTCGGGCGAGATCCTCGCACAAGTCTCGACCGTGGCAGCATCTGTTGATTCACCAGCGTTCACAATTTCTGCAGGCGTGGCTTTCTCACTGGTAGGTGCAGGGGACGGCAACACCGGTGGGGGTTTCTCAGCATCCGGTGGCGGAGGAATAAAGATGGTGACTCGCTGCCTTTTCACAATCACCCAACTGTCGTCTTCTCCGTCCAAGTCGTTGAGAATTCTCCTTGGTCTTCCCATCAGCCGCTGTCTACCTATTTACATAGAACAAACAATCAATCGATCGATCAATCAAATGATGAAATGACGAATAGAAGCAATCCGTAGTCAAACAGAGACGAAGGCAGAGCAGAGAGATGCGAAAATTAACTCAAACCATGCGCAGAAATAATAAGGAGATTCACGGCTGTAGATCGGCAGTCGCGCGGAAGATTTGGCTGACGGCGGCGGGACTTTCAGTGACTGGAAAAGAAAAGGATTTGCAGTTGCAGAGCTCCAATTTTTGGGGACTAATTCCGGCCGACTGGATAATTAGGAGAACGGTGAACATTTTCCTTCGAAACAAAATTGTTTTGTTGTTGTTCTCTAGTAAGCCCATGAAGCCATATAGGCCCATTATATGCGAGCCCGGCCCAGCCTTGTTGTGACGCACTCCGTCTCCAACCAAGCAACGCAACTTCCCACTTCAGATTAGGTGTCAGATCGAAATCGAACTCTATTCTTATCTTTGACTCGGTGAGTAACTCGGCTTTAACTTCTCCGACGATAGCTCCAATTTCTCCGATTCCCGACTTTCCTAGGTACAAAACACTCTCTACGGCGGGATGGCAACGCCTCAGTTCCTCTCCTCCTTCAAGTACGGCGACAGCCTGACGGTGGTCGGGATCTCGCTCTGCACCGCCGTGGTCTGCGAGGCAATCTCCTGGATCTTGATCTACCGAACAAGCTCCTACAAGTCGCTCAAGTCCTCGATCGACAAAGCTTCGAAGAAGCTGGAGACCATGAAAACCGACACCAACAAGATCGTGACGAAGAAATCCAAGTCCAAGAAGATCAATCGCGTGGAGACCTCGCTCAAGGAGTCGAGCCGCGACCTCTCCCTCTTCAAGTTCAAATCGGGAGCCGTCGTGGCGCTGGTGCTCTTCATCGTGTTCGGCCTGTTGAACTCGATGTTCCAAGGGAAAGTCGTCGCGAAGCTGCCGTTCCACCCGATTGCGCTCGTGAAGAAGATGAGCCACAGGGGATTGCAAGGCGACGACCCGACGGATTGTTCCATGGCGTTCTTGTACTTCCTGTGCTCGATCAGCATCCGTACGAATCTCCAGAAGTTCCTGGGATTCTCTCCCCCGCGTGGAGCTGCCGCAGCTGGATTGTTCCCCATGCCGGATCCCAAAACCAATTGATCAGGTTCGTTTAGTCTGGGTAATTGAAAATGCATCACAGGAACTGCTAGTTGGGGATTTTGGCTAGGTTTCAAGGTCATTGTGGATGGTGCCTGGTAATTTGAGTTGAATAGGCAATGAATGTTCTGATTCAGAAACTTCTGTAATGTTTGTGGTGGATAAATTTGGGGAACATGATGTTTTACTGGATTCTGGTTATTAGGATTATGGCTTAAAGTTACTGAAACCAGATATACATCCGTGGAAATTGCATTTTCTTCTGCAAAGTTTCTCCCTTTCCTCTCTCTGTGTTCGCTCACCATTGCTTAAATTGTTGGTTTGATGGTGCCCTGGATGCTATTTATTCAATTATGCTATGCTCTTCATATTTATGACTGCTCAGAATAGAAGATGAGAACAATGGGAGAAAATTATACAAGGAACTCTTAGCTTAAGTTGTGGGTTGGATTGTTTGACAGTGAGTTCTGTGCATTGAGAGGATGCCTTATGGCTCACAGTTCACTCTATGGGATGCTTATAATGGTAAATTTCCATGGCTCACAGTTGCTATATATGGTTTCCATTTATACGCCATTGCATTCTATTTTGCTGTGTGTGGTTTAGTTATCTATCTGTTGCTCATGGCATCAATGCTGGATTTCTTTATCAGTGGCGTCATAGCTTGCTGCATATAGTTCATTTATATCGCACTTTGATAGCAAGACTTGTGATTTCAGCGTTACAAACACTGTCAATCCGATGATCCATTGGTGCACTCTTTCTTGTGGAGGAAAAAGTGACTGTAGATACTGGTTTTTTCTTATGTCTCTGTTGTAACCTACACCAGTTTCAGGTTCACCTTAACGGCGATGAACCTGTCGGGAGTTCTAGGTTTTGATATGTAAGTTACGTTGCATTCCCATGTTGAAAGGTGGCTCACCACTTCGTTTCTTCGGTCGAACATATTCTAAACCTTCGGGAATCACCTTTCTTCGCTTGCAATTATAATAATATCTTCTTGCTTCTCAGCAGTTGACCTAAGGTTGACACTCCTGCACCCTAAACCACAGTAGGGTTTTAGACATCCATTATTATATTCCTTGTCCATGGTGATGGGATGTTTCACAACAAACCCTTCACATTTGTTAACTTATTTACAGCGAAGGTGGAGCTCTTCATTGGGCGAGCAGTTGCCACTCTCTAGAGAATGGACCTCCCAGCCAGCTTCTCTCCAATGTATAAACTTCTGGGATGTGGGCAACTCTCCAGTAATGTACCTCAGGTTCGTTCAACGACAATTTCTTGATCAAATCACGAGTCGAAGAACTGCAAAACCTTCAGTTTTGTAGTGGCACCTATTCCAGTAACTTGCACCTCTGAATACATAGCTTCTCCACATGTGGCATTGCGCCAACATATATTAGAATGCTCCTCCGACCAATACCCAATAGCTTTTGGTCAGACAAGAAACTAAGCTTGGCGGTTTGGTTATGCGGTTACCCGAGAAACCGCAAACCGTAAAACAACCCTACCCATAGTACAACCAATATAACCAAAACATACCTTAAAATGGCAAAAGCTTGATGAACCTCGATCTCCTTTGTCATATTTTTTGTGCTCATGTTGCTTCTTTATCCTACGAACTGCCTTTGTTCCTCGCCAGCGAACAAGTCAAAGCAGCGAACCGAGACAAAGGTCTTAAGAGATCGTTGCTAATGCCAACGAATCATCTATTTCGTTGATCTCTCCTACAAACCCCTTTCTAGCCCGTTGCATTGTCCAGCGATCCACGCGAAAGTCTTGTAGTTTGGGAAATTACTTGCAAAGTGTTGCATGATGAGAATTTGTTTTAGCAACCATTGTATTGTGGGAAATTTTTCCCTGTTTAAAGGTCTCTCACCGGTAAAGTGTTGTTATTTAATTTCTTTTATATATGGTTGATCAATTAGATGTTGATTGTTATTGATTCTCAAGCACTTATCTTAATGGGAATTTCTCGTATCAATCAAATGATCATCATTAGCGAATGGTTGAATGAAGAATAACAATTAGTTGAACGACACCGAAAAGAATAACCGTTAGTTATAAACCCTAATCCATATGCTAGAAAGTTTATTACTAATGTGCGTTACCAATCGATCAAACATATGTTAACATTTTTTAAGCTTGTTGTATATTGACTGATAGAAAAAATCATTAGTATTATCATGTGTTACTAATCGACCAACTTGGTGTCAATACTATAGTATTAGATATGAGCTTGATAGAGATTAAGGAAGTTTGAAGAGAGATAAGAGATGAGTCTGATAGGATTGGTGGTGTTTGTTTAGAAGATTTGAACGGCTCGTCTCTCGGTTTTTTCTCGAACCTAATTGTGGATTGATGATATGAATATTATGATTCAACAATGAGAAATTCAGGTGAATTATTATTTTTTTTTTGACAAAAGATAATCATTCATTGATCCAAAAAATAGTTACATCCTGGAAATAAAAAGACCGTCTCTCTTAATTGTTCACATATTACTGCTGAATCATACTACTACTTTAATTTCTTAGAGGTTTCTGACTAGTAAAGTGTTGTTATTTAATTTCTCATACATGGTTGATCAACTAGACCTTGATCATTATTGATACTCAAGCACTTATCTCAATGGAAATTTCCCGTATCAACCAAATGATCATAATTAGTGAATGGTCGAATACTTATAACTAGTTGATTGATAAAGGTAAAAATAAGTTGAACGACATCGAAAAGGATAATAATTAGTTATAAACCCTAATCCATATGCCAGAAATATTATTATTAACCTGCGTTACCAATAGATCGTTCATACGTTAACATGATTGTAAATCTTTTTTTACATATTGATTGATTATATTGCAAGAAAAATTATTATTATCGTCGTGTGTTACTAATCGATCGTCTTGGGTGTTAACATTATAGTAAAACTTAATATGCATTGATCGATTAGCAACTTATCATTATCGTAAGTCTCCTAATTAAACTGACGCGATCAAATCTTTAGAAATGAATTTAGACCTACACTGATCTTCAACCCAAAACCCTAAGAAACAACCGTTATTACAAACAAACAGACAAACAAAAAACGGCATATTATATCCAGAGCTAAATCTCCCCGAGAACCCATTGTTAATCGAAAGAACAAGTCAATCTATAACTGTACACAGATCGACATACGTCAATAGTTTCGAATTTCAGATAAACATATATATTTGGTCATACATTCAAACCATATCTTTGAAAAACAAAAGTTGACATATATACCCATAGGCGGTAGGCCATACCCCCCAAGCCTTCTAATTTCTTTCCATATACATATTTGGCATTGTAATGAACATATATTCCCAACACTCTTGGTAACAATATATCCAATTCTTAGACGTCCTTCCTTATATACAAATCTTTCACTCGAGGCCTATCTCAGCCTCGCCGCTACACTTGCACACAATATATATAATCCAACCCGAGCCTGCCTTGCCTTTTTCCATCTCTCCATCTCAGGCAGAAACACAACAAGTACTACCAATGCACCAAACCGCCGGCCCTTCCAATTCCAACGACCAGCTGATCTCCAACCTCAGCTTCCTCCTCACGCTTTTGCTGGCGCTGCAGAGCAGCATGACGAAGCAGCCATCCGATACGCCGTCGTCTTCGTCGTGGGCCGGCCTCGAACCGCCCGCCAACTCCGACCGCGGACTTCTCGAAGTGGTTGCGGCCCAGACCCAGGAGGAGTTGCAGGCCGACATCGAGGCCCGAATCAGCGAGCTCTTACCCGACGAGCCCCCAAGCCCGCGGCCCGGCCCACTACCACCGCTCCAGGTGGTCCCGCTCGCGTCCATCCCGCCCCCGACGCCACGTCAGCACCAGCTTTTTAGGGTTGGAGGCCAGCAGATGTTCGCTCCGGTTATCATGGGGATTCCCCTGCCTCCCCTGCCTCTGCCCCAGCCTCTGCCCCTGCCGTTGCCGCCGCCGCCGCCGCCGCCGACGACGGCGCGGCAGGGTAAGAGGACGTTGTCCGACATCCTCGGCGGCGGCCAGGAGGAGGACGAGGAGGACGCGTGGCGGCGGGACCGGCTCACCAGGAATCTCTCCGGGAGAGTGCAGGGCGTCAATTGCGGCGGCGGCGATGGTGGTGGGGATGGGATTGTTAGGCTGTTTGGTTCGACGATTAGCGGCGGCGGTAGTGTGAATGAGATTAGGCTGTTTGGGAGGCGGATTGTGATCGGTGAAGCACCTCCGGCGTCGGCGGTTGCCGGTATTCCTCCGAGTGGTGAGCATCCTCCGGCTCCAATTATTGTTAGTGGTGATGACAAGATGGACGAAGCGGCGGCGGCGGCTCCGACTGTTATCAATGATGATGACAAGGAAGACGCGGCGGCGGCGGCGGCGGCTCCAATCATTGTTATTGATGACAAGGACTCGGTGGCCGGTTACGGCGGCCCTGCTAGCGTCGACGGCCCAAGTAATGATGGCGACGAGGAAAACCCGCCGCCGGCGGCCCCTGCTGCTGTGGTGGATCCGGAGCCGACACGGCCGCCGAATAATTCGGATTAGTAGATTTTGAAGCTCTAGGGTTTGATTATTATCGCCATGTTATGATGAATTGATGTTGTGATGAGGAATTAATAATGAAGCAACTTAATTCAATTGAATTGAATTGCGTCTCTTTCATGTCTCTTATCGCTACGTGTTTGAAGTTGAATTGGATCTTTTCGTTGGCTAATTGGATGCAAATTTCAGACCTTTCTTCAAAACTTAGCCAAATTTCAAAGAGAACTTTAGTAATGATAAATCAGAATTCGAACTAGTTAGAACTTCCTGCGAAATTTTCACTTGCCAAACAGATTTGATTGGGAGGTTGTGGCGTTGGAATCTTAAGACATAGATTTTGGTTTTAATGCTCATGTGGTATAAAAGAGAGAAAATAATGAGCAGTTTTTAGTTATTTATTGATGAAGTATCATGCCAGAACTGTGAGAATAAAACGTTGAAACATATTTTTAGACCGAAAAATTATTGTTAGTGCGTAATATTAAAAGAGCGCGCTACGTGCATGCATGTCTTACACATATATGTGGTCTTTTAGTAGTTACGTTTATTCATAACCGAATTGAATAATGAATAATTATAAGTACAATCATTATTTTTAATGGAATATTTTATGGTTCGGCAATTGATAGTAACGACGGAGCCACGTGAAATCGGCATATCATGTCATTCTACACGCTTTGAGAAAAGAAAAAAAGAATAGCACATACACCTTTTACAAGTTTAACCTAGGAGTAGAACCTTGACATTTCATCCTGTGTCAACTACACAGTTCACCAAACTAGGTATACGTAGAGGTTGTTTTTTTACAATGCATTTTTTTTTTACGTTCATTGTCGCTTGAGATGCCTAAAGTCTTTATTGTCCAACTCTTCTCGTTGTAAGAAAACTATGATTTAATTTATTTGTACAAGAAAATGTCCCGAGTATGTCACCTATACTTTGTCAGTGATTTTATTTAGTATTCCAAATATGAAATGTTAGATTTTTTTTAAAAAAAGTTATAATTAACTTTCATTTCCTATGGGAAAAAACCTTTATAATGAAATAAGGATATACATAAATTTCATAAATTAAAATGGCAACTATTAATGTAGCAACTATTATAAGAAAAACAAATAAGTAAAATGACATCCATGCATATAAAGGAAAAATACATATTTGGGCGAGTGAGTTGTTATTCTATATATGATCAAAAGGTTACCTACCATCTTTACTTCATTTATACATTGAAAACATCCGAAAAATGATGTGCAAAACTCACGACTTTCATACACTTGAAAATATTTTATATTCGGAAGTAATTAGAAAAAAAGATGCATAGGCTACACTATCCTGAGTGCGGATCCTGCGATTAAGGGATAAGTGACTAAGTTCTTAGATTTGGACACATCAATCCAATGGTTAAAAAATGAGAAAGACTTTTTTAATTAATAACAGGGTTAGTTTGGGTATTATGAAAAATTACGAAAAATACAAAACGGATTTACAAACCGTACAAACTAGAACGACAAAACATACTAACAATAACAGATTTACAAACATCACAAACATAATGAACCGTACAAGCAATACAAACTACATCGACAAACAATACAAACCATAAAAAAAAAAAACAATCAGGTTGACTTTGGAGACTCCATCCTATATAGAGGGCTCCGTCCCAAAGTCAACCCGGTTGTTTTTTAGACATACAAACATTACAAACGTGGTGGAAAAAAATGACAAACTAGACCGACAATTCATACAAACTGGAAAAACACCCAGGTTGACGTTGGAGGCTCCATCTCTATATAGAAGAGTTTCATCCAAAAGTCAACCAGGTTGTTTTTTAGACATAAAAAATATTACAAATATGGTTGACAAAAATGATAAACATGGTGCACAAAAATAACAAAGTTTACAAACATTACAAAAGAAACCGACAAACATTACAAAAAACGGAAAAATAGTACAAAATGTCACAAAAAAATGACAAACAAGAATGATAAACATTACAAAATAGATCAACAAACATCACAAATATAGCACTGTCGCCGAAAATCCTTCTTCGTCGGCGCTGGTCGCTGGGATGTCTCCTTCGGTTGCTAAAAAAGTCTCCTCCGATCAGCAAAACTCTCTCTCTCTCTCGGTTGGGGAATTGCAAAGTTCCCAGAAAAGTGCCGAAAAGTTTTGGCCGGCGGCGGGAGTGACGAGACGAAAGCTCCTCGCGGGGAAACGGACAGGCCTTCGGTTGCCGGAAAAATCTCCTATGATCAGCAAAGCTCTCTCTCTCGGGTGGGGAATTGCAAAGTTCTCAGAAAAGTGCCGGAAAGTTTTGGCCGGTGGCGGGACGGACGAGACGAAAGCTCCTCGCAGGGAAACGAACAGGATTATTAAATAAAAAATTATTAATGCAATTACTAAATTATTTAATAATTGAAAATTAAAAAAATCATGCAATTACTAAATTATTTAATAATTGAAAATTAAAAAAATCATGCAATTACTAAATTATTCTTAATTAAAGTGGATTAATTACCACCATAAGATTTTAATGAGTTTGGAGGGAGAGATTCACGTAGTCACATGACTAAGGAGACCCCCCTTAGTCACCTGATCTTAGCCCCATTATCCTCACTAGTAATTATAAAAAGTAATGACAAAACTCCGTATATTTGGAAATAATCACAAAACCATCGCACTTTAAAAAAAAAAAAATCGCCTAGGCAGCTCTTCCACATAATGGAGAAATTAGGCCACTCATCATCAGCATCAACAATTGTCAATTGACTGTATTCAACCAGCAGCAACTGATCGTATTCCAAATGCGCCCGACGATGTAAGCAACACAAACATCTTCGGCGAGCCCCTCCGGTACCACGAATTTGAAGTTCTCGAATCATTCGATAAAAGGCGCAGTGACGACAATGATAAGAAGAAGATGATGATGATGTTGGTGCGTAAGGATGAAGAGGGAGAAGGGGTTTTTGAGCTCCCGCCCCATTATTATTCGAAATATAACAAGAAGCCACAAGTAGTTACTTCTAATTTAAAGGTGAAGAATCGTATCAGCAACCTGAGTATAAGAGATTGAAAGAATAGAGGTGGAAGAGAAACGATGCGGTTCTTCGTGAAGCACTGAACTGATGAAGTCGATCGGAAAGAAGAATGGTGCCGGCGGTAACTATGCTGATCGGAACGAGGTTGACTTGAAGCTGAAGTTAGGGCATTGATCATTTGTTATTCTTATTTATGCACATTGGTTTTTTGTTCTTTTATTTGGGTTCATTCTTCATGCTCGAAATGTACCCCACACATAGTTGGGCCAGGCAATTTTCTTTTTGTTGGTCTAGGCCTGGGAATTGCTTTGAATCTTTCCATGTTCACTTAACATACCAACGACCCAACTTCAAACCAATTAATAGTCTTCAATTAGATGATGGATGGATGCAATTTACAAACAAACACGGGTTAAATATCAGCTGTTCATCATTACAGTGATAACTGTACACGCAAAATCAAACATCATATGAGAACCCAACACACAACAGCACTACGAGTTTCCTTTTTCGTTTTCGTTCTTTTTTTCATGGTGGCTTTTTTCAAAAAAAATTCCCCTAATACTTACATTGACATTCGACGGAACCAAAGAATCGAGAGACGAAGCACAAACAACCCGGAAAAGAAAAAAAAAAACATAAGAAAAACCCAATCCACCCGTCATTTCCCACAATTTCAAAAAACCCGCCACTTGGCTCAAATACGTACAGTTCTTCAAATGCCGAAACCTTCGATCCGGAGCAAGTCGTTTTCTGGACCAGGAGCAGCAGCAGCAGGAGCCTCCAATTCCGCATTGGCATGTGCCTTTTTCAATTTGGCCACGAGTACCCACATGTTGGCTAGCTCATTCTCTAGGTATGCTTCTCTTTGTTTAGATTCCTCGACCTTCCTTTGGAGCTCTGTCTCCCTCTGCTCCTTCTCGACAAACGCAGCTTCGTATTGGGCTTCTCTATCCCGGAATGCGGCCACCTCTTTCTTGAGATCTGCAGTGAGTCCAGTAGCTGCTTGGTGATCAAGACGCTTCCCTTGAGTCTCTCTCCTTCCATTTCGCAATGTGCTACCTCCGGTGCTGTTTCTGCGATGAGTAGGAGATGAGGTCTTCGCAGCTGCCAGCTCGGCGGAGAGTCTATCGTTTTGATTCATGAGTTTTGCTACTTCCTCGGATAATGCTTTGAGCTCAACAGCAGCAGCAGAGGCTAGTCCTTTGGCATAGGTGCTCTCTTCTGCCAGTTTATGATTCCGATTGTCTAGCTCGTGTTTTGCGTCAGACAACTGGCCGACCTTCTGCTTCAGTTCTTCAATCTCGAAAGCCTGATTTAAGAGGGAAAATGGGAGTGCACTACAAATAAGAGCAACTGCATTGACAGACTAAGATATACTGAATATCTAGCAAGGTAAGCAAAATGAATGCCTTTCATTTCAATATGGAAATTCAATGCAAGTAAACAAAATGGGGAAATTGCATGGCTAATAAAGCAGAAAGAAAATAAACCTGTTGTTGCAGTAGTAGCAGTTGCTCATTTCTCTCTTTAGAGTCTGGAGTTTCCTTATCCATATGACTTTGGATATGAATACCTTTCATTTCAAGAAACTGTTGGGCGTGACTGTCCAACGGGCTATGATTTCTTTGATCTAGTGCATCTGCAAGCTGATGCTTCAATGATTCGATCGTTTCCTGCTGCTGCTTACATTCCAATATCTGCACAACGAGCAATTTCCAGTTTAGGAGGTGCGACCCACTATTACAGGAAGCTTAGCATACTTTTACACGAGTTACTATTTTCGAGGAAAAATTATTTTTCATACCTTTTCATTGAGCTGCTCTTGAATTATACGATTATCTGCAGCTTTGACCTGAGGAAAGTGAATTTGGACAAGAAAGAATATACACAGTTAGAAACGGGAAACACTATATAGAAATCCTAAGACAAGCTGGATGTTGCGTCGTTGGCTCCGAAACCCAACTGAATTTTATGCCCTTAAGATGAAGTAGAGGTGAACATGGTAACAAGGGCAATATTCGTGCCCACAGTTAGGCTTATCTGGCTAGTAGAAAGTAGAAACAAAGGACAAGCAAGATTCGATCTACCCTACTACCCTTAACAACAAATGACAAGAAAAGTCGAGGACCCTAACAACCTAGCAGAGGACAGCATTTTTTATAGAAATGTAAGAGAATAATAACCTCGAGGTCAAATGACTTCTCATTCAATTGTGTTGTGAGCTCAGCAAGCTTCTGCAGAAGGAGAGAGGGGATAAAATCAAATGTATCCACAAAACATAAGCAGTAGCTAAGCAGCCAATAGACTTACTTGCGTAACATCAAGTTCATCCATTCTGTTGGGCGAGCAGATTAGTGATTCAGAAATTTGCTTTTCCAGTAAAGAAATATGTTCATTCTTCATCTTGATATCATCGCTAAGCTTCTTGATCTCCAGCTTACCAATTCAAAAGACACATTTGAAATCACATTGCCATCAGGAAGATCAGAAAAATAACAAAGGCACTGGAGAAAATAAGTACTTGGATGTGTTCCTTCTCGGGATTCTGTGAGGCTTCCTCAGACAATCGCTTCAAAGCACTTGAATGGAGCGCCACCTCTCCGGACAAAATCTTTTGCTGCTCTCTTAGAAGGTCAATCTGATCACTAGTTTTTATGCTAGTCTAGAAACAAAAGAGTAGAGACAAAGGAAGAGCAGCGAATTCAGACCTGTAGCTATTTTTACATTGCTGTACTCGGATACCTAAAGTGAAGATATTGAAACCAGGAAAAAAGGACTTGTCGGTTTACCGAAGGAGTTTCATGCCCAAGGAGAGTGTCATCTGGAGTATCTCTATCTTGTACAACATCAGAATGAAGCTCCGCTGAGTGTGAAAAACTTTCCATGAGTAATGAGTGTACATGGCGGGATTCTGAGTGGGGATTACTATTTTCTGCTTGAGGTGTTGAAGGTGTGCTATTCACTCCACTTGATCTATCACTGGCACTTGTTCCCAGACTGTCACGTTTCTGAGATGCATAGATATGGCATGAATGAAGAGTAAATATAGGTTTGCAAAATAAATATCCATTACGAGACAAAATTCAGAAAACATTCTATTATGTTTGTTCTAGTGATACAGGTATTTGTCAGTAGTGTGAAGGTGGTTACTAACTGAGAGGTACCACGTCTGAAACTACATCCAGTCTTACGACAATAAATATCACCATTTGGCAAGATAGACTAAGTTGTATGGTGCCAAATTCATAAGGGTCGACAATAAACCACAAAATATTGTTTGAAGGAAAAAAGCAACTTAGTAGAGTAATAGCAAATATACCCGTAGTTTCAACCAATTCAGCAATCCGTTCTTTTTGGTTTTCTTTTCCTCTTTAAGGGTGCCATCGACAGTTTCAGCATTCCCTTCAAGGGAAACATAGAAGTCAACGTTCTCTTCCTCAAGTATCAAATCCCGCCTTTTGTAGGGTAGATATGCAAGCTGCAAAGTAGAAGAAAGCGAAGAAAAGTAAGAACAAATTTCACAGAGAGAATGGATAAATCATGTACGTGTAAAGTACCCCATTAATTTCACAGAATGTAAAATTACCGAACTATTAGGTCAACTGAATCAGTCAATCAGAATAGAAAGAACCTCCCAAAAGAATGTAAACGCGAAAATCTTGTACAAGAATTTAAGTAACTATACCTCTTCTTCTCCAAAGGAATGTCTCCTTCTTGGAAGAGGCCGGTACGGAACCCGTGACGGTTGGGAACCTTTGCTTGAGACCAAAATTAACTTAGTCAACCGTTGGATCCTGCTCAGTAAAGCAGCTTTCGCTTCTTCTTCTTGTTCCAATCTAGATTGCAGCTTGACTTGACCATCTTCCAGCTTCATATATCCCATAATTAAAAAAAAAATGTAGTATGAGTCTGTGAGAAAGATAACATGGAGCACAAACGTTCTCGCACTTGGATCAACCATCTAAGCAAAAGTTGTCACAGATGTCGAAATCTCTGTAGTTGTACCTTCTGCTTCAAAATAACAATGTCATCTTCAACAATGTTTTGCAGTTGTGGAACCGTCCCAATACCCCTCTTCAGTTGTTCCAACTCTTCTTTCAGACAACGTATCTCATTTTGATATTTCTTGATGAGTGATTTCTCATCAATAATCTGCAAAGTTGATAAAATGTTAACCCAAATCTGAAAGGACAGCTGCATACAATTAAGGGTTGGGAAAGAGAGAATGCCTTGTTCTGTGCTGCTTGTATTTCAATATGCTTTGCACGGTGAGCGAATTTCAAAGTATTATGCGTCTCTTCAGAGCTGCTTGATGTAGGAGTTACGGTGCAAATCAGCTAGAGTTTTGAAGCAGAATAACAAAAGGAATAGCATCTTTGAGTTAGACATACTATGTTACAAGGGGAAAACACCAATCAATGGTCAAAACGAAAAGCATGAATGTGCAGATTTCCTGTATTCAAAGAAGTTATAAAGCCTTACTGATACACGTCCAAGACCACTTAAAGAAGATTGAAGGAGCCTCGTCAACTTTGAGTCTCTGTATGGTATGTGAGTTGCCCTGGCTTCTGTCAACTTAGATATAACCTACCAAGAATTTCCAAGCTTATCAACCATAAAAAATAGTAATGTATTATAGGTAATAAAACTACACATGGAAACATATTTATGAACCACAGCAAACCAAATCATCAACAATGACTCTGGTTACTCAATCTGATTGAAAATCAACATCACATGAACAGAATAGCAGTAGATGCACAAAATCATGTCTTTTAGCTAGTTTCGCCAATCAAATCGCAAGTTGAGCAACAGACAAAATACTGAACTGGAAACTAGAAAATACATAAATGCAACATTCATCAGGCAAGGCAAGCGTTCATCACGTGGTCAAATTAATGCAAAACAATCAGGTGTCAAGCTACAGGGTTATATGAATGATAAAAGCTTACTGTCCCAAGAGTTAGAAGGCTCTTATTTATGTACGCTCCTTCTTTACGCCTCATCCCTATAGTTTCAGCCTTTGAGCTCTCAGAACCTGCGAGATCGATGAGGTTCTGCAGGTACAAGAAAGAGGCAGTTATAAGAAAATTTCATATGAAATATACAGAACCTCGAATCCTTGTATTTCACAGGTGGACAACAAAAAACCAAGCTTAAGATGTTCAAGATGTAACATTTGCATCGGAAACAACAATGGCCTTGGCAGTTACCAATTGGGAGAGATTCACAGCTTCTCCTTCACAGTTTTCTCCGCATGGACTACTCTCTATTGTCTGTAATCAAGGTTTGCAAGATAGAATTGAGAGGAAATATACAAAAGAGATGCATACATAAACCAGTAAGAACATAACAAAAACTGTGGGGGTCCTCGTTACAGCATATGAATGAAACTTAATTGTGCTTGTATCTAATTGCATTAAGGCTTTTATATTCCTCTTTAGAAGTGTTTACATATATTGTTAATATTATACAGCTAAAAACAAATAGACCAAAATTTCATGCCACAGCAGCAAACTCATTAAAATTACCAATGTGAATATGGTATGACTTCTGCTGCTGAGAAGATTAAAGTTCGTGGAACCAACATGTCTGTGCTCTGCCCCAAAAGTGAAAACATAATAACACAAAGACATGTAAGATGAGTGAAAAAAGAGTTGGAATCGTACTTAACGTGGATAGAATGCACATGCAGATGCACGCACGAATAAATATGGGAAGAAAGATAAAGAAACGTTATACTACATTCCATAATATCAAATTGGTAGAGAGTTGTTCGTCTTTACGAAGTGGATAATAATTGGTAGAGATGCACGTATTAATAAATATGGGAAGACAGTTAAAGAAATGTTATACTACATTCCATAAGATCTAATTGGTAGAGCTGATTGTATTTGCCAAGTAGATACTAAACTGGAAAGCTGGTATCAGAATGGTCATGAATAGAACACTACAGAGTTCAACCTAAAACCTAACTCCAACTTTTACGCATCCAACTATCTTTCACACATTTACTTATCAGTGTTCTTAAGTACCAGGGTTGTATGACTAGGGGGCGAATTCCCAGTTTTACTAGGACACCAACAATAAATTACTTACTAACACGTTAAAGAAGATACCTTCTCCAGCTGCAATAAGGGAAAGGCAATGAGCAGGGGATAATACAACTTCTTCCTTAATTCCTTCGACAAAGGTTCCCTACAGATATCAATGAACAATGATAAGTTAATTCTCTATTGAAAAACATCACCACAGAACCTACACAAACATAGGATGGCTGAACCACGTAGAAACAAGCTGAATTCACCCAAGTTTTTAAGCTTGACACATAAGAATAAGAAGCAGAAGCTTCTTCAACATTCTAGGAAATGTAGCATACTTGTAAACAAAATAGTAAAGTACCAGCTTTGGATGGGTAAAACCTCATGTCGCAACATGAAAAGAATTATTCAGACTCACAAACTGAACAGATGGTTCTTTATGATTTTGACAGGACTGACAGTTCAAGTCATTCACAAGCATTTCAGTCAAAACTGGAATAGCTTACAATACTACACTAGAAAGTGCACTTTAGTCAGTTAAGTATGGTCATGCCTAGAGGTTGGCCTAGTGACGATGAAGAAAGACAAACATTAAATCCACCCTGCGTTCAATGTTGGGTGCAGCATCAAGTGTGAAAAGAAATATGGGCATGCCTAGTTACTGACTGTGTTCTGAACCATTTTTGAGAACTCTGACAGGAATATTTCTTACTCCGTAACTTCTCTTGATGAATGTATCAGAACATAGACTGCACGGGGGGAAAAATACCTGAGCATCTTCTCTGATTCTTAAATTTTGTCCAGCTGGGTTTAATAAATCGTTCACAACCTGAAATCAAGAAAACCATAAGATAAAACAGTGAGCAACAAGAAGACTGTAGCTGACCATTGGTTTTTAAGACGCATAATATGGTCAAAACTGAATAAGTACATGACAAAGCAAGAAGCTTACCTCATTATAAATCTCTAAGTATGAAACTCGAAGCAGAAACTCTCGGTTTGGAGTCTAGAGGTTATGGTAAAATATTAGAGGGCAAGGAATCGGGAAAAAAGGCAGGAAAAAAAGTCATGAGCCCTAAAATTTTACAGCAAGAATACTCGAGCAAATTACCTCTTGAATAATGCTAAAAGCATCTTTTACTGCCAATGGTATAATTCCTGGAGACCTCTGATCGCCCTGTCAATTGCACATATTGAATGGCTATCATTCAAGTGTTTGAAAAACTGAAGAAAATCCTTGGAGAGTACCATAAATAACTCATCCACATTCAACAAGTATGTTTCTCTAGAGACAAGGGTGAATTATGCTTTTTACAGAAGATGCATCCATGTACTAGAAGTTAATGCCAGGGCAGCGAAAGATCAACTTGAACACCGAAATCAGAAATCTTATTCAATTTGAGGGGATCAGAATTAAGCACCAATGTCATTGGCGTCGAGCAAGATATGAAAATATTGATTTCTCCTCATTCTATATTTACAAAATTTCCATTCACAACATACGAAGTAGCAGACACAGTTGAATGTACAATTATGCATGAATCTACAAATGTCTAATACTAAATCTTACATGCATTGTGTGTGTTTTTCCACTGCTTGTGACACCATATGCGAAGATTGTGCCTGTAAGAACATTGGAAGCAAAAAAAACACCGCAGACCTGTTATTAAATAGGGTAATATCATTCATTCAAGAAAAAAACAGGGAAACATCATTATCATTTACCATTGACGCCTTCCATGGAACCACTAACAACATGATGGGCAGCAACATCATATACATGTCTCGTTGTAGTTGTAGGGCCAAACACACGATCTAGGAGACCATGAATGCAAAGTACATTAGTTTTTTGTTTCATCAGCTAACATAATTAGCTGAAACCGATACACCATAGATGAGCTAATGAAGTCCAATGTACGTAGGATACATAATTTAATCCATTTTAGCTCACAACAACATTTAGACATAACTAGCAACATGTATGTAGTATAACAATCTCTCGTTCATGCAACAATAGAGAATTCCTAATAGGAACAAGCCCCTAAACAATCAAGCACAGTAGAGTAAATTCTGTTGACCAATTCATAGTAGGAATTCAACTACACAAATGCAGGAATAAACCTATTGGTAAATAAACAAAACACAAACAAAAAAGTGTATATTTGGCTTTAAGTTCTGTACAACTTCCATTCTCCCATCAGCAACTCAACACACTAATCTTGGATCTTGGACAATAAGATGTTCAATTGCACACTCTCTCCCTAGACGTTAACGGTTTCCAACAACAAAACATCTAAGGCTCTTCCAGAAGAACCCCATTGAACGATCCTTGGTGGTTGCACTGACTCAACTCTACTAGAATTGCATCCCACACTAAAAGTTCATCAACATTGCATCACAAACAATTCAAGAATCAAACAAATTCCAGGCAAGTAAAGCAGAAAGTTTACCATAAGCGTAGGCAATCGAAGTATTATGTTCATTCCGTACAATAGTTTCCCCGTCAGCGTACCAGGCAACCTCCTCTCCCCGGCGAACTTCCCTCTGGCTGCCTCATCAACAAGCAAATTGCTTCAGCGCAAAGCTCAGTGAATCGCTTAGAAACGCAAAAGAAATAGGATAGAAATCAGAGGAAACCTGAGAGGACGAAATCGAACTGTGACGGTCACATTCTCCTTGGATCTTCCACCATCCATAGGCGGAGCCTCGGAGTAGAAGTACTGCGGCTTGCTGCGAGCAGAGGAAGATGCAGGGGAGCTCTGGCCGTCGATTGAGGTCTCGGGGAAGTGCTTGGAGGAAGAGGTGGTGGAGGAAGAGGGGGAATTCGCAGCCTTACTGGAGCCAGCGGAGCCTAACTTTTTGGATTTTGATCCGCTTCTGGACGCCATTACTCGAACACCAAACGGAAAAAGCCAATCCTATCCCTCCCCCAGCTACCAAACACATAAAGGAAAGACAAATAAGAAATTGAAGAGAGAGAAAGAAAGAGAACTCAGTGAGCTGGCTTGACCATGGGAAAAAAAGTAGAGCAGAACAGCGAGAAGAAACAGAAACAGAAACAGAAGGAAGAGACGTCGAGAATGCGAAGAACATTCCCGAAGAAGGCAACAATGGCCGGATGGACGGAGAGAGACTCCGTACATGCAAAAAATGAAATCCAACAGCACAGAAAACGCTGGAGAGGTAAGAGAGAGAGAGAGAGAGTGCGTACCTGCTTTGCGAGCTTGATTTTGTGTGCGCTGGTGGAACAGAGATCTTGTCGTTGGGAGCAGGGAGAGAGAGAGAGAAGAAGACGAAGGAGGAGGACTGGGAAAGCGAATCGATGGCCTAATCGGATCCACCAGCAGCCGGGGAAGAGGAGAGTAAGAGAGAAGACGCCATCATGGTAATCATGGCGGTCATCATTGTCAGCACCATAATTACTACGACCAGGAGTTGGTTGGTGCTACTGCTGCTGCTGCTTCTTCTTCTTCCCCTCCCATGGCGACGAAGGAGAGAAAATGCAAAAATGAAATGGTTAGAGAGACTGAGGGTGGACTGGATTAAGTGCTTGCCTTGGAAGCAATGAGATGCCCTAAATCAAAGGGCGGCTTTTTCTCTCTCTTGCCCATTAGCGGTTACGGTTTCTGTCTATTTTACTTTACCCTTTGTTTCCGGGCAGTGGGTGGTGGTGGGAAAATGGACCGGCAGGCAGGCGGGCAGAGGCACGGAAGGGAATAAATACGGTGAGAGACCGCATTAAAAATGTATTTTTACCTACTCCGACTTTATGGGGTGGAGTATTTTCTTTCGCAATGTTTTTTTACCTTTTTGCGGTCGTGAGGTAGCTTTTCCCTTTTTTTACTCTTCAAAGTCAAGATAGTCGTATCTAGCATAAAACAGAGAATACGGAATCTACCCCATCCTCTCTTTTTTTCCTTTTGGGCTCAGCAGGTAAACAAAAATTCATGGGCTTTTGGCCTTTTTAGTGTTGTTGAAAAGTAAAATATGCTACAGCCTACAAGAAAAGGGGAAAAGTTGGGGGGACTCACTCACCGTGCCGCCGGTGATTCAACCGGCAGCGTATCACAGGACTCACGCTGGGGTTGGGGACCGGGGATTTTTTTTTGGGAGCTGGCGGGAGCTGTGGGTCCCATTTACGCAGCTTTCACGACGTGTCGGGCGTGGAAGTTGGGGATTAGGGTGGACTCTTCTTCCAGCTCAGATTACCCTCTCCCGCTACAAAACAAGGCTTCTGTTACCGAAGGGTTAAAGCCCAAACTATTTTTATGATTTTACTAAATATCATTGTAAATTTAACTAAATTGTTCTTTATAATTTAACAATAAAACAAATAATCAATTCAAATATATATTCTCTTTTAAGTCCTACGGTGTACCTATCAATATTCCATACACACAGAACCGTCGGACTCGATCAGATTTTTGGCGACGAACTAGAGCCAAAAATAGGTCGGACCGAAGGTTGGTTTCATATGGACACACAGTAGAACCAAGGATATAGAGTTCGTTTGAACTCGGGTAACGGTAGGCTTCGTTTCGACCTGGGGCCAACCGAAACTCGTACTCCGTGCGGCCATGGTCCAAACGAAGCTCACCTTGGATTTAGCCTTGGGATTTTTGGCTTAGCTTTCGGCCGATTTCTCACTTGATATACTTCATCGAAAAAACATTCACGATTTCATCGCTCATCTGATTTTGAATTGTCTTTTCACGCTTGTCATCGCAGTAAGTGATCTTTCAACACTTGCAATGACAAATAGTAGCAACAAACTCCTTAAATTTTGAGTTTTCATTTATATTAAAGTAAATTACATAATATATGAACTAAAAGTTAAAAAGAGATAAAATATTAGGGTAATATCTATTTTTTTATCCAAACGTTTTTCAGATTTTTTTTATATTATCCAAACCAATTAAAATGCTATTAATTAGCCAAACGTTTTATAATGCATCAAAATGTTAGTCATTTTTACTTTATTGTTAATAATTTTGTAACACTTTTCTTAGTTAAAATACTAAAATTCTTGAATGTTGATCTTCATGTGTCTCTTACAAGTCAGTATAATGTTGCCAAGTCAATATTACTAACAAAATTGCTAAATGGAAGTTCACATTTGACTAATTTTTAGTATTTCGATAGATTTGGCTAATAAAAAGAAGGGCAATGTCTATTTTTTACCCAAACCTTTTTCAGATTCTTTTATTTTAACCAAACCTATTGAATTCCTAAAAATTATCCAAACGTTAACTCTCCGTCAACTTTTCTGTTAGTAATGCTGACTAAGTATGACCATAATGAGTTGACTTCCTACGTGGCGGTCAGAATACCATCATTTACTATTTTGGGTTAATACCCTAGTTTGGCCCCAAGTTTAGCATAAGTGTCAGTTCTGGCCCCATTTTTCAAATAAGACATTTGTGGCCTACTTTTGAAATTATTGGACAAATTTGGCCCGCATTTTGAATTGACCGTCAAAATTGACGGTCAACCATTTTCTCCGTAAGTGACTCAACATACACTGCTGACTAGGATGTCCACATCATTTAAAACTAAAAAAAAAAAGGCCAAACGAAACCCTTTCCTCATCTTCTTCCTCTTCTAACTTCCACCTCCACCCATTGTGAAATCCTTCCTCCAATTTCCTTCCCCCAAATTTCTTTCCCCATCCTATACGTCAAGCAGTCCCTTTCTAAACCCAAATCAGAAATTTGATATAATTAAAAACAATAGTTACGCCCGAAAACAGTTTGGACTTTGGACAAATGGGGAGCGAGCCACTCTCGGATCCAAACAAGAAGTATGTGTAAGCTTTTGTCTCTCAATCCCTAGCTGCCTCTCGCCGTCGCCATCCCTGGCTGACTTCCTTCTATCAATGGCGACCCTCGTCGTCAGAGTCAAGCCACCACATCTTTTCCCTCTTTTACTCTACTCCAGATCTGGGTCGGGGATCTGAATTAGTTTTGAAAACCGAAGAACCCAAACCCAAAATTTCAGTTCTGGGAAATTGTTTGGAGAGACGACCATTGACAGCTGCTTCTTCCAAGGAGAGACGACCATTGGCATACTCCTCTCGCCGGACACACGCGCGTCGCTTTGCCGCACCGCCAACGCCACCAACGCTCCTCGTCGCCTTCGCTTCCGTGGAAGAGTCTCCATCACGAGTTCGACGAGGAGAGGGATATGGGCAATCAAAGGGCAGCAGCTTCTGATCTTGTGGACGGGATCTCAATGGAGCACCAGCAAAACCGGACGGACAAGAAAAATGGTAGGGGAGATGGAGCGGAGGTAGCCGAAGATGAGAATGGTGGCGAGTATGGGGTTGTGATGATGAAGATGTTTGGGATTCCTATTCGGTGGGGAGGGGAGGGACTCAGGGGATTGGAAAGTGTATTTTGGTTTTTTGTTTTGTGTTATTTTATATTTTTTGTTTTTAATTTTTTAATCTAAATAAATGGTGTGGCAGCCACCTCGGATCCACCTCTGTATTTTGATGCTGAGTCATCGACGAAAAAATAGTTGACCGTCTATTTTGACGGTCAATTCAAATCGTAGGCCAAATTTGTCTAATAATTTCAAAAGTGGGTCATAAATGTCTTATTTGAAAAATGGGGCCAGAACTGTCACTAACGCTAAACTTCGGGCCAAACTAGGGTATTAACCCTACTATTTTTAATAAAAAGATTATCAAAAAACAAAACAAAATCCCACCTCTCACGTGGACGAAATAAGTAACGGTAACAGAATGAATGGCCAGACTTTGATAAATTATAATACGTTTGGATAATAAATAGAATTTCTATAGGTTTGGTTAAAATAAAAGAATCTGAAAAAGGTTTGGGTAAAAAATAGACATTGCCCTAAAAAGAATCCGAAAAAGGTTTGGTTAATAAATAGTCATTACCCAAAATATTATTTTTTTCGTAAAGTTATTTACAACAATAAGGAGATCTTGTATTCAATTAACAGTCACATAAAAAATTTACTACCATATTCTTCGAGCTAAGGTGGTGAATATGGCCTACCTTGGTCTCAAAGGGCTCTGCCACTGGATTCGGTCAAACCATTTCAAACCTGCTTTATTTCGATTCGGGACAAACCGAACTAAAATCACGTGGGATATAGTTCGGCTAAAAAAAGCTGAGGTGTTTAGGGTGTTTTTTTTTTGTTCAATTCGTTTGATTGAAGCCACCAAATGTCCACCCCTACTGGAGGATACCGGCTTATGCTCTGCTATGCGCGATTACGAGGCAGTGCCACGAACATCTTAAAGAGAGAAGACTGATATGCTATAAAATAGGGGCCAAATTCAGCTAGTAGACAACCAAGATCGTATTGTCTCATGACATTTGAATCTCGCTACTCAGATAGTAAGGGCTTTGTTCTTGGATTGAAAATCGAGTCTTTGTGGTAGAGGTGCCCCTCGAACTTATTTTTAAAATAAAAGTGCAGGAAATAAAACAAACTAAAACTAGACGAGAGAAACAATAGGGAAGAGTGTTGCATAGGCAAACTCCCCCCAGAATTTTGCTAGATTTGTTCTATAATGATAGGCAACTAAAAAATATAGGTGATTAGGGAATTCACACTCTGCTCACTAGTTAGGTCGTTTGGATGTGGAAATGTAATGTAGTAATTGGACCCAATTACCACATAATGCAGTAATTGGGTTAAAAACCCACGTTTGGGAGAGCAAACGAACAAGGGCTTGGTCTAGTGGAAATACCACTAGCCTAGAACCTGGAGGTCCCAGGTTTGAATCCCTTAAGTAGTACCTTAATAACAACAAAATAAAACCTATATCACCCTTATAAAAAAAAAAAAAAAAAGAGATAGCTACCTTTTGTAAATGGTGACCTAACAAGGGAAATGGCACCTAATTAAGGTGTCATTATGGTCGCCATTCTTCCCTCAAGCTTACGATTGCTTCTGGTATGTGGTGAGTTGCTCTAGAGGTAGAATAACCCCCTGTAAAGACTGGTCTTCAAATGCTGGTCGAGATGATCTATGTATACACCTTTTCATAAGGCTTTCTTAGAGATCTTCTGGGAAGGTAACCCTTTTGATCTCAAATCTTCGAAATACTTTCAACTTAATGCTCCATTAGGAAGGAATATCTAATCGAACTAAACTGAAATAAACCTTATGGAAAATGTGCCCGAGCCATTTTTTGTCGACAATTTGGGCTGTCATTCTGAACTTTGAATTCCAATTCCATTTCTGACGTCCATCCTTCTAGTCCTAATGTCTCTAGCTTGTACAAGGTATTCCACTAGAGTATCATTACAGGAAAATGCACAAAATACTATCCAGAAGGTATAAAAATTGTGAAAACATCCCTAGAGGAGAGGTAAACTCACCTTTGAGCAATTACCAAGAAAATCCAAGTCAATATGGAAAAATATATGCTAAAGTCATGTAATACATGCCATGAAATATAGTTGTTAAATGTACATCTTATGTGTCATCAAATAACCATATACTTGAAATTTGCTTGTCCCCAACTAAACCATACTCAAAATCATACAACTCACTTGACCTTTATGATAACACATAACTTTGGATCGTAGCCGTAGGTAGTGGATCATAAGCAACTTACAAGGTCAACTCTCGCACTTAGAGAACCAGACCACATTAGTGAGCTACTGATAACACAATATTTGTACATGTTTTCCCCACAAGTCTTGATCGTTTAGCTTGACATTTGATCATTTCTTGGCCTATTTTTTGTAGGTTGTGCTTCTTTGTGACATTTCAGGTCCTAGTAGGTGAATGAAGGCTTAGGAATGAGTTTGGGATGATTGGACAAAGTTGGGACGTTCTACATGAGCAGAGGAGGTCTGCACAGCCTGGAATCCATCTTGCACGATCGCGCAAGGTGGGTCGTGCAAGGAGAATGGCACGGTCAAGGGTGCACGGGACGTGCAAGGCGACCCTCGACCATGCAGAGTGGCCATAGATTTGGCACTGGCAAAGCCTGGTTGTGCACGTTCGTGCCATAACCGTGCACGAGCGCTTGAAGAATCCTAATGAAATGGCACGTTTTGACCTGCACGGCAGAATGATGGAGTTTCTCGGTCGTACACCGACCGTGCAATCGAGCAATTGTTGGTTCTAAACCCAATTTCGGATGTTTGGGAAGATAATCAACTTTTTAGAGCAAAAACAGAGCTCTAGAGAGAGATAGTAACGAAGAACACGACCTAGGAGCTATCTTGAGCTGATTTCTCACCATTGAAGCCTGGATTTTGTCCCAAGGAGTGAAGATTGACATTCCAGAGCTGATTATACACATCTCCATGAGTATGGTTGATTTCTATTTGGTTTTCCTCTCTCTCTCTCTCTCTCTCTCTCTCTCTCTCTCTCTATGGATTAAACCTCCTTCTCACTTGGGTATGAAGAACCCTAGTTCCATGTGTTATGTATCTTGTTTGTAATGACCTTTGGATGCTATACTGGTTGGTTTTAATCAATTGACACCTGATTTGTTGAATCAATTGGATCTTGATCACATTCTCTTGATTTATGCTTTGACCTATGATAGATAGAATCTGATTAGGTTAATAGAGCTTCTACGATTGTTAGTAGTGAATTGATTGTATGAGAGTCAGACAATTCACTAATTTGTACGGGAATTTATTCTAGTAGTGGAGATCTTTGTGTATTGCCTAGAATTTTATTTTGGTAAAGGTTATTCGCCTGTTGGGTGTTTTGGCTAAGATGGCCTGGTCGGCTTAAGAGATTCCAAGCTATTTTCGAAACTTCCGCAGTTTAATCAATAGTAAAACAACCAAAGGAAAATACAACTTGGACCTAATTGAGGAGCTAGGAGGACGCATACCCGAGTGACTCTTCTGGTTTTGAAAATCGAACAATTTACTTGTTTTCCTTGTTCTTTGCTCTATGCATTTTCACTATAATTTGATTGCTAATAGACATTCACGAAGTAGACAGTATAGCTAAGACTCGAGTTGATAATTTAAACCACACCCACTTTACTGCAGTCTTCCGTAGTGGTTATACTAGGCCATTATGGAAATGTTGTGTTTTTGTGAGTAAACTATGTACATATCTCGTAAGAACAATCTGACCTACTTACACCAATCATGAATAATCAACTAAGCACGAGAGTCCCAATACGCATAGTGAAGTCTTTTGCAAACTTTTTTTCGAATTTAAGAACATCTCTACATTTGTTTGATAACTAACTATAGTTTTTCTCTCTTTTTTAGTTTGCTTGCCAAGTTGTCATATTTAGTACAAGGGGTTTTTGTTTCTTACTACTAGTGATTGAGTAAGAGCAATTTATGTGTTTTAGCACGCGCATAAGGACTTCATTAACTTCTTATCCTTGATCATTATGGAAATCTCATTCATAGACTTAGTCTGAAATTGGTACTTCATTCAACATGGATTGTACTAAGCAAACAACATCATACACTCGTGAATCGAGTTTTAATCGGATATTTTTTTTTATCTCCTGTGCAGTGAATGATTGTCTCACACTTTACCATACCCTACACTTATTTTTTAGAGACACTTTTCTTATATTTGATTGTTGCTGCTTACAGATTGACTTGTGAGAATCACATATTGTCCTAGCTAGTATGATAAAAAGAGGTTAACTTTTGAATTTGATATCTTCTCATATAATCTCTCATCGCCATAATTTTGTTATGGGTGATGGTGATCAAGTAATTATATAAATCCAAATAGATATTCCTTCTCTTTCTCCTTGATAATTTCTTACCCCATAAATTACCTTAGTTGCTAAATTCCATCAACCTCCACCCTAATTTCACAGATGGCCAACACATCTCGAGGGCTGAAGGCTGTCCATGTGAGCCTATCCATCCAAGTTCTTGCAGCGGACAAGAACATATATGTGGTTTTCGAAGAAAACGACCAGTCTGTGAAGGACATGTTCAATTGCTGAAGCTGAAAAGAATCGTTTTGTTTTATTAATCGTGTGTCAATTATCTATTTTGGGAACAACCAAAGGAAAAGAGGTTCTAGCTTCTAACCAAGAAAGAAATTATGCCGAGAGGGAAAACCAGGAAACTAACCACTCTGTTTGTTTTACATGCATGTCTACGTACGTGGGCTTGGGTGGGGGGAACAGGTGGTTTGTCTTATAACTGTTTGTCTAGCTCGATCTGTTACTCTAGGGAAGCTGGCAATAGCATAATACATAGTATTTATTCATTTCATCATCGTATTTATACAGGTTTCCATAAAACAAAAAATCATCGTATTTGAGTAGTTTGATGTTAGAGTGCTAATACCAATTGTTATAAGAATTGAACCGAATCAAAGATTTGAATTGTACGTAGAACCACTAAACCAGTTACAATAGAGCGGTTTGCTTTATTTGATTGGATAGTTAGAATGGATCCAATGATTTTTAACGATTTGACATGAAACCATATGAACCACCACAGTTTGACTGATACATTGGCTCACAATTTTAGTTGAAGCTATTGACACTTGTCGCCTTATTTTTTTATAATGGATTTGAGTTAGATCTATTTGAGACACTTTATGTTTCAACTATTTCCCGAAATTTAGTTTTAGTAAGTAAGTTTGACGTTTGTGGTTTAAAAGTTAATCATGAAGATTTTAGGAGAGGAATTTTTGCATCCTCATCCATATACCCATGGATTTTAGGTACCCGTGGATAATACACGCTCCGTACATCGTACATTATTTATCTAAAATTCAACATGTAGATCTTTAACGATAATACTAAGTGGACCCAATAGCGTAGCCAGGATTTCATTTAAGTTGGGTCCGATATAAAAATAAAACAATAAATTAATATTTAAATAATCCATGACGTGTGTTCTTAGTTTATCAACTAATTTTCATTTGAAGGTAGAGAATTTGACACTAAATTATGAATTAGTAAACTTAGAACAAACAATTAAAGACATAGCTTTATGTAAAATAGACTCGTTTTTACCAACACCCAGCGTGGCCAATTGTAACCACAAAGTTCTAATATCAACTGGGGCCTAGATGTACTATTACTGAACAAATAGTCTATTATCTAGCAACCATGTCATAATGTTGATTACTAAGCTAAAGTTACAAAGAAAGGAAAGTTTATTCGAATTCAATTATGAGAAAGCTCACTCAGTTATGTGTCCCCCTAGTGTGTAATTAGGTCAGAGTTGTAATTCCCTTAGTTCATTTACTAATAATTATATTGCAGAAGATCTGGTATTAGCTTCGAATCTCGACTAAATCAGACCAAACCCTCTTAAACAGATAGCCGGAGGGAGATTATCCTCAACCGGACTCAAGTTTTA
Source organism: Linum tenue (assembly GCA_946122785.1). Lineage (NCBI taxonomy): Eukaryota > Viridiplantae > Streptophyta > Magnoliopsida > Malpighiales > Linaceae > Linum > Linum tenue. Next base: position 60,537,550 of record CAMGYJ010000004.1, read on the forward strand.
AGGCAATGTAGATAGACCTCCTATAATGGAATGGATTCAAGTACAAAGCAATGAATAATTCACTATTCGCGCAATCCATTCACTACTTCCGATTGAAGTTTCTCTCTTAACCTAATCAGAGGTTATCTCTTCTAGGTTAAAATAGTAATAAAAAAATGTGATCAAGACTCATCAATTCATAAAAATGCTTCAATTGAGTATAATCAATCATTTCAACAAACCAAGCGTTCATACAATATTATCCTAACATCCAGAACTAGGGTTCTTCCTACTCAAGTGAAGAGGAAGTTTACTCCATTGAGAAAGATGAAAACACTAAGGCTGAAGTAGAGATTATCAAGCTAGTGGTGAAATATGTTTCGTAACATCGTCTGCCTCTCCAACAGGAAGAATCCAAGATCCAATGGTCAACCGGATGCTCAAATCAGCTCCCAGGGTGGACTTTTCGATACTTTCTCTCTCTAGGGTGTAAAACTCTATTTCTCCCTCAAAAACTCTAATCCCCTCCAATTTTGCCAGGTCGGTGACTTAAACTTTAGAGATTCCCGAGCTACAGTCTAAGTCACGACCATAGCCTACTTCTCCAGCCCGTAACTTCTGTCAAAATGTTGTCGTGGCTGGAATCCGTAAATCGAGGGCTAGGGTTATGAACAGAGAGTTACGGGCATGATCGTAACTTGAGAGGTCAGCCCATAAATTTCGGAGATGCTTCTGCTTCTCCAGGCTGACTAACGACCATGGTTGGTAAGTTACGATCCAGGCCATAACCTGGAGTGCTGAACAGTAACCTTATTGAAGGCTTTTGTTCCTCGACGCGTGAAACGATCTTGCGTCAATTGGTATCAGAGTCTGGTTTCGAGTTTCGACAAAGCCACGAGCTATGCCGCCGTGCCGAAGAAGAACACCGCCTGCTTTTCCAGAAAGTCACCACCAACGCAGCTGCCCATCATATCCGGGACACATCGGATCGTGTCGCCAAGCTCGACCTGCAGCTACGTGCGACTGGGGAGGAATGCGAGCAGCTTCGAGCTGTCATCTGTATAAAAAAGGGAGAGCTTACCTGTCATTGCCATTCTATTGACCAATATGTTATCAGTTAGATACTTTACCAATTTAGATAACTTTCAATAAAAGAACTTCTACCTTCTTCTCCATTCTCTCTATTCATTCCGTTCCTAGCTCCAATTCGCCAGAATCCATTAGTTCGATCCTTACAAAATGGTATTCAGAGCCTGTCATCTGGCAACAATGGCGACGAACACTTTACGTATCGTCGATTTGGAGTCTCAAATGGCGGCGGTGCAGCAAAAGCTGGATTCGCAACATCAAGATCTGAAATCCGCCATTGCCGAGCTCGCTACTTCAACCAAGGATAACATCGACACGCTCACCGCTTCTCTTACGCGTTTGCGCGACCAGTCTCCGAAGCGTTCTTCTCCGTCGGGCTCTCAATCACACTTTCCCGAACCTCCGTCGTTCCGCTCTCAACATCGCCATCCGTCGTTGTTGGATCATTATCCACGACTGGAGTTTTCCTATTTCTCTGGTACAGATCCTCACGTTTGGGTGACCAAGTGTGCGAAGCTGTTCAACCTGTATTCGATTCCGGAAGATCAGAAGGTGGAGTTGGTTTCGTACTACTTGGAAGGCCGAGCTCACACATGGTTTGAGGGCAGGTCCTTTCGTCGTTTCCCTCTAGTTTGGGGGCAGTTCGTTGAGGAATTACTTCACCGGTTTGGGAATCAAGATCAACTCAACGTCGTCGCCGCGTTCAAGCAGCTGCAACAGATGTCGACGGTTGCTCACTACCAGGAGGAGTTCGAAGATCTCCGTTCTAGGATGCTGCGTTTGAATCCAGATCTCAATGAATACTACTTCATCATGAGTTTTCTGGGAGGTCTCGATGATGAAATCCAGCCGCGAGTTCAGGTTCTTAATCCCCCTACCTTGGCGTGTGCATTCTATCAAGCTCGCCTCGAAGAATCGGCGATTGAAGCTCGTAAGAAGAAGGTCCGTGCTGTTCCTTCCAATCGTTGGACTGCATCGACGTAAGCTTCTCCTTCCACCGCGGCTAATCGCTCTTCCCCACGGGACTCTCCTTCTTCGTCGCCTTTCTCACATGAGCGCATTTCCATTCCGCGTGGCCAGGGTCTCTGTTACAAGTGTGGAGACAAGTACTTCCATGGCCATATCTGCTCGAAGAAGAAGCAGCTTCATTCCCTCTAGGCTGAGTCTTCCTTCCCTCTTGCTGCGGATGATGAGTTAGCCGAGGAATTTCAGGATGCCGAGCTGGAAGTTTCTTTGCAGGCTATGGGTACTGGGTTTTCAGGTAACTCGTTGCTTATTCCAGCCACAGCGGGATGTCGTGAAGTCACAGTTTTGATTGACACGGGCAGTTCCCACACTTTCCTGAACTCATTGAAGGCTGAGGAATTAAACTGTCATACAGAGGATATTGCCCCTATGCGAGTGAAAGTTGCTAGTGGACATACTCTGATGAGTAATGCAGTCTGTCGAGGATTCAATTGGAAGATGCAAGGGCAGGAATTCGATTTTGATGTTCGTACTTTGGAACTTCCAGCTCATGATTTGGTGTTAGGATGGGATTGGCTGGAAACAATTAGCCCATTTCAGGTGGACTTGAAGAAACGGCAGTTTTCATTCGATTGGAAGGGGAAGGTTTTGACATTACAAGGGCTTACCAGAGATGGCCAGTGCAAGGCGATGACTGGGAGGTCTTTCCAGCAGCTTCTTCGGAAGCAGCATTCTCACCTTACTGGGGCTGTGTTTGCTATTGAAGGACAGTCTGTGCCACCATCACCTACCCCTGACTTCCTCAAACCTCTGCTGACTACATATGCTGATGTTTTCGCAACACCCTCATCCCTACCCCCCAGCAGACCCTTTGATCATGCTATTCCATTGCTGCCCAATACGAAGCCCATCAATATACGCCCTTACCGTTTCCCTCATCATAAGAAGGCTGTAGCAGAGAAGTTAGTATCTGAAATGTTGGATTCGGAGTTTATTCAAGAAAGTCGAAGTCCCTATGCCTCCCCTGTTCTGTTAATTGGGAAGAAAGATGGTAAATGGCGGTTCTGCGTCGATTACAGGGAACTGAACTCGGCCACCATCAAAGACAAGTTTCCGATTCCACACATCGAAGATTTATTGGATGAATTGCACTGGGCTGTCATTTTCTCTAAGCTGGACCTCAGGGCAGGGTACCATCAGATTCGAATGAGACCGGAGGATCAGTTCAAGACTGCTTTTCGCACCCATCAGGGACACTATGAATTCCGTGTCATGCCTTTTGGGTTAACGAACGCGCCTGCGACATTCCAAGCCTTGATGAACCAGGTTTTTGCCAGGTACTTGAGGAAGTTTATTTTGGTTTTCTTTGACGATATCCTCGTCTATAGTAAATCTGCTGAGGATCATTATCATCATCTTTCCACTGCTCTGAAATTGTTGCGTGAGCATAGCTTGTTCGCTAAGGAATCCAAGTGTTCCTTTGGACAGCCCACTGTTGAATATCTGGGGCATATAATTGATAAAGATGGGGTTTCTACGGATAGTGGTAAGGTGGCAGCTATGTCTGATTGGCCACGGCCAACTTCAGTTAAAGGATTGCGTGGATTCTTAGGCCTCACGGGGTATTACAGGAAATTTATCAAGCATTATGGGATCATTAGCAGGCCACTGACTTTGTTACTAACCAAGAATGGGTTCCAGTGGTCAGCAGCTGCCGAGGAAGCCTTTGTTGCCCTGAAAAAAGCGATGGTGACTGTCCTGGTTTTAGCTCTTCCAGATTTTGACTTACCCTTCACACTGGAGACTGACGCGTGTGGTACGGGTGTCGGAGCTGTTCTCTCACAGGGTGGCCGTCCTCATGTTTATTACAGCAAGGCTTTGGGAGTTCATAATCAAGGTTTAAGTACCTATGAGAAAGAGTATCTGGCAGTTTTGTTGGCAGTGGAGCATTGGCGACACTATCTTGAAGGGCGACAGCTCACTATACTAACTGACCACGAAAGTTTGAAATTTTTACTTGGTCAGAAGTTGCACATTGCCATCCAAAAGAAGGGCTTACTGAAGTTGATGGGGTTGGATTTTCAGATAAAGTACAGGCGTGGGAAGTATAATGGAGCGGCCGATGCCTTGTCACGCATTTTTTATGATGAGATGGAAACAGGGGAGTGTAGTGCGTTGTTGTCCGTGCTGCCGAAGTGGCTCGTCGAGATTGAGCACACTTATGTGAATGATAGGGAAATGGCTGACCTGATTGCAGCAGTTGCAGTTAACTCCCATGGGCCCTCATTGTGGTCTTTCTCTTCTGGGATTCTACGATATAAGGGGGCTATTGTGGTTGGTTCTACTGGGTTTATGCGGGGTAAATTGTTGCATCTTTTCCATTCATCACCAGTAGGGGGACAATCAGGTACGCAAGTTACTTACCAACGCTTGAAAAGTCATTTTTATTGGCCGGGAATGAAGTCTGCAGTACGGAAATGGGTGGCTGAATGTGAAGTTTGTCAGCGTTGTAAGGCAGAGACGGTTGCATCTCCAGGCTTATTGCAGCCCCTTCCCATTCCTACTCAAGCTTGGAGGGATATTAGTCTGGATTTTGTTGAAGGTTTGCCTCTTTCTCATGGTAAACAGGTATTGTTAGTGGTGGTTGATCGGTTTACCAAAATGGCGCATTTCTTTGGTGTGAAACATCCTTATACAGCAGCTGATATTGTTCAAGTTTTCTTCGATGGAGTTTTTAAGTATCATGGGATGCCATCTACAATAGTTTGTGACCGTGATGCGACTTTTACAAGCAGTTTCTGGACAGAATTCTTTTGCTTACAAAGGAAAGATTTACACTACTCTATGGCTTATCATCCACAAACGGATGGCCAAACAGAAAGAGTTAACAGATGCCTTGAAGACTACTTGCGTTGCATGACGTTCCACAGGCCTGCGGATTGGTTTTCTATGCTTACTCTTGCTGAGTGGTGTTATAACACTCACTATCACATCAGTATACACATGACACCCTTTGAAGCCCTCTATGGTTTTCCTCCTACATTCTTTGGCATTACTCCTGGTTGTACTACTTCTGTGGGAGCTGTGGAAGATAGGGTGACTCAGCAGCAACAATTGGTTCACTTCCTCGCTGATAATATCACTCGCGCTCAGAACCGACAGAAACAATATGCTGATCAGCGCCGTTCTGAACGAGTTTTCCAGCCTGCAGATTGGGTGTACCTCAAACTCCAGCCTTACCGTCAAGGGTCAGTCGTGGGTAGGCACGGAAATAAGCTTGGTGCTCGCTACTTTGGTCCCTATTAGGTTCTTGAGAAGGTGGGGAACGTGGCTTACAGATTGGCTCTTCCACAAGGATCTAAGGTTCATCCCGTGTTCCATGTCTCCCAGCTGAAGTTGTGTCGTTCTGTGGTACCTCCAGCTGCTTTACAGCTCCCTAATACAGATGCTCACGGTACGCTGAAGTTGGCTCCTTCTCATATTCTTGCTCGACGATTTGTGAACAAGGGCAATAGGGCTATTACTCAAGTCTTGGTGCAGTGGACTCATCAAACTCCGGACGAAGCTACCTGGGAGGATTTGGCTGCATTCACAAGGGAGTTTCCTTCTTTTCCTGCATAGCATCAACAGCTTGAGGGCAAGCTGTTTCTGATGGGGGAGGGTTTTGTAACAACCCGATCAGCTAGATGCCAGCTGTCATCTGTATAAAAAGGGGAGAGCTTACCTGTCATTGGCATTCTATTGACCAATCTATTATAAGTTAGATACTTTACCAATTTAGATAACTTTCAATAAAAGAACTTCTACCTTCTTCTCCATTCTCTCTGTTCATTCCGTTCCTAGCTCCAATTTGCCAGAATCCATTAGTTCGATCCTTACACCTGCCCTCCAAACTGAAATTAGACAGACGCGTGAGGAGTTGCAACAGAGTATGGATCAGATGGTCGGCTCGCTAAGAGTAGAGATGCAACGTGAATCGGCACGGGTCGGGGGCGCACTACGACAAGACCAAGAGGCTTACATGAAAAAAAATGGAAGCGCTCTCCTATGGATCTCTCTCGGAAGCAAACAAGACGAATCGTCAAATGCTCTCCTTTGGGCTCTGGCTCTCCCTCCATTCCGCTCGGCGACGTAAACTACAATAACTATCACATAAACCAAATGATGTAAACTACCGTACATCAATTTTGTTACATACATGTACACATTGATGATAATGCATCAATTTAACTACCACCAAAACCTAACGAACCCATTTTGAACGAAATTGGACTTCCTTATAAATTGCCTTGTCAAAATGTAAATCGGTATTACTTGTAGGGCTGTTAATCGGTCTCCGGTTTTTCGGTTACCACCGAAACTGAACCGAAACCGTCGGTTTACTGACCAACCGAAAACCGTCGGTTGAGTGCGGTTTGCGGTTGCGGTTGGATGTCACCGGCCAGTGGGCAATTGTAGCGGTTAGCGGTTAAAAACCGCAACCGTACAGATTAACCGCACAAACCGACGACCCAGACACATCGGATTCTCCTTCCCTGATCCCCTGACCTAAATGAACCCTAAAATCCTAAATCCCAAAATCGTGAGAGTCTCACCCGCCGCTCCTCCCATTTCTGAACCCTAGCCAGTAGCCCCAACCCTCACCGGCCGCCTCCAGTCACCTCGTCCCCGTCGAGCTCGTCGGCCGTCGCAGCGCCGTGACGCCGTCCTCACTCCTCTCGCAGTCGAGCTCATCCCCTCCTGTCGCGTCGCATCGTCCCCGTCGAGCTCGTCCCCGCCGCTCCCATCATCGCGTCGCACCGCCGCCCTCCCGCCTCTCCCAGTCGAGCTCGTCCCCTCCCGTCGCGTCGCATCGTCCCCGTCGAGCTCGTCCCCGCCGCTCCCAGCCTTCGTCGCATCGCCGCCCTCGCGTCGCCGCTGTCCTCCAACAGAAGTCGTCGTCGCCGAACTCCCGCCCAGAACTCCCTCCCAGAACTCGACTCCTGCCGTCTTCTGCCCCGGAACCCCGCCGTCTTCTGCCCTGTTCTCCCCGCCGTCTTCTGCCCTGTTCTATCACCGATTCACCATCACCAATGTAAGTTCCAACAGAACAAAAACATTAGTAGGGATTTGTGGATTATAGACCGGCAAAAGAGCTAGGAAAAGAGAGATCGAGAACAATAGTAGTTAGTACTCTATGCATGTAGTTAATTATTCTTTGTATTAATTAATTAGTAGCTGATGATGCGAAGAATGGAAAGCCTTCATTTTCACTCGAGCTTTGAATGTCTGGTTATATGGTCTTCAACTGGTTTGTGCTTCTCCTTTCATGTTCGTTGCCTGGGACGGAATGTTTCGGCTAACCGCCCGCTCAAACCGAGACCGACGATTTCGGTTGCCGGTTAACCGAGGATGGCGTCGGTGTCGGCTTCGGTTGAGGGAAACGGGTTGGTTTCGGTCTCGACTAACCGATGGTGCGGTTCGGTTAAACCGAAACCGCACCGACTAACAGCCCTATTTACTTGTATTTTGCTAATAAATAAAGCTTTCATAATTATAAACAATGAAGCAAAGGCTTAGCTAGCTGGCTGGAGCCTGGAAATATTATGACCAAAGCTTCATATTCTATACGATGAATAAATAATCCCACAGTAATCCCATCCAAATAATCATGATTTCTTCTGTCCAAAAAAGGAATGATGATGAGTTGATGACTTGTTGGGCTACCCTACCCTACAGACTCCCCTTTCTTTATGAACTGAAGCAAATTAGATCAATGATTGGAAGGCTATTGAATTAGCTAGCATAAATATAAATATAACTATGAATTTATGATTACTCTTTTAGACCTCACCCGACTGGACAAGTGACCGAATGCAAAAGCAGAATCCTCTACGTTTTATATATTATTTATGATTCCAATATTATTTCTATTTCCCACTACTACTCAAAATTCAGTATGCCAAAATGGGCCACACAATAAGAGCAAGTAACAGCTTATAATCATTAATCCAGGATTGTAATACCTTCATGGTTATACCGCAAAAGTAAGTGATAGAGCATTTTGCGTGAACCAGCAGTACGATTTCAGGCATTTTGCTTATAACTAGAGGAAGGTAGAAATTTGAAAAGACAAACACAGACAGTTGAACATGACACTTCTGGACCAGATGTACAAAGACAAATAGATACTCCGCGCCCAACTCAACTGTCTTTTATACGAGAAAATCCCCGAAAGATAACAAACGGAAGAACAACCCCGCCCCCACTGGAAAATGAAATGAAGCCCAAACTGGTCCTCACAAGTCACAAGTCACAAGGGAAGAGAACAAAATGGTCACCACGAAAGCACAAGAAACAAACAAACGAACACTCAGAAATAAGTTTGACTTGCTACATTAACGTCCAATATAAATAATAAACAGATTAGGGAAAAGGAAACCACTCTTTTTCTCTTTGTTTCCTGCAACTTCCATTCTTTGCTATGACTTGGTACCTTTTCGTTAAGGTTTGCTTTTACAGGAAGTCTGAAAAGGACTCCACACAAAGGACTCTCAAAACCCATTGCTCACGAACAACCCTAGATGTAGATCCAGTTCTGGCTGGTAACAAGTTCAAACAGCTAGACCAGTGTTCATCTCGTTGAGGATACGGAAGTAATCTTGGTACTCTGGAGTGTTTCTGAACCCGGCGATGAAGTCTGAAAAGAATCTCAGCACTGCAGCCAGATGTTGGGAATCCTTACTAGCCAGTGCCGCTTCAAGAAACAGTGAGGGACGGACACTTGTCACCTGGAAAAAAATGCAACAACAACCACATTCTCTGTGTTAGCAGCTGCATCCCAGAGCATTTTGATAGCCGGATGTTTTTGTTCTCGCACCGGTCATCAGAGCATAGGACACTAACGAAATCCAGATTTTGCAGGGACTTGGTTGGCAGCTTTGTCTATAGACTATTGTGTTCCATAACCAGAAATCCAAATTCCTCATTGAAAGAAGTATCCACCCTTACGAAAATTTTGTAAATGTAGAGGGTTCCTATTGATAGGGGCGACTAAACGCTTTGGTCAGCGTAACCAGAAAATTGAAACCGGATCGACTCCCAGTTTTAAGGTTATATTTGATTTCTAAAAATGCATGTGGAGGTTACTGAGAAAAACTGCTACATAAAAGAAAGTTCTGCATAGTACGATTGAAGGTTACTACCTGTGTCACACAGCCCTTAGTTTTACTATACGGAATACTTATAGTAGTTTCACTCCTTGATTAAGATTCTAAAGATTACCTTATGCTTCCTTGCGTAACGCAAAGCTTCAAGATAACAACCATCTTGCACAAGCAAAGTCACATAATCGTGATGCAAAGAGAGCTGTCGCAACATGTCGAGAGCCAGCTTCCTCATTTGAGGATTCTGATGACCTGATTCCAAGAGCTGCATTGCCACTTCCTTTGAGGGTTCAAGAACCTGAAAACAAATCATCTTGGACACCCTGTTAATGACCAAGACCTTTCAAGACCTCACAAAGGCACAGCTCAGGTAATTCTTACCTTGTTTATGATCAATAGGGACAGCTCTGCAAACCTTTCATAGCGTACTAGAAGCTGTATAGTGAACACATATATGTTTGGACGAACCTTAATCTTCTCTGAATTCGTGCTGTGACAATGGAAGAAATATGAACTGTCAACTCTTAAGAACAATACAGCTCACACAAGGCAGTTCAACTGGCTTCCATTATACCAGATGGTCTAGCTCATACCTTCGAAGGAACTCGACTATTATGGCAACCAAGTATGAGGGATCTCCCACGATCTCTTCTCCAACAGGAACAAACACACAACTATACATCTCATCAGGTGAAATTGCCGGTGAAGTAAGCTGAGAATCCTGCCTCTCGGAATTGTTAGCATTTAATTGATTATTACCCAATCCAAGTTGCTGAGTGTGTAAAGATGATGACTGGACTTCACCCCTAGAGCTTTCAGCACCTAGTAAGTTCTCCTTCCCTGATTTCTGAAGATCTCTGGAGTCTATTTCCCGTGATTGATCATCTGAATCTGAAGCTGAAAGATTAAAGGATTTGTCTCCGACACCAACCCTAGACTCATCTTTCGCCGATCTACTTGAGTTACTGGCATTTGTCCCAACAGAAGCTGAGGCTTCATCCACTTTTGTTTCTTTGAGATTGCTACATGTTTTTACCGAATGGGAGTAAGATGAGACTAACACGTCTATTGCTTTTGCAACCATGGTTACTGGCCTCCTTTCCAAGATAAAGGCACGTGTTATTGCCAAACACAACTGTTTAGTCTGAAACAACAATAGCGAAGCTTGTCAAAATAACTCAAGTTCATGAAGGATTTTCATTATGAAGTCCTTCATGCATCAGGTTTTCAAAGTAAACAGAATAATGATATCAGTAGCCATTTCGCAAGCTTTTAAAAATAACACAAGGTCATGAATTGTGTACCTTGCTTGCTTCCAGCTTCCTTCTCTGCAAGAATTCTAGATTTGATGGAACTTCAGAGCTGCTTGAGGAGATAACCTGCATGACAAATGAACTAAAACATTTACTTTCAAACCCACTTTTTATGCTGAAAAAGGATATGCAATATTAAACAGGGAAACCATACCTCTAAGTCCAGATGAATCTTCCATACTGACTTGCTAGCAACATCACATATAAGGTCGGGGACCAGAAAGGTCCAGTCGTCTCCATAAAACATCAATTCGTGATTACTTGAGTTTCGATCTAAACTTTCACCCACATTAACTGGCCGGCCAGTATGGGATTGAGGTAAACCTCTAAGCAGCAGAGGAAGAGGGGCAGATATAGGGGCTCGAGAATCTTCAAATATGTCATACAGTATACTAACTCTTGCATCTACTTGATGAACGAGTAGGACATTGTCAACCACACTAACAGAGATCTTGCTTGAGAACATTGGCAGGGAACCCTGCAAAAGTCATAACGACATTAACAGATGCTTTCAGTCATAAATAATTTTGTAGTATGTTCAAAATGGCAGCAGGAATTGCATTGGAGAAAATAAAAAGGTACACAACCTAGATCTGTTTCATAAAAAAATAAATTGATGTGTGCTACTCAAGTGTCCGGGTTCGTTGAAAACTCATGTACGGGATTATTAATCTACAGAAGAAGAAAAAAAAAGTAATGTAATAGATTATGTTCACCATTAATCCAGGAGGTATATTTCTAATTACTAAAAGATAAAAATGAAGAAGAATGATTCTTCAAACATGATTTATACATGTCTCCCTTGGCTGTGGGGCCATACATATCTACTCTGTATTGCTCAGGGTTCAAGAAGGCACGCCTAGGCGCACGCCTAGGCTCAATTAGGCGCTAGGCGGTGGAGGATTGCCTTGACTTGGCCATAGGCGTTGTAAAAGGCGCTGGTAGCGCTTAGTAGGTAGGAATAGCGCTTAGTTTGCGCCTAGTGGAGAGAAGGCGTGCCTGGGCGTTCCTGGGCGAGCTTAGGCGGTTAAACCCAATACTCTTTGTTTTGTCCTAGAAAATTAGAAAATTGCCTCTTGCCCTAGAAAATTAGAAACACGGGAAGGGGATGACCATGCTATGTATGTATTCGTAGATGAAGATGAGGAATCCTATTGTGAACCCTCGAGTACTGTTACAGATGCAATGGCGGGTGAACAGAGTGAGCTTCGCAGGAGTACACGAGTGAGAGAACTCCATGATGAAGAATTAGAGTCTGAAGAGGAGGAAGAGGAGGAGGATGGTGAGGAGATTGCTTTTGAGGATGATGAAGATGAAGTGGTGGCTGGACGGACCTACTTGGATGATGAAGAATGAACATTTTCCTATGAACTTATTGACTATTGTTTAGTATTTCGACATTTTATGAACTTGTGATTCTAGGAAGTGGTCACTATTTGCTTGTTATTAGTTATGTTAAGTGTTTACTGTTAAGAACTAGGCATTGCTAATTTTATATGCACTTGGATTATATGAATTATTCCAGAAAACAGGAAATATTTGAGAACTTTTTCCATTTATGCTCTGAACACCTAGGCGCGCCTAGGCTACGCCTAATCAGGCAAAGCGCAAGTCAGGAGCCGAGCGCCTGCCTTACGCGTAGCGCCTTTTAGAACCTTGGTACTACTATTGCTAAATTCTGAACCTATAATAGATTGTGGTAAAACAGCTGTTCTTCCTAGATTGCTCTCCAAATAATCATAATGTTTACAGTTAAGATCAGTTATACCTTAAGGTACCAAAGATTACAGCCCATTTACAATAGCGTATATAGGCAATTAACTGATTCCAGAATAGAAGTCCGAAAATGGCAAGAGGTGCGAGAAGCTGCAATTACCTGTTGAACGACAGCATCACGATAAAACCTATACGAGTGGAGCTGCATTGCAACTCTGTCAATTTGCAAGCAATATATCCTTCCATAGCTGATAATTTAGAAGAAAAAAATATTAATAGTGAGCAGAGCTGAAAGACTTAAATTACTCGGTAGAAGAGTGAGTGGGGGGGGGGGAAAAGTTAACATACACGGTAATGATAAAAACATCTTCAGCAGCTAGGACAGGCTTACTGTTAGCATCAGATTTAGCCATTACCATCTCAAACCTTGGCAAACGTACGATTCCCACTGATGAAAGCTGAAATAGCCGAGATTACAGGTTATTTAAAATAAGCCGTTATTACTGAAGTGCTCTTCCTAAAACAGATTAGGAATAATAACCTCATGTTGTTGCATCAGTCAATCATGCACAAAATAAAGTTGGTTTGAAGAAAGCCCAAAACGCTTCAACTGATATCAGAATTAACCATAATGAATAATGAAAACAATGGCTAGAGTTTCAGAAACAGTGCAGTACAGTATCAACTGTTAGCTTTTTCTCGTCTACCTGGAATCCGGTAAGGGTCTTGCATTGCATTCCTGAAGCAAGAAGAACCAATCGACTGCCATGTGTATAAACATACCAGTTCACACTCAACTTCTTTGTCTCTACCAAGTTAACTGATTTCGAAGTAAAGCTGACAGTAAGCAAATCCAGACCACTGCAGGCAAAACTTCATTTTAGTGGAACTTAAGGTGGGGAAATGTAGTGTGAGAGAAAGAAAGCTGAAAAGGAAAAAAATAAAGGGAGAAAAGGGAGAAGCAGCAGATAAATTATTTATACTGAGAAACAAAAACAATACACCATATTTGCATGGAGGACCATTCATAACAATAGAATTCCCAGTACAATTACACATCTGAAAATACCCAAATGCTCTACCAAATAACTTTTCCAAAGTAACCGTAACAACAATACCCCATATTTGCAAGGAGGAATGTCATAATAAAGAAAATTTGAGTACCATTATCATCTGAAAGTACCTGAAAGACCACACCCTTTCCACAATAGAAGAATATAATAACAACAAATTGCAAAGACACCTATATCGTTTACCACTGGAGCAAGAGCTTAGGGAAAGATGTTATACTAGCCAATTCTGTATGTTATGATTTGGAAAACACAAAACCACGTAAAAACTAGTAAAAGCGAAATCCTCTGTCGATGGAGGGTTTAACCAGATGTATATTATGCTTCATACAATAAAATGAGGGAAATATATCTATATTCAAGTCCTATTTCAACATTTGTTTTGAAGTTTCAGATACAATCAAAACATGATTAATTGAGACTTCACCTCTGGCATTCAAAGAAAACAAGATACTGAAAGTGGACTCATACCTGGTTTTGACAACCACCAAATCACAAACTGGGCAATCTGTCCAAAAAAATCCTAGTATGCTCTCTGATTCCGACTTGCACATGTGAGTAAATGTTTCTCGTGTTTCCCTTTGAAAGAACTGTATTTCCTGATTAGACCGATGGACTGCTATGGACTTTGCATCCAAAGAATATCGGATAGATAAGACGGGGCCTTCATTTATGTAGTCGGCAGTAGCAGCAACATGAGGAGAAAAGGGAACAGTTTTCCATGAAAAAACCTAAAACAGATGAAGCATCAGGAGCCATGTGAAAGGGGCATGGGAACTGGAAAGAACCAAGGTCAACCTGAAACTAAAAAGAAACTAAGAACACACAGATAATGTTGAAACTGTATAAGACAGTGGAGGTGCCCACCTGATCAGAAGTCGGAGAGAGAAGCAATTTATTTGCATCATCATAATACAAACCCCTTGATCCTGGCAGATTACATTTTAAGGGAGGATACTGAACGTATGCATGGGACAGTCCACCAGAGCCACTTAACCCAACAGTAAGCTGTGAGCTAGATGCATTTGCTGACATGCTGAAATTTTTTATGTAACAGAAAACACTAGTAAGGCACTTTTATAAACTGACAATGAAGGATCTTCATACGGAGGTCATTAGCTCCAATATTCCTGTCAGAAAACCACATGAAATAAGGAAAACATACAAATCTGGAAGCTGAGGAAACACGCACAACTTACGCCAGAAATTTAAGTCATTTTAGCATTGGATTAAAACAAACCTTGAAGCATACTTCCACGAAACTCATACCTTTTGAATCATGCTACTATGGAGCATATCCCAAAAGTTCAGTACAAGAGCTCAAACTTTCCCTCGAAGCTGTCAAAAAATAATTAGATAATGATGTCAGCGGCTTAGGCAACCACTGTTGAGAAAATAAACCAGACCCAGTATAATACAATTATGTCATCTTCTTTCAGATAAAAAATAAATGTAACAATAAATTGTAATGATGGGGGAAAAAGCTACCACGTTCTGCATGCAATTCTTCAGGGCAAGAAATTCCTTCAGACACATATCCCGCTCAACTTCAGGAACCTTTTTGGCAACACAACCTCCATATTCTTTTGCCTGCAATATAAATCAATCAGAAAAAAGAATTGTAGCGACAAATAGCAAACGGAATACAGAAACTTAAGGTAAAGGGTTCCTGGGCATCATGCTTATTTCACATATATTACTATTCCCTCCCCCAGCCCCTTCCTACTTTCCTTAACCTTTGTCTTCTGTTTCCCGCTAAGTATTGCGGGAATCCATTAAGAAACCCAGATAGTGCATCTGTTCTTGATATTAATATGCATATACTCTTGTACAGAAAAAAGGTTCATCATTAAAATCCAACACCTAGTACGTAAAACATAAAGCAACTAATCATCCATGACATCATGCAATAGTACAATGACATTAAAGAAGTTCAGCAATCCAATGTTTCCAACAATTACTGGTTCTGGTAGCGTAACAAACCTGAGAAGAACAATTGACCAATATGCGTTTGAGGGTTGAAGTAGTGTTCCTTTCTTTCATTTCCACATCACTGTAGAGGAAAGTGAAGAAATAAGCCAATAGAGAAAACAAAACCTATATCTCACATTTTCCATTACCGCAACGAGTCAAGATGGTTGCTTGTTTCCACTTGAAGGGTAAACAACATGACAGCAAATACACACACTTTGACACCACAACAAGTGATGGCGAAGCTGCTTTCGCCACAAAGTGCAATGGACATATCGATTTCAAGCCACATTGGAACCAAATTCAGCCACAGTGCTACAAAAATCAACGAATACTTACAAACTACTCATAAAGCTTGACAACCCTAAATCGTGCGAAGACTATACATGCAAACAATCCACCAGATGCAGATCGTGAGAAACACCTTTCTTTCATCTTTACCAATCTGGAAGAACCCATACTTATACAAGCAAAATAAACTCAATCCGGACCACGTTTCTTCAGCTAACCAACAACAGCTGTCACTAAATCACTCCATAATCGGAACTGTTCCTAAATGAAGCACTCCAGCATCTAGCCAGGACAATTTCAAAGATGAATACTACACCAGCAACAAGTAACAGATGCCTACTCTACTCCGAATTTCGAATCGTCGTTATCAGAGGACAAAGAAGGAATCAGAAAAAGATACCACTGGAGACGAAGTGGAATTGACGGCGAGGCTGAACTTATCAGCCCTCCGGTTTTCTTCCCTAGTTGAACTACAGTTATTACCCCTGCTCCGATCAGTCTCTGCCAGTGGAAGATGGCGGATACAGCAAGGGAAAGCAACGGAGGCCGACGAACTCCGGGCGAGCTAAATTGAACGAGAAATTATTTCGTCTTTCGGTCCCGAGTCACTCACCGAGCGAAGGGGAGGTTCACAACTACCGAGTTTAATTAACGAACTCGCCCTGGCGGAATAAAATATTAAATTAGTCCCTGCATTATCTCAATTTAACAAATACGCTCATCTAATGTTAGTTTTGACAAACACAAATTTCTTGTGCTGTAAATATTTGTAAAGTGAGGTTAAATACAGGTCATTGAGGTGTATTTGAAAAATACTATTTGGTTTAGTGAATCCAAGTGTGGTCTTTGGTGTTCAATGATTTGTAGGATTGTGGATTGTCCTTGCTTAGGGAGAATCAAGTCTAAAGCATGGATAATTTGAGAACACTTGAAAAGTGATATTTTTCCTTCCCCATATTAGTCTAAATCAGTAAATTCATATTTATTTGATGGAATCTTAGTACGATAGAAATGTTAATTATCTGTCCAAATTGCGATTGTTAGTCCATAGGTGTGTATTTGTACTTTTCACGTCTTTCATGTCGTGCTAAACACCCTTGTAGGGGTGTACATTGGTCGGATGGTTCGGGTTTAGCTATTTTAATCACCCGACCCATGCACTACGGTTTGAAAAATATTAAACCCAAACTCATTCAAAAAAATTAAAAACCATATAGTTTGTTTCTAATTAGGTTGGGTCGGGTTGGCGATATTTTTAAGTAAAAACATAACCCAACACAAATTATGCAATTATTCTACACTATAAAAATATTTTCTAACTAATTAAAGTTTCAAACGAATAAACCAAGTTGAAAGGTATCAAAATACACAAATGTTGTTTGAATTTTAATAAAACGTGATTTATTTCAACATACGTATAGTTTTTTTTCCCACAACATTTGTTAAAATAAGCTAAAAAGGTTATAAACGGACGCATTCATAATATGTTATTCTATCAATTGTACACAAGAAAAAAGATTACGTGAATCATAGCTATATTAAATCTATGTCTAAACTTTAAGCCGAATAATGCATTAGATTAGGGAGACCATGAGAGAAAAACATGGCGAAATATCTTAATTTTCTAATAAGTATGGGCCGTATGGCTATATACGACATAAATATTTTTTAGATACGAACTCATATCAATAGTTGGAACACGGGTTGGGTCGGGTTCTACGGGTTGTGTAATCCGAAATCCAAACCCAACTCAAAAGAGGCGGGTTGTACAAAAGAAAACCCTCACCCAACCCAAAACCTTAGTTTTAACGATAAATACGGGTGAGTTGGGTCGGTTTGCGGGTGTTTGTTCACCCCCTAACCCCTTGTTCTTAGGGAGTAGATCCTAGGTGTATTCGTACTATGGTCTAGTTAATATATAACTTTGTTAAGGTTATGCTTGTGATTTATCATTCTTGCTTATATCAATTGCATGTATATTTGAGGAGACCACACATATGTGATTAGTACCATTGCTCATGCATGTTTGACGAGATCATAAGCATGTGTGTGCGAGGATAATTGATGTTTGTATAAGTGTGTTGTCTCTTAACTTGGTGATATAGTGATTGTCCTAGGCACGTGGTCTCATCAAACCTAGGACCAACATTAATTATCCACACACATACATGCACGTTATCTCATGACACATAGAGGTTGAAAATGAAATAGATTCATGGAATGGTGGATTGATGGATTTGATCAAATGGATTGTTAGATCCAAGTCACATTTAGACATTGGACTATTATGTAGATTTTGAAAATTTTAGGTACTAAAACGTCATTATGAAAATTTTAGGTTCCAAAATGTACTTCTTGAATAATATATTCTTAAAAATTAAAAATTTAGGTATAAAATGTAAAAATGAAATAGAAAATTTAGATACTAAACTATATTTTTTCAAATATCCATAAGTTCAATCATGAATCTGCCAAATCCAGTTAGATTTGGAATGAAATAATTGAATTTTGAATGGATGAATTGGATTGATGGATTGAATTTAAATTATCACCTCAAGTTCAACATGCATGAGTAACAACACTAATAAAATATACTAGTTTTATGCCCGACCGATGGGCGGTATATTTTCCTTGTTTTTTTGTTATTATTTGTCATTTTTCTTCAGTATTATTTAGTTGTCACTTCTCTTTACATTTATTTTTTTCTAAATATCTATTATCGGAGTCTAGCTTGATAGGGGTGGCAAGATTTAGTGTGAGTTTGGCCAAGATTAGCAATGACATAAAAAAAAGTTGTGACTTCGTCATCAGTTTGAATATCATATTCCTGGGCCTCGACCATCTAATATTAGATTGACCAACAGTAGAATTTGTACATGGCCTTTCATTGATTTTTCCTTAGTGTATCTAAGTGTTCAGTCAAAAATATTCTGAGGATCTAACATTTCCTTCAACATGATCGCAACTGTTTCACATAGAGAATTCAATTTATATATAGATCGATTATGTTCGATTTTCAAATTATTTCTCCATTAAAACACTTATACTTGCCTAACATTCAAATTGTGATTCATCTTGCCACTCATAGAACTAAAACAGGAGATACGACTATAGATTCCTATGCACTTCTAAAAATGATTATCAACTATGCTATATGACTCTAATAAAACCGTAAGGAATTGAGTGCACCGTCCATTGACAGAGATTTTGGCATATTTTTTGTTACCACAAAAGGAGACTTTTGGAGTGTGATAATTATTTTTGTATGAGATATACTTTCATTTTTTCAACATAAACGCAAAAGAACACTTATATGTTCTTAAAGAAGGTCCAAGAGTGAAAAGTTTTCAATGTTAGTTAACTAAGCAACACGAAAAAATGTGGTTTAGAAAAAAATGAAACAAAAACAGTTGCAATAATGAGAATCTACATTATAGTCCCAATGAAAAACAATTTCCTTCATTTCTTTTTGTGAGCAATTATGTTATTCTTCATTTGAAGTATTTTACTTTATCATTTTGGCCGGGGAGTGAATAGTTGTAACTTATAATTTGAATTGTAGAGAAAGTGTGCTATGTTAATAATCAAAAAATAAATAGAGGGTAATAAATGTTTTATAAGTTAAAATAACTATTAATAGACAAATTCATAGTAAATCGACTTACTTTGAGTATACATGAGTCATTCTCTTATCCTTGCTATTTTGGGAGTCGATGACTGCCTTCTTCACAATCCTCCCAAAAAATAAGTTTTCATTAAAAAGAGCATACACCAATTAGTCAAGCGCAACACACTAAAAGAGAATAGAAACCTTTATGTTGTAAGGAAAAGGTATGTAAACATAGGGAAATATAGATTATGTTACCTACATCTCAGAAAGATCGTACAATCTATCAATTGTTTTTGCAATTTTAGAACTGCAGGGAACAACATCTTCTAGATCACCTTTCATTTGCTAATTTCCATGGAAGAGCAATAATTCTATCCAATTGAACGAAGAATAATACAATGCTGAGAAGATAGTTATCCATACAAATATAAAAACATAATTGGGATTACAAATAAACACAAACGATAAATATATGAGCAATATGAGTAGTACAATAGCTAGCTCGTGGCTTCACCTAGAAGCTTCAGAATTCCACGTTCGACACTATTGTTTCTTAAAATGAAAAGGAATTGTAACCGGGAAACTAAAGTAGTAGAATGATGTCTCATAATAATCAATCGAGTTTATAAAATTCCATTCACTAATTACCACCAAACAACCCTAACTTAGTGAGTAATTACCCTACAATATATAACACACCATTGTAAATCATGCATCAATTAAAAAGGTAGCAAAAATGCTAAGTTATACTCAATTTATAGGTCAAGTTGTCATGATATTGTAGCCAACACAACCAACATATATAGTTGTAGTCCAATTTGTCAAGTTATAATATATCTTCTTATAGCTTTACTATCCATCACAATAGAGCTAGAGATTGAGGCTTGAGCTTTCTCATCGCATCATGCAACTGAGTTCATTCATCGAGATTCTAATAACATCTTACGACATACTTTGACTTAACTGGTGGTGAACATAGAGAAATTGATGGATTCTGATTGAAGTTTTACAATTTATAATTGACAGAAGATGAGAGATTGGGAAAACACAACTCAATTAGCTGTCCAAATAAATTTAGGGCAATGACTTGAGAAAATATCAAATATGTGCATATGCGGAAACATGACGACCTAGATCTTTCACATGAGTCTCACACCAACAATGAAGTAGAAGCAAAAAAACAGTGACTAACAAAATTGTAATGGATTTACAAATAACTTCGGCTTGATTAAAGTCAAAATACATATACTTGTGGGCTGTGTTTTCTAGGGAAATAAGGTTGTAAGGAAAAATGAAATTTTACGAATGATAGTGGATTGACTGGAGTCCGAATACGAAACATGCAAGCAAATTTCTATTCATTTTTTTTGAAAAACAAAAAGCAATGGTTTTGGCGATAACAACATAAGTGTATGATTCTAAATTTATGCATAGAAACTTTTTCATCAAATGTTAACAAACTATATCTCATTCACTTTAACTTGAATTTCAAATTAATTATGTTTTCCAAAATGACATCCACTTTCATATATTCTAGAACAAAACACGCTAATCTAGATGAAATGTTATACATAGTTTAAAAATATATAATGTTGGCACTAAATATAATGTGCTGGTATATCACATAACAAAAATATAACGAACTATATCTTAGTCGTTAGAACGATCCAAGAGTTTGAGATTTGTTTAAAAAACCTGCATAACTTTAGGGTTATACTTATGAAATTGGTTCAAGATTGTAGATCTTCAGTTCTTCACACATCATTACACCAAAAAAACCAAGAAGTTATTTGAAAAGATAAAAGAAAGGAATCTGAATTGCATTAATGAAAAGTAAAATATTGTTTTAATAAGTGTTCGTGTAGGTATCGTAAATTTGTATGCATATAAAAATGAATTAATTATTATCCAAAAAATCACATACATTTTGATATATTGGAACGGAAGACATATTTGTAAACGTGATATGAAAAATATACCATGTTGTACAAAAAAATGCGCTAATGTTCATAATATACATAATTGAAAACTTTATTTAGCTGAAATTTATCAAAACAATATATTATTTTTTAGATTAAAATTTATTCATTTTTTAAGTTCGAGCTTAAAAAAATAATACACAATATTCGATTAAAAAGTAATGTATTAAAAAGATATCCAATACCCAATTAGATCACAATCGTTTGTTTAATAAAAGGGCTCGATGAGATTTGTTATAATTTTTTTCTAATTATGATGTTGTGCATTCCGAATCTGACTTAAAACTGTCAATGCTCACACGCTCGAGGGGAAGAACTATGCAAAAATAAAGAAAGAAGAAGGGGTTAATTGCATGGTTGGTCACTGAGATTACGAAAAACGTTCAAATTTGGTCACTCGAAATATTTAAATTCATTGGTGGTACTTCAGTTTACTGAAACCGTTCACGTTTGGTCACTCTTCGTCCAACTCCGTTAACTTTTGCCTATGTGGCATTCAACTCTAAAAGTTGACCGTTAAATGTATGACGTGGCAATTAAAAAATAATTAAAAAAATAAAAAATAATTTTTAAAAATTTTCACCTCATTTCTAACTATTAAAAATATAAAAATAAAATTATAAATGAGTAAAATTAAGAACGAACGGAGAATCCGCCGCCGCCGCATTCTTGACCACAAACGGCGGTGTTTTCTTGCTAGGATGGTGGTCTTCGGAACGGCAAAGGAGAAGAACAAGGCGGCGTACGAGGTCCGATTGCTTTCCAAATCCAACATCTTCAACAGAGGGTGTTTGATTCAAGCAGGGGTAATTCTCCCCCTGCTAAACCTCCTGAATTCCTTTGCATCGGGGAAGAAGAAGACGACCGCTCAAGAGAACGCCACTGCAACTCTGTTGAAGCTCTCGAAGCACGCCGGCGGGAAGAGGGCAATCATCGAGAACGATGGAATTCGATCAATTGTAGCCGTACTGAAAAACGGATTCAGTTCGGAGTAAAAGCAAATCGCGGCGGCGACGATTTACTACCTGTCGTCGATGAAAGGATACAGAAAGTTGATCGAGGAAACTCCGGAAGCAATCCCTGGGCTGATTTTGCTTATCAAGAATGGAAACCCCTGCGGGAAGAAGAACGTTGTGGTGGCGCTCTTCGGCCTTCTAATGTACCAGGGGAACAACCAGAGAGTGCTGAGCACGACGCCTTTCCGATTCTAATCGAAGTCGTTTCGGTACCGACAAGGAAGAGCTTTCGGCGGAGATGGTGGAAAGGACGATTGAGATAGTGAGATATTCTGGGTTGGCTGTGGCTATTAAGGTCTACAATCGATGCGGTTCGTGCGTGGCGAGAAAGAGCACTGCATCTCGATCTTGTGGTCTCTGTGCAAGAATGGCGAAGCGGAAGTGGTGGAGGTGCTGGCGAGGGAGTAATCGGTGATGGGTTCGTTGTATTCGGCGGTGACGGAAGGGAGTCCCCAATACAAATCTCCGCCCTTGATTAGCGATGGATAATTGGATATGCATTAGGATAATCTCCACACTAGACACACGTAAGATATTGGATAAAGATTTTGTGTGAATGCTAGTTTTCCATTTCTGGGCAGAATCCACCAATTCTGAATCGATACACGTTCTGAATTTTAATAATTTATAATTTTATTTTTATATTTTTAATAGTTAGAAATGAGGTGGAAATTTTAAAAAATTAAATTTTATTTATATAATTATTTTTAATTGCCACGTCACACATTTAACGGTCAACTTTTAGAGTTGACTGCCACATAGGCAAAAGTTAACGGAGTTGGACGGAGAGTGACCAAACGTGAACGGTTTCAGTAAACTGAAGTACCACCAATGGATTTAAATATTTCGAGTGACCAAACTTGAACGTTTTTCGTAATCTCAGTGACCAACCATGCAATTAACCCAAAGAAGAAGTATGTCAAAAATAAAAAAAAGGGATTGAAATTACATTAAAGCAGAATTAATGACATTTTTATAATAAATAGGCATGGATGCTCCATCATTCAGCAAATGCTTATGTGGAAAAATGTCCGCGCACAACAATCATAGAATAAGTTAAGATAAGATGTGTGTGGTATTGTCAAACATACATACAATTGATATAAATAATATATATTAATTAAATCGTATTGCAGACTCAACTAGTATTGATAAGCATGCATCACCGTAATTGGCGACATCGATGACGACTTCTTATCTCCCACAAAAACAAACGACAAAGGTTAGACTATGGCTTGAATATGTTCGTGGTTAACCCAACACATGAAGATACTCTAATCTATTAAATCCAATATGCTTTTACAACAAAACTCAAGATGTCCAATTTATACCAACTCCACATACTCGAATTTTAAGGTACTGTCGATGTGGTATTTTGCTCAAAACACATACGTACTCGACACAATTTATCTCAAAGTCGGTTGGAAGTTTCTAAGAGTGTTGAGGTCAACGGATGTTTGGATCGCCGTTGACTAACTTGTGCTCCAATTGGGCTTATTTTCTGTGAACATGATTAGGGGTGGCAGTTCGGTTTCCGGTTAGAGGCTAACCGGCTGGTTCAACCGATAACCACCGGTTAGTAGCTAACCAAAAACCGACGGTTATTTGCCTCGGTCGGTGTTCGGTGGAATAAGGCTGGTTTTCGGCTAGCCGAGTAACCGAGGCTGATTAACCGCGGTTACCCGACTAACCGAACATAACCGATCAGCCATCCTTTTAATAAAACCCCAACCCTAATTCTTTCTTCTTCGTACTCAAATCCCAGCCCTCTGTTCCTCAAAAAAAAAAAAAAACCCAGCGGAGGAGGGAGAGACAGAGAATGATGAGATCTGGGGAAAAAGGGCTTGTAAAGCTCATGCAGCTTGTCTCCAATTAAATCCCTTCTCGCCAAATCCACGGGGCTGGCTGCTGCTACTGATGATGGTGATGAACTGAAGAATTGGGAGACTTGCTACTGATGATGGTTAAACCGAAACCGACCGACTGCCACCCCTAAACATGATCTTTCGAGGCTCACGAGTCTCTCTGTAAAAATTTGAGACGATTTGGACAATGCTAGCCTAGTTGACCATAAGGCATTCTAATGATGGGTTTCGGCTTTGTTTCTTTCTGGTAATTCATAATTTTTTTTGTCGTTTAGATGAGGAATTCTAATGGATCAATCTCACAAAATTGTCTTGTTTTGAGCCAATTGTGCTAGATTGATCCGTTTGGCAGCAGAAATTTTGGATGAAGCAATTTGGGCTGGGGAATTCTGAACTGGCTCATTTTGAGCCAATTACAATTGTCTGGGGTGGGGGCCGGTAATCTGAATTGACTCGTTTTAAATGACTCGTTTTGTAAAATGAAACAATTGGTCAAATTGTCTCGTTTTACAATTGATCCATCCAAACGACCCCGTAAACCACATCTAACGGCTATAAATGGCATGTTGGACAAATAGTAGACATTTTCATCGTAAAAACTCTAAGATGGGATCAATTTGATATGAGTTTGTCCAAATAAAATGTAAGGAAAAACTAGTACTTTTCGAGTAGCCTCAACAACAACAACAACAAAAATTGTATACACTCTACGATGATTGAAGCTAACAAATAAAACTGCAAAATAGTAAGGCTTGATATCTTAGTTTGGCCCGAACTATACACAAATTTTATACTTTGGCCCTTGGTTTCTGAATTTGCAATTCTGGCATAAACTATGTATCATACTTCCTAACTTGGCCCGGATCTGAGTTTGACCGTTAGTCAATGGCCAACTCACTTGCCACATCAGCGAGCACGGAATAAAAAAATTATTTTTTAAATGTCTTTATTTATTTTCTTTTCTAATAATAGGTTTACATCAGGTTACATTACATTCCGTTTGTCAGTTTTGCGTCAATTAGGTTTACATTATAATCCTTGTGATGTAAACGCTAGATAGATTGATTCCCCGTCTGTATGATCCTACGCACCCTCGTAGCTTTCAATGTGTATTAAGTTTTGTCATGCTAATAGAACTCAGTCTAAACCATTCTCGAGTAATTTTTTTTTGCCTATAAACCTTTAGATAGAGCATTACTTTTTTGCCTATATTTGGACGAATCATAACCGTCGATTATTATTTCTAATTAAATTGATTTTGGGGTATAAGATTTAGTGAATTAAGACCTAGATTTTGATCTTTATGGGTTAGAGTATAGTATAATGTCCGAAAGATCAGTCAATTCAAGTTCTAGATAGAGTTTTCTTACTTAAGGTATGCGGTACCCCGGATTTCACCCGGGGTACCATAGAACTCCCCATATATATATATATATAAAAGGCAATGCGAGTTTGGGGCCAGCTCAGCCGACAGTTTGCCGGTGGACGGTGGCGGTGGTGAGGCTGGAATGTGTGAATTTTGAGTAATTAGTTAACTCAATTTTCTTGATGGGCATTGATTAATTAATTCTGACCCCAAAAAGTCCAAACCATTCCCTTAAACGCGTCACGTGATCGATATTAAACGTCTCAAGTCTCTCTGAATTCTGATTGTGATCCCAGCAAATCTTCTTCTCCACCAACCCACTTTCCTCCCACGTCCCTTTGTTTTTTTCTTTTCTTCCTGGCTTCTAGAAAGCTGAAAGCAGGAGGTTGCCTTGCCTACCGTCCACCTTGGAAAAAGCTTTGACTGCCCTTGTTGATATAACTTGAATCGGATTATCAGCCGCTACGACTGGTAATCGGGGGTCTCGCCCACGGTGTATGGGCTCAATGTTATTTGGGTTCGGGTTCTGGGCCTGGTCTGTAACCGTTTCCTTTGCTAGATTGGATTAGGTTTAGACCCACATGGAGAAGTACTATAAATACTTCTCATACTCCTCTGTAATCTGTAATCTCCTTGATATAGTGAAATCGGCTCTCTCTCGCCCGTGGACGTAGCTAACACACATCGTGTTAGTGAACCACGTAAATCGTGTGTCGTGTTTTCGATTCTCGCTTTCGTATTCTTGCTTTGTCGATCCCGGCGATTTCCCGATCCGTAGCAGCGCGTTTATAACAAGTGGTATCAGAGCCGCTGGGTGGAAATCAGGCTAGGGTTTTCGATTCAGAAGAATGACGTCGGTGAACATGAAGATCGAAAAGTTCACGGGGAAGAACAGCTTCGCTATATGGCAGATCAAGATGCAGGCTTTACTAAAACAGCAAGGGCTGTGGGGGCCGCTGTCTGCGAAACAGAAGAAGGCAGCGGTCGATGACGATGAGTGGAATACCCTGGAGGAGAAGGCCCACTCGACCATCATGCTATCGTTGTCTGATGACGTCATCATTGAAGTCGCTGCTGAGAAGACTGCCGCGGGCTTGTGGTTGAAACTAGAGAGTCTGTACATGACTAAGTCTCTAACCAACAAGCTGCATCTCAAGCAACGGTTGTTCAGCTTGAGGATGCAAGAAGGTACGCCTTTGAGGGAACATCTCGAACAGCTTAACTCTATTTTGCTGGATCTGCGTAATATAGATGTTCAAGTTGATGACGAGGATGCTGCCCTAATCCTGCTGGTTTCTTTGCCGAGTTCATATGAGAATTTCGTTGATTCTTTTATTGCCGGTAAAGAAAGCGTGTCGTTGGAGGATGTCAGGTCTGCTCTTCATACGAGAGAGATCAGACATAAGGCGTCCGGATCTGGTACAGGTGGTGAGGCATCGGGTTTGGCTGTTACAGGTGGAAAGGGAAAGAAGAAATCTGGTAAAGGGAATTCGAGCAAGAATTCCAAGGGTCCCGGTCCACAGCCAGGTGATGCGTGTCACAACTGTAAGGAAGTGGGGCATTGGAAGTACAACTGTCCCAAGAGAAGAGGGCAACAGAAGAAACAAGGTTCAGTTGCCGTGGCAGAAGTGGACAACAGTTCTGAAGACGATCTCGCCTTGGCTGTAGATGATAAGGCACATCGTGGTGATGTGTGGTTTCTGGATACTGCAGCCTCATACCATATGTCTCCGAACAGGGATTGCTTCACAACCTACGAGCAGATAGATGGTGGTAACGTGGTCATGGCTAATGGAGCTGTCTGCAAGGTTGTTGGAATCGGGTCCATAAAGGTTCGGACACATGATGGTTCGTTCTGTACCGTGAATGATGTCAGACATGTTCCACGAATGACAAAGAACCTGATCTCCTTGAGTCTACTCGACAGCAAGGGCTTCAGCTTCAAAGGAAAAGGTGGAGTTGTGTATGTCTGCAAGGGTTCGAGGAAGGTACTGAAGGGCGTGAAGCGTGGGACCTTGTATGCATTACAAGGGTCTGTGTTGTCTGGTTCTGCTGCAGTTGCATCGTCTCAGGTTCAACAGGAAGATATGACCACTCTCTGGCACATGAGACTGGGGCATATGAGTGAACGAGGGATGCAAGTTCTATCGAAGAGGGATCTTCTTTGCGGACACAAGATGCAGAATTTGGAATTCTGTGAGCATTGTGTGTTTGGGAAGCTACATCGCAGCAAGTTTCCCAAGAAGGGTATCCACCGGACGAAGGGGATACTAGATTACCTCCACTCCGACTGTTGGGGTCCTTCACGAGTTGAATCCATTGGAGGCAGCAGGTATTTTCTGTCTATTATTGATGATTATTCTAGATTTACTTGGATTTTCATGATGAAGCAGAAAAGTGAGGCTTTCACAAAGTTCAAGCAGTGGAAGACATTGGTGGAGAATCAGACCGGGAAGAAGATCAAGAAGCTGCGAACGGACAATGGTCTGGAGTTCTGCAGTTCTGAGTTCAACGAATTCTGCAAGGATGAAGGGATTGCCCGTCATCGGACTGTTAGAGATACACCCCAGCAGAATGGCGTTGCAGAAAGGATGAACCAGACATTGTTGGAGAGAGCACGATGCATGCTCTCTAATGCTGGACTAGAGAGAAGATTCTGGGCAGAAGCAGTAAACATGGCGTGTTTCCTGATCAACCGTGGACCTCACACAGGTATCGAGTGTAAGACTCCTTATGAGGTGTGGTATGGTAAGCCTGCTGATTACTCTTCACTGAAAGTTTTTGGGTGTCCTGTTTATTATCATGTGGATGAGGGTAAACTGAACCCAAGGGCAAAGAAGGGTGTATTTGTGGGTTACGGAGATGGAGTTAAGGGATTTCGAGTCTGGTCACCTTCTGAGCATCGAGTTATACTTAGTAGAAATGTGATATTTGATGAGAAGTCTATGTTTAACCCCATGTTGAAGGTTACTGTTGCTGAAGGTAGCAGGAATGTTGATAAGCAGGTGGAGCTGCAAACTCTCAATGAGAGTGAGTTTGAGCACCAAGGTGGAGAAGATCAACATGATGAGGATGTCTCTGCAGAGCCAGAAACTTCAGAGTCCAGTGCACGAGCTCAACAGTCTATTGCTTCCGGTAGACCGAAGAGAGCGACTGCAGGAGTACCTCCACAGAGGTATGGCTTCGAGGACATGGTGGCGTATTCATTTCAGGTTGCTGAGGAAGTGGATGCAGGAGAGCCACAGTCTTATAGAGAAGCAGTTTCGGGCGGTGAAGCTGATCAGTGGCTTGCCGCAATGGGAGATGAGATGGAATCCCATGACAGGAATCAGACTTGGGAGCTAGTCAAACGACCACAGGGAAGGAAGATTGTGACAAACAAGTGGATCTACAAGAAGAAGGAAGGAATCACTTCCAAAGAGGGCATGAAATTTAAAGCTCGGGTGGTTGCACGAGGCTTCTCGCAGAGGAAAGGAGTTGACTACAATGAGATTTTCTCACCAGTGGTCAGACATACTTCGATCAGAGTGCTACTAGCAATAGTGGCACATTATGACTTGGAGCTCGAACAGCTAGACGTGAAGACAGCTTTCCTACATGGAGAGTTGGAGGAAGAAATTTACATGACTCAGCCAAAAGGATTCGAGGTTCCGGGAAAAGAAGACTATGTTTGTAGGCTGAAGAAGTCCTTGTATGGACTTAAGCAATCTCCGAGGCAGTGGTACAAGAGATTTGACAGTTACATGCTTGAGCTGGGCTACAACAGAAGTCCATATGATTGTTGTGTATATCACAGCAAGGCAGAGGATGGTTCGATGATATATCTAGTTATGTATGTGGATGATATGCTCATAGCTGCGAGGTCAAAGTCTGATATCCAGAAGTTAAAGGGGCTTCTCAGTGCTGAGTTCGAGATGAAGGATTTGGGAGCTGCTCAGAAGATCTTGGGTATGGAGATTTACAGGGACAGGTCGAAGAAGAAGCTTTTCTTGTCACAGAAGAGCTACATCCAGAAGATACTGTCGAGGTTTGGCATGTCTTCAGCAAAGCCCTTAAATACTCCTAGTGCTTCAAATGTTCATCTATCCTCAGCTTATGCACCGCAGTCAGAGGCTGAGAAGGAGTACATGTCGAGAGTCCCATATGCTAGTGCAGTAGGTAGCTTGATGTACGCTATGGTATGCACTAGACCTGATCTTGCACATGCTGTTAGTGTTGTTAGCAGGTTTATGATACAACCTGGGAAGGAGCATTGGCAGTCTGTGAAGAGGATCTTCCGGTACCTTAAGGGTACACCTGATGTGGGGATTAGCTTCGGAAGTGATGCAGAGTGCTTGGTGTCTGGGTATTCTGACTCGGACTATGCTGGAGATGTTGACACGAGGAGATCGATGACTGGTTATGTATTCACTCTTGGGAGTTCTGTAGTGAGCTGGAAGGCAACTTTGCAGTCGGCGGTGACATTGTCTACTACTGAGGCAGAGTATATGGCGTTGACAGAAGCTGCTAAGGAGGGAATATGGTTGAAGGGACTGGTTGGTGATCTTGGTCTACATCATGATCAGGCAGTGGTGTATTGCGACAGTTTGAGTGCAATATGCTTGGCCAAGGATCAAGTCCACCATGAGAGGACTAAGCACATCGACGTGAGGTATCATTTCTTGAGGACAGAGAAGAGGATTAAGGTGAAGAAGGTTGGCACCGCGGATAATCCTGCTGATATGTTCACGAAGCCGGTTCCACATGGCAAGTTCCAACACTGCTTGGACTTGCTGAATGTCTTGAGTGGGTGACTCCGCCCTACGGGGCATTGATGGCGGGAGAGAGAGAAGGAGCAGAGTACATCAGAGATTTCAGAGGAAGAGGATTCAAGTTAAGGTGGAGATTTGTTGATATAACTTGAATCGGATTATCAGCCGCTACGACTGGTACTTCTCATACTCCTCTGTAATCTGTAATCTCCTTGATATAGTGAAATCGGCTCTCTCTCGCCCGTGGACGTAGCTAACACACATCGTGTTAGTGAACCACGTAAATCGTGTGTCGTGTTTTCGATTCTCGCTTTCGTATTCTTGCTTTGTCGATCCCAGCGATTTCCCGATCCGTAGCAGCGCGTTTATAACAGCCCTCAATGGCGGAAGCCGGAAGCTTCCCGTCCACCATATGATGTAGAATTATATGTGTGGTCTTGCTCTTTTTAGTTTTCTGCATCGAAGGAAAAGGGAGAGGAGAATTTTGCTTTTGGGGGTCGGTCAAACGAAAACGAGCAGCAGCAGCCAGCAGGTCATTATTAGTTCTTTTGAAAGCATGCATATTATTAGTAGACAAAGAGCACGCTTGCTATAAGCTCTTGGGCTCCGTTTTTTTTAATCAGTTTCCTTTTACTATTAAGTAAATCGAAATTGCAATTCGCAATTCGCAAAATCAATACAACGAAAGGGTTGCCATTGTGATTTGCGGCCACCCTGAAGAAAGAACAAAAGAGAAAGATCCTCATCTAACCACTCCCTCTGCTAACATGTAACTACAAACAGCTACAAAATTTTCAACATTTGTAAGTCATTCCTCATTAAGTCCTACAGCACATTCACACCCCGCTCTGGTTCATGATGGATTCGTCGGCAGCGCTCCTGCCAAACGTATGTAATCAGCATACACCACTTTACTTCGAAGAAACTTCCCTGACCACGCACAACAGCTTGGCAAGAGGAAACCAACGATTCCGCCCAATTAGATCGACATACCTGCTCGGTGCGAAGGAACCCAACCACTGTTTGCTTTACAAACTCACAGGTGAAAAACAGATGATCTCGCGTTTCACTAGCACTATGACAGAGCACACAACAGTCTTCATTAAGCTTCCCCCATTTCATAAGCTTGCTTTTTTGTAGTAATGACATCTATAATGATAAGCCAGGCAATAAAATTGAACTTGGGAACACTGAATTGCCCCCAAACCAATTTAAACCATTCAACCTTGCTGTACTGAGGACGCAGGGTGTTCCAAATGAGATTGACAGAATACCTATTCATTAATTGCCCGTTCCATCACTAAATTACCTTTTCTTGGCTTGGGTGATTTGAATTCGATGATTTTAATCATCCGACTCGTATACTATGATTTTAGAAATATTAATCTAAACATACGTAAAAAATTATAACTCTACGATATATTTATAATTGGGTTGGGTAGGATTAAATAAACTTTTAATTAAAAACCCAACCCAACATAAGAAATACAATTATTCTACACTACAAATATATTATATAACTAATTAAATTTTCAACAAATAAATCGAGGCAAAAATTATCAATATGTATAAATTTTGTTTGGATTTTAAAGAAGTGCAATTTACTTCAACATATGTCTAATTTTTTTCCTCATAAGTTATAAGCTAGCACATTCATAATATATCGTTCTTCTAAAATTGTACACAATAAAAAAGGTTACGTAAATCATAGTTTATTTTAAATCTATGTCTAAATATTAAGTTGAAGAATGTATTACACTAGGAAAACCTCAAGAGAAAAGTATGACAAGATAGCCGAACACGGGTTGGGTCGGGTTTTACGGGCTCCGTTACCCAACCCAATAGAGGTGGGTTGTACTCTCACCCAACCTTATACTTTAATTTTGATTATAAATACGTGTGAGTTCAGCCGGGTTGGAGATGTGGGTCGGTTTGCGGTTTGTTTTGTTCACCCCAATATGGAATTGCTTGATGCTAGTTAGAAGCGGCCAGACACTTTTCGATCCATTTGAAATTGTCTCAAAATGGATCAATTCGAATTCTCCAAGTCGATTAAGTTCATCCTGATTTTCTTCTGCTGACAAACAAATTAATTTGATCAAATTATATCAAACCAATACAATTGAGTCAAATTAATGCATTGCGATTCATCATTCAAACTACTATCCTTTTCATCTAACACGATTGTCCACGATTAATATTGTGCATCAATTGCCTTTCTCCACGCAGTGCACACCAACCCCTCCATCAGAATGTTCTTGCCTTGCATAACAATCAAGGTTGTCAAACCGGTTTATGCCGGTACGCCGGTTTTACAAGTGAAATGGTTCAACCGTGGTAGAACCAGTTTCATGCCGGTTATGCCGGTTTGTGCCGGTTTTACCACAATTTCTGGATATAAATATTATAACCCATCACAAAATATATATCTAAAATACATCCATAATTGAATTAGGACAAGATTAAATACCAACTCATAAATGTTCATAAGTTAATGTTAACATCTAAATGTTCATAGTTAAATTCAACAAATACCACATAAACATTCATAGTTTAAAGTACATAACCAAACATTCTCAAAGATAACATCACCTAAACATTCAACAAACATCACCCAAATGTTCAAAGTACATAATCAAACATCCTCAAAGATAAAACCGTCCATCTCCATCTCCATTGCGTCAATGATTTGAGTAAGATCGAAATCGATTTCATCAGTCACATCATAATCAAAGTCCTCTGCACCAAACCACAAAACCATATATATGATTGTTAATAATGACAATTTCACTATTATAACAAGAATGCATTTACTTTAAATTGTAATATACTAAGCCAACCTTCAACACGAGGACGCTTTCTAGACGAGGATGATGATTCCTCCTGCTCCTCCTCTTCATAGAGAGCCTTTTCAATCTCCTCATAATCAATGTCTGCAGGTGGATCTTCCTCTACAATCCAAAAATCAATCTTATCCAATTGCTCATAGTCAATTGGATCTCTCTTCCACTCTTTCTTCAAGCACCTAAAAATCGATGAAACAATTAAGTATATAAAGTACTAATAAGTTTCAC
This sequence comes from Linum tenue, assembly GCA_946122785.1. Lineage (NCBI taxonomy): Eukaryota > Viridiplantae > Streptophyta > Magnoliopsida > Malpighiales > Linaceae > Linum > Linum tenue. The sequence goes on from CAMGYJ010000004.1 coordinate 60,570,751, forward strand.
AATGTAACATGCAAAAAAAATATTACCTAGACTTCAATCTAAGATTGTATGTCACATAAACAAGATCGTTTAATCTCTGGTGCTCCAATCGATTCCTCCGCTTGCTATGAATTTGGTCAAATACACTCCAATTTCGCTCACAACCAGAAGATGATGATGTTTGAGACAAAAGTCGTATAGCAACACTTTGCAAATTTGGAGCATCATCTCCATATAGCGTCCACCATTCAGCTACATTCAAGTATATAAGTTCTAATAAGCAAATCTTATTTAACAAGATATACAAAAATAAATAATAGAGTCATTACAATTGATTACCTGGAGGTAAAGTAGTAGCACACGAGATAGCTGATTTTTTACCAAAGCTCCCAAGTCTTTCTCTAAAAAGTCTAATCTCCTTAATTGCTTCATCAGCATCCTCACATAAGCCTTCAGTCTCAAGGAGATCAACAAGCATACCTTGTACTCCACGCTCAGCTCGACATTCCGAGGTATATTGAAAAATGGGATTCAAGAAATAGGCAGCTGCATAGATGCTACGTCGAAAAGCATACTTTGATCTGATCTGAAAAATTGATCTGATCTGAAAAATTGAACATGGACTTTACAAAATTGAACAACAAGATTGCCAAACTCAAATGGGAAAAGGAGGTCATAATTTTCGTCCCCAACATTCATAGGTAGCTAATCAACTCTCTTGAACCATGTTCTGGGAAGCTTTCCAGTCAGAGTTGTTACCTGAGGCGAGGGCTGGAGCCTGGAGGTGAATTGAGGAAGGTGGCCTGCTGGTGCCACTCGATCGCCGCGCACAGGGAAGAAGAAGGGCTGTCGGCTGCCGCGTTTCCTGCCTCGCCGGACGGTTTTTCTGCTGTGAAAGGTGAACGCGACGGTGAGGGGAAGATGAGGGGAAGAACGCGCCGGAAGGAGGCTGCGGCGGAAGGAGGTCGTGACTTGGAGCTCTGGGCGGCGAAGTGGAGAAGAATGGGATCCCTCTCGCGATTTGGAGCTCGGCTGCGCGCTGTGAACCCTAACATAATTTTTTTTTTATAACAAAACGCCATCGTTTTTTGCATTTGGCCGGCATCTCCCAAACCGGTCGAACCACCGGAATTTCCGGTTTTGACCGGTTTTGACCGGTATTGACTGGAGGGTTGTGCCGGTGGTATTCCAGCCGGTTTTATGACCGGTACCGGTTGGACCTGGTTCAACCGGCCGGCATACCACTGGCATGACAACCATGATAACAATTCACTATATAGTTGAACGAATATTATTACTTATTAGTTAAGTTGACCATAAAGTCTTTCAAATAACATTTCCTTTTCAGTTAAAAGAATACCATGCATTCAATGTGTGTTATTCGAAACCGACGCACCAAGTCGCATGCCTAATGCCGTAATGGAGTAATGGTGGCGGCCAGCTAATTATTCGCAGAAAAGCAATTATTTACAAAATAAATAGCCACTCACCGTTAGCTTCCCTCTCTTCACTTTCACTTTCCCCCATCTCCTCGAACCCTAATTTCCAGCTGCGAAAGCAACATTTCCCTTACAGCCATGGCCAAGTTTCTCCAGATCTCTTCCTCCCTCCTCACTCTACTCGTCCTCCTAACCTCCGCCATCTCCCTCATCGCCGCCGCGAAACCGAAATCCCACGACGGCTTCTCCCGGCGCCTGTCTCCGGCGACGCTCCGCCTCAAGAAAGAGAAGCTCAGCCACCTCCGCTTCTACTTCCACGACATCGTCTCCGGGCCCAACCCAACGGCGGTGCAAATCGTCCGGGCGCCTCCCACCGCCAACCTCTCGTCCACGGGCTTCGGCATGCTGGCCATGATCGACGACCCGCTGACGGCTGGGCCCGAGCCCACTTCCAAGCTGGTGGGCCGGGCCCAGGGGATTTACGGGTCGGCCTCGCTGAACGACGTCGGCCTGCTGATGGCCCTCAACTTCGCCTTCGTGGAAGGGAAGTTCAACGGGAGCACGCTGAGCGTTATGGGGAGGAACGCGGTGATGTCGCCGGTGAGGGAGATGCCGGTCATCGGCGGGAGCGGGGTTTTCAGGTTTGCTAGGGGGTACGCTCAGGCCAGGACCCGGATTTTCAATCTGAGGACCGGAGATGCTGTGGTGGAGTATAATGTTTATGTATTCCATTACTGATAGCTAGCTTTTTCACCTTCACGTTGACAAATTTTGGTTCCTCCGGCCGATCGTCGGCCGCCATGAGTTCCCCTTTTCCGATTGTTTACTGCCGCCGCCCTGTTATATCCCAAATTTTGCTAATATCTACAACTCATGTACGTGATTGATAAAATATATACGTATGCAATTAATAATTTAATACGTATGCAATTAGCAATTTTTATTATTATTAAAGAATAAAAAGAGTTTACAATAAATAATTTTATGTAACCATTGGTTTCGTCACACAAGGTCAATCACTATATGTGATGACGAATTTTTCGTCACATAAAAAATATTTTAGGTGACGCTCAACTTCGTTACATAAAAGTATATTCTCATCACATATTATGTTTTGCCCGTCTCCATGATCCTACGACGTCCCTGATAGCCGTCAATGTGTATTAAGTTTTGTGACGCTATTAGAACTCAGTCTAAACAAGTCTCGAGTACTATTTTTTTTTTCTAGAAGGCAATGCGAGAGTTTTTTTTTTTTTGATGAATGATGAGAATATTATAAGAAAATAACCAATCCATGAAAGTACAAAGGTAAAAAATAAAAAGTCAGCAGCTCAACCAGTAGTAGAGCAAGCAAGCAATGAAAACAAAACAAAACAAAATTAAGCAAAAGAAAGAAAGGAAAAAAAAAAAAAAAAACCAACTCGAGATTAAAAAGAAGAAAGAACGTGAGGGTCAAATGAGGTGCTTCGTCCCGATCGCCATCCACTGGTGGAAGCGTCTATCTGAGATGCGACTAAAAGCTCGTAACCATCGTCCAACTATAAGAACAATCTTCTGTCCAATCTCTTTTGGGGAGGACTCCACATCCCTGAAAATCCTATTGTTTCTCTCCAACCAGATGTACCAACACACTGCATGGGGCAATAACTTGATGCAGTCTCTGAACCGTGGGTCACACCACAAGCCTCGCCAAGCAATGAGGAATTGGCGAATGAAAGGAAGGTAAGGACCATGAAGATCAAAAGCTTTTTTGAAATTATCCCATATGGCAATTGCAAATGGACATGAGAAAAAGAGATGTGAAATCGATTCCTCATGTTGTTTGCAAAGAGAGCACCAATTCGGAAGAATCATCCCTCTTTTTCTCAAGTTATCCACAGTAGCAATCTTCTCATGAGAGACCATCCAAAGGAAGCAACATATTTTTGAGGGCACACAAGGATTCCACACCAACTTGAAAGGGAAAGCAGTGTCACCTCCAAAGTTACTCTCAATAAGGTTTGTAGCGAAAGAATGAACCGAGAAGACCATAGATGCCTCTAAGGGCCAAACCAAACGTGCAGGCCCTGTGGTAATCCAAAGTTGAGGAAGAGCATTCAACGTTTGCATCAAAAGAACACGTTCAACTTCAGCTCCACCCCTCAGAGATATAGTGAGAGGAATCTCCCAAGACCTATCAACCATAGAAAACATGTCAGACACAAAGGCATCCAAGGATTGGGCTACGAACCCAACCCTTGGGAAATCACTCACCAAAAGTTTGCCACAAGTAGGGGTGGGCATTGGTGCGGTCCAAACCGCTCCGCCCGCTCCAAATCGCTTATGCGGTCAATCCAAACCGCACCATTAAGATTGCGGTTTAATTTGCGGTCTAATCCTAAGCGGTTCGCGGTTTTGTGGTACGGGTCGACCGAAACTGCGCGGTTGCGGTTCAAAACCGCAAACCACTAAATCCCTACCCAGCTCAGCGAGGGATTCACGAGCAAGCCTTGCGGCGGCGCCATCCCGACGATTCCTCCCTCTCGAATTCCTCCATCCTGGCGCCGACGATTCCTCCCTCTCGAATTCCTCCATCCCGACGATTCCTCCATCCCGACTACCTACCCGACGACGTCGATCTATCCGTGCCTCTCGACGACTACCTACCCGCCATTGTTCCACGACGGGCCCTGCAAGAGCACCACTGAGAGGCGAATCAGGCGATAGCTCCAGCGTCGACGGCGACGATTCCTCCATCCCGACTCCCGATCTGTTCTTGCGAGGGTACTCCCGACATCCCGACTCCAGCGCCGACGATTCCTCTGGTACTCTCTTTCTCCCTCCTCTTTCCCTTCTGTTCTTCAGTCTTCACTTTCGTTGTGCACTTCTACCACATTTCAAATCATGGATGAGCAAGCCTGGTGTTAGGATTATGAAGAGCATCACTGCAATGAACACTGGCCCCCAGTCTATCATTTTTTCCATTCCCCTTCCCTTTTGTAGAATTTTCTTGTTTCCTTCTTCTTCTGGTATTGAGTTGCCCTCTGTTCACTTTCTCTAGGATGAAGTTATGTGGGGATTTATAAATGGGTTGAGAAAGTTTGGTTTATTACCTCATGGGTGATAGATAGATATATGACTGATGAGTTCGTTTGGGTGAACCACACGCTAGCTAGCTTCAGTGAGGAGCAGTGGCAGGCAGGAAGGATCAAGCTATCCATCCAATCGCCCGCTGTAGCACAGCTTAGGGAGCGTAAGAAGGCAACGTACTAGTTACTATTTTATACAATACTGCGAGTCGATTCTCAGAAAGGAAGAACCATGATCAAAAGTGAAAGAAACAGAGTTTGGAAAAAAGAGATAGAAAGAAAAGTCTGATCATCACATTTCCTTTGCCCCTTCGTGGGTTTCCTACTAGGCTTCGTGGGTTTCCATCTATGGAGGCCATTTTCATTCAAACAGAGAGATGGTCTCCCATTCAAAACCGACATGAAATGGACTTAAATGGTTGATACTGTACACTCTGCATTCATGGCTGCTTGATGACATGATTAATCCACGTATATTATCTCCAGGGTACTTAGTTCTGATTAGAGTCGTAAAACATCAAAAACCAGTTAAACCCAGATGATAATCTGCAGAGCTATTTCCTTCATTAGTACTCTGATGCAGTATTGGTACTTCCAGCAACTTGTTAATGTAGAAAATATGTTATTAGATGCATTAATCCATGTTTCTAACTGTTTTCTTTCAAATTCGATATCAACCAGTTGGGAAAAAGAAGATATTATCTGCAAAATGAAATCAAAAAGCTCGCAGGGAAAACGAGCTCAAGCATCGGTATCTAGTGAGGTGAGTTTCTTTGACTATGGTTACATTCTTAAGTGGGATTTGGTGTGTGTGTGTGTGTGTTTACTTATGTGGTCCGTTGCCACCTGGTTTGCTTGCTTTGGTTTGCTTGCTTTGTTAGCTGTCCTGGTTTATGCTGGTTTTGTGAATGGATTAGTTGCTCTGTCGACCTTAAAACTGTGTGCATGCTACAGATTGTCCTCTCATTAAATTATTGAACCTGGAGGAGTAGGTCTCTGTACACAGTACAGCAAGTGGTGCTGGAGCTTGCGTGGCAGATTTTAAGGCTTTGGATAAGAATTGCTTGGGGGGTTTGGTTTCCTTCAAAGTCATAAAGTGTGTGGTGTTGCTTTTTCTAAGGTCTTCCCTATAGTTGTTGTTGCTGATGATGATGTCTGAAGTCTTCTTCTCTGTGTATGTATTCTCTATGTATTGTATGTATTGTTGTGTTGCTTGAACTTAGAATCACGGTTGACAATGCTAGCTCGAATGACACTGCAATAGAAGAATTGAAAAGTATTTTTGATGATAGAAAGATTAGCATGTGTGATGGCAAATTCCTTCACGTCAGATGTGTTGCCCATATAATGAACCTTGTTGTGATGGATGGATTGTCTGAGATATCTGTCTCTATCAAGAGAATCAGGGAGGCTGTGAGATTTATTAGGCAATCACCTGCTAGAATTCAAAAGTTCAATAATTTTGTTGCTCTTGATAATACAAGCAAAAGTGGCTTGTGTCTTGATGTTCCAACGAGGTGGAACTCGACCTTTTTGATGTTGCAATCTGCTGTGAAGTATGAGCATGCTTTTGATCTTTATCGATTGTCAGATAAGCAGTTTAAAAATGATCTTGAAGCTAAGAGTGGAATACCTGATATACATGATTGGGAGAGTGCTAGAAGAATGATGAAATTCTTGGAGCAGTTTTATCACTTTACTTTAAAAGTTTCTGGTTCACAATACATAACCTCCAACTTGTTTCTTCCTGAAGTTGGGAATTTGTACAATTTGTTGAAGAGTTGGATGGTTGTAAACAATGAGGATTACCAATTAAGCTTCATGGCAACGAAGATGAAACAGAAATATGAGAAGTATTGGGGAGATGTTGACAAGATGAACAAGTTGTTGTACATTGCTGCCGTTTTAGATCCACGGCGAAAGTTGCGCTTTATTGGTTTCGCTCTCAAGTGGATGTATGATGATGAGAAATCGGCTAGTGATTTGACAAGTGATGTTGAGGATGCTACTTATGAGTTGTATGCTCATTATGAGAATCAAGTAGGTGAAGCTTCATCCTCCTCTCAATCAGAACTAGATGAAGATGGTGGAAACGTGGATCTAATTGCGGAGTATATGAAGCAATTGCAAAAAGAAAGAGGTGTAGTCAACAAAACTGAGTTGGATAGGTATTTGAACGAGGAAGTCGAAAGATCAATGGATCCCAAATTTGATGTGCTAGGCTGGTGGAAAGTAAACAGCCACAGGTTTCCAACTTTGTCTAAGATGGCAAGGGATGTATTGGCTATCCCTATTTCTACAGTTTCGTCTGAAGCGGCTTTTAGCACTGGAGGGAGAGTACTGAATGATTTTAGGAGTTCTTTGACTCCTAAGATTGTGGAGGCCCTTATTTGTACTCAGGATTGGCTCCGCGCAGACTCTAGTCCATGTGTAGTTGAAGAAGATTCAGAGGAGATCGACAATATTGATGAAGGTAAGCTTTCTTAGAATAAAAATGCTATTAGTTTTGTTTAATGCTCAAGTTGATGGTGACATTTTATGAATTTCAGAGTTGAGCATGGTGTTGAAGGCTATTAACATATCTGATGTTCCACTTCCTTTTACCAATACCCCTCGTACGAGTCCTATTATACAGGCAAACGCAAACACGTCAGGTAATTGATCTAATAATCTTATACAGAGTTGTGATCTGCCTGTCCATCCTAAACCATTCATTCAAAGTGATCAGAATCTGAAACGTTTTATATCCGTTTTACAGGTGGTATGGGGTTATAACTTATAAGGATCCGTTTGCAGCCATGGGATTGCTTGAGAGTTGCCCGAATCTGAAGTCCTTCATTTCTTAAAACAGGATGCTGTAGGATGATGGCCACTAGCTAGTGCTTCTGACTTTGTTTTATTTAGAGTAATTTGTGTTTGAAGTTCATGTTGTGTGTGGAAGACGTAGTGATAACTGGGATTAATGTATTTCTAGCCCAAGAGGGCAAGCCAAGACTGTTGCCATTTGGATATTAGGTTGTGTCCTTCTTGTCTCCATGGGTACAGTTGCCATTTGGATATCATTGTCTTAACAGTAGAAGCAATCCCAGGGTACAGATTGTCCAAACCAACTGATACGACCTCAACAAACCTCGACCTGGAAAACCCTGCATCGACGAATATAACCCAGGAGAAGATAACCCAATTGTATCGATCTTGTCCATTGTTCGCCGTCGTCCACTGCTTCCGCCGCCGCCATCTCAACTTCTTCGTGGCCGCCTGTCATCGTTGATCACCGCCGACTGAGGAGGACAGGGATCGGAAACAAGAGGGGGGCCGCCACAGCCACTTTGATCAATTCCCGTTGGCATCGCTCGTCTCGCAATTGAATCTAAAGGGAGATTGAACTTCGCCCGAGAGAGAAGTGAACCAGAATCGGAGTTTCAGATAGAGCGAGAGGGAGAGCCCCAGTCATCGCCTTCCGTCCCCCCAACCGTCTGTGCGCTGAGCTCTGCAGTCGTGTTGCTGGATAATCATTTCAGGTATGGCTCCGCTTTTAGTCCGAACGAGTTAGTCCATAGTTGTATCTGTCGAATCTGTGATTGATGGCCGTGGTTTATGCTCCCATCCGGCTTGAAGAGCCCGAAATTCCTCTCCGAAGTTGTGCTATCTGTTTTCTATTTGTTTCATTATGAATTGCGGTCAAATCTGCGGTGCGGGCTAAACCGTACCAAACCGCTAACCTATGAGGTTTGGTTTGATCGCACCGATTATATTGCGGTCCAACATGCGGTGCGGTCCAATTAATATGCGGTGCGGTGCGGTTTGTATCAAAGCGGTGCGGTGCGGTGCGGTGCGAACTGCACCAATGCCCACCCCTAGCCACAAGGTGGCGGTGAGGCCGGAATGTGAATGTTGAGTTATTACAAATTAATTAACTCATTTTTCTTGATGGCATTGATTAATTCTGACCCGAAAAGTCCAAACCATTCCTCTAAAGTCTCTCTGATTTGTGGCGGAAGCTTTGACTGCCCGCAATGGCGGAAGCTTCTCGTTCACCATATCATGTATAAATTATATGTGGTCTTGCTCTTTTTAGTTTTCTACGTCGAAGGAAAGGAGAAATTATTGCTGTCCCGTTTCCGCCCCAATTTTGGGGTCGGTCGAACGAGCAGCAGCAGGTCATTAGTCATTTCAGCTTTTGTCTCGTTTCAAAGCTTGCAAATTATTAGTCCACAAACACGACGCTTGCTAAAAGCTCCTGGGCTGAGTTTCGATCCCTTCCAATTACCATCACTAATTACCTTTTCTTCCGGTGGAATTGCTTGATGCTAGCTTGCCAGAAGCTACAAGACTTTTCTTATGACTTGATCAAAACGAATCGATTCGAGTTTTTCAAATCAATATGATATATAAATAGATATCTGATGACAAACGAATCAATTTGATTAAGTTGTCTCAAAACGAAACAATTAAGTCAAATTGACACATTACAATTGCTCATCCAAATCCAAATTACTTATTCGTGACATTTATAGTTGATAATTGAGTTACTTATTAGTGGCGCAAGATTGTTTTTTTATCTTAATCTTCTTAACAATTTAAAATCATCCATGCCATAAAGTAAACTTTTTTCTATAAAATGAAACTACTTTACTTTTCACTAGTACTCAACAAATCTTACACATCGTATATTTATTTCGTTCACCGATTCATACTCTTTTTCGTGCTCCGCATCAACTGCCTTCCCTCGACACAGTGCACACCAACCCTCCATCAGAATGTTTGTTATAAACGCCCTGCTACGGATCGGGAAATCGCCGGAATTGACAAAGCAAGAATACGAAAGCGAGAATCGAAAACACGACACACGATTTACGTGGTTCACTAACACGATGTGTGTTAGCTACGTCCACGGGCGAGAGAGAGCCGATTTCACTATATCAAGGAGATTACATATTACAGAGGAGTATGAGAAGTATTTATAGCACTTCTCCATGTGGGTCTAAACCTAATCCAATCTGACAAAGGAAACGGTTACAGACCAGGCCCAAAATCCGAACCCGATTACCAGTCGTAGCGGCTGATAGTCCGATTCAAGTCATATCAACAATGTTCTTGCATAGCATTACATAACACCAAACAATACCACCACACAAAATTGGACCAATAATCTCCATACATGAGACAACAAACGCCATTAACAATCTAACATACAAACTCAAACAATTAAGAAATGTTAAAAGGGCACGGATAGCAATTCACTATAGAGTTTTGTAGTTATATTTCTTTTTGTAGTTAAAAGAACACCATACATTCAATGTGTGGACTAAATGGAATACATTTCCATTTAGTCGCATTCCTACTAGTGGTGGCGTGCCACTAATTATTCCAAGCGGAAAAGCAATATACAAATAAATAACCCATCCATCTCCTTGAACTCTAATTAGCAGCTGCATATAGCTAACATTTTGCTTCAGCCATGGGCGCCAAGTCTCTCCAGATCTCTTCCTCCCTCCTCACTCTACTCGTCCTCCTAACCTCCGCCGCCCTCTCCTTCTCTCCCGTCGCGGCGGCCGCGAAGCCGAAATCGCACGACGGATTCTCCCGGCGCCTGTCCCCGGCGACGCTCCGCCTCAAGAAAGAGAAGCTCAGCCACCTCCGCTTCTACTTCCACGACGTCGTCTCCGGGCCCAACCCAACGGCGGTGCAAATCGTACGGGCGCCTCCGCCCAGCGTCTTGTCCACGGGCTTCGGCATGCTGGCGATGATCGACGACCCGCTGACGGCCGGGCCCGAGCCCACTTCCAAGCTGGTGGGCCGGGCCCAGGGGATGTACGGGTCGGCCGCGCAGAACGAAGATGGGCTGCTGATGGCCCTCAACTTCGTTTTCGTGGAAGGGAAGTTCAACGGGAGCACGCTGAGCGTCCTGGGGAGGAACGCGGTGATGTTGCCGGTGAGGGAGATGCCGGTCATCGGCGGGAGCGGGGTGTTCAGGTTTGCTAGGGGTTACGCTCAGGCCAGGACCCGGACTTACAATCCGACGACCGGAGATGCTCTAGTGGAGTATAATGTTTATGTCTTCCATTACTGATAATTTCACACTTTCACATTTGGCCTTTTCCGATTATCTACTGTCGGGCGTCGCCCCTTTATATCCCAAATTTTGCTAATATAAGTCTCTACTCATTTATACTATTATTGGGTTTGTAGACATAAGCTGTTTTTTTTCCCGACACAAGGTGTGCATGACTCACAAAGATGTAACTGACTACATGACATGCCAGAGATAAAACTTCACCGTCCATAGAGTGATATCGACTGACGGAAAAGCCAACTCCGATACCCCTAAACTGAATTGACTAAGCAGTAGCTGGGAGTGGCCGAAACTAATCCACAGTGAGCTCGAAATAGCTCACGACTAATGATTTATAAGAGGACTACATTGAGATAACTACCATATCCTAACACTAATATAAAAGAGATTCTCCATGAGAAGGTACTTAATTCTAAATTTCGACTATTCTGAGAGAATTATGGAGGGACCCTTTTGTCCTTTTAATTAATAAAACCACTATTAAACTATTATTTTTAGTAACTGGGAGAATTTAGGAGCGACACTTTTGTTCTTTTCAATAATAAAAACCCATACAAATATTTCGTTCGTAACTGTCGCAACCGTCCCTCCGGGGGGGTCCGTCGTCGTCGCGTCGGCATTTTTGGGAGTCGCCATCGATCTTACTTGGAGTGGATCGAACACTCTTCGAATCGGCTCCGACCTTAGGGTCAGAACCGAGATATGGTCTGCGAAAATAAAGTTCTGGGTTCGGGAGTACGGTTACGTGTGGGGAAGTTAAGAAACACCCCCACAACGCCCTAAATCGGTACTACTTAAGTCTGATAAGTTTTTGCGAGTTGGGTGTATTTTTGTAATAATTTAGTAATTTTAGGGGTCCCACTGGACCATTAAATGGTTTTATCGTATTAGTTGTAATTTAATTATACATCCACTGACGTACAATTTAAAGATAAAGTTAATTGGTTAGTTGGACTCGAACCTTATCGGTTGCCTACGTACCCGTTAGACGGGATCAAAGTCCACGTAGTTCGTTTGTGACTTTGATAATTTAAATGTAACCACGTTCCACTGATCGTGATTCTCGTATTAAGAATTTTATTAATAAAACTTCATTTAGATTATTATGAGGTTATGATAATAAATTCAAGTATTTTAGTTATTAGGAAGTATTTTGATGTATTGGGAAAAACAATGAGATAAACTTAATCCGCATTCTACATTTCGTATTAAAGATTTTAAATGGATAAAACTAAACAGAATGATTAGCTTAATGCGTGATGGGCCAGCAGCCCAACGGGCTAAGGCTGTAGTTTTAGCGCTTTCATGTCTGAGGACTCGGGTTTGAAACCCGGTCTCAACAAATTTTGGGATTTTCGTTTTGATGTAGCGAAGGGGAAGGGTATTTTGGTAATTCCACAAAAACGCGGTGGCATGGCTGCGAAATAAGCTGAAAACCCTAGGGGCATTTTGGTCTTCTGGAAAGATATATAAACGTCTTAAACGGGAAAAAAAACAAAAGCCTACCCTAATAGACCAAATCGGCCGCCGCTCACCTCTCTCTCTCTCTCTCGTTCTTCTCCCAACTCTCTCTAACTTTCGCCTCTCTTCTTCACTCACAGAGAAAAGCGAAACCCTAGCCAAACCTTGCCGCCGTCATCCTCGCCTCTCGAACTCTCTGTTTCTCGCCTCTGCCCCAAGGAAACGAAAATCTAAAACTCACCACAAGCCGCCCACGGCCCCGACAAAACGACGACGAGATGACGACCTGAATCGACTTCAACCGACTAGAGGCATGTCGATCCAGGTAGGGATTTTGCTTGCATGTTATTTTCTTTCGCTTTATTTGTTGATTTTCAGGAATTTTAGGGTTCTAATCGCTTTTTATTTATGTTTTTTTGGATCTGGATTGACAGAAAGAACGGAAACAAATAACCGCCGCCGACAGACGATGACAGAGAAGAAAGCGCGGCGGAGGCGGAGTACAGATCCCTCGGCGACGGTGAGTGAACCCTAGGCGAGTTTCACGCGTTGCATGTCCCGATTTCTGTGTTTTTTTTGTTGTTGTTGATTTGAGGTTCTGATGTATATTTTTTTTGTTTTGGATTGGGGTGATGAACGAGGGAGAAGAAAAAGGGGGTCGCTGATGATGAAAGGTGGACTCGCTATCGGCTAGAACCGCCGGCAACGGGGTGAGAGGACCGATGAATTTTGCTCTTTCTTTTTATTTCTGTTTGTATTTAGATTTGGGTCAGTACTGACCTTCTACTTTTTTGTTTCGTCAGGATGAGAGAGGTGGGCAGGTTTGTTTAATGATCTCCTAAACTCAGTTAGTGTGATTAGGGAATTTGAACTAAAAAAGATTATACGATTTTTAGGATAGCCAACATATCTGGGTTTAAAAAAACCGGTTATGTATGAGTTTGTGTGAATCGAAATGGTATTTTTTGGACTCCACTTAGTATGGTTAGAGGTTAAAAATATGAAAAGGGGATTTGCTTGTTATTGAATTTCGAATCTGATAGTGTATCTTTGTTTTTGGTAAAATGGTTGTTTTTGTATGCTTTTTGACTCTTAATGTGCAAATCAGTTGCCTAAAAACGCAATTAGTTTTACTTATAATAGGCTAGATCATTAATTATCACAGCCACTGCTTGTGATTTTGTGTAGACTATGATTGCTAGATTATGGATTTCTCTGTTGGTTTTGAAATCTGGAATATAATGTATTTGGGTGATTTACGTTGCAAATCCAAGTTGATCCATGGACTTTTGAAAAGTCGTTTTTGCTTATTTCGAAAGTAAGCTATTTACAGAAATTTAAAACAAAAGATCCAACTCTTAAGGACAGTTATCTAAATCGGTTTATAGATTGGCATAGCTAATAATAAGCAAAAGAAAATACAATAGGAGAGCTTAATGAAACTGATATGAGCAGATCTTGGTAAATAAAGCGCTTGATTATGAATAGCTTGTAAATTAAAATGCTTGAACATAAAATCGCAAATAGATGGACGATTATAACATCATAATGATTGTATGGACTTGATAAAAAATGAAAGATGGAAATTGATACTAGTACTAACCTGAATTTCTAGGCCTAAAAATGGCCTTTTCCTGCGTCAGTCTTCAAATCTGCTCCTCCAATCTCGCAGTTCCCTCCAATTAACTTCGGCTAAGAGCAAGAACCGAAAAAAAACTGTTTGGAATGTAAATATTTCTATTTTTGTAGAGTGTTTTTTTCTTCTTCCATTCGCCCCTCCCTCTAAGCAAATGTTGAAGAGCTTTTTATAGCCAAATGGCTACTGTTCATTGGATAGATGTGGCAATGTTTGGTTAATCCATGGATGGAGGTGGCCGGCCTACTCTTTTTAGGGGGCAGCTGCCCTCCTCCTCTGGCTTGCCCTCCTTGAATTGCACAATTGTCTGTAGATAAGGTGGGTTGGGTAGTTGGGCCTGTTTATTGTATGTTCGTTGGGCCGAGTTGGGCTCCGAGATGGACCTATGTTGGCTGATTGGGCCTCTGGTTTTTGGTTAGAAACTGGGCTCGAGTGGCAGCCAATTTTGGGCTTAAAAAAAACTGGAATTGGACTAATTGGTCTCCTCATTTTTTTCAGGTAACTGGGCTTGGCTGACTAAGAAAGCTGGGCTAGTGGACCAGATTCATGCCTCAAGGCTCAAATATTTCACTCTTTGTAATTGTATATATACAAATCAAATTGTGTGGCCTAAATTTTGTAGAGTTAGCATTAGTCATTGTTATTAATTCAATTCTCGCTTTATTTAGAGGTCATTATCCAAGTTGTTCGAAAGTTGTACGATGTATCAATTTTGAATCTTTTGTAATAGAGCTCATTTAACTATTCAATTTGTCCCATTTCCAAAATCCAAACTCGAGAGACAAAATTTGCACTATAGTCACTCTTTCATCCAATTGAGAATTTATATTTATGATTTGCTACTGCTAATCTTAACTTAAACCGATCCTATCTTAACTAATTAAGCCCTAAAATCGACTAGGAGCATATTCGATAATTGTTGGTTCATATTGACTTGCAACTGCTAGTCTCAACCAAATTATCTTCAGCTTCCTTTTTAAATATAATCGTAGTACGACGTTAAAATAATTATTTTCAGTAAAACAAATATCCCGGACAAAATGTGGTGTCTACAGTTGCCCCCCTTTGTATATCTCTTTGTATAAAGAGTTATACAAAGTTTCTATAAAGACACCACATTTTTCAAAAGTAACTTTGACTATTACTATGTCGAAGACTCCAAAATAAGTGATGTTTAGAAATGTTGTTAGAACTGAGTTGTGTGTTTGTGTGTGATATTGAAGCGTAGAATTTGTTGTTCTACTTAATATGAAAGGTAACTGCTATATTTTTGAACACTCATCAGAGTCGTTGTCGTATTTTTCAAGCGCTCGCCAGCACCGATGTAGTTCTAAAACGTTCGTAAGCGTCGTTGTCGTATTTTTCAGGCGCTCGCCAGCACAGATGTACTTTTCAAACGCTCATTAGCGTTGGTGTCGTATTTTTCAGGCGCTCGCCAGCACCAATGTATTTTTCAAACGCTCATCAGCGTTGGTGTCATATTTTTCAGGCGCTCGCCAGCACCGATGTACTTTTCAAACGCTCATCAGCGTTGGTGTCGTATTTTTCAGGCGCTCGCCAGCACCGATGTACTTTTCAAACGCTCATCAGCGTTGGTGTCATATTTTTCAGGCGCTTGCCAGCACCGATGTACTTTTCAAACGCTCATCAGCGTTGGTGTCATATTTTTCAGGCGCTTGCCAGCACCAACATATTTTTCAAACGCTCATCAGCGTTGGTGTCATATTTTTCAGGCGCTTGCCAGCATCGATGTACTTTTCAAACGCTCATCAGCGTTGGTGTCGTATTTTTCAGGCGCTCGCTAGCACCGATGTACTTTTCAAACGCTCATCAGCGTTGGTGTCATATTTTTCAGGCGCTTGCCAGCACCTATGTATTTTTCCAAACGCTCATCAGCGTTGGTGTCATATTTTTCAGGCGCTTGCCAGCATCGATGTACTTTTCAAACGCTCATCAGCGTTGGTGTCGTATTTTTCAGGCGCTCGCTAGCACCGATGTACTTTTCAAACGCTCATCAGCGTTGGTGTCATATTTTTCAGGCGCTTGCCAGCACCTATGTATTTTTCCAAACGCTCATCAGCGTTGGTGTCATATTTTTCAGGCGCTTGCCAGCACCTATGTATTTTTCCAAAAGCTCATCAGCGTTGGTGTCATATTTTTCAGGCGCTTGCCAGCACCAATGTACTTTTCAAACGCTCATCAGCGTTGGTGTCGTATTTTTCAGGCGCTCCCCAGCACCGATGTACTTTTCAAACGCTCATCAGCGTTGGTGTCATATTTTTCAGGCGCTTGCCAGCACCAATGTATTTTTCAAACGCTCATCAGCGTTGGTGTCATATTTTTCAGGCGCTTGCCAGCACCGATGTACTTTTCAAACGCTCATCAGCGTTGGTGTCATATTTTTCAGGCGCTTGCCAGCACCAATGTATTTTTCAAACGCTCATCAGCGTTGGTGTCATATTTTTCAGGCGCTTGCCAGCACCGATGTTGTGGTTGTTATGGTATTTGTTTAGGACAAACCTAAACTGATATTATGGCTTGTTTGCAATTGTATGTGAAATGCAGATGTGAGATTTTAAGAAGTCATATGTCTGCAATTGTTGTAATTTGCATGATTCAACGGGTATTTGAAATCCAGTTAAATGTATTAGTTTTTGGGAATTGTAGTCAATGAGTGCATGATCCATTTTAACATGTGATGTTGTTATTTGAGGAGTGTCAACATGATTTTGATAATGATTGTGTGATGTGTCATGCTAATGAAGTCATGAATGTTAAGTGAGAGAAAATGATGATATGATGCTTCTGTCAAATGTTATGAAAATGTTATTTTGTTTTTTGTTTTGCGTTTTAACCCGGGGTTCCCTTAAATTGCTCATCCTCCAGGAATCGTCATTTCCTTTTGATCGACTTGATCCTTAGGTCCTGTTTATGTTGGAGCGACTTTGAACTTGTTGCCTTGAGGTATATCTTCTTGGTGATAGTTGTGCAAAGATATGCTTTGTAAGTTGAAGTGATGATGTACACCTCCTTAATCTTCTTGTTGGTCAGGCTTTGAGCGACTTTCGGCTTGTTGACTCGAATATATCTTCTTCATAGAAGTGGTGTGACAATATACTTTGTGGGGTGAGTTGAGGATGTGCACTGCTTCATTTTTCTTGGGCGGCAAGCTTGGGCCCACATGTTTCAATCGTGTATTTCTCTGTCTGTGTGGTATATTAGGACCTCCTTCTTTTTGATTGTGCAGTTAAAGGATTGAAGGATAATCAGTTGAATGTTTGTCTTGATGAGATCTGAATGCTCTCAGACTTCTTGAGATTTCTTCATCAACTCGTGAATGAAAAGTTGATTAATCTGATTCTTGGGTACTCAGACCTCCCCATATTCCATTGTGTACCAGTTTTGCCCCCAAAGATATATTGCTCACTTTCTAATCTTTGGAACAAAGAGTGACTGTATCAATCTTGACTTAAGACGAAAACAAAAATGTTTGAAAAAACGTTTATTAGAAAATTAAAATTGAAAGCCATGTTAAGACTTTGGTTTCGAGAAGTGTGTGCAAACTGGAGAAAACCGTTTTTGTGTGGTAGTTGTCATATTGCCAAATTTGGTTTTCTAAGAGAAATGTAAGCCAAGCCATGAGAATATCAGTAAGCCCTCGCTCTCACTCTTGCTTTTGATTTTGATCGCTCTCACTCCCGCTTTGGATTTCGCTCAACACTCATTCCTATAGGTGATTTGAGTGTACGACACTTCAGCTACCATTAAGATCCTGGTCTCCTTAAAATGTCTCCTTTTATGTTGATGACCAATAGTGTTCCTTGTGAAGATTTACTCAATATGGAATCCTTTGATGTGATTGATTTAGGAGACTTCCATATGGCGTTGTTGTAGACGGCCTTGATTTCCCGTGAAAGGGGATTTTGTCCGTTATGACTTTGATCGCAGGTGTCTTCTTGTTCTTGAAATGTATTTTGTTTAGATGGGTGACGGATGGTTGAAATCTTGATCCATATCCATATAAAGCTTCTCGTGGAGGGATTCTGCTCTGCCCCCAAATATGAGATTGGCTTGATGGCTTGAGAGCCACTATTATCTCGATCTTTTGTTGACGAAGACTTGTTCAAAAATGTTGGTGATTTTTGGTATATTTGGGGAGTTTATCTTCAACTAGCTTTGCCCCCCTGTCTTTGGAATTATGGTTCAAAAGCCGAGGTGGGGATTTTTGTGAGTGCAATATGGCTAGGGACTTGTCGAGATTCTTGTTTGACCTCTAAATGTTGACTGCAGTGGCATTTCGGCTTCAGGCTCTCTGTCAAAATGGTGAGTACCTTAGATGATGTGATTTTGGCTATAACGGCTTTCTTATCATCAAAGTTTACTGCTTGAAGGTCCTTCTTGCCGTATCTTGAGATTGATCGGGCAATACTTTGGCTTGGTGCAGACAGTTGGTACTTCAAAAGCTAAATAGGGGCACCTAGTTTGTAAGCCCCACAACATTTTTCTTCTTTTGGTTCTTTTTTTTTGTCTGTTTGTTTGTTTTTTTTTTTGCGTGTGGGACTTACTTGATTTTGTTATGCCCCCATCTATGCTTCTTTCTTCCTTGATCTATTATTTGTCTTTGGTAGGAGTAGTATCAAAAAGTGGAGAGTTTGTCTTGATGATTGATAATGTGGGTGCCTCTTCTCGTTGGCTAGGTTGAATAGACTATTCTTTTCCCGTACAAGCGAGGATTCTGAGACAATGTGCTTGTTTGTATAGATGAGTGCTTCACTCGTGAGACTCTAAGAGGGTTTTCTTGCTATTATAGAAATGTTTGGCTCCCTGCGCATCGGGGTTTGGCTATTTGACTTCACGTAAACTGTGCCTCAATTTGTTGTCGAAAGTCGACTATAGTGGTGACCAGATTCTACAAGTAGCATGATGTCGTATACTCATTACACCTTTTGACTATTAGCTCACATAACTCATGGTCACAAGTGTGGTGTTTATCTCTCGATTTTAGCAAAACACGTACACTGATAACACCAGTGGGTGCTCAAAATATTGATAGTAGCATTGTGCTTATAATCGCTCGACACCACTAGAGTGTCCCAAATCTCAGAACCAGTGGGGTGCTCACATTTTCTCGGCATGAAAATCTCATGGCTTAGCTTGAAAATAAAATTGGATTTTGATGGCTTTCATTTTTGAGAAAATAAATCCATTTTTAAATAAGAACCGAAGTGGCATTTGTTATTTTGATAAAACATTGATGCAAACTCTTAAATGAAGATTGATACCATTCACAAAATGCTCCGAAGAGGTCGAAACGTGAGAGACCTTTTATTTATGATGATAAAAGCAAAAGTGGTACATATTTTGTCATGGCAAATTATCTCGATATTTTATTTTCTAGATAGGATCAACATCATCCTTAAATCGAGCTTTGCCTCGTAGTAGGTCTACTAATTCCCATGAGTTGGCAGTGGGTTATTGTTGACATCCGGACGCTTTGACTCTTCTTCAAACTTCAACCAGCCGGCGTTCATCATTTGTTGGACTTTCATCTTAAGCGACCGACAATCCTCAGTCGAGTGCCCTGCGACTCCTGAGTGGTAAGCACAGTGTTGCTCTGACTTGTACCATTTTGGATATGGAGGTTGTATAGGCTCAGATGGTATTGGGGAAATTAGGTGACTTTGAAGGAGTTGAGGAAAAAGTTCAGTGTATGTAATGGGAATAGGTTCAACTTGGAGAGGCTTTTTGTATTTCCCATAATTACTTTGTTCTTGGTTATTTGGCGGTGGTGCGACTCGTGTCGGGCTCTGGATGGCTCGTTGAGTAGGAAAATTTGGACGTTGATTAATTATGGCAGAGTTTGCAACATATGGATGAGCTTGATCGACCTGAGGTTGATGATCCCACCTTCTTCCTCTTGATGATTCCGTTTGAGCATAATGGGCGTCTACCTCTCCCCTTCGGGTTTGATGTGGTTTCTTAGAGGCTTCTGGAATTTCCATTCGACCTTGTTTCAAACCTTTTTCTATTCGTTCTCCGATTACTAGCAAATCAGCAAAGTTGGTTGTAGTAATTCCTACCATGTTGTTGTAATATGGAGCCCTTAGTGTACCGAAGAAGATTGACACCATTTCTTTTTCTGACAATGGAGGCTGAACGTCTGCAGCTTTCTCTCTCCACCTCTGAGCGTACTCTCTGAAAGACTCCTTCTCATTCTTTTCCATATTCCTCAAATCTTCTCGGTCTGGAGCCAGATCCTGGTTATGCTTGTAATGTCTCATGAATGCATCGGCTAGGTCTTGCCACCTTTTCACCTTTGTTTTCTCTAATTGCATATACCATCTCAGTGCAGAACTAATCAAACTGTTTTGGAAGCAATGTATCATTAGCCTTTCATCTCGGATGTGGTTGGCCATTTTATTGCAGTACATGACCAGATGACTCTTTGGGCAAGTGGTGCCATTGTATCTTTCAAATTCTGGCATTTGAAACTTGTGAGGAATCACGACATCTGGGACCAGACATAGTTTTGATGCGTCCATAGGCTCGTACGATTCAACTCCTTCTATGCTTCTTATTCGTTCATTCATGTGTTCTAATTTTTCTTCTAGCATAGCTTCGATTTTATGTTCCTCTTGCTTCTCGGGTTCTCCGGATTTGTCATGCTTTGATGACCCAATGTCACCTTTGTCGCCTGTGTTCTTCGAAGGTATGAGGATGAATTTACTACCCGAGACGTTTCCCTGAGGTTGCTCATAGTGATCGTCGTCATCAAATACGATTTCTTCCTCGTTCATTGCAACCTCCTTCCCTTTTCTTGACAATATGCTCAATATTGTGTTGAGCTGGCTTTTCATCTCATCGAACCCAGTTAGTTTCTCATCGAACCCCACTAGCTTCTCGTCAAACCCTGTCAGCTTTCCTTTGATGTCGCTCAACTCTTTTTGAAATGCCTCCATGACGAACTCGAGCTTGGATCTAGTTAAGTACCAGAAGTCTTGACTCTTTTCTTGTGGACGAGCAATTTTAAGGAACCCTGATCAATTATTTTTATTAAATTGAATTAAATGAGTAATGAAGAGCATGAATGATGCTTATGCGATGCATAGATGCACAGATGATTCATTGGATGCACGTGCACTTTGAAAATGTTTTCATGATTTGTTTTAAATGCATAAATGAAAACACAAAAAGAGAATGATGCTTATGAGTTTATTTTTTCAAAGAAGAAAAGAAAATTCACATTGTTCTCACAAATAAATATATTGCGATTGGGAGAACATACCACATGTTATCACGTTAGTAGAAAACATACATATAGATAATAAAAACATAACCCTATTTGGGAAAACCTAGGGCTTTCGGAGGGCATAATGACGTGGTGCTAGGGTGGCTTTGGGGATTATTTTGGACGGCTTAGGGAGGTTTCTATGCTTACTATATGCTGGCAGAGGAATTCCTGGAGATTTGGCTCCCAAGTTGTATCCTGCCATAGCCCTTACGAACTGGCTGGATACCTCAAGATCAACCTCGGATCTGAGTTCAACTTGGTTGGAAAGTTTTGCGTGGTTTCCACTACTGTGAAAGTCACGGTACTCCTTTTCCGTTTCTAATAGGATAGCTCGGGTATAGAGCTTTTATGCATGAATGCATAATAAAATTGCGAAAATATAATTGCGCAAATAAGAAAGTAAACACCCAACATTTAATAGCAAAATAGAAAACTTATCGAACTTAATTATGTAGCTCGACTCTCGAAGTCCCCAGCGGAGTCGCCAACTGTCGCAACCGTCCCTCCGGGGGGGTCCGTCGTCGTCGCGTCGGCATTTTTGGGAGTCGCCATCGATCTTACTTGGAGTGGATCGAACACTCTTCGAATCGGCTCCGACCTTAGGGTCAGAACCGAGATATGGTCTGCGAAAATAAAGTTCTGGGTTCGGGAGTACGGTTACGTGTGGGGAAGTTAAGAAACACCCCCACAACGCCCTAAATCGGTACTACTTAAGTCTGATAAGTTTTTGCGAGTTGGGTGTATTTTTGTAATAATTTAGTAATTTTAGGGGTCCCACTGGACCATTAAATGGTTTTATCGTATTAGTTGTAATTTAATTATACATCCACTGACGTACAATTTAAAGATAAAGTTAATTGGTTAGTTGGACTCGAACCTTATCGGTTGCCTACGTACCCGTTAGACGGGATCAAAGTCCACGTAGTTCGTTTGTGACTTTGATAATTTAAATGTAACCACGTTCCACTGATCGTGATTCTCGTATTAAGAATTTTTGTTAATAAAATTTCATTTAGATTATTATGAGGTTATGATAATAATTCAAGTATTTTAGTTATTAGGAAGTATTTTGAAGTATTGGGAAAAACAACGAGATAAACTTAATCCGCATTCTACATTTCGTATTAAAGATTTTAAATGGATAAAAGTAAACAGAATGATTAGTTTAGTGCATGATGAGCCAGCAGCCCAACAGGCTAAGGCTCTAGTTTTAGCGCTTTCATGTCTGAGGACTCGGGTTCGAAACCCGGTCTCAACAATTTTTGGGATTTTCGTTTTGATGTAGCGAAGGGGAAGGTTATTTTGGTAATTCCACAAAAACGCGGTGGCATGGCTGCGAAATAAACTGAAAACCCTAGGGGCATTTTGGTCTTCTGGAAAGATATATAAACGTCTTAAACGGGAAAAAAAACAAAAGCTTACCCTAATAGACCAAATCGGCCGCCGCTCACCTCTCTCTCTCTCTCTCGTTCTTCTCTCAACTCTCTCTAACTTTCGCCTCTCTTCTTCACTCACAGAGAAAAGCGATACCCTAGCCAAACCTTGCCGCCGTCATCCTCGCCTCTCGAACTCTCTGTTTCTCGCCTCTGCCCCAAGGAAACGAAAATCTAAAACTCACCACAAGCCGCCCACGGCCGCGACAAAACGACGACGAGATGACGACCTGAATCGACTTCAACCGACTAGAGGCATGTCGATCCAGGTAGGGATTTTGCTTGCATGTTATTTTCTTTCGCTTTATTTGTTGATTTTCAGGAATTTTAGGGTTCTAATCGCTTTTTATTTATGTTTTTTTGGATCTGGATTGACAGAAAGAACGGAAACAAATAACCGCCGCCGACAGACGATGACAGAGAAGAAAGCGCGGCGGAGGCGGAGTACAGATCCCTCGGCGACGGTGAGTGAACCCTAGGCGAGTTTCACGGGTTGCATGTCCCGATTTCTGTGTTTTTTTTGTTGTCGTTGATTTGAGGTTCTGATGTATATTTTTTTTGTTTTGGATTGGGGTGATGAACGAGGGAGAAGAAAAAGGGGGTCGCTGATGATGAAAGGTGGACTCGCTATCGGCTAGAACCGCCGGCAACGGGGTGAGAGGACCGATGAATTTTGCTCTTTCTTTTTATTTCTGTTTGTATTTAGATTTGGGTCAGTACTGACCTTCTACTTTTTTGTTTCGTCAGGATGAGAGAGGTGGGCAGGTTTGTTTAATGATCTCCTAAACTCAGTTAGTGTGATTAGCGAATTTGAACTAAGAAAGATTATACGATTTTTAGGATAGCCAACATATTTGGGTTTAAAAAAACCGGTTATGTATGAGTTTGTGTGAATCGAAATGGTATTTTTTGGACTCTACTTAGTATGGTTAGAGGTTAAAAATATGAAAAGGGGATTTGCTTGTTATTGAATTTCGAATCTGATAGTGTATCTTTGTTTTTGGTAAAATGGTTGTTTTTGTATGCTTTTTGACTCTTAATGTGCAAATCAGTTGCCTAAAAATGCAATTAGTTTTACTTATAATAGGCTAGATCATTAATTATCACAGCCACTGCTTGTGATTTTGTGTAGACTATGATTGCTAGATTATGGATTTCTCTGTTGGTTTTGAAATCTGGAATATAATGTATTTGGGTGATTTACGTTGCAAATCCAAGTTGATCCATGGACTTTTGAAAAGTCGTTTTTGCTTATTTCGAAAGTAAGCTATTTACAGAAATTTAAAACAAAAGATCCAACTCTTAAGGACTGTTATCTAAATCGGTTTATAGATTGGCATAGCTAATAATAAGCAAAAGAAAATATAATAGGAGAGCTTAATGAAACTGATATGAGCAGATCTTGGTAAATAAAGCGCTTGATTATGAATAGCTTGTAAATTAAAATGCTTGAACATAAAATCGCAAATAGATGGACGATTATAACATCATAATGATTGTATGGACTTGATAAAAAATGAAAGATGGAAATTGATACTAGTACTAACCTGAATTTCTAGGCCTAAAAATGGCCTTTTCCTGCGTCAGTCTTCAAATCTGCTCCTCCAATCTCGCAGTTCCCTCCAATTAACTTCGGCTAAGAGCAAGAACCGAAAAAAAACTGTTTGGAATGTAAATATTTCTATTTTTGTAGAGTGTTTTTTTCTTCTTCCATTCGCCCCTCCCTCTAAGCAAATGTTGAAGAGCTTTTTATAGCCAAATGGCTACTGTTCATTGGATAGATGTGGCAATGTTTGGTTAATCCATGGATGGAGGTGGCCGGCCTACTCTTTTTAGGGGGCAGCTGCCCTCCTCCTCTGGCTTGCCCTCCTTGAATTGCACAATTGTCTGTAGATAAGGTGGGTTGGGTAGTTGGGCCTGTTTATTGTATGTTCGTTGGGCCGAGTTGGGCTCCGAGATGGACCTATGTTGGCTGATTGGGCCTCTGGTTTTTGGTTAGAAACTGGGCTCGAGTGGCAGCCAATTTTGGGCTTAAAAAAAACTGGAATTGGACTAATTGGTCTCCTCATTTTTTTCAGGTAACTGGGCTTGGCTGACTAAGAAAGCTGGGCTAGTGGACCAGATTCATGCCTCAAGGCTCAAATATTTCACTCTTTGTAATTGTATATATACAAATCAAATTGTGTGGCCTAAATTTTGTAGAGTTAGCATTAGTCATTGTTATTAATTCAATTCTCGCTTTATTTAGAGGTCATTATCCAAGTTGTTCGAAAGTTGTACGATGTATCAATTTTGAATCTTTTGTAATAGAGCTCATTTAACTATTCAATTTGTCCCATTTCCAAAATCCAAACTCGAGAGACAAAATTTGCACTATAGTCACTCTTTCATCCAATTGAGAATTTATATTTATGATTTGCTACTGCTAATCTTAACTTAAACCGATCCTATCTTAACTAATTAAGCCCTAAAATCGACTAGGAGCATATTCGATAATTGTTGGTTCATATTGACTTGCAACTGCTAGTCTCAACCAAATTATCTTCAGCTTCCTTTTTAAATATAATCGTAGTACGACGTTAAAA
This sequence comes from Linum tenue, assembly GCA_946122785.1. NCBI lineage: Eukaryota > Viridiplantae > Streptophyta > Magnoliopsida > Malpighiales > Linaceae > Linum > Linum tenue. Next base: position 60,595,719 of record CAMGYJ010000004.1, read on the forward strand.
TAATTATTTTCAGTAAAACAAATATCCCGGACAAAATGTGGTGTCTACAGTAACTTTTGTAAAACAAATATTAAACTATTACTTTTAGTTAGGAAAGATAGTTTTTTATATTTTTTCCAGAGTTGTGCGTGGCTATATATCAATATATGTTAGTTTTTTTATTTAATTTTGCTTTATTATAAGGTTAAGTGTTCTAGACAAATTTTATATGTGTGACTATTTTTCCATGAATATCTGTGAGTTTTCTAACTAACTAATTCTTAATAACTTAACTAAATACACCAAATATAACTTTGGATTTTAGGTTTTTGAAAAAAAAAAACAAAATAAAAAATTAAGGCCTTAAAATAATTGATAATGGTGAGAAGGTTTATGAATATAATTATCAATGATTGTTTAATTTAATATCACTTTATTTCTCAATTCTAGGTTTGTGATATATAGTTTTCTTTACTATAGCGGCAAATCAGAAACTCCGTTTGCTTTCTTTTTTCATAACTACCACTACTCTTCTATTGTTTTTAATTTAAGTTCATTTATTAGAGAGAAAAACAACATACCCACTAATGTACGTATCTCAATTGTGTTATTTTATTGATTCATGATTAGTTGTGAGTTGTAGACAATATTTGTTTAATCTAGCTCAATTGTTCTGTATAGCGAGGAAGCTAGATTTTTTGGAATGGCTATTGAGAAACAACTCAAAGATAATGAAAAATGAGAGAACCTTCACCTCCTCATCCCATACAAACCGAGTGCATGAAGTTAAATTTTCAGATCAAGCTCACTAATTACAACATCGCGAACCTATAAGTGGGTACACAGTTTTGAAGATAATGAACGATGAAGAAGAGCAATTTCAGACAAAGTTTATGACATGTACTAGGCAAATTTAAGTTCTTGAAATTAAATATTTGCTCTTTGTAAAATGCAAGAGAAGAAGGAAAAATATGCTAATAGCAAAGGTAATGAATTCAGTTATTGAGATAATGGCGTTGTATGAGGTGAAATTATACTACCGTGAATAGATGTTTCACATTGCCAATGAAATACAGGAGAAGAAAGAAGAGACTATTGATGATGAATGCAAAGTTTCTCTAATTAAGATGAAGTTGTGTGGAGAAGATGCTCTTGATGGGAGAGCAATGGAAAAGAAATACAAAAGAGAATGTACAATAATTTCCAACAACAAAGAGTGCTTTTTGAATATTAAGTTTTTGAGGAATCGATTTCATGCATGAGTTGCGTTGTTTACTTTTTATAAAGATTTTTGTCCATGAGTGATTAAGATGTTGTAAAACTTATAATGTATGTTGTAATGTTATATTTGTAATAATTGGATAATTTGGATTCTTTCATGGTATCAAATAATTGATTTGGGTAATTACTATACTATTGATATAATTCATCCGACCAACGGGCAGGCCCAACTCTAGTCTAAGCTATATATATTGAAAAGCTTAGGTTAAAACCTAAGGACGAGACGACCGAGTAGGCTTCTTCTTATGTGACACGACATTCAAGACCCAATACAATAGGGATTAGGACTCGGTTACTTAGTGAGATAGAAACAAGTAACCACATCATTATGTCGAGCCTAATGCCGCTTTAAGCGGTAGGTTTGTTATCACAACTACATTTTGGGATTGGAAGTATGCACGTAACTTTGAAAAAACACTCACAACCGCTAGTGTCGCCTTCTCAATTGGGGAATAATGCAACTCATGATTCACCATTATTTTGATTACAAAGTATACTAGATGCCCTTCATGGTTATTGGGTTCACGAGAAACAAGCGCGACACTGATGACAATTCATGAAACTGTGATTTAAAGTATAAAGTCTCATATTCTCGTGGCGCCGTCAACATACTCTTTGACTGGAAGATTTTATTGGCAACACTTCTCAGTCCACCTGAATTTTGCCGCATCCTGAAGTACCTTGAAGAAAGGCGCTCCCTTATCTACGGAACTTGATATGAAATTATCGAGCGCTACCATTCTTCTTGTTAACACAAAGCAAAGAGGTTCTACAATTTCATCAATCTAGGTACACCTACATTAACACAAAACCACTCACAAAACCAATGGCCAAACAATCCGCCATTCCAAACAACGACTTATCACCAAACCATGCTACACATACTTTCTTGCTATATTTGCTATTCAGTTTTCAAGCACAAGAGTGAGGGAGGTATACAACATGTACATGTTCCCAAGCTTGACTGCTAAGAAACACATTTTTAGAGCACAAACACTTTGTGGCAACTTTCTCTTCCTAGCCCTCTTTATTGCTTTTACTTTTTTTTTCATTTCTCTTTTCTTTTGTTGAGGGCTAGTTAAGAGCTACAAACACATGCCACATTTTTGAAGTTAAGGAACAATGCTCACTTTTAAGAACTACCTCCACACTCATTTCACATTAGTAGCAAAACCATACACAAATCACTCATGTGGAACCTCATTTAAGCTAAAATGGGATAATGGAGCTTCCAAACACAAGGGTGACTCGATAACGGTGTAGACACGAAGAAAGTAGGGTCGCTTTATCTAAATCTTTCAAGCTCAAGTAGCAAGAGCTACTTAACACGAGAGCGACCCTTAGACACATGGCTCAAAAGGGTTGACTAAGGGATAATGCAATCGGGACAAGTCAAAATTTGGGTCTTGGACTAAACACATGCCTCCATTTCCTCGCTAGCAACAACTTGAACGCTACACATCATGTAAAGGGGGATTTATCACACAAGATTCAAACGAGCGACACAAGTCTCACATGGCTACCTAGGTGCTCAATCATTCGTTCTAACTCCCTAAACTCAATGCATAAGACACTGTGAAAAACGAGTAATCAATTCAAAACATATATAAGTTCAAAAACACATGAGAACTGGACCCTTGCACAAACCTAATACATGTCTCAGTCATCATTATAGGTTGCACATAATCACAAGCAAATCATCCATAGACAATGCTAATAACCAAGAGATTCAAAACAATACACCACAAGTACCACTACGATCATGCAAATGTACACGTTATTATGCTTGGAGCCCTCAAATTTAAAAATTTGGGCATACAACTAGGCTCCAAGTACTCAAAATCACACCAATCATTCACACACACAAGCATTATAGACTACCCCCCCATACTTAAGCTCGACATTGCTCTCAATGGCGTAAAAAAAGGAGGTATAACGATGTTACAAGATAAGGCGTGAATTTTGGTGGACGGGAGCGAACGGCGAGTGAGATTCGGAAGATCAAGGAGACGACAAAACACCATCAAAAGTTCTCCAATGGTTGTCTTATTGAAGCGAAAAGAAAACAAACCAATTGTGGTTGGGTTGCCTCCTAACAAGAGCTTCTTTAATATCATGAGCCGGACGGTTTCTTTTCAAGTTTCTGTCCACCCTAGAACCTCCTTGCAGTTGAGGCTCTCTTCGATGAGGTAGTGTCTCAAGTCACGAGCATTGGACGAGCCCATAATCGAGGGCTTGTAAACTTGAGTGGTATTGAGCCTCCACCCACGAAACCTCTTCTTCTCTCTTCTTTTGCCCCACACCATGTAGACCATCATTGATCGACTTCCATCACATCCACCAAGAGGGATCGTCGATGGTTTGTCTTTGTCTTGGCAAAGAACCGCAAATGGGTCCTTCTCAAGTAGCGCGTCGAAGTCGGGTGGAAAGCGTTCGTAGCACTTGTAACTTGTAGAAGCTTCATCCACCACAACCTCGTCCTCATCTTGGACTCCATTTGCTCCTTCGATTTTATCTTCAACCTCCCTTCCTTTTCTTCAATTTGTTCCTTCCCATGGGAACAATCAAGATCTTCCTCATCTTCAATCCTCACTTCCTCCTCCAAAACTTTTCTTCTCGCCTTTTTTCACTCTTCCTCAAGCACACAGTGGAGAGCAAGTTGCCAAGCAATTTCTTCAATATGATCCTCTTGCATATCCTCTTTTGTGCATCACTCTTTAAAACTCAAAGCGGAAGACGGGGAATGGGGTCAACTAGAAAACGACTTGATTGAACACATCATCTTGGGTGCACTCTGGGATGTGTTCTTCTTGATCACCGATGTTCTCATTGGTCGCCTTTTTAACCTCCTCTTTCTCCTTCAATGATGAGAGGCTATAACTTGCACAAGCTCGTGCCACCTTCTCTTGCAATGTCAAACCGGGAGGAGGGAGGGGTTGGAAATCCTTGTTGGAGCGTGTTCTTTCAAAATTCTCCATGGAAAGCTCCAACTTGGACTTCTATTTGGGTTGTGGGAGATCCAAGTTCGAGCACCCTTCATTGGTGCCTAAAGCTAACCGCTCCAACAAGAGCTCCAATCCGCTATTTGGCTCCGGTTGCGGAGTGACACATAGTCTTGAGGTATTCCCCGTGAAAGTTTTCATTGCCAACTTCAAATTGTATTTATCCTCAACTTGTGGAGGGAAATCTTCTTGATATGGGGAAGCCTCTTCATATCCCCATTGGTATGGTTCTTCTTCTTGGAAAGGGGTTGGTATGAGAACCTGAATCCTTGACTTCCATCATTTTGATCATCCCATGAAACATTGGGGTAATCACTCTCGGGTGGGTGGACACTCCCATACATAGGTGAAATCATAAGGATCCATGATTCGTAACCTACACAAACAAAAACACTCAAAAGAAAATCAAATACACACAAACCACCATTCAAGACGAAGAGTGGGTGAACAAAATACAATCTAAACACAAAAACAAAATGGCTAAAGTAATGAGCTAAGCCCTTTTTCGATAACCTAGAATGCTTCCCCAACAACAGAGCTAAAAACTTGACTCGACTCTAACTACAACATTCCTAATCGACGGTCAAGTATAACCGGCGACTGGGTGTATCATAGTGTAGGAAAGCAATAATAATTTATCGAACCACGGGGATCTAACCTTACCTCAGGTTTCGGGTTCTTTATCTAGTCAACCTAGGGTAGTGATTAAGAATACTAAACTAATTAACCTAGCTAACCACTAACCTAGCTAATTACAAGTGGTGGAGCTCTCTTAGCTTTAATCCCCCTAGATCAATCGTTTGGATCGATGTTGAGTACTATCCTAACTCGACCAGTTCACTATCCTACCGTCAGGAGTTTGACTCACTCGGGAACGACCCGAAACGACAAAGTGATGGATGGGTAGGTGCTCTATTCAACCTAGGGATTCATATACCGCTAGGAGGTTGATCGAATCAACTCCCTCAGGGATTACCCGAACAACATATTATAGGAGTGACCCAAAGACGCCAATAATGGGCTCTAAGGGGATTTTCTCCCTCCTAGGTCAAAAGCTCAATTGACATTTAGTGGAATCTAAAATCATGCAATTCATGAAAATCATCCATCAAATAGATAATAAACAATCAAACAAAGGATTTGTCTCATACATCAACATAAATCCAAAATCTAGACCTAGGGTTCATCAACCTAAGATAAATGAGCTAGTTTCTAGAGAGCGAATAGAGAAATTACAAATTAGAGCACAAGATCTTCTTCTTCTTTTATGCTTGATTCCTTGCTTCCAAACTTGATCAATGCCTTCAATTAAACTCCAAGATCACTCAAGAACTCTCTCTCTCTCTCACTAGAACTCCCCTTTGGTGTTTTGGGTCAAAATCCTAGAGAGAGAATCTATTTCTCCTAAAAAAACCCAACTCCCTTTTCTCTCTCCCATTTGCTGTCTTTACAGCCTGATAGTCAAAAGTCACGGCCTAATGTCACGACCGTGACATCGGAAGACCGACCATGATCTCGAACCAAAACACAAGTGACTGCTAACATTTTGTCCGACCTCACGGTCTGTGATAAATTGTCACGGTCTAGTCACCTTGATAATGTTTAGGCCTGCGAGATGTGAAAACCTTTCTGATTTTGGCCATTGTCACGCCCTTGTCTCAATTGTCCTCGACTTGTCCTGATGCGAGTTGTTTATCCGACCCGAGAAGCATTTACGGGCGGGGTTCGAATATGGGGTACCCCGTGCATGATCCACCCCATTGTCATCCATACCCACAACTACTTAGCCCATAAATATCTAGCAATTTGTGATTTCAATTTTCTCTTTTTCTTAACCCACAACTAATTAATTAGTACAATCTATAAATAAATTTCACACACTTCACAATTCTAGCTAGTCGTAATATTTTGGCCAGCTATTAATTTTTATTTATTGAACTTTACTTCTTCACAAGCTTCGTACCATTTTAGTTGTGTGCCTAGACCCACTCTCGTCCCTCTCTTTAGGTTTCATCAAAACTAAGCTCGTGCTTCTCATTTGAATCATATAGTTAGTCAATCCCGACCATAGCCTTATTTATAATAAAAACAGCGACGGATTCTGAATTACTAAACAGGTGTGTAAGCCAATAAATAAAATAATGATAGACTACAACTCCATTGACAGGATTTGACCACAATTACTCTGGACATCGCTAAGATTACGTAAATCGAACAAGAGTAATACACCAATTTGTTCATTAATTATCACACCAATGAAAATAAATAAAAAAAGCCATGATCACCAACCTCACAAACAAGGACACACGCACACACATACACGTAAACAGAAGCAAAGCAAACAACCTACAACAACAATAACAATCTGCCGCAACATATGTATAGATGGTTCTATCGTACATCAGACAAAACCTGATATATATATATCATACACCACACAATCTTCACCGTTCGCATCTATCCCAACGACCCGCATAAATGAGTAATGATGGGAAACTAGTAATGGGAAACGTAGACGTCAATCTCGTTGACGACCAAGCTACGCGGGAGGTCAACCAGGAAAGGGTTCACGACGGCGTATCCACGAGCGAAGCGGAAAACCCCAGTGCCGCCGGCGATGGAGACCTCGCTGGCGGTGCCGGAGGTTGGTCGGACGGAACCCAAAAGGGACAGGGAGCTGCCGTTGTAGTCGCCGTACGTGAATGCGAAGCTGTACATCATCTCGTAAACGAAGTTGGTCGTGTCGGAAGGGAAATGATAGATCCCACGAGCGTTCCCCGCCGGCGCGGAACTGTCCGGGTCGGGGCCCAACGTCAGCGCGTCATCGTTCAAGGCCACCGTCCCGTAGAAAGTCGCATTGCTGAGGATTGGGGCCACGATCAGGGCCGTGGCGTTGGGCCCAATCCGTACGTTGGTCCAGTAAAAATGGAGGTGGGTCAGCTTTTCTCTCTTCATCAGCGTCTTGGTTGGAAGCTTTGTGGAGAAGCTGGTCTGGGATTCCGCAGTGGGGAAGGACGATGCTGCTGCTGCCAGTAGAACTAAAGCGGCCAGGGTTGCCAGAGGAAGAACCAGTACTGATTTAGTTGCGGCCATGATTTAATCGTGAAGCGGGTGATATACGATGTTTGAGATTTGAGAGACGACGAGTGATTTTAGGAACTTTTGGGTACAGCCTTATTTATATGGAAATATGGAGTGGAGCATATGATGAATGGGTCAGCCGCTTGCTCAATATTAGAGTCTAGCGAATTGGCATATATATATGGGTATCTCTTGTGTTTTTCGAATTACTTTAACAGGGTACTAATTGGACTCAATCCTACCAAATAAACTAGCTAGTTTATTCCTTGGGACTAATGAAAATGGTTAGGCATTAACCTACCAATTATTACACATGCATTCTAACGGGACGGCTCTTTCTTTTAATAGCGGTCCAATTACACATGCAGACAGACGGTTTGATGAATAGTAATCCAAGATTTAAGAGTTTTGTTTGTAACTCATAAGCGAGAGCTATCATAAGCGAGAGCTATGTAAAATAATGAAAAACTTTTAATTTATTGATTGCAGGTTAACCGGACTAATGCTGAAGTTACAAATCTACATCTATCTACAAAATATATAAAAGGCAAAACATGGGTTGGAACTGTCCCATTTTAAAATTTGTGGTCTGAGTTTGATTCCAGGAAAGTCATTTTTGTCATTGCACCCAAATCATCTTTATACAATAAAAATATTATCATTGGAGTTTGAACCCTGATCACGTAATAAATGAAGAAAGAACAATACAACCAACTAAGCTACATTATATTTATTGTTATTTTTTTATTATTAAACTCTAGAAATATATTTGGTGATGATACTTCTATATTTATATTTTATCTTAAGTTATTTATATTTTATAGAGAGAGATTAGTTCTGAAATCAGAACTCAAGTAACATTGATTCAAACATTACTATTAAATTGTTTGTGACGTTTGAAATATTTTATTTATAATTTAGAGGAATACTAATTATTTGTGACATCAATGGTAATTGGTTCAAATGTAGTATTTCATCAGGTAGTCAAAATCGAATACTGGGTGCATTTATGATTGTTTTATTCTCTTGGTGTTGTGAATATGTAGAAACTTAATTATTAAATGTATATAAGATATAACTATGTCTAGGCACATGGTCGACCTAGCACAACACAGTTAGTGCATACCATGAGTACAATATATATGGATCGGCCCTGTACAAGCTTGAATGTTTCATGGGTCATACCAGATTTAAACGTCAAGGGCTCGCGCACAAGTGAGAACACAACATAGTCTATATTGGTGAACTCATATTTTGTGGACAAATGCGCCATTTGATAAAAATAAAACAAAATATTCTAAAAATAATATATAAAATTAGAATTAATGAGTAGTTTTTCACATCAACGTGTGACAACTCATATTCTACAAGATTTTAAAATACATTCATTGTTTATTTTGAGACTCAAACATTTTTCAATGTATACAACTAAATACTCATTTATAAAATTATTATTATTGATTAAATTCATAGCCGAAAAGTCTTTTTCACAGCTTGCAGTAATAACAACAACGTCAACAATAACTTTAGAAGAAAGTAAAGTAAAGAAGAGATTGAGATTTAGTATCTCTTTGCAAATGTGAGTGTTGGGAGGGAGATTTTTTTGGTCTAAATGTTTTTAAGAATGGGTTGAAACACATATATCATTGGTTCATATATTGCATATTGAATTGGGGTATCTAACATTTAGAAGCGATATATAATTCTTAAATCAGTATTAATTTTCAGTCCGGTTGCCCAATAGCCTTGGACCTCTTGATAATCTAACATGATTGGATCTAATAATCATAAGATGAGATTTAGTTTGATATGCTGGTTGAAAACCATTTTTATGTGTACTGAATTTGTACGATAAATACATGTAAATAAGTGAAGATGAACCTGATTATGCATTTTGATTCTTTTGATAACTAAAATTTTTAAGCGATTAACTTACTATATACTCACTCGATTGGTTTAACGAGATTTGTTTTTATCACTTTTAGTAATTAATTTATTCATATGCTATCAAACTAGTATGCTTCGTCGAAGAATAAGCAGTCATCTGTTCGCCGGGTTTCAGGTGCTCTAATTCACACTATCGACTGTGAATGAAGAAGAAGCATATAGTTCGAATGCAAAATTGGAGAAGTACTTGGAATGTTTCTACGTTTCTCTCGATTCTAGATGGTGGGAACTGGGAAGAAAGAGGAAGGGAAATGGGGAGAGAGGTGGAAGAACAAAAAGGAGGAAAGCAAGAAAGAGTGAGATGACACATGACACGCTAAAACACAACAGCAAACTGCGACCAAGTGTAACCGCAGAATGAAAATGTAGTATAGTGGAATCAAGTAATAAATGTCAACCCAAGGCCTAGATGTACTACCTACTCCGTGGTTATCTATTATGTAGCGGGAAAGTTTAGTGAAAATGGGTTTAAACTAAAGCACAAAAGAAAGCAGTAAATTGTCCGGTTTCCTGAAGTAAGAGAAGAGTCACTCAGGAATGAGTCCCCCTAACTCCTTAGTTATGTCCAAGTTGTAATTTTCTTAGGTTGATTCACTTTTGATTAAACTGCGGAAGATCCGACAATAGTTGGAATCTCTTAAGCTGACCAAGCCCTCTTAGACAGACTAACCGGCAGACGACTACTCTTCACCGGGATAGAGTGCTAAGGCAATTAACACAGAACTCCACTACTGGAAATAGATTCCAGTACAAAGCAATGAATTGACTGACTCTCGTACAATCAATTCACTCCTATCGATTGAAGAAGCTCTAACAACCTAATGAGATTCTATCTATCTCAGGTTGCATCAGAAATCAAAATAAGTTGATCATGATTCAATTGACTCAATAAACACACTTCAATCGATTATAATCAGACAGTATATCAATCCAAAAGTCATTACAACTCAAATCCCTAACACATGGAACTAGGATTCTTCATACCCAGGTGAGAGAAAGGTCTACTCCATAGAGAGAGAGAGAGGAAAACGAAAATCAAAGCAGTCATACTCATAAAGATGAGAATAATCTGCTCTGGGATGTCAATCTTCACTCTTGGGGATGCAATCTGGGCTTCAATGATGAGAAATCCACTCCAAAATAACTCTTATGGTATGTTCTTCGCACTTTCTCTCTCTAGAACTATGTTTTTGCTCAAAAAAGTCGAATCCCTTTCCTTTGGCTTGAATCTGCCTCTTTCAACCCGATTCTGGGTGAAATACGGGCAAGAATACGGTCGTAATTCTTCCCTGCCGTATTTTGCCCAAAATGCGCGTTTTGGTTAAGTCGATGCGCAGAAATCCACGGTCGCGTATGGAAAAATACTGGCAGTATTTTGAAACTTACCGGCAGCATTTTGCAAATTACGGTCGTATTTAGTCTTCATCTGCCCGTAATTTGCTTTCCTTCAGCATTCTTCAAGGGGTAGCCTCGGTCATAAAAATACGACCTGGACGCTGGAGAAATACGGTCATAATTTTGGGAACCTTGACCGTAATTCTCACCTGAGCCTTCATCATGCTCGACATAGAAATACCGGCGGTAATTTGTGAATTACGGCCGTATTTTTAGGGAGTCTGTCCGTATTTCATTATCAGCTCCACTTTTGAGAGAATTTTGAGTGACCAAACGCCCTCTGATTGACCTGAAACTTGCGCCTATGCCTCTCTTTATTCGCTACGACCTGATATATGACAAAATAACACGACCTAGCGTAAAATAGGCCAAGACACCACAAATTTGAGCCAAAACGGTTAAGAAACAAAGGTGCAAACATGTGCAAATATGGTGCCTAAACTTAATAGATCTATATATTTATAACCTATTTTTTTGCATATAAGTCCTCAAAATAATTTATTAGCCAAAATTTTCAAATTGGATGTTAATCGCCATATATCTATTCTCAATCAATATTATATTGTCAAGTCAATATTACTAACAAAACTGCTAACAAAAAATTAATTGTAGGCTAATAATAGTAACAAAACACAATAACGGGTCATATAATACATGCTAATAAGCCATCTTTGCCCCACCACAAGTCGCGGCATGATCACCTAGTAACTAGTATATTTGTGTAAACTAATCCTAAATTTTACGTGTCTTCGATGATACCTAATAAGTAAGAACTCACGTCTCTTCTAAAAGAAAACGACAATTGTCTCCCTCACTCCCTGTTACATATAATGTATATTTTGGATAGATGGATCTCAAGGTTTGCTAGAGGAAGAAACACTGATTTAGTTGAGGTTATAAGATAGTGTTGCGGTGTTACGAGACAAGCTATTGCAACAATTTGACAATAGAGATTTCGGAATGCGTGATTTGGAACTAATTTTGCAAATCGGGTGATATGATGATTGAAATTTAAATTAAAAAGATTTGAGAAATGAGTGATTTGGAACTGTGGATCGAGCCTTATTATTACTCCCTCAGTAATTGAACTGAAGTGATACATATGGCAATATGCATATGGAGTGGAGCATGAATGGGTCAGTTGCTTGGTCACTTGGTCAACATTAGAGTCTAGCGAATTGGAATGTGTATCTATTGTGTTTTTCCACTTATTTTAACGGGTACTAATTGGGCTCAAGATAGGGTTATGCACCCATCAATAACCAAATCTGTACCCTTCATTTAGAAAGTCCAGATCTAAGGATGGAGAATTAAAGACTATTTTTATTTTTACTAGCTTTCTTAATTGACTCATATCTTTTTCATTTTAACTCGGATTTTAATTTTTTTTTGCATAGATGGAACGAGTTCACCGTGCTCTACAAAATGAGATCAATTTTCAATATTTTTTTAGGAAAAAAAAATCTGGCCTCTCGGTACCAACTGCATACCATATGGTATCTTCTTCGTTTTTAATTCGTTTTTGAAAACGTTTGCACAGCAGGGATGAGTTCATCATGATCTACTAGATCTACAAATTTCTGGGTGAACAAATTACAGGACCAAAAAATACCACACAATACCATACAATACCACCCCGGTACGGGGTGGTATTGTATGGTATCTTCTTCGTTTTTAATTCGTTTTTGAAAACGTTTGCACAGAAGGGACGAGTTCATCATGATCTATTGGATCTACAAATTTCTGGGTGAACAAATTACAGGACCAAAAAATACCACACAATACCATACAATACCACCCTGGTACGGGGTGGTATTGTGTGGTATACAATGTTAAAAGTCGTAAATTACAATTAATATACTTCTACTATCATGTATTCAACCATCCTACAGTATTGGTTTGTTCATACCACCATGGTACGTTTTTCAAAACATAGGTATGCTTTTATTTCAATACCAGTCAATACCATATGGTATAGGCTGGTAAAAAATGGCTCAATTTTTTTTGTTCGAAAAATATATTAAAGTGGATATCATTTTGAAGAGCACAATTAATCTGATTTAACTGTGCAAAAAAAATTAAATTTCGACTTAAAATGAGCGAGAAATCGTCCGTCAAAGATTAAAAAGGGAAAAATTAAAGGCTTTTCATGAGAGAGAGGATGCTGATGTCATGCTGATGTGGACGGGTTACTCATGGTTACTCACCATAAGGTTACTGACCTGATCCATTCCCTACTAATTGGACTCCGTCCTACCAAATATTAATTATTATTAATTAATATAAACCAACATCTTCGTTGCTGTTCACTAATGCAAGATTTTTTTATTGTGATAGGGAAATAACAACTAAGACAAGCTTTTCTGTGATCATTTGCAATTTTGCATACAAACCTTCAACATGAGCCTCTTTTTGGGCTTTCTAAGTGACTATTAGGACGCAAAAGACATGATTAGACTAACTCTAATCATGGAGCAAATGAGGGGAGCAAATGGTTATAAGCGTATTTAACTATTTATACACTTTCATCTCCTCCAACCTTGCAAAAAATAGGGAGAAAAACAATCTTTGGAATCCTAAGTTGAATATTTGAATATTGATGTTATATAAGTGTGTGTGAATTTTCACTTTATGCTGGATCTAAGTATGATATGTTATTTTGGTGTAATATTATATGTTATAACTCATATGTTAGATAAGATTTGATATAATTTATAAGGATAAGTACAATATAATGACTCTTTCCATATTTACGGGTCAAACCGGGCTAAAACGGTTGCTCCAACCCTTGACCCACTAGCTCGACCGGGTCCGGGTCAACCCGCGGGTTGACAACCTACTTAGTATTAGTTTTAGGGTTTGTTTTTCCATATGTATTACTGGTTTTGTTATAATCAATCAATCAATGAAGAAGTATTAAGAAAACAATCTTCCTATCCTCTCAATTCTCAATTTCAATCCCTCTAACTCTAAATATTTAGGCTGATTATCAATTTATACGATGCTTGAACCGACAATGCATCACTCTTCTTCGCCATCTCCAACCGATAAAACAAATCAATTTTTCGGGATTTCGAATCGAATCATGATTCATGAAAACAGACCATCAAACATCGAGAACCTATTTTGCCGGATATGTTAGCCCAGAGATAGAGGAAATATGGGTTCTCCTTCCTGCTGGTTATGGATTCTGTTGAGAAAGCTGAACTGAACTGAACAGAACAATAAAACGACACACAGATTTACGTGGTTTCCCCGATAACGGGACTAGTCCACGGGAGAGGTAGAACTCTCCGAGCTAAAATTATTATTAGGTTTTTCGTAGTCTTTCTCGTCATACAACGTTGCTATTTATACATTCCCCTAGGGCATTCTACATACACCATCCCAAGAGGAGAAGGAGACCCTTAGTTCGGCCAGATGGGCTCCGAACAATGGGCCGAACCCAACACCCGCTAACAGCCTCCCCCAAGTTGATGACTACTACGTAGCATCAATTTGTTCGATAGAAACCAATGACGAGACCGCGTAAACGCCTTTGTGAACAAGTCGGCCAACTGCTCCTCGGAAACAACATGGTGCAAGCGAACCACCTCATCACGAACAAGGTCTCTGATGTAGTGCACATGAATTTCGATATGTTTGGTCCTATCATGAAGCACCGGGTTTGCTGCAATCTGGATGGCACTCGTGTTATCCACATATAGAGCCATGGGCGATCGACAGTGGATCCCCAAATCAGCCAACAGCCGCTGAAGCCACACCAGTTCAGACCCAACATCCGACATAGCCCTATACTCAGCCTCGGTGGAGGACTTTGACACCTTATCTTGCTTCTTGCAGCGCCAATTAACAAACTCATCCCCAAACCGAATACACCACCCAGTCGTCGAGCGACGAGTATCAACACACCCCGCAAAAGTCCGAATCAGAATAGGCTTGAAGAGATAAATCACCAGTCGATGGAAGAAAAATACCAACATCCCTGGTACCCTGCAGGTAACGCAGGATACGGTGAACAGCAGATAAATAATCGGCTCTGGGATCAGCCATAAACTGACTAACGACTTGCACCGCATAAGAAATATCCGGACGAGTAGACGTAAGATAGATTAAACTGCCCACCAAATGCCGGTACTGAGACGGATTCAAAACCGGCGGACCAGAATCCTTAGCCAACTTTAGATTGGCTTCCATAGGCGTAGAAACCGCAACGCAGTCCGCAAACTTAGCCGATGTAAGCAACTCCGAGATATACTTCTTTTGTGACAGCAAAATACCACGAGAAGATCTAGTAATTTCAAGACCCAAAAAGAAAGACAACGGCCCAAGCTCCTTGAGAGTAAAAGATGTATGAAGACCTTGCTTGAGACGCTGAATCCCCTGCACATCATCCCCTGTAATGATCATATCATCAACATATAATAGTAAAACAATAAGCCCAGAACCAGACCGATGAGTGAACAATGACGGATCATTAAGACTCTGTTGAAAACCAAACCCCAGAACCGTGGACTGGAACTTCTCAAACCAAGCTCGAGGAGCTTGTTTGAGACCATATAGAGATCGCCGGAGCAAGCAAACTTGATCAGGATGCCCAACTTTATACCCAGGCGGACGACGCATATAGACGACCTCTTTCAAGTCTCCATGTAAGAACGCATTAGAGACATCCAACTGAAATAATGGCCAATCCCGAACCGCAGCAACCGCAAGTAGAGTACGAACCGTCTGCATTTTGGCAACTGGAGCAAACGTCTCATCATAATCCAAACCATATTCCTGGCCACAACCTTGAGCCACTACTCGAGCTTTAGCTCTCTCAAGACTACCATCGGCCTTGAGCTTCAGTGCATACACCCATCGAGATCCTAGGGCTGGAATGTGAGGCGGAGGCCGATCAACAACCTCCCAGGCCCCTTTGGCATGCAACGCATCAATTTCCACATCCATAGCACCATCCCACAGTGGATCACCTTTCGCCTGTTTATAACATGTAGGAACAGCAATAGCATCAACATTATAAGTAACAAAATCATGATACCTAACCGGAAGCTGACCTTTGGTGGCACGAAGTGAGCGACGAGGACCAGGATCCTCCGGGGACGAAGACAGCGAAACAGAACCGGGAGATGACAAGGCCGAGGTCGATGAACCGGGGGACGAGTCGGGGGGAGGCGAGTCGGGGGGAAGTAAATCATCTCCATCATCATCTAGCTCATCGGGAAAAGAAGGAAGAGACACCGATGTATCATCAGGTATGGACTCAACCGGATAGTACATAAGTCGCTCCAAGAACAGCACATCACAAGACACCCTCAGACGCTGAGCTACAGGATCAAAACATAAATAGCCCTTATGTATATCGCTATAACCGAGGAAAACGCACTTAACTGTTTTGGATGTCAGCTTAGTACGCTCCTTACGAGACAAAAGGACAAAACACGTGCAACCAAAGACACGAAGCCGTGAGTAATCTGGGTGCTTATGAAACAGCATAAAATGAGGACTAGACTGACCAAGCACCGGTGTAATCTGATAGTTAATCAGCCGAACGGCAGTAGCAACGGCCTCGGGCCAAAACCGCCGAGGCACATGAGAAGCAAGAAGCAAAGCTCTAGTCAATTCCACGACATGGCGATTCTTTCGATCGACCAAACCATTCTGTTGAGAAACACCCGGACATGATTTCTGTGTCAAAATACCCTGTTCTCGAAACAAAGCAGCCAAAGGGTGAGAGCTAAACTCCCCACCGGGATCAGAACGAACCACACGCACCGTACAACCAAACTGTGTCTGAATCATCTTAAGAAACTCAGTAGCAACGGATAACAGCTCTGACTTAAGACGTAGAAAATAAACCCAAGTGAAACGAGTAGCATGATCGACAAACAGAGCAAAATATCTGTACCCATGACGAGATAGATCAGGTGACGGACCCCAGAGATCCGTGTGTACGACATGAAATGGCTCAGTGATCACAGTATGACTAGACGGAAAAGAACTACGAGTAGATTTTGCCTCCACACAACTCGTACAAACAAAATCACCAATGGAGCTATCAACCTTTTTATTCCCAAATAGCTTCTGTTTAAACATAGCAACCAATCTACTTGAATGAGGGTGGCCTAAACGAGAGTGCCAAAGATCCATATCCGAACATTTTACACTGGAAAAAGCAGACAAAAGTGGTTCCCTAGACACCGATTCCTGCCGTGCAGGAGAAAAATTCCGACAAGGTTGATCCGACAGCTCCTCTAAATGAAAACTCCGTCCATGTTTACTTCCCCGGCCGATCTGCCTCCCCGTCATCAAATCCTGAACAATACAACCAGAAGGGTCGAACACAACACGACAGTTTTGCTCAGTCAATTGTCCAACAGAAACCAAGTTAGGAACTAGCTTCGGGACATGCAAGGTATGGGGTAGAGATAATTTAGAGTCCACAAAATGACCAATATTAGCAATAGGTAACCGAGAACCACTGGCAACTTGGATTGACTTGTCCATAACCGGCCGAACACGTTGAAGATGATCCATAGTATTAGTCATATGATTAAAGCACGCTGAATCCAAAAGCCATGGTTTAGAGACATTACCCGATCCTTGGAAAGTAGCAAAAGCAGACGAGATAGCCGTAGGAAGAGATTTCTGTAGGGCAGCATTGATCAAACGCTCGACGTCAGCAGACGTAAGACCAGCAGGGCCAGCAGTTGGCGGCGGAGCACCATGGCTCGAGTTCGCCTCAGCAACAACAGGAGACGGAAGCTGCGTAGCATACGCACCCGCAGCAGGTGACGAACTCGGACCAGCACCAACAGCTCCCTGTGCACGCGATTTCAGACAGCGGCACTCTGAAATGATGTGGCCTCCCTTCTTGCAGAAAACACAGAAATTCCGAACCTTACAATACTTCTGAACATGACCCACCTCTTGACAATGATGACAGGTAAGTTCGGAGACAGGCACACGACGTTGAAATTGAGGCTTGCCCACAGCAAAAACGTCATCATCACCAGCACGCCCTTCCTGGCGACGAGGAGCTGCCACCGAAAAAGCCGGATCACCAACTCCAGGCCACGCATCGAGCTGTGACTGTGTTCGGAGTCGCGTCTCTTCCCGAACCAACGTACCCAGCACACCATCCATTTTAAGCTCCTCCTGATTCAGCAACGTGGCCCGAACAGTCTCAAATTCCGGACGCAGCCGCATCAAGAAGTTGAGAAGACGAGCTTGGGAGCGCTCAGCCCGAACGTCATCCGTGATCGGGGTAGGACGCAATGAAGCCTGGAGCAGATCCTGCTCTGTCCACAGAAGCTGCGCCGCTTGAAAGTAGGCCGTGACATCCATCTCGCCTTGTTCCAGACGCGCGAGTGCAGTTTGGATCTCGAACTGCCGCGCGACACTCGTAGTCCCGTACGTAGACGCCAAGTGCTGCCACATCTCGGCCGCAGTGGTAAACAAACGCAGACCGAGAGCAATGTTGGGATCAACAGAGCCGAGAATCCAGGTCTTAACCCTGGCATTATTTTGAACCCAGCGATCGACCTCTTGAACCGTTGCCGGCGGAGTCACAGGCCGCGGCGAATCACCAGTCAACAGCGAGAGCAGCCCTCGCCCTTCAACAAATACCTTGAACTGAAACTCCCATAGCGCATAATTCTTCGAATTGAGCCGAACAGAAAGCCGATCAGAATCGGATGCAGAAAGCTCTGATACCATGTTGAGAAAGCTGAACTGAACTGAACAGAACAATAAAACGACACACAGATTTACGTGGTTTCCCCGATAACGGGACTAGTCCACGGGAGAGGTAGAACTCTCCGAGCTGAAATTATTATTAGGTTTTTCGTAGTCTTTCTCGTCATACAACGTTGCTATTTATACATTCCCCTAGGGCATTCTACATACACATCCCAAGAGGAGAAGGAGACCCTTAGTTCGGCCAGATGGGCTCCGAACAATGGGCCGAACCCAACACCCGCTAACAGATTCAGGATTGGGACTCGCTGTTGCATTGGTGTTCCAGTAGCTGGAGTGGGAAGCTGGTGCTCTAGTTGTAATGGCAGATTGGGGTGTTATATATATGGAGGGAATGATACTCAAGATTGTAAGGCTCGACAGGGGCTAAAGCTCTAGGCCAGTTAAGTGCTAATTTGAAGAGTATGATTCGTTGTAAAGCTGAGGGTGTGAATGTGTTGAATGAAGGCTTGAGTACGTTGAGCTTGGGATGGTAATTAGATTGATGATAGTTTAAGTAGATAGATTCCATGTTTGATGGTTGTATTATATCATCTTGAGATGCACCGGACAGTTTGTTTGGATGCTCGTTCTTAATGAAAATTATGATTGTTTGATGGTTGATTTTTTAGGTAGAACTTTTATATAGAGGTTGACATGTTTTGTGTAAAGAGGTTTGACTATGTAATGATCGTATTGATTAAATAAATATCTCTTATTCATAAAAAATAAATAATTATGATTTAACCTTGTAAATTTTTTTTTATAATAAACAAGATGTAGTTCAGCTTATACATCGACATGATATGCTCTTCGATTCGATTCACACATATCGTCTATCATTCTAATGATGTTTTTATAACAACCCCCAACAAACCTTTAAATTTTGGCAACAAAGAATATGGTCACCAAATATGAGCACTTCTACTATGCTATAAAGCATTGGTGCTTTAATGTACGACTTGAAATTGTAACATAACGTTAAATATATAAGTTCAGGTTGTACCATAAATGAATTAGTACCCTTATGTTATGGTAACTTTACAACTTAAGGTTGTACCATCACATAAAGGTACAAGTTCAAGTTGTACCATAAAAGAATTTGTACAAAAGAGTATAGGTACAATCTGAAATTGTACCATAACGTTAAAGGTACAACTTCAAGTTGTACCATAAATGCTAAAACCTATAGAACCAATGCTATATAGCAAGATTCCTCCACCAAATATAGTACTTTAGTCGTATTTAGTATTCAGTGATCTAAATTATTGTTTCACACATTTGGTGGCCTAAGCGGGGTAGCTACTAGCTAGCCACTCATATTTCAACAAAAAAAAAAATTACAAGGAGTGGTATGTTTCATGTATTTATAATTAGATTCCGGTGCAAATTATATACGTTTTGAGACCAAATTTGTGGGGCCATAGACTTAGATTGTTCAAATTAGTGGGTCTCATAAACTTGTAATTTCCAAACCTATAAATCCCAAGTGTAACACTTGGTGATATTTGGGAATATCGTCATAAATCCATAATTATATTTTTACCACCGTATTACCCAACAATCCACGATACATGCATAACAAGCAAGCAAGCAATAGATTCTTCAAAATCCATAATACAATCCAAAATCTGACCAAAGAGAAGCAAACAATCCTAAAAAAAGTCACAAAAATCTCATCAATATTCCTGACCAATTTGTTGACCATCATCGGAATTGGCAGGGTAAAGATTAGGGCTGGCTATTTGGACCGGGACCGGATGAAAAACCGGAAACCGGACCGTATAACCCGGACCGGATAGTAAACAATCCAATCCAATCTTTGGGCTTAGATTTGAGGTAAAAAACCGGATAAAGACCGGATAAGAGAGCTTAACACCCAAAACTTAAGGGTAATTTGCATAAACGGTCACAAACATTTGCACTTAGTACAAAACTTAACCAACTCCTCACCCTTTTAGGCCTTAGGCCACTCAAATTCCCACAATCTTAATATAAAATCAAGACCGAATTGGGACCGGACCGAGTCAAGACCGGACCGGATCAAGACCGGACTATATCCAATCCAATCTTCGGTCCTTATATTTTCAAAAAAACCGGACTGGACCGGATCAATTTGGACCAATTTAACCGGACCGGACCGTATAGCCACCCCTAGTAAAGATTCCATCATCAATTACCACTTATTCTTAATTGCAACACAAAGAAGAAGAAAGAAAAGTCAAACACCATTTCAATTAATAATGGGAAACATAGACGTTCAACTCCCGGACAACAAGCTGAGCTTTGAAATCGAGCACGATCCTCTTGGCGACGGCGTATCCCCGAGCGAACCGGAAGACCCCCGTCCCGCCGGCGATGGCCACCTCGTTCACGATCGACGCCGGGGAGATGTTCCCCAGCAGGCAGAGCGAGCTGCCGTTGTAGCCCCCGTGGGCGAAGCGCAAATTGTACACCATCTCCAAAACGAAGTCGTTCTGGGAAGGGAACGTGTAGGTTCCCCGACCGGTCCCGACCGGGCCGGAGTCCCGGTCGGGCCCCAGGGTCAACGGGTCGTCGGCCACGAACATCCCGCCGTAGAACGTGTTGTTGTCGAGAATCTTGGTGACGGGGATGGCGGTGGCGTTGGCGCCGCCGAAGACGTCGTGCATGTAGAAATGGAGGTGGGTTATTTTTTCCTGTGTCGTCATCAGTCCGAGTGCTTCTCGGGACGATTCTGTGGAGAAACTGTGGGATTTTGCCGTGGAGAAAGTGATCGTGAGAATGAGGAAGAAATATTGGAGAAGAGCGAGTAGTTTGGCCATGGTTTATGGCTATAGTTTGTGGGATTGGCGACTGGAGAAATGGAATGGAGACTGTTAATTGCAATGGTGGGAGTTGAGATAGAGCAATAATTTATAGGCCAGTGATGAGCGAGACTAATGCCTGCAGTTTGTTTTTGTCTTTGTTAATGTTGAGTTTGGCTAGATGCGGAATATCATCATTAAAATATACTTCACAGTTCACAGCTTTCATATTTCATAATGTTTCTGGTGATGAAGTGATACATGTATCATTGAGAGGGACTAGTGGTCAACAACAATAATAATAATAATATTATGTAATGTCCTGTGGGCATTAAGCATCGAAATAACCTCGTTCGTGACACCTTATGTGACATTTGTTACAGGTTTTTGGATTACTACGAACCCTTTCGTCCTGCAAATTTGTTGTTTTATTCCTGGGACAGGGGGGGCGAGATGTGTGTGTCGATGTGACTGGCTATTCACTTTTGACTCAGACTGGTATGGTTGGTTTTGTGCCGGGCCGAGTTGTTACTGATGCAGTGCTCAGCGAAAGCGTGCCAAGTATCGGGACTTGTACATGACGGCTGGTTATGGTTTCCTGCTCTTTTCTTTTTCTTCGCTGGGAGAGTTGGATACGGATACTGTGGCTTTGCTCAAGCAGATCCGGAAATTCTCCGTGTCCCGGGATGTGGGGACTCGGCCTGCCACGTACATTTTTATTAAACTTAACTTTGCTATAGCTAAGGGAATGGGGCCCCAGATTGTGTCTCGGCTACCCACTAATATTTTGTAAACCTTTGTTTGATCTTTCCATTATAAATCAATTAATAATAATATCAATAATTATTATTATTATCATCGTTACTCATTATTTATCAGTAGTATTACTAGTTAATTATGCCATCTCCAAGCAGGGATATTTTTAGAAATGGGGTATTAATACCCTTTAACCTCCAACCATGCACTTTTGGGGTGTTAATTATGGAGAAAGGGGTGAGTGGGGTGAGTTTTCATACCCTTTTTTTTTTAATTTATGTTTGTTTGTTGTGATGTTTGAAATTAACATAAAGACAACAAAATGATCATATTTAGAACGGTCATATTCTGACAGTCATAAAATTTCTCTATATATATTCAAACTCTTACTCACTATGGTAATATAATAGCGAGAAGGAAAAAACCATTCTCCTTTTTAAATTCCTTGTACCAAGAACGTTTGTAGGAAGGGTAGAATAGGGAGTGTCAATTTTTGTCTCTTTCCTCTGAGTCGGTCAAACATGCTGAATTTCAAATTTTGACTCGTTTTGATTAAGCCTAATTCATAATCACATGGTTCCCTGATACCCGATAAAAATCTCAATTCAAACCAGTTCGACAGTTGAGTCCGTGTTTACCACCATTTTCTAGGGATAAAGGAACATCGGTTCCTATTCCAAATCGTGTTGTTCGTTCTTGATTTCTTTAGATTTTATCATTGCCTGACAAAAATCAGAAA
Organism: Linum tenue; assembly: GCA_946122785.1. Taxonomy (NCBI): domain Eukaryota; kingdom Viridiplantae; phylum Streptophyta; class Magnoliopsida; order Malpighiales; family Linaceae; genus Linum; species Linum tenue. The sequence goes on from CAMGYJ010000004.1 coordinate 60,618,425, forward strand.
GCACAATGACGACAAGATGAAAGTTTTATAAAGCAACGGGTCGAGTAAAAGATAGCAACAATTGTGAGATGCTCATTTCCCGAAGACCGCTGGGATAGGCAATTTTTTATTCGGTTTTCTGAAATTCGGTTTCTATAGAACTTACTCGACCTAATCATATTAATGGAAATAATATTGTTTCACAAGGTAACAAGTACTTGATTTTGGTTCATAAGGCTGATTTTTGCTTCGTTACATCATCCATGTCTCTTTCCTGCTAAAATTCACTATATTTATCACCTATTTAAAAAAAAAATAACAATAAGTTATACACCCATTACATTCTCAAATTTCATACCTTCATTCATTCCGCCAAAAGGCCGGCGCCATGCTAGTTAGTGTATATAACAAACTCATTCTCTCAATTTCGACCTTCTTTCTCCCATTCGTTTCCATTCCCGATTACAAAGGAAATGGTTGGCAGAAAAGTTAACCGACAAACCGCAGAAGAGTGGTGTTGTCCCAAGCTTGGTTTCAACATCGGAAGATGGGGCGATCGGCACCAATAAAAAATAAGCGAGATTTTGGAAAAGGATTTCAGAAGTCGCTAAAGTTATTGGTGAATATTTGGGTCGTAGTAGAGATATGGTACGTATAAGTTTAATTTTTTAAAATTTTAAATGAGTTTATGCCCAGTGACCGAAACTAATGATGCAGTCAGTCTTTTGTCTTTGTTAATTTGCGTCTGGCTAAATGCGGAATCATCATTCAAATATACTTTACAGCTTCCATATTTCATGTTGTTTCTTGTGATGAAGTAAGGCATGGGTCATTGAGAGGGACATGTGGTCAATAATACTACAATTGTTATTCATTATTTATTAGTATTGCTAGTTAATTAGGCAAGGCGTTGCTTAGAATTGGAAAATATCCGTCCGAATCCGACTTAATTGGGTAGAGTAAAATTCGAACTCGAAGAATTTTTAATGGGTATGGGTAAAACTCGAACCCGAATATTGGGGGAAATAAATGGACATGATTTTCTCACTATCCAACCCGAACCCGCCTGATTATACTCAATCATATATATCTTTTCAGGAAATTATCATTATTTTTCCAACAATATCTTATATTTAGCATACAAATATAATATTTTCATAAAATTGCGTTATTTGAAATTATTTTTCTTATTCTAATGAATTATTTTCGTACTTTTCCACTTATATTGTAACATGAACATACGTGTGAATGTTAACATGTTGGTTGGAGTTATAAAAATAAATTATTATCCATGGATAACTATGGATACTCGAAACCCGAGCGAGTATGGGCAAGATTTTGATTTTGTGTCTGATTCTTACGTGGGTATCGGTATGGGTAAAACCCGAACTACTTTGGGTAGCACAACGGATATGCACTATCCTCCTCCTACCCGACACGTTATGATCCCTGCAGGTTGGGAAATAAGCTAATTTGGGGAAGGGGTTGCTTGCCGGATCAGATCGAATAGGGTGCTTATATAATTAGTAAGAGTATTATGGTAATTATCATTGTTATTAAAATCGACCAGTAAAACTGCCACTCGACCTCCAAACCAGCTCGAAACAATAAAAAATTGCGACAATTTTTTGTAGCGGTCGAGGCGGTTAACCGCTAGAGTTGCTGCTTGGTTTTTTCCCTTCGCTCGTTTAGTTTAATTTAAAAAAATTAGAAAATCGAAAAAATATAAAAACATAGGGTTCTCTCTCTAAAACTGAACCCTAATTACCATTTCGTAGAAATTGGAAAGGAAACAGAAAGAGACGAGCTCTGAAAGCTCCGCCCCAAACCGGTCGATGCTCCCCGTCGCTTGTCTATTTGGCGAGCGCAACCCTCAGCCAACCTAGAGACGACGTCCATCCTCCCGGCTCGTCGATCTGTGTTCTCCAGCCCTGCTGCCTCTCTTCGTTCTCCTGTCCCTGCTCCGAACGGTGTCCGTCGTCCCAGCTCCTGCTCCTGTCGGCGCCACCTCCTCCCATTGCCCTACTAATTCGTTCAGCCTCTAACATTGTATTAAGGGAATTGGATATCGCTTCATCATAAATTATATAGACTTTTAAACCATCCCTTTCGCAAATTTGACTATCAAATCACTAGCCAATCATTTCATCAAATGATCAACTAAACTTTCTTAAGCCCTGTCATATTTTATGGACACAACTCCAAGTGATCAATCCTCAGATTTTACCACGTCTAACTCCCATTTGATCAAATTTTCATTTTCACTTGGTTATATACATTAGCCAAAGTTGCATATTACTATTACAAAGTATAGTAATAGGTAAGAATTGTTTCGACCAAAAAAGAATGTCATAAACCAAGTCTTCCATCCATTTGCCTTTCCTCCGCAAGAAGTCAAAGCCACAAACTTTGACTTCATAGTGGAACTAGTGATTCTTTTTAGTGTCAGGTTACCTTTAAGATCAGAAATCCAACTAGGATCAGTGTTTCCTCCTAAAATGAATGAAAATCACACTGTATATCAATGCATAATGCACTGTGCCTTTTGAGATATTTCCTAGTACAGGCCTCATTGCAATGCCAATAATGAGCATTAGGATTAGTCGTATACCTACTTGATTGTCCTATCGCATATGCGACATCTGGTCTTATGCAATTCACTGAATACATAAAGCACCCAATTAATATGGAATACTCCAGGTGTGAAACTGGTGGGTCATTAATAGCCACAAGTTCCATACTTAGATCCCTAGGGTTTTTAACCGACCACCTTCTCAATGTAGCGAGATTAAGTCAATGGAACTTCTTTATCAGTTCACTTGATTTAATATCCAGAATCACATATGACTCTCTCGTGTCGTACATGAGAGTTTAGATGACAATAGCTTTTTCGTAAAGTTCACTTATCTGAATGGATCCAAAGATAAGCATGGCATCTACATAAAAGCATATGATGGCTCCACTGTCAGATCATCACACATTGTATATACGCTTTTGTTTCCTAAGTTTAACATGAAAACTAGACAAAATCACATCATCAAACCACTAGACATATACAAATCCGTATAGAACTTCATAAATGGCGAATAAGGAATCAGACAAACCATTAAGTATGTGACCTACAAAAAGGTATATATTATTCTATTTCTTCGTTTTACGAAGCATCCTCCTTGTTCCTCATCTTTGACTCCTTCGTCTTCAAGTTACATTTCGGACATGGAATACACCTTAAGAGTAGTAAAAAGAAAACACATTTTTACTGCCATTAATGGAAATTCTCATCATTTCCATAGACCATAACTATATAATTTCTTCTAAAGAGTAGTTTTTCGAAAGAAAGAAAGAAGAAGAAGAAGAAGAAGAAGAAGAAGAAGAAGAAGAAGAAGAAAAATTAGTTTGATCATGTGTTGAATCATCCGCCTCGCACATCTATTTTTAGGGTTTGAATCCATGCATTGTCTAATGAAATGTTGTCCTTATCCATATGAAAGTTTATCCTTATCTATAAGTTTTGTCCTTATCCATGAAAATAAAATTGCCGCTAAATCAAAGTGATGTATCCCTTCCTTGAATTAGAATATTTGATTTAGTCGATCTAACCCAAAACTAATTTGGTCACTGCAATCCTAAACCGGTTTGACTCGCTTAGTTTGATTCAACTAAAATTCCAACAATTGCCAATGTCAATCTTGTATAAAGGAATGGATGGGTCAACTGATTGGACAAACCGCACTTGTTAGGGGACGAGTTGGCCCTCTAAACCAAAACCAAACTATAAGACTTCAGCTTTAGTTTGTATTCATACTTTGTTGGTTCCTAATCTTGTTGAGAATTATGCAATCAATAAGAACAAGTAGTCCCAGTATGCCTCTCAGAATGGGGGAGTGGGAGGCTATGCAACATGCTAGGGGTTCTTTGATATCTCATGTGGGAAGAGTTGTATAATGATATGGAAGAGTTGATCTTGGTTGAGCTTCTAGCTCTTCAGGATGCAATTTGGTAGTGTTTTAGTGTTTGTCTAGTAACGTTCAATAGTTAGCCTTTGTAGATGATGTATTGATGGTATTTGAGAAGGTGACAGATGGACTGCAACAGGATGCATGGTGGGGCCATACTCGAGGAAATTCAGCTAGTAAATTGATGTTTTCACTATTGTTGCGGCTAACATGAAAACTAGACAAAACAACATCATCAAACCACTAGACATATACAAATCCGTATAGAACTTCATAAACGGCGAATAAGAAATCAGACAAACCATTAAGTATGTGACCTACAAAAAGGTATCTATTATTCTATTTCTTCGTTTTACGAAGCATCCTCCTTGTTCCTCATCTTTGACTCCTTCGTCTTCAAGTTACATTTCGGACATGGAATACACCTTAAGAGTAGTAAAAAGAAAACACATTTTTACTGCCATTAATGGAAATTCTCATCATTTCCACAAACGTGAAAGATTTATGTAATTCGAGTGACCAAACTTGTAATTTAGCCCTATTATTGCTTTCGTTTTGTTCACCATATAGTGAATAGGACGTCCTATCTAGTGGTAAGAAAAACTCTTTTAACTTATTTTGATAGGGTTCAATTTTTATTTTTCGCTAAATATGACCATATGACTATAGTGTTGGAACGTATGTTAGTAGTTAATCGCCAAACTAATCGCTAACCGAACCACGATAAGAGATGGTTATTGATGTGATTTTTTTTTATTGGTTAACCGACACTGAACCGATTAGCACCTCTAATAAAAATAAAGCTAACCAATTTTAAAAATCATAGTTACGGACGAAACGTACCTCTGTCATCCCCTTTCAAAATGATCAAGTGGGCGGCAGCTATAGCCGGCCAGTCAACTAATCCTACCAAGTTGATCAAAATGCTGTCCTATCCCTATGTACCGGTTCCGTTGAAAATCATATTGAGTTATGTTACTTCAACGGTGGGAAATAATGGACATCTCTATCATATATATATGTTATCTTTTTCCGAGATAATTAAATTAGGTCTAACTAGCAAGACCATAAGAGCAATAATGTTGCAATTGCCCCCAAGGAACCTTCGAATCCTGATCCTTCAAATGCCACTTGTTATACACATATAATTTAATTAAGTTTAACAAGTGTCATTTAATCCCCTAATCACTGGTAAAATAATTTAGTTACACGTATACATTATTAACACAAAATTCTAATGATTAGAAATAACATCAATACAATATTCATAATCCAAATTCCAACACATAAAATTAAAAATGATCAAGTGTCTTCATCTAATAAGTGAATACATGCTACCAAGACATCAAACATAGGAAGCACACGATCATCATCATCCAGAAACATTTAAGAAACAAATACTATTAGGGTGCGATGTTCTCCCCTGTCATGGGCTTGTCAGTTTGTCTCGGATCCTCTGTTGCCTTCCCTGTGTGCGTTTTGCTGCCTCTCATGTCCTGGGCGTTTACGGTTTGTTTTCTGTTTCCATTGGTGCTTTCAAGAAGGCAGTTCCAGCGTGTGGGTTCTGGCCCGATGGGGTATTTTTGAACTTTTGTAAATTGTTGTTTTTTCTCCTTTTAATTAATACTATTTCACCCCTATATATAAAAAAAAAGAGTTTTTGTAAGAACTCTGAAGTTGAACACGCTCATTTAGGAGCACTATGCAAAGATGCATGGTCCCGGGTAGCCACCATAATGTGCCCAAAAGAAAATCTCGTGAGGGTAGACCAAAAGCGGGCAATATTTTGGTCATAAAAGGATTGAGATGTAACAAGCTAAGTGATAACAAAACTTCTTCGCGTCCTTCTTGAACGATGGTGGGGGATACCTCGACGAAGACGTTGAGCCCTAAAGGAGGGTGTACTGTAACATCTTAGACAAATCTCACATCGACCAAGTACAAAAGATGCCCATGATTCATAATGAACAATTCAATCCTAACAGACAATACGTGTTTTCGTTGATAAGTTCTTGTAAGAACTCTACAATTAAAAGTGCTCAGTATAAAGTATTACTAAGATAGTGATCTCCAAGAAAGTTACCATGATGCCCTCGAAAAACAAAACCATGCGTATAAACCCACAACAAACAATTTCTTAATGAGAAAAATGTTGGGATTACCCACTCAGTTTTCATTTCCCACCCTCTTTCAGTTGCTTCTAATGAATGAATTTCTTAACAATGTTTCATGCAGACAAGATGATTGGATTTCGTGGGTGAAGGGTTGCCGATGCATACTTTCCCGTTGTTTCTCAAAAAATTACTTAATCGGGTGTGTGAACCTTCTATGCTCATGGCAGTGGTAGCGATCTTCTGGAGGATCTGGCGTTCCAGAAACTGGGTTGTTTTTGAAGGGAAGCAATTTGGGATTCCAGTGCTCCTGCGTCAATTCCACCAGCAAGTGGAAGAGTGGGTCCGCCTGCCAGTGGAGTCAGTTCCCCGGTGCGCGCTTCCCGGACCTCGGAATCCTAGTACTGTACCGGCTGGCTGTTGTGTGTCAGTGGGATGGGGCTACTAGTCGTGGGGCGCATTCGGCTGGGGGGTTTGTAATCTTGCATTCGGCTAGGGAGGTCGTCTTTGTTCAAGGAACCCAATTCCCGGGTGTGCAGGACCCTGCTATGGTGGAGTTACTGGCCCTGAGAGAGGCGATTCTGGGATGCATAGGGAATGGAGTTACGGAAGTGAGATTTGAAGGTGATGCGAAACTTGTCATTGACAAAATCAACCAGGCGGATTCCAGGGATAACCGGATGGGTGCTGTGCTAGAAGAAGTTATTTTGTATTTTGCTTCTCATCCGGGGTTTTCGATTAGATTTGTAGGTCGGAGTAACAATAGGGTAGCCCATTTAGTGGCTCGAAAGGCCCTCACTTTGTATCCGACTACGAGTCGTTTCTTTGATTTTCAGGATTGGCTTAATTCCAGGATGTAACGTTCTCTTATCTTTTATCAATCAATATGATTATCTTTTGTAAAAAAAAAAGACAAGATAACCGCCTCCATGTTCTGATTCCGAGATTCTTATATTAAATGGGTTTTAGGTGACTTAATCACCATGTCTGCTCAACATAGTTGTTAATTCTAGCTAACAAGGGCCTTAACTTTATATATAAATAGTTAGACTTTTCTGGATGTAGCTGGAATTTACCTGCTTCTACGTACCAAAGAGCTGGCTAGCAACTTAATTGGTGGGTGCAATTAAGTAGAGAACAACGACCTCCTACCTACCTACATAGCTACATGCATGCCAACGTTGGTAATAATACTTTCATTACAGCACCAAATAATTATATCGGCGGGAAGAAAAACAAAGGAGAGGCAGGGATCCAAATCTTGTGAAAGATATGGAAAGTCGAATGGCAGAAGCTCCTTACAAAGTTGAGTTTAGATAACATAAAATTGCGGTTATGTTTTCAGTGCACTTATATTTTTTTTTTTATTCAAGTTATGTAATATGATTGACAAGAAAATGCGTGAATTTTCACCAAATCCATTTAAGTATTATTTTGAGTTGATGGATTTAAGATTTAGGGTTAAGATTTAGAGTTAATTATATTCTCTGACTAATTTCTTGGTTGATGAATTGTTTTAGATGGTTGTTAGACCCAAAATTTGAAATTAGAGTCTGGTGGATGTTGTCACACGGTGTCACCCTTTATAACCAATGTCCAATAGAACACCGCCTTGGGTTTGATTGATGGATTCCGTACTAAATGGTGAGGTTATTTATATTACTTAAATTACTTGAAAAAACAAGATAGATAACTAACTCCTGCTTCTAAATACATAAGCAATAATTTTTAGCTCTAAACAATCATTTTTATGCATGAAATGTCTACGTTGGGTTTCCATCAAGTTCACAATTGATTAAACAAAAAAACTCTTAAAAAGTGACCATAACTATTCCCATGAGAAAATAGGCCAACTCTTCTCTTTGCTTTTTGGGTCAAAATATTATGCTCATGTGTGTCCTCGTGACGATGGATAAACTTGCACTTTGTTTTTGCGTGGTGGGAGGTGGGCATTTTGATTGGCTCGGGGCGGTTTGTTTTGGAGATCTGTCTCCGGCACCTGCCATCCGGGTTTGATGGAATCTGCCCTTTGCCTGTCGATAGTGGCGGCGTCGGTGGTGAGCGGCGTGGCTTGGTGTGGGTGTGCGGCAGAGGCAGCTTCGGCCACGGCGGCGGGTTTCTCAGAGGGGGCTGTGTCTGCTAGGGTTGGGGGGTTAGGGGAATTGTTTTGGGTCTTGGGCTTAGGGCCCTATTGGGTTCCGGGTCTGTGTTGGGCCCTGTTTTTTTCTTGCTAATCTTCTAACCCTTGTATGTTCATGGTTGTATCTTTTCCTTTGGGCCTGGCCCTTTGCATTCTTAATGATATCCTCTTTCAAAAAAAAAACTTGCACTTGTCTTGAATGATGATCAATATACTCAACATTTTGTGGACTTGAAGTGGAGGCGAGATTGACTTGTAATTGAGCTTGTTTGGTGTCTTGCGCTTTCTATTGAAATTATGTAGCTTTGGTATTTGGACTCGGGCTAAGAAGTGTTGGAAATTTGGTTGAACTGGACTAATCAAGTCAAACCGATTCCCAACAAGAAGTACTCATGAGAAACTATGTTTAGGATATGTATTGAATCCTTGGAAATAGGCCTAAGAACTTATGAGAATTGATGCTTAGGATGTGGATTGAACCGAGAAATGCATCATTATTTGTATTTCTTCTTCATACGATTTAAATCATGCCTTTGTGCCAAGGATCACCTAATTAGTATCCCCTTTTTCATGACAATTTGTCCCCTAATTGCTTTCAAGTTATGTTAGAGATGTTTTTATAACTCATACTTTGTACACGTTTCCATTTTCCTTTTAACATCTTTTGCTTTGTCATTTTAGCAAGATTTTTAGGTTTTTGCTAGCTTTATGTTTGGTTTAATGTTTTAGTGTGTTTTAGGTCGTTGAATTGAACTATACAATATTTGGATGAGAACGACTCTAAGGAGAAGAAATATAGATTTTTTCCCTCCTTATTTGATGTTTTATATTCAAAATTTTTACTATTATAATTGTTATGTTAATTAGTTTAGTAGTGCTTATAATTGTAATGATGAAGTAGTGAAGAAAGTGATTGGACTCTATCCCCAACCCCCCAAAAATATACATGCTGCTTCCGGGTTGCTCAAGAATCCCTAATCCCGCAATCAAAACTGTCGAGTACTAGTGGCGGAGGACGAGAGTCAGCGAATCGAGGAGCTCATCTCCCAAACCCTAGACCTCTGCACCATCGAGAAAGTCTCCAAAATATGGTTGTTTTATTCAACCCCTGTTTATTCCCAAATCCTAGCCCTCACACCACGACTGGGATGGATCTGGCTGTGACATAAATCGCGGAAGGAGACGGTGTCGACGAGAGGAGGCGGCGCTTCCGAGTGAACGGGGCTATCTCTCTCTACCGACAAAGCTCGATCGAACCCAGATCTCTGCCCGCCCTCCGCTCCAACTTCATCCCATTTGATTTTCGATTTTGCCCCAAAAATCATCGCCCGAGCCTTGCCCTCTGCTACTGCTCAACGACGGCGCGACGGTGGGGAGCGATTGCTCTCCCTGCTGATGTATTGTCTATCGCCGGCCGGGTTATCATGCTGGGTAATTTGCCGATGATCGGAATCCTCTCCGACGAGGTGACAGAGTGGCTAGGCAAGAATCGACAAATCGAAAGAAGAAGAGGAAAAAGAAGAGGTGTGGCGTTGAGGAAGTACCAACGCCAATGAAGAGAGAGAAAGGGGAAGTGAGGTGGGGAAGGGAAGGGCCAAAAAATTAAGTAATTAATTTTATTATTTATTTTTATTAATTAATTTATGATGTATGTAATGATGATGTGTCACTTTTTGCTTATTTGGCGCTGATGTGTGTGCTGAGTAGGAGCCTAGTCAGCGAACCGTCAAAGAACTTGACGGTGTTACTAACACCGTTAAAGTATTTAACGGAAATGACTATATTTGTCCTACAACAACTTTAAAAGCTGGCTATAAGTGGTATTTCTCCAAATTTGGCTATTATTGGCACAAACGTGAAAGTTTTAGCTATATAAGTGTATTTTGCCAAGAATTTAACCCTTGCGGGCAAGGCGACGTTAGCGCTCTCAGTGCTTGCGTCATTGCTTACATATGCCATGCAAACGACATACCTGTCAATGTCAATTTGCGATCAAGTAGACCAGCGGATCCGCAGCTTTCTATAGGGATCTACGGCAAGTGCAAGGAAGGTACATCTAGTCCATTGGGAGGCTTTTGCCAACCGAAGAGTAACGGAAGTTTGGGGTTCAGGAAAGCTCGAGAACTAAATATCGTTGTCATTTCTCAATAAACTTGCTTGGAATTTTATAAAGCATCCGGAGGAATTATGGGTCAAGGTTTTGCGCACGAAATATTTTAAGTTGGTGTAGGGCTCAGTCGTGCTGAAATCTTCGGTCTGCACCTCTAATCTCTGGAAGGGAATGATGAAGGCTTGGCTGGTGAAGCTAGAGGGAATGAGAACGGCGATCAAGGATGGCCAATCCACAAACTTCTGGATGGATCGGTGGGCGAACTCGGGGACCTATTCTTCGAGCATGAGCGGCCAGGAGCACCTCAAGTGGACTACTCATTAGCCATTACCGGTCGCGGCTTTTGCCACCGGTGATGGTAAGTGGAATATTCCAGCTTTATACAAGTGCTCGACGAATCTTCTGTTTTGCAGGTCTTGGGAGTGCAACCTCGCAAAGAAGGAGTCGAGAAAGATGTGGCGGTTTGGGGGCTGGAGAAGGATGGAAAGTTTTGGGTGAAGTCCGCATATGCTATTGCCACAAACCTAGATACGGAGGCGCCAAACTTTGATAGCGCGACAGTGTGGAAGTGGAAGGAACCTGCCAAGATCGACCATTTCCTATGGATAGCAGCTCTTCACTGAATCCTCACCAACCAAGAGCGTCACCGACGAGATCTCTCGACCTCACCAACCTGCACGTACTGCAAAAGCGAACCAGAAACAGTCCTGTATGTTTTGTGGGACTTTCCTTTTTCCAGGTAACTTGGATGCACAACATCCAATCTTCTGACCACCAACAACTTTTTGGACTATCTTTATAGGATTGGCTTACATAGAACCTCTGCCATCCCCGCACGTGCCTGGAGTTTGGCATTACCTGCTGGTCTCTTTGTAAGACCAGGAACGATTATGTCTTCGCGGGCAAGATCGTAACAGTTGAAGCCTTTTTGTAGCGCGTCCAGGCCTAGAGTACTATAGTGGGGAAGGCCTTGGACAGGGACAAGCTCATTTACACGCCTAACCCGCCTACAAGAAAGGAGGTGCTGATCTCTTGGCAGCCGCCACCTCTAGAGTGGGTCACTCTCAATTCTGACAGCTAAGTTCATCCTATATCAAGCCATGCATCAGTCGGAGGTCTGACACAAAATCATTTAGGATGCTGCTTGACAAGAGCGTCGCGATCAACCTCGGGGTCTACTCTATTACCCGGGTTGAATTAAGAGGCGCAGTAGAAGGGCTTCAACTGGCTTGTGACTTGGGATACCGGAAAGTCCAGTTCCAACTGGATTCACAGTGCGCGATGCAACTCCTGCTCTAGGAGGAAGTGGTCGCGATCATCGTCACATTGCAGTCATCCAGCATGTCAAGGAGCTTCACTCCCTTAATTTGGAAGTCACGGTTCGACACATATAAAAAAATTACTGCTAAAAATATTAATATATATAAAACAGAAGCTTGGTTACTGTTGCTAAAAAATTTACATTTTGATACCCCAAATTTAATTAAATCACAACTTAGTTATTATAAGGTATATTTTACATTTTGATTCGCAAATTTAATTTTAAAGTAAAATCATTGAATAATTATGTTTTGGTATCTCATTTAGTACATTTATGTGGTACTAACCAAACTTCTACTAACTACCCCAAATTTAATTAAATCACAACTTAGTCACTATAATGTAGATTTTACATTTTGATACCCCAAATTTTATTTTAAGTAAAATCATTGAACAATTATGTTTTGGTATCTCATTTAGTACATTTACGGGGTACTAAACAAACTTCTACTAACTACCTGTAATAAAATATACGACATTGACACGCCAAAACACAACACCAAACTGCGACCAAGTGTAATCGCAGTCCGGGAATGCAGTAACAGGCAAGTTTAATTATCAACCCGGGGTCTAGATCTACTGCTTACTCCGTGATTCTCTATTATCTAGCAAACTAATTCGAGTGATTGTTGTTTAAAGCAAAAGCAGTAAGAAAGCAGGAAATGGTTCGGTTTTCAAAAGCAGGTAAGAGTCACTCGGGATTGAGTCCCCCTAGCCCCTTAGTTAGGTTCAATTGCAATTCCCTGGGTTGATTTACTGTTGATTAGACTGCGGAAGATCCGACAGTAGCTTGGAATCTCTTAAGCTGACCAAGCCCTCTCAGTCTAACTACCCGGCAGACGACTAGTCTTCACCGGGATAGAAAGCTGAGGCTATGAACACAGAACTCCACTACTGGCGCCAAGAACACCAGTACAAAGCAGTAAACTGGCTAACTCTCGTATAGCCAATCTCCTACTATCGAATGAAGAGGCTCTAACAACCTAATCAGATTCTATCTATCTCAGGTTGCAGCAGAAATTGAGAAAAGCTGATCAGACTCAAATCAATTCAATAAACATGCGTCATTCGATTAAAATCAAACAGTAATATCATCCCAAGTCATTACAATCAAATCCCTAACACAAGGAACTAGGGTTCTTCATACCCAAGTGAGAGAAGGGTTCTACTCCATAGAGAGAGAAGAGAAAACAGAAATCAGAGTAGTCATACTCATAAAGATGAGGAAAATCTGCTCTGGGATGTCAATCTTCACTCCTAGGGACGCAATCTGGGCTTCAATGATGAGAAATCCACTCCAAAATAGCTCCTAGGGTTTGTTCTTCGCTCTTTCTCTCTCTAAAACTCTGTTTTTGCCCAGAAAATCGAATTCCCTCTCCTTGGCTCGAATCTGCCTTCAAAAACCCGACTCTGGGCGAATTACGGGCAGAATTACGGCCGTCATCACTTCCTGCCCGTAATTCACACCAAAACGCGCGTTTTACTTAAGCTGCAGGGGGAGAAGTTACGGTCGTAATTTCCCAATTACCGCCAGTAATTAGGGAATTACGGCCGTAATTCCTGGGGGTCTTGCCCGTAATTTCACCACCGAGAAGAATTGCTGGGGAGAAAGCTCGTCCAATTAATTACGGGCATGCCCTGACTAATTACGGCCGTAATTTAGCAGGGGCTGCCCGTAATTCTCTCTGTGACTCGCCAATTGACCTCCAAATGACCCAAAACTTGCGCCTTTGCCCCTCTTTACTTGCTAGGACCTGAAATACGACAAAACAACACAACCTAGCGTAAAATAGGCCAAGGAACAATCAATTCGAGCCAAAATGGACAGGAAACCAGAGTGAAAACACGTGCAAATACGATGCTATCAAATTCCCCCACACTTAACTGTTTGCTTGTCCCCAAGCAAACCAAGTATTACACAAGGTAAGCTCACATAATTCAGTCAACCAACATCGGGGACAAGTCATAAAGGCACAAAACACGTGAATCAAATTGGTTTTCAAACATCAACACATGAACAACTTTATTAGCAACCTGGACAACCACCACAAAGGACATTCGAGTGCAGCAAATCGAGTAAAGGAAGAGTCTCCCTTCTGTTCACTGGCCAACCTAGACTTGATTCAACCACTTACTCAAAACAGTCAACTCATGCATCCAACTCAAGACATCAGAATAGAGACCGAGCAATCTAGGTCCTCACCGGGGTACAAGAGCATATAGAAAATGGAAATGAATCACTCACTCTCGACCAGTGGGGTCAGGACAATTTGATGCGAAAGATGCGCATGCTATTTCTCTCAATCCCTATCATCTCTTCACCATGATGGCAGCCTCTAAATGCTAGAGTTCACATATGGGATGTCACCACTAACTAATCAGGAGGTCTTAGACACAGGTTCAAATGACTGGCTAGGGTCTTGGACATGGGGAAAAGGCCTTTTAGGTGGTGGAAGTATTCATAGCAAAAGGTTCCACATTTCCCAAACACACAAACACAGTCAAACAAACCGGTATTTTCTTTCTGCTATCCTGCATTACTCAATATCTTACTAGCACAAGAGCGAAGGAGGCATAAACATCAGCATTTCCAAGCCAGACTGCTAAGAAACACTACTTACTGGGCCTTATTCAGATTTTTGGTAGTGGCTCTCTTTTGCTTTCAATTTTTTTTCTTTGTTTTTCTTTTATTTTTCTTTTCATTTCTTAAGAGAGCCACCACTTCTGCATAAATTTCAAACACCTGCCCAACTTTTAAGCACTACCTCCAACACTCACATAGACTTAAGCAGAAACAACACAGAATATATAAAACCACTCTGTGGAACCTTCTAAAAGATGCAACAAGGGTGATTTTTTTCATTATAGACCAAAAGAAAGGATAACACACGGCTCAAAGGGGCTGACTAGGGGATATGACACATCAGGACAGTCAGTTTTGGGCGTGGGCTAATCCTATGCCCCCATCATCTTAGCTAGTGACAACGTGAATGCTACACATCATGGAAGAGGGATCTATCGCACAAGAAAGAAACGAGCAGGCTCAAATCTCACATGGCTACCTATATGCTCTATCTCACATTCTGATACCCTGAACTAGATGCATAAACGACTGTCAAGAACAAGTAATCAGATCAAGTCAGATCAAGTCACAGTTGGCAAGCAAACAGTTGAAAAACTGAACCCCTACATCGCTCTAATGCACATCTCAGTCCTCATCATAGGTTGTCCTAGTCGCAACAAGTTGTCATGCATTAATCCGAAAACCAATCAATTCATCAATCAAAACACAGTGCCAATATGAACAAACAGCAGTGCTTGGAGCCCTCAAATCGTAAGATTCGGACAGCGGACTAGGCTCCAAGCACCCATATATACGTTCCAATAAATACAAAGAACCCCCCCACACTTAAATGCGACAGTGTCCTCAATGGAGCGAAGGGAAGGGGAACGATGTTACCGTGAAACAGTGGTCAGGAACGTTGACTGGATGGCGGACCAGTCAAAAGCAGAGGACTGGACAAGGACCAGTCCGATGGGCACAGAGCTAGAACCAACAGAACACACACAATGGGTGAAATAAACCATAGTTCCAAGTCAACAATCCACACAATGTGAACAAGAAATAGAAACAAAACACAATCCGGAGTCTAAATCTGAAAAGATGGACAAAAGCCAAGCCCCACTCGATGGGCTGGTAAAATCAGATCACAGCTCGTCGCCTCCATCGCCAGTGGGAGGCGGGTAGTAGTCTTCATGCCCCGGGGACGCCTCCCAAGGATAGCTCACAGCAGCAGGATCCATGTTCCAGTAGCTCATCATGTAATGCTGAGCTGAAATGATGCGGCGGCGACCATCGCGCTCACGGTCGAGGCGGGCGTTGATGTGCTCCTGGCCAGCAAGGATCTGCTCGTTCTGGCGGGAAAGGGCTGCCATCTGCTCTGCAAGATAGATAGTGGGCTGCGCAGCAGATGGGCCGGCACCGGAAGTGGAGTCGCCCGGTGCAGAGGGGGTGGACCGAGACCTCGTCCGGCGGGTGGTCCGACGGGCTGCAGCATCACTGGCTTCTGGTGGCTCCTCACCCTCTGGTGCACGAGGAACAGGGCGAGGCAGGCCCCGGATCCAGGTCACGTTCCCTTTGTGCTCCAGTATCAGCTGGCGCCGGAGGGTATCCCTGGAGAATGGCGTCGCCTCCTGGATGAGAGTAAACCTGGAGAGATCGACGTTGTAGTACCGCGCCAGGGCAGTGACCACCGGCCCACACGCCAGGCGTCGATTACACCGTTTATGCTTGGCAATGGTCCGGGCAATGAGAGAGGACAGATGGAGGTTGTCCTCCTCGTGGCTCATGGAGTGCAGGCAATGCAGGGTGCGGAGCTGAAGATGACTGGAGGAGCCCTCGCTGGGGGTGTAAGATTTCCCCAGCAGCTGGTTGATGATGCGCCACTCAGGTCGCAGCTGAGTGGCCGTGGTGTGGCCCGGGGTGAAAACAGATCCAGCATACCCCGGGAGGCAGATCCGCTCGAAAAACTGCTGGTCCCGAAAGATGGGACAGTCGGGCTCCTCGATGGCCAGGTGACAGGGGAACGGTGGAAGTAGCCCCAGTGCCCGACCAAAATCGTCATAGCTCAGAGAGTAGAACTCCCCTCCGAGTCGGAACTGGATGGCGTTGCCGTGCGCTCCATCATGGGTCCGGAAATGCTCGAAAGTGGAGTAGAACTCCCAGAGGAGCTCCTTGTAAATCGGCTCAGCAAGGCAGAGGAGGCGGCGCCAAGAGAAGGCGCGAATGGCAGCCTCCATTGCCTCGCGAGCACCCAGCTCCTCGAAGACCCTCCAGTCGAGGTAGTGGTGCTGAACGACTTTGCGGCGTCGGATGTCCCGCAAAGTCACCCTCTGGTCGGCGTCGAGCAGATTCAAGAACGTGTTCATTTTCCTGCAGCCACAAAACAGCAGAAATCCAACAACATACATGGAAATTCGTCAATGGTGAGGTCACAATCACCCTCACCCGGGGCCCTCGAATCATAAATTCGGACAGTGGACTAGGCCCCGAGAAAGGAAAAACATTCATAACCAATCAGATCATTCACCATTCACAACCAATCAGAATCAGGCATCATTCACAGAAACTCAAACGCACTTGGAGCCCTCGGATTAGAAACCCGGACAGCAGATTAGGCTCCAAGTAGAACAATCACCACTCACATTACTCGGTAGGCCAGCCGAAAGATAAGCAACCAAAGCAAGCAACAAAGGGGCCTACCGAATTAATTCAAGCATAAACCCATACCCGAAATTCCTCACTAAACCCACAATATCAATCCTCCACAAATGACAAGTGAAAGTATAGAAGCACACCTGGAGGCACAAGAGGATATCGTGGGGAAGGTGAAGGAAGACCGAGAGACCACAAAAATCGCCGGGAAACTCGCCGTGAGGCTCGCCGGAGTTTCGTCGCCGGCGACTTCACCGGAGCAAAACCAACCCAAAACTTTGGGGAATGAAGCCCCAAGCACCAGGAACTCGGTGGTGGTCGCGGTTTCTCGATCGGAGGTCCGAGGAGGGAGATCGGGCCGGTGGAACACCGAAGGGTCGCGATTTTCCGGCGACCCAAACCACCACGAAACTCGACCCCACTGGTACAGCCTTGTGGGCGCCGACGAGAGGAGCACGGGGGTGGTCTCGGACCTCCGACGAGCGAGATATGGCCGGAAAACCACCGGGGAAGAGGTGGTTCAAATTTTCTGGTGAGAAGGGAGAGAAAGTGGCCAGAAAAAATGAAGGAGAGAGAGAGGGGGGTCTCGGCCGACAGGTTTTTAAAGCAGGCGCGGGGGAAATTACGGGCACGATTACGGCCGTAATTCCCCTGGCCTTGCCCGTAATTTTTATGCCGAGAGCAAATTGCCCTCTCTGGGCGAATTACGGGCAGGGTAGCAAGAATTACGGCCGTAATTCTTACCCCCTTGCCCGTAATTTTTACGCCGAGCCTTTTCTCAGCTGTTTTCTGCGCTGAAGAAATTATGGGCAGGGGGTAGATAAATTACGGCCGTAATTAGTCCCCCCATGCCCGTAATTTTACTGCCGAGGGCCCTTTTTCTCCAGTTTTGAAGCTGCAATTTCGAACATCCAAACCCAAACGTGCCCCGGTTCAAAAATTACACCATCATAGACCAAAATAGACCAACCGGGACACGAGGAACATTCCAGAAAGACTCCAGACAGACTCAATGACTCAAAAACGACAAAAATTAAAAGGAAAAGGATAGAAATGCAAACCGTGGTGGGGTTGCCTCCCCACAAGCGCTTCTTTACCGTCTTTTAGCTGGACGCCAGTAGAGGAACTAAGGGTCCTCGAGCTTGATCAGCAGCTCTGCGCGCTCGACAGCACCTCCCAAGTATAACTTTAGGAGGAGGCCATTCACCTTGAATGGCTCGGTTTGAGCATTGCTGATCTCCACCGCACCGTGCGGGAAAACTTGGGTCACCGTGAAGGGACCCGACCACCTCGAACGGAGCTTGCCCGGAAAGAGCTTCAGGCGTGCATTGAATAACAGAACACGATCACCGACCTGAAACTCCTTCGGGCCCCTCAACCTAGCGTCGTGGAGACGCTTGGTGCGCTCTTTGTAGAGCAGGGTATTCTCATAGGCGTGGTAACGCCACTCCTCCAACTCCAGCAGCTGCAACTTACGTTCTGTACCTGCAACACTCAAATCCATGTTTAGCAGCTTAATGGCCCAGAAGGCCTTGTGCTCTAGCTCTACCGGCAAATGGCACGCCTTCCCATAGACAAGCCTATAGGGAGAAGTGCCAATCGGGTTCTTATAGGCAGTCCTATACGCCCAGAGAGTATCATCGAGCTTGGTGGACCAATCCTTGCGGGATTGATCCACCGTCTTTTCAATTATACGTTTTAACTCCCGGTTCGTCAGCTCGGCCTGCCCATTTGACTGGGGATGATAGGCCACCGACACCTGATGCTTAACGCCATAGCGAGAGAGGAGTTTCGTGAATTGCCCCTGAAAATGGGTTCCTCTATCACTAATAATGGCGCGAGGTGTCCCGAACCGGGAGAACAGCTGCTTCAGAAATGAGCAGACCCGTCTTGCATCATTGGTGGGCATGGCTTGAGCTTCTGCCCACCTCGAGACGTAGTCCACTGCAACCAAGATGTACAGATTGCCAAAAGATGGAGGGAATGGGTCCATGAAATCGATACCCCAAACATCAAAAATTTCACAAATAACAGATATATGTTGGGGCATCTCATCCCGGGCAGAAATGTTACCTGACCTTTGGCAGCGGTCGCACTGGCGTGCGAAGGTGTCTGCATCCTTGAAGAGCGAGGGCCAATAGAAGCCCGACTGTAGCACCTTCCGCGCCGTGCGGGTTCCTCCATGATGACCGCCAGTAGGTCCTTCGTGACACTGAGACAGGATGGCTCCCATCTCGTGCTCCATGACACAGCGCCGGATCACGCCATCTGCTCCGATTCTGAAGAGGTAAGGATCCTCCCAGAAGTAGTGCTTCAGATCGGAGAAGAACTTGCGCTTCGCATGAGTAGCCATCCCCTTGGGTAACTGCTTGCCCACCAGATAATTGGCAAAGTCAGAATACCAAGGGGTAACGCTGTCCACCAGGGTCATCGCCAGCAATCGCTCACCCGGGAAGGAGTCGTCGATCTCTTCCTCGAAGTTGTCCACCGGAGGGGCTTCCAACCGCGAAAGATGATCTGCAGCAACATTCTCGGCTCCCTTCTTGTCCCGGATCTCGATATCAAACTCCTGCAGCAGCAGGATCCAGCGGATGAGCCGAGGCTTGGCATCAGCCTTGCTCATCAGATAACGAATCGCCGAGTGGTCAGTGTAGACCACCACATGAGAGAGCACCAGATAGGGTCGGAACTTGTCAAATGCATACACCACAGCGAGGAGCTCCTTCTCTGTGGTGGTGTAGTTCTCCTGTGCATCGTTCAAGGTCTTCGACGCGTAGTAGATGGGCTGGAAGTGTTTCTCGCGTCTCTGACCCAGAACTGCTCCGACTGCATAATCACTCGCATCGCACATCAGCTCAAAAGGAAGAGACCAGTCAGGAGTCACCATGATAGGGGCATGGGTAAGCTTCTCCTTCAGAGCCTCAAATGCAGCTGTGCACTCTGGAGTGAACTGGAATGGCGCATCCTTCTCCAGCAGCTTGGTCAACGGTAGGGCGATCTTCGAGAAGTCTTTGATGAAGCGCCGGTAAAAGCCTGCATGACCCAGAAAGCTGCGAATCCCCTTCACAGAAATGGGAGGAGGTAGCTGACTGATCGTCTCAATCTTCGCGCGATCTACCTCAATCCCCTTCTTGGAGATCTTGTGCCCAAGCACGATACCCTCACGAACCATGAAATGGCACTTCTCCCAGCTGAGTGCCAGATTCGTCTCCTCGCACCTCTTCAGAACGAGTTCCAGGTTATGGAGACAATGAGCGAAGGAATCTCCATAAACCGAGAAATCATCCATGAAGACTTCCATGATCTCTCCAACCAGTCGGTCAAAGATAGCCAGCATGCATCTCTGGAAGGTCGCCGGTGCGTTACACAGCCCAAATGGAATCCTCCGGTAAGCAAAAGTGCCGAAGGGGCAAGTGAAAGTGGTCTTCTCCTGATCCTCCGGTGCAATAGGAATCTGGAAGTACCCAGACATGCCATCCAGGAAGCAATAGAACTCATGGCCCGCCAACCTCTCCAGCATCTGGTCAATGAAAGGTAGGGGAAAATGATCTTTCCTGGTGGCGTCGTTCAGGCGCAGGTAATCGATGCAGACTCTCCAGCCGGTCACGGTCCGCATCGGGATCAACTCCTTCTTCTCGTTCGGGACCACAGTCATCCCGCCTTTCTTCGGGACCACCTGAGTGGGGCTGACCCACTTGCTATCAGATATAGCAAAGATGATCCCTGCATCCATGAGCTTCACGATCTCTGCCCGGACCACTGCCTCCAAGTTAGGAGACAATCTCCTCTGCGGCTGCCTGACTGGCTTAACCTCATCCTCCATCAAGATTCTGTGAGAGCAGAAGGATGGGCTAATGCCTCTGATGTCAGTGATCTTCCATGCCATGGCCCGGGCATACTTCTGCAACAGAGCCACCAGCCTGCTCTTCTGCTCGGGGGTCAGATCCGAGCTAATAATAACCGGGAGCTTATTCCCCTCCCGGAGAAATGCATACTCCAGATGAGATGGGAGGGGTTTAAGCTCCAACTCTGGTGGCTCCTCCAATGATGTAGCGAGCCGGGGCGAGATGGGAATCGGCTTGAATGGCATCTCTCGCCCCTCGCTTGCAGCCTCGTCCAGCTCCGCCAGCTGCTCCGCCAGCTGCACATCCTGTGATGCCTGTTCCCCTAGCAAAAGACAACGCTCAAGGAAATCATCAGTACCCGCACTCGTGATGGCGAGTGCGGTCTCAAAATCAGCAACAACATCACAGTAATCAAGATCATCATGGAGCTGGGGGTGTTTCATATTATCAGAAACAGAGAAGGTGATTTGTTCACCCCCAGCTCTCAAAATCAGCTTTCCATCATTAACATCAATCAGTGCCTTGGCGGTGGCGAGAAAAGGTCTACCCAGTATCAATGGCACATCAACATCCTCATTTATGTCCAAAATCACAAAATCAACAGGATATGAAAATGGCCCTACTGCGACTATCAAGTCCTCTGCTATACCCCTAGGATGCACAATAGATCTATCAGCAAGCTGGATGCTCATCCTAGTATTACTGGGTTCACCTAGACCTAGCTTCTTAAACAATGAATATGGCATGGCATTAATGCTAGCGCCTAAATCCGCCAAGGACTTCCCTACATGCAAACTACCAATCATGCAAGGGATAGTGAAACTCCCTGGGTCTTTTCGCTTCTCTGGTAGTTTGTTCTGCAGGATGGCAGAACACTCCTCGTTTAGCATCACCGTAGACAGCTCCCCAAGCTTCCTCTTGTTGGTGAGGAGATCCTTCATGAACTTGGCATACTTGGGCATCTTCGATAATGCCTCCACGAAGGGCATGCTAATATTCACCTGCTTCAGCATTGCCATGAATTTGGCAAACTCAGTCTCCAGTCGGTCTTTGTGCAACCGAGTAGGAAAGGGAAGCTGTGGTACATACTCCTACACCACTGGTTGCGGTGTAGGAGCAGGCACCTCAACCTCCTTCTCCATTTCTTCCTGATTAGCTGGAAGTGCTGAAGCAGGGGTCTCTTTCTCCGCTGCCCGAACAGGTGAATCGACAGTCACCTTGCCACTCCTGGTTGTGATGGCACTGCAGTTTTCATCCTGGTTCTGCGGGTGAGGGATGGTCTGACCAGGCAAGGTACCTGGAGTCCGTCGAGCAACAGCCTGGGCAACACCACCAAGCTGGGTCTGTATATCTCGCAGCACAGCCTGCGTGTTTCTCTGACCAGCTTCTAGCTCCAAGAACTTGCCAGAAGCCTTCTCCATGAACTGCTCCATGTTATTGAATTTACTTGCACTGGAGGTGGCCAGAGAACCCACCAGATCTCTCAGTTCCGCCATCGGGTCAACCTGTGCTGGGGCTGCCCCTGCCTGTGGAAATGGTCGTGCCTGCGACTGAGGTGGAACTGGCCCCTGTCTGGGCTGGTAGAGTGGCTGCTGTTGCTGCTGAAATTGCCCCTGTCTGGGCTGGTATGGAGGCCTCTGGAAACCGGGAGGTCCCTGGGGAGCTGGTGGTCTGGGATTTGGCCCAGCCCAAGAAAAGTTAGGATGCTGGCGCCACCCCTCATTATAGGTGTTGCTGTAGGGGTCAAAGCGCCTGGCATTCCCGATGAAATCCACCTGCTCCTGGGGAGTGGACGACTCCCTCATAGCCTGACAGTCCTCCACGGTGTGATGAGAGCTCTCACACCACTGGCAGTGCATCGCCTGCGGCTGTCCGGTACCTGCAATCAAACCAGAACGATCGATAGCTGAAACCAGCTTCGATACCACCTGCACCAAATCAGATGACTGGGTGCCCACAGCATGCACACCCCTTCCAGGTGCTCGTCTCGATCTCCTGGCAGTGCCCCAGTCATAACCGTTCTCCGCCATCTCCTCAAAGAGTTGATTCAGCTGTGGCGGGGTTTTGGTCAGCATGTTCCCGCCACAAACCGAATCGATCAGCTGCTTGTCCTCCGGGAAGAGGGCGTGATAGAAAGTGCCCACCTTAAACGCATCATTGAAACCATGGTTGGGACACCTGAGAAAGAGGCTGGTGTACCTCTCCCAAGCATCCCTAATGGTCTCATCCTCATCCTGAGAAAAGTGTGTAATCTGCTTCTGGAGATCAGCTGTCTTGGATGGAGGATGGTAGCGGGTGAGGAACTTGTCCGCCAGGTTGGCGAACGTGGTGATGGAGCCCGGAGGTCGAGTGTCTAGCCACTCCTTGGCCTGCCCCTCCAGAGTGAATGGGAAGTACCTCAGCTGGATGGCATCTGCTGGTACCCCATTGATCTTGATTCCATCGATGAGCTCGTGGAATCGCCTGAGATGTGATCGAGGGCACTCTCCCTCCTTACCACGGAACACTACTGAACCGCGCAGCATGGTGATCACGGAGGTGCTCACCTCAAAGTTGTTGGCTGGGACCTGAGGGTGTTGATTAGTGACCTCATGTCCGCAGCCCTAGCGGTCCAGTAGGATCCCATGGTCTGCTCCCCGGGGATCACATTGTTGTTCTGCGGATCACCCATCTCGCCTTCTTCTTCTTCTCCGATCTGTAGCTGTGACAGCGCCTTCTCCGCAGCCAGTCGCGCCTTTAGAACCCGCTTGGAGTTCCTGCAGGTTCGTTCAAGCTCCTGGTCAAGTGGTAGTAGATCTCCCGACTGGCTACGGGTCATGCACTACCTGCACACACTCAGAAGAAACAACCCGTGAAGGCACACAGGTGGAAGAAAGAAAATGCAGAAAATAAAAAGCTAGAGTAACAAATTATCACATTTCTCTAATAACCTAGAAAGTCCCCGGCAACGGCGCCAAAAACTTGACACGCCAAAACACAACACCAAACTGCGACCAAGTGTAATCGCAGTCCGGGAATGCAGTAACAGGCAAGTTTAATTATCAACCCGGGGTCTAGATCTACTGCTTACTCCGTGATTCTCTATTATCTAGCAAACTAATTCGAGTGATTGTTGTTTAAAGCAAAAGCAGTAAGAAAGCAGGAAATGGTTCGGTTTTCAAAAGCAGGTAAGAGTCACTCGGGATTGAGTCCCCCTAGCCCCTTAGTTAGGTTCAATTGCAATTCCCTGGGTTGATTTACTGTTGATTAGACTGCGGAAGATCCGACAGTAGCTTGGAATCTCTTAAGCTGACCAAGCCCTCTTAGTCTAACTACCCGGCAGACGACTAGTCTTCACCGGGATAGAAAGCTGAGGCTATGAACACAGAACTCCACTACTGGCGCCAAGAACACCAGTACAAAGCAGTAAACTGGCTAACTCTCGTATAGCCAATCTCCTACTATCGAATGAAGAGGCTCTAACAACCTAATCAGATTCTATCTATCTCAGGTTGCAGCAGAAATTGAGAAAAGCTGATCAGACTCAAATCAATTCAATAAACATGCGTCATTCGATTAAAATCAAACAGTAATATCATCCCAAGTCATTACAATCAAATCCCTAACACAAGGAACTAGGGTTCTTCATACCCAAGTGAGAGAAGGGTTCTACTCCATAGAGAGAGAAGAGAAAACAGAAATCAGAGTAGTCATACTCATAAAGATGAGGAAAATCTGCTCTGGGATGTCAATCTTCACTCCTAGGGACGCAATCTGGGCTTCAATGATGAGAAATCCACTCCAAAATAGCTCCTAGGGTTTGTTCTTCGCTCTTTCTCTCTCTAAAACTCTGTTTTTGCCCAGAAAATCGAATTCCCTCTCCTTGGCTCGAATCTGCCTTCAAAAACCCGACTCTGGGCGAATTACGGGCAGAATTACGGCCGTAATCACTTCCTGCCCGTAATTCACACCAAAACGCGCGTTTTACTTAAGCTGCAAGGGGAGAAGTTACGGTCGTAATTTCCCAATTACCGCCAGTAATTAGGGAATTACGGCCGTAATTCCTGGGGGTCTTGCCCGTAATTTCACCACCGAGAAGAATTGCTGGGGAGAAAGCTCGTCCAATTAATTACGGGCATGCCCTGACTAATTACGGCCGTAATTTAGCAGGGGCTGCCCGTAATTCTCTCTGTGACTCGCCAATTGACCTCCAAATGACCCGAAACTTGCGCCTTTGCCCCTCTTTACTTGCTAGGACCTGAAATACGACAAAACAACACAACCTAGCGTAAAATAGGCCAAGGAACAATCAATTCGAGCCAAAATGGACAGGAAACCAGAGTGAAAACACGTGCAAATACGATGCTATCAGACATCTACATAAGCAAGTGTCAATAAATTGTTACGGTGAAAAGGGTTGACTGTTGTATTGACGACCAACTAAAAGAATCAGACAAAACATTTCCATTATCTACTTCCTCTTCGTTTCATTTTTCACTCGCATTCCATTACCTTTTCTTTATTTCTTTCTTTGCCTTCTTCGTCTAACCCTAATTATGATACTATTTTTATGTATTTCAATCACAAGTATGAATGGGTCCATACACGACTCACCAACAGTCGAGAGAACTAATAATTGAACCATGAACCACTAACTTTTTTCAGCTCAATGTCGAGTCCAATTAGAAATAAATATATATGGTTATTACTTATTAGAAATTCGTCAGTTTCCACTATGGGATTTGAAGGCATGAAATTTTAAGCGAGTTCCAGTTTGTATTCCTTTTGCTTCTCTCTAAAGTTTTTCTTTTTCATCCGGACTAGAATTTTCAACAATTATACATTGAATGTTTGGGCCCAAAATTGAGCACCTAAATTTTTTGTCTATTACATTTTGGTACCTAAACTTTTGAATTTCTACAAATAGGTCTAATTTTTGTACGTGTAATTAAAACACTCTCGAATAGATGGGTATCCATAGCCAACTCATACATATATAGATTATGGAAATAAATATCCATATCCTACCCAAACCATCTACAAACTTCCATCCCCATATCTATGTCACCCATACTCTACCCATGATCAATAGGTCTACTTGAGTTTAGGTAAATATCATTTACTAGCCAAAATTTTCTAACAAAAATTAAATTGGATGTTGACCGCCATATATCTCTTCTCGGACAATATACTAACAAAATTGCTAACAAAAAATTGATTTTAGGCTAATAATACTAACAAAACACCATAACGGGCCACATAATACATGCTTATAGGTCATCTCCGCCCGCGACAAGGCGCGGCATCGCCACATAGTACTAATAGTAGGTTTTGTGGTTATAGTAGCGATTTGTACCTTTTTAGTGATTTAATTGTTATTAATGTCATTGAAGAATTTTATATTTGTAGTAATCATAAATTTTAGAAAGAAATGATAACGCAATCACTAGTAATTCGAATTACTGTTAATATTTAACATAAATAAGTGCTTACAATTGACAAACCACTATTAGGTAAGAGGAAATCACTATTGAAAAAAAAACTACTCATCAGTCACTACTTATACAAGCAATAAGCCAAAAATGTATTATTTAAAGATAACCCACATATGTACTGCACAATTGTTACTGAAGAATATAATTATCGGGAAAAAATTGGTACCGAAGAAAACACTATTAATACGAATCACTAGTAACCATAGCAATTTTGTAGAGATTACTCTTCGCCACCAAAATTATGGATTTCTTTGGGTGAGAAACACTAGTAACCAATCTTAAAACAAATAGTTCACCAAGATTTCTTTGGGTGAATCTGATGGCAACACTCTCTGTCTCTCACAAGTCATCACCATCTCTTGCCTCCTCCGTCACCATTGACAGTTTGACACCCCCTTCTTCTCCCGTCGATGCTTGCCTCCTCCAACAACATTGACGACCCGCTCAGTCACTTTAGGGCATCGTGAGGAGATGGAGGTTGAAGACGACTTCCCTTTCGTCACTATTTTAGATGACCACGCCGACAGTCAGAGGAAGAGAAAGAAAGAGGACGACGGCGAGAGTATGTGATGAACACACTGCCGATCGGAGAAGGAGGAAGAGAGAACATGGCGAGAAGAGTTTGTGAAAGATGAGAAGGGAGGCTGACGGTTTTACATAGCGAGGAGAGATGGTCAAAAGCATGTTACATATTCGCCGGAATTATCCGAGTACAGATAATAAGTGTGAACCTATGATTTGCGACCAAATTACTTTTTATTGAATTTTAATAATAGGATTTAATTTACATCTAATAGCTGAAAAGTTAGTCAACACGGTGCTAATCCCTTCTCATTCCAACTTCTTAGCTTGCTTTGGATGATATGTGATATTAATAAATCCAATATACTAAAATTGCAGACAACATAAATTATGGTCTATTTATGGGGTAGTTTATGAAAACATTGATTGGCTCGAAGTAGTAAAGTTGGTTCTCAATTGAAGGACCTACCATGTGGAATTGCAACACATTAGAGGTAGAGGGTCAAGGGATTTGTGTGGATAGAATTAAGGTAGGGATGGAGTTTGTTTGGTTATAACCGAAAATCGAATATTCAGTTATCGATTAAACCGAATCACCTCCCATACCTACTGACCACTGATTGAAAGAGGCCTTAAGGTTTCGGTTATTTCGGTTTTTGGTTAATCCAGCTGCCCCCAAGACCAAAATCATCCATTCATAAAAAAAAACATCTCGGCTATCCCTTATCGATTTTCAATTATCTCGTTTTTTGGTTAGCGGATAATCACTGACCGATTTCGGTTGTAGCAGGTCGGTTAATTGCTAACCGGTAACCTATTATCCAGTCCTAAATTAAGGATACTAAAGAAAGATAAAATGCACATGAACATATGAATAATGAGCTGCCTCTCTCTCTCTCTCTCTCGCCTTTTCTTCTAGTTTTTGTTCATTTAGGACCACTTTAAGGATGCCAAGAGAGAGCATGAGTTATCATATGGAGCAAAATGCAAAGGTACAACTTCTAACGGCCCACACCTCTCACCTTCCAAACTGAATGAATGGACTTAGCTTCCTTCTCTTTCTTAACTTTCAATCCCTATCACTTCTCGATGTGTAAATGTAATGTGGGGTTGGAACTTTGATTGCTTCAGACAAAGTACCAATTTTGAAACATCGATCGACAACTTAACACTTAATCATTATGAAAAAACTTAGAAAGATAAAGTGTCTAGTCACGCTCCATGTTTTGGATTCACAGCCAACAACAACAGAATTGAGCGAAATTTACTGAAATTCTAGCTACAAAAGTGGATGCTAGGAGTTGTGGAAGTTTATAGAACTCCATAGTTATTCGTTAATTATAGGCAAATTACATTTTAATAGCCACAACTTTTAATCCCAGATAAACCACAACGCTACAAGGAATCGCCCAATCTGTTCGTCCGCCTCATTCTCTTGCAGCTCGCATAGCCACTCCTCTGAGGTTAGATTCTGACCCTGATTGAACATACAAATGAGCGGACTAGGCCTCCATACTCGTTGAACCCAGCCACATTCCTGAAAAATATGATTATGTGTTTCTTTGAGGTCACAGAAGGGACATCCTTCGCTTCCCGTTTGAGTTCGTTCCACAATTCGAGCTCCCATAGGTAGTATATTGCGCACCCATTTTCAAGCGAAAACCTTCACTTTCTACGGGATTTCAAGCTTCCATAATCTACCCCAGTTTACTGGGGAGTCAATCTCCCCTCTCACTTCTTCGTCCCGATTAAACGAAAGTCTATACGCAAACTTAACTGTGTATTCTCCTGACTTCTCTACGCTCCACACCCTTTCATCTCTATGTATCTCCCATGGGATTGGATTTTTTAGATTGTTAACCTGGTCTTCCAGCATAGAATGTGCTTCAAGCACATCTATTTTCCAACAGTACTCTTCATAGTCAGTGAGTTCAGCTACTGATGTGGTCTCTGTTTTGTTCTATTTTTAGTAACTCGTAGTATTGAATGTTTTGGCTTCATATATAGTCAAGTTAGCATATGATGTTTTCGTCGGTCAGTTCGGTTAGGAAAGGGTTTCGAAAAACCACTAGGAATGTGCATCAAGGGACCTGCCGAAAGGATGCAACGATCATGTGTTCGGTGCATTCAGCATATACTTTCAGAGAAAAATTGGTCGAGATTGCCGACACTACTATGTCTCCCGTAATTCTGAGATAGACAGAGAGTGAGAGATAGACACATTAAAGTTTTGAATGACACATTGAATTTTTTTTTTTTGTTACCAAAAGAAGAAGTAACTGCAAGTCTGGCATATATAAGTGATTAAATTGGGATGTAAAGGCACTGGGCAAGAAAAATATGGCATCTACGGAATGGGACCATGGAAGTGAAAGAAAACACATCAACTCAGCAATTTTAATGAATGAAAGATGTCCCTTCCTCCATCCCACATTTGTGTTAAATGCAACATCTGAAAAGATGCCCCATTCATCAATGTCATGTGGTCCAATTTCCATCCATCTCTCATCAACTCATCCACCCATCAAAGTTTCAAGAGACAAAAGACAAATAATAATCATCAAACCATTGATCATCCTGGTTTTGACAGTCCAAGTCTATGAGATCCATCCCATCTCATCTCTTCATCCATGGCTACATCCTCAATTCTACTCAAAACCCAAATTAAGCCTCCCAAGAAAATGGCATTAAAAAAAAAAACATAAATGAATGAAAGGCTTCCAAACAGTCAGGATCATCCATGTTTGAAGACAAAATCACTTAATTGCCATCATCATCATCTCCTCCAACTTGTACCTATAATTTATTGTTTTGAACATGTTTGTTTGCCTATATTTTGCATCCACTCCTTTCTGTTCCCATCTTCTCCTTCAAAAGGGAAAAATATCAGTATCCCTTTCTCTTCCTCAAATGTGAAGTTGTGCGGTTCCTTATATGTAACTGTGGAAGATCCAACAAGAATGTTTGGAAAACCCTTTTTCTTTTACTTGTTGCTCTTTTTAGTATTCCTTATCTTTGCTTCGAAATAATGTCTTCATTTGAAAATTTCTTCTAGATTTTGAAAAGTTATGTGGAATCAAATAAAATTTCGTTGCGATCGAATAATCGAGTGCAAAGTTATGATCGTGTGAAGTAGATTAAGAGTGGTTCGCTGGTGTCAGTCGCGAACCGTGCTGATTTTTCGGTTGTTTCGCTTGTCTCGGCCGCGATCCGAGCTCCTTGGAAGTGGATCGCTCTAGTGTCAAGCGAATTGCTTACTGGTTCGCTTTACTGTGCGACAAACTGCACGAAACTTAAGTATTTTGGGAATTTCTTTTGTAAAGTGAGATATTGTGGGAATTTTTTCTATAGCTTAGGTATTTTGGGATATTTTTGTAGAATTGATGGTATAAATTGAGGTTTTTTCTTAAATATTTAATTTTTAAAATAATAATATGTGAAATATCTTTTCATTCATTTTTTATTTTATGAAATTCAAAGGATAAATTTTTGAAGATAAATAGGAAGACTTAGACACAAATTCGTATCTCCACCACCCATAACTATATTAAAAAAATCAACGCTTGAAAATCAATGAAATCCCCAAAATCAATGATCCCTATCAAGATATATAGGTGGATCTATCAAGATATATAGGTGGATAGTTTATCCTTTTTACTTCATTCTCAACATTTTACAGATTTTATTTATTTTTTATAAATTAATAAACCAATGATTCGAACTAGAAGATAAGATCATATTTGAGTGAACCGTTGTTCGACCCATGAGTTTTAGGATGAGATGTTATCTTGAATATACAAAAAAATTGTGAAGATATATAAGTGGGTGATTCAGAATGATGTTCATAAGTCTTCTTGAAAATGAAGAGACACACATCTAGCTCATACTATATTTAATTAAGACGAGTCATATCGAGATGTATAAACATATAGTCTACCTTTTTTACTTCATTCTCAAATTTTTACTGATTCAATTTTTTTATAAATTAACAAAATAAGTGAAGTTACAATATCTCACCATAAACAAAAAAATTATAACCAACAACAAAGCTTTTATATACACTATTTTATTTATATTTAGTTTTTATACTAACATAATAGATATTTAATTTGTATGTGTAAAATATTATCATTTTATTAAGTTTTGTATCATTACCTACAATTTATATTCATATATTGATAGTTTGTAAAACATTATTTTCTGTCAAGAAGTAAATGATCCAATGGGTAGACCCGAATAACCCATAATCCGACTTGACCGAACCCGAATTAACCCGCAACCCAATAAACTCATAATTTGATGCACCCGTAACCCGACCCGATCCGTAACCCAATTGACCAGTGACCTGATTGACTCGTAACCCAATTGACCCGCATGCCGCAACCCAATTGAACCCGATTCAAATTGAAACCGACCCGATTAAACTCACAATTCGATTGAACCCAATCCGATTAGACCTAATTTGAACCCGCCCGAACCCGCCCAATTGACACCTCTACATATCATTACTTAATTAGTTAATCTTTTATCATTTAATCTTCCACTTCTTCTCTTTACACGCTAAATTAAAGAATTAGATTAGATGTCTCACAACCGTAATTGATATTAAGGAATAGAGCTAACAGCTTCATGAAAGGATAGTTACAGTTAGCTAACAACTGTGCGATAGAGAGTCGACGTACGAATGGGCCCATGGTTAAGAGTTCAATGGAAATTGTGAGTTATGGAGAGAGAGAAGCCAATAGTGACATGTCCGTCAAAGGATGTAGTGTTTTCTTCATTCACAACCACGAGTTTAATTACAATGGAGAAAGAAGGTAAAACTAATATATCGATGTTGTGGAATTAGCACCCAACATGAACGTGCGGCTGTGATATATAGTGCTTATGCAGGCCAAAGAGGTTCGGTTCACATCTTTTATATTGATGGATATGGCAGATTTAGTAAGATACTGAAAGTGATATTCTGTTGAATGAATTTTGGTACTTTAAAAGTGTGATGATTATGAATGTCAGAGAGGACATATATTTTATTTCAGTGTTATTTAGATACACTAGGGTGGCATAGGCCGCACTTTGCTGCGGTTTCCGATTTTCAATTGATAATTGTATGCTAGCCCGTTTAATTTGTTGATCTGGTAGACTTAAGGGGTGGTTTGGAAGTTGCGATTGTTTTGTTGAAATTGTCATTATGTATGTATTGTTTACAATGCATCGTTTTTTTGTTTTTTTAGCAGAAACAATACATGGATTGTTTCTGTGATGTGACAGAAACTATCACTCATTTTGAGTGATTGTTATATCTCAACTTTTAGTTGTGATTGTTGAGATAGTTGAGTTGAGATTGTTTTGTCTCAGCTTTTAGCTGATGCGACATACACAATCACACATACCAAACGTTGTATTCTACAATGCATCAAATTCGACAATACATGTATAATATTATACATGCATTCTCAACAATACATCTATTTAACAATCGCAACTTCCAAACGACCCCTAAGTGTATTATGAATTCTAAGCCGCACTTCGCTGCGGCTTCCGATTTTCAATTGGTAATTGTATGATAGCCCGTCTTCGTCTGTGAAGGGGAAAATCAAAGTGGTCATCAATCCCATTTAATTTGTTGGTCTGGTCGACAAGTGTATTGTGGATTAATGATTTGATTGTTATAATATGATTTAATTTGGATATATACAAAATGTCTATACATTTATAAATTATATCAAATCTCATACAACATATAAATAGTAACATATAACATTGCACCATAATAACATATTGTATTTGGATCCAACATATAGTAAATATCATATCGCCACTCTTCTCACTCTCTTCAATTTCCTATCTCCATGCAATCAAATATCCTTCTTCCTCCCACGGCCACCCACCCACCCACTCCTCTTCTTACCAGGTATGGCAATGGGTCGGGTTGGGTCAGGTTTTGCCAAATCTAAACCCATGGTTTTATCCGTGAAAAATATTCAGGGTAAAACCCACTGGGTTTGAAAAACTCAAACCCAACCCAACCCGTTGGCTATCCGCGGGTTCATGGGTACCCATGGTTTTTGTCGTAAAAAATTTACAATAACAAGTTCCTATCAAAATTAAAGTCAAATATTAATCTCTCAATACAAATTATCCATATATAAAACACCATTCTAGAAAATTCAAGCAAATCACAAATTAACTATACAAATTGTTCAACACCAATCTAGAAAACTCAAGAAAATTGAAGCAAATCACAAATTATCCATAAATAACATGATTAATTGAAAGCTTCTTCCTTTCAATTAAATTTCTTCACTCTCCACTCTCCACTCGATAACATCAACTTCATTCTACAGAATTAGAAAGAAAAAATGAGACATGTCTCCACAAACATAAATCATATTAGTTGTTTAGAATATTAAATATACCTAGAAAATTAATTATATGGGTGTGGGCGGTTACCCATGGGGCGGGTTTACCTAAACCCAAACTCAACCCAACCCGATGAATAGTAAACGGGTTTAAACCCAAACCCGGCCCAAAACCCGTCAACACGGATTTTACCCGCGTCGACCGGGTTAGATCAGGTGGGTACCCGTGGGTTCGGGTTTTGTTGCCATCCCTACTTCTTACCGATTTCTTTCATATCCCTTTTGTTTCAATCTTCCTCTCGTTGATTTACCCATATGGCCATACATGGTTCAAAAAGGGTTGGATGGATCTCGATTGAGTAAAAAAAAAATTAGATTCCTACCATACCCGGTAGTGTTGCCCTACCTCATGTTTGGTCCTGATGGCTCACCTGAGAGTTGCTCTCACGAGTCGTCATGTCTCCTTCTCTTTTTTCAATCAAAATCTCTAATCCCTAACATGCAGAGAAGATCGATTAGTCGCAAGAAATGTACCGAAGCATAATCGTAGAAATGTACCTCGAGTCTTGCTAATTAGAGTTACACAGTCCACAAATCCTCAAGACTTGCTCGATGACAACAGATTAAAAGGGAAAACAGAGTAAGAATGATGGAGTTGGAAGGTTCAACTTCAACACCAGTTCTGGGGAAGAGGCTCGATCCAAATAAAGTCGCAACTAGTTCACGATTGAGGTGGTGACTCAATCGATACTAAGATTGCTCGTCACTCGAATTAATCCACGCAACAAGGTCAATTCAAGAGCACAAAAACTCCATGAAAAAAGGTTCTTTCGATTAAACTTGAATCAATACAACGTGAGCGTCTAAGCTTAAATAGACAAACTAAAACCTAATTCAACTACAAATAGAACAAGGAAAATGTAAGTAAACTAAACTAAAATTAAGGTAAGAATCCAATATGGAAAAAAAAACTCGTCCAAACTTTATTTCTACTAGCACAAGCAAGATGCCTTGCAACACAAGCTCCATAGCTAATTTTGAGCTCTTTGTTCGAAGTCTTAAAGGTAAGCAATCCTTCATCCAATCCCATGTCTCTGTAGTAGAACGTACCTACTTTCATGTGGTATAAAGCTCCTAACTCGATTCTCAACCATCCTCCTCGAATGGAGCTTCAAAGTAGGCTTCACAGACATGTTTCCAGACTTAGCCATTTCAGATAGTTTCCCTGTTTTGGAAGAGGCTTTTGAACAACTTTGAAAATGACCTTCCTGGCTTTTCCTAAAGCATCCACGCATTCCAGCTTGTAGAGGAACACTCCAGCTTCAAAACAGACTTGCAAAGTAGGCTACCTGAAACAGTCAAAACACTTCTTTGCGACAAAATTGTGGAGGCTTGGTTCGATCAAGCAGCAGAGTGATAACTCTTCTTTGAAAAACTTTGGAAACACT
The DNA here is from genome assembly GCA_946122785.1 of Linum tenue. Classification (NCBI taxonomy): domain Eukaryota; kingdom Viridiplantae; phylum Streptophyta; class Magnoliopsida; order Malpighiales; family Linaceae; genus Linum; species Linum tenue. Next base: position 60,652,907 of record CAMGYJ010000004.1, read on the forward strand.
TATCGGGGCGGTAAGATGAGGGTCTCTAACTTCTAGATTCCATGTCATATCCTCATCGTTGTTTTTGCCTGATTCATTTTCCCCAGCCGGGATTCCCCAGGTTAGGTCACTCAACGACGCATTTGACTCAATGTTGAACCCGACTTACGACATTCACCTGGAGTCAGTGATGGCAATCACTTTCACCCATGTCTGCAAAAAAAAATCGGGTGAAGACCATGCATGATGGCCCTTACATCCCTAGCTCGCTTAGTACTTCGGCGTCAACCTCACCCCGTGCACCCTCATTGGACAGCCTCTTGACCTCCCAGAGTCAACACTAAGGATCTTTGAAAGAAAATTTTAATAAGTGCTCCAATAGTAGCATTATTATGAAAGAATTTTTTATATTATGAATTAGTTTCTTATCTCTTAAAGGTGACAATGTTCAAAAAAAAAAAGAGAGAGAAAAGAGTTATTGAGTTATTCCCATAAGTGAATATTGGCACAAACTATTCACAAAAGTGAATAAAGTTAGACATAATAATTTATACAAATATCAATCTCATTGTTTGGATGATGACAATGAAATATCCATGAACGTATTTTGACACTAGAAGTGAGAAAAAGAGGATTACAAATAAAGATGATATAATGATTCCAATATGAAAAGGTGTACGATAAAAGTATATATTTGAACAGGCCCGACCCTAGGTCTGTGTTGGTCAGCCCGCTAGCACAGGACCTCAAAAGAATGAGGGCCTCACTAGAACTAATTTCTCTAAATCTATTAATGGCCCATTGATATAAGCAATGTTGTCGAAACCGAACCGGAGCATGACCCGATAATGCGAATGGCTCTGACTTTAGTGGTCCAACCGCCATTAGACCATTTAAAAACCGTTAGAGAACCGGTACCTAATAAACGTTATCAGTATAAATAGTGGATATTTCTTAATCAGAGATCATCTCTTTCCTTCGAAATTGTGAAATGAAAATAAGGATTCAGTTTGAGAGCCCGACGTTTTTGGTTTATTTTAATTTTCTGTAATTTTTGTAATTAAATTTAACGGCTGAATGACAAAAACCGAATGGGCGGATCGAGCGGTTAACCGCCTCGGCCGCTCGTCAACCGCTGCATAAAACCGGAGCGGCTTTTAGATTGTTTCGAGCCAATTTTGTGGCCGGGTAGGGGTTTTACCGGTCGGGCCGAGCGGTTCGGCTTTAATAACACTGGATATAAATAATCAGCCTTGAGTTTTGGAGGTTAGAAAACAAGGAAAGCTGCTTGAACTAAATGATGGGCCTCCTGTAAATGTATAGCTTAATCGGGCTTTCAGATAAGTAATCTGTTTTGGCCCAAGGAAAACACAATGACTAGCTTTAATTAAAGATTAAATTATATGCCTTAATTTATAGCTTAAACGGGCCTCCAGATAAGTAATCCTTTTTTGTTCAAATTATTTGGGAAACAAAGTGACTAGCACTAACTAAATGATGGGCCTATACTTAAAAAGCTTTTCATGGGACATCAATGATAAAAATGAATCTTTTATATCTTTCTTTTTATGGGAACCTGTAATATCTTTTTTATATCTTATGTAAACGGTAAAAGGCAATTAGTATTCTCTCCATTAATCACACCACCCAAGTAATCAGTTATAAGAGGCTAAAACTGGATTACTTAGTTTAAGTAGTAATGTTTTACTTAATTTGTGGCTTAAACTCAAATCCAAATAATTTGCTTTCCACAGAAATTCTTTTTACTCTTCTTTGAATCAATTGAGTTCTCTAACCTTTTCTCATGGGTTAATTTTTTTGAGTAATTTACAATTGAGTTACTAATGTTGCTCCTATTGATAATTTTAGTCATACCCTTTGTTGAAAATCTAGATGAAAATGTTAATTGTATTGAGAACTCCCAATTTTCATATGGTGGATCAAACTAATTATAATGACGATTTTGAAGGAAATTTTTCGAAATTGAAGTTGTTGAAGTCTTATATGTTGGCAATTGAGAATAATTTCTTGGATGATGCAAAGATGGGAGAGCTAATAGAGGATTTTATTTCAAATAATATTAGACGATTGTTACTTTTTAAACAATGATAGATAATATTATTTCTTTTATAATCATTTTCTGAACTTAAGTTTTTTTATAATTATTCAATAATTTTTTTATTTTTAATAAACACGAGGAAAAAATTTTAGGGCCACATTTTAAATTTCCAAACAAGGCCTCCGAATATCATGGGCCGACACTGTATTTGAAGTATATCAAGGCAATGATCATTTGTATCATGACCTACATATATAATATTTATATTTACTAAAGATCAAATTAATCACCTAGTTGGTGTTGATAATGATCTAAATGAATGTCATTTTATTAGTATGTTGATTTAAATTATATTACTGAATACATACAATATTGTTTTTACGAATTTTGTAGTTTCTTCAATATAGTATTTCTTTTAGAAAAACTTTCTTTTATTTATCCTTTTGTTTTATTTTGTAATAATTAATATTCTTATCATATGATACGTGCTTACCAAAAGTGCACCAAATTATAATGTCTCAAAAGAAGAAGAAAAATGTAGTACAATAAAGTATATATGTTAAAACTCTAGAAGAGTTAATATTTTGAGACGTGAAGGAACTAAACTGTCACTTGAGGATGCATTATTGGATTATGAAGATATTCACATAAATGAATATCATATTGAAACAAGATTATAATTGATATTGCATCAGAAATGTGTTCTAAGAGAACATCTACTTAATTGGAGAAATTTGTACTACACATATATGAGTACTATTAGTACATATGAAAGTGTAAACCAGAAGTTTACAAGATTGAATAACTTTTTGTTTTGGTATGTCTCAACAGACCATCTCGGATAAAGATGCAAAAAATGATTGAGATATCATATGAAAATCAAGTGAGATTTTAGAGAATTCATCAATCAATGGATTGATTAGGTGGTTAGTGGTACATGCTCTCGAGGAGAATATACTCGCTTATGAAAATAATTGAATCTATTTAGATTTTATAAAAGTGTATTCATAAATATACAATGACCGTACAAATCATATATGGATTTTATGATTTTGATTGATACATCAACTATATGGTCATATATGTTTGTTATCTAACCACAACCTTATTTTTGCGAGTTTAGTTGTCGAATGATGAATATTGTTTGATGATTATCTAATCAAACATAAGTTCTTTTATGAGACACGCTAAGGCTACCGGTCTCTTGTTGAGGAATGCTAGTTAGCATATGGTAGCATTATTTCGCATGAAGCCAACAAGTTATAATAAGTTCCCTTCATACAAATGGTTTTGGTTAGAGTCCATATATTTCACATGCCAGAAAATTTGGGCATGGAGAATACATCCCAATTGCTCCACCACAACACGCTATGAGTTCCATGAGAACTTATATTGGACACGGTGTCCATTGTAATGAGAGATTTGTTCATAACTCTTTTTGTTAATTATCATCATTTTGATGCATCTTTTCAAACAGTAATAGAGAGGAAAGTAAACAGTTGAGCATAGATATGAGTTGGAATTATCATTATCTCATTTTGATCCTCAAACTAAAAAACATGAACCCGAAGTTCATATGATGATCCATTGAGAAAAAAACATATTGAATGCCAAATGCTTTTTTACTCATAAAAAAAGGAGTGACTATATCACATGCCCAATTGTAAATGCTCCCATACAAATTAAACACCATATTGAAAATCTATTATTAAAAAGTCAAACGAATGCATGAAGCATGGTAGACCAATTTGTTCCAATGATAAAATCCTCGAGAAAGAAATGGGGCTACAAATTAAGATGGTCAACTCGAGGATACAATATCTCTAGAAGAGTCACGACATATAATTTAGATCATACTTCCAGAATAATAGAAGGTACCTAAAAATTGTGAAAATAAAGATAAATCAATTATTTATGTCTTAGATGGAGAAAATGTTGGAACCAAAGTGATCTTATCGTTGACGAGAGTTTTTGAATGTGCTGCAGCGTTGTATGTGATAAATACAAATGAGGATCAAAAGTAAAAGTATATTAATGCATGCAACAGAATAAATTATTGGCCAAAATAAAATAAAGCCTTAGGCTTATTTGGTAAAAATATTGGGCCAGAAGTCCTTACACCTCAAGATGTAAAACTAATAGGATACAAATGAGTTGTGTGCAAACGCGCAAGAAAATATATGAAATTGTGAGAGATATTGCACAATATCTCTTTATAGATTTCTCGTAGAAACCTAACATTAATTATAAGGTGACATACTCTCTTGTGGTGGATGCAACTATGTTGTGAAATTTAAATAGTTTGGCAGTTCAAGAAGTATGAAATTTGCATATGGTAGATATTGTGATAGCATATTTGTATGGATCCCTTGATAATGATATTTGTACAAAACTTCCTGAAGGATTAGGTTGCCTGGAAGCAAACATGTGACGTTCTCAACAACAATATCGATGGATAAAACATTCCCTTGTATGGATTGAGATAATATGGATGGATATGGTATATTCATCTAAGTGCATATATGCTAAAGGAAGTGGTTGAATAACACTTACGTGCTTAAATTCGAATAAAGTGCATTAGAGCATTTGCATTTGATTTTTGACAAGTGATTGTGTAATGACATATAGGTTTATGTGCATGATATTGTGATTTTAGTTTTATGTATGTGTTTTTATTTATGAGTGTGATTTGGTTAAGTTATGTTGTGTGTGTGACGTGACTTTTGCTTGTGACCTTGTGGTATGAAGTAATTGCTTGAATACAATTGTGTTAGTTAATTTTATAGTTATTTAGAAGATCGAGTCAAGTTGTTATTTCATAATGATCTAATATAATTTCTATAGAAATATTGTTGGAACTCAAAAAGAGCTTCATAAAGCAATAGATTGTTTAGAGAAAGAAATCAAACATGAATGATTTAAGAAGATCCTTTTTTGTGGATCAAGGAGATCAAATCGAAAAAGTGAAAGAGCTATTTTGTATGAAAAATGACATACATTCGCAGCCTAATCATCATAAGGTCACTAGAAGTGAAAAAGGGTTCATTTAGGCATTTGGATAGAAATGAATGATTAGGTCCTGAAGTACCAGATATTGGTGTCATTAGAGCACTAATGTATATTGCTAGCCATATGTCATCTAGCATTTCATTCAGTAGTATTATATTAGCAAGATATATTTGTCTCTTTGTATATGACAATCAAACAAAGTTGAGCTTTTACTTCATTACCTTCAGGTAACTATGTGGATCAAAGATGATTTATTTTTTATTTTTTTGAATTTAGGGAGGCAATAATGCCAAAAGTCAACAAAACACCACCATTCCTAAGCTACTGCAAATATACAGCAACTCAGAACAGGGGAAACCGAAGAAAAAACTCAGAGTACAAAAGTAAAAACCCCTGCCCAAATCAATCTTGATTCTACAGTACCATTCTGGGGAAACAGACCCCCACCATATCCTCAAGCAAGATCTTGTCTAGTTCTCTTGGTGGATTCATTAGTTAATGCGTATCGAAGGGATAGACGAGACTGTGCTTCGAGTGCTAGTATGCGGCTCTATTCCCTTCGCGATACGTATGAACTAATTGCACCAAACAATTCTGAGACATCATCCGATGAATAGTTGTTAGTATGTGAGGATGAGCAGGATCTTCTCGGTTCTTGATGAGTTCAATGGCCATTTTTTAGTCTGTTTCAAGAATGAGAAATTGGACTCCTGCTTTCCAGGCTAGATGAAGGCCTTGGTGGATTCCCCATAGTTCTACCAAAATTGCAGACCCTGCACCAATTTTGCAGCAAAATCAGCCCATCCAAACACCATCTATATCACGAAGAACCCCTCCCGCAGTAGCTAAACCTGATCCTCCCTGCGCCGCTCCATATGTGTTCATCTTCTTCCAATTACCAGGCAGAGCCTTCCAACCGATTTGGCAGTCTTCTCGTTGAGGCTTCTCCATGTTGCTCAGGTGAAGGCTAGCTCTATCCCAAGTTCGTAACCAGTCCACCGCATTGGCTGTCACGTAGTTAATAAGGGATGAGTCTGCCATCTTTTTCCCTTTGAAAGTAACTTCAACTCTATGTTTCCAGATGAACCAAATCATCAAGGATAACCTACTAGGCCAATCATCTTGTTCTTCCTCCTCTGTCCTCCAAATCATAAATGCTACACCATCATATCATGCACAATGGTTAGCATTCATGAGACATAGTATGAGCTGTTTGGTTAAGATTTATGACTCAACACGTCTAAATGACTTGTGGTTGTGGACTATCTTCATAGAAAATGATCATGAAGATCATGTATGATGAAAATGGTCCTAATAGATCATGCATAAAGTGATAATCTAGAAGAATTGTTCACTAAGAAACTTACCATGACTATATTTGAAAGTTTTGTTCACTAAGAAACTACACTTTGATGTTGTCATGAGTGGAGCATATATGCATTGTACTCTTTTTTCCTTAACCATAGTTTTTTCCACTGGATTTTCCTAGTAAGGTTTTTAACGAGGAAGTTTCAGATAGAGTATTATGATTATGCACTCTTTTTCCTTCACTAGGATTTTACCTCATAGGATTTTTCCTGGTAAGGTTTTAATGAGTCATATTCTTAATAAATGGACATCCAAGGGGGAGTGTTATAAAACTATGTAGTATTGTGGATATTCATTGGATTCCATATTGGATGCTACTTTGGATTCCATATGGGATGTTACATTAGGAGGTATTTACCTCCCTACATTGATCATAGAAATGAATCATCTTCATGGTTATTATATCACATTCATGTGTATTGATAGAGGAGATTGTAAAGGTTATGTATATGTGTCTATCAATAGAGCACCCCATTACACAAATGAATAAGATGAATAAGAAAAAGAACACTTCTCCATTCTTCTCTTGTGACTTTCCTCTACTTTTGTTCTTGTTTTGTTCTCTATTTTTATAACATGAAGAACTTAATTGGCCTACTTTGAAACTACTAGCCATAAAATAAGGCCTCTAGCAAAACAAAATTTGAACCACGGCCATTTAGTGAGAAATTCAACTTTCCACTAGGCTAACAACAAATCCGTACGTTGTTGCAAACAAAGCGTATTTATAAAATAACATTCAATTTATACGTAACTTTCTAACTCCTACGCATAGGATTTTTTATGTGATTATAGAATTCAACCCCCGACCCACCTAGCTCGTCTTCAACCACCATGTTATGCCCCCATCATCTGAGCCATGTACACGAGAAGGATGATTGAGTGTGGAAGAGTGGAAATGTGAGGGTCAAAAGCATGACAGGAGGTGGAAGGAACATGATCATGAGACAAAGGAGTAGGTGACTCTGGAGAATCATGAAAATTCCTAAAAGGCAAAATAGACTCACAGAAAACAACACTAGAGATAAAAACTTGTTTTTTTAAAAGATCAAGAAATTTATATCTTAAGGGATACTATGTAATATGCATTGTCATGCTATGGGAGCAAACTTGGCCATGCCTGAAGCTGGAGTACTAACATAAACCAAGCTATCAAATACCCTGAGGTGACCTAAAAAGGGAGGCTTCTTATAGAGAACCCCATAAGGTGATTTGTTTTGCATAGTAGTTGTAGGCGACCTATTGATTAGGTAAACGAAGTATACACGCACTCTAGCATTGTAAGGGTATGCAAGGCTGAAATATAAGTGGTCTTGCAACATTAAGTATGTGTTTATGCTTTCTTTTAGCCCTTGCATTTTGTTCAAGAGTGTAAACACATGACATTTGATGTTCAATGGCTTCAGATAAGTTGAACTCACACATGTTAAACTCCTTACCCTGATCACTTCTTACTGCTTTGATAGTAGAGCCAAACTGGTTTTCAATCAATTAACAGAAACCTTTAAATAATTCTCTGGTTTCACTATTATACCTCATCAAATAAATCCCAGAAAAGTATAGAATAATCATCCATAATAGTTAAGAAATACGCATATAATCCATCATAAGAGTCAACAAACAAGGGACCTCGTATATCAACATGAAGTAAATGAAAGGGTTCATTAGCATGACTGGTGCTTACAAGAAAAGGTTTCCTTTTGTGTTTGGATAAGTGACAAACATTACAATGTTGTACTTTATTTACTATTACAGTGGAATCTAGAGACTGCAACATGGAAAGTCGATTAGAACTAGGGTGGCCTAATCTCCAGTGCTATAGATCAACTTGATGGGGTTGTAAATTGTACACTTGATGCTTGAGGTGAGTGAAGAACATGATGACTTGGAGGTTGATGGAAAGTCCCTTAGATTCTCATCCTAAACCAATCGTCGTCTTGTTTATAAGGTCCTAAATTTGAAAAAGATAAGAGTGAAAATGTTATGCTAAAGGGAGGTCATGTGTGAGATGGCTAACTAATATTAGATTAAATGAAAAACACGGGGGAAAAATAACATTGTATAGCCATAATCTTGTGGGCAACTTGATAGTCCCCAATGAATTTGAAAAATGTGAGGTATCAAAAACTTCTTTGTAATAAAAATATATTGTAAGAGAAGAGACTATGTGATCTGATTCCCCTGTATCTTGAATCCAAAAGTTTAATATGTGATTACTTTCTGAGTTGGAAAGGGATCATGAGAGGACATATTTACTTGCAATGTTTGGGAAAGGAGGTAAACATAGCAAAACAAAATATGTTTGATGACACATGAAAGGTGAAGTGGGAGGTGATGGGAGTGGATTGTTCATAGGTGAGGACATGTTACCACCAGTCTGCAACATATAGCTTAATTTGTTCATCTCTTCATATGTAAGTCCAAATGATGAATTACTTACAAAGAAAGCGTCATTGTGGTCATTTATCTCACTCTGTGTTTCACTCCCACTTGAGCTTCTCTAAGATACATATCCAGTAAACTTTTTGTTTCCTCTTTTGTCCACCACTTTCCTACTCATTCTCCTTTTTCTTCTTCTTTAGTCTCCAGCATTCTTCTATTAAGGGGTCGTTTGGAAGTTGCGAATGTTAAATCGTTGTATTGTAATGAATCACTACAATATAAATACATGCATTGATACAATAGATGAATTTTGACAATACATTGTTTGGTTGTTGAGATTCTAATTTATGTATTGATTTGCATAAAGTTACTTTATAGGGAAATGTCACATTTACCCTCACCTTCTAGTATAAAACAAAAAATATTGGGGATATAAATGGAAAGAAAAAGTGGACACAAATCTAAAAGAAACAATCACAACAATCTCAACTTTTAGTTGAGATTGTATAATGCATTATTTTTTGTGATTGTTGGTGGGACCTACACAAAACAATACATGCATTGTTTTACAACTTGACACTTCCAAACATTGTATTGTGCATAATACATGTATTTAACAAACACAACTCTAACAATCACAACTTTCAAACGACTCCTAAGTGATTTGTTTGTTTGCAGAACCTGCAAGATTTCTTCCCATGTGTTTATTCACCAGCATCATGTTAGAAACCGAACCCTTGAGGGTTTCTTTTATTATTTTTATGATTATTAATTTTATTAGGGTTAATAGTATTAGGTTAATCGCTAGAATTTTTTCGGTATTTTCCTATAATTATGTACGTTGTTATTCCATTACGATTAAGCAAAGAATAATATATGAAATCCCCAATCTCCCTATCACTTCTTCTCCTCTCAATTAGCCTCAAATTCCTAATTCTCGATGATGTTCTTCTATCTAAATCCCTAATTCTTTCTCTCGATCACTAAATCCCTTTCTATCTATCCGATTACGTCAGTTCTTAGAATTCCAAATAAGCGAGTTTCTAACACATCCATTTCCTCTAGGTACTCCAGCCCCTATTGCCAAAACCAATTATTGACCTTTCTTTCTAGTTGCATGAGCTTTGAGCTCTTAGCCATACTAGCTAGATGAGGTCATCTATATCAGCTAGAACTGTAGGAAGATGGATTGAACATAAGTATTTTCTTCTTAATAACTTTATATTCTGATTTTAGACCTCAAAGAAAATGAATCAAGATAGTCAGTTTCCTGTTTGCGAATGAAAGGAGGTAGGAAAACGAAGAATATGACGTAGAAACAAAATTGTTAATTAAAGTCGGATGGTCTTAGTTTACGTTGTAGTATTATTTTTCCTTTTTTTTTGTGTTAAAATAGTGAACTAGCAAACCAGTCAAATTGGGGTTTATTCAGCTAGTTGCATGTTCAAAGTTCAAACCCTTAAAAATAAGTTCGGTCTATCCACCACAACCGTCCAAATAAACGAACCGAACCCGCTATTGTAACTTATTTAAAAAATTTACCGGCCCAACCGGTGGTTCGGTTTGATTCCCATGACAACGAGTTTAACAACTCAACTATTGGCATGCATCCAAAGAGGAGGAAAAAAAAAGGCAAGAGAACCCCATCACAGAACACCAAAGAAAAAAGAACCTTGAACTCGAACACAACTTATGAATGCGATGGAGATGTAGAATTGGGCATTTTGCTTGCATAATTCTCTCTTTCTTTCATGGACCTTACACCCCTCTCTCTCTCTCTAAGTCTCTCTCATAATCAATAGTCTCCTTTAGGATGGGTCATCCCTCCATTTGTCCTCTTCTTCTCCCTCCCTCCCAAAAAAAAAACAACCAAACTCTCTTCCTTCCTCCTTTATAGTCCCCACACTTCATTCCTCCCAACAACACCTCTTTTCCCACCCATCAATCCTTAAAAACTTCCCCAATTTCCCCATCTCTCCTTCATTCCCACCTCCCCCATTCCATTTCCCATACTACCCAAAAATTCCTTCTTGGAGAATTTCATATACACATCTTTTGCCGGCCGTGTGCGAAGTGTCACAAATAGTGTACATATAACAACACCATAGAATAGCAACGGGAACAAAATGGGGACAGAAAGAGAGACCCACGATTTCATGAACGTGGAATCCTTCTCCCAGCTCCCTTTCATCCGCCCTTCCCCCAGATCCGACAAGCCCATTCGCCTCTTCGGCATCGAATTCGGCACCACCAGCAGCGACGGCGGCGGCAACACGGCAGCCAGCGACCTTCTACTGGACATTAGCAACGGGAACAACAATCCCGTCTCTAAAGAGAACAGCGCCGCTGTCGCGGAAAACAACAACAACGACGACAAGAGCAATAGTAACAACAACACCACCAGCAATAGCAACGGCAGCAATAACAACAGGAGGTTCGAGTGTCACTACTGCTGCCGCAACTTCCCGACCTCCCAGGCGCTGGGCGGCCACCAGAACGCCCACAAGCGGGAGCGCCAGCACGCCAAGCGGGCCCACCTCCACGGCGGCGCCGGGACCAGCTCCTACCTCGCCGACGTCGCCCACCACCCTTTCTACGCGCCGCTCAGCTACCGAACCACCACCACCGCTCACCACCACGCGCCCTTCTCCTCCTACTCTTCGTGGAACGGGACGACGTCGTCTTCTTCCTCCTCTACTAGGTTTTACGGCAGCGGCGGCGGCGGAGTCGTCTCTTCTTACTCCTCCTCCTCCTCCACGTCGCATCCGCAGCAGCAGCCTATTACGGGCAGTCCGCTGGGGCTGTGGCGGGTTCCGTCGGCGACGTCGACGGTTCACGGCGGCGCTGCTGCTGCTGCTTTTCTTCGAGACAGGTCGGCGGCGGCGGCGGCCACGCAGCACGCGCCGTTGGCGTTACGTGGAGGAGAAGATCAGGTGGTCGGATCAGGCGGGCGGTTCGGGTTCGGGTCCGGGTCGAAACCGAATTTGCAGCAGCAGCAGCAGCCGGATCTTCACGTGAGTTTAGATCTCCATCTGTAACATTTTTCATATAAATTACAATAGCTCTAGCTCTAATAAAAATGATTAATCAATCAATTAATTAATTTAGTTATCGCAATTTGCACTGCAAGTTCGAGATTAGAGAGCTTCGTTCTTCTTCCCATTTGTCTGTAATTATGCCTAATAATTTTAATTGATTGAGCAAGCTTTCAGTTGCACTTGCACGCCGCGTTATTAATTTCCTTCTTTCTCAGCAAATTCATTTTTTTCAAAAGTTGAACATTTAGAAAATTAATGCTGAGTTCGAAGAGACATAATTACTCGTTTTCAATCACGTCAATCGAAATTGAACGCTGTCTTTTTTAGTTTGAAGAATGTTAAATGTTGGTTATACAAGACCTGATTGTATCAGGAATGAGATGCTGAAAGCTTAATTCCCCCATGAACTTAATTAGAATGAATGAGACGAGAAAATTGAGGGATTCGATCAAATGTGACCGCATTCATACTTTTACTCCTAGATCGAGAGAGGCAAAGACAGACTGAGTGAATTGGTTTATCGTAACAAAACTATGTTTTATTTTCTGAGAAAAATATTTTTTTACACAGAATGAACATGACAATTATGATATCCGTTCGATTGTAAGTTATTTTGGTTTTAACATTTTACTTTCAAGATTAGATAGAACAAGGGTTAGCCCTAATGGTGTGAGTGTAAATCTACTGTTTTTCTCGTCGCGATACATGGTTCGAAGTTTATCTTTGTCGTTCGCCTTACTGATCATCGATAAATGTGCATCTTCATCTCCTCTAGTAGCACCCCCTACCTCAGCTCAGAAAGACCCGACTGTATCGAATAAACGGTCCCGAAATTTAGCCTGGCCGTAGCGCTTCACCTAAATGAGAACTGTTGGTAAGGGTTACTCGTCATAAAAAAAAAAATTCAGAATCATAAGCTACTTGTAAACTTGTGTCTCGGATTGAAACATAATCGAGCATCAGAATTTTTGTACACACGTGTGCTGGAAAACAAAATATACAGAAAATAACAATGTGGTACAGAAACAGATATGTTGAAACTGGAGTGTGCATGAATCGAACACTGTAGAAGAATGAACTCTAACGTACACATACACGTAGAAATGTTGTTATTATTATTATTATTATTTTTTTTAGACGAAGCACGTACACGAAGAATTAAATGAATTATGTACGTGAATGTGGAGACAGGACAAACAACGTATAGATTAATCTATTTTATATATATATTGTTGGGGTTATGGGCAAGAGTCAGAGAGGGAGGGATAAGGATTTAATAGAAAATATTATTTTATTAGTAGTTGCCAGAAGAAATAATGACGAAGGATTTGTGAGCCCGACATTCCTATTAATTGTTTATACCTCTTCTGTACTGTACTGTACGCATGCATGTGTATAAATTAAAATGCAATACAGATATTCGTATCAACGACGGCAAAGAAAAGCCCCATGCATACGTATAAATGTACGTATAATAAATTCCCATACTTCCACCTTGTGCAAAGTTGAGGCCCTCGTGCCCCAATTCCAACTACCTCATGGTTCAAATCTGAATTTATGTATTTTATCGTGTATTATATCTCTAATAAAATTCAGTATTCTTATTTTGTATATACTTAGAAGTTAGAAAAAATAAAAAAAACATTTACACTCAGCGTCAGGATTTCACTCAGGATAGATTCGAGATTCTGCGGGTTGTGTACCTAGATGAATGCGTGCGAGTTTGTCGGCAGATTTTCGCTCGAGAGGAAGGAGAAGCGGGGAATAAGTTAATTGTTTAGAATTTGGAATTAACCGTTAGAGATAGGTTTATGTTATTGTTTGTTTATGTAAAATTTAGTTTTGTATATATGGAATATATAACAGGTAAATATGAACTTCAAAATTTATTATAGCCCACAAGCAAACATGTGTGAAACTTATCTCTATCTAATGATATTGCATTGAGACAGTTTACAACTACTCTCGATTTTTTAGGGTTGGTGGGGACTAGGAATGGCAACGGGGAGGTCTGGGACGGGTATCTAGATATCAATACCCATCCCTTGGAAGGTTGGGTAATTTATTTTGGGGCAAGGGTTGGGGTAGGTCGATCAAATGGGTATGTAATCAGTAATCTATATGAAAAATATTAGAAATATTCGTTATTCTCATTATAAGACCTAGAAACAAACCATGATATGATAAATGTAGTTAAATTATCAGAGAAATTGAGATTTTCACTCATTTAGAACTTTATTATAGCTAACACATGATGTAATATAAAAAAAATCCTAAATAATTAGACTAAGATTTCATGTAATTTAGGCAAGAACGGGTCGAGACTGGGGGGCGTGTTAGGACAGGTCGGGTGATGAGAGTATCCATGTCCGCCCCAAAACAAGCCAAGCAAGTCGGGTAAAACGAATCAGGTCAAAATTGTCATCCCTAGCTGGGACCGACCCACCCAATTTAACTCTACCTCCGCCCCTACTCTCTTATGCACAACCGAATCGAACGGAACATTCTGTTTACATTGAAGAAGATATCAAATGTGCATGTTAGAGAATGAAGAAGCAATAACGTAAATTCAGTGATCATGTCGATAAGGTTATGTACTACGCTTGTCGAATTTGTATACGGCAAACATCCTCCCTGAGCGCACATGTCACAAGATAAACTTGAGCACATAATAATTGCTTGCAAACTCGATTGGCTTGATAATAACTAATCATGAACTATGGATTGTCCTTAGGAATCACTCTCTCCGCGATGGTGGAGCTAGGTTGAAGCTTGGAGGAGAGCTACCCTCCCCTCTATTCTCGCCAAATTTGAAATATATGTAAAATTTAGAAACTAAAATATTCGATAATACTTTCCAACAAATTGAAGCATACATAATATCATCTATCCAAGTTCCTTTCCGGGGCATAGTCCAACAAAACGTCCTTTGTTTGGGTGCGCTTATATCAAACGTTTAAACCATGCATGCCACATCTATGCTCAACATGTTGTCAAGGAAACAGGAGCCGCAACCGATGAGTTGATGTAAAAGGCGAGAGGTCCCGTCGAAGCAGCAGCCTTAGCTATATTATAGTTTACTCAATCATTAACCCCCAGCGGCGGATCCAGGATTGGGTAGAGCACTGGGCCACATTGGAAAAAAGCAGAGAAGGCTGGGCCGTAATACGACGAATACTGAAACGAACACCGAAACGAACACCAAAAATCGAAAATTTACACGTGCTATACTAGCTACGGATCGAGAGAGGGCTGGGCCGTGGCCCGGGCGGCCCCCTAGATCCGCCGCTGTTAACCCCAACAAATGAAATCCAAATTATAAACAAACAAACAAACCATTTTAGAAAGCAAACACGTTCAATATATACAAAAGGGATGTGTAGGCCCATGCGGTCCATGAAACTGTACCGTATCGGCGGTTCAACCACGAAATACCAGTATCGGAGGTTAAATCGGTAGGCAGCATTTAACGATATTAACTGTTGAACTACGGCTAAACCACGATTTTACCATAAAATACTATATCACTGACTTTTCCGATACGATATCTCCGATACGATTTCATGCACCAGTGTAGCAAACAAAGCGCAACCATATATATATATATATATATATAGTGGACCTACCCTAACTGCGGCCACGAGGGTGGCACTCGAAAGTAGAAACAGAGGGTCATGAATTTAATGTATGTTTTTGTCCAATTTTTTCTAACTAATTACGAGTAGTACTGTGCAAATATATTCCACATGGCCATGCCTTTGTGACTCCACTCACTAACTGTGTGGTCCGTCTGTAGATGGAACTACGTGCGTACTCTGTGCAAATGGATGCACATATCTGAAGGACTCAACAACACATTTTTTTTATGTATTTAGATTGCTTCATTCATGCACCAAGATTGTTTGTTGTAATTATATATGGTACGTATATATGTATTAAGAGGGTTTAATCACATATATGGATGGTAAAAGAAACCAAGTATTGTTCAAACTCATTTCATTATGGGTGTTCTTTAGTTTTGATCTAAATTAGATCCATTATATTCGATACTCAATTCTAATACAAGTTTTGCATTTTTCTTTGATTTTGAACATAGTTAGTGGGATGATCATTATTATTTTTGTGGACGAGCATTTGAACTCAAATAAACTCATTCAGGTCCGACCCAAATTAGAAATATTACAAAGCCACTAAAACTATTAAAATTGCATTTGGGTCTATATAGATCCAACCCAATATTCATATAGATAATTGAGTCAAATTACTCAATGAGTCGATTCATCTGTCATTCCTTCGAGCTGCTATCAAAAACTTGTTTGGCAAACCTACAAAGTTGAATACTCCTGTAGTTCAACTCAGTCAATAAAAATGAAGATCCAAGCTAACAAAGTAGAATAGTTTATTTTCTTTGGTTTCATTTGGTGGGAGAAGCATATACATAATGATGGGGGTTTACATATAAATAGTAAAACCAACCAACCAAGGGGGGAAAAATAGATGTGTCCTACCAGTGAGGCCATGGCACTTTAAGTAACATATATGAACCAACAAGGAGTGGTTCACACAGTCCCACTGACTCTTCCTATTGATTTCACTTTGCCAAAGTACTCTGGTCTTCTCTTTTATGGCTTCAAGTTTTCCTGCGTGTTGGGTTCAAAATGTAAGGTCTCTCAGTACTCTGGCTTGCGATGGAGAGAGATCATAGATGACCAGCTGATAGCCGCAGCAAAGGTGGGGTTAGTTCTCAGTGTAAATTAGCTGTAGAAGATAGAGATGGGTGAATAAGAAAGAAAGATAGCATAAAAAAAGCAGTGAGAAAGAAGTAGAAGGACCATATATGAGAGTTTGAGCAATTAAGAAGAATCGGATTGGAAGGCTACATTTTTAACTTTTCGCTTGTAACTACATTTAGTAACTAGACCATGTCAATTCAATGAGGTACAAACAAACATAACACCAAAGGCCAACAAAGTTGTAGCCTTGCTGGTTAAGGTGTTCGATTTGTTCGAAATAACGTTACAAGTTCAAATTCATTCTCGCACCAACTGTTTTTTTTTTTTCATGCACGAACAAATATCGATAAAGATGTAGATTCCAAAAATGCAGAAAAGAAAATGACAAGGGATCATTTGTCGAAACTAGGATAAACCTAATCACCAGCTCAACCATGAAGGCAAGTGATTCAAGGTGTTATAATCTCACAGATACTCTAAATATAAGGTATTCTCCATGATGATGCGGCGGAGGATTTGAACAAGAGGTCTCGCAATCAAAATCGATACCTTTACCATTAGGTCACGCCCATGGTAGGGAAGAGAAAATGTTAATCTATGTTCATAACATGAAATAGTCTGTTACAGGAACCATTTTAGTGCCTGTCATTATTTTTTTTCTCTAAAACAATTTAGTAATAGACTTCACATTGTAGCATCCAAAATAGAGCACAAAACGAAAAAACGAAAGCTTTAGCTTCACGGCTTCACCATCGTACCTGACTCAGAAGCAGAGGCTGCGAAGAGTGAGGTTGGTGTTCTTTTCCAAGCTGAAGTGTTGCTTCTCTGAGCTTCTCAAGTATGCCCCAATTCCTAAACAATTTCCTCAAAATGTGTAGCAAGGATGGGAAAAGGCCAGACACAGATGGGTAAGTCTAACTAATTTAACTTGTTAATCACACTAACACGATATAATTAGCTAAACCACAATACTGACAGCAAGGCTAAGCCAGCTAAGTCTAAGTACCATCTTAACTCAAACCAAACCGAAGTAATACAACACAAGAGATTAGTCATTAATGAAGCAAAAGATAAGGGAAGGGGTTGCAAAATGTGGACAGCCAGCCAGCTAAACTTCATTAAATACAGACAAAAAATCTATCAGCAAACAGTGTGTTTGAAGGGCATTTTAAACCACCACATTTCCATTTACAGTAAACCCTACAAGGATCCCATCTAGAGAAATTCCTTGTCTTCATAAATAATGTGGTGATTTGATCAAACTATCCATGTAAAATGCAGTCACAGTCATACCCTCATAGCAAGCAATCATCCATTAATATGTATTATTGATGATGAAGTTAACGGAGTCTATCAACAATCATGATCAAGGTGGATGGGAGGGGGGAAGTTTGTTGTCAAACTGGATTGAGAAAACTCTTGTTCCAGTGATTGTGCCTAGATATGCCATAAATGGGAGAAAGAGAGAGAAGCTAAAGGGGGGAAGGGGAGGTGGTCAGTCTGTTTCCACGTATAAGGCTCTGGTATCTATCCTCCTAATCTACTGCATTCAATCTACAACTGTTGCACAAAGTACCAAAAAATTTACGGCCCCCTAATGCACTGTCACTATTCTGAAAATTTTACCCTAAGTGCATGATAGAACTGAGTGCCAAAAAGTTTGAAAACAGAGAGAAGTTAAAAGACAAGAAATGTGTATAAGTATGATGATAAAAAGGAAGGACAGTAAATTGCTGAGTCTGGAAACAGCAGGACCCCCAATAGTTAAGGGGAATGGCAGAAGAAA
The DNA here is from genome assembly GCA_946122785.1 of Linum tenue. Taxonomy (NCBI): domain Eukaryota; kingdom Viridiplantae; phylum Streptophyta; class Magnoliopsida; order Malpighiales; family Linaceae; genus Linum; species Linum tenue. The sequence continues at coordinate 60,671,261 of CAMGYJ010000004.1, forward strand.
GGCATGTTAAAAGAAGTAGCTTACAACCATCACCCCACCCGCCTTTCTTTCATTGTGTGGTTGCAAGCATCAAAAGGGCAATAATAAGAATAAAGCATTTATGAAGATTTTTGTACAGACATCGATGGTGATGATGGTGTGAATGCTTTTTTTGGGACATTGGTATAGCGACAACTTCTAACCAAAAAAATCCACCCCACTTCAAATTCCTACTAGCCACACACACCCAGATTTTTGCTTTTCCTTTACTGGGTTAAACAAAATGAAAGGGGAGTTTGGCACCACCCAACACCTACAAAAATACCTTCACAAGCAGACATTTCTATCCCTCTCAAACACAACCCAGTTGAACACTTCAGTAAAAACTGAAATGGACTGCCCTCAAAGCTAAGGGCACCCCCCAGAGGGAAAGGGATGAAAGAAGCTCAGTTAAAATCAATCAACCTGTCCCCACGCCCCCAACTATCTAGGGGTCCACAAGTAAAATGCCATATATCACCAGAGAAAGGAAAGAGAGGGACGAGGCATGTGATGGGAGGAAGATGCTATAAAGAGACACAATAAAAGAGTTTTGAGAGATGAAGAAGGAATAGAAAGTGGGCAAAAAGAGTACATTACCATTATGTATAATTCTAGGACCACTTCCACTTTCATCAGTTGTTTGTATCTCTCACATCCCCCCCTTCGTCAGCGGTCTCTCTCCAGCTTTGGCCTGCAGTTACATTACATATGTCCACAAATGTATACTCTCTAACATAAGAGAAAAAGAAAGCGCAGTGGGATTTAAGAGACAGCGGCCCACGACCCTATAAAGTTGCTCAACGAGGTTGACAGTTTATACAGTAGCTGCTCAGCCATACTTTCGCTAAGCTGCACCTAGTAGCTGTTGCTGTTAAAGCTAGGCTCCAAATCTGGAACAAAAAGCAAAGCCTTCTCAGCCAGCCAGCCAGAAAGGAAGGCCTTCTGCTTTCGCCCATTCCTCAAAATTCCTTAACTACAACGTAATCTATTGGCTGGCTCGGTGGCTTGAACTAGTGTGGAGGGGTTATAGCAGCAATCAGCTACACACATAAATGCAACCAGACTCGGCATATATAGTCAGATCATCCATAGTTTCTGGTCTGGATGCTTGCCATTACACATTAACCACTAGGATGTCTACTACTCTGCTGTATCTTTCTGGTTCCCTCAATAAATTCTGTCTAGCAACTTGCACAAATAAATATCAGCAAAACAGAGGATTCCTTACTGTATCCCAATAAGTTTTCGCCAACTTTTTTCACCATTTTGAATTGGATTGGCAACTCACTATCAACTGTCACAGCTAACCCACTTCTCCTCTGGGGTCTCAGCCACCTGATGTTCTGCCCACATAAGTACATGACAAGATCCAGCATGGAATCTAGATAAAGGAAATAACAATAATGCAGCTTGAAGGTAGTTCCCATTCTTAAACATCAGCAAGACCCACGCTAACCTCAGCAATATGTGGACATATTTTACCCCTATCTCACTTCCACTAATTCGTTACTATGAGGAACACAGTAAACAGAGTAAAGACTAATGTCTCACGTCCATCGGTGCTGACTTTAAACTGTCCTATTGGGGACAAATGCTGAGGAAAATGAATACTTACATTGCCTATATGTGCATACGCATTGACTACTCCACAGTAATTGAGTGGCAGGGACCCACAAGCCAAAGGCACATCTTTGGTGGAGCATCTAACCAGCAGGGGAACACCATGTTAGCAGTTAAGAGCGCTAATAGAGTACTTTAAGATCAAATGTACCAGCACATTATGCAAATGCCACCACCAAGCTGTTAATCTTTGCTAACTAGTTATACGGAGAAAAAAAACCATCGAAACTGCAAGCAAAACATTGAATGTCAATCTTACAAAGTTCAGATAGTTTAATTAGCAGCAGCTCTAGGCTAACTTTCACTCCTCTCAAAACTATAGGGATTTCAGGTAGCTACTGTAGACACTGCATGTACGCCAACCATTGCCATCTGAATCAAAATATTCCTTATGAAAAAAGAAATTGCCAGGTGATAGAATCCACCTAAAGTTCATGCACCAAGTCCTACACATACAAATCTAGTTAAAAACTGAAGAATCGAGAAGTGTCATCTCATTATGTGTGGGGGCTCCAGAATCATCAGCACTTTTCTTGCTCGACTCTTGAAATGTGGCCCTCCTCAATTTTCCTTGTGAGCAGTGAAATCCCATAATGTGACGCACTTGATGCAGCATAGTAGGATGTCACTGTGAGTTGAGTGAACTTTGGAAGCACATAGCCTACAAAGTAAGTCCTCAAATAAATGGAGGTCCTCCAAGAATTGAAATATCAGAAAATTTGAACATAAAGTTTGAAGATGCACATCAGTCAATTGATTACTCCTACTAGAATCGAAATATCAGAAAATTTGAACATAAAGTTTGAAGATGCACATCAGTCAATTGATTACTCCTACTAATGGAAGGATATGCTTGGAGACAATTGAAGATGCACATCAGTCAATTGATTACTCCTAATAATGGAAGGATATGCTTGGCATTCTCATCTACAACGGAAAAAATGGAAGCCACAACATTAAACGCGAACAGCCAGAATATGTAGAAAGCCAATCTGTGTCCACCGAAAGCAAGCTTAAATTTCAAAAATGAAAAGATTTCTGCAAACTTTCACACAGATGCACAGAAACATCCACAGTTACAAAAAAATGTCACCAAAAGTGGTCCTTGCAATTATGCATAATCACCAACCCACGCGATGTTCATTGCAACCATGGATATTTTGATGGGTCGAAGAACTACAGCTAATAATGGGATCAGATTGACCGTCAAAGTTGGGAGCATTCAAAGTCACACAGTATAAAGAAACAATGTGCAAACAAGTGATTGAAAAAAATCCAATGAAATGATAAACCCGTGCAAGGGTGTACTAAATAGCATACAAGGCTCCAAAACCAGATATGATATTACAAAATCCAGCCAGCATAACTGATGCTACTATCAGTCATCAAAGCAACCTGCCGTCCTTCCAGCGACCATCATACCCAAGCCCTCCTCTCTCAAACCCAAACACAGAAAATGGGGCAAATTTTACACTATGGGAGATGAAATGGCTTCCTAGCAGATTGGGCACACTCAGAATAGAAATCTGCTACAAAATAGGAGAGCGGAAGTTCAAGTAGTCTTGGTAGATGGTGGTGCCTAGAAATCATAGCGAATGAAAAAAACGTTCATCTCAATAAGAAACTAGGAGAACTTCCCGATTAATGGCCATCGCCAAAAAGGGATCTGAGCAGTCGAGGGTGGATATAGATACCTTTTAGGGTCAAATTAAGGAATGCTACATAAACAATGAAAACTTAAGTTAAAGAGGTTTGATCCTGTACCTCCAAAAGCAGCAGATGCGCCAGAGTACATTAGCAGTGGAGGAACCTGCAAGTAAAGCAAGGAGAAGACGAAAATGAGAATGTTTGCAAATTTCAATACCATATACAAGACGGAAACCCTGCCGGCATGCCACCAAAATGAAAGAGAAGTTCAAAGAATACAAGGATCAGGATAAAACACCAACCCCAACTACGAACGGAAGCCACTTGGGCCCCTTCAGACGATTCTGGAGGAATGGGATCCCTGAAATAACACGACAGTTGACATAGAGTCCCAAAGATAAAGAAATGAAACCAGCTTAAATAAACAGTACCTGTATTAAGACCATGCACTGCACTAAGCATCGCACCAATGCCAGACCCAGCCTAATTTTACAGTAAATCACAACTCCAATTAGTGACTCCTACCAGAAAAATCACTACCACGTATCTATTAATCACAAAGATTACAATCTAATTCGCCAACCATCTCAATTGTCAGAGACAGGGGGAAACACAGCTCTCATGATCGCAATTGCAGCGAGAATTCGATCCATTAGCGATTAAAAAACCAACGATCCACAAGAGTTTGTCTAATTTAGTAGGATTATCAGAAATGCGTTCCAAGGATCACCAACAAGCAATCAACCAATTCGAACCTAGCTGAATTCACCAGAGTATACACCAATTCACGCCGAAAACTCCACATAATCAACCAAATCGACAATAGAACTACTCATCCTTTTTTCCAACACCGGTGCCAAGCAGTTCTAAGAACTAAGAATGAGGGACTGTCGGAGAAACTAACCACGGCGGTGGCGTCGTGCAAAACGGAGGTGATGGTCCATTCGCCCTTATCGGAATCGGCGTCAAGAAGGGAGAGGCAGCGAGGGCAGCGTGGGGTGCCGAGGCCAGGGTTGATGGTGGGATCGTGATGCAGGTTCCCGTTACGTAGTTTCTCCTCGTAAACCTCTCGGGTTCCCATCTCCGGCAGCGGCGGCGCTTCCTTTCGGTGCTGCTTATTTGCTCGGCTTTGCTTTGCGTTTTGCGGAAGTGACGGGGAGATGGGAAAGCAGATACTTGGCGACTTGCGCGCGGCCGACGCTTTGCCCACGCAATCTTATGTTTGGGCTCGGGCTCGGCCCGGGCTTTGTGTAAGCGAGTTATGACTTCTGAGATTTACTAGGCCCATGGGTTTCAGATCATTAACTAACTATACTAGGGGTGGGCATCCGGTTCGGGTTCACTTTTCCGAACCGATCCAAACCGGACCGAAACCCACCGAAATCGACCGAAACATTTTTTGGTTCGGAATTCGGAAGGGAAATGGGCTTAATTCGGAACCCAGGATCGTGTCGACCGAACCGAACATCCGAATTTCGAACCGATAAATCGAATTATAAAATCTGCCTACCCCAAGCCCATACTCTCCCCCTTACACTCACAACCAAATGAGCCCACCCTTCCCTCAGGCCCACAATGGCCAAAGAAGCCCACTAAAAATCCCTACCAAAGCCCCCTGTCTCCCACGAAGGCCGAAGCCCATTACCTCCCAACCCTATCTCATTTCCATTTTCCAACAACCAGTGGAACTGGGAAGAAGAAAGAAAGACAAAGCCTCTCATGATGTAGATCGGCGGCGGAAAAGTCGAAGAAGATGCACCCAGCTCCACCTCCTCGCCACAACCCGACGTTCGACGTCACTGCTGTCGCCGCAACTCGCACCCAGCCCCGCCTTCGCACCGCGACCCGCAGTCCCGCACCAACGAAGAAATCCACCACTCTTCACTAGACTCATCGGTGGCGGGATAGCGGCGACGCCTTACTCAAGGTCGGGGGGACGTGAACAGAGAAATCAGATCTACCCTTCTCCCTTCGTTCTCAATCTTTGAGATCTCTACCTCTTCTTTGAAAATTGATTTTTATTTAGTATAAGATTTTGTTTGGGAGATAGTTTTGTGGGAGGGAGAGAGAGTAGCAGAGGGAAGGATGAAAGAAGATGATGAATGTTGTTTGGGAGAAAGTTTGGTGGGAGGGAGAGAGATGAATCTTTGTTTGGAAGAGAGAGAGAGAGTAGCAGAGGGTGAAAGAAGAGGACGAATGATTGAAAGGGAAGTGGGGAAGATGATGTCTCTAGAAGGCAGGGGAAGGTAGCGGAACTTCGGTTTTGTCGGGATCCCGAACCGAACCGAAATATAACTCGGTTCGGCCAAACCGAACCGATTTATATTTCGGTTCGAGTTCGATTTCACATGTAGAGAGATCGGGGAACCCGGTATGCTCATTTTCGGTTCGGTTTCGACCGAACCGAACCGATGCCCACCCCTAAACTATACCCAGGCTATGGAGCTTGGACCGGATTTCAAACCATTCACTTCGGTCGTTTGGAAGTTGCGATTATTTTATTGAGATTATTACTATACACGTATTGTTTAGAATACATCGTTTTTTCAATTTTTTAGCATAAACAATACATGGATTGTTTCTGTGATGTGACAAAAACTATCACTCAAAATGAGTGATTGTTATATCTCACCTTTTAGCTGTGATTGTTGATATTGTTTTATCTCATCTTTTAGATGATGTGACATACACAACCACACATATCGAGCGTTGTATTTTACAATACATCAAATTCGACAATACATCTACAATATTATATATGCATTCACAACAATACATCTATTTAACAATCGCAACTTCCAAATAACCCCTTAGTTCGATATTGAAGAATACTAGGAATTTGATTCTTTTTTTTTTTTTTACTTGACTCTGGTATTTGATGCCTGGGATATACAAATTTTCACAACATGAGTTCCTAAAGAAAAACTCGAGTCTATAGCTCGATCTCATGGGAAAACATACGAAAAGACTCTAACTTGATCAAATTGAGGAGCTCGAGTATATAATTTCTGAAGACTTCAATTGGTTTTGTAATTTGCTCATTAAGGTGAAATACAAGGTGCAGTCATACGGATAGGCAAGGTTATGTCTAGTTTAAATGTGTAGAAGAAAGAGTACTTAATGGGAGGCAGCTTGTGTTTGACTTCCAACTTAGTCTCTAAGGGGTCGTTTGGAAGTTAGGAGTCTAAATGAGTGATTCTGTGAATGTGTGTATTCTTTACAATCTATCGTTCTTTTGACATAAACTTATCCAGAATGCATGCATTTGATTGGTACTTTAGAATCTCAAATGGCTAGAATCATTCATTTTAGAATCTCTACAAAAATGTGAGATTCTCTTGCTTTAATTTTGTAATTGCTTTTTTGAACCTCTTATCCTTATTTTTTTATATATTTCATATTTGCCCCTTCTTTAATTGACTATATAAAGAGAACTTAAAGGTTATATAAGTCTTTTTGGTCATTAAAGTGAGAATCCTTATATTCTTTAAAAGTGAGAATCACAACTAACAAACAACATATTCTTACAATCATCTATTTCTTATAATTACTACACTTAGAATACATACATTGTAAGAATACACATATTCATAGACTCCCAACTTCCAAACGACCCCTAAAAATAAAAGTACTACCAAGAACTAGAGGAGGAAGAGGGTAAGGACTAGAAGGTAGATAGTGGATGGTGGAGTCTCAGGAGGACCATTAGAATCAGTCATGACTGTAATGTAAGGAGTACTATCATTGTCAATGCTTCTAGAAGAAGAATTCGAAGTCATTGAGAAATGAAAGATAGACTCATGGAAGATCACATCTCTAAAATGAAAAACTTAATGATTTTCAAGGTCATAAAGTTTGTATCCCCTGATTTCAGATGTGTAGCCTACAAAAATGCATTTATGGACTCTAGATATGAACTTGGTTCTAGTACTTGACAAAGTAAAAGCAAAGCAAAGACCGTCAAACACCTTCAAAAAACTCAAAGTCTAGGGGTTTGTGGTGAAAAACTTCATATGGTGACAGGTTGTTAAGGACAACAGATGGAGTTTTATTGACGAGGACAACTTCACGTTCGACACAGTGTGACCAAAATACTATAGGCAATTGAGCTTGGAATTTCAACGCTCTTACCACTGCTTGTCAGAAAAAGATTCGGAATGTTACACTTTTATTTTGTGTACCAAAGCTTTTCTCTTCCAATTCAATAAACAAGATTTATTCCAATTCAATAGTTTGACATACTCCTTCCACCAAAAACTCTAGTTCATGTAAAGCCATCCCCTCTAAAGTACATCGAAGTGTTGTCAATCGATAAGATTATATACTTTTCTTATGTTATGTTTGACCATTATGTCTTATTATCAACATTTTGATCTATGTTTAATGCGGCAGACAACTTCATTCCAATTTTATCGGACGTCCTCGAAGGATTGTGGACATATTCATTTAGAAATGATTAGAGTTGTATAGTATAAGCTCTACCATTTATAAAAGTCGTTTACTCCCTAGAAGCCAGTTGTGAAATAACTTTCCCTAAACATAGTCGTGTAGTTAAAATTGCAACAATGGATGGGTTCGTCTAAGTTGGAAACAAGCGTTTGGATGATTTTCCATCTAGATTAATCTTGACGAGAATGTCGTACCTTCCTTCGCGCATGATCAAATCCATTCGATCTCGTCATTTGTTATTGTCAGGCCCAATATGAAATTGTTGGACATAATAATAAAATTAACAGGTACAGAACAACCACTTTCGGCCCAAAAACGTGTTGGAAAGGAAGCGGGCAGGCCCAGTAGGGCTGAAGCCGACCCAAACAAAACCCTAACCCGAAAATTAGGGTTTTTATATTTCGCATCCCTCTTTCCGATTCATCTTTCCCAGAGGCCAGCGCCACTCAGTGTTGAGAGGAAAACCAGAAGCTACAGAGCTCCTCCGCCAAGGTAAGACGCGAGCGAGTTAGGAAAGATGCCGGCTGGCCATGGTCTTCGTTCTCGCACTCGAGATTCCTTCTCCAGGCCCTTCAGGAAGAGGGGTTACATCCCCCTGACCACTTACCTTCGTACCTTCAAGGTCGGTGACTACGTCGATGTCAAGGTCAATGGCGCCGTCCACAAGGGTATGCCCCATAAGTTCTACCACGGCCGCACCGGTCGCGTCTGGAACGTCACCAAGCGCGCCGTCGGCGTGGAGATGAACAAGCAGGTAACACGATTTATACTCGTATCTACTCGTAACAGTTCTGATTGCTCTTTGATTGCTATTGTGCTTGTGTTTATCTGAGAAATGTCGGTAGTTCAAGGGATTTCTTTCTGGGCTGTTCGTGTTTGGTTGGCTTATTTGTAGGGTTTTTCTTGCGATCAAGATTTCTCATCTTCTAGGGTTTTGTCCATGAGCTATTGAGACGTCGCTCGATTAGGTATTTGATGTGTGTTACGTGGATGCGAGAATGACTGTAATAAAGGAACTAACTTGCTCAGGTGTGGATATTGTTTATGTTCTTTCTACAGTGAAATATTTTGTTTTGTATCCTTCAAGCTTGTTGGGGGTTGAGGTTTCTCAATTGAGTGAGGACGTTTTGTGTCTTCTATTGTATCAGACGAGACTATAGGAGATGATAGTTCCTTCAATGATTGTAAATTCATCTCTTGATCTTTGAGTATGAAAATGGGGGTATTGCTAGACTTGCATTCGTTCACTTGGAATGCTCCATCTTTAATGTTTGTGCTATTGTACTGTAAATCATGTTCATACTGGCTTTTCTCTTTTAATTGGAAGACATTTTGTTCATAGCTCTAATATGCTAATGGTTGAGAGCCTGACTATGTGCTCTTATCGTTTAGGTTGGAGGCAGGATCATCAGGAAGAGGATCCATGTTAGGATTGAGCATGTGATTCCATCAAGGTGCACTGAGGAACTCCGCCTCAGGAAGAAGAAGAATGACGAATTGAAGGCTGCAGCAAAGGCCAGAGGTGAAGTTATCAGCACCAAGAGACAGCCCGAGGGCCCTAAACCTGGCTTCATGGTGGAGGGTGCAACTCTGGAAACCGTTACTCCTATTCCCTACGATGTCACCAACGATCTTAAGGGCGGATATTAGATTCAGTTGTTCCCTAGGGCCCTTTTTCGTGTTTTGGCTCTTTGTTGTTTGGGTTTTTGCAATCTGAAACTTCAATGCACTGCTTGAGAGCCTCTCTTAAATTTATGCAGTCTGTTTTAACTTGTTTCAGTTTTGGATGATACTTTGGTCGATAATGTCTGAGCGAGATTTTGATTTACAGAAGTTATATGTGCTTCATTGGATTCTTCATTTGCATCATATTTTAGTGCCCATTCGGTTCATGGCGTGGAGTTGGCTACAATTTTATATGTTCCCTATAATGCCTATGTGAAACCATCTTTTAGGGTTCGTAAAAGCTGCTATTTCCCTCTTGCCTTGATCCCTCTGTACTACGGTGGAATGGTTCAATCTTCCATTGTAGGGGTTGCATGGAAAATGAATGAAGTAAAATGAAGCTTGAAATCGAATCAGAAAAACGGATTTTTATTTGGTATCAAACCGAATTGTTCTGACGAACCGAATTGTTGTTCACCCTTACTCTTTCCTCTGTATTGTTTAACAATCTATGAACATATACAGAAGTCATGCTTGGAATAGGGAGGTGACAGAGACACGTAATTCACACCTTACTATACCCTAGCTAACGGACAAGTTATACTTCAAGCTTTTACCCTTTGCAGTATCGCGTGCTTGAGCATGTCATAAAAACGTCTGGAGAGGAAAGTAAGCCACAATCCAAGCTCAGTTCAATCTATTGCTTCTGGAAACAAAGATGGAGGTTTCCTCTGCTGTGACTAGCTCTCTTCTCATCCTGCTGATAATACTCTCAGGTTGGCTCTTCTGCTCTGTCGCCTTCCCGTATTAAATGATTTTGAAACAACTTCACTCACCCTCAATTTGTTGGTGTGTGTTTAGTGACAGCTGCAGAAGATGGACAGACCTCCGGAACTGCCAATCGGCTGTGGATCACCAGCCGTCGCAATGGTGTGAGGATCCCGGAGCATACATGCCATAGGCGGCTAGAGATGAAGGTGTGTGAGCACAAGAAATGCAGCCAACAGTGTTCTAAACAAACACAATGGGGCGTGGGGAAGTGCAAAGGCGCAAGCTACTGCAGCTGCTCTTATTATTGCAACCAGCCCCCAGTTTCACCTTTCACTTCTCCACCCACAGCAGAACACATTACGGCTCCCCCAAGAAAACTGCTTTCGCATTAGAATCGAAGATAAATCCGAGTCTGACTGCAAATCCATGTTAAAGATCTTAAACTAGCCTAGTTTGTTCGGACGAATCTTTCTCGAGTCCTGTGATCTTAGTGTTTGTAAATTGTATGTGGGCTTCCAGTTTGATTTCTGTTTTTCTCAGTTCTTGATAGGATCAGAACAAACTAGTTCATCAGCAAAAGACCATTCATATGAAAGGAGGAAAAACAAAGGGAGATCCTGCCAAGTTCATATCTTTATTGTTTGATTTATTTAGTTCTTAGTGAGATGATGTTCACAGTCATCATAAGTAACGCTGAGAGGGATGACAAAGAGAGAATCTTCAGGGATCGTGAGGGCAAGGGTAGTAGCAAACGCAGTGGAAGATACCATCGAGCGACGAATGTGCACAGTGTCCCCACCCCTTGTGACTTGTGAAGCACTCTGCCTGGCATGCTGGCACTATGCAACTGTCTGGATTCAGCTCTTTCGTGCACGCTCCAATGTATCCTTCTGCATCCCTCGGCACCACAGCTAGCAATCCAACTGCAAATGAATGAAACAATTGAAACATGTGACGAACAAGTGTGTTGTGATAACTTTTTTCATTTGAAAGAAGATGATTTGACGCGAACCTGAGAGGAGGAGACAAATGCAGAGAACTGATTGCTTGCCATTGCCACAGCAATTGTCAAGCTTTCCCATTTCTGTAGGGGGGAGAGAGATAGCTTGCTAGTGGGGGAATGCAGGATAGGCACAGCGAAGTCCTCGGTATATAAGGAGTAGCAGTAGCAGACCAGAGAGCGAGGGAGTCAACAAACTGATTTAATGCAGAGGTTAGGACAGATCCAATGGGAGCATTGAAATTTCAGAACTTGAGTGTAGCAGTGAAATTTTTTCAGAGAGATAAAGACCCTCAACTAAAACTAGTTGCATGGAATTGGCAGACTTTATAGGCAAGAAGGGTAGAACTCAGCAGTACAGCCATTTGAGATTGATAGCTGAGATTTGCACGCATTGTAATCTTACTGATTCAACTGTATGCATAGAGGAGACAAATTTGTATTTATTGTTACACAGAGAGAAAGGAGACTGCATTTTGTGCTTCCGCCAAGTTAATAAACATTTGGTGGCCTGTGTCATCAAGAGTCATCATAACCGCTAATTTTGTTAGCCGCTTTCTTAGGATCTTGTCTGATTTTCAACTATGCGTCATGCAGAAGCACAATCCCAACCAACTTGGTCTGCTTCCTGTTCTTGGTTTCTAACTTCCCTCCTGCAATCTGGTTGAAAATTGATTGCTTTTGAAGTCTATTGTTCAACATGAATACATCCATCTATCTAGGAAGAAGTCATATTCGTGAATCGTGATGAGCAAGTAGTCCAAATGGTTAGCGGTTGCATTCATGAAATGGCAAAAACATTAAACGACTGAATCTCGAAACTTGAATAGTACAAGTTCATGGACATGCATGGGATATACAGAGTCTACATTCACCCGGACGAAGGGCAGACGCAGAGAGGAAGAAAAATGCCATTTGCCAAGTGGTATTTCGTTCTTCAATGCGGCTTAGGAAAACAGAACACCCGGACGAAGGGCAGACGCAGAGAGGAAGAAAAATGTACAAGGAAATCAAGAACAAGGTGAAGTACAAATGCAAGTGAATCGATTTGTGAAAGTCTGAGTGCAAGATCCTGTCCCTCTAAGGCTCATCACAGCCGCGCACTGGCTGTTGCAAGTTTCAGGATCACAGCTTCCATTCCCAGTCTTCATCACTTGTCGGCACAATTCTTGCGCTTCACCGAACCCATTACTGGCCATCAAAACAAGCATGACAGCAAAGAAGAAACACCAACAAAACCTGCTGTTGCTATTCCCCATCTGGGATCTCTGAAGAGACAAAACTATGAGATTTCAGCCCTGAAGAAAGGAGGTTGTTTTCCTATGGTTCCAAAAAGAAATATGGAAAAGGGATTGCAAATCAGAATGTCGTTTATATCATGGGTTGGAGGGAGAAAAATAAGGAAGTAGTGTGCAACCTTAGGATGAAAGAAAAGAATCAGTTCAAAAGGAAATAAAGGGGAAGAAAGAACCCAGGTCCCAAAAGTAGGTTCTTTTTCTGCTTTCCAAGTTACTTAGGCACTAATTAAAACATCGTATGAAGTACCAAAGGGGAGACTTCTGATAACTCACAAGTTACACGGTTCTTTGTCTCGCATCATTATACAAAGTATTGGGGGGTGTCTTTCTTATACACACAATGCTTGATGCTGCCATGACGCCAGCTTAGGTACTATTCATTCTCGTGTATTGAGCAGTTGAGATGCACGTATACTTCTGTAGGTTGAACTTCGAGTATCATTCGAATTGCACCTTTGAGCCTTGGTACGCGAATAACTGCACTGCATTTCTGTAACTTGCCTCGGCGACTTCTTCTTTACTCAACTCTAGCAGTGATGCAACGTGATTGAGTACCTATAACAGCAATGACGTCAGATTTGTTAGCTGCTTCACAATTTTTTGGTGACAAACCAACCCTTGGTTGTAAAATTTCTATCAAGCGGCATACGTGATGAATGTTTGCTGGATGATTAAGTGTTTCTTCTTTCCGGTTTGACGCCTCTTTTGAAGAGTTGGAATTATTTTCATCAGAGAGGCCACCGGATGTAGAGAGATTTTCTTCTTTGGAGTGACTTCTGCCATCAACCGAAAAAAGAGTGTCTACATTTAGAGTTGGGGTAGCATCTGGTGCATCTGTTTCCAACAAAATCCTATCAGAAGGAACCTGCAAGTTCCAAGATGTAGCGACGATCATATCCGCACTAACAATAATAAAAAGACGATAATTTCGTAGCTGAACTAACCGCTGCTAGCATTCTCTTTGCCTTCTGTGTTTTCATGGACATGAGAAACCCAGAAAATGAAAAGTAAGCACCGAGCTTGGCAAGTTCTGGAACCATCTCAGCAGAACCCAAGTAGGAATGGAGGATAACGCCAGCAGGAAAAGGCCCCACATTTCTGGGAAATATCGATATACATGATTGTAATATGTTAAGAGTATGGGAAGAATATAATGACAAAAAAAGTGAAGATTTTCCTTTCGCATACTTCATTATCTCAAGCAGATCACCGAAGGCACGAACACAGTGAATGGATGCTGGTTTGTTCAGTTCTTTCGCAAGCTGAAGCTGTTTCTGGAATACATAAACCTAAATAGAGTAGCATTTTTGTTAAAGAAAATTTTCAGAATCAAAATGAATAATCACAAAATGGTTACATCGGAAACCAAAGCACAGAGGCTTTCTGCAAGGGGCCACAAGAAGTTATCAAATCCTAATTACGGAGAATTAAACTACCGGAGTTGCAAGATAACAGGAACTCATGATACAAACCTGATCTGCAAAATCAATCGTCTTCCCATGTGAACCCTTGTCTATACCAATCTGAGAGCAAAAACAAATAGATTGATGTGTCATTATACCAAATCCCCGAGGTTGAAAGTACACAAATTATGGAAGACAATATGCTCATACAGTTCCACATTTTGTTAAAGACGAATGTTGTACATTTTTTAAGGGTGAAACTGAAAAGAGTAGACTACGGAATTAGAGAGGTAACCTCTCCAACTGCAGCTGAGGGAGTGACTTCAAAGAGTTCTTTCAATGTATTAAACCAATTTGGAGTCCTCTCCCTGATGAACCTGCAATCAGATACAAAAAAATTGAAGTTGCTGGTTTTCAGTACAAATGTACATTCAAGACAATTTGTTAAATGCAAGAAATGTGCCAAGCACTTTGGCTAGACACCTAACACTGGAAAAGAGAAAAATCTTATTCGATTTTGTCAGATACAGCTTCCTCTTTCATCTCACCATGCAGAAAATGTTACACTCAGTCGAGTTCCAAACGCCAAGTTCTCAAGGAAACAGAAGAAATCAACTCAGAAACACAAGAACCACCAACCACAACTTCAGTAACTCAAAAGGCTTCCAGAATAGAGCAAAGAATTTCCTCAATGGTGAATTTCTTATCAAATCAAAGACACCATGATCAACTTTTCACAGTGAATTGTAGAGAAACCGTGAGAGGTCAAAAGAAGTTAATTTGCTCATCTTGTCCCTTAACAACGCAATGAACATTGCTCGTTTCCCTCAGCTTCCTCTACCCAAAATGAGATTCCACACTTCCAACCTAATGAACAGAACCCAGAAGTTTGAATAAGTTAACGTGGAAAGCTAGAGATTCACAGACTCACCATGGATGAAGGCCAAAGCAAGGAACAACAGAAGGGTAACGCTCCCCCATCTCTTTCACCAAGCTCCAATCGTTCTGCCACCATTATAATCAATCACAGATTCCCGGAATTGGAAAAAAAAGGAACCCCAATTGGAAAAAAAAATGTTAATTTATCTGTTTCTGTCACTATACAGACCTCGGAAACTCCATTAACTGCAAAGCGGGCAACACCAGTGTCGAGTGCAGTAGCTATGAGCTGGGGAGCTTTGTTCAGGACTCTGGGATCTTGGAGGTGGCAGTGTGCATCGAAAAGCTTCACACTCGACATGTTTATGGCACTTGCTCCTCCCAATTCCGGTCTCCAATCCCACACAGTTTCTCGTTTCGTATTCTGTAGCGCCGAGAAGACCCTTCAGTGGATTGGGCAGTAAACGGCAAGATTTCTGCAAAGCATGGGGAAGCGAAGCCGGCTATTCTATTCTGCTTTGAAAGCGGCAGAAACGTGGCAATCTGGCCAACGGTGACGCAGGGGAATGAGGGCTCAAACCCTCCAATGGACAATGGCAAGCTAAACTTTTAGCCACTGACAAAGTGGTCACTTATGTTTTAGTTCTTAACAATACGGTCACCAAATTTCTCTCAGAATATTCCCTTTCTACTAAAGTCAAACTAGCTACTGACGAAATGATCACCTTATGTTTCAGTACTGTTGCCGACCAGACCACCACTCACGTCGAAGCACAGCTAGTGCTTGCTCCAGAGCACATCAAGGTGGTGGTGGTCCATGGTCGTGATCCCGCCAGACTCATCGAGGAGGAGAAGCTCCTGCAGGGCCGACGAAGGTGAGGGTGAGGGAGTCGAAGGCCAAGATATGCAGGAAGATGAGGTTCTTTGATTGTTCTCATGATGACTTGTAGCAAGGGTGCTACTATGGAAGATGACTCTGCTCCCATATCAAGGTTCGGTATCGAGGAAGGGTCTCACATTCGTGTCAGGGAGGCTCTGAATGCGAGTCCTCGTTGATCGAGGACTGCCCAAATCATTGGAAATAAGTTGCAATATCAACCATTGTGTTCTAACCGTCGATGCTAGAACTCCGAGTTGGACCCAGCTCAGACAGCTACAATGCCAATGATACAAGAACAGTAGTTCTCACCAGATTCAGATGAGATAGGTAACAACCCACAAGATGATTCCCATTTACTCTTCAATAGAGGTTGGTGGAGGATAACGATGCCTCTTCCCATGAATCATATGCTTCAGCGTACCTAAATAAGAGCATCCAAATCGAATATTCATGGCAAACCACTAGAGCATCCTCTGCTCTCCCCACAGTGTGGAGTACTAAAAAGCACAGCTCGCAGAAGGAAGGTCCAACCCTTTATTACTTCTCCAATTCAATACATATTCATAAATCATAATCATAGATAGAACGATGGAGAAAAGATACACAATCACAAAATCCACCTACTACGAGTCTACAAAATCCAATCAGAATTGGTAATGGAGCTGATTCTCCAGTAAATGCAATTCTCAACAACCAAGCTTGGAATCCAGAAACAGAACAATAGATACCAGCAGCAGTTACATTACCCCTACGCTAGAAAGACGACCAGAAACAACACAAAACAAAAACAAAAAAAACCCATGCCAATAGAATAATCCTCTTTGTCCTCTCAAGTAAGAAACGCCAATCTCATCAAGCATGCTTAGCCTGGAAGTCCTTCATGAAAGCAACCAACTTCTCCACACCTTCATACGGCATTGCATTGTAGATGCTAGCCCTCATCCCTCCCACCGACCTGTGTCCCTTCAGCTGAACCATCTTCTCCTTCACAGCCTCCTTGATGAACTCCGCCTCCAGTTCAGACTTCTCCATCGTGAATGGCACATTCATCAACGACCTCACCGACTTCTCGACAGGGTTCCTGTAGAAACCATTGCTCTCTTCGATCGCATTGTACAGCAACTCCCCTTTCTTCTTGTTCTTCTTCTCCACTTCCTCCAGCCCGCCCTGTGCCACCAGATCCTCGAACACCAGCCCGCACATGTAGATCCCGTAGCAGGGAGGCGTGTTGTACAGCGAATTGTTCTCGGCGTGGATCTTGTAATCCAGCATTACAGGGGTAATCCCCTGAGCATTTCCAATCAGATCTTTCCTGATGATCACAATGGTGACTCCAGATGGCCCCACATTCTTCTGCGCACCCGCGTAGATGATCCCGAATTTGGAGACATCGACGGGCTTGGAGCAGAAATTGGAGGACATGTCGGCAACCAAGATCCCATTTTTAGGGTTTGGGTAGTCCTTGAACTCAACCCCGTGAATCGTCTCATTGGCGCATATATGCAAATACTTGGCGCCCGAGCTCTGCTCTAGGGTATCAAAAGAAGGGATTGTGGTGTACTTATCCGATTTACCTGACCAGATCAGCTTCGGCTTGCAGTACTTCTGGGCCTCCTTGTACGCCTTGTCGCCCCAAGATCCGGTGACCACGAAATCGACGGAGTCGTCAGGGGAGCAGAGGTTGAGCGGGATGGCGGCGAATTGGGTGGTGGCGCCGCCTTGGAGGAAGAGGACGGAGTAATCCTCGGGGATGTTCAAAAGGGAGCGGAGATCCGATTCGGCCTTCTGGATGATGGAGAGGAACTCTTTCCCCCTGTGGCTCATCTCCATGACGCTCATCCCAGATCCGCGCCAGTTGTAGAGCTCGGATTCGGCCTTCTTGAGGACGTTGGCCGGCAGGGTCGCGGGTCCGGCGGCGAAATTGAATATGCGCTCTTCTCCGACGTGGGCTGGGATCGGGGAGGCGGCGGCGGTGGTGGCGGCGCATCGTAGGGAAAGAGGCTTGATTTTGGGGGAGGCGGCGGCGGAGGGGCGGAGGTGGTTGTGGGTTCCGGCGGCGCCGCGGTGGTGGTGGTGTGGGTTTTGGAGGAGAAGGGAGTAGTTGTTGGAAGATGCGAGCTTTGAGGCCATGGTGGGTGGTGGGTTTGGCTGAGAGCGAAGTGAGGAAGAAGAGAAAGGGAAGTTGAGTTTTCTGATTCGCTTTTGTATATTTCTTTTGTGTTGGGATCTGACTGCGAGAGAATCAGATCGTTGATGATGTATATATATTGTTTGATTTTTGTTTTGTTGTTTAGACTTTAAATGGGGTTGGTGAATCGAAACGTCGTCGTATGCGGTTTGCGATCTGATTGGACTACGTGTATTTTGTCCTGGTTGGTGCTCGTGGCGGCGCCACATTTGAAAGTATTTTAACCAATGGGCAGAGACTTCTGTTTATCAATGTTCATCTCCTCCTGGCAGTTAATTATTAGAAAACGGTCATTTAGCTTTGATCATCAGACTTTGATTTTGTACCAAATAACCATAATATTGCTTTGGGCTTGTTGCAAAAATGCCACATCTGTTCATCTCCATGACTCCATCAAAACCCTAACAGACAGAATAGTTCTGAAAACAAGGATTCTCTAAAAACTCAACCTGGTATACAGTTTGATTAGATCTAAAAATCTTTTTTTCTAGACTGATACATAGCAGAGAAAATACAAGTATCCTAGGATGGGATTCTGTTGAATACGAATGCTGCCCAAATCATTGGAACTGGCTAAGTTGAGATGTCACCTTTGTGTTCTCAGACTGAAGGACGACACCTTCTTCCGCCACAATCCACCCCTCGATGCAAGAATTCGAGTTCGAACAACTCTGACAAGTAAAACACAAAAATATTAAAGGCAGAAAGTTTTCTCCAGATTCAGATGCAATACCCGTATAAACCACAAGATCATTCCCATTTCCCCAGAGTTGCCGATTGAACTTTAAGTGATTAGTGATCTATCATTCTATCCAAGTCAAGGGCCAAACCTATTAGAGAGAACCTTGTCATCTAATAATGGGGGAAAGGAGAAACTGACCTTGGCACACGTATAGACAAGTAGAGTCAACCAGTCCCAGTTCTCTAATGCATGTCTTAGCTGGTCATCAGCAGCTTCTTGCAGAAAATAGATTACGGTGGGCATCAGCTGCATCTCATAAAATCTTGAACCGCCACATAGCTTGCATCCACCGACATCTGCTACCCCTTGGGTAGCTACAAGTGCCTTTCCACCATAGGAATACCTGAGAGAAATTTGGCTCTTGAGTTCAGAATAAATTAAAATTCAGCACCGCGTTCTGGATTTCAGTAAGCTTACCTGAAACACTGCTCTGGGTTTGCATCCAATTGCTTCTTGAACTTGAGGTAAGTTCTGTCGGCATTTAAAGCTGCATCATACTCATAAGCTTCGGGTGCCCATGTTTCTTTATCACTATCATCATCACCACCATCAGCACTTTGCTTCTCCTTGATGGAAAGTGAAGAGTAATTCGAAGATAGAGAGACAACAGCACTTGCAGGTTTATGCTCCTGAGTATACATGTAAAAGCAAGGAGCCACTGCAAACATTGCAGAAGCACCATACTAGAGATATCAGACAACAATTGCTTCTCTTTTTTCTTTTAGGAAACAAAATTTGTACCAGATCTGAACAACTTTACCTGGACATTCCTTGTCAACCAGTCTGGTTCCTGGAGTCGAAGGAAGATAATTTTGAACTGTCCCTGACCGCTTGTTCCGGCTTTCTTTCTTGGAAACGGAATTCAAGGCCGTTCCAGCTTCTAAAAGGGCTCTACCAAGAGCTTCCAGATCCATATCTTCGTCGTCATCATCATCATCGTCGAACCCATCAAACCAACTGGCCTTTGAATCTGAGATGGAAGGTGTAGTAGTTGAAGGCAATGTTTTCACAGGAGTGCTTTCCCTCACTTCTCTTCCATCGTCTAATCTCTGGACACGAAAAGCTCGCCAGCTGCAAATTCATCAGAAACACATTAGAGAGAGAACCAAAGAGTTAAAAGGGGGGGAAAAGCCAGAATCCGTTAAGTAATGAACATAGCAAAAAAAGAAAGGGATAAGCAGAACAAAATGAGGTTCCAAGAACCTATCAGGACTTGTGCCGCATCCAGGCATTATACAACCAAAGATCAAAAGAAAACGTTCTTCAATCTTCAAGGATCCGGTAGAAACTGGAGCATACACCTAAATACAATTAAACCTAATCAGGAAAAGATCATATGCTCATCCACAAATTATCCGTTCTTATGAGAGCAACTATAATAGTTTAGTTTCTCGCGTTTACAACCTGTGCAACCAGACACAGGTGCCCTCCACATTTGCGACACTTTAGCAGATCCGGCGGTAGAGACTCTCTGGGGAAAGGCCAATCCTGTCAAAGTGAAACAATCAATACAAGAAACCATTCAACAAACATTTGGGGGGAATAGCATATCATCATTCTTAACATGAAAAGATCAACAACTACTCACAGGAAGTCCACCAATTTTGGTTGTGTAATGATCAGCTGCTTCACGACTATCATCGGCCCATGGTCCAGCCATGCCTAGCAGGACTCTCTCCATCTATTAACCCCCTTCGAATAAACTAGAGAGAAGGAATAAGATTCAACGTCAGTTCAAGCTCAAGTGTATTAGACAAGAAAACATGATCATCATATTGAGTGTACTATCTTTCCGCTAATGTAAACCACTCAAGACTAGCACTTTATAACTACCCACCAAAAAAATGAGGTAAGCTAACTCCATCCCAGAAATTGGGATTCTCTAACAACTACTGACATCAGAGCCCAGGAAACCAGGTGCAAGGGAGATTGAGTCACCAAATTAAAATACAGAGGACGTCGATATGAAATTCCAGTTTGAAACTGGAAAGTAGAAACGGTAAGGTTGGCAAAATACCTAGGCTGCGGTGCTCCTTTAGCGGCGAAATTGATTTCCGTATCAAGCTCGATTGCCGCTGGCGATGCTTTCCTCGGATACACGGAGGCGGAGGTATCAACAGAGGTCAGAGAGGCCCCAAGTCCGGCGACTCAACTTCCGAGGAACGTGTTACTTGATACTTCTGTGCTGACCTCCCGGCGGCAGACTGAGAGGCGGCGGCTACTTCCCGATCTTTTGCCTTTCTTTTTTCCAATTTCCAGAGCAAGGCTGCCAAAATCCTACTCTCCCATGCCGGGCCTTCTTTTCGACAAGACCCATGGGCAATTAAAAATAATATATTTCTTCATCAAGGGGATGTAGCTCAGATGGTAGAGCGCTCGCTTAGCATGCGAGAGGTACGGGGATCGATACCCCGCATCTCCACTTTTCAATTCATTCTTTCTAATTCATTTTTACCTTCTCTGTATCGCTTCCGAAGGTAACACGGAGACTCCATCAAACCATAAGTCATGGCGGACAGGATAAGGTTGAGTATATTTAATACATGAAAAGTTTTACTCACTATAACTAAAAAGTATCGGAGAACGATGACCCTTCACTAACGTGCACTTCCAGTCATCTAAAAATTGCAATATTACATCATCAAGAGATTAAACACATAGCTACCTCATCAAAGTTCTCTACCTTATATTTTGATGACTGAATTCCTGGCTTTTATATATGGAATCTAGGTATATCAGGTTTTGCCACTTCTCCTGGTGCATGTCTTTGGATTGATCATTTTCTTCCTATAATAGTATAGTTCATAAATGGGAAATGTTGAAGCCCACTCGATCGACCTACTTTTCTTCCGTACCAGCTGACTCCTTCCCGATGAAGCCTGCACTCACAGAGGTGGGCCTTGTGGCCCGTTAGTCCTCCAACGCTCAAGTCAGTATCTTTCTTAGAGAGAGAAGTGCTTGCAATGCACAATTTTTAGTGAGAGAAGCCAAATTGAGTAAATGTTTACCCACCACCCTATTTATAGCCAATTACTACTTACCTGGACCTTCTTGTACGGATTTCCACGTCAGCCCTACATTCAATGCGGGTGACCCAGGGCGCTTCCTCCGAAGAAGATTCCAGGCGCCCTCTCCGAGTGCACAATTCCCACGTGCATACCAAGGCACCCACGGTACGAGTACCCCTAGGCGCCTAGTGTATGCAACTCCCAACTTGCTCCTGATCTAAGCCCGAAGGCGCCTATTAGGGCCTACACCACCTTGAATGGGCTCACCTTTCCTCGAACTACTTAGGCTTCGCGCCCTTTAATGGGCCTCACCCATACATCGGGGCCTCCTTATTCGTATACCCCCAACAATTGCCCCCCAGTTAGGTGGTCAAATTTGGATTCTTTGAGCGCCTAACTATTAGGCTTTTGCTCTTTTCTTTTCCAACTTCTATCACGGCAATTGTTTGCCCCCCAATCATTGGGCCCCCCATCATCTCTCCTCGGGGCGCACGGAATTCGGCTTCCCTGTTTCTTAAGCAGCACCCTCCCTTCGCACCTAGGCGCATTGTGCTAGTACTCTACTTAAAATTTCTTCAAGGCGCCTAAAAACCGTTAACAATTGATTGTCGGGCGCCTTTTCTTACCTGGGCGCATTAGTTTCTCATCCCTCAACTCCCTCGCCTCGTGCCCTAGTCGTTCGGGCAACCCCAAAGCGCCACCATTCTACTTCGATACAACCCCCCGCCTCGGTTCGCCTATACTCCCTCGCCTCGTGCCCTAGTTGTTCGGCAACCCAAAGCGCCGCCACTCCTTCGATACGAAGCGCCCCGCCTCGGTTCGCCTATTGCCCGGCCGCCTTTGTACCCACGCATCTCTTCTGCCAAAGGCGCCGCCACTCTCTCCTGACCCAAGGCGCCCTGCTTCTTCCCTTGAATGATGGCGCCACGACTTTGCCAGTTGCCCGGCCGCCGTTGCGCCTAAGCTGCCTCACTCCTGCCCCCCTTCACAACCGGCGCGATATTCGAGGTGGTTGTGAATTTTGCCACGTGGCAGTCGGCACGATATTCGAGGCGCTCCCATTTTCTTTAAATGTAAGTCGATTCCCGGCATGGTTCTTCATTCGCCCTCAATTTGCCTTCTCACTCTAGTTTCTCTCTCTGCTGTGCCTCTCTTCTTTCTCAGCGTTCAATTGCTCTCGCCGTGATGTCTCTCCCCTCTGATGCTGCTGCCGCCGCCGCAGGCTCTTCCCAGAATCCAGGCGGCCCTAGCAAAACCGGTAAGCCACTCTCGCTTTTTTTTTTTTTTTTTTGTGAATGCTTGTGTATTCTTGCGATGGAGGCGCCTCTTACTGCTCCAACGGTTGTGCGCCTACTTGACTTGTTTTAGTGGAGGCGCCCGCACTGTCACCCATACCGACGCCTTCATCGAACTACGACGTGCCAGAAGATGGGTCGTACAAGATTACCACCTGGGAAGGCACCTGGCCACCAGAGTATGCGCCCTGGGAGACAACATGTTTGCCGACGAATGTGGCAGGGCCTGAGCATAACTCCACCATCTCGGCGCCTTGGATGAAAAGCCTGATCGATGGGCTCGGGCTCCCCCGCACCTGGACGTATGCGCCTCCATCGCCTATGGCCAGGGTGGGGTTGTGCGGGCCTCGTTGGTTGGGAATATATCAGGAGTATTTCCGGTTCGGGCTCCGGTTTCCCATAGATCCCATATTGGAGGGCATCCTGGAGTACTGCGAATGCACAATCGGGCGCCTATCTCCGTCCGTGATACTTATTGTTGTGCTCTTCAAGTTGAAGTGCCGAATTCATCATGTGCGCCCAACCTTCAACCTATTCCGCCACTTTTTCTCAGTGATTTCCCGGGACAACTGTCTGTCCTTGAAGCGGCGGAAGAAATTGCATGCCCACTTTGTGACGAAGTGCCCTAAATTGGGGCGCACATGGTTCAACGGGTTCTTCTTTATAAAGGCGCATAGAGACTATTTCTTTGAAAGCGGAGGCGCCTTTAGAACTGACTGGGAGCTTGGTATTGAGGCGCGCTTCAACGCTACCGTTGTCCTGAGTCGAGAAGAGCGAGCCGGGGCCGCCCTAATAAGCGCCTCGCCTGTCAATTTGCGCCCCACTAGTGCACGGGCGCCTATTTTAGAGGAATACTATGCGGATGGTGTGTTGAGTGCTTTTTTTTGCCTTTGGCATTTTTTTTTGGGCGCCTTAGCTAACCACTGGTTTTGCTCGCAGGTACGAGGTTTGGCCGCATTGCTGACTTGATCAAGAGTCGGTATGAAAGGATGACTCTGGAGGAGCCTCGACAAGGAGGGTCCAACCTTGGGGAGTCTTCCCCTGCCTCGGTCTCTACTCCACAACCGCTGGTGGCGCCTATGGATAAAGGAAAGGGGAAGGCGCCCGGGGAGAAGACCACTGGGGCATCGAGCGAGGCGTCCACACCCTTGGGCGCAGATGGCTTGGAAGGCCGCGTCATAGTCGAGGACGTGGATGATCAAGAGGATGAAGTGCCCTTGATCACTCGTGGGAAGAGAGGAGGCGCCCCAATGACTCCACCAGCAAAACGGCACAGAGCTGACAAAGGAGAGGGAGGCGCCGCAAGTCAAGGCGATTCCCAGCCCCCACGATATGCAATCGTGGAAGGGCGCCTATTGGGGCCCGATGGAAGGCCCCCCATGCTTCAGCCCAGGCACACCGACTTGGGGCGGGTGGCCTTGTCTTGCTCTCCACGAGCAGCAGTGGAACGTGGATGCGCAATGGGCCTGGCTCTTTCGGCGTCGAAACTTCTGCAGGTGCCCTCCTCGATATCGGAGGATCATCCATGGGCTGAAGTCGCCCGAATGGGAGCCAAGGTATGCCCTCCTAGGCGCCTTCATTTGTCTTGCATGTGTTTCACATTGTTTAAGCGCCTACCTTTTTTTTTTGTGGCGCCCTTATTTGACTTGCATTTTTTCACATTGCTCGCTTGGGCGTCTTGCAGATGCTCCTTCTTGCCGAGGCAGGCGCCCGGAAGACAGACCTGGCGCTTGAGGAGTGCCGCGAGGCCCGGTCGTCTTTGTCCTCCATGAAGGACAACCTTGATACCGTGACCATGCGCCGCGAGCAACTTGTTAAAGAGTGCGAGGAGGCGCAATTGGAGGCGGCAAAGCAGATTTCGGCGCTTCAAAGCACCTTAGAGGAGGAGCGCCGCCAACGGGACGCCGACTTTGCTATTCGTATGGAAGAAGAGCGCCGAGACTTTGGGCAAAGGCTAGGCGCCTTGACCGCGGAGAAGGAGGCCCTTACCCTAGATCTGGGCGCCCGCGACGCCGAACTTGCGACCTTGAAGGAGGAGAAAAGCACCCTCCAGGACGAGGTAAAGGCGGCCGCCTACCGCCGCAGGGATTACAAGAAGGCGCTCAAGAGTGTGCGGGGGAAAAAAAGGTCTCTCAAGGCGGCGCTTAAGAATTTTCCCAACTCTGAGGCAGGGCAAGACCTAATTGCCAAGGCGTCCCTCGATAGTTTGGTGCTTGTCAAGAGGAAGCTTGACCAGGAGTACCCCGACATCACCGTCAACTTCCCTGACCTCGTGAACTTTGTCATCGAGGAGATGCAAAAGGAGCAAGAGGAGGCGACTGAGGACGGTGCGGCGCATGCGGGAGAGAGGGGGGCGCCTTCTTCACCAGAGAGCGAGTCGTCCATGAGTGACTCCTCGGAGGCCGAGTAGTGAGGGCGCGCCTCTTTTGTGGCATGTACCATTGTTTTCTTTGGATGTTCGTCGATTTGTCTTGCTTTCCTCATAAACTTTTGCTTGGGCGTATGCCCGTTGGGCCTTGTCAACTTTCTGCTCGCCTTGTCAACTCTTTTTAGGGCGCATTATATCTCAGAGCGCATTTTTATTGCACTTATTGTTTCTCATGCTTTCCTTGGGCGCGTTATTTAATTGGGCGCTTTATTTTCATGGGCGCGTATTTATGGGCGCTTTCTAATGGTGGGTTTTCCTGATATTGGGCACAAATATATGGGTGCTTTACTAAATGGGCGCAAATTCTTACGGGCGCGTTCGTTCCGGGCACATATTTCACGGGTGCTTTACTTGGGCGTATTTCTTACTTGGGCGCATATTTCTTACGGGCGCATTTCTTACTTGGGCGCATTAGTGGAGAGGAAATCACTCTAGGGAGTTTTTTCATAAACCCAAACACAAACGCCTTAACATGACGAGCGCTTTGATTACACGATACGAGGCGCTGAACACAACAAGCGCTTTTGATTACACAGCACCACATACTCCCACAGGCATTCCCCTTTTGCTTCTCATACTGCAGCCTCCTTGCCCCCCGGTTGGGCGCAATACGCACGCAAGTTCTGCGCGTTCCATGTTCTCTTCACTGGCTTTCCATTCAGATGTTCCAACTTGAACGTAGCCGCTCCGATGACTTCCTTCACTCGATACGGGCCTTTCCACTTGGGAGCCAGCTTGCCCTCCTGCGCACAGGGCCTGAAATCTCTCTTGAGGACCAGGGCGCCTATGGAGATGCCATGAGGGCGCATTTTTCTGTTGTAGTATCGGGCAACTTGCCTCTTCATTTCTTCCAGGCGCACAGACGCGACCTCACACCGCTCATCGGAGAGATCCAAATCAGCCACCCTGTCTTCTTCATTTCGGCCTGGTTCATAATTCGCCACCCGGAAGCTTGGGATATTAATCTCGACCGGGATCACCGCCTCACTTCCATATGTTAACGCGAAAGGAGTCTCACCAGTGGCTACTTTGAACGTCGTTCGGTGAGCCCAGAGAACGCTAGGCAACTCTTCCACCCAACGCCCCTTGGCGCCTAGGAGCCTAGTGTGCAACCCGTGTAAGATGCTCTTGTTAGCCGCCTCAGCTTGCCCATTAGCTTGCGGGTATGCTACGGATGAGAACCTAAGGACCACCCCATGCGCATCGCAAAACTCCACGAACTGTTTGCAATCGAATTGTTTGCCATGATCAGTGACAATAGACTCCGGCAGCCCAAAACGAGTGAAAATGTTCCTTCTTGTAAACTTGCGCACTTGTGCTTCCGTAATGGTCGCCAAGGGCTCCGCCTCCACCCACTTCGAAAAGTAGTCGATGGCGACAATTAAATACTTCAGCTGTCCGGGTGCCTTTGGAAAAGGACCTAGAAGGTCCATGCCCCACTGAGCAAAAGGCCAGGCGCCCGTGTTACCCTGCATTGGGGCAGCGGGTATGTGAATGTCGTTGGCATGGATCTGACACTGGTGACAGGCGCCCGTGTGGGCCTTGGCATCTTTTCGCATTGTTGGCCAATAATATCCCTGTCGAAGCAACGTTTTTTCCAAACTACGAGCGCCAGCGTGCATTCCGCAAGTACCGCTGTGGACTTCTTCCAACGCCGCCTGACCCTCTTCCTTACTCAAACACCTTAAATATGTTCCTGAATGGGATCTCTTGTACAGGCGCCCCCCGATTATGGAGCACCGAGCCACCTTGCGCCTCAGCCTCCATGCCTCCTTTGGGTCCTCTAGGACTGTACCAGCCGTCAAGTATCCCAAGATGGGCACCATCCAACCGTCAGTTTCCATAGAACCCCCCACGGTTGCTACCACGTATTCCTGTGGGACCTCTTTCGTGACGATAACTTTCCTTTCCTCAGTGAAGTCTAAAGCCGTGGCCAACTTGGATAGTGCATCGGCATGGGCGTTTTCTTCTCTTGGGATGTGCACGAAGTCTATCTCCCTGAACCAGGCGCCTTCTCTTCTGACCGCTTGGACATAGGCTTCTAAGGCTTCCTCCTTAACATCGAACGCCCCATTGAGCTGGTTGACCACAAGGGCCGAATCGGATTTGACACTAACATGTTGGGCGCCCAATTCTCGTGACATGCGGAGTCCTGCTACGACCGCTGCATACTCAGCCGCATTGTTGGTCTTAAGTTCTGAGAACCGTAGAGCAATCTCATGCATGACTCCGCTTGGGCTAATAATTACTATTCCTGCCCTGGCGCCCACGCGGCTCGCCGCCCCGTCTACTTGAACTTGCCACGTCTCCTGGTCGACCCCTTCAGTCTCCACTATTCCCTCGGCCATGAAATCGGCAATCACCTGAGCTTTGATGGCCGGTCGGGGCGCGTACCGGATGTCGAACTCACTTAGCTGAACGGCCCATTTAACAAGGCGCCCAGCCACGTCCATGGAGCCCAGTGTGGACTTGAGAGGTAAATTGGTGAGCACAACGATAGCATGCGCCTGGAAATAGGGGCGTAACTTGGTAGCGGCGGTCACGACTGCCAAGGCGGCCTTTTCAATAGGCGCATACCGTTTCTCGTGTGGTCCCATCGTCTTACTCACATAGTACACCGGCCTCTCTTCCCCCGTAGGCGCCTCCTTTGACACTAGTACCGCGCTAACTGCCACGTCCGAGACCGCAATATATAAATACAGGACCTCCCCGGCCTTGGGTGCCGTCATGACCGTGGGCGCCGCCAATAGGCGCTTCAGGTCTTCGAACGCCTCGCTACACGCCTCGTCCCATTGGAAACGAACCGCCTTCTTTAGGATCCTGAAGAAAGGGGCCGCCTTGTCGGCCGACCTTGGTATGAAGCGCCCCAGGGCTGCGAGGCGCCCCGCTAGGCCTTGTACTTCCTTAGGCGTCCTTGGCGGTGCGAGTTTGATGATGGCCTCCACTTGCTTCGGGTTCGCTTCAATCCCTCTCTTAGTGATAATGAAGCCCAAAAACTTGCCAGCCTCCGCGTCGAAGACGCATTTCAGGGGGTTGAGCCGAAGGTTGTGCAGGCGCATGGTTTCAAAGGTCTCCCTTAAATCACCTAAGTGATCTCCCCGTTTGTGACTCTTGACTATTAAGTCGTCCACATACGCCTCCACGTTCCGCCCAATCTGCCGTTGGAAGACTGTGTTCACCATGCGTTGATATGTGGCGCCCGCATTCTTCAGTCCAAATGCCATGACTCTATAGCAAAAGTTCCCGAAGGGCGTCATGAAGGCTGTCTTCAACCGATCTTCTTCAGCCATGGGGATCTGATGGTACCCGGAAAACATGTCGAGGAAACTGAGCGTCTCATGATAAGCCGTAGCGTCCACTAGCATGTCTATGCGGGGCATCGGGTATGCGTCCGTCGGACACGCCCTGTTGAGACTTGTGAAATCCACACACATCCTCCAATCTCCTGCTGGCTTGGGGACAAACACCACATTGGACAACCACGTGACATAGGTTGCCTCCTCGACAAACCCGGCGTCTAGGAGCCTATCCACTTCCACCCTAAGCAGGGCTTCCTTTTCTTGAGAAAGGTTCCTTCTCTTCTGCTGAACCGGCCTCCTCCCTTCCTCAACTGCCAACTTATGCACAGCCGTCTCAGGCGCTACCCCGGGCATTTCTTTAGCACTCCACGCGAACAACTCCGCAAATTCTTTCAACAGAGCGACCAACTTCTCGACCATTTCGGGAGGCGCCTGGACCGAAATCCTGATCTGCCTTTCCGGTCGCCCCTCATCCAAGGGGATCAGCAATTCTTCGTCGGCCGCCTCCGCTCTGGGCGCCTCCTCGGACGTAATCGTATTGATCCTTCGACTTTTACGCGGCCGCACGCCCTTAAGCATAGTATAAATGGGGGCGCCTCTTCCTCTTGCGATGCCCACTCCCTTCGGCGCTATGAACTTTAACGTCTGATGACAAGTGGACGCCACCCCATTGAACAAGGCCAAAAGGGGCCTGCCGAGTATAGCATTGTAGGGGGAGGGGCAATCCACAATCCCAAAATCGATAGCATGAGTGACCCGCTGCTCTTCATCGCCCAAAGTAACAGGGAGGCGCACGCGCCCTATTACCTTGGCGGGCGCCCCTGAGAACCCGACGAGCATCGAGTCCGACGGTCGAATTAAGTCAGGAGACAAGTGCATGCGCGCTACCGTATCCTTGAACAGCACGTCCATGGAACTCCCCGTATCCACGAGCATCCTCTTTACCATGCACCCTGCCACTATTCCTTGAATCTCCAGCGCCTCTAAGGAGGGGACCCCATAAGCTTCATCAGGCACCTGGTTGAAACTAATGCACACCCCTTCGTGTCGATCAACCGATGCTGCTCTTAGGCGCCTGCTAGCTTCCAATTTCTCTCTCAAATCTCCGGTGCCTGTAATCGCGTCCACCGTAAGCCTCACCTTCTCAGGCGCCTCTTCCTGATCTAGCTCGAATGGAGGCGGGGGAAGATCCTCCTTGGGCCCCGCTCGGGCCACATATGCCCTGTGCACCCTCTCTTCCGGTTTTTTGACGAACTCATTAAGCATGCCCCTGTCCACCAATCCTTGCAATTCAGTCTTCAACTGGTAACAATCAACTGTATTGTGCCCCCGTTCCCGATGGAAGTCACAAAATCTATCCAGATTTTGTGGGTTGGGTTGCCCCCTCATAGGCCCTGGCCATCTCACGTGGTACCCCTTATCTTTTACGTATTGCAACACGTTCTTCGGCGAGTCGTTAAGCTCCGTGAATTGATTCACTTTAGGCGCCGGGCGCCCCGGATCACTCCTCCGCACCGGTGTGACCGACGTTCCTCCGTAGAAAGGCCTAGACTCGGGCGCCTGCCTTCGTCCATCTCCTTCCTCTCCCCTGGGTCAGCGCCTGTCGGCCCGCCTTGACGCTAGCGCCTCCTCCAACACTATGACTTTCTGCACCCTTCGATCCAAATATTCCGTAGACACTACATCCCTTTTAGCTAGCGCCCGACAAAGTTCCTCACTGGTGGTGCACTCCTCGAGGAGGACTCCAAGCACCGGGGGCTGCACATCTCTCACCGCCATGGCCACCGGGATCCATCGCTCATAGAACTCCCTCAAGGTTTCTCCCTCCTTCTGCTTGATCTTGAATAGTGAGCCCACGGTCAGTGTGCGCCTCTTTCTACTTGCGAACTTAGCCAGGAACATCGCCGCAAACTGCTCAAAGCATTCTATGCGCCCTTCCTCGATCTGATGGTACCAATCTAATACGACGCCTGAGAATGTTGAGGGGAACACCTTGCATAAAGTTGCGTCCGAACTGTTGTACAACTGCATTTTGGTGAAGTAGCTGTTGAGGTGGTCGTCCGGGTCCGCCGTACCATCATAGGTGGGAAGCGGCGGAATGTTGGTACTAGCGGGCTCCATGAGCACACTCCGGGCCAAAGGTTGCCTTACCACAAACTGTCGATGCGGGCGCCCCGGCATCCACACATTCCTCTCTCCCTCCGAATCTCCGTAATCAGCCAGGCGCCTCATGCTGGCAAGGCGCCTCAGCGAGCTGGACTCCCCTTCAGCTTCCATCGTACGCTCCCTCTTCCTTGCTCCGGGACTTGGGGCGCCCTCCTTCAACATTTCCACCTCTCTCCTCAACATCCCAATGGCCTCGTCTTGATCGGCTATGATCTTGAACAGTTCCTTCTTAGTCACCGAGGCCCCATCTGAATCCGGGCGCGGGTCTTCACTTCCCTCATCCTCCCCCGTGCTGGGCGTTCCTCCTCCTGTTTCTTGAGACGCCTCCCCCATGTGTTGATCCTCCATCTCGCTTCCACCCTCCATTGAAACTAGGCGCTTTCTGGTTGTGTTCCCCCCTTCCTGGCGCGCCAATTGTTGAAGCCCACTCGATCGACCTACTTTTCTTCCGTACCAGCTGACTCCTTCCCGATGAAGCCTGCACTCACAGAGGTGGGCCTTGTGGCCCGTTAGTCCTCCAACGCTCAAGTCAGTATCTTTCTTAGAGAGAGAAGTGCTTGCAATGCACAATTTTTAGTGAGAGAAGCCAAATTGAGTAAATGCTTACCCACCACCCTATTTATAGCCAATTACTACTTACCTGGACCTTCTTGTACGGATTTCCACGTCATCCCTACATTCAATGCGGGTGACCCAGGGCGCTTCCTCCGAAGAAGATTCCAGGCGCCCTCTCCGAGTGCACAATTCCCACGTGCATACCAAGGCACCCACGGTACGAGTACCCCTAGGCGCCTAGTGTATGCAACTCCCAACTTGCTCCTGATCTAAGCCCGAAGGCGCCTATCAGGGCCTACACCACCTTGAATGGGCTCACCTTTCCTCGAACTACTTAGGCTTCACGCCCTTTAATGGGCCTCACCCATACATCGGGGCCTCCTTATTCGTATACCCCCAACAAGAAATATATTAAAAAGTCCATGGGTCTTAGAGGCTTCAAATATCTTCACAAGTCTTCTACTCGTTGTGCTTTAATCATTAAGGAATCATATGGCTTAGCTTGACCATGAAAAAAAATCATATTGATAAACAAGACTTCATACTGCATAGTATTTCGTCGATTGCTTAATCAGAGCATGTACATATTGTTTTCATGGTCATCCCTAGGAGTACTATCAGTTTCGGTGTAGAGACTCTAGAAGAACTTTGTTCTTGAAGGTCTTTTACTATTAGTTTCGATTTTGACTCATGTAGAACTTTGCTCTTGCATGTGTTTCGCCATTTGCTCCATCAACATCAATGGCTGATTCAAGTTCACTTGGAGCATCATCATCACCAAAACGGTGTTGGGCGTACCATGTGATACTCGGGTTTAGAGGTTCCGACACTCACAAAAACTCTATTGATCACCAGGGGCGGAGCTATGTAGGCTCTCGGGGGGGCCCCGCCCCCCCCCCCCCCCCCCCCCCCGAGAATTTCGAAACTTACGTATAAAGTCCTAGGAACTTTCGAGAATTACGTATAAAATCAACGTTAAATGTATTTCAAATCCGAGTGAGACATTGTTGACATAATCTGCTTATGGTCTGCCAGATTTGTAGTCGAATTGCTACTAGCAGGTACCAAGTTCGAACTTGGTAGGCAGCTTTTTTATGATTTTTACTTATTTATTTATTTTTAGTTTAATTCTACGATTTTCCTTTTCTTCAATTTCCCTGCTTAGTCTTATAGATCCTAGGATTTCAAATAATGTCAGTCAAGTTATTGAACTTTTAAATTAATATTTCATGGATCTGTCTTGGATATGTAATTAAATAATAATTCATACAAACACTAATATAATCATAAATTCATATTCAAGGTATAATAATATTGAAGAAAAAAAAAATACATGTTAAAGTGTATGATAATTTTTTCATAGTATAATACTTTATTTTGAACATCGCATACTAGAATACTTTAAATTAATTCTATTTTTATTATTTTTAACTAATGTTATGTCATTATAATTTTTTTTAAATATTTTTGCGATTATGTACTAACTAACTCCCCCCCCCCCCCCCCCCGAACTTTAATTCCTAGCTCCGCCCCTGCTGATCACCTCTACCGAGCTTTGATATGGGCAGAGATCCGCACATACTGTGGTGACAATGAGATTGAGAGACGAGACGATATTGTCAAAACAGTTAATCGCGACTGAAACGTGTAATGTGATCTCTTCCTTCATATGTATTCGGAAAAGGAACTCATATGAAAGAAATGTGACAGGATACATAAGTTTAAATTATTAAGGAAATGAAAGTCATCATACAATTTAGGCAAAATACACTTTCATAGCCATAACTTTCGTGTTTGTGACAATAATAGCCACTTTTTAAAAAATACGAGATATAGCCACTTCCGTCCAATACTTTAACGGTGTCATCTAACACGCTGACTAGACTAACAGAAATTCTGACTTAGCAAACACTATTGCCACATAGATTAATAAAAAATAAATGAAAAATGAATTTATTGAAAAATAAAAATATAATTAAAAGAAAAACCATTTAACAAATAAAAAACTCATCCACTCCCTCTCTCTCTCTTCTCCCACCACTCAATTTTTTTTCTCTCTGCCGTCCAATTCCCTTTCTTCCTCTCTTCCAACAAAGGAGGCCGCCATAGCTAACTTTCTTTAAGATCTGAACAGCGGCGGATACAGGGGGGGGCCAGACTGGGCCCGGGCCCAGCCCCCCCTGCCTCCCCAACCCCAAGACCCAGGCATCCAGCGTCCCAGCCCGGCAGCCCCATTGCCACAGCCCAGCCCAGCCCCACTGACTGCCACAGCCCAATCTGAAATCTAAAGACCAAAACTAAAATCTCCCGCCCCTATTCTAGCTTCCCCTGCAAGTTTGGACTCTGGGTACAAAAAAAAAAAAAAAAGCGACCAGAAAGAAGACGAACAGACTGTTCGCACTTCGCAGGCCAGGCGCTACCCACCCCACCTCCCCGTCCCGGCGTCCCCGACCCTCAGTCACCGGCTGCGGCACCGGGCTGCCGCGTATCCCCTCCCCTCCGTTTCCGTTCTTACTTCTTTCTCCCCAGGCCGAGTCCCCAGCGCCTATAATCAAATCAAGTTCCCTTGATCCCTTTCCCTTCAATCCTTCACAGAATCACAGTGACAGTAGTCAGTTTTCAGTAGTGAATAGTGATTAGATTTTAGACGACAATTCCCTTGATGACTTAGACGACAAAGGCAACAGCAAGTCAGCAACAGGTAATTCCGTAATTGCAATTTGCCAATTGATCTTACTGTCTTAGACTCTTAGTTTACTTAGAAACTAAGTTTGTACAGTGCAATTATGCAGATTTCAATATATTTCATCATGACATCTTCTCAACCACCAAATAAAAAGGCGAAAACAACATTGTTTTCTTACTATCAACGTAAGGAATCTGAAACGTGTCAGACCGAAGAAGTCCCTCCTAATGAAGGTCAACCATCTTCCTCTCCAGTTCAGAATGAATCATCTACTTCTCCTGTATCCGGTAATCTACTTCCATCATCTGATAGTGGAGTTGAAATTGAAAGAGATCCAGGAAAGAGGAAACAAATATGTGATTGGGCTCTTGAGTTGAGAGATGAGGTTAGGAGAAAATACCTAATACACAAGGCTTATCAACCTAAACTCGCATACTATAAGCCGCGAGAATATTCAGAGAAAATTCGTCACTTTCAAGAAGCATGGTATTCACAATTTGATTGGTTGGAGTATTCTCCTACAACACATAAAGCATATTGTTTCCCATGTTTTTTGTTTAGAGACAAGATGAATGGGAATCAAACTTCTGCACTAGTGCAAGATGGATTTGATAATTGGAAGAGGGTTAATGGTAAGAAATGTGTGTTCCTTGTTCATGTTGGTTCATCAGCTTCTTCAAGCCATAATAAATGTGTTACAGCGGCTGATGCCTTGATGAAACCCTCCGGTCATATTGATAAAGTGATGCACAGAATTGGTGGAGAAGAAGTTCTAAAGCATCGATTGCGGTTGAAAACAACAATTATGGTTGTCAAACAGTTGGCTTTACAAGGAAGTTCTTTTAGAGGGCATGATGAATCTGATGATTCTTTGAATCCGGGGAATGTTCTAGCTTGGATTGGTTTTGCAGCGAAGTTGAATGATCAAATCAATAGTGTAGTTCTTCGTAACGCACCAGGAAATGCGAAATACACTTCACCAAGCATTCAGAAGGAGATATTGGGAATCATAGCAAATAGAGTGCGTTGTAAGATACGCGAGGAGATTGGAGATTCTTGTTTCTCTATTCTTGTTGATGAAGCAGTTGATGAAGCAGGAAGGGAACAGATGTCTATTATTTTGAGGTATGTCAGTTCTTCTGGTATAGTAACTGAACGCTTTTTTGCTCTCAAGAGTGTAGCTGATACTTCTGCAGAAACACTAAAACAAGCTATTTGTGACGTTCTCTCTCAGTATGACCTTCAAATTGAAAAATTGAGAGGGCAAGGATATGATGGTGCTAGTAATATGTCCGGACAGTTTAATGGAGTCAAGGCATTATTTCTTAGAGATTGCCCATATGCCTATTTTGTCCACTGTTTTGCTCACAGATTACAGTTGGCATTGGTTACTTCTGCAAAGGTATGTGATCCTATATGGGATTTCTTTTCCATATTGGATTGTATCATAAATGTTGTGAAGGCTTCTCCTAAACGGATCAGAGAGTTGCAAGCAATTCACAAAAAAGATCTTGATGGTATGTTGGATGCTGGAGAAATTCAATCTGGACAAGGAGCTAATCAAATGACATCGTTAAAGCGTTCGGGGCCAACTCGTTGGGGATCTCATTATCATTCCATATTGAGCATTATAAACATGTTCAATGCAACATGTGTAGTTCTAGAGGATCTTTGCCATTCTAAAGAAGGAGAACAACGAGCTCAAGCCAGAGGTGCTTCAAAAAATATCAAGACTTTTGAGTTTGTGTTCAATCTTCACTTGATGAAAGGGATTATGGATATCACGGATTTTCTTTGTCAAGCATTTCAACAAGAATCTGTTGACATTGTAGCTGCAGTTGGATTTGTTTCCATGGCAAAAGTTAAACTTCAAAAGCTACGGGATGAAGGATGGGACAAGCTACTCCAAGAGGTAAAATCTTTTTGCTCAAAACATGCCATAAAGGTGCCTAATATGAATGCTACACTTGGACGTGGTGAGAAGCAAACAACTCTTGAGCACCGCTACCATTTTGAATACTTTAATCAATGCATAGATTTTCAGTTGGGAACATTGAATTCAAGATTCAATGAGTCATCAGTCAGATTGCTGCAGTTGAGTGGTGCACTAGACCCTAAAAGTTCTTTCCGGTCTTTTGATGAAGAAAATATTTACAGACTTGCTGAAGAGTTTTATCCTCGAGACTTTGAAGGCAATGAGATGAATTGTTTGCAGAATGAGCTAGGATATTATGCCGATCATGTGGTTCATAGTCAGGAATATGATGTTTCTTCCCTTGCAAAATTACTAGAGAAGCTGGTGGAAACAGGGATGGAAGCACGGTACAGATTGATTTGTCGGTTGATTCGTCTAGTGTTGACATTGCCTGTTTCAACGGCTACTACAGAGAGATCCTTTTCAGCAATGAAACATGTGAAGACTGATTTGCGCAACAAGATGGGCGATGAATTTCTTGCTGATTGCTTGACTATTTTCTTTGAAAGAGAGTATGTTATTGGTATGGATGAAGACTCAATTATTGACGAATTTGCTAAATTAAAAGACCGTCGTGTACAATTGACATTGTAATGCAAACTATAATTTTTTTTGTTTACGGTATTTAATTTTATGTTCGAATCCGGCCCAGTGCACTTCTATATCCTGGATCCGCCGCTGGATCTGAACGCTGGAAAAAAGAAGAAGAAAGAATTGATAATCATACATGGAGACTTATTCGCTGCAGTTGCGTTCCCCAATTGCAGCAAGATGACGACCCAGTTTCGTGCCCCAATTGCGAGAGCGGAGATCGAGTATCCTCCGCAGATGACTCCGACGGAGACGCGCCCACACCATTGGAGCTTCCCGGCGATCGTTGAGCGATTTATCTCGGAGCTGGGCGGTAATCTCGGTTCCACCTCGCCGTTGATGAGAAAATATTCTCAAACCAAAATCTCCCAATTTCTCAACTTGGATCTGTACTCCAAATAGTTGAGAGAAAAAGAATAATACAGAGCAGCGCTAGAGTGCAGAGAAGAAGACATATTTATTGTAATTGAGAATGTCCATCTTACCGTAGAGAAACCCAAAAAGCCCATTAGAAAAACCCAAAAAACCAGTTCTTGCCAAAACCCTGGATTTGATCTTCGGAAGAAGGGATTGTTGCAGATCTATGGAGATTACGAACCCAGTCATCAGAGAAGATGTAGAAGGGATTGTTGCAGATCTATGGAGATTTCGAAACCTCTGCTAATCTTCTTGAAGAGCGGACCCAGAATAGAGAGAAGAAGGCAAATCTGAAACAGAATGAATACGGCGATTCAATCAGTCTATCGTCTCGATTCTTGAACTCCGCCCGTAACTCCGGATTCACTCTCGAGTCTTTCGACGTTTGATCGATATGTGGCTTCC
This sequence comes from Linum tenue, assembly GCA_946122785.1. NCBI lineage: Eukaryota > Viridiplantae > Streptophyta > Magnoliopsida > Malpighiales > Linaceae > Linum > Linum tenue. The sequence continues at coordinate 60,708,649 of CAMGYJ010000004.1, forward strand.
TGCAAATGAAAAGGGTGGTAGACGGAATTTTGAGTAGCTTTAAGATCGTTGTTTGGAGGCAACGCCTGGATTTTTTGCTCTAAATCTCGTCGACATAGAGAGTAGCAGCTGGGGTGGAGAGTTTTGGACGACGGTTGAGTTGAAGTGACGATCGACGGGTTGTGGGAGGGTAGAGAGGAAGGAGAGGAGGAAGATGATTTTTTTTTTTTTTTTATAGAAAGATCCTGTAAACTTTTATTGATCACCCTCTGTGGGTTATGCACCCATCAATAACCAAATCTGGACCCTTCATTTAGAAAATTCAGATCTAAGGATGGAGAATTAAAGCCCATTTTTATTTTCACTAGCTTTCTTAATCGACTCATATCTTTTTCGTTTTAACTCGGATTTTAGTTTTTTTTGCACAGATGGAACGAGTTCATCGTGCTCTACAAAATGATATCAATTTTCAATATTTTTTGAGGAAAAAAAAATTCTGACCTCTCGGTACCAACTACATACCACATGGTATCTTCTTCGTTTTTAATTCGTTTTTGAAAACGTTTGCACAGTAGGGACGAGTTCATCATGATCTATTGGATCTACAAATTTCTGGGTGAACAAATTACAAGACAAAAAAATACCACACAATACCATACAATACCACCCTGGTACGGGGTGGTATTTTATGGTATCTTATGGTATACAATGTTAAAAATCGTAAATGACAATTAATATACTTTTACTATCATGTATTCAACCATCCTACAGTTTTGGTTTGTGTCATACCACCACGGTACGCTTTTCAAACCATAGGTATGCTCTTATTTCAATACCAGTCAATACCATATGGTATAGACTGGTATAAAATGACTCAATTTTTTTTTGTTCGAAAAATATATCAAAGTGGATATCATTTTGAAGAGCACAATTAATCTGTTCTAACTGTGCAAAAAAAATTAAATTTCGACTTAAAACGAGTGAGAAATCATCCGTCAAAGATTAAGGAGGGGAAAATTAAAGGCTTTCCAGAAGAGAGAGGATGCTGATGTGGGCGGGTTACTCATAGTTACTCACCATAAGGTTACTGACCTGATCCATTCCCGTCCAGCAGGAGCTGATCAGCTAGGAAGTCTGGTGGAGTATCCCACCACACCATCGTTTCATTCCATCTAGTCTTCCGATGCGCCATTATATGGGCAGCAGCATTCCCTTCCCTTTGTATGAACTTCCAGCAGCCATTGTTCAGCACTTCCAATTTACTACGTATACTCCTGCATACAATTCCAGTCTCCGTCCGAATCGAGCTCGCCTTGTCGATCTTCTGCACCAGGGTTTGTCAGTCGGTTTCGAGTATGAACCTCGATCCCATCACCTGGCTAGCTAGCTGAAGACCCATCTCAGCTGCCCACGCTTCTGCCGCCTCTGTGTCGGGCTGGTCTCGCACGTTTTTGGCAGCAGCAAGAATAAATCTTCCACCTTCACCACGAATCACCACACCCAATCCGTCCCACCATCAGGTAGTATCCCTGCATCGGAATTAACTTTGATTTCACCCGCTCCTGGTTTCTCCAATACCTTCATGGACACCTCCCTCTCCACTCTTTCACTTGAAACTGCAAGCTGGTGACTCTTGTAATCATCCAGAAAGTAACCTGCCCGGGACACCACTTCATCCTCCCGTGATTTCACTCCATTAAAGAGTTGAGCGTTCCGTTCTTTCCAGAAAAACCACATCAAAACGCACCATCTCTCCAAGACATCCTCCGGGAAAGTGACCATAACCTTCTTCATCCATTCATAGCATTCCTGCGAATCCCGACAGAGGAAACATTCTTTCAAATCAGACCCCCGCCAAAGCCTCGATACCCATTCGCACTCTCCGAAACAATGGATCTGCGTCTCCTTTTCATCACAAAACGGGCATCTATCACTCCACCTCTTACTACGCGTACTCACCTTATCTGCTGTTGGGAGAGCTTCCCGTGCAAATCGCCGAACGAAATGCTTAACTTTCGGGGGGATTTTAAGCTTCCAGAACTTCTTCCATACCTCTTGCTCCCCCTGTATCTCAATCCCATGGCTCACTTTAAAACCCTCCAACCATTTTCTATAGCCATCCTTCACTGTGTATTCCCCATTATCATTGGAGTGCCATATTAGCTCATCTTTCTCCCCCTGGTCGCGCAAGGGAATGCACAAGACGTGCTGGACTGTTTGACTAGAGAAACATGCTTCCAACAAAGGTAAGTCCCACCTCTCTTCCGCTGGGTGAATGAGTTCCCTGACCGTTGCGTCCACCTCCAACCCTCTCGGCACATCCGGGACAAAGAAAGGATCCTTCGGCAGCCATTTGTCTCCCCATATCCGAATCTGTGATCCATCCCCCACCCGCCATCTTAACCCTTCCGCCAGTAATCCTTGTGCACTCATTAAGCTTCTCCATATGAAACTTGGCTGGTACCCCACAGATGCCTCCAAAATTCCTGTTCTCCTATGGTATTATGCCTTCATTATGCGTGCAACTAGAGAATTCGGCCGTGTAGAGAGTCGCCAAATCTGCTTTGCTAATAAAGCAGTGTTAAAACCATGCAAATCTCTAAACCCCAGCCCACCATCCTCCTTTGCACATATCATTTCCTCCCGGCGAACCCAATGAACTCTCCTCTCCGAACCTCTCTGACCCCAGTAAAAGTTTGTGACCATACTATGAATCTCATCTATGATGCCCTCAGGAATTCTAAAAACAGACATTGCGTAAGTCACCTGTGCCTGTGCCACCGCCTTTATCAATGTTTCTCTTCCCGCAATCGAGAGAGTCTTCTCTTTCCACCCCTTGAGCTTCGCTCTGACCCGTTCCTTCAAACCAGTGAATATCTCCTTCTTAGTGCGCCCAACCACCGTAGGGAGGCCCAAATACTTGTCATGTTTTTCAACAATCTGCATCCCCAGGATGCCTCCGATTACTAGCTTCTGATGTGTTTTCACATTCTCACTGAACGAAACCTCAGACTTTTGAAAATTCACCAGTTGCCCCGATTTTTTTTCATAGTCCTTTAGTATTCTTTTCAACGTCAGACTTTCCTGCTCGGTAGCCCTGCAAAAGAACACACTATCGTCAGCAAAAAACAGGTGGGTAACCACCGGTGCCCCCCGTGCAGGCTCAATGCCCCTCAACTGTCGCTCCTGGGCTGCCCTCTTTGTAGCTGCCGACAGGCCTTCTGCGCAAATCAGGAACAGATACGGAGATAGCGGGTCCCCTTGACGCAGTCCCCGTGTAGGAACAAATCTCTCCGATCTATGCCCATTAATAAGCACAGAGTAGGAAACCGTACTCACACACATCATAATGAGCTTCACCCATCTCGCCGCAAATCCCATACGAACCATCATTGTCTCCAGGAAGTGCCATTCCACTCGATCATACGCCTTTGCCATATCGATTTTTGCTGCGAAATAGGGCGTTCCTCCCTTCTTCCTCTTTTTCATCATATGGAAACACTCAAACGCTGCCATTATATTATCTGTTATCACCCTTCCAGGTACGAACGCACTCTGCTCCTCCGAAATCACTTTTTCTAACAACAACTTCAACCTGTTCGCCAATACCTTGGAAGCAATCTTATATAACACATTGCACAGACTGATTGGTCGGTAATCCTTTGGGGACAGCGGGGATTTTACCTTCGGGATGAGTGCAATCAGTGTATAATTCAGTTCTGGATCCATCTCCCCCGTCTCCAATATGGTCGTTATAAGCTCCACAACATCGTCACCCACCGTGCGCCAATTCCTGCGAAAGAATAAAACTGAGAAACCGTCAGCTCCCGGTGCTTTTCGTTGACCCATTTGTTTTAGAGCTAAGAAAATTTCATCTCGATGAAAAGGCCGCAGCAGGTCCGCATTATCCTCCTTTGTAATTGATGGGCTAATGGCATCCAGGATAGGCGTTGTCCCTGGTCTCTCTCCAGCTTCGAACAACCGTACAAAATAGCCCACCAAGCAATTCGAAACCCCATCATGCGTCGTAGCAATATGTCCGTTCTCTCCCTGTATTCTCCGGATCGTATTCCGCCTTCTTCTCGCCGAAGCTTTCTTATGGAAGAAAGGTGTATTTTTATCACCCTCCCTGAGCCAATCTACTCTGGACCTCTGTTTCCAGTATTCCTCTTCTTGGTCCTCAAGTTCCTCTAGCTCCTTTTCCAACTGCTTGCTTTGTTCTAGATTTACATCTGTCTTTGTCGCATTTTCAAGAGCCTTGAGCGCCTTGTTGATCTTCCGCCTCTGTCCCTTAAATCTTGGGAAGGCTTGACGGCTCCACTCATTTAGCTTGTCCCTACACAAGCTTAGCTTTGACAACACATCCTGTCCCCCACCCTCTTCCCATGAGCCCGAAATAACCCTCTCACAATCCTCATTCTTCAGCCACATTGCTTCAAACCGGAAGCTCCAGCCCCATTCTGGGTCAACATCATCTTCACCACAAGTATCGCAAACTATTGGGCGATGGTCCGACCTTGTTTTATCAAGGTGCATCACCCGCCCCTTTACGAATCTTGATCGCCATTCTTGAGATGCACAGAAGCGGTCCAGCCGCTCCTCTATGTACCCCTCCGCCGCTCTTTTATTTTCCCAAGTGAAGTCATACCCACTAAAACCCAAGTCGCTCAGTTTAGCATCCATCAGGCAATCATGAAAGCTCATCATGTCATTCTCAGCTGGTGGTCTCCCTCCTCTCTTCTCCGATCCTGCCAAGACTTGATTAAAGTCTCCTCCGCACAACCAAGCTCCATCCCATTGCATCGCCAACCTACAAATCAGGTCCCACGTGAGACCTTTATCCGAGCTCTCCGGCCATCCGTACACCCCCGTAAACCTCCAAACCTCACCCGACTCTTCTGTTATCTTGACATCCATGTGGTTAAAAGAGGCTGACATCACCGTGGCATTAATCTCTTCCCTCCACCAAACACACAGCCCGCCAGCCCTACCCCCTCCACTACTTCTCATCGGCCAGCTATCACCCTTTTCAAACCCGATATCCTGTCTCAGTACCTCGTTCTCTTCTGATGACTGTTTTGTCTCCATCAAGAAGACCATGTGTGGGGATGTTTGTCGCAACAGCGACTTTAGCGACCTAATTGCCCGCTTGCTCCCCAACCCGCGGCAGTTATAGCTTAAAATCCTCATTTATGACCTGAAGGGGATCGGTTCCGCGCACCTTTCATTGGACTCTTAACAGCTGTGTTATCTTTTGTTTCCCGGGACACCCGATCTTCCCTAATTGCTAAACTCGGGGAAACCTCATTTAGTTGAATAGACTTCCCACACCCCCTCCCTTCTCACTCGTCCCCTTCCCTTGTAAACTGGGTTTTTCTTTCAACTTCGGTTGTTGTCCATGGCTGGGGCCAGTAGCCTTTTTAACATATTTATTACTATGGGGAATAGAATCCTCTCCTCTTCCTTTCCCGCTCTCCCTACCCTTCTCGCCCTTGCTCTTTAGTCCCACCTTGTCATTCTTCCCCACCACTTCCCCCTTCCCATCCGAACTCTTCCCTGTATAAGTAGCCTCCTCCAAATCCTTATCCCTCCCCATCTTTTCCTTTCCAACCTCAACGTTGAATGCATGGCCCTCATCCACTTCATGCAACACGTCGAATCTATTATTAAACTTTTCTGGAACTTTTGCGTTCTTCCCCCCGTCTCGGCCAGCCTGCTTCCGTGGCTTTCTCTGAACCATCATCCAATCTCCATACACCCTTCCATTAGTTTGGTCCTGTTCCTGCGTTTCCGGCACCATAGAGACATCCTCCTCATGCACCTCCCTACTCTTTTTCATGCACCTGCATTCCTTCCCACCGTCCCCATACAATCCGCATTCCCCACATATATTCTGCAACCCCTCATACTGGATTAAGTACGTAATCCCTTCAACCTTATACTGTGATAACAGAGGCCTTGTCAGATCAACTTCCACACACACCCGAGCAAATTTTGCCCTTGCTCCCAGTTCCGTCGCCCTGTCCACACGAACCGGGCGCCCAATCAGGCCTGCAATTTGCATCACAGCCTCTGCATTAATGAACTCCACCGGCAACTCCGGCAGCTGAACCCAAACTAACGTCGACTTTATTTCAGATGTCCACGGGTTAAAACCCTTGTACCATCGGTGGATTGCCAGGTAAGTATCCCCAAGAAGCCAAGGGCCCCCGTATGCTGCCATCTCATAGTCAAGTTTATTTTTAAACCGCACCAAAAAGCACCCGTTTTTCATATCAGTAATCTGGATGGTTCCGTTTCGTGCCCATAAGAAGTTCAGCCTACGCGCTAATGGGAGATACGAGACCCTTCTCCCCAATCCTCGCACCACCAGCGCCGATCGCCACTCCCTCCTCCAGCGTATTTTTTGGGCAGCCGTGAATAACACTGTTGGGCACATAGGGGTCGTTTGGATCAAGGAATGTAATATTGAGGGATTTGAGTTAAAATCCCTCGTTTAAAAAACCTAGGTTTTTAATATGAGGAATTTTAATAAATCACTTGTTTGTTTATAAGCCTGGGTTTTTAATGAGAAAATACAAAATACAATTTTGCCCCTCTTCCTTCATCTTCGTTCCCAAAAATTAGCGACGTCAAACCCAGAAAAGAAAATCCAGACCATCATCTCCGATCGGTTGTCTGTCGTTGTCTCACCACACACGCTAGATAGGGTATTCTGGAAGCTGCTCGTCATCTTCCTCCTCAAACTCTCTCCTGACGGCAAGGACCTCTGAGTTCGATTCGAACTTCAAGCTTCAACCCATATTCGAACTTCATGTTCGAACGACTTTGATTCGATTTCCTGCTTTAATTCAACCCAGAAACCCAGATCAAGACGATGGATTTGATGCCGCCAAGAGGAGGTCGTCGGCAGCCAGATTTAGAACCCAAATCTTGTCTTTCTTTAGGCTAATAGATCCGGCGAAATTGCGGAGGATGGGTTGAGAATCGTGTCGGGAAAGAGAACCCAGAAATCCGAGATGCCTTGCATCTGCTTGACCGGATCTGAATCGCCGCCGGAAGGCACCATGCGGCCATGCCGCTGCTTGACCGGAATATGCAGGGAGCAGTCTATGACGGTAAAAGCTAAGAGATGAGAAACGGATTTGGTTTTATCAAATTGATAGGAAGATAAGAAGGATGGGATTTGGGAGATGAGAAATGAATTTGGTGTTGGTGGCTTGCTGCTGCTCGCCGGAAGGAAGAAGGAAAAAGATTAGGAGGAGAAATGGAAGAAGAAAGGGTCTCACAGAGGAAGGGTCAATATTGGAAAAATTGGAAGAAGAATGCAGGATTTAGAAATAGCTGACCTCCATCAGCTATTTTGAAATCTCACACATGTGGGTTTTCAAAATTCTTGATGCATACAATCTCTCGTCTTCCCAAACGCAGAATTGTTTTAAAATCCTGCATAATGAGAGATTGTTTTAAAATCACTCACAAATCCCTCATTACAATCCTGCATCCAAACGACCCCATAGGGTTTTGTTCTTCGTCAGGGACAGCATCCTCCTCCTCCTTTTCCCTTGTCAGCACATCCTCCGAGTCAGATTCTTCAACGTACCATTCCTCCTCCTCGACAGCCTGTTTGAACAGCCGCTCTGCCGCCCCCTGCCAGACAGAGGGTTTATCCTTCCCGTTACCGCCTTCTCTTTCCTGAGCAGCCTCCGTTTCCATCTCCGAGGAGGCCTCGTCCAACCCCACCCCCTCCTGGTTTAAGTTTAACCCTCAAACACGTTTTTTGGGGTGCACAGTCTCCTTTTCACCCTTCCCTTCTGGTGACGAGGTTGCTGTAGCCGCTCTCCGAGTGCCACTCATCTCCGGTGGCTTGTCCGACGAAGGCAGCTGACCCCCCAGCGGCATCGCCGCCATAGCGCACGAAAACCCTAAGTTGGAACGCGCGATCGCTTTTCAAATCGCCTCCGAGAAGTCCGGAGCTCTTTCACCCGCGGAGGAAGATGAAGGAAAGGGGAAAAGCGAGAAAGACACTGTCCTATTATTGTTTTTTTTTAATTTAAAATTAAAATATGGCGTGTCTTTCACCTATTGTTGGAGGATGAGTTGTCGATGACGTGTCTGGTGAGCTGGCAGCAGAGTAAGCATATCGTTAAAATAACTAATGGTATCACTAACACCGTTAAAATTTGTAACATAAATGGCTATATTTGTCATAAAATTTTCAAAAGTCTGGCTATATCTGGTATTTCCTCAAAAATGGCTATTATTGTCACAAACGCGAAAATTTTGGCTATGAAAGTGTATTTTGCCTACAATTTAACCACTTTATGATAGCAAAAGTATGATGATGTAATGAAAGTAAAATCACATATGTTTTCCTTTCCTATCCTCGAAATAGATATTAGGTCGTATAAAGTAGGGGTGTGCAATGGTCCGGGCCGTACCGGACCACACCGGACCAAACTGTTGTTAAGACCGGACCAGACCGAGTAAAATGCGGTCCGGTCCTTGGTCCTCATGAATTTTATAATTACTGAAGAAATGGTGGACCGAGCTCATATTTGGACCGGACCAAACCGGACCAAATGGACCAAATGCAAGAATGATCCGGTCCTTGATCCTAACATGTCTTTCACTAAAGGACCGCGATTCTGATGAGTTTGGTCCGGTCCGGACCGAATCTAACCGTTGCACACCCCTAGTATAAAGTGAGTCAAGTCGTAATTCTTATCCAGAGCTCTGTGGACTTGTTATTAAGCAGCAAGCCCAATCTGACATCTGGGCTCATGTGACGACCAGAGACAGGCGCTAATTCATAGGCTACTGTCGTGAAGCCCAATAATAATCGAGTCATCTTCTCTCTTTCCATCCCCCAACCGTATCCGGATTCTGGAGTCGGCCTCTGTCCAGCGCTCCCCCCGGAGAGTTCCCAGGTTTGCTTTCTTCCGCTCTTATCATTTCCCCTGCTCACCTTTGATTTTCCTATGTTTGGTTTCCGAGAAACTAGACTAGAATGAAGGCAACCTCACTTCCCCCTTTGTTTCTGGGTTTTGGGTTCCCTCTGGAAACTTTCAGTAACTTGAAACCTGTACTCTACTGACAGAAAGAACTAAACTTTAACATAGTAATTTATTTTCATTGATGTTCTTATACTGTAGGATTCTCGCCGAGTCGAATGAATATCTTATTTTCAGCAGAAGAAATGGAGCATGAATTAAGTTCAGGGTTTAGGGTTTTTGGCACCACTTGTTGTCCTGATTCTTCGCATGTTTCAATTTTGGAATATTCATTTGTATGTTAGAAGCTCTTACTGGAAATCTGGAAACTGGAATCGCAGTCTTATTTACTTTTCTGCATGAACCATTGAATCTCTGTATCCTTTCTGTTACCGTATATTTGCTTTTCCTGCCTAGCTTTTACTGAGTTGTGTTTTCTTTAACAGGGAGTTAAGTGGATCAGACTTAGTTGCTCAGTATATCTACTTGGGCAAGCCACTGAAAGCATCTCTTTAGACAAACTTTCAGACTGGTATTTTTTGGTGAGCTTAGTATCTTCCATGAATTCCATCACACTACCTTCCTCACTGGTTCTCCAGTCACCTTCACTCTTCTTCTCTTGCCATAGCCAACTAAAACCTCTATCCATTCTCTCTTCAACTGAGATCCACCGTTTCCATACCATCCCTCGGCTGTCCATCTCGCCTTCTCCAAAGGCCCCCTTTCTATGTTGCCATTCATCATCAATCGGTGCAGCAGTTCCTTCAGAGGAAGGAGCCATACCCGTGATGACCTTCGAAGATTTCGTCGAGAAAGACTGGTCCTTTCTCGATTCAGAAGATGTACATCAAAACATCACCGGGATAATCTCTGCAGGAGGAATCACCGAGACATCAAAGGTTTTGGTTTCGATGAGTTCAGAAGAATTTGTGGATCAACTGGTTGATACATCCCCTTGTGGTTTTTTGCTTCTTGTCCATGAATCACTCTTCACATTAGCTATTTTGAAAGAGAAGTATGACGACAGGGTGAAATGCTGGCAAGGGGAGCTGATACATCTTCCTGACAAATGGGCTTCGCTCGATGTTGTCTTCCTCTATTTCTTGCCAGCATTGCCGTCTAAGCTTGAGCAAGTTCTTGGGAAACTTGCCCGACATTGCTCACCTGGTAACCGCAAGTTCTTCATATCCTTGAATGCTTTCATCGTGACTTCTGATGCGGTGTGTTTGATCTCGTGCTGTTGTGTTTTGGATCTTGGGTAGGTGCGAGAGTGGTGATTAGCCATCCACAAGGGAGGGAAAAGCTGGAGCAGCAAAGGGGAGAGTATCAAGAGCTTATAGTTTCAGAGCTGCCCGATGAGATGTCTTTGCAGAAGGCTGCAGCTATGCAATCGTTCGAGGTTGTGGAGTTTGTGGATGAGCCAGGGTTCTATCTTGCTGTTCTGCAATTTGCTGGCTCCACGGAGTCATAGCTGCAAATTGCAGTAGCTTTGTTGTATTCTTTCTCTTTTGTTAGTTTTCCTCTCACTGATTTCAGTGCAATGTTGGTATAGCGAGTGGAAATGATTCCATATTTGTTGTCAAAACTAAATTTTGATCCATATTTTGGATGGCTTAATACCAAGGATAAAGCGTCATCTTCAACAATCTAACTCGTAAAAATGTGATACAGAATGATCTGCATTGCTGATGTAACATTTATCTTCAAATAAACCATTTCGGATCATGATAATCATGTCGGAAACAATGTCATATTAATCGACGAGGACAAAATGTTGCGTTACATGGTGTGTGAGTCGAAAAATTTGGGTCGACGAACACACTATAGAAATAACACTCAGCACTGCAACTTCCTCTTGAGAAATGGAAAACGGAAATGTCTCACAGGTCAAGGCCAAGAAATCCTTTTATAAATGGGTCACACGAAAGAGGAAATAAGTAGCAGCTGCTGAATCTCACTCAGAAAACCTCCATTTTACCACCACACTTCGAATTATTCTCTCTATCCCTTGAAATAACAAGAAAACCGGGGGAAAATGTAAGAAGGAAAAAGGTAACACTCAGGGGACATATACTGATGTCAATCAACTAAATAAAAATCTGTAGCTTGCTAAGAATTGGCATTTTTTTTTCTCAAAGGAAGATTATTGTGTGCTCTGCAATACAAATCACTCTCATCAAACTTTTCAATAAACAAGAAGCAGCAGAAGAAGAACAGGGACTGCGAAAACCGTAAACAGCTACCCAAGCATCTTCCTTCCCACCCAAACCCGAAATCTCTATTCAAAAGAACGAAAACTTTATGCTGTTACTTGCGGCAAACAAATTGTACTCCTCCACAACTGTCTCTCCTCTTTTATTGTGTGCTGAATCTCGTTCCATTCGATCTGCTGCTGCAGCTGCTGAAACTTTCACAGCGCCATCTCCAATGGCTCCACCATTGTTTGTAGGTGTCAGAGGCCATCCGAACTGGAACAAAGAGAAATCATTATTTCCCATATTCAGTTTGGCAAAGTTATCAATCTTCCCCCTTTGAGCCCTTCTCTCCTCGTGAGCTTCTTGTGAAAGGGTTTCTTGCACTCTGCAAGTCTGAGCCCGCTCCTCGATGGTCAAACCTGCTGCCTTGGAAACTGGTTCGTAAGCATGTTGAGGTGGACTCGGGTTAAAAACAGGAGTCGTTGTGACATGCTGCATTGGACTGTATGGTACACCAAAGTGTGAGTTTCCGTTGAGGCTGTAACCCATGGGACTGGCGTATAAATACTGGTTAGGATGATGGAACGCCATTGCTGGTGCAGCTGGCCAAGAAACCGGGTTTTGATGGTAGTAACCCATAGTTGAAGGAGCTTGGAATGCTGGATACTGTAAGTTATGGTTGTGCACTGGAGCATACATGCCCTGGAGGTGTTGAGAACCCATATTACTGCCACTGTGAACTCGATTATCAGTATTATGGGTAGACAGAGAATCTCCCGTAGGTGGAACTCCAGAGAACTTCATACCATTTACAGGCTGCCCATTTGTACCCAGTTTGTTCGGTTCATGACATTCGGGGAAACCATTCTGGATATATGGAGTTTCTCTTCCTTCTGATTGTTGGCTGGTATCTTCAGAGTCCGAAGTGGAAGATGATTCCAGATTCCCATGATTTGAAGAAGCTGTGATACTATCTCCTTCACTGAGACAAGAACTGTTATCAGAAATTGAGGTGTTAGCCGAGGAGCTAGAATTTGAAGTCCCATTAGATGTTGAGCCATTGGCAGGACACGAGTTGACTTCCTCATAAGAGCCAGAACCCTTCACTCCTTCCTTCGCACTAGAACTAGAATCTACAGCTTCATTCATTTTGCAGTCAGTTTCACCAGAATTGCTACTGCAAAACTTACCACCAGATGATGACTTGGAAAAGACACTGTCAGATGCTACTCCACCTTTCAAAGTCGATGATGACCTCAAGGTAAAATCACTATCTGAAATACTCCTAGGGTACTTCTTCTGAGATTCCATGGGCTCCCATACTTTCTTGGGATGATGAGGTGTCGAAGAATTTGCAGTGGGGCCCCCCTTGTTTTTGGGTCTTCCACAACCTTCACGTAAGTAATCCGCTTGACTGTGCTTGTTACCACGGTAGAATTGCTTCGGCATATCTGGTGCAGGTTCCAGCTTACATGAATGGAAATCGTATCTCTCACTAATCCTGTTGTTGGCACCATTGAACTTCTCACTGAACCTAAGACCAAAGTTTCTAGTATTGGACTTGGGACCACTACTAATCCTTGATTGTCTACTTGATCCATTGATGCTTCTTGTAGGGTTGTCAATAGGCCGACCACGCCTATCAGGCCACCGCAAAGATGAATCCAGCGGGACCTCTTTCCAACATTTCAATCTCCGGCGAGAAGATTTAGATTGCTCGATTGTGAACGAGCCACTACTCCCATCTTTCCCACTTATGACAACACCATCAAGACAATCATATGAATCATTTTCCTCCATGAAAGTGGTGCGCCCATTTGAGTACTGTTCTTCTGTATTAGGTGATCCAGGACTGGATACAGAATTATTATCACCTGCTTCACTTACCGAGTCCCTGCAGCTGGCACCATTATCGAGCTGCTCTTCACTGAATGTCAGTGATGACTCATCATCCTTAACTGCATCCAGAAGAAGAGGAACATCATTTGATCCACAACTCTGCTTGTCTTTATCTCTTTCTTTCCCTTTTAACCTCTCTTTTCTTCGAAGCTTCTTTTCTCTTTCTTTCAGTCTTCTTCTCTCCTTACGCTCTTCTTCTTCGAGCTTTTCCTTCTCTTCTTCTTCAAGCAGTTTCATCTACATGGTGATATTAATGAAAATAAATCCAAATACAGTCACTTAAAAGAAGGTAATATTTCATAAGCAGAAAGAATAGATGAACGAGAACACATACCTGCTTTTCCAGGGTAATAATTTCTTTGCATGCAACATGAATTCGTTCTTCCAACAGGTTTAGTGCAAGGCAGACAAAAATGCTGTGGGCATTCTGGCGTGCAGTTCCTTCTCTGAAAGCCTTTTCAACCTGAAATAGCATCACATTGTTTGAGTTATGGAGCATCTTAACCGAGAATCATCTGCATGAGCCTCAAATTTCAAAAGCACACCACAACCAGATAGTCACTAAGGCACCATTTCATATTCATCTCAATTCAAAATCATATACATGAATTTTATCTTACCCAAAACAGCTCCATTCTTTGATTAGCTATGATCAAGAAACATCATACTACAATCTAGAGAGCCCAAGATAATCCTTCCTCGACAAACATCATTCATAGTTTACGATATACAACAGTACTATCAATCCAATACAACGTCTACGAAAAGAGACCTCAGTAAACAATTATCATTCACATTTTGGACTCAGAGAAAGGAAAATAAATCATTATGCACACAATGTCACATGCCTGTTCCTTGAAAATAACAGTAGCAGCATCTAGAAGGAATTCTCTAGCAAGTTCAGGACTCTTCGCATGCTTTTGGGGACGGGAGCATTCTCCATCAAACTCATTTCCATCCTTCTCCATGGAGTCATCATCCTAGAAGAGTCAAAAATACAAGTAACGGCGGCTTAGTACTATCAGAAGAAGAAAATTTAACATGACGATAAAAGTTTCTTGAAAATCAAATAGTGTAATAAGGAAAGTAAGTGTTACGTGCCTCTTCTTCCTCAGCCTCTTCAGCATGTTCAAAAAATCTTCTGATGCTTTCACCTCTTGTGATAGTAACAAAACCATCACCAACTATTAACCTACAATGGACGCATTGTTGACCATTTAATGCATGAGCTTTTACAGAAAGCTCAGTGCATCGGCCATCCATTTTCCAAGCCCTTAAAGTGATAAAGCATGCTGTCAAATCACCAAGATCCAATCCATTGACTTGCACACTCTCACTCATGCCTACATTTTCAAATTCTAGAATATCAGACTTCCCTTCTCCTGTTCCAACAGCCCATTCGAAGTGATGATACATCCCAACAGAATCAGCAAAAGTTTGGTGCCAATCAGCTTGTACCATATCATCCGACACCTGAGCAAATAGTGAACGCGATACTCATATTATCAACCCGCATAATCAAGATCTTTGGCAGGTTATTGCACACAATAAACCACAACAAAAAATGGTGAATATCACTACCTCATATTGGAAAGCAGTATCCGCAACACAGAACCAAGTAGTGCAGCGCTGTTCTCTCCGCATACGCTTCAGCTCCTTTAGCTCTTTGAATTCTCGGATAACATTCCTCCTACAGTCTCTACAGAATCTCTTGCTGTCAAACCTGTAATAAAGATGAGGGTAAAGTTAAAACAGGAAACATTTGTATCCATTGACAGTAAGCAGAATCAGAGCAATGAGCATGAAGGGGTATAGAACATTAAAGCTGGAGAAAGTATGCAAGTAACTCCTCCATCCCTCAATGAAGCCAAAAGAACAAGTAAAGCTGGAAAGGCGGTTGTGATGGTCTGGGGGACCAGTGAAGTTGGGTCAGATTCAGATGTCAATACTGCTGTATCCTTCGGGGTTTTTTTTTCCTTCTTTCTCTTGACTACTTATTTTAAAAAAAAGTAGTAACAGTAACGCCATTTCATAACATCTACGGGGGAGAGTCCAGCCCATTGAGATGACTAGCCCTCTACTTGCTACTGCTTGTTGCAATCGGCACGAGACAAGTTATACTCATGTTATTAGCTATACAGCAGAAATCCCTGCAAATGATTGTCCGTATTCCGTTTGATGTTTCTTTTTTTCAACGAACTTTTTATGTTTCTTTTGATTTCTTTAGAACAGAAAAACAAGCTGCTCATTATTCCCCGTATCTTACCATTCACGACTTCATAATTGCATTCAGCACTCTCCTCAGTTTGGTTGCTCTTTGACAAATGAGAACTACAAGATACCTCTACTGATCAAAGATTCAAGCAAACAATATCACTAATCTCTAAAACTTCCCTTAATATTTTTCTTCTATTCACACTTTTCTTCTAGAATGTAACTGTGGAAGTCAAACAAAGCTGGACCTCACTCAACTAGCTTCACTAACTATTCCCTTTTCTAATCCAACTTGGTGGTCACGAGAATAAGAAATTGCTAAATGCACACCTGTACATGAGCCGCTCGATGAAATCATCTTCCTTCATCCTGAGAAGAGACTGCCTCGTCTCTTCTCCCAATGCCGACCAGAAATCCAGTAGTGTATCACAAGAAAGCCTGGCAGTGTGTAATGCACACGTCTCTCTAGTTCCATGGCCTCTACCATAACTTGCAATTCCTTGGCTTATCCAACCCCGTCCTCCCCCGCCACAAGCATCAGGATAGAGCAGTTCCCTTTCCCTCTCCCTTGCGCGTGCGCTATCAAAGACCTGATATGAGGAATACCCATCAGCTGCACAGGACAAAAGGGATAACAGCATATCCAAACAGGAAGCACCAAATTAGCAAGCTCACGTTTTGAAGCCCTTTAAGAGATTTGGAACTCAAGTAACAATCCAAGAGTGTCAAAGATCCTTCTCGTGTTGTTGTTAGACCTCCCCAAGGATGTCCAGCTGGATCTTGAATCTCATCTTGGCACCCAGTAATCATATTCATTGCACCATCTGTTTGATTTCTAGAGACAGCTGGCGGTCTCTGGCAGGGAAGATTTGCACCTCCATCCGCCTGCAATGACTTCCCAAAGATGACAATCTGCAAAAACCCTTCGAGCAATAGCCCATTGCACCTTGAACAGTACATGTTCTTACGAGCTTGCTCAAACAAAGTATGCTTGTCTATTCTAAGCAGCTTTTGCCGGGCTGGAAGAGATAGATCACCCCAGAACTGTGTGACAAGAAGATTGAGTTACTTGTCAGAAGAACACTCACTGGCTGAAGAAAGATTACACACTTAGGTACATTTCACGATTAACTGAAC
Organism: Linum tenue; assembly: GCA_946122785.1. Lineage (NCBI taxonomy): Eukaryota > Viridiplantae > Streptophyta > Magnoliopsida > Malpighiales > Linaceae > Linum > Linum tenue. The sequence continues at coordinate 60,725,066 of CAMGYJ010000004.1, forward strand.
AGAAATGACAGTAAGACAATTGAGTGATTGACATCTAAGGCAAAGAAATGGGCACCATCGCAATGCTACACAAAATCTTAATTCAACAAAACATGTTTCGAAATGGGAAATGCTGCAAAACTCTGATATCCAAATAATTGGGGAGCTAGGGAAGGTATACGCAGGCAGAAAGCGGGCAATCCAAATGCCCCAAAAACAGCAGAAACAACACTCAAACACACACCCAGCAGAAGAACTAATTTGAACAGAGAGATCCCATCCCAGCCCAATACAGCCATTACCGCTAAACCGAAGCCAGAAATCAAATTAAGAAGGGAAAAAAGAAGGAAAATCGACTAACAACAAACGACATGGCACTGATCCAATTCCAACATATTCCCTATTCACAGAGCAAGAAACGCAGAGTCTACCACCTTCTGGAGCTGATTGAAGCCGACATCATCGCTGCGTTTGGACCAGAATCCATTGCCAGAAACTGAGTACAGGGCAGATGAAACATTACTCAATTGCTCATTTTTCTGCGGCAGTCCCGGCATACTTCTATGTATACACGATTTCTCGCTTCCGCCTACTGTTATTCAATCTCTCTCTCTCTCTCACGGTCTGGTAGATTCAATCCCCCTGCCTTTCATATCTAAAACTACTACGGTATCCAGAAGCGCCCGATTCAATCGAATTCTTATCGGAAACAGATGCCGAGAAGGGCGATTCAATGGAGAAATTGAATCGAGTGAGAATCCATGGGATCGGAGGTCGGGCAGGCAGTGAGAGGTCTGTGCCAGCTCGGCTTTGGATCGGGTGACGAGACGGTGGATTGGATTGGCGTCGGCAATAGATAGGCGGCGGAGCGGGATCGAGAGAATTGGTGCTGGAGATTTGGAGGAGGAGGAGGAAGAAGACGGAAGGGCGGGGAGGAAGGGTACGGTGGGGGTTTTGGGGTGACGACGATGAGATTTGGTTACAATGTGAAAAAGAGAAGAAACCAAAGAGAAAGAAGAAGATGGAGGGAGGGAGGGAGGAAGAAAGAAAGAAGAGGCTGGCTGGTTCGGCGAGAGAGAGGGCTTTTGCCTTTTTGGGGTAAAAAAGATAGAAAGTTAAAAACAAAACAAAAAAGTTACAGCTGATTGTGTGAAGGTTGGGATTGGTAAAACAAAAATGTGAGGACCTGGCCGTAGGTGGCGCGGTTAAAATTGGAGAGTGTTCTCAATTCTCATACACAAAGAGACTCACTTGGTTTTTGCATATTGGTATGAATACACAAATCAAACTTTTTCTTATATTTTCTAGTGAAATCAAGAAGAGTTATACAAACAAAATTATCCAGGAACTCCTACAACGACATTCTAGTGAAGTCGCCCAATAAAGTCGAGAGACTCTAACTTTAAAAGAGACAACAACAGTGTTTTACGCGCCACTCTATGGGCAGCTGGTAGCAGCTCGAGGGACGTGGACCGGCCGCCCATGCAGCCCATGCAATCGCGGGCATCGAGACGGGTTATTAAGCCCAACCCACGTTACCTTTCGTAGTTAGTAGGTTCTTTGGTTTTCCTGATTATGTTCGGATTGTAAGTTCCTATTTAAACACTCGTTATGGTTATGAGAGGAATCAATCAATAATAAACCTAAAACAGTCGTTCGACACTTTACGTCGTACTCCCGCTTGTGAGTTACAAGCAAACCCTAACCCGATAGCAACAGGTTGCTATCAATTGGTATCAGAGCATGTCTTTCGATTCCACCACGTGCTGCGCGGCAGCGCAACGCACCGCCGAGGCGTGTCACGCGCTGGGTGAACGGATGGGGGTTTTGGAGCAATTGCTAGCGGGGTTTATTCCCCTGCCCGAATGCGCCGCCGGAGACGGTGGGCAGCGGAGCGACGACGCCGACGTCGCCGCCAACGAACATCAGGCAATCAACTCGGCCGAGATATCTCTCGCCGCCGTGACTGGGCTCTCGGGACCAAAAACTCTAAGGTTTCAGGCTCAGGTCGCTGGAGTGGATGCAGTTGTGTTGGTCGACAGTGGCTCGACCCACAATTTCGTGACTGAGAAGAAGGCAGAAGCGATGCGGCTACACGTCGAGCCGATCGCACCATTCGTCGTGAAAGTGGCCAACGGCGAACCCTTGATCTGCCGTAGCAAGTGCGACAACGTCACTCTCCATATGCAAGGTTCGACGATTACGGTATCATTGTTTATCCTTCCGATTCGCGGCTTGGACATGGTACTGGGGGTTCAATGGTTAGAAGAATTGGGACCCGTCACTTGTGATTGGAAGACCTTGTGCATGAAATTCAAGTGGCGTGACAAGGATTATTGCCTCCAAGGCATCGCAGCGGGCCTCAAGCAAGTCTCGTTTGAGGAAATTCGCGCCGAGGAAGGGACGACATGGGCACTACTCTTTCCTCTCCAAGCCGACGAATTATCGCCGCTAGTTCCGGGCTTGCGCGAACTTATTGCCGAGTATGGCTCGGTCTTTGAGACTCCCAACGAATTACCGCCCAAGCGAGAGGTTGATCATCGCATCCCGTTGAAGGAAGGAGCTGCAGCCGTAAATGTCCGGCCGTATCGGTACGCGCACCATCAAAAAGCTGAAATTGAGCGCCAAGTATAGGAGATGTTGGCGGCCGGGCTCATTCGACCCAGTTCGAGCCCTTTTTCATCCCCAGTCTTGCTCGTCAAGAAGAAAGACGGTACGTGGAGGTTTTGTACTGACTATCGGGCCTTAAACTCGGCTACCATACGCGATCGTTACCCGATACCCACAGTAGATGATATGCTCGATGAGCTCTATGGAGCAAAATACTTCACTCGACTGGATTTGCGCGCAGGCTACCACCAAATTCGAATGGACGAGGCTGATGTGCACAAAACAGCATTTCGAACACACAACGGGCACTACGAGTATCTAGTGATGCCCTTTGGGCTCTGCAATGCACCCTCCACGTTTCAAGCCGCAATGAATGATCTTTTTCGGCCAGTTTTGCGCAAATATGTGTTGGTTTTTTTTGACGACATTCTCATCTATAGCAGGACATGGGACGCGCACTTGGAGCATGTCAGGGCGACTCTCGCCCTCCTACAGCAGCATCACTATTATGTTAAATTCTCTAAATGTGCATTTGGACTGCAGGAACTCGAGTATTTGGGACATCTCATCTCCGACAAAGGGGTCCGCGTCGATCCTAAGAAAGTTCAGGCAATGACGGAGTGGCCCGTTCCGAAGACTGTAACTGCACTTCGCGGCTTCCTTGGCTTGACAGGTTACTATCGTAAGTTCGTTAAGAACTACGGCGAGATAGCGAGGCCACTCACTGATCTCTTACGGAACGGCTGTTTCAAATGGTCCTCGGAGGCGGATCAAGCCTTCTCGGCCTTGAAGGAAGCCCTCGTTTCCACCCCGACGTTGGCTATGCCGAATTTTGACATTCCTTTTATAATCGAGGCCGACGCATCGGGCAAGGGGGTTGGCGCGGTGCTATCTCAGCAGGGTCATCCTATTGCCTACATGAGCAAAACGTTGGGGCCGGCGAAAGAAGCATGGTCAACATATCAGAAGGAAATGTTCGCCATTACTCAAGCAGTTCAGCAATGGCGGCCCTACCTTCTCGGCCAAAAGTTCCATATATACACGGATCAGCGCAGTCTTAAATATCTCTTGGATCAACGAGTAGCCACTCCTGATCAACACAAATGGGTGAGTAAGCTAATGGGTTTTGATTATGAGTTGCATTACAGGACGGGAACGAGTAACCGGGCAGCCGATGCGCTATCTCGGATGGGCGAGGGCGAACAGCTGCACGCCATGACTAGTCCGATTGCAACGGTGTGGGAGGAATTACGCGTCGCGGTTCACTCCAACCCCTATCTCCAAGCCGTCAAAGCCAAGGCATTATCCGAGAACCCCGGCCATTATGCGTTCCGGGCCGGCTTGGTGTATTACCGCGATCGCGTAGTGCTTCCCCCACTCTCGAGCCTCGTCACCACCGTGCTGCAAGAATTTCATGATACGCCTATGGGAGGCCACTCCGGGGCTCAACGAACTCTAGCGCGGGTTGCACGCCATTTCTATTGGCCCCAAATGGGCAAGGCCGTGAGAGATTATGTCGCCTCCTGCGACACTTGCCAACGTGTCAAGACGGAGACATTATCCCCAGCCGGGCTGCTGCAGCCGTTACCCATTCCATGCCAGGTATGGGAAGATATTTCGATGGATTTTGTAGAGGGCTTACCCATTTCAGGTGGGCGTTCCGTGCTCTTCGTGGTGGTGGACAGGTTGACCAAGTACGCACATTTTTTGACCCTTAGTCACCCCTATTCGGCTCGCAGTGTAGTGGAAGAATTCATCCATGGGGTGGTGCGTCACCATGGGATACCAGCGTCCATTGTCTGTGATCGGGACGCCATTTTTGTGAGCAAATTTTGGAAGGAATTCTTTTCCCGGACAGGTACTCGCATTAATATGAGCTCGGCTTATCATCCTCAATCCGATGGTCAAACGGAGGTGGTCAACCGCTGTGTAGAGCAGTATCTCCGCTGTTTTGCTCACTCTCAGCCACGGCGTTGGGGTATGTTCTTGCCCTGGGCGGAACTTTGGTATAATACGTCCTACCACAGGTCGATCGGGATGACTCCCTTTAAGGCTCTTTATGGCCGTGACCCACCTAGTATTATTCCCTATGCACATGGCAGTAGTGGGGTCGGCGCTGTGGATCAGCTTTTGGTGGAGCGTGACACGATTCTTGAGCAACTCAAGACCACTCTGGCAATGGCTAATGACTACAACAAACAGTTGGCGGATAAGCGGCGCCGTGCGGTGGAGTTTGCCGTTAATGATTGGGTTCTACTTCGCCTTCAGCCGTACCGACAGCATTCCTTGTTCCGGCGTGCTTCACAGAAGTTGGCGGCCCGTTATTTTGGCCCTTACCAGGTGGTTGAGCGTGTGGGCGCTGTGGCGTATCGGCTTGAGTTGCCCGTGGATGCTCGGCTGCATCCGGTATTCCATGTCTCGTTGTTGAAGGCATACCGCGGCACTCCTCCTGACGTTCCGCCGTTGGCGCCCCCTGTTAGTGAGGAAGGTGAGTTGGAGATCATGCCGGCCGCAATTTTGGATCATCGTTGGCGCCGGCAGGGGGGGTAAGGTGGTGGAAGAATGTCTAGTGCATTGGCATAACCTCCACCCCGATGATGCTACATGGGAGTTGAAGACGGACTTGTTGGAGCGCTTTCCGAGCTTTGACCTTGAGGGCAAGGTCAGTCTTCCGGAGGGGAGCAATGGTAGCAGCTCGAGGGACGTGGACCGGCCGCCCATGCAGCCCATGCAATCGCGGGCATCGAGACGGGTTATTAAGCCCAACCCACGTTACCTTTCGTAGTTAGTAGGTTCTTTGGTTTTCCTGATTATGTTCGGATTGTAAGTTCCTATTTAAACACTCGTTATGGTTATGAGAGGAATCAATCAATAATAAACCTAAAACAGTCGTTCGACACTTTACGTCGTACTCCCGCTTGTGAGTTACAAGCAAACCCTAACCCGATAGCAACAGGTTGCTATCAGCAGCACTGTTGGCGGCTCTAGGAACAGCCATAAACTCTATACATACTGACTAATGGCTAGTTTGGCTCTGTTGTAGCTTTTACACAAGCAGCTTCTAACTAGAGCTTTTAGAGAAGTACTTAAAAAAAAAATTGTTGAGTGTTTGGCTGAAAAACTATTAGAAGTGTTTTTTAATATGAGAGGTTGTGTAAAATGACTGTAAAGGACTTATAATATAAACTATGAATAAAATTCTAAACTATAAAAAGTAGTCAAAATGGATCTTGTTAGATTTCTTATATATTAAATAATATAATTTTATAATTTATTTTATTTTTAAAATGATATAAATGAAAAAAAATTATATTTTCTGGAAAAAAAATATATGGTAAGGATAATCTTGTATTTTCAAAACAGCTTTTCGCAGAAGCTCCAAATCGGGGTTGGAGCTTCTGCTTTTATGTTATACAAAAGCGCTTTTCGACTTTTCAAAAGTTGAGCTTTTAGATGTGTTTGGCTCTGCTTCAGCTTTTGAAGTCGAAAAGCACTTCTAAAAGTCGGGCCAAACATAGGCAAAGAGTCTAGGATCTGACGACACTCCCGAAGCACTGGATCTCCAAAAGAATCTTCTAGGACTTCTTGTCGGATCTGGTTGACTACACCTCGGAATCACCTTCCACTATCACGTGAGTCAAGGAACTTGAGGCGACGATGGTGATATCATCTCTTACTGCTATGAACTCTGTCATGTAGGGTCGTAGGGGTTGACTACTCCCTGATGACGAATACCGACTGCCAGCCTGAGTCACGGATAACAAGAACATACGAGCACCCTGAGTCACGAACAGGTGCACTAAAGTTGATCTTCAAATAGCCGCCTGGTGGTGGGAGGAGGATTTGGGAGGAGTGACCCACGGGGCGGAGGAGGGGGTGAATATTGGAGGCTACAAGGACCTGGTTATAGAATTGATTGGTGAGGGAACGGACATAAGTTTGGTAGAATTCAGAAGTCACCTTATTTCTAGACTTCCAAATTCTCCAAAGTAAATAGACGCATTGGAGACAAAGCTTGTATTACCAAGAAAAGTAAACATAATGTTTACAATTTCAATGCAAAAATTAAAACTCCCTAAAGCAACGAGAGACAAAGCAAGAGCTTTCTTAGTCACTATATGGACTACTTATTGTTCTGCCTACTTACACAGTACATTGATAATCTTGGGTTTAACCAAAGCAAAACCACTGAATCTCTTGGAAGATACCACCTCCTGACATAAGTAGAAGTGCCCAAATTCAATTTATCATTCAACACCTTCGCATCACTAACTAGGTGCACCGATATAAATCTAATGCTATATCACCACCTAATCGCATCACGCAAGACCAACAATTCCACAATTGAAGGCTCTTGAAGCCCCTCCATTCCTGATCCATTCTTAAGCCATCACCATGTGCCCAGTACCAATCCAAGTTATTTGTATAATTACACATCTTTGGACATCCGCTAGGAATGCTGACAAATAGGATCGAAGAACTGATATTGAATATCCATTATCCTACTCAAAATAGTTTGGGTTTTAGCCATATCATACCCACTTAACAATTGAGTAAATTTTCAAAATTATACTCTTATGCGATTGGATTTCAAGTATCCACGGTTATCCATGGGTAATCATTTTTGTTTATAACTCCAACCAACATGTTAACAATTCCATGTATAGTGAAATTATATAAAGAAAAAAATATAACAATAAATTACTAACACGAAGAAAATTAGTTAATAACAATAAAATTTTATGAAAATATTGTATGTATAATAAGTATCAAAGATGTTAAGAAACATTGATCATTTTTAAATAAAATACATATGCATGTGTATAATCGTGCTGGTTCATGTTGAATATCAAGAAAATCATGCACACCCATTACCCACAATAATTTGATTCAAGTTTTACTCACACCCATTTTAATCCTTCATATTTGAATTTTATCATACTCGATTGAATCGAATTCGTACCGATGTTCACGAGTATTATTTATTTTTTCATCCTCAATATCCACATATGGTTTATTCTTAGAAAGTTAATATTAATATTAATGTGAAACTACAAGTTTGTTGGTTGGAATTTTCATATTGCCATATATATATATATATGGTGGCGTCTTCAGTGCACCCACTTTGTTGGGTGCATTCAATGCACTCGCTTCATAATCGTCATTCTGAGCAGGCGATTCATGTGAAAACAATGTCAACCATCACTTGTGGTATGATGGACAAGAAGCACATGAATTTGTATAAAAATTATTAAAGATTTACTTTAATTTGAGTGATTTAGAGTTTATGGATTTAGGGTTAGAGTTAGGTTTACAATTTGGGGTTTGGGTTGGGATTCAAAATTGAAGGTTAAGGGGTTGGGTAATGAATTGATTAGTTGTGATTTTATGTTATATCATCAGATTAGACTAATATTATCAATTAAAGTTCAAAATTCGATATAGTATGGTCACTTTTAGAGTTGAATGCACCCAGAAAAATGAGTGCACCGAAGTAGCCACCTGTATAAAGAAAAGGTAATAATTAATTTATATAATTTATTTATTACTATTATTGAGAGAGGGATGAATTTAAACATAAACAAACAAGAGAGTCTTGCAAACCTATTAAATGCAATTGAAAAAGGCTAAAGTTCCAATACAAAATAATTTCTATGGCTATATGTAGTACTACAAAACCAGATTTAATGGTTGTAATTTGAAAAAAAACTATCTAGGTCTGTATCATTAAGGGGTAAGAAGAGAAATACGAGATTTTGAGGACAACTTAACAGATTTTCTGGATAGCTGTGTCTTGTTTGTTGTGTGGTGAATTGTATCGATTAGACTCCCGACAGACGCATAAATTTTTCCACTATGTTGCAACAACTTTCTAGATAGCATGTCTTGTGAACCAGAGTATACTTCTTCTATTTCATTCATCTTCAGACCTCCTTTAAGTTGTGAAGTGTATAATGTTTGTAACTCTAAGCTTGACAAGAAGGAAATGTAGGTGATGATGACTCGGTCCCTTGGTTAATACATCTGCAAGTTTTAGCTTAGTTCGAACATGAGTCACTTTGACAATTTTATAAAAAATGTGTAGACGAAAAGGTTGTGTGCAATGTGGATGGATGACTAATTATCACAAAAGAGACGAGCTCAAGCGGTGTGGTTAAATCCCTATTCAAGAAGTAGTTGTTTTAGCCAAATCATCTCACTTGACAGTTGATCAAGTGATTTGCACTCTACTTTAGAGGAAGACCTAGAAACAATCTATTGTTTTTTTTTCCAGGTTATTCATGAATCTTCTAAGAATGTGCAATACCCTTATAATGACTTCCTTGTATCTGGACATGCCACCCAATCAACATCCGAATATTCCTTTAATTGAAAAGACATGTTTGTTTGAATAAAGAAGACATTGCATATGATGTGCTTTGAGGTACCTGAATATATGGTGATCTATTTGGAGGTTCTGATCCGTTTGCTCTTATTGGCATTGACATAGTTGTTGAACTATGTAGGTTATGGTTGTGGTGCTATATTGTATCTTCCCAACAACCAGTCTATTGTGAATAGTAGGATATGCCAAGAGATTTCCAACACATGCAAATACTTGATTGTTATATTGATTGAAGTCAAATCAAGCTTGCAACTAAGGTCTTGCTTCCTTATAGAAGTATATGAGAATTTCCAAATCCTTGATCTTGAACTCTTTTATCCAGAAATTGCTTTGTTTGGCCAATCAGTACTAAATCATTCCCAACACGAATGATATCACCCAAATATACTAAAATTATTAATATAATATCTCCCCTAATGTATGTAAACATTGAGTAATCTGCATGGGATTGCTAGAAGCCTAACTTGATTTATGAAACAATGAGTTTGGCAAACCATTTCATGCTTGCTTGTTTTCATCCATAGATAGACTTCTTAAAAAGACATGCTTGTTAATTGTATTTCCATATAAAAAACCTCATCTTAATCCCATATAAATAGGCATTACTTACATCCATTTTATGTAAGTCCAAATGCTTAATGACTACAACAACTAACAAGGTTTTTACCTTTTCGATCCTGGCTACATGGGATTAATATCTAGAAAATGTATTTTAGGTAAGCCCCTTAGCACCAACTAACCAATATGGTTGTTACTGTTAGTGGTTAACCAATAAGAAAAAACTCATACCAATAACCAAACCGATAAGTCTAATTGGTTAACCATCCTTTATCAGTTTAGTTAGCGATTAGTCTTATTGATTAACCAATAACTACTAAAATACATTCTAACAACTACGGTTATACCTAATCGAACCATTAGCTTCAATTTTATTTCAAGAAATATAATAAAGCGAAACAATAGCCACTTGTAATACACAAATAATTATCCAATTAAATTAAACAAGTGTCATTTAGCATCATTTTCAATCCACAAACATAAGAATGACCAAAAGTACTAAATATAAATGTTAAAGAACGCACGCCTAGGAGCACGCCTTAGCTTGATTAGTTGTGGGGCGTTTGGTTGCTCCTACGGTACCCCAGGTGAAATCCGGGGTACCGCATACCTTGAGTATGAAAATGCTATCTAGACCTCGAATTAGCAGGATTTTTTTGGCCTGATACTATACCCTAACCCTTACTGAGTGAACCCTTAATTTCTAATTATCTAAATCATAAACTATAAACCCTAAGATGGTGCATTCATTTTTTTTGCATATATTTTGACGAATCATAAGCGTGGCGACTTGTTTCTAATTAAATTTTTCTCGGGGTATAATATTTAGAGAATTAAGATATATATTTTGATCTTTAAGGGATAGAGTATAGTATCATGTCGGGAAGATCAGACAACTCGAGGTCTGAATAGCGTTTCATACTTAAGGTATGCAGTACTCCAGATTTCACACTGGGTAGCATAGAACTTACCTATATATGGCAAAGGCTAGCGTACGCCTGGCGAACGCTATACACATGCATTCACACTTATTATTTGTACTTTGATAATTATGATGAATAAAAATGTTGATTTGCATTTCAAGATTAAATGAATCGTATGGTTTGAGTTAGAGAATTGGGGACTAGGGTTCACCCATTAGAGTTTAGGGTATAGTATCATGCCCCAAACTCTGGTTAGTTCAAGATCTAAATCATTGTTGGGGGGTTGTAGTGGACGTATAATTATTTATGGGGTGTAATTAGTAATTGTAATTATTTATAAGAAATTAATTAATTATAAATAATAATAGCAATTAGATTAGATCAATGGTAGAGAGGCATGGAGCGTGCTATGCGTCTGGAGCATACAAGTCGTATCCATATATATATAATATCTACTTCCAATCGGTGATAAATAATTTGTCTTCAATTCATATCAACATATGTTGTATAGCTTCTCTATACGTTTTATGTTTAGTTAAGTTTAGGATAATGAGGGAATGCTGGTGTAAGGTTTTGTGGGGAATGAAGTTGGTAGGACATGTGGACTTGCATTTCGTGGTTTTGGGTTTGTTTGGTAGCTTAGAAAAATATAAGCCGGTGGATTAGAGATTATGTCTATCCTTCTAAGAACAAGTTTTGTGTATTCAAGAGGTATGATAACTTCCTCTTCTTCTATTTCCTCGTCCTCCAAGTGATCATTTTCAAGCCTTATAGGTTGTTGAGGTGATATGGATGTGTATGGTGGAGGTTCTTAGTGAAGGTTATCACCACTAGGATGAGAAGGTGGATGTATGTTGACGTTTGGATTTACTAGAAGTAGATGCTCATGTTTTGAGAGAAGGGCCAAATGAGATAGGTTGAGATATGGATGTGTGTTTTGGCTTGGCTATAAAGGTTGATCTTTCCTATATGGAAAAATCTGATCATAATATTTAACTTATTTATATACAAATACAATATGGTTAATATATCTAACAATCTTTACCCTTAATTTTAGATGAGTAACCCTAGAATACACAATTTTTGGCTTTAGTATCAAACTTCTTACTTCCACACACAAGCGTTTGGCATAACTCAAGCATAAAAACACTCTTAACACACTACAGTCTGGTGGTTTTCCATAAACCTTCTCATATGGTATCAGATTTCCCAACAAAGTGTGGTAATTTGTTTCAATAACACAACATGCAAAACACAATATCCTCGAAATGACAATGGTAATCCATATTGAAAGCTTAAATCTCTAGCCACATTGAGTATATGTTGGTGTTTTCTTTCCACGCTTCCATTCTGCTGAGGTATCTCAACACATGAGGTTTGATGCAACATTTCATGTCAATTATAGAAGTCGTTTATATGAAATTCCAACCCCTACTCAGATTGTATGATAATTACTTGTCTACAGAATTGAACACCATAATGCAAAAAAAATTATATGAAGTTCATACCATAGACTTAGTTTTCATTATAAAATCACCAAATAAAAGTACTTAAAGCCATTGTAACTCATTACATAATGAGGCCCCCAAATGTCACCATGAACCAACTTAAAAGGAGACTTAGCTACAGAATAACTAATTTCAAATCGTAATTTCTTGTGTTTAGCAAAGTGGCACATCTCATAATGACATATTATAGGGTTTTCTACAACAATTCTAGACTTTTGAGTTAAATTTTGTCTCAATAGAGAATATTTACTAGTATTGAATGCCATAAATCAAGATTTTCTTGGCTAAAATTGTAGTTTGCAGCTACTTTTGAACATTGGCTTGAACATCTTGGATGAGATAGGAGCATTGAGACATTTGGTATAGACCTGTAGTTTGATGGGCAAAGTCAATCCTTCTCATGGTAAGTAGGTCTTAGATATAACAGAAGGAAGATTTGCAGGTGAGTGATATAGTTAAAGTTTGGTTAATATCTCGATATATAGTAGGTTGAAAGTAAAGGATCATGGTACATAGAGAACCTCAGTGTGTTGCTTCAATCATGTGCCTATTTCGAGTGAGAAAGACATCCTTACCTATTATGGTGTTTTATAGCAAGATAAACTACATTATATATGCTAAGTTGCTCCAATATCCACTATCCACATTTAAAAAAAAGTGTGTGCATCCTAATATAAATGGGGCAAAAATGATGAGATTTAGTCTATTTTTTTGCATGTTCTCAAAATTTTTGAGTCAATGAAAATTCTCCCAATTTATGGCCCATCATACGGTGTATTATATAAACAAGTAAATGCGCTTTTTCATTATGGATAGCAATAGTATATATAGTCAATCATTTTGGGTATAATGGTAGATGCATTTTGTGTGCAAAGTTTGGAAAGGAGAAAATGCCTAGATACATAATTAGGTTAAGGAATGATCCTTGGAGAAGCTATCATTGATGTGGTAGGTGACACTCAAGGCGATTGGTGCAAGAGATTAAGAATTTTGTCATAGTATTCATTGCTCAATTTCGTATTTGTAAACCCTAAACTGTCTCCCTCTGAGTTTCTTTCTCTCTTGGCGATGTCATCACCATTGCTAGTACTTCCTGGACTAGAAACAAACCTAGAAAAATTGGAACCTACTCCTCTTTCTTACATCTTTCTATTTTTTTTCTCCTTCAATTTTGAGAAATCTTTTTTCACATGAATGACTTTCTTGTAATATCTGCAAAACATATTTTGATTTTTCCTTTGGCCTTTTCTCTTTTCTTTTTCTTGATTTCCATCAACTGTTAGGGCCAAACTATCTCCTCCTTTGGATCCATTACCATATGGGTCCAAGTTTTCTTTGATGTTGTAACACATAGTTGAACGCAGCTCCAACACTAGGCATGAGCTTCATCATCATAATATTGGTTTGAACACCATTACAATTCTAATTCAATATGATAACGAGCCTCATGACATAGTCATCATACAAGAACCCTCTGAGGTTATTTAGTGCTACAGTTGAAGGACAATTAGTAGTTGTCCATGTGTTGCAAAATATTTCCATGTATTGAATAATACTCTAGCCTAGACTTTTCAGCTTAGTAAAGTACTAATTAACACTCAAAATGCATCTACCACGCCTATCATCCGCTGTCTCCTTAAAAGCTCTCATTTCCATTGAGCTTAAACCAAAGCCCTAATCCTAAATGTATTAGCTTTTATGTGATATTTAAGTATAACTTGCATGTTCATTGTGTTTTTTTTTTTTTTTGCCTTCCATACCTTTTAGTACTAATAAAGTTTTAAAAACTTATAGATTTTGTTGACATAACCTTTTGTCCTGCCGGCATTAAGTCTAACCTGCACCCCGCATCTGATGATAAATATTTATTAAACTTCCCGTTGTTTTATTCAGACACATATGGAAGATATATTAACAAAAAAATCTATTTGCCATATGTTCAGATACGCTCTTTAACAACTTTTGGAACCGTAATTATTAACATGACAGAACAGAAGCCTGAAAGAGGATTATAAATAGATAATATCACATCACAAAATTTATAAGAAAAAAAAACATCAGTCTCTCTATACCAAAAGACCTCCAATTTAGCGAAATCCGCTATAGTACAACAACATTGAACTCAATACTTCAATCCTCAAAGGTGAACCCCAACCGACCCTTTTCGACACCCCAATAGTAGTGGAAGTAGTTGTGAAGTTGACTATTAATAGATCAACAAGACAACAATCCAATTATCTAACCATAGTTCCTTAGAAATGAACGTTCCCTGAGGTTTACTTGTTTCGATTTTTTTTCTTTTCTTATGAATGATGATAGAATACTGTAGTAGTATGACAAATACGGTAGACAAACATTCTTCCGGAATTAGGGTAGAAATTTGTTTGCCCTACCGAGGTTCCGTGGCGCTCAAGACTTCCAATTGCCTAATCCCGTACAATTTTTGCTCGTTATGTAAACTGATACGCCTCCTGTGAGTCCAACTAATACTCTCTACTTTCTTGCTACAGGTTTTCGATTCCTTCTTCCCAACATCCGCCATGGACGCCAATCATGCCGCTGATGACCAGAGCTCCACAAACCCACTGGTTACCCTGCCGGAGACGGCCGAAGGCGCCCCCAACGGAGTCATCGTGGAAGACGAACCCCAAGAACTAGAGAAGGAGAGCAGGGCAGAGACCAAAACAGCTGACGAGCAGAGCGACAACCCGGATTCCGATGGCTCAGACGAGGAGCAAAGCTCCTACGTCGGCAGCGATCACACCGTTCTGGCCGTAAGAGAAGAGGAGCAAAGCTTCGGTGAGGATGCCGAATGGTCTGATGTCGACAGCGAGCACACCATCCCTGCCGTAAGAGAGGAGCAAAGCTTCGGTGAGGAATGGGAAAGCTCCGACGTCGACAGCGATCGCACCGTTCTGGCCGTAAGAGAAGTGGAGCAAAGCTTCGGTGATGATGGCGAAGGGTCCGATGTCGACAGCGATCACACCATCCCCGCCGTAAGAGAGGAGGGGCAGAGCTTCGGTATGGAATCGGAAAGCTCTGAGGTCGACAGTGATCGCACCGTCCCAGCCGAGGATCCTAGCTCCGACGAGGATTACGACGACAGCGGCAGCGACTACCCCGAAGGTCACCAAAGCCGCTACTACCCCTTCCAGCGATCCTACACTTGCCGTCCGATAAGCGGGAACAGTAGGGAGCATCTGGAACAGGGGAACCTGGTCATACTGCCGGAATCCGCCCTGGAGTTTCTCTACAGAAACCGACCAAGCTACCCGATGCTGTTCGAGATCAGGAACGACTCGAAGGAGCGGGTTTCTCACTGCGGGGTGGTGGAATTCACCGCCGAAGAAGGGACGATGATGGTGCCGGGGTGGATGATGGAGAATCTGAAGGTGGAGGCAGGGGAGACTCTGCTCCTGAAGAGCACCACTCTCGAGAAGGGCACCTTCGCCAAGCTTCAGCCGCATTCCGTTGCGTTCTTGGCTACAAGGGACGTGAAAGCGGTGCTGGAACAAACTCTAGGCGCCAACTTCTCCTGCCTGACCACCGGAGACACCATTGCTATCAACGTCGGGAGCAAGACGTTTTACATCGACATTGTAGAGACAAAGCCTGATGATGCCATCTGCATCATTGACACGGATTGCACCGTGGAGTTTGCTGTTCCTTTGGATTACAAAGAGCCGGCGCCAGCCCCAGCGCCGCAGGAGCTCAGGGAAGAGGGAGTGGGTGGTTCTCGGGGATTCATACCGTTCACCGGAGCAGCAAGGAGGCTGAATGAGACAGAGGAGGCCGCGGATGAAGAGATGCAGAGTGTTGGTGCAGAGCCTCAGAGAGTGCAAGCTAGACCTGTGGCTACAGCAGCTAAACCGGAGAATAAGCAGTTTCAGCCTTTCAGTGGAAGGAAATATACCTTAGGTGGCTGACCTTGATTGCTTACAGTAACTGCTGTCAAATTTTTATGTTTTCAAGTCAAGTTAGATGTTACAGTTTAATATTTGCAGTGTAATACAGTTTTTGTGAATTGCTAAATGGAAGCAATCATAATGAATCACAGTTATCCCATAATCCAATCTGGTTTGGTGTTCACTAGCTAGAACTCAAAGCACAAGAATTTCAATGTTCATTGCAATTACATAAGCAAATTGAAACCAAGATTTATACAGGGATTACTTGAGTACACATAAAATGGGAGGGGTTTCTGTCAATGACGATTTACTGTAGTTGACCAGTGTTAGAGCAAAGAGTGGCTGTGGCATCAGCTCATTCACCAAAATATGATCAGCATCCGCCAATCCAAATCTCAGTGGCAAACTCTGCAAAGTGCAATCAACTATGGTTTATCGGCATATTCTTATGCTGTCAACAACAAAAGACTGCCACATAATGGCTGATTGCCAGTTTCCTGAACCAATCCATGCAAAGAATGAACATGAACATTGAACCACAAAAAGCAAGTGAAGAAGCCGAAAAAATCTGTATCAGAGATCCGCCCTGGAATGATTGCTTGCAACTAATGATTAAATCCTATCTTGGTACCTAACCAGATACCCCCTGATGCTGCATCATATTTCAGTTTTGAACTACTCATGGAGGCCACTGCATTTCAGCAAGCAGAGAACTGAAGAGACACAAACCGTAAAATGGAGCTGATAATATGTGGATCAGAAGAGCACAGAAACCACTACCATTCACTCTCGCGAAAGGAAAAAAAAAAAAAACAAACCCCTACTCTTCATTCAGTGCAATCTTCAACACAAACAGCAAGAGCCAGATGATATTTACAGACATGCTATCCAAATTGTTATTGTTGAATTAGAGTTGGATAGTAAAATAGTGGGAGTGAAAACAAAAGCAGTGTACCAGCAAACTGCTACCATTTGGCAACTGCAAGACTATAGAACACAAAATGACGAGACCTACTGCTTCCCAAGCTTGAAAGGAAATCACCCTTCAAACCATAAAACTGAACCAGTTTTTTTCTACAAGGGTGAAACATCACACTAATCCAGTTACCACTACTTCTAACAACAAATCACATAATGATACAAAGTACCTTCTTCCATGATCCCAAATTTTCATGAAAATCATCACAAAGTAGAACACACCATCTGCAATAGATCAAACCAATAACATCATCAGATATCTGACCAGAAGACTGAAAGTGAGATAGCAAATCAAGAGAGCTGCTTTGAGGGGTTGTAAAGCTCCGGTACCTAGATAAAAGGGTCTGCTTGATGTAAGCAAGAGAAACTGCACACTCCTTCAGCAATATGGCTGTGAGCAATCAGCCATACTGGAAAGCTCTGGCCATTTCTTGCAAGTAACTACAGTAGGGGTGGGAACTCTAAAGTATCAACAACTTGCATCATTTAGCAGGATGCAGTCGGCTATAAAATTCAGTGAAGTCAAGCCGGAAAAGAAGGAATTTCAAGTTGATGTGCTGCTGGACAGGCAACTCGGATAAGAAAACTTCCAACAGTGATGTATATTCCTTTGCGATGGCACCCAACTCTTTCCCCATATTTTGAAGAAACTCTCCGGCACGTTGTGTTAGGGCCTTCCTTCCTTCACCAACCCATGACCCAGGAGGCTCAGGTCGTTTTGCAGTCTGTTTCGATGACTTCCTCTTGTCTTTGGAGGGTAAAGACACAGCATTTCTGGACAAAACAGAGCTAAAAGCTTCATATTTTCGACAGTTAAATAAAAAGTAAAACTCGACACTAATATATAGGTTTTTTGACAGGATAAGAGACTAAGTACCTTGCTTGCAGCTCAAAGATGCCTTCATACAATCGATCGACCTGACCTCTGTAACGTAATATGAGGTCAAATAAAACAAATAGTGACTTGTAGAGGGGCCGAGAGCGTTCACCAAGAAGAGATTTCTCTACAATCGAATTAAGGTACTTCTCATGAGCTGCAAGAAGATCATCGAGATCCTTTGCAGCTTCCATCTCGTCTGAAAACTTTGACCATGATACCTCCAATACCTCAAACATAATGTAATACTGTAAGTTTGCGACAAAATGGTTCATCTCATTCCACAGTACCTGGCACTGCCTCAATGTCAAAAGTAACTGTGATTTAACTGCACCCTGCAGCTTAACAAAGGAATTGGAGGTAATGCAGTTTGGTTTCATCGTTTTCCAAGCACCAATAAGTGCATGCTCAACTCGTCTCAGCTTCCACAGGAAATTAAAAATCCTTCGATACTCTGCCATGACAGATTCAGTGAACACCGTGTTCAATGGAACACTAGCATCATATTCCAGTGAAAATACATCCCATCCCCTATCACCAGTGCTTTGAACCATCATGTTGACCCTCACCCTATCTAATATGTCTCTGTCATCGTATTGAGCATTAGATGATCGGATTGCACTTTCCAAAAAGCCAGCCAACTTAAACGAACTGATGGTACTAGCAGGTTCAGAAAGCTCTTCCCCTATGCTATCCATTAGATATTGAACAAAGTCACCTTGGCCAAGCAGTAAATAACGCTTGATTGCAAGACAGTGTTCTTTGAACTTATACCTTGAGTACATAACGTCCAACAGATGTTTATCAATTCTCTTTGCTGCTTCAGCAACCAGATTTTCAAGTGCATCAGTTTCACCATATCCAAGACTTCCCCTTCTTGTGCTTGTCCCTGCTGCAGCGGCAGCCTCCGTGGCAGCATCTGCCCATCCCCTATCATCGCAGCACACCCGCAGAAAGTTTATCGATTTCCCAGTCCTCAAAATGCTCTGAGCTAGGGACTGAGAAATAAAAGAAGGAAGCATCATGGAATGCAGCCTGTAACCTTCCCTCCAAAGGGACTCTTTTCCTTTTTGGCTCACATTAGATTCTAGTTCCTTTGTTTCGCTCACAATAAAGAACTCTGAAAATATATCTTCCAGTTCTCCTTCCAAAACCCATCGCCTAACCATTTCGAAAAGCGGAGAGCATACCCTTCGGAGCAAGCTCTTCATGAATTCATGTACAAGAGGATCACCATGCTGAGCATGCAAATGTATAGAACCAGCCATGGCACCACCTTTCAAGACTTTGCAAGTATCAACCAGAACAGCCATTAACCTCATTTTCACCATCGGCTCCACAAACCACACTGACAACCTCCTCAAAGATAGATAATTCAACGAAGTAGCTGACCCGGAAACCAATGGAATAGGATTCATTGCCTGAGCCTCAAGCACAGCTAACAGCTTGTAGTACTCAGAGAGCTCATCTTGCAACGCAGCACATAATGCTTGGCCTACTGTTCCTACGTCTTCGGTAGGAAATGAATCCATACTGTCAGTGATGTAGCCTCTAACTTTTCTGAATAACCACCCTAACTCACAGAGCTTTCTTACCATAGTTCTAGTCGATCTGGGGACCTTGAAATTCTCTGGCAACACATAACCATCGAGATCGGCATCAAACTTCACATATTTACCGTCAATCCCTTGGCAAGCATACAAAACATCCCTCACCAAGACCTCCTCGGACACGTCATTCTCTTCCTTGGCCAAATTCACAAACTCCCTAAACGCGATCTCGCGCAAATTCTCGGGGTCCTTGGCCACCATCAAAACCCCATCCTCCCAACCCTTTTCCCCTCGCCTGAAATTGCGGGATTCCCCGCCCAATTCACGGTCATCCAGACTCAAACTGGGCAGGTGAAGTGCGAAATTGTGCGAGGCCTGAGACACTTTCCTGTCCTCGGATATAATTTTGAGCAAATAGAGAACCGCCCACTTGTTGTTGATACTGCCGGCCCCCGTCTTGGAGGCGAACTTGTTGTAGAGATCGGCGAAGGAGAGTGCTTGGGAGGACTTGCCCTGAGTGGCGAGGCGGCGCTTGATTGACTCGGCGATGGCGGCGGCATCGGGGGCGATGGAAGGAGTGAGCCTGCTGGAGAGGATGCGGACGGCGTAGCGGAAGGAGTTGTTGAGATCGGTGGGGTTAGGGTTTCGGGCGGCGTTGTTTGGTGTAGCGGGATTGTGAGAGAGGAGACGGTGCACTAGCTCCTTGACTAGATCCAGAGTCTTCTGCCTATCTTCGTCTTCCATTTCCCGTTGCTTCTACTCCTTCTTCCTCGTCGCCGTCGGGGCAAAGCGATCCGAGTGAGAGAGCTGGATGTCAGTATGCGAGTGAAAGTGAAACTGCAAGTTGGGTTTTCCCCTCATTTTCCAGTTTTTACTTCTTCAAAGGCGGGGAAGTGCAAACCCTCGTATTTTTCAAATGGTGTGCCTTGCCTTGCCTGTGTCAATCAATGGAACGAATTTATTTGTATCATATCTGTTAATTAATAACTAAATTCATCTGCATCCACATCATTACCGTTTTCATGGTACTATTATCTTGTAGCACTGCATCTATCGCTTTGATTCGCATGATATATCGTACTTATATATATAAAGTTGTGCAAGGTTAACGTAAAGTTAGACAAGTACTCTGTTGAAAGGACAAAAATCGTCATTAATTTGAGTGACTCGAACGAAGATCTACCATACTGTGAAAGACTTCCCAATTTACACAAATCGTCATGATATTACTAACCAATGTGTTCTTTTACGTCTTCGATTCAGTTTTTGTGTCAAAGTGTGATGTCCAAATTTTAATTAAATTACTAAACAGAGAACATACGTCTACGATGCTCTTAGTTATATTATAAGTGGTGCCATAACCATAAGAATTACGAATTAGAAAAGACAAATGGAACGAGAGAGAGGAAGAAAATAGTGATTGAGGACTAGTGAATTAGGAAATGTGAAGGCACACAGAGATAGGGGAGAGGTTAGATTTAAAGGGTTGTTCGTCTTACCTAATAGTTGTTGCTATAATATACGCAAATATATATCATTTTTTGAGAAACCATCAAAATAATAGCAAATTAGAGAGAGGCGCAGGGAAAAAGGGCAGAAAACATAGCAAAAGCGCAAAGGAAAAGCGAAGGCAAGAGAGCCTGCCCACCCGGATTATCGTTACTCTACCTCCCTCCCAACCCTAACAACAACAAAATCAAAAGAGAGAGAGGAGGAGGAAGAGGAGGAAGAAGAAGAAGATTTCACCAAAATTGTTGTATTTTTCCTATAATCTTTTCAATCTTTTTCTCTCATTCATTCATCGATCAACATCTCGTTGGATTCAGGATCCTTTACGACAATCAATCTCATTGGTCATCATTTTATCCCAAAAGTCCTGGTTATGGATCTTCTTTCAACTGCTTCAATATCGGCCTAGTTTTTCCCAAAAGGAAGGAAGAAGACTCCACTCAGCCTTTTGCCAATTTTTTCTTTGTCAATGTGAGTTCTTCTGCTCATAATAAATTAGATCCATTTTGGATTTAGCAGTTTGCTCATCGGATTATGTTCATGATATGAAGCGGTTTTTATATTTGTCATTAACAAAAATTAATCAGCAGAGAGAAAGAAAGAGTTGATTATTATGTTGTGTTGCGGAGGTGCAGAGGAGGAACCTTATCCCCCTGCTAATCAATACACTGCCCCTCCCAAAGGCAGCCCTTATGGCGGTACATTACTCTCTCCCTCTGTCATAACCCAGTTGGTCCAATAACTTGAGTTGTCGCGAGAACTTATACCACTCTCTAACACGCCCCCCTAAAACGAAAGCCAACTTTAAGTTTGAGGGGGCGTGTTCGAATCTCCACAACCTCCCAATATTAACAGTTGGTTAAAGCACAAGGTATGACAATCGTCTGTGCAAACTTCAAGCCCATGGGTTGGCTTTCGTTTGAGGGGGCGTGTTAGAGAGTGATATAAGATCCCACCATAACCTTCTCCCAACAACTCGATTTATTGAGACCAACTGATTTATGACACCCTCTTTCTTTCTCTCTCCTTCTTTCTCTGTCTCTCTCCCTCTTCATGCAAAAAACTATTTGTGGTGACAGCACCTGAACCAAAGGCTAACCCACCAAGAGGAGTTCCACAGAAGGTGTTGCCAATCGAAACCCCAAGCATACCATTGGAAGAGCTTAACAGATTAACTGACAACTTCGGCCCGAAGTCGCTGATCGGAGAAGGATCCTATGGTCGCGTTTTCTATGCAACTTTAAGCGACGGTGTGCCGGCGGCGATAAAAAAGCTTGACACCAGCACTTCCCAAGAACCCGACACCGATTTTTCAGCACAGGTCACACACATAATATCCCCAAAAACATAAAAATAATATTATACATTTACCCCATCCTCATCTCGTATGAAATAACACAACTTGTTTTCTTTGGTATATCAATCACTGCAGTTATCCGTGGTTTCGAGATTGAAAAATGACCATTTTGTGGAGCTAATGGGGTATTGCTTAGAGGCAAACAACCGAATCTTGGTCTACCAATATGCCTCAATGGGCTCATTGCACGATGTGCTACACGGTAACTTTAACTTTATATGTTTCTTCCAATATGATATTTCTCCAATTGGAATCAAGTAGCTTTTAGTAAAAACTAGAATTTGAGTTATGATCTCTGCAAGTGTGTTTACACAGGGAGGAAAGGGGTACAAGGGGCTGAGCCAGGGCCAGTTCTGAACTGGAACCAGAGGGTGAAGATAGCATTTGGAGCGGCAAAAGGTTTAGACTATCTACACGAGAAATGTCAGCCTCCAATAGTTCATAGGGATGTGAGGTCCAGCAATGTGTTGCTCTTTGATGATTTTACCTCCAAGATAGCAGATTTCAATATCTCTAGTGCTTCTTCTGATACCGCAGCTCGCCTACATTCGACTCGAGTCTTGGGAACCTTTGGCTACCATGCTCCAGAGTAATCATTATTTACTATAATATTCCATCAAAATAGATAACCCCGGAGTTTAGCTTGACCAAATCCACCCATTAACAATTTGGTTTTGTTTGTTTTGATGCCAGGTATGCCATGACAGGACAAATAACTCAAAAGAGTGATGTTTACAGTTTTGGTGTGGTTTTATTAGAGCTTCTCACAGGTAGAAAGCCTGTAGACCATACAATGCCTAAAGGCCAACAGAGTCTTGTTACATGGGTATCTCACAAAACATTACTCCATTTTCTCTTCTTCACAATTTTTAAAATACGAGGATTCTTGTATACCCTTCTATGATTAGTTTTCAATATTTCTAACTATATCAAATGTGGGTTGCAGGCTACACCCAGATTGAGCGAAGACAAAGTGAAGCAATGTGTGGATCCCAAGCTAAACAATGAGTATCCACCAAAGGCAGTTGCCAAGGTTCTTAATTAATCCCCCCAAATTTTCAACCATCAATTGCTTTCATTGATAAGTTATTGAAACCAAGTCAATTCTAAATCGTGACAACTTATGTTGTTCTTGTGGTGATAAAAATGGCATTTTAGCTAGCAGCCGTTGCAGCGCTTTGTGTCCAGTACGAGGCAGATTTCAGGCCAAACATGACAATTGTTGTCAAGGCGCTTCAACCATTGCTCAACTCCAAACCAGCTGGTCCGGACCCTACTGCTGCTGCATAATGGAGATGATCAATATGATTCTATTACTAACCTCGATAATGAATTCTGATTTGGTAGAGAGTGAGAGAGTAACACAGAGAGGAGGGAGAGATTTGCGATTATAGTTTTTTTTCCGAATATATGTATATTGAAAGAAGAACATAACGAAAAAAAGGCCGAGTGAGTTGGACTAAATTAGACAATTGTATGTAATTGGTGAAAAAGCTTTATTGTCTTCTAGGGGTGTGAGATTATGTAATCTCAATGCACATAAATTTCTTTATTGTTTGCCACTTGTGGTCTTTTTCTACCCAACCACAACATTTATAATAGTTTGACTTTTTTTTGTTTTTCTATTGTAAATTGCAATGAATCATTAGATTTTATACTTGGTCTGGTTTCACCAATGAATTTGTGACTCAAATCGCAGTCATAAAGTGTTCGGCCTAATTTATGTTTGTTTATTCAAAATGAGTGGTGCCAAGTTCGTTGGATCCAAGAATTTGAATTCTTTTTTACTTTCTGTTCCAAATTTATGATCTTGTGAGTTTAGAAAATCCAATTAAATAGGTGTTATTTGAAATTTTTTTATTGAAAATTTGATGTTTAATGACTACTTCAGCTCCAATTTGTTCCATTATTCCAACTTTTAAAGGCTATAAAGTAGGTTTCTTTTTAAAATCATAAATCTAATTCAAAAAAATCATCATTAAATCTGAAAAACAAAACGAATCAATGTTTTAATATAGGTACTTATTTTTAAAATTAAATAAACAAATTCAGCCAAAAAGCTTATATAAGAACCAAATCTAACAATAAAATAACCCTTATATAATCCATGAAAATCATCGTCGCCTGAGAGTTCGCGCCTGAGAGATTCGAACTCTCGCGGGAAAATCCCATGTACTTAGCAGGCACACGCCTTAACCACTCGGCCAAAGCGACTTATTGACAAATAGTTTTCACTTATTTTATTTCAACTTCATCTATGATGTATGTTCTTATTCCCCTTCGAGTAATCCATCGTTCCAATGGGGGTACTTTACAATTACGAATCCTACAATAGGCATGAAACCAAGAGTGTAAGCGATGGTAATTCGTATCCTTTACATATACATGAATCGTATAATAATGGACAAGAGACATCAAAAGGAAACCATATTGTTACAATGATACTTATATTTTTTTTATATGAATTAGTAGGGTATTTATTATGATAAAAAGAACAAGTACTATTTGGCAACACAACTGCCAACATTAGTTGGTTCACAATCACCCAAGATCACTGGCTATCTACAAATTTGTAGTCAAAACATACTGTAAAACAAAATACTACCAAATTAACCTATATCAAAGAGCAGTCACATAGCACAAGCTTGGGTGATCTAGGTCTCCTCCACTCCATCACCACCAGTAACACCTTCTACCTCATTTTTAATTTGGCCAAGGAGAACATAATTAGTCTTCCTTACCCTTGAAAACTTGAGTTTACATCTTTCTCTGCAAACTTGATTTTAGCTACTATGGTATTCACCTTAAACTTTCTAAATGCCCCGTGCAATTCCACATCCCAATCATCACTAGGAGTTATTGCAAGTTGCAAAACAAGTCGCATGTATCATTAGTTGTGTTGAATTTTTCTGTAAAACATCGATGGAAATTATTAGGAAGGACAAGTCTAAGGTATTTTTCTCTAAAACTGCTCATGCTAATGATAAAATAAAATAACAAATGTTAGTAAGGAGCTTGGTATCCCAACAACAACTAACCTTGAAAAGTACTTAGGTGTTCTTGTCCTTCATGGACGACTCACTAGACATACCCTATAAGTGTATCGTTGAGAAGATGGATCAGAAACTGACTGCCTAGAAAGCTAAAACACTCTCTTCGCGCGGTTGGCTGAGTTACCTGCACCTCTTCTATCCTTAATATATACTACCCTACAAAATGTATCCTAGCCACCATGTTACCAGGATAAAATGGAAACGTCCTAGCAGGATAAAATGCTTCCTATAGCTTGTGATTTCACAACCACTTGCTCACTAATGTGCAAGGCTTAATCCGAACAATCTTCACGTGCCAAGGCTTAATCCGGATTTCCTAATAACAACATTCTCCGTCTGTCTGATTGTGTCGAGCAAGTATGGAGCATATTGGGCTTTATTCAGTCAATTAGCCATGTTTCTCAGCCCAAGCTCGTTACCTTCACCTCACCTGTGTTGTTCTCCGTTAGCACAACACAACCCATATCGGAGCAAACCAGGCCCACTTTTGGGATTCAGCCTTTAGAAATGTCTTTGTGGAGGATCTTCCTTGTGAGAAATTATATGATTTATGTAGTTTCATATCGTGTTTCAAATGATGTTGATGTCAAGCTAAAGACATGTGCATGACGAAACGAAGAAAATGTTGGTCTAGAAGATTTCCAATCAAATCAAGTCAGGAGATTGCTTAAATTCAAATAAAGGAATCGAGGTAATTGATGCCTGAATCAAGGGGAGCTGATTGATGAATTGAACAACTTCCATAACTGGAAAAGGCCTCCAACGGCTACCTTCTCTGAAGGCTAGAGCTCGAAGATCTTCTTCATTTTAACTGTTTGGTGGAATTCTTTGTGAGATAAGGCAAAGGGTTAAACAGTGGCTTTGATCCAGGTTGAGGTATAGGTTCAGTCTGTCAAAAGTTGTAACGAATCCCTGCGCGGATTCGGGTCTAGTGTCTTGCCTTTTGATTTTCTCACTTCAATCTTGTAACTCAGTTTTGTTTTCCTTTTTTCTTAGAGTCAAAGAAAATCAAAAGTGTCTCTAGTTAACTTTAACATTTTTATCTAGTACCAACAGCTTCGATGTTAAGAAAAGAATAGTGGGTACTATTCCGGGACGAGGAGTAACCAGGCCCAAGTTCAGTCAATTAGCCATGTTTCTCAGCCCAAGTTCGTTACCTTCACCTCACCTGTGTTGTTCTCCGTTAGCACAACACAACCCATTATCGGAGCCAACCAGGCCCACTTTTGGGATTCAGCCCTTAGAAATGTCTTTGTGGAGGATCTTCCTTGTGAGAAATTATATGATTTAAGTAGTTTCATATCGTGTTTCAAATGATGTTGATGTCAAGCTAAAGACACGTGAATGACGAAACGAAGGAAAGCGTGTTTGTAAAGTGTTCTCTTATATAATTGGGTTGATCACGAATTATCCAATGATCACTCCGACGCAATAGCTTTGCTGTTTTGGGATAGATATGTCTTGTAGCAAAATACACATTTGGCCGCTCTCCCGTTGGCAAACCCTATTCGTGGGGGCTGATGGAGACTCGGAAAAACCATTAACCGAATTTGGCTCCATATATGTATTCTTCTTTTATCACAACGCCATCTGCATGTTTGCACATCTGGAAAACTAGCAGCCGGCCAAAGATGCAGCAGGCCACAAAATTTGCTGTGCGTTGTACCAAAATAATTTTGACTCCCTTTTTGCTACCTTTCGCCAATTTGCACATGGTGATTGATAGTTAGCCAAGATGAGATCCCTCTTTTCATATGCATCCAAGAAACTACCATAATGGTTTCTGTTGATTTTTGGGTTATTCTCGCATATATATATATATATATATATATATATATATATATAGCTCCCCAATCCCCATACATTTATATATATTGCCCATGATTATGCGCTAAGGAATCATCGTGTTCTTATCTTGGAGAAAAAGGTATAATCATGTTCATGGACGATGACAGATTGATCATATGCCCATACACATGCTGATTGCTCATGATCCCTCTCTGAAAAACCGACAACAAAATTAATGAGCTTAGCATGGCGCATCAATACGTTACCATTCTGCTTCACAATGTCTCTCTTAGTGTTGTTTCCTTTTGATCTACTCCATGTAATTTGATAAGTTTGAGTTATAGCAGTGACTTTAATTAATCTTCCCTTTTGTAAGGGGAAACAATGATTGTGAAATGAATGTGAAGAGGTAAGTAAGAGAGTGGAATAAAATTAAGAATTAACCTTTTTATAAAAGTTTGAGTTATTGGGGTAGGTTGGTTTATGATATGGTATCAAAACTGATTTGATCAAGTGTTCGAATATTACTATTTCAATACTAATAGTCTATTTAAGCACATAGTATGGTGGGCCTATGCAAACTTTGGAGTTCCAACAAGAACTCCCCCCATTTCAGCTGACATCACAACGACAGAATCAAAGGGGGTAGAAAAAGCCAAATCCAAGATGTATACTCCAAGAGCTTACATCAACATAGCAGGAGCCAGTGGGACGAAGGATATAATCTCATGCACCTCCTGTCATAAACCAGTTGGTCCCAATACCTCGAGTTGTTGGGAGAATGTTATGTTGGATCTTATACAGGCCCATGTGTGGTATTTAACAACTTCCTTACACCCCCCCCCCAAACGAAAGCCGACGCATGGGGCTTGAAGTTTGCACAGACCGCCATACCATGTGCTTGAAAGACAACAGTTAATATTGGGGGTCGTGAGGACTTGAACACGTGACCTCAAGGACAAACCAGCTCTGATACCATGTCATAAACTGGTTGGTCCCAATAACTCGAGTTGTTGGGAGAATGTTATGTTAGATCTTATACAGGCCCATGTATGGTACTTAACAACTTCCTTACACCCTCTGAAAAAC
Organism: Linum tenue; assembly: GCA_946122785.1. Classification (NCBI taxonomy): domain Eukaryota; kingdom Viridiplantae; phylum Streptophyta; class Magnoliopsida; order Malpighiales; family Linaceae; genus Linum; species Linum tenue. Next base: position 60,753,138 of record CAMGYJ010000004.1, read on the forward strand.
GTATTGTCGATAGTGATATAAAGAGTCAAGTGCCCGATTATAGCATTAATGGCTTGACAGGCGCCTAACTCATGTACATATCCCTCCAACTTGTATAGATAGGAGTTCTCTCGTTATAAATGATCAAGCCATATACATTCACTACTACGTCTCTCTCTACTTTCTCTCTCTAGGCCTTCATATGTTTTTTTTTATTTCATACTTCCCACAAATCCCTCAGAAAACACATGAAGCGCTTGACGATACGTAGATGTCTAACCACTCAACTTTTCGTCGGAAAAGCTCAAACAATTTTCTTACCTTGTATTCACTAATCACTAGTACTAACAAAAAAATCTGGACTAACGTGAATAAAAAGGTTGGCTTAGCCATTTTAGATATGTGGAATAATAAGAAATAAAAAGTCTACAACATAATGAATGGTACATTACTAAACAAAATGGCTCATTTTCTGAGTTTTAGCTAGAGAGTATGATATAGCTAGTTATTTTCGAACGTGATCATGATTTCTTCATTTTCATGGGTATATATCTCATGATAATTACGAGGCTAAACCCTGATTTTTAGTCTTGGTTCATCTATATACATCAACTTGAAAACCAATGCTGGAGTTCCCCTACCATCAATCTAGCTAAATTGGCACGAGTCGCTCTCCGAACTTAATTCTGTGTTGGGCGAAGAAGCGACCACTGACTTTGGATCGGGTGCATGCGTATGTGACTCTGCGTTTTTTGGGGACAGGAGGGAAGAGTGTTGGCGAAGTGAATAATTACAATTTGATGCCAAATTAAAACCAGGATTTGTTTATTTTTTACTCCTTTCCTACTTTTACTTAAAGGCGAACGTCAAACATGTGATTTAGTAGCCTTTGCGGCATTGGCAAACCGTCGGTGGGAGATTGGGACTATTGTACTCGTGTACGATGTATTTAATATCGCGTTTTCGGAAATCCAAAAATATTTTATGTAGAATCGTGTTTTCCCCTTACTAATATATTCCAAATTGTACATTAAAGTTTAAAAGGTTACATTTTTATGTTTGTATATTAGTAATATTTATCAGACGCTTCTACCCAAAATCGTATATTTTAGTACATTGGTGGCGGGCACTGGCTCGGCAGGCGGGAGGTTTGGTTGGAAGCTGGAGCCTGGAAATTAGTAGGATTTGAACAATTTCCAGCCAAGAATGTTTGAGATGGCACTGCCCGCTGGCACTGGGGATCAACGCACAATCAATCACAAACCACATAATAATAATAATTATTATTATATTTTTGTTATATATGAATAAATATAATTGATATTCATAAAATGATAAAATATATATATATAATGGAAGCACCGACAGAAGAAACAGAATAGATTGAGTGCGACGAGTGACTCAAGAGAGTCTACTGAAAAGGAAACGACGACGAGTTGACGCGTTTTCATTATAGGTCTCCCTCATCAGTCATCACTGACTAAACACTAATCAGGAAAAATCCAAGTCCCAAAGAATAATCACATGTACGGAGGAGTTTTACTTTACAAATTACAACCCACCCCCATATGATTGTCCCCACCTGTTTCCCCTTTTTAAAATGCATCCACAGCACCACTCTTTAATTAAATCATATTAACTTCTTACACAAACACAACTGTGAGTTAAGTACCATATATATTGGACATCTTTCAATAACTCGAAATGTTGGGATTCGTTGGTTTATGACATGATATCAAAGCTGATTTGTCTTTGAGGTCACGTGTTTAAGTCCTCACGACCGCGCTAGTATTAACCGTTGTCTTTCAAGCATATGGTATGGCGAGCCTGTGCAAACTCCAAGCTCATGAGTTTAGCTTTTGTTTGAAAAGCGTGTAAGGAAGTGATTAAGTATCATACATGAACCTCTTCAAACAATTCGAGTTATTGGACCAATTGGTTTATCACGCATATTATTTGAATATTGGATAAACCCATGGGTTTGGGTTTGGGTTTGACAAAACCCGCCCCAACCCGACCCATTGCGGTGGGTATCCGCGGGTTCATGGGTACCCATGGGTTCATGTACGAAGATGTAATTACACTAGTTTTCACTACTATTGTCTACTACATACATACAAACTCACAAATCATTCATACTAATTGTCTAATATTAAAGATAAAAATCCACAAACAATATGATTAATTGAACATGTGAGAAATTAGTTTAGAAATTATAGTTAATTAGTCAAGGGTTCTGTGGGTCCTGCGGAGTAAGGACTTGGATACGGGTATCCACGGGTTGGATATAGCTAAACTCAAACCCAACTCGCAAAAAGTATAGTGTGTTTAAACCTAAACCCTTCATGCAATCCGTCAAAGTCGGTTTTACCCGCGTTGACCGGATAGGGTCGGGTAGGGTACCCGCAGATTCGGGTTCTACTGCCATCCCTATTTTCGAGACTCATTTGAGCCATCCAAAATTAAAAACAACCATGTAACTTTTTCCTTTTACAAAACACCACTTAAACTTTAAAACAATAGCACTTCTCGAATTTTAGGTTGTGATATTTAGGCCCTGTTCACTTCCATTTTCGTTTCCTGTTTTCTGTTTTCATGTGACAAATTTGGCAACCGAAATGAGAAAACTTGTTTACTTTTCATTCTGTTTTCTATTCGTTTCCAACTATGAAAACAGAAAGTGGCAACTTCCTGCTGTTTTTGGAAACGACAAAATGTTGTTTTCACCTGTTTTCAACATCTGTTTTCTCAAAAACAGGAAACAGAAATGAAAGTAAACAGGCCCTTAATTTTTGTGAGTCTGCTCCTAACAAAGAACTACTCAGGAATCTTGTAAGAAGTAGAAAAATTATTACACTTTCGTCGAACTTTATTCAACATCCCAAACCCATACGTAATTCAAGAACTAGCAGCGAATTTCAAAATGGATTTACTCTTGAATATCGGGTCTTCAAATTCACTGTCTAACAGTCAGTTTTCTTCCAAATTATTGGAAAAACTTGTCTATCTTACAACTTAGGGAGGACAAACAATCTATTATGGTGTTTAAAATCTCAACAATAGGATCATTGCCGGTTCCATGATCTAGATGAAAACCATCTTGATGCGGGAAATTGTTAATCATATAAGAATAGACTAAAATAGCATTCAAACATAGAAAGTATCAAAGTCATATTGAGTTTAGTTTCATATACTTGTTCGTCACCATCTCTGCAAGGTTTTTATGAGTCTTCGACTTGCCTCTTTGACTCTATTAGGGGTTTTACTATGAAAACACTCCTCTTTGCCATACCATCAATCCATGTAGGTATATCAAGAAATTGAAGGCGTTTAAGATTGATTAAGAAAAACTCAAAAATTATTATAGAGGAAACTCTGTTTTGTAAAGAGACTAATTGTATTTTCCATTAACTCCTATACCGAGAAAGGTTCATATGTGTTTAGCGAGACGGTCAATGTTATTTACTTTTTCGTTGAAGGAAAGGAGAAGGAGATCAATGTTCTGAATACATAATCCAAATTAAAAGAGGGTGTGTAATATACATGTAAGAATTGTCAAAGCTGAGATCATCATTCATCACTAATATTCTGAGTCGTGAGGAGTTAGAGAAGGAAGAGTGCACGCATAAGCAAAGCTGCAAAACTCAATAAGTAAGCCTGAAACGAATGCGAAAATGGGGAATAGATCCAGATCCTAGCTAGGAAAAGGAAAGCAGCTGATCTCATCGTAAGAGATTCGTAGGTTTGGCAAATGGCCAGTGATGCATATATAATGGTTGCTAGCATAGTTAGTAAATACTCCGTTTAATACACGTATATGTACTCGTACGTACTTTATCCGTTTAAAATTTTTGTATCCGTATTTTCGTCAAGCCGTTTCATTTTTGTCCGTTCATTTGGTGGCTCCCGTACTAAACACGTATAAAATCCGTATAACACGTTTTATATCAGTATTTAATGAATTAAATTGTTAACTTTACTATTATTTATTTATTTTAAAAAATAATTTATTTTATATATTTATGACTATTAACGTACTATTAAACGTAACATTAGCTTAGATATGAAGTAAAATACCCGTACGTATTATATTCGTAACTTTCCCGTACCGTATTTTATTAACTATGGTTGCTAGTTGCAACGGAAAGGAGAGAACAGCTCGCGAACAGGGTTTCACGACGTACGAAAACCCACCTGCCAATTCGACTCAGGGCTGCTGCCACGTGTCTTTCACCGAGTTTAACTTACATTATTATTTATGAAAGAATTAATTAATTAAAGGGTCAGGCGGGACGATGTTTGACTCTTTACGGGTTAAGATCTGGTGACTAAGGGGGGTCCCCTTAGTCACATGGCTAAGTGAATCTCCACCCTTGCACCTCATTAAAATCCAAGGGCTCCTATTAATCCAATTTAATGAAGGGCAATGTAGTAATTGCATGTTTATTTTTAATTTAATTATAAAAGAAATAAAATAAAAAACCCAGCGCCGGCCGGCCGTCTCCGTCGCGTCGCCTCCCGCCTCCGTTCCAATAATTGCGCGGCCGCCGACCAGGGAAATTACTGGGCAACTGGGCGCCATTTTTTGCATGGGGAATTTCCCCAGAGCCCATTGTGCCATTATTCCAGAGAGAGAGCTTTGAATTGCAATCTTGCAATTAACCACTAGAGAGAGAAGCTGGGGATTTTATTCCTTTGCTGTTTCCCCCAAATGCAACGAGAGAGAGAGAGAGAGAGAGAGAGAGAGAGAGAGAGAGAGAGAGAGAGAGAGAGAGAGAGAGAGAGAGAGAGAGAGAGAGAGAGAGAGAGAGAGAGAGAGAGAGAGAGAGAGAGCTTTTCCGGCGACGGCGGAGCAATTTTCCGGCGACCAGAGACGGTGGTGGATGGTTTTCCGACAACAGTATTTGAGTTCGTGATGTTTGTAATGTTTATATTACTATTTTGTATACATTGTAATGTTTGTAATGTTAGTAATGTTTGTTTGTCTAGTTTGTATACATTGTAATGTTTGTAATGTTAGTAATGTTTGTTTGTCTAGTTTGTATACTTTATGTTATGATTTATACACTTTCTATTCATTGATTTGTATTTGTAACTTTTGTTATTCAAGTTTGTATACTTTTATGTTATGATTTGTATACTTTGTATTCATTTGTTTGTAATACAAGTTTACCAATCTGTATTGTAAGTAGTGATATTCTGTACGTGTAGTATGCTTTGTACTGTTTGTAATGTTTGTTTGTAATGTTTGTAATGTTTGTTTGCAATGTTTGTAATGTTTGTTATTTTGTAATGTTTGTTGGTTTCTTTTGTACTGTTTGTAATGTTTGTTATTTTTGTCCACATTTTTGTCAACCATGTTTGTAATGTTTTTTGCATCACAAATCAACACATATAAAGTATACAAATTATTAGTACTTACAATACAAAGCGAAACATACTAAGAATACAAGCAAAACATACTAAGAATACAAACTGTCAAAGAAAAACATACTAAGAATACAAACTGTAAAAGAAAAACATACTAAGAATACAAACTGTCAAAGAAAAACATACTAAGAGTACAAACTGTCAAAGAAAAACATACTAAGAGTACAAACTGTCAAAGAAAAACATACAAACCATACTGACATTTTGTACAAAAATACTAACAATACAAACTAATGTTACAAAACATACAAACTATACAAATCACTGTTCTTCCTTCAGACGACTCTCTCTCCACCGCTGCCGCCGCCGTCGACTCTCTCTCCACCGCTGCCGCCGCTGATTCAATCTACTGCCATCGCAACCTCTCTCTCTCTCTCCATCGTCGCGCCGCCTCTCTCTCCTCCATCGTCGCGCCGCCTCTCTCTCCTCCATTGTCGCCGGCGCTCTCTCTCCGCCATTGCCTTCGCCTCCGTCGCGATCTCCTTTCCCTCTTTCCATCGTCGCCGTCGCCGTCGCTGTCGCCGTCGCCGTCGCTGTCGTGGTCGAGGTCTCCTTTCTCTCTCTCCATCGTCGCCGCCGGTCGCCTCTTTTCCATCGTCGCCTCTTCATCCCGTGGCTGGCAGCGCAGAAGAGAAGGTGGAGAAATTTTTTTTTTTTTGAATTTTTCCTAATTCCAGAATTGCCCTTCTTATTAATAAAATAGTCCTTCCATTTTCTACACCATTAGATTGATCCAAGGGCTGAGGGGGGCTTAGCCAAGTGACTAAGCACCCCCCCTAGTCACCAGATCCGGACTCACTCTTTACGGTTCCGTCCAGGTGCATACACATATATATGTGCGCCTTATCAGAACAAATAATAATAATAATATAAAAAGAAATAAAATAGAAATCAGAGATCATTTGATTTTGGTGATAATGCACCATTTTTTTTTTTACTTTAATAATACACTCATTGTTTTGTTGACACGATTGAAAATATCATTCAAAATGAGTGATGGTAATATCATATTGAAATTTGTGATTGTTGGGTTTTTTTTGGATAAATACTAATTATTAGCCAAATTTTTCTTACATTATTTTTTATTAGCCAAACCTAATTAATTGCTAATAATAAGCCCAATGTTAACTATCAGTTAGTAATATTGACTTGGAAGAGACACATGAAGATCAACCTTCCAAAATTTTAGTATTTTAATTTTTAACTATAAAAAAGTTACAAAATTATTTGTTTACATTAAAAGCACAGAAAATAGTAAAGTAAACTTTTTTAAAATAATATAACCACCAATTTTCTTAATTATATCTATAATATTGTACACCTTAAATTAATTGGAAATGGCGGGGAGGAATAGAATGCGTTTATTTTGGTTTTGGTGAGTGGCCACGCGCAAACTTAACTATTGTCTTCTCTTTGAATGCAGTAATGCAAAACAGGTGGCTGGTGGGAAGTGCACAGCCACAGGTTCATCATCAAACAATCAATCTATCAAAGAAAATCGGTCCACAACTTCAGACCCACATGCAGTCGGCCTTCGAGGATGGTCGCTTTGTAATGTAACATATATGAAGTTTTTTGAAAAAGTACTCCAAAGTAAATTTAAGAGGAATTGACCCCAAAAGTGTACAATATCCAATTAATGAGCATTCAGTCTCCATAAGTGGTATCATAATCTCCATAAATGAGCATTCTCTGACCTCAAAATTTTGAGATTCGCACATGATAGATCCTTATATTGAACAAAGTCTACGATACAAAGTGTCTGATTAATCAAGATAATCGCTGAAAGGAGTACATGAAATTTTTGGTCATTGTCTTGAGGGAGGATCATTTGAGCAATTCAAGTACCACACTGAAAATATAATGGGAAATCTTATATAAGTGCCCATCAAAACTTATTAGTATTAGGTACCAAAAATAAATCCTTTTCTTGACTGACTCTCAGAATAAATAACATCATACTAATATATGTAAGTGTTCATCAAACTCTATTAGTATTTAGGGTTAATACCTTAGTTTGGCCCGAACTATATACATACTTTCTACTTTGGCCTGTGGTATTGGAAATTGCTATTCTGGCCTGAACTATGTAGCAAACTTCCTCATTTGGCCTGGAGGCGGGTTTGACCGTTAAATCAGACGGTCAAACTTATTGACCGTTAGTCAATGCCCACCTCACCTGCCACGTCAGCTTTGAGGACATAAAAAATATTTATTTTCTGAATTTTTTCTTCTTGTCATTTGCTAAAAATGGGCCCTTTTCGTTCTTTTAAATATTTTTTTTTGATTTATTATTTTTATTAATCGAAAGAAAACAAAATTCAGAAATAAAAAAATAATGTCCTCAAAGCTGACGTGGCAGGTGAGGTGTACATTGACTAACGGTCAACAGGTTTGACCGTCTAATTTGACGGTCAAACCCGCCTCCAGGCCAAATGAGGAAGTTAGCTACATAGTTCAGGCCATAATAGCAATTTTCAATACCACGGGCCAAAGTAGAAAGTATGTGTATAGTTCAGGCCAAACTAAGGTATTAACCCTAGTATTTAATACCAAATGTAGTTACTTTCGAATCTAGTCAAGAACCGGTACGTATTATCATACCAATAGAACATTTTTTAGATGTTCAACACTATACCTACGTACACCAAAATTTGTTAACTCAAAGTTGGTGTGTAAGGCCAATAGTAAGATAGCCTAGTGGTGCCGCTGCGTGGTAGGTCGTTCCGGAATGTGTGAGGTCCTGGGTTCGGTACCCCCCTCGAAGTTTCGTGTGGTGTTTGGTTGGTCGAGATGAATCCCCGTTGACGCATAAAATTACAGCAGGTGACTCACAGATTTGATCTCTACTATGTTTGGTGTGTAACCCCGTAGGAAAATAATGTTCGCCTTGGGATGGGTTAGGGTGGCAACTAAAATTTTAGTAGCCACCATGGCTACATCACTATCTGTCGTTCATTTTTCTTGTTTTCCTCTTTTTTTAATCTCATGGTTAATTTTGTTTTAGGGTAATTTTGGAATAAAAAAAGAGTCCACACCTGATTATTCTATATATGCTACTCAAACCCTAATCTACCATCCCTCCATACCAACCCTAGACGACGGCATCACCCCTCCACCCACCGCCGCCCACCTCCACCCGCCCTCATCCCCTCCCCCCACCTCCGCCCACCTCCGCCCACCTCCACCCGCCCTCCCCTCTCTTCCACTCTCTCCCCCCACCATCCGCCCGCCTCCTCCGATCCCTCCTCACTCCCTCTCCAATTTTGGTTGTTCTGGTGCATTTCCGCCGGACAAACAAGCCAAGTCCGGCGTCGCCCCTCCTCTCCCCTGCACACCGTCTGGAGGCGCGTGATGGCGGTGCCGCAATCGACGATGACGCCGCCGTTCCCGGCCTCATCGAGCTCGAAGACCGAGGCCGGAATCGAGAGCAGCTCCCCGCCGACGCTCATCCCGCTCAGGGCGACGTAGTAGAACGTATCGACCTTCCTGCTCTTCATCAGATTCGCCGTCACGGAGTCGGCGGGGAAGGCGGAATTGAAGTCTAGGGTTGAGGAAGAGGTGGAATCGCGGTTGACGAGGCAGTAGGAGAACGAGGAGGAATGGTATGTTTTTTTTTTAAATGGTAGTCATTTTTTTTTTCAGTAGTGATTTTTTTTAAATGGTAGTCATTTTTTTCGTAGTGGTAGTGTTATTGTCGTATTGGTATAATTTTTGTCGCATTGGTATTATTTTTGTTGCATTGATTTTGTCGCATTGGTATTGATTTTGTTACATTGGTATTGATTTTGTCGCATTGGTAGTGATTAAATCTGCAATGGTATTGATGTTTTGTGAAATGGTAGTGTTTTTATTTCTTGAATGGTAGTTTTCGTGTAATGATATAAATTTATTTCTGCAATGGTAGTTTTCGTGTAATGGTATAGATTTATTTCTGCAATGGTATTGATATTTTTCAAAGTGGTAGTGTTTGTCTAATAGATTGGTACTGATTTCGTTTTTTTTTTTTTTTTTTGCAGAAAGATTGAGAAAAATATAAAAAGGAAATCTGGCTGGAGATTACGGAAGTGAGAGAAAGAGAGATTTTTAATTAATAGATTTTTGTAACTACCTTAAATGTAATTTAAAAAAAATTAATTAATATAATTTATTTTTCCATACCCAATTTACCCTTAGTAACCACGGTGATTACTACTTTAACCTGTCCCTGTTGGCCTTAGCTTTATCTGCATGTACCCAAAATTTGCTGCCCTATATCCGCCGCAAGTGAATATATAAGCAAGCAAACAAACGAACAAAAGGGTTTTATTTAAATCTTAAACGCAAGAACAACTAGTACTAGCAGGGGCAGGGTGGTGATTAGGGCGTCGTTTTCCTTTTACGAATCGCAATCAGAATCTTCAAATTAGCAAAGGTGGTGCTGATCACAACCTCACGTACATATTCTGCTACATATATACAATTATCCATCCCAACTCTCAACCTAAGTCCTCTCCATATTTATGAAACAAACTAGCAGAGAAACGGCATTAATTGCCATAATTAATTTCTGCTAATCATTAATCATGTTATGGCAAATAATAGTTACATCGTAATTAATTCACGTCAGGTTCCGCCTAAGTAAATCAAGTCACTCCTTCTACCAAATTAATTCATGTGGAGCTGAAATTTGTCAGTTAGCAACTAAGGATAGTTTATCTTTCCATCTCAACCCATCGCCGTGGTTGATGATGTGATGTAAATTGTAATAATTTTCATTTCCAACCGACACATTGAAAGGCTTGTTGTCGTGCTACAAGCACCCAACTCAAGCATTGTAGTTAGGGATGAACAATAGATGGGTTAGATGGATTTTAGTTTCAAATTTACTCACTTGCTTATTAGCAATTTGTTACCATTATTATCTAAACACATTATTTTTCGGGTTGGTTGGGTGGTGAGTGGGTACGTCGGGTTGGGTTGTTGGTTAATGTGCCAAACAAAAATCTATTGACTAATCATTAATACATTTACTAAAGTATAATAAACTTCTCACAAATTAGCAAAAACTAGCAATTTAGACACTTTACACTTTGTCTCGCGGTCTCGCGGGGATCTGTTACTACTTGTGACTTATGAAGTTTTTTATTTTTTCATACCAACTTTTTATTTGACCACTTTAATTGAAGTATTCATTGACAAAAGAAAAAACAAAGTCACTAATCAGTAGAGAGCAAGGCTCTATATGTGTGCGGATTTCAATTCTTTGATAGAGATGTCAAATCTTTTATTACTCCATCAGCTAATTGTGTAGAGAAAATAATAAAATTAATAGTTTACAATTTCCATCTCAATATCGAATGGACATACACAAAGTAGTAAGTAACCAATATAGTAGTTGTTCCAAAATATTCTATGTTTTCCGATTGTAGAGGTCGATGGTTAGTGTGTGGTGTAGATAAAAAAATGTGATGAGTATGTAACAGTATAAATCAGAAACAACTCTTTGTGATGTGAAAGTGTGAGTGCGACAATCACCCGACCCGCCGTCACAAGTCCTCGGGGATCCGCGGCTGCCACCGCTGCCGGATCGGTGGTCGACGATCGACCACACTCTACCAACATCGGTCCCAACTAGGTGGAGAATTTAGGGGATTTGGTCTCCAAGGAAGGGTCGGTTCGATCGGATAACATTTTAGGTTGGTTTTGATGATATGACGTTGCGTATACAAATTTTTTCGGATTAAATTAGGTTGATTAGGTGATTTTATTCCATTCCGATAAAGAACTTTTTTGCCTCGGCATCTCATGGCATGTTTTAAAGAAGAAACGAAGATAGCAAAAGGGGAAACCGGGTTTCCTGCCAGGCTGCCGCTCACTCTGCTATCGCCGACCGCCGACCACCGTCTCCTCGTCGGAACACCAAACTGACTCACTGAATAACTCAGTGCCTTCATTTACGTTTTCATTATATCCACCGGCTCACCCTCCACATTCGCCGTTTCCGTTCTGGATTTGGCTTACGAACCTTTAATTTTCTTTTTCCACAACTGTCTGTGCTTGTAATCCGAAGAGAGAATAATATTTATCCAGTTGTAATCCAAAACGGAAAATAAAATCGTTAGTCGGCGCTCCAAATCAAAATCTAGAACTTGGAAATAAAAATAAAAAAATTGAAGATTCCTCTCCGGCCTTTTTTGAAAGGCCGCTTTGCATTGTCGTTTTCAACAGAGCTGCAGAGAGGACAGAGGACTCCCCTTTTCTTCTCGCATCTTAATAGTTTTCACTAATCCTTTAATTAATTATATATATAATTTAAAGTTGTTAATCCGATTTAGCCTGTTGGTCCGATCAAGTAAGTTGATTGAGAGTTAATGGTCTGTTCACTTTAAGTGAATATATGAAAAAATTATTATATTGTTCAAGTAAATTATAACAAATCTCATATACACATGTGTAATAACTAATAACGTGTGATATCCGGTCCGGAAACTTCGGGTCGACCCGAAGATCTTGCCCATTTTCCTCATTGGGTCTGGATCAAGTTCAATCCGGTTCCACCCGCAGGTCCACCGGGGGATTGACAACGTTGATAATCTTCACTAAATCTATTTTGTTTATAAAACCTAAAACTAATTTGGTTCTCATTTTCAATTTTATTATATTAAATTAATTCACTGCTTGCCTGCCGGGTTTTCACTTTTTTCTCGTTATTGCGCTGCCAAACGTGTCCCTGTAAAAGAAAAATTGGGGGAAATTAAAATATTCCCCCAAAATTCTCTCTCTTCTTTATTCATTCATCCCTTCCCCCTCTGGCACACATACATTGAGACTTGCCCTCTCTCTCTCTCTTCTTTCTCTCTCCCACTCAAACCACAACACTTTTCCTACTCATCCTCTGCTTGCTACTCTTCACCTTCAGCCATCGCCAAACCAGAACAAAGTTCCATCCTCAGATCACAAAACCCACCAAAGACAGACAAACAAAGCTTCTACTGATTTTTTTATTTTTGTAACTCGGAATAAGGGGAGTTGGTTTTAGTTTTCTTCTCCGATGGGCATGACCGACGCAGCGGCCAAGCATCTGTCCTTCAGCGGCGGCGGAGGAGGAGGGCTGCCCATTGTCTCCGACCTCAAGACCCTACTTTCCCTTGTGAGGACAAAGCGCTCTCTGGCTTTCGCCTATGGCTTCATGTTCGCTTTCGTCGTCTTCACCGTCTTCCTCGCTTTCAACCCTTCTCCAAACTCTACCTCCCCTTGGTTCTTCTCCAACATCTTCACCGCTCCTTCTCCCGGCGCCGACACCCCTGCCGGCGGAGGTAGCACCGCCGCTGGATCTCAATTCCCTTCTATTTTCTCTTATCTCTTCCCCAACTCCTCCGACGCCGCTCTGCAGATGGAAGAAGACGAAGGCGGGTTCGCCGCCGTACGGACGGTGAACGCTTCCTCCTCCCCCACCGCCGGAGAGGCCGGCGCTGTCAGATCTAACTCCAGCAGTTCTTCACGGTCTCATAATGGGGATGTGAAAGGGCTTCCTCCTGTTAGTAACCAGACACAAACTAGTACAGAGCATTCTTTTGTTCCGCCGCCGGTGGAAACCCAGTCCGGAAACGCGTCAATCGTCGGCGAAGAGCCTCCTGCTGCACGTAATACTAGTAAAACTGTAGAGAATTCCGGTAAAGTTCCCAGCTTTAATTCAACCGCAGCAGACACGGCGAATCAGACTAAAAGTGCTGTTACTCCCGCCCCCAATAATGGAAATTCCGGCGAATCCCAGGGGAAGGATGCAGTTACAGACCAGAAATCTCCGTCGACGGCCGCAAATCAGACTGCTATGAGTTCGATCTCCGACGGGAAAGGAGTAGGAGATAAGAATTCTGCTTCCAATCTTACAGAGAAGAAACAGAGCAGCGGCGGCGGCGGTGGTTCGAAACAGGGGAATAAGGGGAAAACAGGGGCGTCGGTGAAACAGGGGATAGAGGCGTTGGTGGAAAGTTTAGAAGGTTGTGATCTCTTTGACGGGGAATGGGTCATGGATAATTCGTACCCGCTTTACAAACCCGGTTCCTGTTCACTGATCGACGAGCAATTCAACTGCATTCTCAACGGAAGACCTGATAAGGACTACCAGAAGTACAAGTGGAAGCCCCACGGCTGCACTTTGCCCAGGTTAGTAACTCAACCGTACCTTTTTTCGCAGTTCAATTGCAACAAGTTTTCTTCAATTGGAAAGAGTCCGTTTTGGATTCAGTTTCTGTGGGTTCTAATTTTTTTTTTTGAAAAACCCTAGGTTCAATCCTGGGCACATGCTGGATATGTTGAAGGGAAAGCGGCTCGCGTTCGTCGGCGATTCGTTGAACAGGAACATGTGGGAGTCCATGGTTTGTATGTTGAAGAGCGCCGCGAAAGATCAAAGCAAGGTTTATGAAGCCAATGGGAGGCAACATTTCAGGGGAGAAGCTGCTTATTCCTTCATATTCAAAGTAAAGTTCGTTCCTTTATAATAATGTAGTTTCCTCTTTTGCTTGTTCTTGAAGCCCCAATTTGAATATGGAATTCACTTTAATTTTGTCTTTGATAGGATTACGGTTGCACGGTTGAGTTCTTTGTAACTCCATTCCTAGTTCAAGAATGGGAAACCATCAACAAGACTGGATATCCGAAGGAGACGCTCCGGCTCGATTTGATAGGGAAGTCCTCCGATCAGTACAAAACTGCAGATTACATCGTGTTCAACACCGGTCATTGGTGGACTCATGAGAAAACATCCCTAGGGTGAGTCATTGTTGGACTCGGGTTGGTACATTTCGCTCGATTGTTACCTCGCATTTGATCGAATTGAACTCTCTTTTTCGTTTTGCAGGAAAGATTATTACCAAGAAGGGAGTCATGTGTACCCGACCCTAAACGTTCTCGAAGCATTCCGGAAGGCTTTGACGACGTGGGGGAGATGGATCGACGCCAATGTGAATCCGAGGAAGAGTCTGGTCTTCTTCCGAGGATACTCCGCTTCTCATTTCAGGTACCAAAATGAGCCAACCATGTTTGTAAAATTCCAAGTAATGTCCCACCCTTTGTTCGGGGTAAGGTTTAGAACTAGGAACAAATAACAACAACCAGCCAAAAGCGCAGGAAATTCCAAGTTATGTCCGCTTGAGGTTCCAGGTTTCAGCATATCCCTTTAACTTATGTGCTTGTTTTTGGCTCCCTTTGCAGTGGTGGGCAGTGGAACTCGGGAGGGGCGTGCGACAACGAGGTCGAACCGATCAAAAACTCGACCTACCTGACCGAGTACCCGGACAAGATGCAAGTGCTCGAGAAGGTACTGAGAGGGATGAAAACCTCGGTGAAGTACCTGAACGTGACCCGAATGACCGATTACAGGAAAGACGGGCACCCATCGATCTACAGGAAGCGGAAGATCACGGAGGAGGAGAGGAGGTCGCCGATGCTGTACCAGGATTGCAGCCATTGGTGCCTTCCCGGTGTGCCGGATGCGTGGAACGAGGTCCTCTATGCTCAGGTTTTGGTGAATGAGTACAGGAAGCATCCTGTGCAGAAGAAGAAAGCATAGGTAAAATGAAAGAGGAAGAGTGATATGATTATTTTGAATTCAGTTCACCCTTTTTTTTGTATATGCACAGCACCACCACTATAGTTTTTTTTCTTTCTTTCTTTCTTCTGTTTGTTTGTCTCAATTTTGGGGTTCCATAGAAAGGTAAAAAAAAGCAATGGCATCACAGAAGGATGTTGCCAAAAGTTTGGGTATCAAAGTGCGAGAAGAATAAAGTTTACTAGGTGTAACTTGTAAGTATTTATGGCCCCCTGATTAAGTGGAGAAAGAGATTTGTGGGTTTTGATTGTTCTGCTTTGCCTAATTTAACAGAATGGATTTGCATTAATCCAAGTGTTCAAATTAAGTTAGTTGCAACTTCAATGACGGTGGTGATCCACTTTATTTATTATTATTAATTTCAAGCATTGATTTAGGAGGTGACCGGCGAATTCTCCCTTGAAGACGACCGACTGAAGACTGATTTTTCCACCTTTCCCCATTCTACTTTATTATTGTTATTATAGTAGTAATTATGTTTATGAACATATTATTTGATTCTTTATTAGGTTGTTTTAGTTTATACTTTATTTTTTATTATATATAAAACTGAAATCCCTGCGGCTTTATAATATTAATTAATTAATAAAGAATAAAATCCTTACGGCTTCATCTTTTTCTTACTTTGAGGCATGTCACCCACATGGAGATGTCTATTTGCCATTTGGGGCAGTAGCAACTGCCAACTAGCAAAGAAGCAGGCTAATATATATTAACAAAAATACTGAATATTTGTGGACAGGCCAGTAGTATATTTGTCATGTTAGGGTTTCGTGGTTTTATCGAAGCTGGCAATGCTCCAGGTTCAGGGTATTTCTTGTCCTTCCGGCTATGGTGTTTCTAGTGCGTCTATGCTCACAAATCAAAATGGTTTGTGCTTGTGGATCGAGGGACAATTCGTCCAGGTTTTTGCAAGGTCAACCCGCGAGTTGAGTCGGACCCGGTCGAGCTAGTGGGTCAAGAGTTAATGGGTCAACCGTTTTAGTTTGTTTTGGCCCGAAAATATGGAAAGAGTCATGATATTGTAATTATCCTTATAAATTATATCAAATCTTATCTAATATATGAGTTATAACATATAATATTACACCAAAATAACATATCGTACTTAGGTCAAACATAAAGTGAAAATTCACACACTTATATAACATCAATATTCAACTTAGGATTCCAAAGATTGAGTTAGGCGAAAAGAAAAATTGGAAAATAGGCGCATTTCGCAAACCAAAGAAAAAAATGACACAATTTGACTTTCAACCCGATACCTTGTAGGCTGTAGCGGTCGACCCAGCAAGTTAACAACTTTGGAAAATAGGCTACAGATTGACCACGCGCAATTTAACAGCCATAATACCGTGAGCATGTTCTCACAAAAGTCCCGAGAGCACCGTAGCAAAATTCTTACTCGCCCTTTTTTTCTTTCAGTTGTAAAGTTTAGTGTGGTGAGTTGTTGAGATTTTAGTATTTTATGATTCTTATTATGAATAAAATGACATTATATTAGTTTTACTAGTTTTACTTCTACTAGTTTTGTTCTACTTTTAGTTTTACTAGGTTCGAGTATGTTCCATCCAAATATGTTCTACTTTTACTAGTTTTGTTCAACTAAACATATCATCGGAGATTCATAAATTGAATACTTTCATGTTGCGTTTGTTATCGAAATTGGTCTTCCAATATCATATTACAAGTAAATGGTATATGATCCACGGTAGAACTTTTTTCCAATAACTTGAGTTATTGAAACCAACTGGTTCTTGACAAGATATCAGAGCCTTTTGTAATCGAGAGGTCCTCTGTTGGATTCCCGATAACCCCCATTTGTTATGTTAAGCACGCCCATATATGGTTGCTTTTGTTTGATGAGTGTATTAGTAAACGGTATATGATACACGGTGTAGGGATGGCAATGGGGCGGGTTTGCCTAAACCATCCCCATCCCCATTTTTAAATATCCAAACTCATACCCGCCCCATACTCATGCTGGGGAATGTTTTGCAAACCCATCCCCATACCCGTGGGTTTCGGGTACCCATGGGTAATACCCATCCCCGTACATCCAACATTATTATACCTAAAATTTACAAGAAAAGTTTTAATTATAACCATAAACAAACCTATTATATCACGAAGTCAACAAAACACGGTCATTTTCTAAATACGATTCAAAGAATATGATCCTAAAACATCCATTAATACATAATATAGACTATAATATTTTTTAAATTATTATGCTCTAACTCTTGATACATTTACTAAGTAATAATTAACTAACATAATTTTGTTGACAAGGGGGAAAGTGAAAGAGTGGAAGGAGAATTGAGGGAAATGAATTAGGTTTTGATTAAGGTGGTTACTCAATTGCATTTCTACTATTTATTTTCTCGAGTTATCATCATCATCATTGATAGATTACAATTTAATCCACGTATTTTTTGATATGTGAAGAAATTCTCTTGGTGGGGCGGGTATGGGTATGGGTATGGGGCGGGGGAGGCTAAAACCATACTCGCCCCATACCCATCAAACCTTTTGCGGGTTTTACCCATACCCGCCCCATACCCGGTCAAAGCGGGGATTCCCCGCGTTGACTGGGTATGGGGCGGTCGAGTACCCGCGGCCATGGGTTTGATTGCCATCCCTAACACGGTGGAACCTCTCACAATAACTCGGATTATTTGTACCATCTGGTTCTTTACACATGGTCTCTCAAGTTCATATCATATTTTTATGGACGGCTTAGTTTGGGCCCATAGCCGGTGTGTTCTGTTTATATCTGGAATGGGCCACTTCCTCCGTTTCTTGCTATTCACGTTCAACTCTCAGTATTTCATTCAAACGACGAGCGAGCCCAGAGAATCAACGGCGAGCAGGGGTTGAGGGACGACCAGACTGAAGGATTTCTCGGCGAGCGAGGGCGGCGAGTTCAATTGAGACCAGGGGGCGAGCGTAGCTACTGATTTAATTTGTTTGCTTGTTAGAGGGCAAGGTAAATTACGGAATTCGCTTCTTTTTTCTGTTGGGAGGACGAATTTCTGCGAAATTAGGGTTGCTATTCGTTAAGATTTCAGCAGATTAGGGTTGCAGATTTGGACGATTTAGCAGCAGGTTTAGGATAATCATATCAGTGCTTTCTTGAAGTGGGTAATCGATGGATTTTCGCTGTTTACCAACCGAATTCGTGTTTATCATGGTTTATCTGCGGTGGATGGTCATCTATGTTGGTTTGATTTGTAATGCATTTTGATCGCCAGAAACCCACTTTTAAAAGCACCAACTTTCTGGGCTTTCTTCTGCTTTTGGATTCGGGGTTCTTCTATGGTAGGGTATGCGTATAATGATTTGTCCTCTGAGTTGGGCGAGCTGCCTATACTGTTCTGGTAGGACATTGAATGTTTGATGCAGAGCTTTTTTTTTTGTTGAAATTTATAGAACTTGAGTTGCTTATCGACGGAGTGATAGAATGAATTGCTCATGTGTAGCAGGACAGAAAGATGGAGGCATCAAAAGGGTCGCAGGAGATGCAGCAAGCAGCGGCGGCAGCAGCATCGTGTCGCAAGTACAAGAAGGACGATGCCACTTTTTTGGAGGATGTCAAAGCTCACATTGATGAATTCGTCAATGCATCAATGGACGAGCACAAGTCTTGCTTTAAGAAAACCATGTCAAAGGTTTGTGAATGAATCTGAAAAAAACGACATCCTAGTTCTCAGTTATTACAATTTACAGCAATCCTGGTTTGCGTATTTAATGGGTCCTTACATGTGTTATTACAGATGTTTGGGATGTCCAAGGTTGTGGCAGAGAAGCAAGCTGAAGCAGCGAAAGGAGTCGAAAGTGTGCTTCCCCTACAAACCAGTTTGTCTAAATGAAGGACTCCTTACAGTTCTACTAGGTTTTTATGCATGTAAAACCTAGTCCTGGAGCAAGATGGTTGGTTACATTCTGCACTTTGATAGCTCATGAATGTTTGTTTAGCACTTATTCCCTATCCAAACTACGTAGCATTATGACTCTAGATACAAACCATACGTTCAAGCTGTTCTGTTCAGTGCATCTAAAAAGTGTACTGATCCCAATTGTGTGCTATTGAATGTGTTGAATTTCTTAGCCTCGTTTTGATACCAACTTGGATACAATCAACAAATAACGTGCATCAAAATGCGAAGGTGATTGCGATGATTGTGATTTAAGTTTCTTCTTCGACACATAATGAAATTGACCCGATACTGGAAAACTACAGCTACCGATGTCGGTTTTGAGGAAAATTCAGGCATTCTGGTGGCCGGACATTCCTAAGGGAGACAGCTCTATCGTAGACCAGTGCTGCTTCTTCTGCTGCATCATATGTGCCAAACCAAACTCTAAATGGACCACATTTTTGCTTGCTCTTTAAGTTCAGCTCGATGGCCTGTGCTTCACTCTTATGTACTTGCACGAGGACGATGATGACTTCTGTGTTCTTCTGCTGATGTTTGATCTCAAACTAGTTCGCTGATAAGATTTGACACCTGAATTGCCTATGCTCGATTCTGACAACAAAACCAAAGATAAAAGATTTGAGTCGAACAACTACATACGATGATTCTTTTCCAAGAATGGATAGGCTCCTCATGGTTTGTCTCACAGATAGAATTAGCCACGGCTTTAACATATAGCAAAGATAGTTTCTTTTAGCTATGGGAAGAACACCATCTGCACTATGTAAACACGTAGTTAAGAAGTATCAGCTTTCTGGCTAGTGTACAAGTTGTACCAAAAGTCCAAGTTGGAATTGCGCACAGTTAAGGATCAGTTCTCACTTCTCAGCACGGGATTCAGATTCCTCTGACATTACTACTCACTCAGAAGGAATTTCTGAATTCCCAAATGACAAAGAGAGAGCCAAATTGAGTCTACAAGAAGCAGCTGCGCCGTTACTCAGCAGACATCGCCGACCGACGAGCGTGTCAGAGTGGCACGGTGTGAAAGCCCAGAAGTGTAAGGCCTTTGCTTGGTGAATTCTCAACCCGCGAAAGCCCAAAAAGGAACTTGCATAACGTCGGCCCAACCCACTTTTCTATGGATTTCTGTCCAACGAGGCTTTATCATAATAACAAATCTCCACATCTTTGTGGTCCTTCCATTGCAGGGCATATAGGCTGGCAGCCTGGCGGGCATGAATGATTAAGAGGGCGTTTGGTCGTTTGTTGATTGGATTTGAGATTTGAGATGGATTTTATTTATCCAAATTTGTGGACCTCAAGAATTTTTAATTCATGTATTATGTTGGATTTGGTTGAAGGTAAGGATGACCAATGGGTGGATTGGGGCGGGTTATGGTATAAACTGACCCAACTGTTTACTAACGGGTTGGTACAACTGTGACCCACAATTTATCCACACATTTTTTTGGGTTGGGTTGGGTGAGTGGCGAATGAGTGCGGTTGGGTAGTGAGTTAACCCGCTAATATAATTCTCCAACTAGTAATGATGCAAGTTGACTAACATTTATAATAAATTTCTCGCAAATTAGTAAGAATGCATCAATTTGAGTCTGGAGTGGAGAGTTTAGTACTTGTATCAAATCTTTCATACTTCATCAACCAATTGTGTAAAGAAAGGTCGCGGTTTTTTGTGACCTAGATACAATTAATACTTATAATCTGAATCTCAAAACCTAATGGACATTGTACAACATAGCGAACAATAGTAGTAGTTCGAAATATTCTGTATTATCCATATTTAGAAGTTGATGGTCAGCGTGTAGTGTCAGTTAAGAAATACGATAACTATTTGGTAGTAAACACAAGCAACTATTGTTCATGTAAAAATGGGGTGCGTGTCATTCGGGTGACCCGCAACCCACCCATCGCCCACCCGATAAGTGTGGGTCAGCGATTTATTGATCGATAATCTACCCACATCAATCACCATTTACTGCGATTTAGATTTTTTGCGGGTGAATCGATATCAAACTACAGATTACCCACCCATTTGTCCAACTCAAACAGAAGAGGCTATAAAATCTTTAATTTCTATTGATCCATGCAACAAATCCATAAAAAAAAATTACCAAATTTATCCATCAATCGGTAAATTCGTCAAATCCATTGATACAATAAACTCATCACAAATCCAAAATTTCTTTTTCCCCAAAACCTCTTTTTTTTTCTTTCTTTTCTTTCAATTTCTCCCTTCACAAGTAACATGAAAAATGGAATTTTTATATTGGGACAGACAAGAGGGAATGGATGACATATATCTCGACAGTTCCAATACCTAACATTCCTTCTATTTATTCTAAATAAATAGTATAACTCCAAAAACTCCCAGAGATGGATAAGCCACTAGAATTTTAGTGTGATGCTATCCGCAAAAATTCCTAAAATTATAGTTTTTCCATTTAATTAATTGGTGGTTACACACAGAAGCACAACAAACAACCCACCTCTAGGCTCTAGTTAGCTCCCTTCTTCGATAAAAAAAAAAAAACTACAGTCTCTTGTGGGTCGTTTGGATAAGTTGTTGTGTAACGAGTTAATATAAAAGTGGAATTCCTCATAAAATGAGAATGTGGTATTTGTAAGTCATTTCACAATAACTATCCCATATGAGGTATTGACAATAACTCATTAATGAGTTATTTCAAATTAACTTAAGTACAAATAACTCATCACCAACTTTTGTAGACAAACGGGCTATTTGCACCCAAATATGAGTTATTTGGGTGCAAATAACTCATACAAATAATTCATCCAAACTACCAATATTAATTGAAATCTATGACTGTTAATGGTATATAGTCTAACCGGTATCAAGATAAGTGGCGCATATTTCTTTTTATAGAGATCCGTTACAAGGTGGTATTAGAGGGATGGGGAAGGGGGAAACGAGCGTCATCCTTGGGATTCAAATTTGGGAGCTCCAGACTGAAAATCAACGGTACGATCACTCGACACTAGTGGCGGAGCAACGTTAAGCCCAGGGTGGGCTATAGCCCCCAACTTTCGAAAATAGGTAAATTTACATGGAAAATGTGTAACAAATTTGAAAAATTGACGGGTTGGTAAAGCACTAGCCCCCTTCACCAATGATCATGGTTCAAACCACTTTCGTGTATTTTTTTTTTACCCCGCTCATTTAAATTTCTGGCTCCGCCACTGCTCGACACGGCCTCATTCACAAGTGACGCATATTTTCACAATGATGACCATGAAGGTTTTAATTACATTATCATATCTAAGTTCAATGTCTTTACCATTGTATCCAAAGCAGTCAATTTGATCCAAATTCCAACCAAACCATGATAGGATCAAGCCAAAATTAGAGAAAAAATTAGAATAAGAATCCGACCAAAATAGCATGTTGTTTGTTTTGGTCCAATTAAATGGTAATTTTTGTACACCTCTTAATAGATATTTTAGACAATTTATTAAACTGAAAACTAACCAAATTATGTTTAATCTAGGGGCTTAAATCGTTGGCCAACCTTTCAATCACACCTTATAGGCAAGTGATCATTATTGACCTTGATTATAACCAGTAAAACAGTGCCAATTTGCTTACTTTGTTGGTTCTAGAATCGATTTCATTTATCCTAATAATAACAATAATGATAGTGATAATGACAAGGACAATCATATGCTCTTTCACCCAAATAAAATCAAATGATGCCCTCCAATAATAATCCTTTGCCCTTTTTTCTTGCTTAACACCAACAAAAGAAGCCTATAAATAATAATGCTGTAATTGCATGCATGGCCACCTTAATTATGTTGTCAGCCCCAAACCATCACAGTAATTCATACCCTTCAATCGTGTTGCTGATTATGATTAATTGATTATCCCTCTATACTACCCTACAACTTTGAATATGAAAAAACTACGTGTCAAATTCATCTGAACATAAGTGTGAAAGCACAGTAAAACTGTTAATTCATTCAGCAAATGTCATAAATTAACATGTTATTTTTACGTCCAACGTCTAGACACATTTAAACAAGTCAGACAATTGAACAACACAGCAACACTCGTCTTACACCTAACGCCTTCAAGGATAGATCATTCCATATCATCAATGAAAACAATTCATTATTAATTCTCATCCTCTTGTCCTTTCACTAATCAAAGAAAGATTAGCATATACCATAAATCGTAACCATATCTATATTCAAATAATGCCCCTCTTCCAATGTGATCCGTATGCTACTGTAATTAACAAAATACATTATTTCCAATTATTATAGCCTGACCTACCTACGCTCTATAATTCATACTTTTTTTTTTAATTATAAACCTTTCCAATAAAAACACCATCATCAATGGCCCAGATATACCTTATAGCAAGTTACATATTTTAAACCTTGATCACTGTATTTGTAAAACTGTACCGTACCGGCGGTCAATCTGGGAACACCTCCTACAAGAATCTAATCCGATAGACGGTTTTTAGCAATATAAAACAATTGAACCATGATTAAATCATAATTTCGGCCATAAAATACTTTATCACTGACTTTTGCTTTGATCATCGGAATAGCTGGTTGTTCAAACACTTCCATCAAAACTAATCTCAACATACAGTGCTTTTGCCCTACGTTGTGCATTTTTTTTAGTCAAGTTTGTACATCATGACGGCAGCCTCCTCCTCGATACATTGAATATGAATCAAATCAAGTGTATGACGATCAAACAATTTAATGATCTTGTTGACATTTTTGAAAATTTACCCACCTGTTGATTTTTCCTCACTTTTTTTTTTTCTCTGGCCAAAATTCATTGAGCATGCCGTTGAAATTGGTCATTATGCACATCCTCATTATTACTATTAGCCGCCTAGAAAAGAAAATGACCCCTATTCCATCATAATATAACCTTGGAGCAGGGAAAAAAAAAACAAAAATCAATCAATGTGACATTATAACGGGCCATCACCAAGCTAAGCTTCCTTCAATAAATTATAAACAAGATAATTAACTCTAAACCCCGATCAACCCCAAAGACCATTTCTTCCTTCAAAGTTCAAACCCCTTGTACAAGGGAGATCTCAGTTTGGAATTTGGGAATTTGGATTTGTCGTAATTCCGCTTATAGCACGGGTCTCCAAGCTACCATTGACACTAGACCTAAAGAAGCCTTTAATATTAACGAGGTGTTACAACTTTAAAATTTATGGACACGAGCACAGCTGCGATACAGTTTATAAGTGGATTGTGTCGGATCTAATGTTTTTAAGACCCTATTAAATATAAGCATGATATGACACGGAAAATATTTTTTTTTATAGAAAATAAAATAAAAAATAAATATATAAGTTCAAAATATTACAACATAGAACTACCAAAGTAATTATCTATTGTTGTTAGAACTTAGAAGTAATAATAACAAAATATTATAAGTAATTACAACCATAAATAAAAATGGTTTATGAATTAAATATAACATGTGGAGGCCAAACACACCCGCTATACATTCAATTTTCTTCTATTCCGTACCCTCTTCTTTTTTTTTCTGATCACTTATAGCACGAATATGAGCACGTCCGATTTTCTTCTATTTCCATACCTTCTTTTTTTCCTAATCATTTAGCACGAATATGAGCACGACACAAATACGAGCAGATGCGGCACAATTCAAACCGAGCTCGAACCTGTGCGGAGTCTGGCAACTTAGAAATATGGGCTGGCATGACACAAGACGATATGAGCTTAAAGCATATCAGGAAGCCATCGGCGAATGCAAATTATTAGTGGGAGAACCAATAAAACACCATCATAACAAACAATATAATTCATGATCATCATCAGTCAAAGCGAAAAAAAAGAGGGTTACTATTTGCCGTCCGGGCAATTACTATTTGCCACCTGTAAAAAACACAAAAATGACAATTTTGCACCCTCCTTTCATATTCAATGCACAAAAATCAATTGAATACCACCCAACAAATCTGAAGTCTTTTTCTTTCGAAACCAAAAGAGGAGGAATAAAAGCTATCTTCTTTCTACTTCTTCATCATCCCCCATGGTAGCTAGCTAGTCAAAGAAAGGGAAAAGAGTAGAAGACAAATAAAACACACAACAAACAACCACCCTTCCAAAAAAAAAAAAAAACACCCCACTTCCCCCAGGAACAAAAAAACTACTGACCCACAAATATTTACAGCTGGGTTTTCACTTTTTCACTCCTCCGCCTTATTAATGGACCTGTAGCTCTACTTTAGCAAGTCAAGAAGCAGCTGGTTGGTTAGGTTGAGGCTGCTGTTGCTGTTTAGACATGTGAAGCTGCTGCACAAAAGGATGCACATTCCTACTGCCATTACTGCTGCTGCTGCCATTACTTCCACCACCACCACCACCCAACGACAATGCTGTTGATGAGTTGTTGTTCGTGCCGCTTGTGGTAGCAGCGGCGGCGGTGGTGATTGGGTTGCCGGCGGGAGCGGCGGAGGTTGAGGTGTTGGTGGTGGCGACGCGCTCGCAGGAAGGGCACATGGTGAGGGTGGTGGCAGGGAGCTGCATGTAGAAAGGCTGGGAAGTCTTCAGGGCTCTTAATTCCTGCAGTTCCTTTTGCAACCTCCTGTTCTCTTCTGTCAGTGTCTCGCAGCACCTCTTTAAATACTCGCAATCCACCTCTGTTTGTTTCAGCTTTGTCCTGTTTGTATTTTCCGTATATTAAATTGAATAAAAAAATTGAAATGAGAACCAACCAATTGTATACATACATATTCCAAAAGATCATAACCATCCAAAAGAAGGGAACACGAAAGAGAACAAACAGATGTACAACAATCTCAATCATATCTCTATATTGCACCACAAATCAGTGCTTATCCGATGGATAATCCGTTCCCTCTTCCTAAGAGATAATGCAAATCATATGGATAGAGGGATAAACGATGATGATAAAGTTATGATTACCTGGCCCTTCTGTTCTGAAACCACACCTCCACCTGCCTCGGCCGTAGATTCAGCTGCTTCGCCAGCGCTAGCTTTTGCTTCTGCAGATTCAAAGGGAGGAAAATCAAGTTAAAGATGATTAATTGATTGGACCCGTTTGAATTGTAATCTGGGTGGAGGTTCATGAGGAGAAAGATTGGAGCTTTTTTTTTCTGGGTTTGGTTTTACTTACGGGGTTAAGGGTGTTGTGCTCTTTGAAGCTCTCTTCGAGAAAAGCCGATTGGTCTTTGGAAAGTCGGAGTTTCTTCCGAGTGGATCCGTTCTCGTCATCATCACTCGCTCGTTCGGCTTCAGCTGCCTCCAAATCTCGCTTCCCTGGACCAAAGGCTCCGCCGGCGCCGCCACTACCGACCCCGAAATCCATCTGAAGCGACGAGCCGCCGCTGTTGGGAGACGAGAGCGCCGCCCCGTCGTCCCCTTCCTCCCCCGAGAAACGGTTCACTTCTAATCGCCTCGCTTGTGTCGACCCGTCCATCGCCCCATGCGCAGACGAAGTCACTGAGGCATTTCACCGAACACCATGAGGACATATCAACGGAGATAGAAATCGAAAGACCAAAACCCCCCACCCAGATCCTAAAAATCAAATCAATGGAGATAGAAAAACAACTGAAGATGACTTACGAGCTGGGTCGGTAGCAATAAGCCACGGGAACCGAGCCTCCGACGCCGGTGCCGCCGCCGTGGGTCTTCTGTGAACAGGGGAGAAAGGCAGGAGATCGAGCTGCAGCGGAGTCTGCGGGTCTGTCGATGCCGATGCATTCATCCTTCTCCCGTCGTCTCCTCGTCGATCGATGATCTCCCGGTGGGGCGATCTCGAAGCGGCAATAGCAGAGCTACTAGCAGCGGCTGCTCCTCCTCCGCCGCCGCCGCCGCCGCCCAAGCCCATGCAGAAGCCCAAGTGGTGATCTTTGGTCGGTGCGGCTTTGTCGAGGAACTTGAAGGGTTTGGAGGCGTCGCCCAAGCTCAGAGCCAGCTCCATTTTTTTTTTTCTTCTTCTCTCGCTCTGGAGAGGGGAAGTAGAGAGGGAAAGTAGAAGGGGAAAAGGGGGAAACCTGAGAGAAAGCCAAGAAGCCTATCCAGAGTATTTAAACGCTGAGGAGGAAAGCAACAAAATAAGGAAATTGAATAAAATAAAAAATTTAGTGGAAAATTTTAATAATGATAATGATGTATGATAATTGATAATTATTATAATCCGGTTTGCCTCCCATTTTAAGGTAATTATAATTTTTTTTCTTTATAGACTATTTTTCATTTAATTTATTCTCTATATTTTTATATAATAAAATTTTTTACGTTAACTTTTTTTTTATATTTTTGGATTGGGGAGGTTTGGACAAGATTGACCGACAAATCGAGGTTGACAATCACACGTGAATCTATATAAATATACACAACGGTCCACACAAGATTTGCATACTCTTCCTTTCCTTTCCTCCTTTTTTTGTTTCTTCTTTTCTTCTACCTGTAACTTGTGTGACCAGTCAGTGGGATTTCTCTCTTATACAGTCAAAAGAAAGGAGGGTTTTAACCTTTTAGCTCTCAGTTATTTCTTTTTTTACTTTTAACTATTTCCCCCCCTTCTATTTTAGGTGTTTTGAAACAAGCCTTCTTCCCCTTCTCTCTCCTTTTCAAATCCTCTCGCTTCTCTCTAGCCTTCTTCCACAGGGCCGCCGTCGGCATCACTTTGCTGACCGGCGGTGGCCCTATTTCCTCTCGCAATCGTCTTTTCTTTCTCCCTCCAACCTTCCTTTGAGATTACTTTGTTCTCTGTCCATCGCTGGCTCCTCCCGTTCCTTTTCTGATCTTCAAGCGCTTAGTGGCTTTCTGCAGATCTGATCTGATTTTCCTGCCGTGATGGCTTTTCTTGCCCTTGGTGGCTTTCTCTCGGATTCCTAAGTGGTATCCTTCCACATTCCTCCCAGGTGGAGTTGTCCTGTAGTGTTCTGATCTGGTTTCACCAGATCTGGTCGCTCTGTTTTGGGTACGGAAGATGCATTTTGGGGAGTTCAGCTGGTTCTGAAGTGAAGACTCTTCCATTCTTGGTGTGAACATCCCAGTGGTGATCGCGTTCATCGTTTCCCCTCAGACGTCGTCTTTGTTTCATGCTTGCTGCATCCTTGCCGATCTTCTGTTGTGGGCAGCTTTGTCTCTTCCGAATGTCTTGGCGGCGGGTTCATGACTC
The DNA here is from genome assembly GCA_946122785.1 of Linum tenue. Lineage (NCBI taxonomy): Eukaryota > Viridiplantae > Streptophyta > Magnoliopsida > Malpighiales > Linaceae > Linum > Linum tenue. The sequence continues at coordinate 60,781,264 of CAMGYJ010000004.1, forward strand.
TCTGAGTTTAGGGTTCTACCTTGGGTTGATTTTTTTTTTTTTTTTTTTTTTTTTTTGGTGTTTGTGGGCTGTTGGGGTTGGTGTGGGTGTTGCTTCGTTTGTTGTTTTCTGGGTTTTGGGATGGTGTTTCTGGTGTTGTGTTTCTGCAGGTTTTGGTGTTTGGTGTGGGTGGTGCTTCGTTTGTTGGTTTCTGGGTTTTGGGATGGTGTTTTTGGTGTTGTGTTTCTGCAGGTTTTGGTGTTTGGCTTCTTGCTGGTGGTCTTCTTTTCTTGTGGTTTTTTACGGCTCTTCTCAACCCTTGGTGTTTGCTTACTCTGTTTTGTCATGGTTACCTCTGTTGCCGGCTCCCTTGCCTTGTTTCAGCTCCGAGCAATCTGGTACAGTCTTGTCCACCGCCATGTAATCTCTTCGGTGGTTCACTGTGATGGGTCGTCTTCGAACAACTCCCAGGAGGCGGCATATGGTGTTGCAATGTTCAATTGCCATGGCCAAGCCTGTGTTGGACGAGCTGAAGCTGTTCTTTGAGCATTTCTGATGAATGAGGGAACAAAGAGTGGTTAAGATGCTATGTTTTATGGCTCTTGAAAGGAAAGTCTTTATCTGGTTGGATCATGCTTTGCTTTTGTTTGTCCCGATCTTTTCCTCGTTTTCTTGGTGTGGTCCGCGGATGTTTGTTGTTTTTCTTTCTTGTTTCCATTACTCATGATGTTATCCACTCAATGTAACCAATTTCATTTGATGAGCAATATAAGTGATCCCTTTGTCAAAAAAAAAAAAAAAAAAAATATTTTAGGTGTTTTAATCTAGTGTTAAATGATGATAAAGTAGAGTAAATGGCGCATTTATTTGGACTAGAGTTGTGGTCTCTTATGAGTACTTGGAAAACGAGTAAGATTTTTAGAGGAGGTTATGTACTTGTGTTGTGCTGTGTCCTTGAAGCAATGTTTGAGAAACCTAAATGTGTCGGTCGGATCGGAAATGTTGGATACCGGACCAAAAATGATGGACGGTTTTAGAGGTAGAAAATGGTTGAACCACGGACAAATCATAATTTTAGTACAATATACCATACCATTAATTTTTTCAGTATAACCCCCTGATACAGTTTCACAATCATTGCTGCGAAAATAAAGTAGCAGAGACTTTTTTGGAAAAAAAAAAGTGATCGACGACAAAATCCCTATTAAATTTATCAATTAAGATTTTCTGTCAATTTGAGTAGAAAATTAAAAAAAAATTACTCGAGTTTGTTTTATTATAGCCCATTCAAGACTAACCGATGCACTTGGTATGTCAGAAAGAAGCAACCAACGATGTGAGTTAATATGTTGTCTTAATCTGCCCTATTCCACAAAGAACGTTAAAGTTACGGGTCATTCTGATATAAAATTGTCAAGATAAGCCACATGTGATATCATTGTATTGAGAGTGAAATTAAATAGGTGGACTAATAAAATTACTAAATTTGGGAGTATGATTGTGTCCATGAATATTTCTGGTCATAATTGATCAGATAAGAAATCCACAACTAAACGCATGTTTCACTGGAAAACATATATACAAATATTTTACTAAAAGTGCAATATCATACCCCTAGATTGAATGGTTGTTGGTTCTATAAAGATTTTTATCAAGTTTTTTATAGATAACTCGACTAAGAACATTGAACACTACATGATCAAAACGCATGAACATTGTATGAGTATAAAATCGAAGCTCATGAGTTATTAAAGTGTAATAACAACGAAAGGCTTAGACATTCAAAATAAACTTGAAATCTAACCCCTAAATAAGATGCATGAACACCCACAAATTAAGGACATACGGGTTATGAAAGATAAACAACCCTAAGAGTCCGTGAGACCAACACAAAATTGGTCAAGCCAAGTAAAAAGTGATCCATCGATTGAATCAGAATATGAACGCATATTGCATACCTTAACATATTTTAGATTATCACGGCAAGATATGACGGACATATGTTCAGGAACCAATTTGAGTTTTCAAAGTGTTGAGGTTTATGTTTTACAAGTTAGGGATTTGTCTAGGGTTTATGAATTTGGGTTTAGGATTTCAGGTATTCAAGCATTCACTCAAATTTCAGATCTTGTTTCATATTTCGTGCTTCTTTATTATAGTTATTATTATTATTAATATTATTTTCACCTTTTTTTTTCCCCTTCATAGTCATCAAAGTCTCCACCCTAGTTATATATTCTGAGACTTAATAAAGGTCTATTGTCTACACAACTAACCATCAATCGTTTTACAAAAGTTTAAGTGATCAACATTATTGACCTTATGCTCCACTTTATGAAAAATATAATTCACACGACCAATCTCATAATCTACCTAATTAATGATATGATCGACATAATTGACAAAATAATTAACTAACCGGACCATCTTTTTGGTTCACTGCTCCTCGCCCCATTGTTTTCAGTTTCCTTTTGGTAACCCTGTCCATATTTTTTACCCTAAAAAATGAACATCTTTCTCATTTGCCTTCCTTCCCGAGATTTATAGAAATCGCCAATTCGATTTTTCAATTTTTTTTCTTCGACGGATAGAAAACCAGTATATGGTGTTAATAATTGTTTCTGGAGAGAATTTATGCTTTTAATGCGGGAAGGCTGGGTTTGGCATTGGAGCGAGTAAAAGGTTTAATTAAAAGCGCTCCTCTCTTTACCTTTTTACTGAATTTAATTGTGCAAATTCTGCAAAGGTAATCTTCAAATGCACCAAATTATTACTGTCGTTCACCAGAATAACAAATATAAAATGGGTTTGTGAATATTAATAATGATCATATATAGTGGTGTTGTGGACATGATGTTGTTACTGACTACTGCTTCTGTAAAATGTCTTAACATTCTCCAATTATCATTGTCATTATTAATTATTATGAGTAGCAGCAACAACATCACCATCATTGTTATTCTCATATGTACCCAATGATTAAACATTTTTACCAAACATAATAATGCCCCATGTGTTTGATTCCCTTAAAAATAATACTGTGTTCAGACACTTGGCAATTTTTATTTACTAGTTTAAATCTAAGAACATTTTTAATCTATATCATTGGTATTTTGGCTTATTAATATCTACGATGTGAAACATAGTAACTATATGTGTAAATTTGTTTAGAATGATGATTGTTCGAAGGATAATTAGAATCATTCAACCACCTGATTAATAACACGAAGTTAGATTTGGTTGAACTTAAGCTTCATTGTTCCTAGGGAAGCATTAGCCTTTAATTACTAAATTAGATTAATTGAATTTATGCTTCGTTGCTCCTTCGGTAGCATTATTACCCACGATGTCTTTACTAACCAACATTCATCGTATATGATCAGAAACATATATTGCTCCTGGTCTGTAACCGTTTCCTTTGGCAGATTGGATTAGGTTTAGACCCACATGGAGAAGTACTATAAATACTCCTCATACTCCTCTGTAATCTGTAATCTCCTCAATATAGTGAAATCGCCTCTCTCTCGCCCGTGGACGTAGCTAACACACATCGTGTTAGTGAACCACGTAAATCGTGTGTCGTGTTTTCGATTCTCACTTTCGTGTTCTTGCTTTGTCGATCCCGGCGGTTTCCCGATCCGTAGCAGCGCGTTTATAACAGTAACATGTTAAGAACCTTGTGGGTTGTACGTAACCATACATATGAACGGCATAAGGAAATCGTATTTTTACGGGATTAATTTGATTTCATGATGAAAATCTGACACTCGGTGATAGGGTGTAGGAAACATAAATATTAGGGGTAATTATGGGGTTAGGCAGATAATTAGTGTCGAGTAGATTATTAGGATATTATTAGGATTTTGCGGTTTATTTCCTATAAATATGTATTTGGGTCATTACGTCAAATGAATCATAAATCATTGTAAAAAAAAAAAGAATCATAAATCAATAATAAAAAAAATCCTATTCAGTTTACCCCTCTTCTTCTCCAATCTCTTCTAATCCCTAAATCCAATTTTGTTCTTCCTATCTCAATTCCAAATTCTCCTGCACAAATTCCTAATTCTTTCTCTCAATCCCTAAATCTCGTTCTAATCTATCATGTTACGTTCATTGCAAGTTACCGAAGAATCATAGTTCCTTCATAGGGATCATGGAGTATCTAATGACATTCTAATACGAAAAATCAATGTAAACAACCCGCAAAACCCACAAACATTTGTCGCCTTCCGTCATTTCCTATCGCTCCTCCCGCTAAAACCCTCCTTCAATCCTTCCGGTCCACGGACTCGCCTTCCTCTTCTCCACATCCATCAACAACCCTAGCAATTAGGTTCTCTTCTATTGGAACCTATAATCTGGACAAATGAGATTGCCAAGAGCTCTGCACAGCTTCGCCCACGGAGATCTTGACCTGACCCATAATTCTATTGGTTTCAGATGTCGCTACATCAGTCGAGTCAGAAAACGACGATCAACTCTAGATCAAAATCTGAGAGGAAAGGACGAGATGTGTTATATAGAAAGCGGGAAAGTTTCAGATGTCACTACATCAGTCGAGTCAGAAACAACGATCAACTCTAAATCGAACCCCGAGAGGAAAGGACGAGATGTGTTATTTAGAAAGCGGGAAAGTCCTTGAGTAATTCATTCTCTCTCTAGTTTGCGTCCTTGGACGAGAAGTGTTATTTGTAAAGTTGACTCCATAAGCTATTTTTGAAAACACACACTAATGAAATTTGCAAATTTCACATGGACAGAAACCCCGATTGTTTGGAGCCCTTGCCAACGTGTAGTTATGTTGAAACTGTCATGAACCAGTTGATCCCAATAACTCGAGTTGTTGGGAGAAGTTCAATCGTGAATCATATACCACAACACTAACACGCCCCCTCAAACGAAAGCCACTCACAAGGGCTTGAAGTTTGCACAGGTCTGAAGAAAAGAATACCATGTGCTTAACAAATGGGAGTTACAAGGATTCGAGCACAAGACCTCTCGGTCATATAAGGCTCTGATACCATGTCATGAACCAGTTGATCCCAATAACTCGAGTTGTTGGGAGAGGTTCAATCGTGACTCATATACCACAACACTAACAGAAACCTCGTATTATTAAAGATTGTGGTAAAACCCAGCATCTAAATCCCTCATCCAAATTAAGCCAAACAAGAGGTGATTCGCTGAAAGTAAACTGAAAAAACGGCAAGAATGGGAAGAATGGGAAAAGGATGAAGAATATAATATCATCATTAGCACAAGAATGGGAAGATTAGCAAGAGATTTGACCAAGAGAAGACAGGGGACACGGCTTTTTTTTCCCCATGCTTCCTCTTTGCTGAGGCAGACAAAGAGACCAATCTTTCTACTTCTCCAAGAAAGCAAAACAATAAAATGATTTTTTTTTTTTTTTTGGTGTGTTGCACAATTTTATAGGGACCAAAAAGCCAAAAAAGCAACTCGAAACCAAAGCAAACCTAAAACCCCTTTTGATGTTCTTTTTTTGTGTGCTTTCATCAATCAAGTAAACCAACCAATCTACAAAGTCATGTGTTATCGATTGCACCCATCTTTGAAACCCATGATGAATGAGAGGCAAGTGCAAATGGGTATCCAATGATTCCAACACCAACGAGGAGGAGGAGGAGGAGGAGATGTCAAAAGTAAAAGAAGAAATGCCCAATAATGATGGGAAATGTTCTAGAGTACCACAATGAAAATGAATGACAAAATCGAAACGAGATGTGGAATGTCAAGTTGCAAAGGGATTAGAGATGCAATAGTTGTTTTGCATAACCTTTTCAGAATCCGAAGAAGAAGAAAAAAAGAATGATAAATCAAAATACTAGTGGCAAATGAGTCGAGTCGAGTCGCATTTGATCATGTAAATGATAATCGTTTTGCCTAATTTCTCTTTTCACTTATAAACGAGACATATTTCGTCATGTAAGCTAAAATTCTTGAACCTCACATGTGGTGGGACATACATAATTTAACAAACATATGAATTATGAACAAGTCTGTCACGACGAAGCGAAAACGCAAACACACACGACACACGATTTACGTGGTTCACTAACACTATGTTTGTTAGCTAGTCCACAGGCAGGAGAGAACCAACTCCACTATAATTCGAGAAGATACATATTATAGAGGAGTATGAGTACTTCTCCTATGTCTAACCCCTAATCCATTCTGGTAAAGGAAAAACAGGTTACAACCAGGCCCAGAACCCGAACTCAAATAACATTGAGCCCACGTGACTTCCAGTCATAGCGGCTGATAATCCGATTCAAGTCGCATCAACAAAGTCAAATGATAAGCTATTGATCGATTCCCTCATACATTGCTAGTTGAGGAAGGTCGTTAGCAAAATATTGTTGAGCCAACTTATAGTTCAAAACGAACTCACTCACGAGTTGAGTTATTCAAATTATCGTGGTGTCGAACAAGACTTAATAGAGTGGCGTGTGTGGCCGGGAAGTGGACCTAGCCGAATGGCAGCCAGCATCCAAAGGAAAGGAGGCGTAATGGTGGAGACGAGAAGAGTGGTTCCACTTCCATGCCATGCGCGTGGGGGTGGGGACAGTAGCAAAGCCATTGCCAATTTGTTTTTGTAATTTTCTTTAAAAAAAGAAAAAGACAGGAACAGAGATAGAGAGAGAGAGAGAGACTTGGCAGGTGGGGCAGTGAAGGGTCAGAGATGTCATGCTTTTGGGATCCTTGCAATTATTGAACTCATGGCAGCAGCCTTTAATGATAAGCTCAATTCAACCCCCACTATACTCCCAACCACACCCACACACAGAAAGAAAAAAAGAACAAACCAACAATGAATATACAATAGGGTTAATACCCTAGTTTGGCCCGAAGTTTGGCATTAGTGGCAGTTCTGGCCTTATGTTTCAAATAAGACATTTATAGCCTACTTTTGAAACTATTGGACTAATTTGGCCCAAAATTTTCTTTGACCGTTAATATTAACGGTCAAACACTATTCCGTTAGTGACTCAACACAAAATCGCTGATGTGGCATGCCACGTCATTAAATAATAATATTTTAATTTTATATTCAATTAAAATAAAAATTAAGAAATTCCAAACCTCCAAACCCTAAACTGAATTAAACATCCTCATGGAATCCCATTTTAAATTTGTCTCCACCTTCAGATCGGAAACCCATTTTCTTCCTAACTATATTAAGAATTTGTCTCGTTCACCTTCAGATCAGAATGAAACATCCTCGTGGAAGTCCATTTTCAAAAATGACGACTCAAACGCTCACCGAACTGCTAAGCGCGTCGCCCATGAGTTCCCCGACCGCCACGCCCCGTCCCATCTGTTTCCGGCAAACTCGATCTCAGTATCTCACCCACGCTCGCCTCAATAAACTCGTGGAACGCGTTGCCTCTCGCCTCGCCGCGGTCGGCATCGTGGTCGCGCTCACTTTCACCAACACCGTGATTCGAGTCAGAGCAACAGCGGCGCCGCTCAACGCCGCCTGCACGGCGGAGGAATTTGAGTTCTACCTATCGGACTCGGAATCCAAGCGATTGCTCACTTTGTGCGAGGGAAACACGGCGGCCGAATCCGCCGCTTCGAAGCTCCAAATTCTCCACGCCACTGCAGCTCTCTCCGCAGAAGATTCTAAGCTCGCGCTCTCTCTTCCTCCTCCGTCTGCGTCAAGAGCCAGCTCGCCGGACCGAAGTAGCAGGAGGGAGGCGCCTCCGGTTGACGATGATGTGTGATTCAGTTTAGGGTTTGGATTTGGGGCCAAGGGATTTTAGGATGATAACAGGGGAATTGGAATTTCTTGATTTTTATTTTAAATTAAAATAATATTACTTAATGATGTGGCATGCCACATCAGCGATTTTTTGCTGAGTCACTAACGGAATAGTGTTTAACCGTTAATATTAACGGTCAAAGAAAATTTTGGGCCAAATTCGTCTAATAGTTTCAAAAGTAGGCCATGAATGTCTTATTTGAAAAATGAGAAAGACATGCCAATACCTAGAAATAAGAAGGGGAAAAAAAAAACATAAAAGTTTAGGAAAATAAGATTTCATTTCCAATTCTCTTTCTGAGTTTGTTGTATGAGATGAATCGGGAGTGGAAATTGGTACCGTATAGATAATTTCGGTGTCAAATCCTGAAATTCCGAAAAATCGAACTGCACCCTAAATTTCAATTCCAAACTAAATTTGGTATTCTGATTTCAATCCTGAAATATTTTGGTTTCTCAATCTGTATTATCGAATACGAAACTAATACACATTTCACAATTAATTATCAAATGTATAAATAGATAATAGTTAGAACACATTAATATCGATTCTCGAGCATTTATTTAGTGGAAAATGTAGAATAAAAACTAATCGAAATCATCATTGGTTGGATTCAATCAAGTCTCCATTGTAGGTTTCATTCAGATAGGGATGGCAAATGGGTCGGGTCGGGGATGGATAGTTCATATCCATTACCCTACCCAAAGTAGTTCGGGTTTTACCCATACCCATACCCACATGTGAAACGGGTAGAAAATTAAAACCATGCCCATACCCGTTCGGGTTTCGGGTATCCACGGTTATCCATGGGTAATGATTTCTCTTCATAACTCCAACCAATATGTTAACATTCACACGTATTCTCACATTACTTAAGAGGAAAAGTATGACAATAATTCACTAGAATGAAGAAAATTAATTAAAACAACACAATTTCATGAAAATATTATAATTATATGCTAAATATAAAATATGTTAGAGAAATATAATGATTATTAATAGACAAAATACATATGTATGTGTATAATCGGGCGGGTTCGGGTTGGATAGTGAGAAACCCATGCCCACCCATTACCCGCAATATTCGGGTTCGGATTTTACCCATACCTAGTAAATATCCTTCGGGTTCGGGTTTTGCGCTACCCGTTTAGGCCGGGTTCGGTCGAATATCCACGGTTACAGATATTTTTGCCATCTCTACATTCAGAGCAAATAGACTAAGCAAAGGGGTTTAAGTTCGACTAGAGTTAGGACATGGATAAGAAGAAGAGAGGACATGGTGGTGATATCTCAATTTCTTGTCATCTTTAATCTTTAATTCGATGGATTGGAGGTTGATAATGAGAGTGTCTGCTTTTGGTGACACAAAAGTAACAAGCCATTGGATGAGAGATGAAAGTGATTTAAATTGAAAAGCCAAAATTGGGTTGGATGAGGGTTTTTTTGTGAGTTATGAATGAGCGAGGAAAAACCAAAGCATATGTGCTATATTTTATTACTTTTTAATTTTTAGTATTTGTTGATATTTCGATATATATCGATCTCAAATCTCTAATCTCGATTACCAAATAACACCTCTCAATCTCAATGTTGAAAAAATATTCGCGAAAATAATACCAAATAGTGATGAAGATGGCGATTGGCAAGGGGATGAAGCCTATGTTTGGCCCGGCTTTTAGAAGTGTTTTTCGGCTTCAAAAGTTGAAGCAGAATCAAACACCTCTAAAAGCTCGGCTTTTGAAAAGCTGAAAAGTGCTTTTGTATAACATAAAAGCAAAAAGCTCCGATTTGCAGCTACTACGAAAAGCTGTCTTGAAAATACAAGATTATCCCTACCATATTTTAATTTTATTTCAGAAAATATTATTTTATTTTATTTATATCATCATAAAAATAAAATAAAATTATTTAATATAAAATAAATCTAACAAGATACATTTTGACTTATTTTTATTGTTTAGACTTTTTATTCATAGTTTATATTATAAGTTCTTAATAGTCATTTTACACAACCTCTTATATTAAAAAACACTTCTAATAGTTTGTCAGCCAAACACTCAACTGCTTTTTTTTCTCTACAATTCCTATCTCGACACAGTCAGAAGTTGAACGATCTAGCTTTCAGTTCCAACGACCGGCGGAGGGGTGTGTTTTGAGAAGCCGAAACCCTGGCTTTCTTGTGTCTCCTTCTTTTTATGTTGTATTTAGTAGATGATATATTTAGATCTAGAGGTGGTTGGATGAGAAATTCTAACAAATCAATTTGACCAGATTGTTTTATTTTGAGTTAATTTGGTCAAATAAATCCGTTCGGCAGTATAAAATCTAAATGAAACAATTTTGTATGGGGAATTTCAAATTGATTCATTTTGTGGCAATTATAATTGTTTGCTCAAATTGACTCGTTTTAAATGACTCGGTTTTATTTTGAGTCAATCCGGCCAAATTGATCCGCTTGGCAGCACAAAATTCCGATGAAGCAATTCTGCCGGAGGAATTTCAAATTAACTCATTTTGAGGCAATTACAATTATCAAGGGTGGGAGCAAATAATTCAATTTGACTCGCTTGTAAAATAAGACAATTGGTCAAATTGTCTCGTTTTTCAATTGATCAATCCAAACGACCCAAAATCTCTTTATTACTAACAATTTTAAAGTTCACATTGATGAGATTATTTTCTTTACTAAATATGTCCTTTCTGTAAAAAAAGGTTTTCGAGATTCAAACTCCACTTTTCCAAACAAACCCATACAATTCCTCATTTATCTCACTCTGATTGTAAAAGGCGGGATCTATACGACATAAAGAGGTAAAATAAAATTTAACTTAACTACTTCAACATAGTGATGTGCTTTTTTTCTAATAGTAATGAATGTGTTGATGTGATTTTAATCGTACTATCTGACGCTATGACGGTTGATGTGTTGATCAGGTGGGGTCCAGGAGCAAGTCCACAGTGTATGGACTCAATGTTGTTTGAGTTCGTGTTCTGAGCCTGGTTGTAAACGTTTTTCCTTTATCGGATTGGATTAGAGTTAGACCATAGAGAAGTACTATAAATACTTCGCATACTCCTCTATAATCTGTATCTCCTCAATGTATAATGAAATTGGCTATCTCCTGCCCGTGGACTAGCTAACACGCATTGTGTTAATAAATCACGTAAATCATGTGCGTTCTTGTGTTTCGTTTTCTAGCTTTGTTGAATTCTCTTATTTCCCTATTCTCAGAGAAACAATGGTGACAAAATGAATTTTTTGAAAGATAAATAATGATGATAATAATGTTTAATGATTTTTTTTAATCTTTGTTTGGACGAAAATTCATAATGACCGAATCCAAGTTGAGGGAGTGTGTGGCCAAAATAAGGGTACAAGGTAATAAGGCACCATATTATGATCCATTATGATTTCCATTTCTTGATGATAATATGCTCCAAAATTCAGGCGAACCCCATCTCGTTCCTCTACCACTAGTTGTGCTTCATTATTCTTCATCATACATATATATAGAGAGTACCAATAATAGTAATTATGTGATTGTTTAACAATTATTATGCAAACAAAAATCAATCAACGTGACGACCCCTTTCTTCCTCACAATCATTATCATAGCCCTATAGTTAGTAATTAACATTCCACACCTTTTCATTTCACTATATTGTGTTTGATTTTTATTCCAATTGCTAAGTAGTCTGGAGTCTGGACTATTTGATTGACCATCCATCTTCACATATCGTCTAATTAAATGATTATGAGTACGATGGTGAGTTTAGTTGTTAATTAATACTTGTGCTAGTTTTTTTTATCAATATTCTTAAGTATATATGAGTCAGATTGCTATGATCATGGAGAATACAATATTATATGTACTCTTAGTAAGATATCTCTATCTAGACTATTAATTAAATTGAGTTTGAGGTATGATTAACCGTTTAGATTATTCGAAGCTTATTGAAATACATCTAACGGCTAGATCACCTAGAGTGTACTATGCTCATGGAATACACCAGTCTTTATCATATATGGGTCAGAATGCTATACTCCTGGAGTATACAATACTCCAGATACTCCTAGCATATGCCTGGCAATTCTATACATTTGTTCGCACATGTTAATGTATTTCGATGAATCATAACTGTTGGTTATTATTGTTTGTTAATTTGATATGATGGTATTGGGTTTAGAAAATTAGATGGCGAGTTCACCCATTAGAGGTTAAAGTGTGGTATCATGCTGCAAACTCAGGTTGATTTATGACCTAAATAGCAAAATTCGCTAGTTGTATGGTAATGTTAGCATACACTAGAATACCATGTGCTTAACAAATCAGATCGTCCATGATTCTAACACAAGACCTTCCGGTTACAGAATGCTCTGGTACTATGTCATAAATGATAAATCATTTGGTTCTTTATAATGATATGTTAGCATACACTAGCCTGAACCACGTACATATATAATTGTGTATACACACATGTGACATGTATATCGACCATTAAAGTCTTAGTTGTGTTATAGATGCTCTATTTGTGCTCTAAGTTAGACACAATAAAATTGTAGTGAATTAGCTCCGACGAAAATAAAAATGATTTTCCGAAAAGTATGAAAACTTAAGAAATATTAAAATTTTATTTCAAAAAAAATATTTTTATTTCAAATAACAATACTATCATCATTTTTATTTTATCAGAAGAAAAACTTAATTGCATTTCAATTATGAAACATGGCTTCCATAATTAATTGCACGGCCCCTACTGTTGATGACCACTGGGATGTGTACTTATTTTACTCCTTACCATCCTACTATTCTGATCTTCATTGCAAGTAGTCGTCATGTATAATAATTAATCTCTAAAAGATCGAAACTTTCCATTCATCTCCAATTATATTTGTGATTAATTAAGTTACACTCACATACATCGCATATACTTGTACACCTTTTTTCGGTACTTTGCACAAATGAACACATGGCGGTACTTTGCACAAATGAACACATGGCGTAGTAGATGACTGAGCATATCTGGTAAGGAGAATGATGAGCAGTAAGTAGTAGCTTAGTCCATAGATCATAATGTTCCCCTCCCGACATTATGTCTATGTTTGGCCCGGCTTTTAAAAGTGCTTTTCAGCTTCAAAAGTTTATGCAGGGCCAAACACCTCTAAAAGCTCGGCTTTTGAAAAACCGAAAAGCGCTTTTGTATAACATAAAAGCAGAAGCTCCGATTTGGAGCTTCTGCGAAAAGCTGTTTTGAAAATACAAGATTATCCGTACCATATTTTAATTTTATTTCAGAAAATATAATTTTCCTTCATTTATATCATTTTAAAAATAAAATAAATTATAAAATCATATTATTTAATATAAAAGAAATCTAACAAGATTCATTTTGACTACTTTTTATTATTTGTTTCGAATTTTTATTTTTATTTTATATTATAAGTCCTTTATAGTCATTTTACACAACCGCTCATATTAAAAAACACTTCTAATAGTTTTACAGACAAACACTAAACTGTTTTTTTTGAAAAGTACTTATCTAAAAGCTCCAGCCAGAAGCTGCTTCTGCAAAAGCTACAACAAGGCCAAACTATGCTTATGAGTCACAGCCAACTGAACGAATCGAACCAGGATTGGATTCCCAGAAATATCTATAATTAAGCATCAATGGCGACATCCAATCCATTCCAATAATTTTTAATGATAAAATTTCATGAAGAAGATAAGACATCATTCGATTTAAAGAAAAATTGCCGGCCAATGAATGGATTTGCTCAATCACTGCTGACATGTTACCTGGTCTATAGGTGATGATTATTTAATTTTTATTTATTATATTTGTTTCAGAAAATACGGAAAATATACATGGTTCAGTGGTCTACGATGATGAGTTTTGCTCCGCGCCAAATCAACTATTTCGTTTGAGGGGTCATAGAGAATTACTTTTCATAAAAAAACAGTTGAGTGTTTGACTGAAAAAACTATAAGAAGTGTTTTCTAATATAAGAAGTTAGGGATGACAATTGGTCGGGTCGGGGGCGGATAGTGCATATCCGTTACCCTATCCATAGTAGTTCGGGTATTACCCATACCCACATAAGAAACGGGTAGAAAATCAAAATCATGCCCATATCCGTTTGTGTTTTCGGGTATCCATGGTTATCGATGGGTAATAATTTCTCTTTATAACTTCAACTAATATGTTAACATCCACACGTATTCTCACATTACATAAAAGGAAAAGTACGACAATAATTCATTAGAATGAAGAAAATTAATTAAAACAACATAATTTCATGAAAATACTATATTTATATGCTTAATACAAAATATGTTAGAGAAAAATAATGATTATCTCTAGAGAAAATACATATGCATGTGTATAATCGGACGAGTTCGGGTTGGATAGTGAGAAAACCATGCCCAGCCATTACCCGCAATATTCGGGGTCGGGTTTTACCCATACCCACTAAAAGTCCTTCGGGTTTGGGTTTTACCCTACCCGACTAGGTCGGATTCGGGGGATATCCACGGTTACAGATACTTTTGTCGAAGTTATGTAAAATGAATATAACGGAGTTATAATATAAAATATGAATACAAATTATAAACAATAAAAAAGTAGTGAATATGAATTTTGTTAGATTTCTTTTATACTAAATAATATAATTTTGTAATTTATTTTATTTTTTAAATTATATAAATGAAAAAATTATATTTTCACAAATAAAATTAAAATAAGGAAGGATAATCTTATATTTTCAAAACATTTTTTTGCGCATAATCTCCAAATAGGAGCTTCTACTTTTATGTTATACAAAAGCACTTTTCGACTTTTCAAAAGTCTAGCTTTTAGAGGTGATTTGCACTGCTTCAGTTTTTGAAGCCGGAAAACACTTCTAAAAGTCGTGCCAAATATAGGAATTATATTATACCCTAATTGCTTATGGAATATTTTCTAATTATCTAATTCAAAGTCTAAAATTGATTTAATCAAAAAAATAATAATTGATAATTTTGATTCGTCGAAATATCTCAAATTACATATTATATGTATGAATTATATATACATCATACTCCAAAGTAGGGGCGGGCACGTGGGTGGTTAATCCGCCAGTTGATATCTATCCACCCGCAAATAACTCGAACCGCAAGTAGTGGATGATTGATGTGGGTGGATTGCGAATTGATAAATCTCCTACCCGCACTTATATGGGTGGATTGCGGATCACCCGAACGACCTACACCCTATCTTCACATGAAAAAATAATTTATTATACTATCGAATATTCATCATATTTTTGAACCGCACTACACACCGACCATCCACTAAAAGTGGAGAATAAAGAATAGTTTTTTACTATTATTGTTGGTTATTGTGTTGTATAATATCCATTAGATATTGGATATTGTGATTCGAATTATTGGTTAATATCCATTACCATTAGATATTGGGATGCAAACTATAAACTATTAATTGTATCAAAATCACAATATGCGTAAGTTTTCTATACACAATTGGTTGATAAAGTAATGAAACTTTTGATGAAATATTACATGTATTCACATGAGACAAAGTGGGAGGTGTCTAAATTGATACAGTCTTACTAGTTTGCTAGCAACTTATTATAAATGTCAGTCAACTTTCTTAATGGCTAGTTGGAGAATCACTTCTACGGGTTAACCCACTACCCAACCGCACTCATTCGCTACCCACCCAACTGAACCAAAAAAAAAATGTGTATGAATAATAGGTCACAATTATACCAACTCGCAAGTAAGCTGGTGAATCAATTTAATACCAAAACCCACCCAACCCGCCATTGCCCAGCCCTATACTAGCATTTCTCATAAATCAATATATAATATTGACTATTTGTCGCCATGAATTAGGAAAAGGAAAAGGGAGGATTAATCAATTGTGTTGTAAGAGATTAGGCATGGCAAAACATGCCCTTGAAGAAGCCAAAATCTAGGGAGGGACTTCCTGTCCCTCACCAACCTATTATATAGATATAATATTCTACCAATAGGTGGTAAATAATTGTTTAATCACATAGCTAGCCACTTCAATAATTGCTCGTGCGTGGACCTAATTGATTAATGACTCTTCGTTTAAGACTCCAAACCCTATATGGGAACACAGGCCCACCTTTAAATACAACCTCTCTCTAAAGTCTATCAAATTAATAATTTATTGATGGGCTATGAAATAATTTTTTTTATATGTGTGATAAATGTTTTACTATTTTGTGATTTACATAATATTTAGTAATTCGAATCTAATACCTCTAAATTATACGTTAGTGGTATTATCATTAAATCAAGTACTTGTTGATTGGGCTAAGAAATAATTAAAAAGAGGCAGACCAAAGCCAAACACATACCATAGACCCGATATGGTGCAAATCCGGATGTGCAAAGTGGACGAATTTGGATGACTATTAATTAAATAGATTTTTAAAAAAAAATTATTTTGTTAGATAATTATAATAGACTATTAATTAAATTATTTCTTTTCCAAGTCTCTCCCCATCTCTCTCATTTCGCTTCTTCGATAGTCTTTCTACCTTTCTCCGTCATAAAAATCACTACTAAACGAAAAATAATACCACTATATCAAAACAAAACAAAAAATCAAAATACTATTATACAAAGACAAGTACCGAAACACGAAAACTAGTACCGGCCACTATAAGAAAACAAAGCAAAAACCAGTACAAAAAACCAGTGTTATTAAAGCCGAGCCGAGCCGTTCGGCCCGACCGGTAAAACCGTCACCCGGTCACAAAACCGGCTCGGAACAGTCTAAAAATCGCTCCGGTTTTATGTAGCGGTTGACGAGCGGCCGAGGCGGTTAACCGCTCGAGCCGCTCGTCCGGTTTTTGCCATTCAGCCGTTAAATTTAATTAAAAAAATTGCGGAAAATAAAAAATTGAAATAAACAAAAAACGCCGGGCTCTCAAACTGAATCCTTATTTCCATTTCACAATTTCGAGGGAAAGAAAGGAGCTCTGATTAAGAAATGTCCACTATTTATACTGATAACGTTTATTTAGTACCGGTTCTCTAACGGTTTTTAAACGGTCTAATGCCGGTTGGACCACTAAAATGCGAGCCATTTGCATTACCGGGTCATGCTCCGGTTCTGTTCTGACAACATTGCAAAAAAACACTACTGAACCAATACCAATATAACAAGACCAATATCAGAAGAAAAAACTCAAAAATGAAAACCAGCACTAGAAACATAAAACCAATAGCATAATCCAAAACACTCTACCAAGCCAGTACCAATATAACAAAAAATCATTATCGATTAGACCAAACTAGTACCAGTGCGTTTGGGGAAGATAAAACCAGTACCACTAAACCAAAATAACACTAGAACCATGCATTTGCAAATAGGCCTCGTTAATTAGTTAAAAGCTTGAATGCAACATGTTATTTTTTATTTTTTTGTCTTCATTTTATACGAGAGAAACTCGTCTTACGACGGTAAACCCCAACCCTGTAGCAACCCAAAAATACACCGTGAACAGGCTAGGGAAGCTCCAGCACTGATTTGAAAGGGTAATTAACCACACAGTTCTGTATGGGAATTCTAAAGCACCAGGAAACTTCACTTTAATTAGGTCATATATTGTAAAATGATTTGGTGGTGAAGCCTCTGCTTGATGAAGGTTGCCAAACAATTCGGTCCAGAGAGCACATTATTAGCATTTGGTAAGCGATTTAACAAATCATTCCATTCACTCTCAGGCCCTTCCCCGTTTACTTTTATTTCGGTTTCCTGTTTCTTAGAAAACAGATGTTGAAAACAACATTTTGTCGTTTTTGAAAATAGCATGAAGCTGCCACTTTCTGTTTTCAGAGTTGGAAACGAATAAAAACAAAATGAAAAGTAAATAGATTTTCTCGTTTCAATTGCCAATTTTATAACATGAAAACAGGAGACAGGAAACGAAAATAAAAGTGAACAGGGAAAACTCTCGTTATCGCTGCGACAGTTTTGAGGAATCCGACGCTGGGAATGTCATGGCAGCAGCAACCCACATAAAAGATTCATCAAGAGTACTCACCTCCCTTTATCCACCTATCAAACTAGAAAAACGACCATGTTTGTGGATGCAAATTAGCAAGTCACACAGTTTTTTTGTTTTATAGTTTTTTAAATCTCAGCATTCTCTGCTCATGTGGGGGATTGTTGGAATTTTTAATAGTGCGAATGAGAATCAAAGCGAAAAGAGGCAAGAAAAACTCTTGGACTACCACATTGGTAAGAAGTGGAAAGTGGCGATCTATCTCGAATTCGGTCGATTTGATTAGATGAAATCTTTTGATAATTGGTCAAATTGGTTTGTATAACCAAGCAGACCAAATCGAATCGAATCAAACCAATTTGGATGTTAAAATGAACCAACTGGTTCAACTACCGTGGGACGAACCAATGCAATGGTTGAGAATATTTAAAACAAAGCAATGTAATGCTCGGGGTGTAAGCACTCACTCGAAGAGTTGCCTCCCTTCTTACACACCACTTCATTTTCTATAAATAACACCAAACTCATCTAGTTTTAGTACGCGATTTTTCCTATACTGAAACTCTGCCAAAACCCAAATCGAGTTGATTGGTATTCTTTCCAAAAGAATCAACCGAGTCAACGTGGTCCTTGCCGATTCGCTGCCTTCATTGTTTTTTGAGTTTTAAGGTACAACTACGCTCGAAAGCAAGAAAGGAACGTCCTTTATCTATCATAGAAGGAATCATTCCATAACATGTGGCTGCAGCCTGCCCTCTGGCGCCGGCCGCCTTTAAAATCACCACGTCCATGTCGTGAAATAGCCATAGAGTGCCATGACTCATGTGTGCTATTTTCTACACACATATTATTACACACGCAGTTGAGAGAAGAACTAACAAGGAGATCACGTGAGGGATCGGAGGGGAGCAATAATATATGATCAATGAAGAGGTAATGAAGAGGGGGAATGGGTTACTGGGTAGCTAGCTTAACAAGATGAATATATCTATATGAGTATATGATAAAATTAAAATAAGTAATATGAATGGTAAGATGAAGAAGGAGAAGAGCTAAATGTAGAAGGAGGAGGGCAAGTTGGGAATTTGAATTATTGTGTGAAATTAAATGAAGTTGGAGAAGAGTTATATCAGAAAGAGGAGAGTGCAGGTTGGGTGGATGGAGACACTCTTCAACGCAGTGCACCATCCTAGGGTGACAATCCTCACTGCTGCAATCATTTTTTATAAGGCTCACCACTAGGGATAGCAACAAAACCCGAACTCACGGGTACCCACCCGACCCAACCCGGTCAACGCGGATAAAATCCGTGTTGACGGGTTTTGGGCCGGGTTTGGGTTTAAACCCGTTCACTATTCAACGGGTTGGGTTTGGGTTTAGGTAAACCCGACCCGTGGGTACCCGCCCACCCATATAATTAATTTTTTCGGTATATTTAATATTCTAAACAACTCATCTTATTTATGTTTGTGGAGACATGTCTAATTTTTTCTTTTTAATTGTGTAGAATGAAGTTGATGTTATGGAGTGGAGAGTAAAGAAACTTAATTGAAAGGAAGAAGCTTTCAATTAAACATGTTATTTATGTGATTCAATTTTTTTGAGTTTTCTTCTAGATTGGTGTTGAACAATTTGTATAGTTAATTTGTGATTTGCTTGAATTTTCTAGAATGGTGTTTTATATATGGATAATTTGTATTGAGAGATTGATATTTGACTTTAATTTTGATAAGAACTTGTAATTGTAAATTTTTTACGACAAAACCCGTGGGTACCCATGAACCCGCGGATACCCAACGGGTTGGGTTGGGTTTGAGTTTTTCAAACCCAGTGGGTTTTACCCCGGGTTTTTTTCAAAGATAAACCCATGGGTTTGGGTTTGGGTTTGGCAAAACCCGATCCAACCCGACCCATTGCCATCCCTACTCACCACAACCTGAGGGGCAAAAATTGGAGGTTTTAAGGCTATTTTAGCCCCCCTCGAAAACAGAAACAGCTGCAATCTTCATGGCGAAATTTTTTTATTTCGTATTTAGTAATCATAACTTATGAATAGTTAAACTTATGTTTTTTACTTTAAAATTTATATATTCATTCACGATAATTAAATACGAACATTCCGATAAAATTTGAACAAATTTCAAGATACTTTGTTTTTAGTTGAAATGGAAGAAAGGTGCACCGAAATGAACTTCGTTCATCAAAATTATCAAGATTTTGAAAAATTTCGAAAATACCTTTTTTTAGTTGAAATGGAAGAACATTTCTAGGGGTGGGCAACGAGAAACGGGTATTTGTGTATACCCGTACCCGTCCCATTTTTTAAAGGTTACGGGTACCCATATTACCCGTAATATTTTAAACGGATGGGACGTGGGATTGTACGTTCCTAATATGGGTACCCGCGGGTTACCCGCAAATACCCGTTTGGGTAATGTGGGTACCCGTTATACCCATTCAAAACTCAAAAGGCAGAATTCATTTGAGCCCACAGTGACAGCGGCACAGCCCAGCCCAATGCCCCAATGCCCCAATTCACTAATTCTGTTCACTGTTCAGGCCATTTCAGCCCTTACCCATAACCCATTTAGTAGTTTTAGTTACCCTTTCTGCCTTTCAATTCCCTTAATCCCTTTCACTTTCAGTCTCAGACAGTGAGACTCATCGACAGCCGACAGCGAGACCTACCGAAGGGTGAAAGCGCCTCTGGTGGCACCAAAAGAAGGGACTGGTTCCTTTAATTTAATTTGCAAAGCATGCTTGTAAGCTTCAAAAGCATGTATCAATATTTATCCTTTGAATAAAGTTTCATCTCTTTGTGATTGGTATGGATTTTGTGTCTTGTGATTGTTGAGCAAGTACAAGTTAAATTTAAACTTTTGTTAAAATTTTAGTGGTTTAAACTTTGGGTATTTATGGGTAGTATGGGTACCCGTTATCCGTCCCGTACGGGTAATGGGTACCCGTTTCCCATATGGGTTTGGGATATGGGAAGGACTTTGGTCTCCAAACGGGACTGGGTACCCGTTTCAAATGGGACGGGTATCCCGTCCCGTTGCCCACCCCTAAACATTTCAATTTTTAAATATATTTCTTTGTTTTTAAATAACAATCAAATGGTTGAAAGTTACAACGAAGGAACTTCGTTAGTTAAAAGCACTCACAACAACACAAGTATATTCAATTGAACTACTAAAACATAGAAAAGTTAAATAATCCCCACCATTTGAGCTCTCACCATTTTAGCCCCCCTCTTAAAACCCCCCAAAATAAAGGCTAAAATAGCCCCCTAAAACCCATTATAGTCTTTTACCCCCAAATTTGCCTCATGATTGAAGATGCTTTGTTATGGGCTAAAAGGGCACTTTGGCCTTTTAGCCCTAGAGTTGTGGACAACCTAAGGGTGACATTCATTAAATTAAAAAGGGCAAATACAATATATTATCCATAACTATTAAGCATCGGGGAATTATAGCCACAACTATCGAAATACAAATTATTAGCCAATCGTTAAGTTTTTGTTAACACTTCTGTTAGTAATGATGACTAAGCTTTTACGATGGTGAGCTGGCTCCCACGTGGCAATCATCATATCATATTTTTTACGATGCTGACATGGCCTTCTACGTTAAAAATTTGAAAACAGTAACGGGCTGTTAGCCAAATCTTGACCCACAACAATAGTTATGGCTAATAATTTGTATTTCGATAGTTGGGGCTATAATTCCCCGCTACTTAATAGTTATGGATAATATATTGTATTTACCCAATTAAAAAAGAACTACAAGATTATTAAGGGAAAAAACAATCGGTAAGACTCAAATGGAACAAAGAGGAGCAATGAGGAGAAAGAGGTATGACCATCAATGCTTAAACCATGAAGTCGAACTTGACTTAGAATGCGAAAAAATTGCGGCAGATAGTGTCCACTAGATGTCTTCAATCTTGCGTCCAAATAATCCTGTGCAGATGGTTGGGGGTAACATGCCCTACGCTATCCTGGTCTACATCCTACGCTGCTTAATTTTTCCTATTTGGTTTGTCTTTGAGTCGGCAGGTGAGAGTGCTGATTGTGTAGCCTCCCCTGTCTTTAACGTTTAAAATCCGAAAGGATTTTATTGAAAAAAAAAATGGTTGGGGGGTAAAAACAGTGTACTTAAGGATGTTATCGAAAACACAGATTATTATAAGAAGACACATGATATATGCGTCTAATTCATTCATTAATAAACCAATTTATGATGGTGTTCATGACATCGTAAGAAAGACAACCGAAAGCAAAAACGAGTCGCTCACATTGCCTTGTCCTTCTTTGACTTTTTTCGTGTTTGTTGCTTTCCTTTGGATTTACCCACTTGGTAACTTCTCAGTTTTCACGAAACTGCATTGTAAAAAACAATTCTCCATTCTAAGGTCTCGAAACCAATAAGAAAATAGAAGGTGACATCTTTAATTCTTACCCCATTGTCCTAAAATAAGTTCACCAACCATAGATAAAGAAATGCTCAACCTTACAACTAGCAAGGAAGGAAGAAATCACATGTCTTTTGTTTTTGTACCTGGCTAGCTAACACCAACTATTTGATATTTGATAAAACAGTGACATGATTAGTAAGGAAATCTAGGATTGCGTCACAATATCCTGCACTAGTGTTAGATGCGAATAATGTTTTTTTTTAATGCAATCAGATCAGTAGTCCAACTGTACGTGTCGTCGTCAAGTACAGTTGTATTTTTGCAGTGGGTATGGGAATTGGGTTCCCATCCTCCATTCCATCCATCCATCTTCTCCAATAATATTGTCAAAAAAAAAAAAAAAAAAAATCTTCTCCAATAATTGGTCTGCTTGCTAGCTTGGGTACTATGCTCTCTCTCACTCGATACATCACATTCTCTCAATAATTGGAATTTGTATGTGTTGGCGTCCAGCATCGATCTTATGTGGAAGAAAAGACAGGTACCGAGCAGGGAAAAGGACATAATAACTAGGATTTTCCTACAAAATAGTCATATAGTTTATAGAAAATGGATTGCTTTTTATCGCAGATTTTTCATCGTTTTTTGTAATGTAAGTTCATAGTACGTGAAGCTTTCGGCTTGTAACTTGGTTTTGAGGTTTGCATGAGAAATGGGCTAAAAATGAAGGGAAAAAAGAAACTAAATAGGGGTCATATCTTGTGTAATGAGATCGATATATATCTAAGAAACATCGGATCGTTACATCGAACCGGCCCCCATATATCCAACTCACGTGCTAGGCCATGTCGACCCGTGTTTTGTGTTGGACAAGCAGTGTGGTGCATCGTGTATTGTAACGATGATGATGATCAAACCTTAGGTTATAAATCCAAAACAAGTTTTTATAAATTCTTCTAATAGGTAGTTTCAGGGCAGTTTGTAACAGCATAATTGATAAGAGGTAAAGAGGATCATCATCTTCCAGCGGACATAGGTCTTCTCTTCTCATTTGTAATAGGATATGGTGAACGGGTTGATTAAGTAGAACAAATAAAAAGTGTAAATTTTGGAATGAGAGTAGCAGGAAGAGAGAGAGAAAAGTTAGAGAGAGAGAGAAAAGAGAGTAACGACATTTCCCGCTCGATTGGCATCCGCCGTCGAGGGCTTCCGCAGCCCTAGCAGTCTGTCCTCGCCGTCTGGCCCCCTGCCGGCGGTGATTTCTTCCGGCAACGCTCCTCGTCGTCGGAACTCTTCTCCCTTTCTTGAGTTTTTCTGGATTGCGTCGGAGTTACCATGGCGGAATCAGGCAAATCGTGGGCGGAGCTTTTCACTGTTGAAGAGAGCTGTCGACTGCATTACGAGGAGCCTGATTTGGTTGATGGAGCTCTGAGGTTACCGAAGGTTTTGCTGGACAAGGGAGCTGCTCGTTGGCGCAATTGTCTGGTAGGTCAATTCATCTCTGCTCCACCGTCTCTAGGAGTTATTCGAAGTTGGGCGAACAAGCTTTGGGGTAGAGAAGGGAAAATTAGGGTTTCCTGGTTTGGGGATAAGCTGCTGGTTTTTCAATTCCCTACTACTCCGACTTGTGATTGGGTTTTTCGGGTTGGTCCATGGCATCTTTGGGGTAATAACCTGTTCTTGAGGAAGTGGGAAAAAGGAATACTGCCGATTGTTCCTGAGAAACCTGGGCTACCAGTGTGGGTGAGTATCTCAGGGTTGCCAATGGAATGCTTGTTGCCTGAGTGTTTGAGCAAGGTGGTGAGTATGATTGGGAGGCCTTTATGTACTCAGGTTACTAGAGTCATAGATCAGTTGGGGGCTGCTAAATGTTGTGTGGAAATTACTGTGGAATCGAAGTGTCCGAAGGAGCTGAGGTTCGTACCAGATGAAGGTGCTCCTTTCTCGGCTACTGTGGACTATTTCAAGTTACCCCCTGTTTGTTTAAAGTGCCAAAAGTTTGGCCATGATTGTAGCAAGGTGGACTCTGAAGTACGAAGGGTGTGGGTGCCCAAAGTGAAGAAAGCTCACCCTATAGGTACAGAGAAGAATCTTGAGGTACAGAAGGAGAATGAGGTACAGCAGGAAAGTCAGGCCATGGGTAGGGCAGCCATGAGACTTGGAACAGAGATGCATGAAGCAAATCTGGTGATAGCTGCAGATGACACTGAGGGAAGTATGCAGACACCTTTACCTGTGCAGGGGCTTATGCCAAGGGAGGAGCAAGTGAGGGATCAGTTGCCCTCAGAAGAGGAATTCCAGGAGGTCATTCAAGGGAGAAAAAGTATAAGTCCAGCAATGGCTGCTAGACTATCTAAGGGCAAGGCAGTGGTTGTTTCTTTTTCAGGGGATGAAGGTACTGTTGAGCTAGCTGGGGGTGGGAAGTCACCTCTTGTTAGTTATGATTACATCACTAGTGGGAGAGGCAAGAAAGCAGGTTGGGGGGGTCGATCTTCCAAACAGAAATGATAATCTCTTCATGGAACATGAGAGGCTTCAATAGGGCCTCAAAGCATGGGTTTATAAGTAAGTATATAAAGGCTAAGAAAATAGATATTCTAGCTATACTAGAAACAAGAGTACAAAAAAGTAAAATGGGTAAAATTTGCACTGATTACTTTTCAGAGTGGGGGTGCTTGGAGAATTATGAAAAGTCTTCCAATGGGAGGATATGGGTATTCTTCAGAAAGGATCTGATTGTTACAGCAGAGAAGATAGAGGAAAATTTTATGCATTTAAAGGTCAGGGGAGGTGAGGATTGTCAGATTACAATAGTATATGGGTCAAATGATGAGATGGTTAGGCGCCAGACTTATGTGCAAATGAGGGCTATTCAGACAGGCAGTGAGCCATGGGTAGTCCTAGGGGATTTTAATGCTATCCTAGCTGTTTCTGAAGCTTCAAATGGGCAGGATTTTCAGGATTGGGTGGATGATATGCAACTGGAAGAGCACAAAGTTGCTGGTGAGTGCTTCACCTGGGTGAACAAGCAATCTAGAAACTCTATAGCTAGAAAATTAGACAGAATTCTAATGAATAGTCACTGGTTGTCTACTTTCCCGGGGAGTATAGCTAGTACTGAATTTCCAGGTGTTCATTCTGACCACTGTGGATTACTTCTGAATTCTTCCCCAAATCAGAAGACCTTACCTAGGCCATTTAAATTTTTTAATTTCTGGTGTGATCATCCGAAGTTCCAAGAGTTGTTGCAAGAAGTATGGAGTACAAGGGTTACTGGCTATCCATTCTTTAAAGTGTGTCATAAGCTGAGGTTGTTAAAGAAGAAGCTGAAGGAGTTTAACAAAGAGTTCTACTCAGATATTTCTTTGCGAACTAGACAAGCAGAAGAAGCTTTGAAAGTTATCCAGCAACAAGTTTATTGTGATCCTTCCCCACAGTTAATTGAAGCAGAAGCACAAGCAGTGGCTGAGTGTGTAATGTTTCAGAAAGCAGAAGAGGGTTTCTTTAAGCAGAAGGCAAGAGTGCAAGCTATAACAGAAGGAGATCAGAATACAGCATTCTTTCATCAATCCCTAAGGGTAAGGCAGCATAGGAATCAAATCTCTCTCCTTAAGAAAGAGGATGGCAGCATAGTAACTGATGTGGAGGAAATTGGAAATGTGGCAGTAGAGTTTTACAAGAAACTGTTAGGGGAAAAAAATCAGGAAGTGAAGTGTATTTCAGTAGAGGAAATGGAGCAATTGCTGGTTCACAAAGTAAGCTCTGGGGATACTGAGCATCTCTGTGGTGCTGTTTCTAAGGAAGAAATAAAGGCTGCTTTATTTGAAATGGGGACTAATAAGTCCCCTGGTCCAGATGGTTATACAGTTGAATTCTACAAGGCAGCTTGGTCAGTTGTAGGTGAGGATATAACCAGTGCAATTAGCTCATTCTTTCTTACAGGTTTCCTTCCCAGAGAAATTAACTCGACAGTGCTAGCTTTGCTTCCAAAAGTGGTGGGGGCTGATCAGATGAAGCAGTTTCGTCCATTCTCATGTTGTAATGTGCTGTACAAGTGTATTGCAAAAAATTTAGCCAACAGGCTGTCTACTGTCCTCCCCCAGTTAATTAGCAAGAATCAATCAGCATTCGTGAAAGGAAGAAGCATCAGTGACAACATACTGATGGCATCAGAGTTGGTTGCAGGGTATAACAGGAAACACATTTCCCCAAGATGCACTATGAAGATCGATCTAATGAAGGCGTTCGATTCAATTGATTGGCAATTTCTGTTCATAGTAATGACAGCAATGGGACTCCCAGCACAGTTTATATCCTGGATTGAGGTATGTGTCACTTCCCCAATGTTGAGTGTTGGTGTGAATGGTGGAGTTTGTGGTTATTTTCCCTCTAAAAAAGGTCTGCGTCAGGGAGACCCCCTGTCTCCCTTCCTTTTTTCCATTGCAATGGAAGTCCTGTCATGTATTCTGAACAAGGGAGCAGTTTTAGGAGAATTCCCTTACCATCCTAGGTGTAAGAGATTAGGCATCACTCACCTTGTGTTTGCTGATGACCTATTACTTTTCTCTAATGGTTCAACTAAGGCAGTGGAGAGTGTGAAATGCCTATTGGACAGGTTTTATAGGTTATCAGGTCTGAGATTCAACCCAGAGAAGAGTCAGTTATTTTGTGCAGGGGTTGCAGAGGGGGATCATGAAAGATTAGCTCAATTGGCTGGTTTTCAAAAGGCAGAATTACCTGTTCGATACCTAGGAGTCCCTCTAATAGCAGGTAAACTGACCAAGGGTGATTGTAGGGTGTTAGTTGAAAAAATCACAAAGAGAATTGCTGGCTGGAAACCAAAATTGCTTAGCTATGCAGGGAAGTTACAGCTCATAAATTCAGTATTGAGTAGCCTGTCATTTTACTGGATGAATGTGTTTCTTTTGCCAATGTCAGTCATTAAGGAGATAGAGCAGCTATGTAGTAAGTTCCTCTGGGGTATAACTGATGAGTCCATGAGGAAAAAGGCTGTGATGGCCTGGGATTTGTTGGCAGTACGCCAATACCAAAGAAAGAAGGGGGGTTGGGTATTAGATGTCTCAAAACTTGGAATGTGGCTTGTACAACAAGACACATATGGAGTTTGCTAGCAAAGGAAGGATCATGGTGGGTTGCTTGGACGTACATGTATAGAATCAAGAACTTAACTCTATGGGAACTGGGGAAATGCAGCACTGCCTCTTGGATCTGGAAAAGACTACTAAAGGTCAGGGACAAGGTGGAAGGATTTTTTAGATGCTGGGGTACACAAGTGTATTGGAAGGATAAGAGAATGATAATTTACTATGTGAAGCAGGTTTGGCAAGACCTGCAACCTGTTAGACCTCGAGTGGACTGGTATCAGCTGGTTTGGGGGAGACATTTGATTCCAAAGCACAGTTTTCTTTGCTGGATTATAACACGAAACAGGATCACAACACTTGCACAGCTGCAGAGTTGGGGGAAAGTAGCCAATGCAACCTGTCTATTCTGTTTGGCTCAAGCAGAGGATAGGGACCATCTGTTTTTTAGTTGCCATTACACGTATCAGGTTCTAAAAAGCTGTATGTTTATGCTTAATCTAATAAGTCCTCAGTTGAATGGTTATGAGGATTACTTGCAGTGGGTTGTACGAACTTTCAAGGGGAAGAAGGCTTTAGCAATGGTTGGTAGATTGGTTTGGAATCTGGTTGTGAGCTTGATTTGGAGGGAACGCTGTGGCAGAGTATATGGTACTTCAACTATGCAGTCTATGGAGTTGGTCCGGACAGTGCGCAGGAATATTGAGTTGGCCAGATGTGGTAATGCTGCTTTGGATACAGATTGCAGAGCAGTTCTTAGTCAGTAAAAACAACAAAGTGTAGGTTAGGTTAGGTTTCTTGTCATCTTTGTTTGCTGTGTATACATAGAGCTAGTAGCAGTAGTAGTAGTGTATATGCTGTGATTTGTAATGGTCCAGATGTGTTTCTCCTATTTCACAGGGGACACATAGAGCTTCAATAAATTTTTTTGATATTGCCCATCAAAAAAAAAAAATAATAATAATTTTGAATTTTCAGCAATGCCTCTGCCTGACATATATTTTAGCTAGGATCAGTATGGTATGGGGAGCAATGAAATTAAGAAAATGAAAACGAGGGTTGAGTGAAGCTTCTTGTGGGGCTCTAGGCAAAAGCTACAAGTGAAATTATGCAGCTGAAACAAGGAAGGAAGAGCATCGGGCATGCACTTTGAGAGTGGTAATGGATAGGATCGATCAGTATAACACCAAAGATGGAGTTATGTTATGTAATAGCAGATCTTATCTTTGGGGAGCTGCACAGATAGATCTTCTCCTCTCCTCTCGTGGGTCTTCTCTTCTCTTTAGCCTGAAGCAGAAGCAGAAGCAGAAGCAGAAGCTAGTAGGGCAATCCATGATACGCATCTGGTCTGGAATCTCGATCGATGCCCATTAATTATTGCCTCATCAGCCTAGCTAGTAGTGTAGTAGTAGCAGTTGACTAGTGACTGATGTGATGGTGCTAATCAGGCTTCTCTGTCTATGCGTCTCTTCAGCCTTTTTTTTCCCCCACTCTCCTTTTACTGCCTCATCAGTCACCACTCATTAGAAAAAAAGAAGAAGTGGAAAGAGAAAAAAGGGAGCAGAATAAGCAGTCAAATTTTTTTAGCAATCATCATAGCTCTGCAGGGTTTTTTATTGTAAACTGTGTATGTGGTGATGGTGGTGGGCTCTATGGGCTAGGTTTAATTTCGTTTCCCCCTCCAACTGCCTTTCTTCCTTTCCCCAACTCTCTGCTTTTCTTGGGTCTTGACCTTTACCCATCTCTTTATTTTTTCCAGCCAATCCAATCCAATCCAATCCAATCCAATCAGTGCAATTTCGAGTGCCCCAATGATTGGATATTGCTACAGTAGCAAAATGGTCCGGGCTGGGATGGATAGCTACATTACTTCACTTGTATTGTATCAGTATATGTATATCATGGGGTCGTTTGGATGTGGAAATTTGAAAACGTTGGAATTTGTCTGAATTTCCATGTTTTAGAAAACCAAGGAATTGACTTGTGGAAATTGGAAAAAAAATCACGTTTAGATAGGGTTTAGTTTTGTGGGAATTGATGGTGTGAAATTTGAAAAAAGAAGTAAGAATACGTGGTAATGTCAAATTACTAGGGGGAGGTGTAGTATTCTCAATTACCATGAATGTGGTAATTGAAGCCAATTTTCATGGTCCAATTCTCATACCCTTTTTGCTCTTCCAAACGTGGGTTTTTAACCCAATTACTGCATTATGTGGTAATTGAGTCCAATTACTACATTACATTTCCACATCCAAATTGAGTCCAATTACTGCATTATGTCGGGTCTGATCATCCATGGATCTGTGGGTTATTCAATGGTTGGGGACCAAACCAAGATGTAGCATATATATGATGCTAAGCTACTTACTGTACAGGGATGCAACTCAGAAATTGATAATTCAAGTGTTAATATATTGGGTTAATTGCAAGGTTGGTCTCTGAGATTACAAAAAAAAAAAAATCGTTCATATTTGGTCACTCGAAATATTTAAATCCATTGGTGGTACTTAAGTTTACTGAAACCGTTCACTTTTAGTCACTCTCCGTCCATTTCCGTTAACGGAGTCCGTTAAGCGATGACGTAGCGGACAAAATCGTCTAATCAGCCACATTTAACCCGAAAATAATGCGACCCGACACGTCACTGAGACCTGCCATGTCATCTGGACCAACCCTGCCCTCTAATCAAACCGGACCCGCCATGTCAATATCTAGAATTTAATTCCTTTGTTTAATTTTTTTTTTTTAAGTTTTATTAAAAATGAGAAGCATACAAAGTGGGTAACACAGAAGTAAGACTACCAACAAAATAACTAGAAAGGCGAGAAACTCACATATCAGGCAATGACAAAAAAAGAAAACACCTCAACCCCCCACACCACACACACTAAGCCAATACAAAAGCCTCACAAGCCTAGCATAATTGCTTCTCTATGTGCTAATCCGCTGTTGTTGGACTCATCACCACAAACCGACAGCCAACCAACACAACACCAGATCGAGAGATCACTCAATCCTCAAGAACGATTGGAAGCCAGATTGATAACACAAACCCAAACCAGATGATTATCTAAGTCGGACAAGCATAAACCTTACCTACCTCATTGGACCAAAATGTCTTTAGATGCTCCCAAAGCATAACCCTGCAAGACAATGGGCGTCCGATGAAGAAATACATAGATCGAGTCTCTGTCTTATGATCTTCCAACCCGAATTAACAAGTTTTTAAGAGTTGAACAAAGTGTCAGAAAGTGATCGCACACAACATTATCAACTAGAATGAATGGCACAATAAATTTGTTGACTCATATATATATATATATATACATACGGTACCCCGAGTGAAATCTGAGATACCGCATAGCTTGAGTATGAAAATGCTATCTAGACCTCGAATTAGCAAGATTTTTGGGCATGATACTATACTCTAACCCTTAATGAGTGAACCCTAGGTCCTAATTATCTAAATCATAAACTATAAACCCTAAGATGGTGCATTGATTTTTTTGCCTATATTTGGACGGATCATAACCGTCGATTATTGTTTCTAACTAAATTGATCTTGGAGTATAAAATTGAGAGAATTAAGACCTAGATTTTGATCTTTAAGGGTTGGAGTATAGTATCATGTCCGAAAGATCAGTCAATTCTAGTTCTGGATAACATTTTCTTAATCAAGGTATGTGGTACCCCGGATTTCACCCTGGGTACCGTAGAACTCCCCATATATATGGATATATATATATAAAGGAAAGGCAACTTATGATTTGTTTGGTAATAATCCACGATCACGAGCCAAACAATCTCTTAAAAAAGCTAAAGGAAAGAAACGGTATAAAAGTAAAAGGACTCATAACTTTTGGCCGTTGGGTACTATCAATCAACAACGGTAAAGAGCAGTAGGAGGGTAGTTTGAGATGGTGTTATTTTGGAGAAGGCCACTGCCCTTCTTTTTCCTTACTTTGGTCCAGCGGATGTGCTTAAATACGCCTTTAATTGCCTAATTGCGTCTCACAATGCTTAATTATGACTAGCACTGTCTACCTCCACCTCAATGTTATGAATGCCAAATTTACTATCTAGAATTGAGCAATGCGTTTTATCATTGCCTCCCACCTAAACACAGCTTAAGCATTGGCAAACACTACAAGAAACTGCACATTCTGTGACAAATATTTTCTGTGATGAAGTCACTTTCATCACAGAAGATACACATTATGTGACGAATTTTTTTGATCGTCACCGAGAAATGATAATTAGAATTGTCATCTAACAAACACTATATGTGACGAAAATATATTTTTATATGACGAAGCTAAGCGTTACCTAAAGTATGTTTTTGTGTGACAAAATATTTTGGTCACATATAGTCATTGACCTTGCGTGACAAAATAATTGGTGACATAAAATTAGTTATTTTAAATCTTTTTAGTCTTTAAGGAAATAATAATCGTTGACAAATTTTGTTTAAAATAGTTAGATTCCAAATTGATTGGTAGTGAAAAGTGCTTGTATTTTTATCGAAAAAAAGAAAGTGCTTGTATTCTTTTTGTTTTACGCGGAAGTAAAACTATCTGTGGGCTGTGTTTAGTCTTCTGCCTTAAAATAAAAAATAGAAACAATCCCAGCCTCACAAAACCCACGCCCACCTTATCCTTTATCTCTCCGTCCCTTTTATCTCCACAAATGACAAAACCATTCTCTCTCTAGTTTGTCGAGCAACATGGAAAGCTTACGACTGTTGGGATACCCTTTACCTCTTCTCGTTAATCTTCTCTGATTCGTGTCCATAGTCTTTGATAGGACTGTTGATTTCCCGTTCAACAGCTCAGGTAAGAATCACCTTTATCTTTGCTTTTCATTTCGTCCTCTCTCTGGCTTCCCAATCTCTTTCCCAGTCGGTCAAAACCCTAGTTTTGCTTAATCCATCCATCACAATCGCCTGGGTTAGAGGAGGACTGAAATTTGAGGATTACCTGATTAATGGTTGGGTTTCTTGCAAACTTGAATGCTTATGGCATTGAAAATTTGGTGTTTACCTATTTGGTTCTGTAGAGATCTCTGTCTTGACTCGGTGGGCTAACTGTTCGATATATGGAAGCTTATCAATAAATAAGATTAACCAACATATCTTCTATGTGAGGTTAGTGGGATAGTGAGTCCTTAGTTGGGACGTGGATAACAACCACCTTTAAGTCAGCCTTAATATCATTCTATTTGCTGCTCTGTTCTTGGAAAGGGTAATGAGAAAAGTGATTGAGTGGGGGGAAAGACTATTCATTTTTCATGTATTTACGGTACATCAGAATCATTGATTCTACAACAAAGCAAGATTGGTTAAGTGGTTGATGATTTTGGAAATGTAAATGGCATTATAGGTTGCGTAACCACCTAGAATCTGGTCTATATTCTATTTTTCTCTAATTCGCAGGGTATGACCAACATATGTCAAAAAAATAGATGATGACTCACCCACGGTGGACTAGAATTTCTCAAGAGAATCAAGCTTTTAAAATTTGACACAGAGGGGTAATTGTTGTATTAATGCATCATTGATGGACGTTGGAAGATTTTCCTCTTCCTGAGTGGGACGAGCATCCTTTTCTCCACTATTAATTTTTGTTTTTGGGGAATAAATGATTTGCTTATGTTGTTCAATTGAAGAAGTTTTTCTATAACTAGGTCAAGTAGATTAAAATAGCATAGGTATATTGGCCTTACAAAGTGTATCATCAATCATTTTGTAGCTTTAATACAGTCTTGGTCCAATACTTTAGTGCAGCTTGGAGCCTTCGAGCATTTATCCCGCTAAAGATTACTTTTTCGATTTCAGGTATGTCTTCTAATTGTGACATTCTTGTTTGCTTTAGCATTGGATGTGTTCTTTACAAATCTATAAGTGCTGCTTTATGCTTTGTTTATGTGGCTGATTCATAGCTACCCTCTTGACTCCTACACTTATGATAGCTAGGATGGTGGATGAAACTTAGAAAATTTAGCACCAGCTATATAGGAGGGGTTAAATCTTTTATGCATTTCTTGGAAGTTAGTTTTATAATTCTATTCTAATCCTTTCTATTCCACTCCAAACACATTTTTCAATATAAACTCCTTTTCTCTGAGCAAGTCTCATCATTATAACTTAATGATTTGGTCTGATTGTGAATTTGCTCTTAAGGCTTGGTGTTATTGACGTAGACAAATGAATGAATGATAACAAGATGGTATATTATCCCATTTTCATTTTTTTTTTTTAGCTTGGATCCCTTATATCTTCCTGTTTAATTGAAATAATTAAGAACAGTGGATGCCTTATGGCCATTTGGTGGTGTTTTTTCTTATATATATTATTATACAAGTCCGATACTTTTTTATGTTTGGAAAGTACACATATGTATGTTTAAACCCCATGAAAAATGGAACCTAAACATTTGACTATATTTTGTGCACGAGCGCGAGGAATACAAGGAACAATTGTCAACTACCAACAACAAGATGAAAGAACTCGAAGACAATCATAATGAACAAATGGCTTCTTCAATGGATAGGGTGAAAGAACTAGAGAAAAAAGGCAAGTTCTTTGACAACATAGCGTGTCAACTGTTGAAACAAGGAACTGTCACCTTGGACAATGGTAAGATATATGAAACTATCTCTTTCAGTTGTCTGTGTATTATGATTTAGCTTTAACATAAGTCTAGTGGTTGGGATAATTTGTCTTCAATCTAGTTAATGAATATGTTGTTTTTCAAGAATAAGTCATGTTAGTTTGTCTCTATCTTACAGGATTTGTAGACTTAGCTACACTTTAGGAGTATGAGGTATGATATCTATTTTATATATTGCTAACAATATGCTAGTCTTATATTGCAGATCCGATGTGAGGTAGGTAGCCTATTAATTTTGGGCAATGAGAGTGCTTTAGGAGGAGGTCAATGGCCATGTTTTGCATTCGCATGCAATGTGGAAATGCGAATTTTGGAAATTTCAGGAGACATGTGACCTTATTTTTGTGACCATTTTCGGTACAATTATATATGTGTCAACTCCTAAAATTAATTCTCTCTATTGATGTTAGGTGAGAGAGATAGAGCATGTTGTGTGCTCTCTTCGCTTAAATTGCTTCATGCTCATTTTGTACATGCAAACACAAGATGCTATCTATGTAAACTTACCCTTTTAGTTGTGATATAAAGAATGCATCTGAATTTTATTACAAAAATCATTCGTGTATGTCATCTAATTTTTAGGTTCACACAAACAGCATAACCTTCGTCACCAATTTTCGAGATCCCAGAAAACCTTTTTTGGTGACGGATTTTCTTGTTACCAAACAGTTTTAGCCGTCTCCATTTAACACACATTTGACAACTATTGTGTGCTGAACTCTACTTTGGATGACAAGGAAATCACTTCCGTCACCAAATGATACAGAATATGTGACGGATTAATTCGTCACAAAAGAAAAACATTATGTAAGGAATCATAAATCCATCACCAAAAGTGAGCCTTTGGTGACAAATAAATATCGTCACATAAAGTGTAACTTTTTGCGACAAAATTTTGCGTCACATAAGACTCCATCTTCGGTGACGAATCTAAAATATTTCGTCACGATATCCTTTTGCAACGGCGTATACGTGACGACACCTGTGACGGAAATAATTCGTCACAAAAACATTTGGTGACGCATTTTTGGTTATTTGGTGACAAAATTTTGCGTTACAAAATACTATTTTTCTTGTAGTGAAAATTACTGCTTTCTGAAAAATTATATATATATTATGATAAAACCTTAGTAAAGTTGCCATGATTTGGCTCTTCGTTGCATTATTGTGGTCAGGTTAGGGCCTCCAAATTTTAAGGGCCTGCATTATTCACTCCATTGACTAGAATATAAACATTGTGGGTTGTATTAATATGCTCAGCTCATTGCTATGGCAATAATCTTAAAGACAACAAAGGCCAAACAGAAGGGTCCAATACCAGCAGCATAAAAATTATTAGAAGGTCTAGTAATGAATAAAATTGGGTCAGCTTAAATAAAAACAACGAGGCCCCAACAAATAGAATTTAAAAGAGAACGTTGCTATCACTGCCTATTTATTTCAAGACCCATTGCTCCCATTTGGCCAATTTGGCAATTCGAAAAACTTAGAAGAACAACTTTCACCAAAAACCAAAACAAAATTTCAATGAAGTCCAATTCACAACCAAATCATGTGAATTCTCACATTAAACCAAAACCCATCAACTCCCCCGCTATCAAATTGTATTCAATAAAATTTATTATTCCTAATCCCATTGAGTTAAGACGAACAGGATCCATTTCAAGCCCACAAACAAGTTTCAACTAGTAGGTTGAATAAGATTTGCTATTGTAAGTCTTAAACAAGAACAAAAATTTATTTGAGTAAAATTGTTTTTAACCCGGACAAAAAGTGGTATTATAAGATGATATTATTACTTTTGTAATAATTTTCTGAACTTATATAATTTTTATTATAAATAAATTTGCAGAGAAAAAAATTTAGATACACATTTTAGACCTTCAAACAGGGCCTCCAAATATGATCAGCCGGTCCTAATTGTAGGGATGGCAATTTCAACCTGACCCGTTTTACCCGACCTGTTTGATCTGTTTTGGGGTGGGTCCGACCCGCCCCGTAGGTGGGGCGGGGCGGGCATGGGTACTCTCATAGACCCGACCTGCCCCATTCTCGACCCGTTCTTGCCTAAATTACACTTAATTTTAGTCAAATTACTTAGGATTTTCCTTTTACTAAATCAAATTTTAGCTGCAATAAAGTTGTAAATTAGTGAAAACCTCAATTTCTCCAATAATTTAACTATATTTATCATAATATTGTTTGTTTCCATGGTCTTATAATAAAAATAACGAACATTTCTAATATTTTTCATATAAATTGCTTACCCATTGGATCGACCTGCCCCGACCCGTGATCCGTGATAAATTACCCGACCTGGACCCGACCTGCCACGGGACGAGTTTGAGTACCAAGAAACCCGCCCCGAACCTGCCCATTGCCATTCCTACCTAATTGTGGTGGATGTCCGTACTCCGTACCCTCTTCCTTTCTGCCGATATCTAGAATACCCAAAAAAGCCAAATCGCAATTTCTCCTCCACTCCTTGATATATAATTGTTCTTTTTAGTCCTCTCCTGCATCAATGATTACCAGCACATATAGACCACAGATTGTTAGAAACCGAACAGAAAAATAGGGTTACCGATCTGGCTGAGTCGCGGACTAGGTCGCTCTCTTTAAGACGTTCGCGGCACTGCCTTCGTTGCGCACGGCAGACTATCAGCCGGTCGCCTCCAGGATAAAACAGCCATTCTTATTTTGTTGCTCATCGGTGTTGTGCGAAAACCGGAGCTCTATGAACTCACTCTCTATCTCGTGTTTCTGCTCTCTGAGGAGGTGTTTAGAGGGTCTAGGGCGTCTCCTATTTATAGGAGGAGAAAACCCAGAATATTCCCTCTTTCTTTGGGAATAAGTCACATTTTAATTAGGAAGATAATTACTCCCATAATTAAAATATAATCTATTAAGATAATTATTCTTAATTATCTCCATAATATTCCTTATATTAATTATCCATCTTAATTTCGTATTATGGGAAAATACTGGATAATTAATTAGGAATTTCATTATAGCTTTTCAAAGCTATTCATCCCAACAATCCCCCACTTGAATAGTTTGAAACTATCTCTGAGCATCAACAGTTCCATAAGATCGGGCATAAGCTAAGGTATCGCGAAGATTTGAACCTTAGCGTAGTGGTTACACTTCCGATTTCATAAGGGTGACTCGTAGTCTTGAACCCTATCTCAGGCAATGTAGCACACCGGATCTTTTCATTGAGTGATATTCTCTCATAGGCCGTGCGTTTATGGCCATGCACGTTATCCCGGTTTAGTGAACGCTCTAGCAACTTTGTGCCTCCAAAGTTCCATAGGGAGCGGCCCCACTCCCACATTCACATAGGTGAGTCTATCAGAAGTACCCCCAAAGTAAAGTACTTCACTCCACATAGAGTATAGATCTCATTAAGAGTTTTAACTCAACCTCCAAGGCTTTGGGATTCATGCTTCACTATGCATGAACTTTTCTCAATATTACTCATGACTTGTTATTACCCATTGAACCCGTTTCTTGGGATCTCCAGTCTATCGGGTCGGGTTACCATCACTTGTAATCCATGGTTCGGTAGGCATAAGTCTCATACCTTCGTGGTATTTTGGACTTTTCTCTCTAGATAATCCTTTCGTCAAAGGATCAGCTAGATTCTGTTAGGATCTTACATGATCCACCCTCATTGCTCCTATCGTTAGGAGTTCTCTTACAGTACTGTGCTTACGACAAATTTGTCATCTCTTTTCATTCTAGAACTGGTTCCCTTCTTTTGCAATAGCTGCGGTGCTATCACAATTAATCAACTACCGGAGGGATCGGTCTTTCCCATAAGGGAATCTATAGTAGTGACCCTCTCAATCAACTTTCCTCTTTACAAGCCATTGCTAGTTCTATCATTTCCGATTTCTTAGTTGATTGAGCCAGGATCGTTTACTTCTTAGACTTCCAAGACATAGCTTCTCTATCGATGTTTAAAACACATCCTCTTGTTGTCTTGGAGTCCTCTATAGGGTATTCTAATCCGCATCACTATACCCTACCAATACAGCAAAACCTTTGATAACAAATACCAATGTTTTTTCTGTTCTTTTAAGGTGTCTCATGACCCCTTTCAATAGCATTTCAATGCTTCATACTAGGACAATCAGTAAGCCTGCCAAGTACCCCCCACTAAATCGGGTCTCATGTTTATCAGTTGCCTCTCGCAGACTGTAAATGCTAGTATATTCTAACTTTCTTACACCGTCTTAGGTGTTCTTTAAATATTTATACGAGCATCATCAAACATGTATGCAGGTGTACATCTTGTATTTTCCTAGTTATTAGGATCTCTAAGCATAACATTTGTTTCATTCAGATCCTTCACATTCAAAATTCTCAACCATCATGGTTTTTCAATATTGACATTACGAGTCTTTGTACCAAAGATCGACGTGTCATTCATAATGCAAGTGTCATTCTCAAATTTGTACTAAATGCAATTGTCACTTTCACTTTTAAAACCATAGGAGAGAACCAGTTTATTCATGCCATCGTCTTAGAGTCTATTTCAAATCTTACAATGATTTGTCTAACTATCGACTCTCTAAGCATGTTCAGGAATAACAACCCTATAGGTTGTCCCATGTAGATTTTTCTATCTAAATCACCATTCACAGAAACATGTTTAACAATCCATTTGACGCACAACACTAGCAATCAGAACATACATGGATGTTATTCTACATATGGTGAACAGATAACAAGAAAATTTACAATTTTCCTTTTCGCTTAAAGCCTTAGCTATTAGGCGATCCTTATACTCATAAACTAAACCATCAGGTTTCAGTTTTCCTTTTAATAATCCGTTTATTACCTAGGCTTCATTGCCAGGAGGTAATTCTCAAAGATGCCAAATCTTTTCGATTTCATCGATATATTACCCAAGACTTTACAACCAAGAGGTAACTCTACAAGATTTTAAGTCTTATTAGACTCCAATAATTCCATTTCGTTAATAATGGATTCTCCCACAATTCTGCATCTTTATGGAAGTTCGAACTTCTAGCAGACTTGTAGGATCTTTCTTTCTTAGGGTGTAAATAACAAATTCATAACCAAAATCCTTTCGAGATTTATGGTTCATTTGTCTCTTCCGAGTTCATACTCAGATTTATCACCCCCACTAGGTATCCATTATTTCTAACAGTAGGCAGGATATCACCCCCACTATTTCTTAATATAAATGGAACTATATTGGCATCATCTAGATGGCTTAAAAAATGAGTATTCAAATCATGAGGCATGTGCATTTTACAATTGACGACACAATAAAACACACTCATATGCTTTTCTAGTTATCATATTACACTGATTCATTAACTCTGCAACATATTGAATAATCAGTGCAACCATTAATAATGCGATAAAGCATTTCTCAAATAAACTAGACAAAGCACCTTATAAAGCAATAAATGATTTATTGTCTTTCCATCATGTTTATCAAATAAATAAGATCTTTCGATTCTTCACTACATGATATGGGAATACGACCTTAGATATTATAATTCTTCACAATGACGCACATGCCACACAGAAGAATTCATTTAATCTACATATTCATTCCTTACATCTAGCATAGTCAACGACTTTCTAGAGGTAAGGTTCACTTCCACTTTCATAGAACCATCAATAATAGTGGTGAGGGTCGTGCCCAACAACACTTTCTCCTTCAATACGCCTCAATGCATGATTGAGCTTAGCTACTTTATCAGATGCATGCCTTGAGGCGTCAATATCCAACCACCTTCTTCAGAATTGCCATTAAGGCGATATTAGTGAATATTACCACCAAATCCTCTTAGTCAAGTTAACATTAGGTTAAACTTGTTCTTACACTTTCGTGTCTTATGACCTAGTTTCTCACAAATTTAACAGAGAAACTGTTTGAACCTAACTGAGTGTAGGAGTGAGGTTCGAAGGAGAGTTTGGGTCGAGAAGAAACGCGAGAGCCGAGCTAGATCAGTGGAACCAGAATCAGAGAGTTGAGTGAGAAAGAGATTAGAAAGAGAAGTAGTTCTTGTAGAGAGAGAATGGTGAAAAAATGCGATCCCCTCACCCACCGTAGTAAATGCCATATTTATAGGCTTCATGGTGGTGGGTGAGTGGTTGACATAGGGAGAGATACAGTGATGTGACTACTGGGATACAATGATGTGACCACTAGCACACTAAGGCTTTTAGGCCATCCCTCTACCTAGGATGAGTCAGAGATCCACTCATGGCCCTGATGTGACTACCCGCTTGGAAGAGGTGCGCTTCCCTCATCTTCTGGTTCAGCCTACGCTAGTCCTCCCCTAGCGCCTGTCATCTCTTCGCGCCTGGACGTGGTTAGCCATGATGAGGCGGCACACTCGGGGTCCTCGCGCTGCCGTGTTGGGGTCTCATCCAGTTGCGCCCGGTTCCTTGGCGTGGTTAGGCCCGAGTCCTATGCCCAACAATTGCCCCCCAGCAGGGGGTGTTTTGTGAACGCCCCCTGTTTAGGTTTCCTCCGGACTCGGGCCGGTCCGCTTGTAGCTATTGGTTGGCGCCGACGTGCGCGATACTATGAACTGGCGTCGCCTTGCCCTGACGCCATGTGCCATCGCGCTCGTTGTTGGGCTTCATTCGGTCGCCACGCGCAATGCTTGGCGCGCGCTGTTGTGCGTACGGGGTCGTTTTCTTCGTGCGCGGTACGCGCTAATGCGCTCGTTGTTGGTCTTTGTTCGCTGAGCGCGATACTCGCGCGCGATGCGCTCGTGGAGTTGTTTTCTTTTCGCAGCACGACGCATGTTTTCCTCTTCCAGGCGTTATCCTCGCGATAAGCGCTCGCGGTTGATCTTTGTTCGTTGAGCGTGATACTCGCGCGCGATGCCCGTCGATGCGCGCATGGGGTTGTCTTCTTGTTGCGACGCAATGCGTGTCTTTCTTTTCCTCGCGGGTGTGCCATGCCCCCCAGTCGGTGCGCGGCGCTGGTGGCGTCGCCGACTAATGCCTATGATCGTAGGTGTCAACGTGTCACTGTGTGGTTAGGCTATTTGGGCGGGGGTTTTTTGAATTTCGAAAAGATTTGGTGGGATCTGACTGTTACGGATCCCAATGTGGCTTTAACCTTTCGCATTCCGCCGAACGGCCTTGGCCCTTCGCTTTCCCCCGGATCAATTATAAATATGAGATTGTTGAAGGGAGGAGGGCTCACTTGTTTTCTCCGATCATAGCCTCGCTTTTGTTTTCCTAAGATTTCCCTCCTCCTTCACTTCTCTTTCCTCGAGATTTTCTCTCCTCCTTTTACTACCCCAATCCTCTTCTGCTGTTGATCAACTTCGAGTCGATATCATGTCCAACATCAACAACCAGGAGGCCGAGGTCGTACAAGGCGAAGAAGGTAATGTCTCTCCTCTCTCGCATACTTCTTCTGACCATTCCGGTGGTGGGAATGGAGGTTCTGGGGATTGGAACGGTGGATCCGACGGTGGGGGTGGCAGTAGTGGTGGTGGACTTCCGGCGACGCCGACGTTCGATGCTAGGTCGGGCGATGGGGCCGGAAGCTCTTCTGATCAGGGTATAACCGTTTCCGGTAGTGGGGAGGTGGCGCGGCCGGCTCGGGGGACTCTGATTATTCGGCGTAACCAGGGTGGTGGGCCGGTTGCCGGCGACGAAGCGGCCGACGAGGAAATCGCCGACGAGGAAGTCGCCGATGGTGAGGTCGGCGACGATGAAGTCGCCGACGATGAAGACTTCGGCGATGAGACAGAGCAAGGAGACTTTGATGTGCAATTCGCGCCGCGAGCAGTCGAGCGCGTTACCGAAGCCATGGCCCGCCTGGGGCCGCAGGGTGTTGGCTCTACATACCGCGTGATCGAATGGGCGGAGATGTGGGGTGACCAGCCGGCGCCGTCTGACAATCTCAAGCGCGGACCCGAGCACTCCTCGACGTATGACGTGGATGACGTGGAGGAGTTGGTTCGCGGACTGGGTTTGCCCCCCAGTTGGGAGTACGCCGCTCCCTCGGTGCGCAGTATGGTGGGTAACTGCCCCCCTGGGTGGTTCGGTGTGTATGCCGAATACTGGGTTATGGGGTTCAAGTTCCCCATCGACCCGCTGTTATGCGCCATATACGACCGCCTCAAATGCTCCATCGGTCGGCTCTCCCCGTCAGTGATCATGCACGCGAGTTGCCTTCGTCTCGCGTGCAAGAGGCTTAACATCGTGCCTACTTACGGCTTATTCCGCAAGATGTACAAAATCAAGGAGCCGACAAAGGTGAGCGACTGTCTCTCCATCCAGCGACGCGACCACCGCCCCGATGGCTTCGTGTACGGCTCGCCCAAGTTGAAGAAGACTTGGTTTGGTCAGTTTTTCTATGTTAAGCCCGCTCCCGGGGAATGGGCGAGTGGGTCGCTGCCGGAGCCCACCACCTGGATGAAGGGCAGTATAGCTGGTTTCGAGTCCGACGTCGGTAAATACGACGGGCTCAACGATGAGTATGAGGCTTGCATGCCTCACCGCATGAATTTATACAAGCGGGGAGTCCGCGAAGCCTGTTTGGAAGAGCTCTTTGGAGATGGTTAGTTATGTTTCCTTCCTTTTTGTATTCTATCTTATTAACCGCTCTCTTACGATTTATTGGCGCAGGTGTTGACTTCTCTTCCCTCGCGAGTATGATGTCGGTGGATGACGTCGCGCCGCGTGCCGACAAGAAAAGGAAGAAGAAGGTCGGCGCGGCGCCAAAACCCTCGAAGCGGAAGGAGGTCGAGCAACCGCAACCGCAGGTTGTAGAGAGGCCCCGCAAGACCCTTCGCATAGCGGAGCCAACCGTCCAAGCGGCGAAGCAACTGCCCGCGACGCCACAATTGTCCGCCGCGCAGCAGCTCTCACTGGCGCTTTCGGAGCCCGAGGCGACGGTGAGCCGGCCCGCTCGTCGAGGGGGGGATGGGGCTGGCAGCTCATCCGGGACATCCGCTACCACTCCTCCCGTCAGCGCTGTACCTCCTTCCGCCGCCGTCCACCAAGTCCGCGACGTGCGGATTCACACCGCCGCGGCGTGCAACTTGGTGTCAGCCAATCATGCGCTTCGGGCGATCGGGCCCATTCTCTCCGTTCCCCCGCGGGTGGAGAAGACGGACCCTCTTCACGACCTGGCGCAGATCCATTTCGCGGTAAGACTCGGTTTAGGTTAAGGTTTATTTTCTTAGCCTCCCCCCTTCTTTTTTGCTTGGCTAAGACTCGTGGCGTTGCAGGGTTTGTCGGCGACCTTTCGCGCTCAGCAAGAGCGCGCCTCGATGCGCGCCAAGATGAAGGCCGACGAGGCGCAAATCGTGCAGCTGGAGGGGAAGGTCCTCGGGGCGAACAATCGCGCGGAGGACGCTACCTCTAAGGCCAACGAGGCACTGGAGTCACTCGGCCTTTTGCAGAGCCGATTGGCCGCGGACGTGGAGGCGGCCAAAGAGCAGGTGCGGAACGAGGAGCGCACTGCTCTCCGAGAAGAACTGGAAGTCTCCTTTTCTGAGAGATTGCGCAAAGCTCGCGAGGAGTTCCAGAAGGAGAAGGACGACCTTGTTCGCCTTCACACCGTTGCTAAGGCGGAGGCCGTTCGCGCAGCTGAAGTCGCGGCCGTCCGCCAGTTCAAGTCTTCCCAACCTTTCGGGAAGATCATGGCGGATGCCATGACCAAGGCCGTGATAGCGGTTGGTAAGAAGGTCCGCCCTGAGAAT
This sequence comes from Linum tenue, assembly GCA_946122785.1. NCBI lineage: Eukaryota > Viridiplantae > Streptophyta > Magnoliopsida > Malpighiales > Linaceae > Linum > Linum tenue. Next base: position 60,824,989 of record CAMGYJ010000004.1, read on the forward strand.
CCGGGGATGCGCTGGGACACTCGCGAGATGGTTCAGCACGTCAAAGTGTGGATCAGCGAGAAGCGTCCTTTGGATTCTGACTCCGAGTCCGAGGAAGAGGAGGAGGAAGAAGCGGAGCGCCGGGAGGAGGTTGAGCGTCCGACAGGGGAGGAGAGGAAGGATGGAGAGGTGGCCGACGAAGATGAGGAGGACGAGGAAGAGGAGCGTCCTCTATTGCGCCGCAAGTTGAGCAGGGAGGGCGAACAGCCCGATACTGGTTCTGCTTAGATGTGGCCCAATTGAGCCTTAGCTGTTTTGTTGTTTTCTTGTACTCTTTTTTTTTTGTTTTCTTGTGTGTAGCCGCGCACGGCATCATGGCTCCCTCCTTGATTAGAACAAAAGATTTTCGACTATGTTTGTGTGCGCGAATGAGTAATAACTTTGTGTGCGCGAATGAGCGACAACCACTGCTTTTGCCTTGTCCCCTCGCGCGGAGGATATGCGAGCTGGGTGCTCATTTTTGTTCTTTGTGTGCGCGAATGAGCAATAACTTTGTGTGCGCGAATGAGCGACAACCACTGCTTTTGCCTTGTTCCCTCGCGCGGAGGGTGTGCGAGCTGGGTGCTCATCTTTGTTCTTTCGAACTTAGGCGCGAATAGTGCTAGACTATTGCTAATATTTTGTTCTTTCGAACCGTGTCCTTTTGCGCGAATAGTGCTGGACTATTGCTAAGTTTTGTTCCGTGGAACTGAGCGCAGAGTGCTGGACTCATACTAATTTTTTGTTCTTTCGAACTGATTGGGCGCGAATAGTGCTGGACTATTGCTAAGTTTTGTTCCGTGGAACTGAGCGCAGAGTGCTGGACTCATACTAATTTTTTGTTCTTTCGAACTGATTGGGCGCGAATAGTGCTGGACTATTGCTAAGTTTTGTTCCGTGGAACTGAGCGCAGAGTGCTGGACTCATACTAATTTTTTGTTCTTTCGAACTGATTGGGCGCGAATAGTGCTGGACTATTGCTAAGTTTTGTTCCGTGGAACCATGTCCTTTTATTTATTGCGCTAACGCGCTATTACAAACGTGGTACACGTTAACCGGCGCGGTGGTATTTCCTTAGATTCTGCGCATTCCATGTTCTTGGAACCTTGTTGCCCCCCAGCTCGCTGAGTTTGAATGTGTTGGCGCCTACCACTTCGCGGATCAAGTAAGGGCCTTCCCATGTCGAGGCAAGCTTCCCGTGCCTGGGGTCAGGGCGGAAGTTCCGCCGCAGCACTTGGTCGCCAAGGATCAACTTGTGCGGGACCAGCTTCGCGTTATGGTACTTGGCTACCTGTTCTTTCATGGCGGCTAGCCTGATGGCTGCCAACTCACGCCTTTCCTGCGACAACTCGAGCTCTAGTAGGCGCGCCTCGTCGTTTGCTTCTTCGTTGTACCCGGTGATTCGGTAGGTCGGCGTCGTTGTCTCGATGGGAATCACCGCGTCAGTGCCGTACGTCAGAGCGAAGGGGGTTTCGCCCGTTGCCACTTTGTACGTGGTGCGGTGCGCCCATAGCACTGTGTGGAGTTCGTCCGCCCAATTGCCCTTGGCTTCATTCAGGCGAGTGTGGAGGCCATGCAAGATCGCTTTATTGGAGGACTCCGCTTGGCCGTTGGCTTGAGGGTAAGCGACCGACGCGAATCTTGCAATGATTCCCACCTCGTCGCAGAAGTCCATTACTTCTGCGCAATCGAATTGCTTCCCGTGGTCGAAGATGAGTGCATTCGGAACCCCGAAGCGCGACAAAATGTTGTTGCGCAAGAAACGTGTTACCAGCTGCGCCGTTATGGACGCCAGCGCCTCGGCCTCGATCCACTTAGTGAAGTAGTCGACCGCCACGATTATGTATTTGCGCTTCCCCTTTGCCGTTGGGAAGGGGCCCAAGAGATCAACTCCCCATTGCGCGAAAGGCCATGGGCTTAAGTTGCCCTGGAGCTCGGTGGCCGGCAAATGGTGTTGGCGCGCGTTGACTTGGCATTTATGGCACTGGTCTGTATAGCTCTTCGTATCTTTCTTGACTCGCGGCCAGTAGTATCCATGCAAAAGGATGGTACGCTCCATGCTGCGCGGCCCCGCGTGCATTGCGCACAGCCCCTCGTGTAGTTCACGCACTAGGTCGTGCGCCTCCTCCTGCCCAATGCATTTGAGGTATACACCCGAGTACGACCTTCGGTATAATTCTCCCTCGATAAGCGTGCAACGAGCTGCCTTTTGCCTTAGAGCCCAAGCTTGCTTGGGGTCTTCTGGCACCACCCCCTCTTGGAGGTACTTCATAATTGGATGTCTCCAATCTTCGTATGGCACGAGCTGGGTCGTGTTGACTGCTACCCCCGGGGTGGTTTCATCTTCTTCTTTTTGGACGGACACGAGGCGCGTCGATTCGAAGTCTGTAGCCGTTGCTAGCTTGGATAGCGCGTCGGCATGCGCATTTTCCTCCCTTGGTATCTGTGCATACGTTACTGATTCGAATGTTGTGGCCCTCTGCTTAACGCGCTCCATGTAATGCGCCAGTGTGTCTTCCTTTGCGTCGAACGCACCATTCAGTTGGTTGACCGCCAGGGAGGAGTCGGAAAGTATACGCACCATTCTTGCCCCGAGGTCGTGAGCGGCCGTCATCCCTGCCAAGATGGCCTCGTATTCCGCGGCGTTGTTTGTCTTCAACGCCCTGAACCTGATTGCGATTTCGTGCATTACGCCGGCAGGTGTGCGCACCACAACCCCTGCTCCGGCGCCATGCTTACTCGCCGCTCCATCAACATAGACTTCCCAAACGCCCTCCGGCGTTGTTTCGAGGGTCACCCCTTCCGCGATGAAGTCCGCTAAGATTTGGGCCTTGATTGCTGGCCTTGGCGCGTATTGAATATCGTACTCCGAGAGCTCCACCGCCCATTTGACCATGCGTCCCGACACTTCCATTGAAGTCAGAATCTTTTTTAGTGGTAGGTTGGTCAGGACGGTGACCTGGTGCGCTTGAAAGTACGGGCGCAGTTTCTGCGAAGCGCTCACTAACGCCAGGGCAGCTTTCTCGATTGAGGAATATCTTGTTTCCGCGCTAACGAGAGTGCGCGAGGTGTAATACACTGGTTGCTCAGTCCTGCCATCCCTCCTAGATATCAGAACCGCGCTCACGGCTCTTGTTGACACGGCGAGATACAAGAAAAGTTTTTCATTAAGCTTGGGAGCGGTCAGTACAGGGGGGGATACAAGATACGCCTTTAGTTCCTGGAAGGCCGCTTCGCATTCTGTGGACCATGCGAAGCGCGTCCCGTTCTTGAGTGTCTGGAAGAAGGGCGCGCATTTGTCAGCGGACCTTGGTATGAACCTCCCCAGTGCCGCTATCTTGCCGTTCAGAGATTGGATTTCCAATGCGTTCCGCGGCGCTCGTAGTTGTTGGACCGCGGTGATTTGCTTCGGGTCGACCTCTATGCCGCGCTTGGTTATCATGAACCCTAGAAATTTCCCCGCCTCTGCTCCAAAGACACATTTGAGTGGATTGAGGCGAAGGCTGTGCTTGCGGAGGGCTTCGAAGGTCTCGCGTAGGTCCTCCAGGTGTGACTCACCCGCCTTGGTTTTGACGATAAGGTCGTCTACATACGCCTCGATGTTCCGGCCGATTTGCTGCGAGAAAACTGCGTCGATCATTCTTTGGTATGTCGCGCCCGCGTTTTTCAACCCGAACGGCATACCCACGAAGCAGAAGTTCCCGAAAGGCGTCATGAAGGCCGTTTTTTCTTCATCTTCCTTGGACATTTGGATTTGGTGATATCCTGAGAACATGTCGAGGAAGGACAACGTCTCGTGGTCGGCGGTCGCGTCGATCAGCTGGTCGATGCGTGGCAGGGGGTAAGGGTCTCCCGGGCATACTTTGTTGATTGTGGTGTAGTCGACGCACATCCGCCAGGCTCCTGACGATTTTTTGACTAAGACCACGTTCGCCAGCCACTTCGGGTACTTCACGGGGCGGATCAATCCGGCTGCTAGCAGGCGCGCGACCTCCTCTTCTATCGCCTTCAGCTTGTCCCCGGTGAACGTCCTCCGCCCTTGTTGCCTTGGTTCGGCGCCGGCTGGAACCGCGAGGCTATGCTGCGCTACCTCCCTGGGCACTCCTGGCATGTCCTCTGTGCACCACGCGAAGAGCTCCTTGTACTCCTTCAGCAGCGTTATGAGTGGTTCGATTGCGTTGCTGCTGACGTGAGTGGAGATGCGTATCTTCCTGGTCGGCTCAGCAGGGTTTAGCGCGACCTCGAAATCGGAATCCATGGATTCCGGGCGGGGCTCTTCTGCTCTTGTGTCGACGATGTTGGTTTGGCGTGCCACAACGCGGTCTTCCCAAGTCGTTCCTCGCACCTCCCCGACTCCTCCCTGTGTTGGAAACTTGAGCTTCTGGTGACACGTCGACGGGAGGGCCATGAACTTCGCGAGGAAAGGTCGGCCCAAGATGCCATTGTGCGCCGATTCGCAATCGACGATTGTGAACTCTATCTGCTTGGAGACGCGGGGCTCCTGGTCCCCAATAACTACTGGGAGGGTGACCACTCCAATTACCGGGACTCTGGTTCCGGAGAAGCCAACCAAGTTGCCGTGTGCGCGCCTGATTAGGCGCGGATCGATATCCATTTTGTTGATGGTATTCTGGAAGAGGATGTCGGCCGCGCTACCCCCGTCTATCAGGAGACGGTGGGTCTTGCAGGCGGCGATCAGCGCGGTGACGATGAGTGGCTCCTCCGACGGGATTCCTTGTGGGAACTCCGCGTCGCCTAAGCTCAGGTTGAACTTCGGCGGTGCGTCGACGGCCGCGCACTCCTTTGCGCGCTCACGCTTGGTTTTCTTCTTGGGACGATCTCCTTCGACCGTTACCACCCCGATCTCTTTGCGCACTACATATGCGCCTGTGTCATCGTCGTAATCGGTTTGTGGGGGTGGGGGTGGCTGTTGTGGCGCTTCGACTTGCTCCTTTTTCACGTGGGTGAATTCAGTTAGCAACCCTCGTCGTACGAGGCCCTCTATTTCGTACCGTAACTCTCGGCATTCTTCTGTCTTATGCCCCGTTGCTCTGTGGAATTCACAATGCCTGCTCCGGTCGCGCATGTAGGGTTGAGACTTCAGCGGGGCAGGCCAGTTAATCTTGTATCCTTTCTCGCGGAGGACGTGGAACACGTTCTTCACGGAGTCATTGAGGGGCGTGTAGGCATTGGATACGCGCCTGTCTGGCGATCGCCCGCGCTGTCCCTGCTCCGGTGGGGGAGGGGGGTTGCGCTTCGGACCACTGTGCATCTGAAGTAGTTGGTCCCGTGGGATGGGGGTCGGGGGTTGTCGACGCGTCTGTTCCTCTCGCGACATTCTCGCCGGTTCGAAGCGTCTGACGGATCCCGCCCCCAAGGTTTCTTCTAACGTGATTGCTTTCTCGATCTTCATCTCCAACTCCGTTGAGAGCGTGACGGGCCTTTTTGCTAAGGCCCGTTTGAGCTCCATATTGTTGGTCGCCTCCATGAGGTGATGGGCGGCTGTTTCGGGAGTGAGGTCACGAACGGACATTGCTACCCTGGACCATCTGGCGTAGAAAGCCCTCAGGCTTTCTCCGTCTTTTTGCCTGATATCAATCAGGGCCTTGAGGTGGAGGGGGCGTCGCTTCTGGGACGCGAATTTTGTGGTGAACAGAAGTATGAACTCCTCAAACGAGTTGATGATTCCATTGGGGAGGCGGTTGTACCAATCGAGGCATATCCCGGTGAATGTCGAGGGGAAGGTTCTGCATAGCGCGGCGTTGGAGTTGGTTTGGAGTTGCATGCGCAGGCAGAAAGTGCTCACGTGGTCCTCCGGGTCGGTAGTGCCGTTGTATGTCGGGAGGGTTGGTGGCGCTCCGGTTAGGTTCTCTGCCATTATTTGCGCGCTCAATGGCTGGTGTAGGGTCCTTTTGGGCGGGTTGGGTCGGTATTGCGGAGTCAGGTGTTGTTCCAAGAAGCTGAGGTCTGCCCGCCCCGGTGGTTCGACTTCCTGTATCCCGCGCGCGGGAAGTTCCGCTGGCGCGAGTTGTGACGACAGGATTGTCCCTGAAGTTTCTCCCAAGGCTTGTTGAGGCGCGATCGCTGTCGCGTCCGTCGTTGGCGCGCCTTCCTTGCTCATCATGAGCGCGATTACCTGGCTCATTTGTCTCTGCACGTCGGCTATGACGTTGTTTTGTTTCGTCAACAGCTCCCTCATTTCTTTGGGCGTCAGCTCCGGCTCTTCTTCCTCGATGAGTACCGCGTTGAGGTTGCTGGCTTCTGCGAACGCCCTTGGGTCAGTCATCGCCTTGATCGGCGTTGCTTGGTCAGGTTGTTCAAGATTGCGCTCTGCCATTGGTGGATCTTTTTCAGCGTTTCCTCTCGGCCCCACGGTGGGCGCCAATTGTTTGAACCTAACTGAGTGTAGGAGTGAGGTTCGAAGGAGAGTTTGGGTCGAGAAGAAACGCGAGAGCCGAGCTAGATCAGTGGAACCAGAATCAGAGAGTTGAGTGAGAAAGAGATTAGAAAGAGAAGTAGTTCTTGTAGAGAGAGAATGGTGAAAAAATGCGATCCCCTCACCCACCGTAGTAAATGCCATATTTATAGGCTTCATGGTGGTGGGTGAGTGGTTGACATAGGGAGAGATACAGTGATGTGACTACTGGGATACAATGATGTGACCACTAGCACACTAAGGCTTTTAGGCCATCCCTCTACCTAGGATGAGTCAGAGATCCACTCATGGCCCTGATGTGACTACCCGCTTGGAAGAGGTGCGCTTCCCTCATCTTCTGGTTCAGCCTACGCTAGTCCTCCCCTAGCGCCTGTCATCTCTTCGCGCCTGGACGTGGTTAGCCATGATGAGGCGGCACACTCGGGGTCCTCGCGCTGCCGTGTTGGGGTCTCATCCAGTTGCGCCCGGTTCCTTGGCGTGGTTAGGCCCGAGTCCTATGCCCAACAGAAACATAGCGTCATTTTTAGAGGATTGGGTGACAATCTTATGGTTACCACAAAGGGTACCATTCTATTTGGTATGGATCTGGTTCGGCTTGTTGCTCTCATTCTTGAAACTTTAATGTTTCATAGCAGCCTAAGTGGTTCGTGTAGTACTAATAATAGTACTTCTTACAATATCGTTATTATGGGCAATAAACCCATTCTATTCCCATATATTCTTCAATGCTCACATTTAGACAAAATTATTCTTTCCATAGCATGTATTCAAACTTATACTCTAGTCATCGAGAAAGACACATCTCAATGTCGACATATACATGCATCAATTCTAGTTTTACTTTCTTGCATTCACATGAGTTTGTCATTTGCATGCATAGAAATAGATTCTAATTTTGTCATTCATAAATGACTCACAAGTAAGATTAAAATCTTACCTCTTTTCTGAAGAGGTTGTCTTCTGAATTTGTAGTATAGCTAGCACTAAGCATAGCTTCCTTGTTTCTCAATTTTCTAGAGATTCTTCTTTCAAAGCTGCCACTAACCGGAGCGATTCACCCATGACTTGGGTCTTGGGTCCACCATCCCAGCTCCACTTTACCAGGGTGGATATCTTCCATCCTTCCCCTTCACTTCGTTACCTCTCCCAAAAAAAGAAGAGGAAGATCAATTTACATTGTGATTTCACATAATAACAATAAAACTAGTAGAGAAACCATGAAACAGAATGGCCAGCATGGCTCAAATTGATAGGCCCAATGGCCAAGCCAACTTGCTGGCCCAATGGCCAAACCCTTCCCCACCAGCGAACAATTCCATTCCTTGACGTAGAGAAGGTATGCCCACGTATTTGATTGTTGCTTCAATTGATTTCACGGAGCCGGTAATCCCCATCAGAAGCATGTCGAATAAACCCTTAGGGAAGAGATTCGGAATTCCTGTCCGTGCAATTACTTTAATTGCTTCCTTCTCCCTTCGTACTCCATCGGCTCCATGAATCTAGAACCTTAGCTAATAAACTGCAATACTGAAGCAACTGGATAAAACAACAAAAGGCACAGCGAAAGAGGAATCAAATAATTAAGAGACAGAAGTATTGGACTTCAATAACCCTTGCGCATAGCCGGTCCCATGAAATAATGCCCCGGTTCATTTAATTCCCAAAAGGAATCCAACAGGTGGATGGAAATCGTGAATGGATTTCAATAAGCTTTAAGCAAAAGACGTGACAACAGATATGGCCACGACGGTGTCATCCTTGTGTTGATGACGATCTCTAGGCTACTGGTCAGCCTCGACGCCGACGACTGCCAACAAGCTAGGTATTGGGCGATGGAAATCACTCGAGCCAGAATCGGACTCTGTTCGGTAGCTACAACAGTAACTGAACGTCTTAAAATTGTTAGAAACCGAACAGAAAAATAGGGTTACCGATCTGGCTGAGTCGCGGACTAGGTCGCTCTCTTTAAGACGTTCGCGGCACTGCCTTCTTTGCGCACGGCAGACTATCAGCCGGTCGCCTCCAGGATAAAACAGTCATTCTTATTTTGTTGCTCATCGGTTTTGTGCGAAAACCGGAGCTCTATGAACTCACTCTCTATCTCGTGTTTCTGCTCTCTGAGGAGGTGTTTAGAGGGTCTAGGGCGTCTCCTATTTATAGGAGGAGAAAACCCAGAATATTCCCTCTTTCTTTGGGAATAAGTTACATTTTAATTAGGAAGATAATTACTCCCATAATTAAAATATAATCTATTAAGATAATTATTCTTAATTATCTCCATAATATTCCTTATATTAATTATCCATCTTAATTTCGTATTATGGAAAAATACTGGATAATTAATTAGGAATTTCATTATAGCTTTTCAAAGCTATTCATCCCAACACAGATATACGAAGAAAAAAAAGAAGGATAAGGGAAAACGACTCTATCATAACATTTTCAATAGCATGCAACTCTGCCGAAAAAATGGAATTAGAAGTGTGGCTAGTTTGTTTTCCCGTGTTCTTTTTTGTTTGTTTTTCTAATGACAAAATTGAATGTTGTGTTCCCTACTACTCTACAAGCTTGAACATAATAATTAGTTTGACTTTGCCCTGCTTTTTTCATTTCAACCAAATAATGAATCACTATAATCATTATGACAATTATCATTATTTTCATCATCATCATCATAATAATTATTAGACTACAATGACCCTGCTATCTAGCTCAGCTGCTTTGATTGATTTGATTGTCACCCTTTCTCTAAGGTCTCTCTCTCTAATTCAGTCATTCGCTTCTTGGGATGCTGTGCAGTGCTGGTAAAGAAAGGGACACGAGAACTTAAATATGCGATTGCTTTTTTGGTTGTGTTCCTTTGTTGGGGTCAATGGAATAATGGGGATGATCATGATAATTATAATGAGGGCCTTATATATACATAATAATAACAATAATAATAATAATAATACATTTTTTCTTGCACTCATTTTTTAGTGCATCCAATCCACTCGCTTCATAATTGTTATGAGCAAGCGATTCATGTAATAATGTAAATCGCCATCTGGTATATGATGAGCAAAGAAAATATATAATTTGCGCAAAAATAATTCAAAATGTACTTTTTTTTACAAGGTCAGTTTCATTAAAAAAAACTGAAGAGTGATACAGAGTGGGATAAACCCAGTGATAAGGCTTAAGCAAAACACAAAGGAAAAGAAAGACCACTCCAATAAGCCCAAAAGAAGGGCCAATGCCCTAAACACCCGGTCCATAAATTATAGGTCTTAGCCCAAAGTACATAAGCCCAGAAAAAGACTGATGGGTGCCTGGATCAAGGGATGGTGATTTGATTGGTGGGTTTGGATTTTAATGGTGGAAGATCTTGTGGGGAAGTTCATTATTCCATGAAACATAATTTTGATTTGGTTGATTATACTGTACCGGCCTACCGGGTCAAGATAGACAAAGGATAAGCTCAAAAGTTGAGGATTGATTAGTGAAGATATTTTTGTACTCTTTTTTGTTTTGTTAGAAAGATCGACGCCAAGACGTGTAATTCATTGATGGAATAAAACGATCATGGGTAATCCCCACAATCATGGTACGTCCAATGTTTGAGTCCCGGGTCGCACACATCGAAGGAATGTGTGCCAAAATCATAAAGATGACCCCTATTAGCTAAAAAGTCGGCCGCAAAATTTGCTTTCCTGTAGACATGCTCGACTTTCACATCCCAGTCCAGATTTTTCTTCTGCAATTGTGAGAAGAGTTGTTGCTCATCCTGCCTCCAGGGAAATGTTGTTGTTGTACATTTGCAGCAGCAGGGCACAAATAGGGGGTAGTTGTGGTTTGATTGAATGTTCAACTTGGTGCTGGTGTGATTGCTTGCTTTAATGGTAGAATCTGAGTAGTTTCTTCATTGATTTAGACTCATGTGCTGATTTTGGCTAAGAGAGTGTTTAATTGGTAACAACAAATTACCATAAATCAGTGGATTTCCACCCTTCAATTGTCGGGCTGATGACATCCCTATTCTCGTTTAAACTTCCACGTTGACTTGTCGTCACCCTTCCAGCTTTTCATTTTAACTTTTTTTCATTCGAATTTAGTGTTGACTTTATCTTGCAAGCTCTGAAATGACCTTTTTCTAGTATGAAGTTAATTGCAAACAATATTCAGAATTGTTTGAATCACCGATTTATGAATAATTGTTTACAAGTGCACATACAAAAATGTTTGATATGCAATATAAGCAACAGCCTTTTTGAACAAAACATTTGTATTTATTCATTTTAATTAATAATTTTATGTTTATTAATTTATTTTTAATGACATACACACCACGACATAACAGATAAATAAATTTTCCAATCAACCCACATGACACATTCTCTTTCTTTCTGCCCTCTCTAATGTCTAAAGTCTAAATTACCTTTCCAGTCCCAATAGGCTCTATCATCAACCATCCATCCATTTACCATCATCAACATTTTGGCATCCTTTTTCACCATCTTAGAAATTTTTACTTATTTTTTAGTTAGCCCTGTTTCAATGATCATCATCGCCAATTCGCCATCATTGTGTTCTCATGTGTCCAGACATGCATGCTCTTCTTCTTCTTCTTCTTCTTCTTCATTGCCTTGCCGCGATCATGACGTGATCCCCTGTTCAAGTGGTAGTTTTATGTTATCATTGATATCATCATTACTTTGATTCTTCGGTTGTGGAAACACTACTCATCATTTCCCATTTAAAATTTGAGGTTGTTGAGGGCACAAGCAAACTTTCTCATAACTTGGTAATTTGCCAGGTTAGCGTTAGTCAGATAATTAGTCAGATTGTTGAGGGCATATAGAACCATCACTTGATCCTTGAAAAGATTCATCAAATACTTTCATTTTCTCAAGGTGGGACGTGTTCGTAGATTGCACTCTTTTTGCAGGTACTTTGCTGATTACATAAAACCGGAATAATCACGTGTTTCATGACGAGATTTAAGTCTTATGCACAAATTCAATTTAACACCAACCAACCAAGGCAACATACCATACCTTCCTTTGATAAGGAGAGAACACTTTTTTTGAGGTGGGAAATCATAGGAACTTTTTTCTGGTCGAACTGCCAATACGGTACGATTTCCCGGTTTGATTTGGACTTGTTAGAACTTAGAACCTGGTGCTAGCTGGAATTGGTTTGAGGCGCGACTTATTTGCAGTAGGCCCAAACCATGGAGTTCCCTTACCCATGAACAAAGGGCCCATCCAGCCAATACTTATGGCCCAAGGGCCAAGAGGCCTAGTGAAGGATTTTCTCCTAAACTCAAACCGCGCTACAGGGAACAAAGAACCATCTGAGTCTGCTGCTTGCTTTCCTAACAACCACGGATGCTGCTGCCGTAATTACCCTTGAACAAACCTAACATAACTCGAGCTATATGACCTGTTGTTTTTTAACAAGGTATTGTTAGCTATGACCTGTTGTTGACGAATAGCTATTCAGTCTTTCTACAGTAGAAATCAATAAACTCAGAATCGCAACATGACAAGAAAAGTAGTCTTAAATATTTGCCTGTCGCCAAGGCAATTCACAAACATGGGGAAAAAAAGAAGAAGAGAATGCTTTCAAAATCTCATCTAGCTCCAACCATGATGATTAGTTAGATGATCAAACTGCCACAGTGATACTCAACTGTGTCAGAACCTCCCTAATAGAAGGCTACAGACAACACCAGCTTCCCTAAGAAATTAGATATATCGATGTCGCATCATCAACATGTATGGTTTTCTCATAACGGTAGACTGAAAGGTTAAAAGGTTAGAATGTACATTATGATACTTACCATATCCAGTCATGATCACAGTGTGCAAATAAAACAATCTGTCATTGATGATAAGTAGCTGCCAGAAAGAATGGAACAACCAAAATCATCTCAGGGAAAGTGCTGAACTTTCAAAATTGAGCAACATTGTTAAAAGGCAAGGCAATATAGTGTTAAAAAGTTCTGCCCAAGAATACAAGACAAATAAAAATTATGCAACGAATGCCATCAGAACCTGTCAAAAATAAACTTCAATGAAACATGCAATGAATAATTGGATGGAAAAATTAATAAGTAGCCCCACACCATGTAGCTCAGAGGTCTTATGTACAATGGAAAGAAAATAAGGTCTACTTGCTCCCTATAGAACTGATTTTCCACACAGGAACTACACAGATGCTCACTAAGTGAGAGTGCACATATATCTCAAACACAGAAGCAGCTATGGAACATTTGAAAAATTAAAATTTATCAGATTCAAGAGTCATTGACGATCGGGAAAACGCCAGCACAAATTGAGAGCAAGCTGTTACAAAGCCGGGGTAGAACTTACATGGACGTAGGATTTTGAGTCGCCAATATTCAACATACCAGAAATAATTAGAGATGGATACTTCCCTAGTTTAACCTCCTCCTCCTAGGCGCACGAGAATCCCCACTGTCGACATCAGAGGCTCTCGAGCTATCATTCCTTCTTCTGGAAGAAGAGGTAGAAAGAGACACCATGGAATCAATTTCAGCAGCAGTGTCCATTTGACTTTCCGAGTTTATAACTGCAGCAATGCTCGAGAAAGAATCCCTGTCATCAACAGCTTGTTCCTGATTCCTCACTATGGGATGGTTTCTTAGAAGCTCGACCATTCTTTCACTAGTAGTATTAAAAGCAGCCGATAGTGAACTGTGAGCTGAAGCTCTTTGAGCATGTGATTGGGACCTCCGAAGCAACAGAGAGTGAAGCCGGCGGCTTCTTACTCCTCCCTCGGGACTACTTGTCCCACTGTGTGTCAAATCCACTACCTCGCTAGGATTTGGGACTGAAGTTTGCTCTGCACGGGCTCCCCTGAATGTCATCAACCTATTAATAAAGGAACTCCTATCAGTTATGTCACGGACCCCACTAGGATCTTGAGATGGAGTCAACTCTCCCACCATCTCAAGTCTACTTCCGAGGCGCCGAATCACCTCTTCCATTGGAAAGTGAAAGTGATTTCTCTGAATGGTCTGCCTCAGGCTCTCGACTCGCCTCGCCTGTGGCCTGCTTGGGATCTCAAGACTGGAGTCGTCTTCAGATGGACGAGAATTATTATTACCTCGCCCGTATATTGGGGTCACATTCTTGATGGTGACCTCCCCCTTGCATACAGGGCATTCTTTTGCTTCTGAATGGATATTTAACCATCTATAAAGGCATGCCCAACAGAAGAGGTGGCCACAACAAGTAACAACAGGATCTGAAGCCAGGACGAAGCAAATATTGCAATCGAAAAAACTCCCATCAGTGCCACTTCCCTTCTCGACGTTATCCTTATTTTCAGACACTTGGTCTTCTAGAAACATGTTGGCGTTTTCACACATTTTGAGGTCTTCATTGGAACGTTCTTCAGCTGCTACACTGCCTTCACCAGCTTGTAAGCCGCTCAAACCTGCAGAATCGCCTATCAATTGATTCAATTCCACCGAAAGTGATTGCCTCTCGCGCGGGAATTGGACTTGTCGCCATCTCCAACGCTGCCTAGCTCGAACTCTGACAGCTTGCCTTATTCTTTCGATAGGGTTATCATTAACCCAATCATCCAAGTTCGCACCTTCACTAGCTATTGCTTCTTCTGACTCTGTGTCTGGGCCAGGGCCGAGATTCAAATCGAGATTCATAGCATCCGGTGCCTCGTTCTCCATACCAAAGTGAAGCAATCTCCGATGCCGGAACCTGAATTTCCACGAGGTCAAACAAAATGCTGTCAAGATGAAAACTTTAAACAAAATGCTGTCAAGATGAAAACTCCCTACATCATTAACCAAATCAATGACGACGCAAAATTCACAAATTACCAACTCCGCCACAGAATTGGACGAACTCGAATCCGAATATGCACCGAATCATAGACAATTGCAAAAACCCTAAGTCGGAACAGGCCTCCAATTCAATTGAAACCAAAAAACGCTCAATTTCGGAGGGAGACAAATCAAAATAAAAACCCTAGCTTTCGGTCGCCCAAGAAGGTAGCATCGAAATTGGCAGTGTTTCTGCCATGGGAATGGATACCCACAGATTGGGGAAGTCGCCGAAATTGTCAATTACAATGATAGACGACATAATAATGGAAAAGGGTGGGAAGAAAGACAAAGTGAAGGAACCTGGCAGAGCGAGAGAGACGGCGATCTTGACGACCAGCTTAAGGGTAAATAGCGAGACCCAGAGTTGAGTTAGCTCCGAGTTGACTCGCCATGCGAAGGCGCTGTCTTCTTCTTCTTCAGCTGCTGATACTAGCAAAAACTCATCTTCACAGAGAAGAAAGGCAGAGGAAATGGAACGGAAAAGAGAGGACACGAGACAAAAACAACAACAAAAAATGACAGAAGTGAAATGTGCAGCGAATGAGAAAAAGTCTCCCGTGAGAGATTACGAAGAAGAGACGTGCAGAATGATTGAGTGCGTGCGGGTTCTTGGTGACTCTCTCGTGGTGCTTAGCTTTCATCCGTCGGATTGAGATTGGCGAGCCGATTCAAAGAATAATGAGCTCGTTCTAATAAAGGGAACGTGTGGCTGGGATTTGGCTAATTATGTGAAGCTATGTAGTGGATTGTAAACGTGGATGCCACATGGTGGACATATGGCGCGGCCGTGGTCGAATTATTATATAGGTTAATAGGTTATAGGGCTAATACCACTAGGAAACCCGAACTATTAACTTTGTGTCATTTGTGTCCTAAAGTATTCGATACGACATTTGTGTCCTAAACTATTTCACTGTTAGAGTTGACCGGCGTTGACCGTTAGTTTTTAACAGAAAATCCAGTAAGCGCTGATGTGGCATCTGAAGTGGAATTTATAATATTAATTTATAATTATTTTTCATATAAAAAAATTAAAAAATTACAAAAATCCACTAGAAAACCCTTCCTCTTCTCCTTCTTCCTCCTCGACAGATCCGCCACCAGAAGCGTCTGATTTTGGGACTTTGTCGCCTTAATTGCACCATCGCCGCAGCAATGGAGGAGGCCGTCGCGAACTCGTCATCTTCCGCCGTGGCTCCAATGTGCTAGAGCAATATCTTGAAGAGCCAGCCGTCGGTGCCGTCACCAAAGCCACAGAGCTCTACGAGCGCGACCCAGATGTTCGTCGAGAGCTGCAAGTCGAGCAAAGGGATTTCGGTGGGATGAAGCGCATCGACTGTGCCTTCCTCGCCAACAACGATGGATTCCTTATCAGAACCCTCAACGACGAAGACAGAGTCGATTTAAAGGCGTTGGGGATCGATTCATCTTCTTCTCGATATCAGACTCGACCTCCCTGCTCAATTCGACTTCGACAAGCAGAAAAGGCAGATTTGCTTGCAATTGGGAGGAAGAGATATGGTTGGCGGTGACTACCCTTATAGTTCTGCAATTCAATCGCGAAGGGTTTTTCTCGGTGCTGGCTATTCTATATGGGGCGGAGAGTATGACGACGACGGAGGAAGCAGAATCGGCGGTGGGAGAAGGCGGCGACGGGGAGTGTAGCGGCGACGATCGGTAGTGATGGGAGTGTTTTTTATTTTAATTTTTAGAAACAATATTAATTAATTAAGTTTACATTTTTTTTAATTTTTATAACAATATATTATTTTTTAATTTTTAATTTTTTTTTTAATTAAAAATATGAGGTGTCATTGACGTGGCATCTACGTGGCTGCCACGTCAACAAAAGTCAATGTTAATGTTGACTTTCGTTTGGTCAACCGTTATATATAACGGTCAACAAAATCGTCAGGACATAAATGACACAAAACTATAATAGGTTGGGACACAAATGTCGTATCGAATACTTTAGGACACAAATGACACAAAGTTAATAGTTCGGGTTTCCTAGTGGTATTAGCCCTAGGTTATAATACTTAAGACTAGGGTTGGGCATGCAGGTTGTTGACCTGCGATCTGACCCGATCCGCTCGCAAAATGACCCAATCTGCATGATGTGGGTGGGTTGGCGGGCGGGTGACGGATAGGGTAAATGGTGATCCGCAGAAGGTGGATGGTTCGTGAGCGGATCTGCGGGCCATCCGCAAACCCGATCACCATCACACATCACAACACTACTGTTGTCTGCTGGCTAGGTCTCGTCTTTGTTCCTTACTTCCCCACCCAAAACAATCGACACTTTCTTACCATATTCTGAAAAATGTAATTTATGTCTAATTTTGTTGGTTTCAAATGTAATTTGTACGAGCAAAAGAATAACTCACATCGACATACATAAGCAAAAAAGACGAAGGGCATATGTTGATTTTCTTGTATACTGAATTAGGTCGACCGTGAAACCAACACTTGATCTTCATTTTATGTCAAATGATGATGGATAAATGGATACAACACTTCTCTTCTATATGGTCGACCTCTTTCTGTAAATGGTCGACCATTTTGTTAATGACCGCCATCAAGTGGTCGACCTATATACCTTTACGGTCGGCCATTTTGCTTCTGACCCCAATGAAAAGGGCGACCGATGCTTTATTGTGGTCGACTAACAATGAAAACTTAAACTACAAACGGTCGACCATTACATTTTAAAGATCGATCGTGATAAATCATCAGGGTGCCCACATTAGTGTATTCGGGAACCTCACAAAACTGAAACGACATATTAGGTCAACCTAATCCTATATAAGGTCAACCTAAAAGTGCAGATTAGGTCGACCTAATCCTATATGAGGTAAAGTGTAAGTGACGGTGACATGCATGTCACCATAGGCATACCCTAATACTTATGTTAACACTTTTTGTAGTATGGTGTTAACACTTGTTGTCGATAATATTTTATTTAGATGTGTTAACACTTTTTAACTTAATTGAGTTGACTACTATTAATGAGGAAGAATGGGTGAAAAGACACTATTGGTATTATGATAAATTGGGAGAGGGGGAGGAGACCAATATATTAAGACATTAAATGGGGAAAGGGGTGGGAGGACCACCAAACATAGACCACAAATACAAGAGAAGCCCTCTCGTCAACCTACCCATTATCGACCAATACATCCTTGAATCAACCCGCTAACAACCAACATGTGATACAATCGCATTGTGTTCGGTCCTGCTCCAGTCACATATCATTCATTGTTCTGATTGACCAAGCAAATCCTCGCTCAACTTAGTTTTGCTGTGATGCTAACGTTGCAGGTCCCATAGCCATCCTCTACTTTCGAATTGCGGTCCCCTTTTCCTGAAATTTCCATGTATCGAAAATAGCTTCGTCGCCACCAATCATGCATTTGTCATCGATGTTGGTGATTGGCACTAGGAGGGTGATTGTTTCCAAAAAATTTCATTTAGCGGCTGCATGAATCTTTCCTCTTGTTAACTTCTTCATGAAGTTTGGTTGAGTCATGATGGCGTTGCGATCAGGAGCGTACTTCCCAATCGTAGTCGTATCTTCTGGCTTTCCTGGATTTTCGATGAGAAGCCGCTATGCATTTTCTTGATTGGAGACCATTTCCACGGTAGCGTTAGCACCGTGGCTGGCTAGGAACGAGCTAAGGGTTGCTCTACAATTGTTGTAGTTTCTTTTGCTTGTACCGTAAATAAGACCTGCAAGAATCCTTATGACGATCATTTGGCGGCACAGATTGTGGAGATACTGATCGATTCCTTCATCAAGAATTTATTGACTTAAGCACAATTTTGCTGATGAATCCCGTAGAATGAAGTCTTCATGTAGAACTCAAAACTGTGCAAATTCGACAATATATTATTGATGCTTAGTAAAGATCATAAGTACACAACGCTTATCAACGAACTTGGCCACTAACAACAGAAACCCTTGATTTCAGCCACCACTAACTTACCAACTAACAACACTTTGACTCTCAAGCTCTCCAACTGAAAATACTCAAAATGACTCAAGTTCAACATAATAAAAACTCAAGATTTAAATGAACTAAATTAAAACAACACAATTTCACTAAATGAAAAATACTTTATTTTGAACTTCCTTCTTGGCGCCATTCTTCAAATCCGTGAGAGCTTCATATTGGTTTGCCTCTGCAACCTTTCTTCTTCTTCTTCTTCTTCTTCTTCTTCTTCTTCTTCTTCTTCTTCTTCTTCTTATTATTATTATTATTATTATTATTATTATTATCCAACAACAAATCATCCCCTGAACGGAAGCCACTCTCTCATCTGCAGTTCACCTTCTTCAAACTTGAAGATGTAGAGAGAATGTCTGATACATCACAAACACCCATCTTGCTTCTTAGTAGTTGGAACACTTCCAGTTTTAGATGCTTAGTCATGATGTAAGGAACCTGCTCATGAGTTCCACACTGCTCAAGCTTCAGGATTCCTTCATTATCCAGCTGTCATAAGAAGTGAAATCGCACATCAATATCCTTGCTTCTTCCACGAAGCAATAGATTCTCGGAGAGCTTAATAGTAGAGACGGTATCACATAAAATTTTTGTTGCTGGCATTCCATGCTTCTTCCAATTCATCTGCTCAAGAATCCTCCTCAACCAAACACATTGTGCTGCAC
Organism: Linum tenue; assembly: GCA_946122785.1. Lineage (NCBI taxonomy): Eukaryota > Viridiplantae > Streptophyta > Magnoliopsida > Malpighiales > Linaceae > Linum > Linum tenue. The sequence continues at coordinate 60,843,973 of CAMGYJ010000004.1, forward strand.
AATATGCTGCAAACCGCACATTTTGCCTCATTGGTTGACAAAATCACAATAGGTTGCTTCTTGGAGGCCTAGGAGACGACACCATCATCAAGAAGAAGACATAGGAACTAGTTGATTTCCTGTCATCTATATCCCCAGCATAGTCACTATCAGTATAGCCTAGTAGCTCATCTTCTCCTTTACTTCTTCTCTTGTACGAGATCCCAAATCTCATGGTTCCCTTTAGATATCTCAGTACTCTCTTGGCAGCCAACATACGTTGTCTTGTTGGATGTTCTATGTACCTGTTAAAATCACAATAGTTCAAAGCATGATCTTGCTCAGTGTGTTTTGAATTCTTTGATGATTATGATGGTGTGCATTATAGGTAGTAGTGCGGTGTACAAAAATTCTTGATAATGAGTGACTTTATTTTGATTTCTTCTCGATTGAGTGAAAGTGTTTGTTATAGAGGTTAGGGCATGTGTGGGAATCTAAAATTTTGGACTCCAAAAAGTTTTCAAAAGGTGCTCCGATTTGAAAAAATTGAGTTTCTCACGTGGGAGGCAATCAGGCAAACACGCATAATGTTTGAGTTGATCCATCGAAGGGCTCAATGTCTGGCCTTGTTCTAGTCACATACAACATGCCGCCAAATAGTTGCTTGTGTTCAGTGGGATTCACCATCACTCCATCTTGAGATTATGCACAAAGTTGCAATTAAGTAGCCCGAATCTTTCGGAAACTTCTTTTATATACTTATGCTGGACTATGAACACTTTTGATTCATTGTGTATCACCTCAACTCCGAGAAAATAGTGCATTTCCTCAAATATGTCATCTCAAATTATGCATGTATCGATGATTTAAATTATGAAATCATAGAGGGATCATTACTTGCATATATTAAATCTTTTTATTTTTTGGCAAAAGATAATCTTATATTGATTCAAGAAGAGATAATTACATCCTGGAACCTAGCCAGCCCTGGAAATAAAAAACACAACTCATAGTCGGAGACAAAGAAAGGGTCTCCCTAGTCACCCTGTGGGCTACCCTATTGTTATTCCGACCTACAAACTTGCATATATTAAATCATCAACCTACAGACTTAGTATTAGGATGTCAGACATATTTTTGGCCACCCCTACGATAGATAGAGAGATGCGTAACATGATTGGGCCGATTTCAACAACGCTGATCACAGACATATTTTTCTCGATCTGAAATTGGGCCAGAAAAGAGTTGGTTGAAGATAAAAGCCCATATACAACAACCCAATTCAAGGAAGCACCGGCAAAACAACAGGAACGGAAGGGAAACATTTTGCGGAAGAGGGTATTTATTTGCAGGTCAGGCTGGAGGTAGGACCATCACGCCACTTTGTTTGTTTGTTTGTATTTTTTTTTTAAAAACAACCTCCATCATCCTAACCAGTGATGGCCAATTTGGTATCCAAGTAAATGTTTTCAGTTTTACGTCATTTTCCCTCCAATTAATTTTTTTTTTTTATTGAATATTTTCCTTGGCACTTCTTTTTTCCTACTTATCCAAAGCTCCAACCACGCCAAGCCATCACTACATACAACTGTGCCACGTCTGATATTTGTGTGATTTTCAGCAACATTGCACATCATAATTTCATATGATTTTAACCCAAAGTCGAAGTCATTGAGATCTAAAATAAATCGATTAATTAAGATTAACCGCATACCAATTTTTTTTTTTTTTAGAAAAGTGAAAAACGATGAAACTGGAGTCTGTGATTGGGGGGGGCCCCACTGGCACCTAGCTCGTCTCCTTCTCCTGCGTGTCATACACCCTGTCACTTTGTCCGTACCCTGTCTCTTCCTCCTCCAACCCGTAGCTCGCACGTGCGCTCCCCCTTCTCTTTTCTCCCACCTCCGCCCACACGTGCCGCCACCAGCTCTCCTTTTCCCTCTTCTTCCTTTCTCCTCCTCCTCTCTCTCTCACATTTTTCTGTGGTGCAACAACAATTGCCTCATCACCCTCCTCACAAAAAGGCAGCGATTCTTTTCTGGAATCTCAGAGGAAATTGAAACTCAACAAGAGAGAGCGAGAGAGAGAGAGAGAGAGTACAGTAGTACTAAAAGGGAGATCGATCAATTTGTTTCTCTTCTGCGTTCTCGATCTCGTGAGTTGGAGCTTCGTGATTTCGCTTCTCGATCTCTGTGCTGTGGCGGGGAGGGGAAATCGATGAGGATCAGGAAGAGGAAGGTGCCGCTGCCGTTCCATTTGCTCTCTCCAGTTCCAATCCCAGCTCCTTCTTTCTTCTCCTCTCCAGATCCCGACACCACCGCCGCTACTACTCCGCTGGTGCAACTCCGCCACGGCGCTTCGGTGACGAGACCGCCGATTCCCGCCTCCGATGATAACAAAGCTGTTGCTGCTTCTGCTGTTTGTTGTGGCGGTGGAGCAGCAGGCCCGACTGTTCGTTCCGGTGGCATTGGGCCGGCGCATCCGATTTACCCGGTGAGTTCCTCCTCCCTCTTTTTCAATTCATCTCAAAATTTACCTTGGATGTAAATATTTTTTTTTTTCCTGATTGTTACTCCTCTCCTCGTGGCTGACTGTGATTCCGATCGAACTGCGATTCGTAAAAGTTAAAATTGCTGGCTGGGATCGCAAGAGCTGCTTTCTTTTAGTAAAATTTTTTTTTTCCAGGAAAAAAAAATTTGATGCAGCAGCAAGCAGTAAAGAGAGGGGAGAAATGATTGGGTGGATCCAATCCATCGATCCACCTAGATCCCACTGTGCCTTTATTTCTGATATGCTTTTTTTTTTATTTCCTTTTTGGTTAATTAGATATCGTGGAAAGATGAGAAAGAAGAATTTGGGATCAATGCCAACAATGTTGCTGCTGCAGCGAGGTAAAAATTCCCATGAAATTATGACTTCCCAAACAGAATTTTGTGGGGGTTTTTTTTTTTACTGTATGTATCCATATATCTAGGAAGGGAAGTAAGTGCAGCAGCAGGAGTAGTAATGCTGATCCTGAAATGTTGAGACAACAACGACAACCAGCTGCTGCTTCTGCTTCCCATCTCCCACCTGGTAATTATCAGTAACAATGATCCAAATCTTTCTCTTCCGCTTTCATTGCACCATTGCAGCAATCCGTCTTGTGTAACACTATAGTTAACATTGGTTTGCGCAGTATCGTCGTGGTGTCAAGATGTGAAGAACGATGATGCTAATAACAAGTTGTCACCGTTCTTCCCATCCAGGAAGAGAAGCAGCTGGTCATCCTCCCCCTCATCCTCGTCCTCAGCCTCCTCCTACTTCGACATTGGACCATCAAATGGTCAGCAAGGGGATAAAACTCGGGGTGATACCAAAGTTGTGCATGCTGCTGATCATCACATCAGCGGGATAGGTGATGGTGTGAATAGTAGTAACGATAAGAAGAAGAGATCGTCAGGAGGAGGAGGAGGAAGAGGTGGTGGTGGAGTGGTGATGGAAGGGTCTCGGTGCAGCCGAGTAAACGGGAGGGGATGGAGGTGCTCGCAGCCAACTCTCGTGGGTTACTCGCTGTGCGAGCATCACTTGGGGAAAGGCCGCATGAGAAGCATTACTGCAGCAGCCAGCAGGCGATCGCAGTTTGTGTTTCCTGCTAGTAAGAAGAAGTCGAAGCTTGGGGCGGTGAAAGCTCGGTCCATTAGCAGCTTGCTGGACCAACCCGATAACAGTAGTAATGCTGCTGCTGCTGTGGTGCAACAGCCAGCCAGCGGCAGCTAGTATCCCAGCTTGTTGAGTAGTCCAACGGGATCTCTAAGGTGCAATTGTGTGATAACAAGAAGATAGTATACTATGTTGTCGAATGCAAGTGGCATGCATTGATGGGACCGATCGATTTATGTCCGTGAAAGTAAAAAAATGGATCTTGAACAGCTGCTTTTCTTTGTAAAATATAGTTTCCATGATTGATGGCTACAATCATAAAGGGCAAAAGAAAGATGACTAGCTAGTTATAGATAGGGGTGGGCATTCGGTAGGTTCGGTTTCGACCGAACCGAAATTATGAATACTGGGTTCCCGAATTCTCTCAAATCTCAAACCGAATTCGAACCGAATTATAATTCGGTCCGGTTCGGTTTTTCACACAAGACCGAATTTGTTAAGCTACTTGTATCTTCTCACTTTTAAATTATTTTTTACCCCTAATATGAACAATAAATATGCAAATATATGCATCATCAATGATACAATCAAACTTTTCAACACATAAGTCATAAAACATTTCAAATATTTAAGTCTAAAAACAACTGCAAACATAAAAATTTACTATTTGTAGCTTGTAATTATAGTATTTCGGTTTTTCGGTCGGAAATTCGGTTCGGTTGAAAGAACTCTGGTTTCCGAACTATCCATATTTTCCTCCAAATTCCGAACCGAATAACATTAATTCGGTTTCGGTTCGGGTTTACTGAACCGGTTGCCCAACCCTAGCTAAAAAGGTCGAGAATTGGTGTATATTATATATATGGTGGCTGATTACCGTAGAGTTTAGTTTAGATGGAGAATGAGTATAATATATGTGATTGAGATGAGGGAGATGAAGGGTCGGGATTAATATCAATCACCGCTCAGCGATTAAATATTTTGTGCTAAAACTGTGACTTAACTGATGTTAAATCGTTAAATAATGCTGAAAACTAATTATCACGATTTCGACTTTGTTATTAAATTTTTTCGAGTCGGGCTATAGTATGATTTTACAAATACTAGATGGCAATGGAGAAACATTGTGCATATATCTTTTGACCGTGCTGGAGCTGGAGTACAGACAGATACAGCACTAACCCACCTTGCTCCTCGATTGGCTGCCACCTAAAGTGTTCGTTGTGTACACCCTTATTATTCCCTGCCGGTCCCCTTTTCTAATCCTCTACATAAAAACATATAATATCTCCCATATGGGAGCTTTTTGTTAATTAATTAGCCAAATGGGTACAAGGAATGGAGAGAATATCGTTAATTAGTTAAACAAAAGCACAGTAATGCGCTTAGCTTTAACCAAAAGAAGTCAAGATTAGCAGGCTGTTGTTGTCTCTGTACTTGCGTTGACCTAGAGAAAGAAAAAGGCAATAAAAAGGGAAAGACGGCTGAGACCACATTCAGTAATTAAAAGTTGTAGTTAACAAGGAGGAATTTTACAATACTATATAGCATTGGTGCTATAGGTTTTTGCTTTTATGGTACAACTTGAAGTTGTACTTTTAACGTTATGGTACAACTTTAGATTGTACCTATACTTTTTGTATAAATTCTTTTATGGTACAACTTGAACTTGTACTTTTATGTGATGGTACAACTTCAAATAATAAAGTTGTACCATAACATAATGGTACAAATTCTTTTATTGTACAACCTAAACTTATACATTTAATGTTATGGTACAACTTCAAGTTGTACATTAAAGCACCAATACTATATAGCATGGTAGAAGTGCTCGTTAACAAGATTATTGATATATATATATCTGGAGGCAACTGCTGGATCGGCTAATTATATGTCGACTAACAACATCAAGCTAGGTAACAAAAATTGTACGCAATACAAATTAAGTATTAAGTGTGATATAAGATTCATTCTCGAAGAAATATCATATTCTGGCCAGAATAATTATTCATGCAGAGAAACTACAGTAATTGGTACTAATGGTTTAATTTAGTCATGCATTTAGTCTTACTTGCCAATTATTAGCATACAGATTATTTTGGTGTTGTTAATAATATATAATGATCAGACATAATCATTAATTAGGGTCTGCCTGCTGTTATACAACTCTATGATACTATGATTGATCATTGGCTTCCCCGTCATCTTTGGTCTTCAATCGGTTTGAGTAGTTTCTTGAATATGGTCATTTCGATTTCATATATCTCTCAATATACTTTTGTTGGATGTAATTTATTATATTTGACAAATCAGAATCATCAGTTATTATCATTTTATATATTTGATTTTTGGATTTTGGTTTAAAGAATTGGGATTTAGGGTATATTGATTAGAGATTAAAGAATATTATCATTCTCCAAACTCGATTTAATTCAAAATATACATGGTAATACATTTCTCATCACCTATATATTCACTTGATTCAAGTCAATTATCATGCCCCATATGGTATATATATATATGCCAAAGATTAGCATAGATTTGTCGTATATTGTTTGTCTCCGTTCACACCTATTAGACGTACTTCGACGAATGAGAACCAAGCCTTGTGGTGTGCGGGAGGTCATAAAGGACCTTCCACTTCAGAGTCTACATTATGTATAATGTTAATTACTTTAAAATTAGTGTTGGGTTTTAATTATAAATTAAAACATAGAAAATTAATGTATCGAGCTTTTATTATGTGTCTAATATAATAAAAAATTATACTCATAATCTAAAAGAACGAATGGGCCACATGAGAGGGAAGATTTGCTTTCTTAATAGAATTTTTCCAAACCATATAAAAGAGCACATTCTTTGTCTTGTGTTTTATTTTTAGAGAGAATAAAAGATTGGTGAGATTTCTTACGACTCTTATTATTAATACTTAACTATAATAAGGCGCAAACCACCCAAAATAAAAATAAAAAGAAGTAAATCAATTACAAATAGTTCGTAACATACTTAACTTTAGACTTAAAATTTGTCACTTTCTCCTATCTAATATTCATTTTTATATTATTTTTTATACTCTTCAGATATTCTATATTCTCCTCTCCGATTCAATTAAGTTCTTATCACCTATTCATTTGATTAATGATTATTTCTATTTTACTATATTTTTATGAAAATTTTTTGGGCCACATTTTGTTTTTAGAACAATGGCCTCTGTAATCTCATATCCGATCCTGATGAGAACCATAGTTAATTCATTAGAAATTATGATATAGTATTATGCGTTAAACTTCTATTAATTCATGGTCTAAATAACTAACGATAACGTTGAACCATATATATATTTATGGAGTCAGTGAAGGGTAATAAGATTAAGCAACAAAAGAATTTTTGCTCCTAGCTACTTGGTGGCTATATTAACCGATCGAATTTCAACGCATAATCACGATTGCATGGTTTAATTGGTTTTCCCATGCATGGACCCTACCGTTGCTTGCTGCATCTTCACCCACGTATTGCCTCTCTCGTTGAACTTGAAGGAACGTCACAGGCCACAACCTAAAAAAATACATTCCCCGAAAAAAGAAACCCTATTAAACTAATCTAATTAACAATATTGGAGGTTATTAATATTCATTTTACTGAGATTCCTCAAAAAAAAAAAAAATATTCATTTTACTGTAATAACGCTATATGAAAAATAATGAACAGATTTCGAGGAGATGGAAAAGAAGGAGTGCATGGGACAACTATATATGGCCGGCCGGCCGGCCAGACCCAACAATATTGCGTACGGATGTTGTACACCGAAAAAGTAAGCAATATGATATTTTACGTTGAAATCCTGGTTTAATCGTGGTTTATATTACTAAATATCGTCTACCAGTTTTGATTTACACAGAAGATTTTCCTGATCGAACCACTAATACGTGCGGTACGATTTTTCAATCTTGCTTATTAGTATTTCAGCTTTGCCTGCCTGTAGGGATGGCAATTTCGACCTGACCTGTTTTACCCGACCTGTTTGACCTGTTTTGGGGCGGGTCCGACCCGCCCCGTAGGCGGGGCGGGGCGGGCATGGGTAGTCTTATCGACCCGACCTGCCCTGACCCGCCCCATTCTCGACCCGTTCTTGTCTAAATTACATGTAATTTTAGTCAAATTACTTAGGATTTTCCTTTTATTGCATCATATTTTAGATATAAGAAAGTTGTAAATTAGTGAAAACCTCAATTTCTCCAGTAATTTAACTACAATTATCATAATATTGTTTGTTTTCTTAGTCTTGTAATAAAAATAACGAATATTTCTAATGTTTTTAATATAAATTGTATACCCATTAGATCGACCTGCCCCGACCCGCGACCCGTGATCAATTACCCGACCTGAACCCAACCTGCCACAGGACGGGTCTGGGTACCAAAAAACCCGCCCCGGACCTGCCCATTGCCATTCCTACCTGCCTGGCCGGCTGCATACCATATATATGACATCTAACTACAATTACAGCTATCAAAGACGTTCCTTTCCTTCCCAATAAATAGCTACTTAGCCGATCAACAAATGTTGCTTTCAGAGACCAGAGTTGCAGTACTAACGAAAAGTCAGTGATCATCTTTTACTATATCGTGAAAGGCTGACTTTTTAAGTGCCAAAATCTTGGTGGAACATAACGGAGAATTCAAATCTATAACACTTTTTTTTGCTCAACATTTTAATCAGTTAGGTTATAATTTTTCGATTATGTCTATTAATATTAAGTGGCGTATCACTTTTTTAACTTTCAAAAAATCAAGTTGCTGTAAAGTTATAGCTAGATTATTATTTTACCTAAGCGAAAGAACGTTAAGAATTTATCGCAACAGAATCTTGTAAACTTCTCCGAAGTTATTGTTTGGAAATTTCGCCAATCAAATATGCTTCCATGAGTCGGAGCTTTAACACATAATGGTGAAGCTATGAGAGTATGAGACTATACAAAATCTCTGAGTTTCCAACGTACCCCAGTTTAGAAATAGGGTAGGAAAAATAGGCCAGACGGTTGGAAAAATCATGGACCAAATCGGATCGTAGACCGTTAAAAATGGTCTGATCTGGTCCATGGTCTGTATTATACAATGTTTTGATCTCTTGAACTGGTATGGTCTAGACTGCGGTTTTGCAGAACCAAACCGTGGACCCAATCGACTTCCAATACATGTTAGCGGGCCACTTGACCACTCTCGCAATTCCTTCAACGAGACCCAAGTCTCAACCCTAGTTTGAGAAACTTGTCTCCTCTTTCATTCACAACCACATTTCAAAAGAGAGTTGAGACGATCATGTGTCCAAATGATATTATGTGTTAATGTTTATGATGTTATGGTGCAAGTTGGGATGCTTTGACTTTGTGTTTATGTTGTTTACTGAGATTTAGTGCATCAAAATTCTTATGCATGTTGGAGTTTATGTTTTAGGCAAAACAAAACTTTTTTTCTCATTTATTAATTCAATTTTATGTGTGATTGACTAAACAATTTGTTCATTTCTCGTTCATTATGGTCTATTTGGACCAGACCGTACCAGACCAGACATCACAGTCACAAGCGTGGTTTGGTCTGAATTGTATAGTACGTAATCTGGTCTGTGATCTATACTTCAGCCTCTTGATCTAGACCATAAACCATATATATGGTGTGATCTGGACCAGACTGCACCGTTCCTTGTCCTATTTGGAATAATGTCAATGTTTGGCTCGACTTTTAGAAGTGTTTTTCTGTTCCCAAAGGCGAAGCATGTCCAAACACCTCTAAAACCTCGACTCTTGAAAAATTGAAAAGTATTTTTGTATAGCATAAAAGCACAAAAAACTGTTTTGAAAATATAAGATTATCCTTATCATATATAATTTTATTTTCAAAAATATAATTTTATTTCATTTTGAAAATAAATAATGAAAAAAATAATATTATTCAATATAAAATAAATCTAACAAGATCCATTTTGGCTAATTTTTATTTTCTTAGAGCTTTTATTCATATTTTATATCAGGATACTTTTTAGTAATTTGACATGACCTCTAATATTAAAAAACACTTCCAACAGTTTTTTAGCCAAACATTCAACTATTTTTTTCTTTTTTGAAAAGTAGTTATTTAAAAGCTCAAGGCAGAAGCTGATTCTACAAAACTATAACAGGAACAAACTAGCTCAACGACAAGAAAGAGCATAGTATGCAACAGGAGTACGGACAAACGTTGAGTGGGGGAGGTGTTTTAATTTCATAATGATTTACTCGCTTATTAACAAATTGGTACTATTTTTACTATTCCTCTACATTTTTGTTTGAATCGGGTCCAATCAAGTGACAGATGGGTTGTGACTGAACCCGCAAAAGTAATTTTATCATTATCGAATGTGCAAGTTTATCAACGTTTACAGTATATTTCTTGTAAATTTGGAGGAATATAGCGGTTTTGACACCTCTCTCTTCGTGTCACATTGATCTGACTAGTAATTGTGACGTGCATAATTTTATGTCGCTCATACCAACTTTTTCGTTTTACTACTTTAAACAAATTATTTGTTGACAAAGAAGAAAGTCGCTAACTACATATCTCTAGAGTCTAAGGGGTCGTTTGGAAATTGTGATTCTTCAAATTGATGTATTATGTCAATTAGTGTATTATCATTTGATGTATTGATTCAATGCATGTATTAGGAAAATACTTTGTTTGGAAGAGCAATGATGAAACAAAAAGTAGGGTAGACAATCTCTCATTAACAATCTCACCTTTTAGTAGAGATTTATAATCATTCATTTTGAGTGATTGTAGGTGGGCCCAACAAAAAGATAATGCATGCATTCTAACTCAAAGTGAACCAAAAAAACGACTTAATCTTATCATTACATGTATTTGCTAAATACCTCACTTCAAATCTCAACCTCCAAACGACCCCTAAGGTTCTTACTCATGTGGATTTCACTACTTTGATAGAGGTATCAAACTTTTCACTCAGTTATCCGATCGATACAAAATATTTTTATTTCGCATAACTTTTCATATATATGTAGCCATAAATTGCCGCGTTTGTCTCCAAACTAGGTTGTTTGCTACACCAAATGGGCTATTTTTTTTTAATAAAATTTGGATAGTTGTAATTTTGTGATTTGTCTTATGATTGGAATAATTTTTTATATTCTGGATAACTTTTCAAACACCACAACTTACCCGATTTTTTTTTTTAAACAGGCATCGTTTGGATTTCTGGGTTTTCAGGAAAATTTTAAATTTATTTTGAGAAAAATTCTTACTATTGGAAGAGAACTAATTAACACTAGTGTCTATTGTGGGTGGACTGGAGTGACACTTGGAGAGTGCAACCCAATGAGCTTGGCAGCTAGGGGTGGGAAACGGGACGGGACGGGAAACTCGTCCCGTTTGTAACGGGTACCCGGTCCCGTTTAGAGACCAAGGTTCATCCCATATCCCAAACCCTTTAGGGTTAACGGGTACCCGTTACCCGTACGGGACGGATAACGGGTACCCGTTATACCCGTTTATACCCGTGGAATAAATAACAACAATAACATGAGGCACAAAATATCTCCTGGAAAAAAATCATCTCCAATGCTACAAACTGCTGCTGTCCGCCTGTCCCAACAATATGTTCTGCCCACAAAATGGGAAACAAATAACCCATTGGCCATTCTTCAAATAGCCTTTACACCCACTGTCACCATTCCAACACATAAAAAGAAAATAACTACCTAGCTGCTAGTCAATATTCTGCATTACATAAAACATGAACTTGAACAACTAGTCAATATTGTTCAAATAGCCTTTACAGTTTACACCCAGGTTCGCCATTTTGGAGAAAACTCTCTAAAAGGGGTTCCAAAGCTACTGCAGAAAATAGTCCATTCCAAGATCCCTTAGTGGCCAGTAACATGGCAAAGACAATTCCATCAGTGAAGGCCCCTATCATCCCTGAAGAGGACCATACAACATCATCAGCTGTCTATTCTAGTTCCCAAAACCACAAAAAAGTCAGAATTGAGTAATTGAAGCCACCACCAACCTGTGAACCTGAACACCAACCTGAAATCCGAAAGTTTCAGAGTGATCCACCTCCAATGGCTTGCAACACTACATTTTAAACAAATGTCAAATGATAAGTTATTTTACACAACAACTAGTAGAGTAGTTATTTAAAAATATAAGTTAGTAACCATACCTTCATGGTATTCCATTTCTTGTTCGGATTCGGGCACATCTTCTTCATCGTTTAAAACAATGCTATTGTTGCTTCTCAACCAATCACCACCACAAATCAAAGCCTCAACCATCTGGGGAGCCAAAGAAGTTCTAAACTCATTCAGAACTCTTCCTCCTGTGCTAAAAGCCGACTCGGAAGCAACCGTTGATATTGGGATAGCCAATACATCCCGAGCTATTTCAGCCAAAACAGGAAATCGTAAACCATGAGTTGACCACCACTTAAGAATATCAAAGGAGTCGACAACTGAAACATTATCTTGTTGTTGCTTCTCCTTAAATTGACTCTCAGTCAAATAGAGTGTCAACTCAGAAGCATCATTGTCGTCTCCTTCATCATCACTATCTTCTATGGCACTACACGAACCACGATTTGATAGCCTCCTAACATCAACATTAAGCAAAGCTTGCTTCCGAGATTGTGTAGAAGAGTCTTGAGATTTGGTGTTCGTCCTTGGACGAGGTGGAAGCAACAAATTTTTGTAAAACTCAAAGAGTTCAGAAAATAACTCTCTCAATTCAGCCACCATTGTAGTTGCCCTATCCAACCCGTATACCTTCTTCAAACATTTATGTACATGCTTCAACTTTTGCCGTGGATCCAAAGCCGCAGCTATGTATAGGATCTTGTTCATCCTGAAGTTGCCCGCTACTTCTTCCTCCCAATACTTAGCAACCTTGGACCTCATTCTTTGTGCCATTGTTCTAATCTTAGGATCCGTATGCTTTTCCACATTGGCTATGTGATCAAATATATCACACATCTCTTTGAAGAAGAGATGAGATGTCACATATGAGGTGCCAGAGACGAGACAAGTCAAGTCAAGTCATAGAACTTCTTCAAGTATTCCATCATCCAACGAACATTTACCCAATCCTCCGGCCCAGGTGGACCAACAACGGCATCACGGTGCATGATTTTGTTTAACTCAGTTTCAAATGCAGGCAACATTCCTGCATACACTGGAAAAACAGCCTCGAATGGTTCAGCGGACTCTAACATCAGATATGCTGAGTTCCACCTTGTTTGCACATCAAGCGTTAGTGATCTCTTGCATTCGAGGTTCATGCTATTGATTGCCCTCCTCCATATCTCCACCCTAGATGGCAAAGCAGTAATCCACTTCACGGCTTCTCTAACCCTTCTCACTGACAACCCAATCTCATCCAAGCCATCAGAAACAACCAAATTAGTGATATGCGCTACACAACGCATATGTAGGTATCTTCCCCCTGATATGTTAGTCCCCCATTCTTCAAATTTCTCCCTCATATGACGAACTGCTACATCATTAGCCGATGCATTATCAACTGTGCAACATAGTACATTCTTCAAATCCCACTCATTCAAACATGTCATCACCTCGTGAGCAATGTCCTCCCCTTTATGACTAGTTATCTTCTTGAAGCATATGATCCTCTTATGGAGATTCCAACTTCTAGAGATGAAATGTGCCGTGACAGTTATGTAATTATCGTTCTTCAACGATGTCCAACAATCCGTTGTGATTGAAATTCGCCCCGTGCCTCTATCTTTGAAGAAGGACTTCAAGCTATCTTTTCGCTGAAGAAACAACTTTGCACAATCTGTCCTCACTGTTTTCCTACTTGGAATTTTGAACATAGGGCAAACACGAGCCATGAAATGACGAAAGCCCTCCCTTTCACAAAATTTGAAAGGTTGTTCGTCAAGCATGATCATTTCTGCAAAAGCTAACCGTGAGTCTTCTTGATTGAATCGCCAAGCTGATATCTCGCCTTGTCCGTCCGTGGAGGAACCAGCTTGGAAACTCAGATTTGTTTGTTGTAGCAGCTCCAAATGTTTCTTCTCACAAGAGGCCTTATGGTTCTTCAAGCCATTTGTGCCATGGGTGCTTCCGACAGCAATGATAGTTCCACAACGATTACATTTTCCTTGCCGAATCTCAACTGGTGGATTTCCTTTTACAGTAAATAACACTGTGAATCCAACCCAATGTGGTGATAGGAGGCTACATGCTTTCCTCTTTCTAGAATCCGACCCAATCGATGGTTCCTCATTAACCACAACATTACTTGCTGTTTGAGTTTGAGGTACTTCGGAGACGGGTACATGTTCTTGACTAGCCATCGAATATCACATAACCTGGGAATAAACACCACAACGAAATAAGCAAGAAGATTAACCTGGAAATAACCTGCTAACAATCAGCCAAACCCCCAAATAATTCATCTGTCTTTCTTAACTTCTCAAACATAAAACAAATTAAGGAAAGTCTCATCCTAACGCCTGATCAACATTTGGCGCTTCCTTCCCCTTTGGTACCTTTCCCAAATTTCTACAGAATACAAACAAACACTCTTTTTCTAACATCACTGTGACTGACGTACATTTATCATTTCTCCCTGTCTCCCCTCGTCCTCAACTATAACTATAACTATACATATAGGGTATCCATTCAATGATCCATGCCAGGGAGGGAGGACAGAATTATTCATACACTCTGGTCAATTACACTATGATCTAACATGTGTATTAGCTCGAAAATGAATTGAACAATTCAACTTACCCAAAAACCAATTGAACAATTAAGAAGCTATGCTATGGCTGTCAGCGTCGGGGGCGACAGAGAAGGAGCTCCAAAGTCGTTGTCGGCGTCGCCAGAGGAGAGGATTCGATGATTTGTTGGTCTCGTCTGCTTCCGAGGGAGATCCCGAGGAGAAGAGCAGCCAACGGGCGATGACGTTGGGTGTCAGGCTGAGATATAGAGGAGAGGAGCGGATGGCAGCGTCACTTTCGTCTTGCTCGTCTAGGTCTGCTGGGCGGCCGCGAGGGAGAGTTTTTTCATTTTTGGCATTTGCTCAATTGCTCTAGGTCTGCTGGTGCTGGGCATCGCCGCCGTCGCCGAGTGAGGGAAAGAAAGGAGGCGAACTGGCAAAGAGAGGAAATGGGCCAGTCCAGTCCAGTCTGAGAGCGAAGAGAGGAAATGGGCCAGGCCCTGGACGGACGCCTCCTCACGCCTGGGGTCGGGCTGCTGGGCTGGGCTCGGGTTCATTTATGAATTTTGGGCAGGCAGCTAAGTGTATTGGGTATAACGGGTACCCGTTATACCCAAACGGGTATAAACGGGTAACCCGCGGGTACCCGCTTTTGAAATTACCAATCCCAAATCCCATCCCGCAATTATAAAACGGGTATTTGGGTACCCGTTATCCTCAAAAAATGGGACGGGTATGGGTATACCCAAATACCCGTTTCCCGTTGCCCACCCCTATTGGCAGCGTGATTGTCAACTTCGCCCTCCAAAAAGACATAAGATTGATGGTTGTGATAGAGCTGTTAATGAGTCGAGTCGAGTCGAGGTTTGCCATAGTTCGGGTTTGGCTCGTTAATATATTTCCAGACTCGATCTCGGCTCGTGTTCGTCACGAGCTTTAATATGCAAGCTCGAGCTCGGCTCGTCAAATAAGTTTAACGAGCCCAAAATCAAGTTCAGCTCATAAAATATTCATGATAGCTCAAAATTGATCGACCTAGAACTGCGCACAAACTTACATTCAAACCTATAGCAAAGTCTAGCAAAGTAAAATACACTATTTATCATAATTTCAATGCATAAAATCCATGAATTCTAATCCTTTTTTTATGCCAACCATTAAATGAGCTTGTTCGCGAGTTTTCGAGTTGAACATGATATGGCTCGAATTCGGCTCGTTTAGTTAACGAGCTTGTTCACGAGCCTGCTCGATTAAAACGAATCGAGTGTCGAACGAGTTTTTCTCGATTCGCACACCAAGCCGAGTGTCTTGGTTCATTAACCCCCTAGTTGCTTGTGGATATGAATTGATGAGATTGAAAGGGATTGGTTACAGGGTGAGGGGTCCCAAAAACTTGGGCAACCTAACAACCATGCCAATTGGATGAGAATGAGATAAGATGTGGGCATCATTGCTCACTACCTAGTTTTGATAGCAAAATTAATTAATGTCATACATAAAACATACATACATTTATAGGAGTCGTTTGGATGTTAAATTGGGAGCCCGTTTGGTTGTTGGATATGAAAATGAAGGTTTTGGGTTTTAAAAATCGTTGGATTTATGATTGATTTGTTGCATTATGGATTTGGAAGAGTACATTGTTTGCTTAGTTAATTTTATATCATGTATTTATGGTGGATTTGTCTCACAACTTTGCCGGCTTCCATTACCAAATCCCAAATGAAAAAAAATTAGAGAGAGAATTAAGGGGATACTGATGCAGGAGCAGCAAGCTAGTTTGATTTTTGAGGTGACAGTAGCTGATGTTAGGGAAGCCATATTTGGTATGTATTCTTTCAAAGAGTACATTGTTTGCTTAGTAATTGACAATCCCAGCTCATTCCATACATGGAATTTTAGACAATTTTTACAAGATAATTCCCAGATTTTGTTTAACGTGAAGATTAAGACTAATTCCCACGTTCTCAAATTTTCAAAGCCCCGGTGCTTTTTTACTGCTGCACAAACTGCGACTTCACCATCACCCCTGAGCTAAAGACTAAACGTTAGTTCCCCTTCTGCCCTTCTTTTCCCATGAAAAAAATAGTTGTGTGGAAGTCATTAGCGGGGCAGAAAATTTGCTTTGCCAGTAACCTTTCTAGCTCAGATAATTATGGATTGAAAAAAAGATTACAAGTTTTGCATCAGTATACTTATGTTCACAAGTATAAGCCCAAATGTATACAAAGATAGAGGATTTGCATGCAAGAGTCTTGAACAATTTTGCGAACCAGAGAATCATGATGACTGTTGCGACCATCCATCAAGCACTTTCAGCGATCATGAAACCGTACCGAGATCAATAAACGATAATGGTGATACAATCGTCATGAAACTCTATTATAATTGTATCAACTTTAAGTTCTTATATTTAATTCAATCAACATAATCCATCAATATTATGCAGTTTCATAAAAATCGGTGATTCCATATGCTCCTTTTCACGAACAACAAAACATTATCAGCCGCCTCCAACACGAGCATCCCTGTAAGTTCAAACAAAGATATCAGAAAAACAAATTATTATCAAATGCCTCCAACTCTCGGCCAGCTGTTGCCGATTAGGAAAAAATAATGAAGGATTAATTAAGTTTAATTGCCTGCAGTTTTGTTATTTTTTTAATTAAAAAGAGAACAAAAAAGAAGACGGTGATCGGAACAATTGCAAAACACTTACCGTGTCCTCGTCGGACTCGCTGATGCAGCTCGGTTTCTTTCCGCTGCCGTGGATCCCATAAGCATTCGCTATCTTCTTCTCATCCTTCCTCGCCGGCTTCCCATTTGCGTTGTTGTGGAGGAGCTTATACGAATCGCCCCAATTCTTACTCCCCGCTTCGCCGCGGCCCCCGCCGGCGAAGGCCGGTGGAGCCGGCGCCTCGGGAATCACTTTCCTCTCCCTGCCGTTATTGCTCCCCAGATGGCTGCCGTCGGAGTAAGACTTGTGAAGGTCGATCGAGAAGCACATGTCGCTGAATTGGTAGCTAGGAACCTCCGACACGGACGAAACCCTAGATCCAGACACCGGCGATTTCCCCGGCGGAGTGGCGGGATTCCCCTGCTGCTGCTGCTGCTGCGTCGTGGAATTCATCAAGGGCTCTGTTTGCGCCGACACCTTCTCCTCCTGATCGGCCGACGTCCGCCGCCTGGGGCTGTTCTTCTCCCCCGATTTCTCATCCCCGGCGGCGGCGGCGGCAGCGGTGCGAATCCCTAGCCTCAACGGGAGCAGCTGCATAATCTCTTGACCGCTCTGCGAGCAATTCGATATCTGGCGAACAAGACTCTCCGGCAAAGTGGCCGGCTCGGAGTTCTTGTGCGAAATCGCGCAGGCGATGTGGGCGTCGAACTCGCAGAATCGGCAGCGGTAGAGCCATCCTTTGTAGCTGGGCTTGAGGCAGAGATCGCAGCTGAAATCGTACGGCGGGCAGAAGTGGATCTTGAGCGGGTGGGGATGGCCGGAGATCATGACGGAGAGCGGCAGAGCTAGGCAGAGGTTGTGGTAGAACGTCCCGCCGCAGCTGTAGTAAAACCCACTGATGCTCTTCGTGCAGGCCTTGCATCTCACTTGGGCGGCGGCCGAGGACTCCGGCGGAGACACGGCGAGGGTCAATTTGGAGTCGGGATGAGCAGGGTGGGTGGTGGTTCTGGGCAAGTGGAAGCATACTTTGTGGAGGGAGAATGAATTGCAGGTTCTGCAGGCGTAGTAGTCTTTCCCTGATGCAATCCCCAAGTTGCAGCCATTGCAGGCGATGTTCCCCGGCGAGACGGATCGGGTGAAAGGATGTTGGTGGCTGAAATGTTGGAGCTTGGGCTCTTCTTTGGCATCCATTTTTTTTTTTTTTTGTTGCTCCACACTACAATCCAGGTGGTGGTTTTTGTTGCTGATGCAGCTTCCCTGTTGGGTTTTACCTTGAGATTGCAGGTCTTTTGGAGGGTGACAAATGGAGGAAATTTTGAGGCGATTATAAAATGGGCCGTCTTGGGATCTCCGTTGAACAGTAAGTCTGTGGGGAGTGAAAATCCAACTAGAATAAGGCCAAAAAATGGTGTCTTTGAGGGATTGAAATCCACGATCATGCCGTCGTTCCATTGCTTGACAAAAGCCTTTCTGCCATGGATGCTAGTGACTAGTAAGAGACTGTGGAGAGTGTCGTTCTGTAACCCAGATAGCTGTTTTGACCCAAGGACTGTTTTGAATTGATGCCTGTAGAAATTCAGTGTTTTCTCTTTGATGTCGAAAATGCCTGTTTTTGTCTCTGCCCATCACTTATTAACACATTCCTCACCTTATTTTGGTTTCTTGTCTGAAGCCAAAATGGGCTTCAATCTTCCAACTGTCTGTTTGTTCACTATTTCATTTCGTGGGAAGTAATGCTCCCAGCAGGAACTAAAGCTCGTTGATTCCCGCCAGTTATGGAATTAGATGCTCCGTGCATGACATAAGTACTTCATCGGCAGAATATTACGTCTTCTGGAAACCAGAATCAAGGGTTTAGGCAAGAATATGTATTACCAGTATCATTTCGTACTGCAATTGTGTGTACAGTTACTTGTCCTTTCTTCTTTCTGCAATTCCTTATTAAGAACTCCTGAGTCCTGGCTGGTTCAGAGCAATTCAGCTAACCATAGTTGAAAGTGGGTGTAGGTAGGAAGCATGCATTGATGCCTTTCATTTTACGCAGGACGCGGGTTTCTTCAATCCAGTCTGTTACAGTAATGATGTGTAACAGAGTTGGAGTTCCTGGCATATTATTCAATCTTTCCCAGCTTGGCTTTGGCTAGGCTCGAGGCCTGCTACAGGAATGTGTAACAGAGTTGGGAGTTTCATCAAATTCATCCTGCTAGCAACCCTTTTCATCACAGCAGCAGAACCTCTTCAACTCAGCTTCTCGACTTTCAAATCCAGCGGACAAGGCGGCAATCTAGTCCTCCATATTCCTGGAGACTCTCCAAGTCACGCCAGCTCTGAGCGGATCTTCCTTGAAGGCTTGAACTACCTGACTGGAGAGCTGTGTACGAACACCCTCTCAAGCTGTGGGGGAAGAGATTCGGGCGCTGGGGTCGCATCAGAGCAAGCTTTAACTCCACATTCATCATCAACATCGCCGGGCAAACAAAGTAAGCAGGGGAAGCACGAATTTGCGACAGAGTCACCACAATTGGGAATCTTCACCACAAGAATCTGGTGAAGCTAAGTGGGAGCCTCTGTTCTCCTCCAAAAGGAGTCACTAAAATGTATGAGTTGGGGAAATGGAAAAAAGTCAATCCATAATTGGTTACAGTTACAGACTCCATTACATAATTGACCACTTACCAGCTTACATATACAACAATTCACAAACGTCACTTGAGATTGCTTGTCAACTTGTAACTAAGAAGATATCATTATACTTCTAATCAAAGATCAAAACGTGTTGTGGTAGATTAACCTTTGAACAGTTGACCATTTACACCATCAAGAACAGAACAGAGAGTGAAACCCTCTATAAACAGAGCTTCAATGGAGAGCGTCTCCCCGCATATACCATACTTATTTACTCAATCAAATGATGCTAGAAACCAAGTCCCCATTAACGCTCGCAGCGACTGCCTTCATCCTTCTCCTCACCATACCCATTTCCCCATCTACTCCCCTTCATTTCAACTACACCTCCTTTCCCGACAACTCCACCAGCGACTTCACTCGCGCCAACGCTTACATAACCGCCGGCACAATTCAGATCACTCCCGATTTCATCCCCAACATGTCGGGCAGAATCTGCTACAGCAAACCCTTTCGGCTTCACAGAAACCGCGGCCACGTCAAGGCAACTTTCACCACCACCTTCGTCCTCCAAATCAACCCCAAGACTCAACCTCCAGGGGAAGGCATGGCCTTCATCCTCACAGAATCCCCGGTCCTGCCCGGAAACAGCTCCGGGCAGTGGCTCGGGGTCGTCAACTCGATCACCAACGGGTCGTCGTCTCGCGGCGTCGTGGCGGTCGAATTCGACTCTAGGAAGAGTTACCCTGAAGATTTGGATGATAACCATGTTGGGCTGGACATTAACAGTGTTTACTCTGTTCGTCAGGAACCCTTGTCCGAATTCGGCGTCAATTTGTCCGCTTCCGATATCGTCACGGCTCGTGTTCACTACGACGGCAGTAACTTGACGGTGTTAGTCTCGGGAAGAGTTGTGATTTGGGAGTCGATTGATCTCTCTGTTCATCTTCCTGAAGTTGTTCATGTGGGATTCTCAGGTTCGACAGGCCGGCTGAATGCTCAACAGAATTGTATTCTGTCGTGGGATTTTGCTGGTTTAGATATTGGGGATGGACGATTTCGGTCAATTTGGGTTTGGGTTCTTCTTTCGATTGGAATCTTGGGTTTGATTTTCGGGATTGTTGGGTTCATCTACTATCAGAAGAGAAGGAAATTGGGCAGAGAGAAAACAGAGAATGAAGGTCACCCAAGTATTGAAGAGGCAATTCAAGGATCTTCCATGGCTCCCCTGAAGTTCAAAGTGAAGGAGCTCATCGACGCGACCAAGAATTTCAATCACGAGAACAAGCTTGGCAAAGGTGGCTTTGGAACTGTCTACAAAGGGATCCTGAGAAACAGAGAGATCGCTGTGAAGAGAGTTTCCAAAAAAGTAACGAGTCAAGTGAAGCAAGAGTTCATATCAGAAGTAACAACAATCGGAAATCTCCACCACAAGAATTTGGTGAAACTAATTGGATGGGCGCACGAAGGGCAAGAATACCTCCTCGTCTACGAGTACATGCCCAACGGAAGCCTCGACAAACTCATCTTCGACGACGACGAATCGTCGTCGTCGTCCATCAGATGGGAAACGAGGTTGAACATAGTATCAGGAGTGGCACGGGCATTGGAGTATCTACACACCGGCTGCGAGAAGAGGGTTCTCCACAGAGACATTAAAGCGAGCAACATAATGTTGGATTCCGAGTTCAACGCCAAGCTGGGCGATTTCGGCCTGGCTCGAACCATCAAACAGGCGGATCAAACCCACCATTCCACCAAGAACTTGGCGGGGACACTAGGGTACATGGCTCCAGAGATTTTTCTAACTGGGAGAGCAACTTTGGAGAGTGATGTCTATGCATTTGGGATTTTGGTGCTGGAAGTTTGTTGTGGGAGGAGACCAGGAGGCCAATTGGACCAAGATGGTGGTTATGCTAGCAGCATCTTGAACTGGGTTTGGGAGCTTCGTGGGATTGGGAGGCTGATTGATGCGGCTGATTGCAGGCTGAAGGGGGATTTTGTGGAGGAAGAAATGGGTTGTGTTCTTATTTTGGGTCTTGCTTGTTGCCATCCTGATCCGTTTAAGAGGCCAACTATGAAGAATGTTATTCAAGTTCTGGGAAGGGAAGTTGCAGCACCTGAGCTTCCACTGGAAAGGCCTGGTTTTATGTGGCCTCCTGTAGGGTTAAGTTCTGAAGGTGCAGGGTTTTCGTTGGTGGGAAGCCAAGTGAACTCGTTTACAGAAATCACAGGAAGATAGAAATGTTTGTAAGACTAAAATATCCAGTTATCCAC
Source organism: Linum tenue (assembly GCA_946122785.1). Taxonomy (NCBI): domain Eukaryota; kingdom Viridiplantae; phylum Streptophyta; class Magnoliopsida; order Malpighiales; family Linaceae; genus Linum; species Linum tenue. Next base: position 60,865,906 of record CAMGYJ010000004.1, read on the forward strand.
AGCTGGATTTCCTTCTCCCAATGAAGGATTTGTGATGGGGAAGAATTTAGGTGTCGTTTAGCTTCATGGATTTTAATACGAGAGTTTTGTCTTTTGGTGTTGGATTTCCAGCATAACTTGATTGAGCTTGTTACTAGTTGTAAGATTTCATCCATAAAGTTAAACCATTTTACGCATTGTGTGGGAAGTTAATTATCTTAATAAGAAAGATATAAGTTAGAAACAGGGTTGTCAACGGGCTGTAAGCACCCGCCGGGTTGATCGCTACAAGGTATCGGGTTGGAGGTCAAATAATATCTTTTTTTTTTTGGTTTGTGAAATGTGCCTATTTTCCGAGTTTTCTTTGCGCCTAACTTAATCTTTGGAATCCTAAGTTAAACATTTGAATATTGATGTTATACAAGTGTGTATGAATTTTCACTATATGTTGGATATGAGCGAATTGTGTATAGTATTATGCTTGTGAATGTATGTATATATACACGAGTGTAGCATGAAGCACAACTAGCTAGAACTACAATAAATACAAGATATTGGGAAGATATGGAGAATCACATAATAATGAAATAAAGATATGATGGAGATTATATTAATGATATAGATACGGAATATCATAGTTGAAAGGGACAATTTTCCCCATTACGCCCCCGCAAGATGAAGTCGGGTTCAACGACGCCAATCTTGGATCGTAGCAGAAGAAAACGGGCAGGAGCAAGCGGCTTAGTGAGCGCATCGGCTAACTGAATGGAGGTCGGAATGTAGCGTACAATGAGCTGCTTGTCCTGAACCAGTTGGCGAACAAAATGGTAATCAAGGGCCAGATGCTTCATACGAGAATGAAAGACTGGATTAGCACTGAAAGAGGTGGCTCCCATATTGTCACAAAACAAAACAGGTGGTGATGGAGGAGAGTGATGAAGTTCTTGGAGTAAGTGACGAATCCACTGCAACTCAGCAGTAGCATGAGCCACGCCACGAAACTCAGCTTCAGTACTGGAGCGAGCCACAGTTCGTTGCTTCTTGGAGGACCATGAAATTAGAGTGTCACCAAGGTACACAAGATAGCCCATGGTAGAGGTACGGTCAATAGGATCTCCAGCCCAGTCAGAATCAGAAAAGGCACGGAGATTCATAGGGGATGCTGAACGAGAGATGGAAAGCCCATATTGGAAAGTGCCTTGCAGATACCGCAGTAGACGCTTCACAGATAACCAATGAGTAGTTGTAGGAGCATGCATAAACTGCGACAATTTATTAATAGAGAAGGCAACATCAGGTCGAGTGTAGGTGAGGTACTGAAGAGAGCCGAGGACCTGGCGATAAAGAGTAGCATCTGTGGGAGTAGATCCATCATCCAGATGAAGCTTAGCTGAAGCGGCCATAGGAGTGGAACATGGATTACTATCCAGCATGTGGAAACGTTGGAGAAGATCTCGAATATATTTACGTTGAGAGAGTATATAGCCAGCCGGTGTGGAAAGCACCTCAATACCAAGAAAGAAGTTAACATGGCCTAACTCCTTCAAAGAGAAACGTGTCGCCAATGCTTGTTGAAAAGAACGAATGAAGCTAGAATCATTGCCTGTTAAAAGCAGGTCATCAACATATACCAAAAAGTAGCACAGTACTTTCCCACGAGAATAAACAAATAATGAAGCATCCGATACAGTTTTGTGAAACCCATGAGATTCTAAGAAACCAGATAGAGCGGAATACCAAGACCGGGGCGCTTGACGTAAGCCATAAATAGCCTGTTTAAGGCGGCACACATGAGAGGGAAAATGAGTACTTGTAAAACCCGGTGGTTGAACCATAAACACCTCCTCCTGTAAGGGACCCTGCAAGAATGCATTATTCACATCGAATTGAAGAATCGGCCAAGAATGGGACAGAGCAATGGTAAACACAGTTCGAACTGTGACAGGCTTGAGAACTGGACTATAAGTGTCATGATAATCGACGCCAGGGCGCTGATGGAAGCCCTTGGCCACTAAACGAGCCTTGTACCGGTCAATTGAGCCATCAGGATGACGTTTGATCCGAAATACCCAACGACAACCAACTAAATTTGAGCCGGGGGGAAGAGGAACGAGCTCCCATGTGCCATTGCCAATAAGAGCCTCATATTCCTTTTCCATTGTTGTTTTCCATGCTGGATCAATAAGAGCCTCCTTAACTGAACAAGGTTCCTGAGGCTGGGACAAAGTAGTAGATGTCATAAAAAGCTTCTTAGGTTTGAAGATACCATGCTGTGAGCGGGTAGCCATTTGATGACTACGTTGAGGAGGCTTCTTTGTTGGAGCTTTGGAAGGTGATAAAGGGGCATTCTCGCTATTGTCCACAGGAGAGGATGACGCAACAGGAGCAGCCGAGGAGGGGGAGGAAGGAGAGTCATGGGCTGCATGGGTAGGGACCTGCATAGAAAAAGTAGGAGAGGACGAAATAATAGAAAATGAAGGGACAGTGGAGGCGAGCCAGCCATGTGGATTTGTAGAAGGAGTGGGAGAGGTGGGGAAGCCGAGAAAGCTATTTTCTACAAAGGATACATGGCGAGAAATATATAGGCGATTGGTGGAGGGATCAAAACAACGATAGCCACTTTGTTGAGTAGAGTAACCTACGAAAATACATGGACGGGAGCGAGGTTGAAGTTTATGATCATTATAAGGACGTAGGAGAGGATAGCAACGACAACCAAAGACACGCAATTTATTATAATTAGGATGTTCATTAAATAAAGAAAAGAACGGAGTTTGGCCTTTAAGAGATGAGGAAGGTAACCGGTTGATAAGGTAAACGGCAGTTTGGAAGGTATCTGTCCAAAATGTGAGAGGAAGAGAAGCTTGGGAAAGCAAAGCAAGACCGGTTTCGACGATATGGCGATGTTTGCGCTCGGCTATTCCATTGTGTTGGGGGGTATGAGGAGGAGTAAGGAGATGGGAGATACCTGCACTAAGAAGTTCAGGTTTGAGTTTAGAAAACTCGCCACCACCGTCAGTGTAAAGACGTTTAATCGATGTGGAGAAATAATTTTCAACCATATTCTTGAATTGAAGAAATATAGAAAGAACATCAGATTTTCGACGAAGAGGAAACAACCATGAATAACGAGTAAAATGATCAACAATAACGAGATAATAAAGAAAGTTATCACGAGAAACAACTGGGGAAGGTCCCCAAACATCTGAATACAACAAATCAAAAGGCCGACAACTAGAGAGACTAGAAACGGAAAATGGCAGTTTATGAGCCTTATTAGACAGACAAGCATCACAGAAGTCAAAGGAAGACTGGGACGAAACAGGAAGATGACGAACAAGTTGATTGAGAACTTTCGAGGATGGATGACCGAGGCGGGAGTGCCAGGAAGATAGGGAAGGATGGGTGGAAACAAGAGCAAGTTTAAGTTTGTGGTTGGCCCGCGGCAGCTCGTAGACATCTCCTTTATTCCGGCCTCGAAGAAGGCGTGCTCCGGTGCGTAGATCCTTCACATAGAAACAATCAGCAAAGAATTCAATTGAGATCGGATTAGTTTTGCATAGTTTAGCAACGGATAATAAGCGATTCCGAAAAGCCGGAACACAGAGAACATCCTGTAGAGAGAGGCTAAGAGCACTCGTAGGGATAGTAGTAGAGCCCATATGAGTTATTTTCAAACCTGTTCCGTCGCCAACCAAAACCTCGTCAGGCCCAGTATAGTCGGAGTAAAGAGATAGGGTGCCAAGATCCGGAGTCACGTGATGAGTGGCAGCTGAGTCAACAAGCCATGGAACTTCAGAAGAGGACGAGGGACGAGGAGGTCCCGTAGCAGTAGTAAAGTTGACTTGAGATGAACGAGGATTGAGCTTGAAGCAGGTTTTTGCCGAATGCCCGGTCTTGTCACAGTATTGGCAGACAACTGTGAATCGGGGACGACGAGCAACAGGAAAAGAAGGCCCAGCAGGTGGTGAAGGAAGAAGACCACGACCTGTACTAGGAGGGCGCTGCGGACGAGAGAAATGACTCGGACGGAAGCTTGGAGAACGTGAGCTGCCACGATGAGAGAGATAAGCCGTAGCCACGGGAGAATCCATAGAGGGCATGGGCTGATAGGTGCGGAGGTCAGCTTCGAGTTCAATAAGACGATCATGAAGATCAGCGAACGTGATAGGGGATTCTTGAGCACGAACTGCAGCTGCAAACTCACGATATTCTGGACCCAAGCCCCGCAAGGCATGGATAATCATATCCTCTTCAGAAACCGGTGATTGAATGAGGGCCAATTCAGCGGCAATAGATTTTATAGACTGCAAGAAAGTAGTAACAGATCTATCCCCTTTTTGGGCACGAGACAGCCGATCTTTTAAGGACATAACACGTGATCGAGATGCGTTAGCAAACATTTTTTGAAGAACTTCCCAGGCATCTTTCGAGGTAGAAGCAGCCGCAATATAGGGAAATATTGACTCGTGAACTGAGGCAAGGAGAGCATGCAGCAGGAGTTTATCTTGCCGAAACCAGTGGATAAATGAAGGATTGGGAGAGGTGGTACCATTAGCCGTGACTGTGTTGGCTGGAGCTGGAGTGGTACCATCAAGAAATCCCAGCAAGTCCAGCCCCATTAGAAGTGTAAAAAGTTGGGCTCTCCATGATGGGAAATTTTCGGACGTGAGTTTCAGGGGAAGTTGAGATGCTGGGTTAATGGTGATGAGATGACCATCACCGTTGGCAGAAGGCAGCAGCTGGGATGTGGCATCAGAAGCAGAATTCATGATGATTTTGAGATGTTTGGAAAAAAAAAAGAAGGGCCCTTACAAGTGGTGATCAATGCAATAATGGTAGAGTTTAATAATGGAGAGGGAAAGGGGAAACGTGTTGGGTGTGGATTGATGAGTGATTGGGAGGGTAGATGGAATAGGAGATGGAGTAAAGAGTAGGTATATAGCGCCTGCAAGAGCTCCGAGATGCAGGCTGTGAGCTGTCTAAGAGTAATTAAGTAGTTGTAGTGGGAAAGGAGAGTAGTGGGATCGTATGAGGCTGTTAAGCAGTTTGCTCTGATACCATGAGCGAATTGTGTATAGTATTATGCTTGTGAATGTATGTATATATACACGAGTGTAGCATGAAGCACAACTAGCTAGAACTACAATAAATACAAGATATTGGGAAGATATGGAGAATCACATAATAATGAAATAAAGATATGATGGAGATTATATTAATGATATAGATACGGAATATCATATTTGAAAGGGACAATTTTCCCTATTAGGATATAAGTAAGACATGTTATTTCAGTGGAATATTATATGTTATAACTCATATGTTAGATGATAATTGATATAATTTATCAGGATAAGTATAATATAATGACTCTTTCCATATTTTCGGGTTAAACCGGGCTAAAACGGGTGCCTTGACCCACTACCTCGATCGGGTTCGGGTCAGCCCGCGGGTTGACAACCTTAGTTAGAAAGCATAATCAAAAATTTTCATGAAAAATTTATAAAATTTAAGTGAGTCTCATAATTATAAGGTTGACTAGGCCAGCCATTTTTTACCAACTTTGGTTCGATCTAATTTAAAACTAAAAGGGTGTGTAAAATCAAGTAAGTTACTGGAATTGTTGAATTCCAATAAGCTATGATATGCTTACATCGCATCTGTGAGAACGTTTCGTAGGGTTGTTCGTAATTTGATGGAGTGCTAAGTCATTCACGACCGTTGAATAAAATTATCGTCGTATCCCTGCAACAACGGCGAAGATCCAACAACGTCCAGCACCTGACCACATCCTCACAATTTGGGTGCGAAGAGGATAGAAAAATATAGGTTGAATCCACTTCTAATTCCTCTCGGCTAGTAACAACCACTATCCAGATATTAAAATGTTTGAGAAATTCTACCATATCGTTCGGTCGGACCAAAAATACCAGATAACGGCTCCAAACCGTTAGGCGGTTAGAATGGTAGGAAATGGTTGAATCGTGATTTTATTACAAAATACGCTACCACTGAATTTTCCTGCATAACTCCTCGTATGTTTTCCCCAAATGAAAAAATTACAGTTATCAACAGTATAACTGTAATTTTTCCGGATAGAAAATCTAGGTTAGCTATTCTCTTATGCTACAGTATCAACCGTATAACTTTAATAATAACCCAAATAAAAAAATTACAGTTTAGCCATGTGTCAATGATGAAGTGGGTGTTAGCAAAAATAAAATAATCTACAGTTATACAATTAGCAAAATAAAATAATCTTTTTTCCAGTGACCATGACAAAGATAAAGCCCCATTATTTTATCATTATTACTTCATACAACATCTTCTTCCAATATTCAAACAAAAAGCACATCTGGCAGTTATCTGAATTGACCATATGATAAGTGAATATTTGAGGTAAATATGGAAGAGAAATCGATCACGAAAATTACATATTTGAATTAAAAGAATAAATTTTTCAAGGACATTTAGGCGTGCCTTCTTTGGTCTTCCAATTGTTGTAGCAGGGACACTCTTCTTTGTTCCCATATGTTCCAGACGGAACACACAAACATTTCTGACAACACATGTTGCAGAAGAACAAACATGGTTTCTTATGCGACGTCGCCGAACACCTAAATTCGCACGCTCCCGAACATTCTGCATAAAAATATATAAATAATTAACATTATAGATAATCAATCATCATAATAATATCACTATATATAATGGGTACCTGTTAATTTTATGATATTGGAAAAGCTAGTAGAAATATATATATAAGAGATAGTTTCAAAAATCAAATAGAGACATCCCGACATCTGACACAACGAGTCAATGGACTAATATAATAAAAAAAAATTATATTCAAATAATTATACTTACGATCTGCTGTAAGTGATCCTTCTCCACCAGCCTGCATTAGGTTTATGAAAAAAGAATTAAATTCTGTTGAAAGACTACTAATCTTTTTATTAAGAGAGATATAAAAAGAGAGGCTAAATTACATAGTATTACATAAATTGTAAATATGACAGGCAACACAGACTACTTTGTCTCCATAATTATGTACAACATAAAAATAATATAAAAGAACATCTACGAACATGTGAGAGTTGGATTGCGAACGCCATTGTTATGGCAAGAAAAAGAGCAAAGGAAATTGCTTTTGCTGCCATTTTGTATGAAATCTCTCTTTGATGAAGAATCCTTGTGAAGGAGAATAAATGTGAATTTTTTAATAATTTATTTTGAGTAGTTTGTGGTCATACAACTAATGAGTAGATATATTTATAATAGAAGGGATAGAGGAACTCCCATGAAGAAAAAAAATATGGTAAACCTTTCTATTACCATTTTTTTTTTGTGATATAAAAGGAATTCAAATTAATTAATTTCTTAATACAATTTTCTAATTCTGTAAATTTAATAATATGCAATTAGTTTGTAAATACTAAAAAATTATGGAATTACTAAAACTCAAAACCTTACATTTACAGAAATAGTAAAAAAAAAAAATTGGTTTCCTTTTATCCAATTGCAAATAGAAGGAATGAAATGTGAAACGTTTATCTAATACCAAAAAGAAAAGGACATTAATGAAATAAATTATATGATATCTTTCCATACATATAATTGCATTGCATGCAATATAAACTTTTCCTTCCAATACTTTCTTTCAAGAAGGGCAAAATATTGAATGTCTTTTCATTATATTTTCACTTATAATATATTGATTCTCAAATTTTCCACTTATAATTTTTATCATTTATGTTACACTCTTACTTTTTCTTTTTCAAACAATATTTTACCAACCAACTTCCACATCCTTCTGTTTATTTTCCTCTAAAAGTATGAAATCATCCAATTTTGTTAAAAACACACTCAAAATACTAGTTTGTGTCCAGCCCACTCGCCAGCTGAATTTCCTTATCATTATTCTTATATTAAGTAACTTAAAATTTTCATTAATTGCTACCAACTTCCTGATGTTCGACAAACATATACCTCTCGTCTTCGAAAGAGCTTAGCATGTAACCATTTGATAAACCCAGATGCAAGGGGGAAGAAGACTACTGTTCAATCAGATTTTCGAGTCGATAACAGTGATTAATCCGAGTCGTCCCAGTGCCAATAGCTGATTATCGGTATGTCTAAAGGAGTGAGATAACAGTAGTCTGGTTTTACGAGTGTAGGCTACAACCCATTTGCCATCAGTAGCTGTAAAACATAACACGTTCTATGTTGCCTAAAGTTTGGACCTACAGGAAGAGATATCCCAACATTCTGGAATTGAAGCATTTCCAGGGGGGAAAAAAAGGGGACGGAACACAAGGCCCTTACACAGAAACTGACCGGGTTAGAAACCAGGCCGAATATCAAAACCAATCAGAAAAACCTGTCTCGTTCTGTCGCCGAGCTCAGTCATCAACGTCCATACCCTCCTTCTCACTGCTCCTACTTGACCACAGCTTGATGGTCCGATCATGCGAGACGGTTGCAATACATTCTCCATCTGTAGATAAAAAGAAACAGAGGTTAACAAATGAAGAAAGATAGATTCACCACAACAGCAACAGATTATGACAATGTACCGAACTAACCTGGAGTTATATCCAAAGATGTTACTTTGGACTCATGCCCTGACAAAGTCTTGACAGGCTTGAAATCCTTTCCTGACCAGACCTGCCACAACCAAACGTGTGTATATGATATGAGTTACAACAACATTAACCAAAATCTTGCATGGTAATTAGACATTTTCCAACTAGGAGGGGAAACTTTACCTTGGCAGTCGTGTCATATGATGCAGTGACCAAGAAATACCCTTCTTGAGGCTCAAACTTCACATGAGATACGAGATTCGAGTGCGCTGGAATCACGTACAACGACCTTTTCTTCCTCAAATCCCAGATTCGACAAGTATTATCTTCACCTCCAGTAGCCAGATGATAGCCATTGGGAGAAAAACTCATACCAAGAACCTGAAGGATGGATGACATCAAGCACGGACATGTCAACACACAATAATCACTTCATTCAAGAAGTCACAACTCACAAGTGTCAATTTTAATGACAAGAAAATAGTAGGATGTTTAAATATCTTACCGGCTTAACGTGGCCTTCCAAGGCTAGAACACTTCTCCCTGTACGAAGATCCCACACACGAGCAAGGGAATCCAGTCCACAAGATCCTACCAATGATCCATCGTGATGGAAGGCGATCCCATAGACACTTCTGCTGTGGCCTTCTTGAAGAAGCAATTCCACCCCAGTATCAACGTCCCACAATCTCCACGTCTTGTCAAAGCTTGTGGTGCCAATGTATTTTCCAGATGGATGAAATCCGATGCGTGCGAGACGATCTAAGTGGCCCTCAAATGTTCTCAGAAGAGTTCCATCAGTATCCCACAATTTTGCAGTTCGATCAGCTGATGCTGTTGCCAAGCAGTTGTTCACAGGAGAGAATGTCACATCAGTCAGCCGTTCCTTGTGACCCTTCAAGGTAGAAACTCTACTTATTTGAGGTGCTTTCCACACTTTTGCAACTCCAGTTAATGAACTATGACAAGAAAAGGAAGGGGAAAAAACAAATATCAGTTGGCACCTCATGCTACACATGGTAACCCGCTGGTGAATAATTTGAGCTAGGCTCTAGAAATGAAGTCTGAAACTATGTGAGGTGTAGCATTACTCACTATTGACATTGTAGTTAAAAAATTGCCCAATGAGGTAAAATAATCACGACCAAAACATCACTGTAAATAGCTCTCGATTTTTTTATGGAAGTACTGTTAGTTTCTAGCAGCCATCATGACTTGTTATCTAGTTTTCAGTTCCATTCTCCAAGAGCAACAGTGAACACAAGAAGAAGCATGCAAGAAAACCAAAATAATAAAAGGAGTACTGCAGGAAAAAGTTACCAGGTGGCCAGAAATTCTCCATCCTTGGAAAAGGAGCAACCAGAGAGGGGTCGATCATCTCCAAACTCGCTGCAGTCAAGAGCCAAATTTCCAGCTTGCTTCAATGAAGAATTGATCTCACTATCTTCATCTTCCCCTGGGGTCTCACGTTTCCTTCTGGCACTCTGAAGCCGCCTTGCCGCCCTCACAATCGAATATTTAGCAATGCTGACTCTGGCCTCATGGAGTTCCCAGGATCCTTCTGTATAAAACGGGTATTCAAGCATTTCTTCCACAGCATCTTGACCTGTTGAGGTCGATGCAGCCTCCTCTTCTTCATGAGCTTTCATCAACCTCTCCAACTGCCCTTCAGAGTCCAACTTCGCCATAAGCATTCTCAAACGATCCCGTCTCTCCATCTCTCTCTCTCCAAAGAGTGTTATGGGTTCACCGAGCCTACGAAGCCGTGTCCTGACCGCCATGTCATTGGTCGGAACAGCGAGAGCATTAGCACGGCGCTTCATCATGAGCTCCTGAATTGCCTTTTGCTGCCTCTCTTGAATAATTAGGCTCTCTTCCGAAGCCTCATAGCCTACGGTTGACCCATTACCGGCTGGGCTCGAATCATCTTGGTCAGAATCCGAGTCACTTGTTCCCGGTTGATCATCCTGTGGTGCCTGAGGTTTAGGTAGAGCGGGGCGAGGAGGGAGAGGGGCTAACGGGCGAGGTATAGGAGGAGCAAGGGTAGGTAGTGGAGCCATGAGAGGCACAAATGGAGTAGTGGCAGGCGACACTAGTGGTGGTACAACGGGTTGAACAAGGATGGCATCAACCATGGTTTGATCTTCAGACACAGCAGCTGAAGATTCAGCTACTGGTAAAGTTGATGGTGGCAGAGGGTTCTCTTTTTCAGCTGTCATGATTACCAAACCTGCAAACATGACTAGTTAAACTAAATCCCAAAAAACGAAACTTCATGATTCAGGACACAATGCAGGAAAGTGGCTGCTTAAAAACGAAAAGAAGCTGGCATCAACAGTCCATTCATGGATAGCAAATGGTTGATTCTAGCTACAATGGAGCAATTCATTGATCTTAACGTTATTCTAGTTAACAAGGTTCAAGGGCCCTCAATACAACTCTCCCATCCCTACAAATTTTTTTTTTTGTCAAAGCTACTTATTATGTTGGAAGGAAGAAAGTTCCTCAATGCCCACAAGCATCAAATTGAGAGAACAAGAGAGCAATACCTAGCCGAAGTGCACGAGTTTCAAATCCGCCGCCTTTTTCAGCCGGGGAGAGAAGAAGAGTCGTCGAGATTCGGCGGTGCAAGCCCTTCAGGTGGAGGCGGCGAAACCCTAGAAGAAGAAAAAAAAATCTCTTTGTACAAATGCGGGTGTCGCTCAGCAAACCGAAAGCAGAATGGAGCTTTCTCGCCTTTGGATTCAGGCTCTCCACTCACAAGCCCTGCGTCTGTGGAAGGAGGAACAATGCCGCCTAATTCTAAGAGGGAGAGATGCTGAGAACGACGAAGATGAGTCGGGCAATTTTTTATCTAGCTCGGTTACCGATTGCTGTTCGAGTCGAGCAGTTTTGACTGGGCCCAGATACTTGTTGCTGTTCTACATTCTGGTCTGGGCTCGGCCCAATACATTTTTAAGCTTGGCCCAATAAACGAAAAAGAGGAACATCGGAAATTTTGTATCCCCAACAAGGCAACAAGTAATTGCCTACTTCCTGTTTCTGTAAAAAATTTAGCGACAATTCTCTCAGATATGCTTTTCTGCGAGGTTGCGTTTGAGCAAAAGGGGAAGAACATCAACTAGGGCGAAAGGGGAAAAGTAAGCGTGGTAAGTTCAACATCTTCCCTATATCGTTCCAATTTTAACGGATGTTTCCCCGAATGGACGTAGTAACTCCAACATCTGCATCACTCACTATAGATAACTCAAAATAGCTGTGTTTGTGTTTAACAATGAACATTACTGTCAGTGCTGATAAAATATCTCTATCTATCAAAAACAGTGAAATACTAGTCTCAAAAGATTGTCATATCCGCTGGATCTGTTGTAGACTATCCATCCTGCTAAATGAAAATGGAGTTGCAACTGAGACTGAAAACCCAAAACATACAGCTAAAGCTGAAAACTTGGTATTCATTCCTGATCAGTCTGGACAGTGAGATCCAGCACCCCCAAATCATGGTACAGCCCATGTACAAATTCTAGCACCTGCCGATCATCCGCTCCTCCCTTCACCTTGGGTAAGTGTCAGAAGTAACATACATTGACATGTCAGAGTTCTATTATTAGGGGGGAATGTAACAGATAGAACAGTAGTAAGCACTGCAAACAGCAACAACAACAAAAAAGAGATTGCAGATCAAACTTGACTGTCTTCAAGAATGTACCTGCAATGAGATGGAACCAACCGCGTGGCCTGGAACCAATTCCCAGAAACGGGCTTCAGAAACCTGAGACACATCTTCACAAGCAGAGATCTAACCAATAGAAGTAGAGACAAGGGGGGGAAAATGTCTATAAGCATCCTGATGAAGCCAACTAAATGGAACTCATTAATAGGGGCCAAGAAAAGTTTAGCTAGCTGGAAAGATCTCCCAGTTCTCACCTGTCTCGAGCACTTGCTCAATGCTGAAGGTGGAATGCTTGGTGGTGCCATTTGAAGCAACACTCCCCCGGTTGCCTTGAAAAGAGGCATGACAAGCATAAATACTGTAAAGGAAACTAGACCCAAGCACAGAACCTCCGCATTCTTAACCCTGAAACATACATAATAAGCACACAAAAAAAAAAGTTACTGAGGAGAGCAATCAAAGGTGTCAGGAAGAGTGAGGGCGGGGGAAATTCCACAACTGGCAATGGCGGTAACGAATGGAAGTCAAGAAACTTAATTACCCAAGCGACAACAACCACGATGCCAGTATCAACCCTGCACTGAGACACAACAAGAAGAAGACACTAGCTCAAAATGGCAACACTGGAATTCTAGCGACACGAAAAGCAATTGAGGATAAAGAGCAAACCTTCGAATGGAGTCAGCAAGGACATGCAAGCATACTGAATGGTAATTCATGTCTTCGGCATTTCTGTAGACTGAAAAAATTGAAGTGTTCAGAAGCAAGTTCAAACAGAGGAAGAGTAACATAAGCTGGTAATTGTCACTCTTAAGCTCACATAAGCGATGATAACCATAACCTCGTCAGTATTTACAGGAGTAAGCGATTTCTATTAGTACAAGTAGTGCAACATTGGGATCAAATTGCAATTCGGCTAGCAGATGACAATTACCAATATTTACGCGGGCATAGTTCCTGAAGAACCAGACACCAATAAGATTCACTGCCAAATTTGTCACTGCAGAGACAATCAAATAATGCCTGCAGTTTAAACAGGACAAGTTCCTCATTATTTCTCATTGTAGAACTGTATAGGCAAGCACAAAATAATAATTCCCTATCAAATAATCAGCAGTAATTTTAAAGCAACTATGCACCAACGAAATACTCCAAAAAGTTAGCACGAATTACTCACTTGTGCTCAGATTCATCTTGTACAAATGCATGAAGAGCTTCCACTGCCAAGGAGAATGACATGAACAGCAGAAACAGCTGTCTACACAAGCAGCAAAATCAATATTACTTATATGTTAGAGCAACAGATTGAAGCATGCTATGATTGAAGAAACTTTTCACAAGCAAAGTGAAAAGACTAATAGCAATGACACAATGCAAATGAAGCAGATAAATTCAGATGAATTTCCGCATCATGCTGTTGCAGAATTTTTTGTGCGATGAAAATTTGAGAAAGAAGGAAGCCTCCTCTCCCTTGAATTAGAAGTCAATAAAGGGCACAAGAGTGAAAAATCTCAGTCAATAGGATATTTAAGGAATATTGGATGATAGATATTCTATCGTTATGGCCGCTCCCAGACCTCAATCAATTGAAGTAGCCTTTCCTCTTAGGGGGTTTCCGATCTGTTCATTCCTTCGTCTATTTCAGGAAAGAGACTATAATATAAGTAGAAACACAACTAGCAGTAACATTAAAGTTAGGAACACACTCGATTCTTCTCAATTAAATCAGACCCTTGAGTCCTTGACAGGCCTAACAGTTACTATTTTGACAGTATGAACATACAATACTAGCAAATGAAAACGACACCGAAACCTCAGAGGATTCAGGAAAAACATATTCTATTACACTATCCTAAGTTCAAAGAAATCCAATTCCACAGCGTAAAGGAGATGTCAAACACTTACAGCATTAGTAAAAGCGGATAACACTTCAAGCCTTTTATACCTGCAAAGAACGATTGCCAGTCAATATATGCTTTACACAAGACGATATCTTTAACCAGATTATGACAATACATTGAAACAAATATAACTTCGTTGTAGTTTGAGAATCAAACGAAGTAGAATAAGAGATTTGCATCAGTTCAACTTAATTCTATACAGTGAATGCAAGTTATCAACTCACCCGTAAGTGTAAACATGATCAGGCTTTTTCCGAGATGCAGCCATTGAAAACAAGGAGAATGTAAGAAGACCACACCCGAATGTCAAATGAAATGCATCAGACACCAAACCTGTAAAAAGAAACGAAATGGAAGCAAACCCAATTACTAACTCCATATGCATACAATCTATGATACTCTAGAGCTTCAAAATTTCCAGAAAGTTGCAAAATTTCTTACCGACACGGCCACTAATAAGCCCAATCCCGAACTCGGTCGTGGAATACGCAACATTGAGGAAAATCATCAGGAAAAGCCTCTTCATTTGCCGGTTGCCATACCTTATGGCCCTAAAGGCGGAAACCGCCGACAATTTCTCACTTTTCCCTCCGGCGGCCGAGTCATTGGAATCGCCAAAAGCACCGTCCTTTTGGTAATTGAAAGAGTAATTATAGATCTCCGGCGGCATATCGATGCTGGAGGAGGTTCGGGAGAGAAAAGGCTTCCCCGCGTCATTGGGCAGGAAGGAAATCGGGCTGCCGGGAAGATCCTGCGGCTGGCGAAACGAAGATTGGCGGGAGTAAGCGTACCTCCGATCGCTGCCGCCGAACCCCAAATCACCGCTCCATGGATGCCGCGACTCTGTACCCTGCGCCGGATACTTGAAGGAATCGCTCTTCCGCATTTGGGAGGAGCAACCAGAAGAATAAAGGACGACGATTTAGATACAGTCAATCCCGATTCGAATCAATGACCCCTCAGAAGCAACTCGAACGAATCAATCGACCCGAGAATTTCGCGGGAATCAGGTGGCTTGGTCTTGTGGATTGTGGAAACTGAACTGCGGTGCAGATGGCGAGAGCCCGGAAGAACTGAACTGCAGATGCAAATTGGGGAAGGAAGGCCGAGGAGGAGGAGACTGCAACGTTCGAAGTCAAGACATCAGATCTGTACCGTTAAATCAAAGAGAGAGTCGTTGCGAGGACCCATCTCAACGGTCAGAGATTGAGTGTCAAGGACCATTGCGGATATTTGCATTGGTTGGTTTGTGGTTTGCCCCGCCCGCCATTGTTCCCCCACTCCCCCTTGAGATTTTTGGTTTGCAGTTTCCAACTTTTCCCTGCGAAATGTTTTGTACAAATTACGAGTTGATTCCCTTATTTTCAGTATCAGACAACCGAGTCCCTCCTGTGGGAAACTGGTGTCATCTGCTATGCTTTTCTGCAATGAATTGATTGCAACACATATTGTGTAGTATTCAATTGAATCAATCACAATTGGTTACATGACTCTGCTTCAAATTCAACAGACAAACAGAGGGTAAATTGAAAGATCTCTATGTACATTGTCTTTGTGGACATGGGTTACATGTCTTCACTTGCACTGTTAACAGGTTTCATACTCAAGTCTGACATAGGTCTGAATAAAAACTTGGCCTCCCAAGATCGTTGAAAGCAGCTCAGGCTTGTCAGGACTGCATATGATTGTCCAGTGTATAGGCATGACTATCTGATGGGCTTGTGCCAGGCCTGCAACATGATCAACAACGACAACAGAGAAACGTAGTAGTGAGAAAATTGGCAGTGAAATCAATCGAGAGTGGTGTAGACAAAACAAATAGAGAGTGACCAGTAGTAGTAGAAGGAAACAACTTTGGAAGCATCTCGTGTCCGTTGTTTAACTCAATAAGGGTGTAGAAAAGTTATTCAGTGATGATAAATGAACTCACAGGCCACAGCCAAGGACTGGATACACAGACAAACTCTTGTAAATAATCACACTCTCGGAGATGCCACACACATATACAGCAAGGTTCCCGGACATCATTCACCATTTTCTCATTACAGTTAGCACCGCTCAAGTGCTGAAGTGCAATGACAACAATGACAAAGCAAATTGAATTTACTGTCAAGAAAGCAATCTATTAGTACCTCTTGTTAATGGTGCCATAGTGAAACTTCAGCCTGCCAGACTTGACATCCTCCAAGTACTATAACCATAGAGCACAAGGATCAGAGATGACGATGACAAGTAACAGGAAAAAGAGCTAAATAGCCATGCCAAGAGGCCTTTACCAATTTTAGAGTCACCACCATCGATGAAAAGGACAAAGAATCAAATGGTATATCCTCAAGAGAAAAAAGTTGGCAGTCTGATGATTCTGGGCCCGGTGAAAAGTGGGGCTTCTTCAGCTTAGCTAAGAAAATTATGTATGTCTGTCCAAAGACAAAAGCAAACACAGAATTCCTTCAGTTAAGATTTTATAAAATGAACAAGAGTTCAGAACCCATAATCAGTGTGTCTTCCTTACTTGACCAATTAGGGGGATATCAAGTTGTGCGAAAGGACAAAGCACTTCCACCTCTGCCTGAGCTTCCTCCCAGGTTTCCCTCATTGCTCCCTCCATGGCTGACTCTCCAACTTCTAAATATCCGGCAGGAAGTGTCCTACATCAAAACAGAAGAAAATATTCCACTCATACATGGAAAAAAAGGCACAGAAGCTGACCACACTATGAGAAGCATAAATGCAGATCGTGTTATTATTTAACCAGAAGACATGTACTGGCATATATAGGAATTGTGGGATGAAAAAGAAAATTGCATCGTTTTATTCCTAAGTTGCTCTTACCAAAGACCAAATGATGGTTGGATGTTTCGCTTGCAAAGCAGAATTTTGTTATCATGCTCAATGAGGCATCCAACAACCTGTGAATGTTAATAAAACAAGAAAGGATGAGCATTATGCTTCAGGTTTAAAATTCAAAGAATTATGATTCATCACCTTAAACCTTAGTCGAGAACATAAGATGTATAATTAAAGGCAGACGATAAGCTTAACAAAGTTCAAAAACGCCCACTGATAAATTATCATGTACTAATCTAGAGGAGCATGTGAAATTACTCTCCGCATTCTTCTTCACTGGAACTGCCTCCATTTTTGGGAGTGCAAGAGAAGTCTGCAAACTCGCCAAAACGTCCACCCACATCTTAAAGTGTTTCAACATGTCAGCTCTTATTCACTTTGAGAACCCTTTCTAGTGAAGTCTAGATCAGCAAGCTCGTAGTCATCATTTTGTTCTCATCCAAACGACTTCACATTCACAATTGCAAGATGATAAGATCCTCTTAGTCGTTGGCTTGTCTTGGACGCTAGGAATTCTAATGTTAAATTAGAACCCCAGGGTTCCTAGGGTGCTTAGTGGTAACCAATCAAGGAAACAACCATTCCAGCAATAACGCAATTCAGTCCAATCTGGAAATCCTTAATACACGTCAATGCTAATTCAAGAAGATAAAAACTGCGTCAAGTGCCCTCACCTCAACAATAGAATGTCAATTGGGGTAATGCTGATTATGGAGGTTAGACTAAACAGGACACAACCACAAAAGAAAGCTCTCCCCAAAACATCAGGTAAACAAGAATGCAAATGCATCATAGTTCATACCATTTTAGGGTTTTGGTATGCGATCTTCCCGCAGAGCGTACAGATAGCTCTCGTCTTTTCCTCTCCATCGGGTACCTCATGCTTCGTTGCTCCACCACACCACTGGCAAAAATTGATCTTGCGGCTACTTGCCTGATCACAGAACGCAGGATTCTAAACAACTGCATTTCGTCTGAAATACCCAGACAACAAGAACAGAACTTTCGAGCTCCAAATTGAAACCCCCAAAAGAGTTGAAAAGACTTTGATAGGGACAGGAGCAAACTCACAGCCGACAAAGCAGTAGGCGAGGGCGAAGGAGGAGAAGGGGCGGCCTCCATCTTTGGGTCGGACCCAGTTGAGTAGACGCGAACGGGCTCGGAAGAACGATCCGAAACGGGTCGCAATGACAGGGAAGAAGACTTGAACCGAGGAGCAGTAGTTGAATGGTGGGATAATGGATTGGCGGAGAGGGAGATGGCAGGACCGCTAGTGGCAAGCGGTTTCCATCGACAACCGAAGAGCCTTGACGAAGAAGATGAACTCAGAACCTGTATTGCTTTTAGCATTGAGGAGAATCAAGAACTGAAATCGGGAGGAGGATTAGGCAGGCAGAGATTGTTTGTTCTTTGAGAGAGTGGTGGGGTTGTCGCGGTCAAACACTATAGCAGTTGGAGTTCTTGGAATTCTTGGAAGGTGAAATGAGATGGTGAGGCATAAGAGAGCCCCGGCGGGGAAACGGATTTCAGCTTGATTGATTTCGTGGTGATCGATGGCGAGATACAGTGGCGAATTGAAAGCTTTATCCCTATCGGAAATTTGTACCCCTTCTGCCCAACCGCAGCTTCTGAGCTCTTGCTAAAATGAAAGGATTTGGTTTAACTGTTAGGGTGTAGTATACGATGAACCACGATCAAACATCTCCTAATAATTCGAGTTATTGGGATCAATTGGTTCTGATATCAAAGTCTTCTGTTATCGAGAGGTCTTGTGTTCGATTTCCGGTGATCCCATTTGTTAAGCACGTGATATTCGAACGTGTGCAAACTTCAAGCCATTATGAGTGGCTTTCGTTTGAGGGGGCATGTTAGTGTGTGGTATATGATCCACGATTGAACCTCTCCCAACAACTCGAGTTATTTGGATCAACTGGTTCTTGACATTAACTAGTGAAATGGTTCGATTAATAATACAATTAATTTTTGTCGGATCATATAGGGGTTTAATAAAAATGTACAAATGAAAAATAAAAAACATTATATCAAATGAATTTAATCATATATAAAACATATTTACTTACACTTCATAGTCATACTTAAATAAAATACGATATTTCAAATAAAATAACTACTCATATTTAAATACAACATGTAACGTCCATATCTAAATTTTAATACTTAAATCCAACAAAAAAAGTTAGCATTTAAATTTTAAATTCATAAATTAATTAATTCTTTTTATTATCACATTCACTAAAACTACATCATTTGCTTAGAGGTCATAAATCGAAAATGTCAGTCATGCTAGTGGTATTCACGTCGGTTCTACGACCAGCAACAATTGAATCAGGTTAAACTAGCCGACATTCCACCGGCGTGATAACTACACTCATTTGAGAGCCAAATGATAAAAAAAAATTGTCATAAAGAGATAAAAAGGACCTCTTACTCATAATATTAATGCAACGGGAAATAGAAATCCTCTTAGAGTTATACATAATCAACTGATGAATCTCTCGTTCAAAAATAAGAATGAAACGAAAATTAAAAAGAGCATAAAGACCTCAATGAGTCAAACAATCAAGTAAAAACATTTCTTCTCTATAGTTATGATAGGTTCATCCAAAAACAAACGAGGAAAAAACAAAGAACTAAGCTTTTTTCAAAAACAAATTCCCGCAGAACTCGTAATAGAGTAGCTGGAGTTGAAGCGCGCGGCGTTTGCGTTCGAGGACAGGGGTGGGATGAAAGAGGGCGGTCCGCAGGTGGAAAGAGCTTCTTTGAAGATGGGAAATGGCTGCTTTAGCCGCGATATTCATCGTAATATTGCTCTGCCAAAATTTTTGCGGGGTAGCAGTACCACCATCCTTTCTTTTTGGAGCGGGCTAGCACTGATGGCGTGTTGGACTACACTCTGGGTTGACGTGGTACAAGTCCAAGCCCATAATGAGTGAACTGAATCCATAATCAGTGTTCCTCAAACAAGAAAAAAAAAAAAACTAGCGAAGGAACGAAGTTGCTCAATCGAGAGGGGACTAGATACTATAACAACACCTTTTGTGTTGTTATTGTAACAACACTAGCCTCCAACCAATAGGAAGCTAGGTTTATGATGATTTTTTATTAGATGAGTTGACCTAGTGTAAAATCAAAGCAGGGGTATAATTGTCATTATGAAAATATGTTTAAATAATAATAAAAAAATAAAAAATATTTTTTTATTTTTTGCCAAAAATCTTGGTCGCCGGAATTCGGCCACTGGTCGCCGATCACCGGAGTATGCTTTTCGTCGTCGGAATATGCTATTTTCTCATCGGAATATGTCACCGGCGCCGAAATATGCTCACCGGATGTTATGGTTAGCATTGTGAGATTTATGGTTTGGTTTCTCACATTTTTGTATGCCTTTTGTGGTTTGTTTTATCGCGTTTGTGGTTTGCATTGAGAAGTTTCTGGTTTGCTTTATCGTGTTTGTGGTTTGCATTGAGAAGTTTCTGGTTTGCTTTCAAAAATTTTGTGGTTTGCATTGATGGGTTTCTGGTTTGTTTTAATATATTTGTGGTCTGTATTAGAACGTTTATGGTTTGTATTTTTATGGTTTGATTGATTGTGTTTGTGGTTTGCATTAGGAGGTTTTTGGTGTGCTTTCGTAAATGTTTTGGTTTGCATTGTGGGGTTTCTAGTTTGTTTTAGGAGATTTGTGGTATGCATTAGGAGGTTTCTGGTTTGCATTAAGAAGTTTCTGGTATGCTTTCGAAACTTTTGTGGTTTGCTTTGCGAGATTTCTGGTTTGTTTTAATATATTTGTGGTCTGCATTAAGACGTTTTTGGTTTGCTTTACCGTGTTTGTGATTTGCATTAGGGGGTTTCTGGTGTGCTTTTCAAAATATTTATGGTTTGGTTTGTGGGGTTTCTGATATGTTTTAGCGAATTTGTGGTTTGTATTAGGAGGTTGCCGGTATGTTTTTTGTGGGTTGTTTTATTGCGTTTGTGGTTTGCACTGAGGAGTTTTTTGTGTTAAAAATATTTGTGATTAGAATTACTAAACACCAATATAAACACAAATAATTGTATGAAATTGGTTTATCCACCCACTGCCACTAGACAATAATAGATTCCTAATTCACCTTCCCTTCTCATTCCATACACTTTCTTCTTCTCACACCAACAGAGTAACAATGGCTCCTACACCAAATTCACGAGATCCAAAAAACGAAACTCAGAGCCCAAAACCTCCGACCTGCTAGTAATCGACCTTCACCTCAATGATCGACCCGATTTCGCCAAACCACATCTCCAAAAACCAACTCTGCCGCAACTCCTCCATCTCCGTCTTCTTCACCCGCCACCAACACAAGTTCTCGGCTGACTTTGCATGTTTGCGGAGTGGTGGGACGACGAGATATTCATTGATGGCAGGCCGGAATCCCAACTAATTCCCCCAATTGCTAAGCTGACAACAGGGGGAGTCGGCACCGAGGTCATCATCGGGAAGACACCGCATTTTTTGGTCCACCTGCAGTCCTGCATCAATAATCAGAAAGGACTACTGAGAACCCAATTTCACCCTCCCAATCCTGAACAGAACCCTAATTCCCATATCTGAAATCTCCATCGAATTCGCCCAACCAAAAAAAGGGATAGCCAAGCAAGTAAGGACATACACCAGTGGAGTCTAATAAGATTCGGGTTGGTAAATGGAACGAAGAGGTCCAGAGGATTACTTACTTCGACTTCTGCGGCGGCGGCTTGAACTTTCTTTTCTTCTGCTCCGGTTCCATTCTCGCCGGTTCTCGTACCAGTTTAATTTTACATCTGTCTTTCGTCTCAACTCTCATCGTCAAACGGCAGTTCCGAGTAGCACGTCCAAGGAAAGGCTACTACTACTCATCATCCTCTGCTTCCAATTGAGATCAGCCATTTTGGAAGAGGGCGGGATCGGAATCGGACGAACCATCAATTCTCCCTCACGAACCTTCGCCGGTTGTGGCCAAGTTTCCCCCTTCCAGTCTGGGGCTTCCCCGGTTTCTGAATCTGTGCTCGTTGCAGTGGGAACCCGAGATTTTCTTAGGGTTCGTCATTGGATTTTGTGTGTGTATATCTGGGGAAATCTTAAAATTCGATCTATGGAAGGTCAATTGATTGTATGAGAATTGATAAGCTGACAACAATGGAATCGAGCTGGGGCTGCTTATTGGGTTTTAAATTTGGTGTGCTCGTCGGCGATCCCAGCGTTAGCCTCTCGAACGACCCGTCGCCGGTGATTGGTATCGCGACCGGGAAATTGGGGACCGGAGGAAGCTTCCCGAGCTAGTTGCTGGTCTTGATCGGAACAGCCGCTGCTTCTTGATTTCAATGGATTAAATAGATTTTATTTGTATTTTTTTATGTTAAATTACCCTATTACCCTTAATGAATCATGTTGTTACAATAACAACAGAGGAGCTGTTGTTATACTATCTGGACCCAATCAACAGGGCAAGGGGGATTCCTCTTAGTTGACTAAGTCTCCTGAAAATTATCTTGCATTCATATGGGATAACCTCACTTATCCTCATTAACCTTCTCCTTCTCAGTTACTAATTTTCAATGTTTTCATAATCGCATCGAAGATATAACAAGAGTCAAGAAAGTGATTCGCCATTTTTTGGTTAATCATATATTTATAAGTTCAACAATCATTATCCTAACATCCAGAACTAGGATTCTTCATAGCTAAGTGCAGTGGGAGAACAGTATTCCATGGAGAGAGAGGAGAACACGAAGGCTGAAGTAGAGATCATCGTGCAAGTAGTGATAATCTGCTCCAAGTCGTCGTCCGCCACTCATACGAGGTGTATCTTAGCCAAAAACCTGAAATTCTAATTTATACTCGCAGCTGAGAATTCCTCAAGTAATTACACGGCCGTATAACTTAGAATCCTGACCGTGTAACTCCAAAACGCATCGTTTAACTTGAACTACGCCAAGGGAAATCCACGACATCTCCTTACAGTTCGCCGGTCACGGAACTCGGTGTCTAGACCGTGGAACCCTCTATGAGAACCCACGTCTTGTCCTTGAGAAGTACGGTCGTGGAATTGGACCCCAGACCGTGTAACCCTGCTCTCCTTACTCTAAAATTCAATTCACCCTCCAGTTGTCCCAAAACTTGCTCCTTAGTGCTCAATCACGTCCAAGGACCTGAAATGTGACAACTGAACACAACTTATCATTAAATAGGTTAAGGAACACGCAAATCAAAGCTAAATCGATCAAGAAATGAGAGTGAAAACATATACAATTTATCGGGGAAAATTCCA
This sequence comes from Linum tenue, assembly GCA_946122785.1. Taxonomy (NCBI): domain Eukaryota; kingdom Viridiplantae; phylum Streptophyta; class Magnoliopsida; order Malpighiales; family Linaceae; genus Linum; species Linum tenue. The sequence goes on from CAMGYJ010000004.1 coordinate 60,889,196, forward strand.
AAATACACACATTTTATGAAAAAATTCTCAAAATACACATGTTTGGGCATCACTGCGGTTGTCAACTGCAGTGAATGCATTCAAAGCGGCAGACGAAAGCTAGCGGTGAATGCATAACCGCAGTTGTCGCCCGCGGTGAATGTCTGACCTAACACTGAAACTTCAAATGAACGTAACTTGGCGCTCGGTTATCCGATTGTAGCAAAAAAAAAATATTCCGCATAACTTTTCAAGATCTTTCAATCTGCAACAAGCCTTTATCCCAAAAAAATGTTTGCTACCCCGAACGAGCAACTTTTCGATTTTGCTAAACTTTGGAAGGCCATAACTTTTTGCTCCTCAATCCGAACGTCATTAAGTTTTTTTTATTGTGCATAACTTTTTAAGAACTACAACTTTTACTAGGAAGCAATTTTTTTAAAAAGAAATATTTTTGGGTATACGGGATTTTTGGAATAACTTTGCATTTACTTTTCACAAATCCAACATACATTCCAAAATTATGGTTATGATAAAAGTTGTAGTTCTTCAAAAGTTATGCGAAATAAAAAATATCATGACATTCGGATTGCAAAACACAAAGTTATGATCTTCCAAAGTTTGTCAAAATCAAAAAATTTCTCGTTCGGGGTAGCAAAAGACCTTTTTTGGGATAAAGGCTTCTTGAAGATTGAAAGATCTTGAAACGTTATGTGGAATCGAAAAAAAGTTCGCTACAATCGGATAACCGAGCACAAAGTTGCGTTCGTTTGAAGTTTCAGTGTTAGGTTAGGCATTCACCGTGGCCGTCAACCGCGGTGATGCATTCACCGCTTCGTCTGCCGCGATGGATGCATTCACTGCAGTTGACGACCCAGTGACCAAACATGTGTATTTTGAGAATTTTTTATAAAACGTGTGTATTTTGAGAACTTTTTTAAAAAAATGAGTATTTTGGGAGTTTCCCCTTTGTGGCCCTTCCTTCTGCTGGATGAGAGGATATGGCCTAAAGCCATAAATCAATGAAATTTGGCATTTTTCATGGGATTCCTCGTGATTAATAGGTACAAATTATCAGTCACAATACATATTTCACATTACTTTTGGTCGTTTGGTTTTGGTGATAGTTGAATCGATGTATTGTTATCAATGCATGTATAATAATAATATACATGTATATAAGAAAATTGGTGTATTGTAGTTTACATTGTTTGGTTTCTGTGATAGTTATTGTAGTGTTTAAATAAATTATATTACTTTATGGGTGAAATGTCATTTGTAACCTTTGTTTTTAGTATAAAAAAGCAACACACATAAAAAGGTAAGGATATAGTTGGAAGAAGATAAAAATGCAACCATCTCAATCAAACAATCTCAACAATCTCAACCAAAACTTGAGATTTAACTATCACTCATTTTGAATGATAGTTTGTGTCACATCAAGCAAACAATGCATGTATTGTTTGTTCAGAAAATTTAAAAAAACGATGCATTGTAGCATGTCAACCAAACTATCACCAAAATTAATTAGTCACAAATCATTATATTACGTCATTTTTCTTGTTCACTAAAACCATTAAACACGATAACCACATTTCTAACACGAAATTTCCTCCAATTAAAAGAACTTTTCCTGCAGTGATAATAAAACTGCCTCTAGACTATTAGGGGTGTACAACGGTATGGTCCATACCGCACCGCACCGAGCCAAACCGATGCTTGGACCTTACCGCACCGAACCAAGTATAATATGATTCGGTCCTTGATCCATGAATGTTATAAATACTTAAGAAAAATGTACCGAAATGACATTTAGATCGGACCAAATACACTGTTAGTCTTGTCCTTTATCCATAGAAATCTCTTACTATTAAACCGCGGTTCTCCTGCGTTTGGTCCGGTCCGAACCGAACCGGACGATTGCACACCCTAGCGCCTACAATTGCAACACATGCAGAGGAAATGAGGATGCCTTTATAGAATCTAATCTACAAAAAAAGCAGCTAACTGCTAAGATAACAAGGATAGTACATAAATGTGCCTTCTAATTGCCAACCCACATGCTGAAAAGGCCGGTTTAATTGTGGAAGGCAACTAGGCAAAGTACATCTGATAATTAGATGTGTTACCGAAAGGCTGATTGCCTTAATAGCGCGCTGCGATTCCTCGTGCCTGCAGGCTGGCTCTGCCTAACTTGTCCATCATTTACTTTTGTGCTCCCATGTGTAAAACAGCACGTCCTAATTCCTCACTTTCTGTTAATGACGCTCGCATGTCCTTAATCCTTTATTATTTGTGATTTAAGAACAAATAATGAGAGTTGATCTGATTTTTCCTTATCAACGATCAGATTATTCTATTAATAAGTAATGAAGAACAAAAATCGTTACAAGCAAGTCTCATATGAAGAACGGAAATTAGTTCTAGAGCGTTTTTTCGCCGCTTGATGATGAGTTACGCTCGTTGGATGAACGACGGTGTACAAGTGCAGAAGAAAAATTAGCAGTATAAACAGAAGATCGTAACAAGTGATCAATTTCTTACAAAAGAGCTTGTCCTTGGTGACCGATTGTAGACTTTAGCCTCAAGAGAGCTTGTCCTTGGCGATCAATTTCTTAACTCTCAAAAACTATAAGCGTAAGTTTTGTAATAAATTTGAGAAATATAGTAGCTTGTAAGACTTTAACCTCTCTGGCTAGTTCACGTTCTACAATTGTAGATTTATAGCGCTCCTGATTACTTTTTTTTTTGGCTCCGACACTTTTAACACAATTAAGGTATTTGTTTTGTCCTTTAGCAGCAAGAATTGATGAACAACCCAGCTGATGGAGTGAATAGGTATATATACATGCATGCATGATTCCAAAAATGACCTTATATTATCTCCTTATGCCAAACTCCAACGTCAAACTCTTTTGTATGCAGTGAACAACCATCATCTTATTAGAGTATGAATAATATACGTAGTATTATGTTATATTACGACTTACGAGTACTACTAGTAGTATGACAATACTTGTAAACTCGTGGTATAACATAATACTACTTAACCAACTACTCATACACCCAACTCGTATTTAGTGCAACTTGCTAGGATGAACAAACATCCATCTCTCAGTAAACTTATAATTAGGTAGGTAGGTATCGAATCATTTGATTTGATGGTGGAATAGAGTATCCCACAAATGAATCGAGCCATTACTGAACATTTTGGCATAAAATATTAATAAACAAAAGAAAATAGTGGAAAAAAACATAACTTGAACTCAAAGTTTTGCCGATCGACATTTTTCCGTTTGCTTCAAAGGCACCTCCTCCTACCTATATTCCTAAGTATTTGCTTCCTCGTCAAAACAACACAAACCTTTTCTGACTACAAACAGTAAGGATGAGTAAAACTAAATCTACATCCATTCTTCCCCTCCTAACGTTTTTTTTTTTTAAAATATTCTTTTACTTTTGGGGTTGTAAATAATAATTAGCTAGATTCAATAAATAACGAGCCTAGCTGCATAGCCATGCTATTTGGCTCCCGTTTTCCCTACGTTTTGTTCCTCACTAAGATTCAGATTAAACGAGCAACCCTCTTAATTAAATTAAGCTCATCAGTACGTAATTATCCGGCTAACGACCGATCTCGCACTCCCCTTGGGCTTCGATGCTCGACGATGAAGTGGTTTTACGTTTTAGTAATGTGGTACGTAGCCTTGCACAGTAATATATAGCAACTTATGACCATCTTCCATCTCAAATGACTCTTCTCTCAGAGTGTTATTTTTAAAAAAAAAAATCAGGAGTTTATCATAAATCAATCAGGCAGTCGTTAATTGGTAGTAAAAACTAAAAAGACACTTAATTTAGAATCCCCCAAGATTAGCGGCAAGAGAAGGGAGAGAAAAAAAAAACGGTCAACCAAACACACAAAATAACTGTCTTGCTCGCCCTGGCGAGAAGCAGTCGTGTGTAGCATTTTTTTGCCGAAATGCAGGGCACGTCAATCGGTCAATGACAGCACTGCCCGATCCACCGTCAGATCCAATGTTTGGTCAACGGAGACCGAGTCGTTAGGCAAAGAGAGAGGGTTGCATCGAATGGAAACGGGAACACCGGAACACAGACCCGCCACTCCGACATAATCTCCTGACAGTTGGAGGGCGGAATGCTGAGTTGGCAAAGTGGCCGGGCACTTTCCTTTTTTTCCCCCTTTCTATCTTTACTTTTGCCCCTCTTTTGTTGGGCCCCACCATTATCCTACGAATTAGGGGTGGGCATTGGGTGGGTCGGGTGGATTTTGACCATAAAATGCACCCACCCGCTCTTAAACGGATTGATAATTTTTAACCCACCACCCACCCACATTTAGTCTCGGGTTGGGTCGGGCGGATGGTGGATGATGCGGGTGGGTTTGTGGGTTCACCCACATCACAATGTATATAATATAAAGGAGTCAACTTGACATGATAATAGGTGAAGATAATCATCGAGAGAAACAAGTAGTTGAAATAGGGCGAAAAATGTCGAATTAGTTTTTAAATTGGATAGAAATTCTATTATGAAAGAGTTTTCTACAGATTGAGACGATTATTAGGTGCAAAGAACTAAAGAATATAATTCCACAAAGGAAAGAGCGGTGATCTAGGCACAAGAATTAGAGGAAAAAGTAAAGGGAAGAAGAGGGGATCTCTATTTGGAAGGTTGGCTTTGAGGTTCAAACTCCAGGAGCAGTCCGAGTTTATATCTAACGTCTCCACTCTCTTCTCTCTAGCGCCAACGACTTTGATCTTTTTGCTGTTGGGTTGAGTGGGTCACCCGCACACTCACCCACAACCCACCCACCACCCGGCGGATGGCTCCCAGCGCAACCCGTCACCCACCCACTTAACGAAATTCGGGTCAAATGCGAGTGGATCGGCCCAAACCCGCGGATGATCCGCCCGCATGCCCTGCCCTACTACGAATGAGTTGAAGCACACCGTTTTAATCTCTGTCCTACCGGAAAAAGGCATCCGAAATATAGAAAAATCCTAAAACCTTTTTTCGTGTGGAATCTTTTTCCTGGACTAATTTGCCCTTCCTTTTCTTGTCATTTCACCGTCGAGTCCTCGCTGCTGCCCTTTGATTTGTTAGACACCAAGGTCAAGGGTCGATTAAGGAATTCAATGAAATATATCACCACCCAAGCAAGTACTGCACAATTGATAATCCAAAAATAAAGTTCACGATTCTTAAACAATATTTATAAACATTATTGTTTCATTCGTACTTTGGGGGACGATAATTATATCAGTAAAATCGATTGTCAATATAGTGGACGTGGTTGTAAAATGATGCCTAAAACAATTGAAATTTGTATCCAAATAAGTGTAGTTTAGAAATTCCTCGAAGAAAAATCGAAATGTTCGAAGACCTCATAGTGTAACTAAGCATCTGACACTGTAAAATAAAAAAAATGATCGGTAATTCCTCTCATCAGGAGCCCAAGTGACTAACCTAGCTATTCAGTTCTCAAATACATTAGTTAACTATAATTTTTGTTGTTGTCATAGACATTAGTTAGCTATAATTACTTTGGAGTTCCATAATCCTGTATATTAAAAAAAATAAAGAAATTTGGCTATGGGTTGCGTATATGACCAATATACCCTTGGTTGGAGGGACAGGGACAAAGCGCAGCAATTTTGAGGACCTGGAGAGGGCAAATCCGTCCGGCAAGGCCGAAAGTGAGCCAGCTGTGTTGCATCACGAGCATGACGCGCCATGGGGGTCCGTCGATCCGACAATTTTTAAAAAAAGCAACGGACAGGATGCTTTCGGGGAGCGAATTTGAGGTTCATTTAAGGTGAATTTCTTCACATTTGCATTTCACACTCTCCCCGAAAATCCATTTAAAAAAACAGGCCCCCCCCAATTCCCTTTTCAGATTATTAGCTTAGCCCTCTCTCTTTCCTCTCAATAGCCACATCCCGCCCTCAGCCGAACGAAACCTGCCGAGCCTGGTCGCGTTACCACAAAACCCCGATATCCACTCCCTGCGGCGGAGAATCCACCGGCCGATTCAATTCCCCGGCATTCCTTTTCCAACCAGGTGAATTCGCAACTCCCTCTCTTCCTCATTCCCGTCCATTCTTCTGATGATTGTGCTGTGTCTTTTTTTTTCCTCCTTCAATCGGAAATGTGCATTTTCTCGCCGTCCGGTGGTTAACTCATCGTTGGAGATCTTGAAAATGCTAGTTTTTTTTTACGATCTGCTCATTTCCGATACGGGAATGGTGCGGTGATTCTCCATTGGTTGTGGAATTAACATTGTTCTTCATTTTGCACTGTTTAAAATCATTAAAGGCGGTTACGTGCTTAATTTCTCATGAGATAGGGTTCATGATTAGCGTCATTCTTGTTTCTGTGATTGGAGAATGCTTGGCTTGGTAATTGGATAGCAACATTTACTATAAACTCAATTGAGAATTCAATTGTAAAATTCGATAGGACATGTAAAATATGTATATCATTGTTATAAGGATTCTTTTTTTGTGGCAATGGATCGTTTTCGATAAGTTAGTATCTCGATTTCGATGTTATATTGATCTGAGACATGGATTTCCTTCCTAACAGGTATTAGGAAATGGCAGAAGGTGAGGATATCCAGCCCCTCGTCTGTGACAATGGTACTGGAATGGTCAAGGTACTTGCTTCCAGTCCTTTTGTCAAACTGGGTAATATTGTTTGTTGATTGTGATCCCAATGTAGTTTCTGACATGTTTGAGAGGAATTTTACAATGCTATATAGCATTGGTGCTATAGGTTTTTGCTTTTATGGTACAACTTGAAATTGTACATTTAACGTTATGGTACAACTTTAGATTGTACCTATACTTTTTGTACAAATTCTTTTATGGTACAACTTGAACTTGTACCTTTATGTTCTGGTACAACTTCAAGTCCTAAAGTTGTACCATAACATAATGATACAAATTCCTTTATGGTACAACATAAACTTATACATTTAGTGTTATGGTACAACTTTAAGTTGTACATTAAAGCACCAATACTATATAGCATAGTAGAAGTGCTCCATGTTTGAATGGTTTTTACCAACTTTTTTGTAGGCTGGGTTTGCCGGAGATGATGCTCCGAGGGCTGTCTTCCCTAGCATCGTGGGACGCCCTCGCCACACCGGTGTGATGGTTGGTATGGGCCAGAAAGATGCTTATGTTGGTGACGAGGCTCAATCAAAGAGAGGTATTCTGACCTTGAAATATCCGATTGAGCATGGTATTGTCAGCAACTGGGATGACATGGAGAAAATTTGGCATCATACCTTTTACAATGAGCTCCGTGTGGCGCCGGAAGAGCATCCGGTTCTTCTCACAGAAGCCCCTCTCAATCCCAAGGCTAATCGTGAGAAGATGACGCAAATTATGTTTGAGACCTTCAACACCCCTGCTATGTATGTTGCCATCCAGGCCGTCCTTTCTCTTTATGCCAGTGGCCGTACAACTGGTGAGTCAGATTCATCATCTGTCCTTCTGTTTGTCTAATTTGTAGACCCAGTTAGACTTTAAGAGTTCATAAGGTAACAATGAAGTTATTGCTCTATATTAAACAACACAGTTAACATCATTAACATCTTTTCCACACACGAAAAAGTGAACGTAATAGACTGGATCCATAATGTGGGTGTTCCTTATTAATAGTTAGGTTTACAGAAGGCAAAGCCATCTTTATTTGGCTATAAGTACAATTTTTCCTACCATGAAAAGCTTGATGAAGTTTGGTTCACAGGACCTTCATCAAGTGGAACCCCATCTTACTATATACCATTTTATGTGTCTCAATGATGCTGGTATTACCAAGAAGAGTTTTCTTTGCCCCCTCTGATTTAATGAATAAGCTGGTTTTCCTCTGTTTCGTTGTTGACCAGTGATCTTCAAACTTTGGGTGTCTGTTTTAGCAGTGACTTTTTTTCCAGAAAAGTGATAGCCTAAGTGGAGAAAAATTGTTTGGGTTCTAGAGAACCTGTAGCTGATAGTTGATCAGATGGTAGATAGTTGGTCTAATAAAGGAAGAAACAAAGTGGATTGACTATAATGATATGACCTTTATTTGAAAGGGGCAAAGTTTGAAATGAAACTTTTCTAGAGAGATGACTTTTAGATTTTAGTAATTTGTGGTGTCCTACTTGAATAGCTGTTTTACTTGAGTGTCTGTTTTTGAGCTGAAACAAGCACAACCTATGGCTTTTGTGACTGAATGTTAACATGATCCTTGGATTCTTGTTTCTTTTTCCTTATAGGTATCGTTCTGGATTCTGGAGATGGTGTCTCCCACACAGTCCCCATCTACGAAGGATATGCACTCCCACATGCTATCCTCCGTCTGGATTTGGCCGGTCGCGATCTGACCGACGCCCTCATGAAAATCCTGACCGAGCGTGGCTACTCCTTCACCACCACAGCCGAGCGAGAAATCGTGAGGGACATGAAGGAGAAGCTGGCCTACATCGCGCTCGACTACGAGCAAGAGCTGGAGACATCCAAGACCAGCTCATCAGTCGAGAAGAGCTACGAGCTGCCTGATGGACAGGTCATCACCATTGGAGCTGAGAGGTTCCGATGCCCTGAAGTCCTCTTCCAGCCGTCCATGATCGGAATGGAAGCTGCTGGGATTCACGAAACCACTTACAACTCCATCATGAAGTGCGACGTGGATATCAGGAAGGACCTCTACGGCAACATTGTTCTCAGTGGTGGATCCACCATGTTCCCTGGCATTGCGGACAGGATGAGCAAGGAGATCACCGCGTTGGCTCCCAGCAGCATGAAGATCAAGGTCGTTGCTCCTCCCGAGAGGAAGTACAGTGTCTGGATAGGTGGCTCTATCCTGGCTTCCCTCAGCACATTCCAGCAGGTACTGCTTTGCCCGACATATAAGAACTTGTGGGTCGTAATTTCTGGTCGATTGGTTCCCCCTTTTCGATCTAACAGTAGCCATTTCTTTGGTCTTGTGAGTGCAGATGTGGATTGCAAAGGCAGAGTATGACGAGTCTGGACCATCCATTGTCCACAGGAAATGCTTCTGATCGAAATATCGTATTGCCGGAGGAGCCTTGGCGAACAATATACATAATACTATACCTTTTGTATCGAGGAAAGGAAGTTCTACTTCTACCTGAGAATCACGTGGGTTGCAAGCAACATGTTCTCTTCCATCTATATATTTTTTGGTTTAATTTCGGGTCTTGTGCTCTGTTATTTCTTATTTGTCTGGACAAGAAACATTTTTTTTTTCTCATTTTATCATTCGGATATGTTATTTGTAGAAGAAGAAAGAGTTTGTGTAATTTTGTAACCTGATTTGGTCGTGGGTTAAAAAGTTTTCAGGGCATTCATTATTCCTATTACATAATTGGTCGTGTAACAGTCTATTTTTGTTCTAAATAAGAGTAAAAAAAAAGGAACACTATAAATTACATTCCTCTGTTTCCATGGTAAGTTGTAGTTAACACTAATTCCATTTGCCACCTGTCCAATTAACCCAAGTGGCTGTATTTCCAAGCAAACACGTGTAAGGTCATTCAAACACTGAAACAAAGAATGAACAGAACAGAGCTTGGCATTATGTGAGAAGATTCAAAGAGTGACATCATTATCAGGCTGCAAAATATCTCGCATTGGGTTGCTGTCGTCATGACATGAGCTAATTATACAATTAGTTGAATGAAGCTCATCGTCAGTAATCAGTATAGTCTATAGACTGAAACTACCAAACTGAAACAACAGTAGCCTCTTCTTCCTATTCCACTCCATGCTCTTCACAGTATCAAACCCAAAAAAAAAGTATGTGCTAGCTTTAGCTAAACCCCTTGTGAAGAAGGAACTCTGCTGAAACTCGACGGTCCAACTGTATCGATGAATCCGCGAAACGAAATCTCAGGAACCTCGGCCACATTCTGCCCTTCATCATGATGATCACTGTCGATGAAGATCACAACCACTGTTATATCATCATGGAACCTCCTCCTTTCCCCGTTTCCCTTCGCCTTGAGCTCCTTGTACGCCACGCCTCTCTTCTTGCATACTTTGTTCAATGCTGCTTCCACGAGCCTCCTCGCGATCCCCTGAAAGAAGCAGCAACAAACACGCACAATGCAGCTCAAAACCAAAGTGAAGTTTGAACACACCATGAACCCAACCAGTCTTTCTTTCAGTGAGGATACATACCGTTCGTGGATTTTTGTACACCATCTCCACTGCCTCCTGGTTTGAGACGTGTTCCCACAGCCCATCCGAAGCAAAAATGAGGAAAATGTCTTCCGGCTGCAGAACTCTCAACAGTAGGGATGGTTCTGATGTCAGCACGGGCTTTCGAACCGGTTCAGGAAGGTGGAACCGTGGGAATGACGGCTCCATAGCAAACTCGGGCCCCTTCAAGTATGCATCGCCTATTGATCTAGACACCTGATGGCAATAAGTTCCAAACCAATATGAGGAAATCGACTCAAGATGCTATCTTTATCTACTGCATTGCATTGCCAATTTGAGATCAATAGTGAACAAACTATGAAGGCAGTAGAGTAGGAAACCTGGATAATGCCTTTGATGCGCCAAACTCCTTGCTTCAGAACAACAATATGTGAATCATCTGGATGCATTAATTTCAGTTCTTGTCTGACCTCTTCCATGCAGGCATTATGATCTCTGGTCAACTGCTCGGCGACTATCTTCTTCGACCTGCGGAGAGAACCAACCACTGCCCTGGAATCCCCAACATTGGCAACGTATAGAGTGCCATGCCAAATCACACCAGCCAAGCAACAAGATCCAACTGCAGCAATCTCTGGCTTTATTCCAATGCTTCTACGGACAAGAGTGAGAAACCCTTTTTCAGTTGCAGAGAAGGCATTTCTGAGAGTGTCTTCTGAGATGTTTCCTCCTCTTGCAAATTCTGTATAGAGAGAAACGAAAGTGGTTCAACAACTTGGCCATTTGCTAGTTAACCTCTCATTGCTGAAACTGCCAGAATAAGTCCATGGCATTGAAGAAAACACCACTTCCCATAGCTAGTTAACTACCCCAATTTAATCAAGAACGTTCTGAATTAAGAAACAAGGACGCCACAATAAATTTGGAGCAAGTCTTACCAAAAGGGGAGAAAGAAAAGGGTCGCAGAAGAAGCGGGGAAACAAGGGAGACTCTCTATGTTCAGGTGATTATCAAATCGAACTATGGAGTTTGGAAATGCAGCAATTCGGGCTACAAACTATCAAAGAAACCCATGAACAGAATAGGGCGCGGCCACTTTTTCCAGATTGCTTAACAGAAAAGCAACAAGAACGCAGATTGGTACAGGGCAACGAACTCCCTAACAGAAAGGAAAAGCCATGGCAAACACAAAATTCGTAGTCCGCAAGCTAAGAACAAGATTCAGATATCACGAAACCCACACAGCGGAGAAACGAAATTAACCATCCAATAAACCAGAATTGTCCAATTCCAACGGAACCCATTAACGATGTAAAGAAGAAGAAGAAGAAGAAAAGGCAGAGAAAGGGAAAGACTAGTCTGTTGCTCACCCATCACGTTCTTGAACAGATGATCAGAGATGAATCGAGAAGCTTCAGGGCCGCCATGGCCGTCGTAGACGCCGACGAAGACGGCATCCCGGCCAGTCTCGACCTGGCTGTGGTCCTCAATTACCGCATTCGCTTGAAGCACCGCGAAAGAAAACTCCCCACAAGAATGCCTCTCCAAATCCCTGGACCAGAGAAGCGAGTCCGCTCCGCCGTCGTTGCCACTTCCACTACTACCACCGTCATCCTTGTTCATGCGGGCATACCTCCTCACCACGGGTCTCCAACACGCCATAGCTATCTTTGCAAGCCACGAGAACAACATCCTTCATTTCCCTTCAAGACGCCCACGGAGAAACAGTTCGGAGCACGGAAAGAGGGGGAAATTGAGAAGGTTTTTTTGGGGATCTGAGGTGGGTCGACTTCAAGAAAGCGACGGATCGCAGTGGGGAGAGCAAGAAAGAAAGAAAGAAAGAAAGAAAAGGGAGGAGGAGGATGCCGTCAAGTGAAGGGAAGTAGCAGTGGTAGTAAGTAAAGTGAAGGAAGGAAGGAAAGCAGAGTAATGGGAGGAAGAAGAAGAAGAAGAAGAAGTAAAGCTTCTAGAGAGAGAGAGATGGCAATGCGGGAAAGGGGAGTAGAGAAAGAATCATGGGGAAGACGGCATTTTACTATTGTGGGTCTCTATTTATTTTGCTTCTTCTTCAAGATCGAAGGTAGAGGGAGAAAGAAGGAAGGTTCCTCTGGCGCTGGACCCTGCGGCCAAGCCCCAGGGGTTTTGGAGGAGAAGTTTAGAAAGAGAAATCAGCAGAGCGAGGAGAAAGTTGACTCTGCTTGCAAATTCGTCTCATTTTCTTCTAGTCAGTTTTTCTTTGTTTTCCCTTTCTTATGGATGCCTCTGATTTTCCTTCTCCCAACCGTCTTGTTATAGTAAGTTTTTCGTGAATCAACATAATTCGTTTTTAACATTATTGTTACTGCCAAGATGACGATATTTAATAATTTTGGTAAAATTATTATTTTTTTATAATCCACGAACATCCCCACACACCTCTCTTGAGTGATGACAGAGCGAAATTTTGGTAAAATTATATTCTTGAAAAAAAATCGTATTATATACAAACACACGGTCTAGTCAAGATCATAAACACAAGGGCAAGTTGTGCACTTATGGTGGTACTATTGGTGTGTTGTTTGGGGTGAGAATTCTAGGGGGTTCATTTGTGTTTGTTTGGTTATGAATAAGCATTAGTGGAGTTTTTTTTTTTAATTTGTTCGTCATTGAGCTCTTATTTTTTACGATGCGTTTTGTAGGTGTTGGACGTCGGAAATACATAGGGTAGTAGAAAGTGTACTGATTTTTGGTGGATATAGATCGTGGTTGAGGTGGTGCTGTGTCGTAAATCAGTTGGTATCAATAATTCGAGTAGTTGAGAGAATGTTGATTATGAATGTTACACTAGTCTCTGACATTGTAAAGTTAAAGACTTATTTCTTGCTATGCCCAACATTATGTTCTTTGATATGTTTTATGAGTAAGTGCACTTCTTTACCATACTTGATGAAGCGAGAGGAGCGTAGGAGTCCTCAAGTAATGATTGAACCGAGTGATTGGGAAGGTTGTCATACTGTTTGATAACACCCAGCTAGGTGTTGAGTTCACGATTCGAGCTTGAAACACCAAATCTAGCAACTTGTCGACGAAACCAAGCCGCCAATGACAATTTAAACGAAAAAGGATGGGGCCCTTGTGCAATCCTACACCTGGAGGAAGGCTCAAAGAGTTTATGTCGAAGCTCGTCCACGATCAAGGCGGTATTGATCGATACAAGAGCAGGTTCGAGCTTGGTTTTCTCGGCCAAAGCTCTTCAACCAAAAACTAGCGGCAAGACTTCGTTTAGGGTTTTTGATTTTCTGTATTCAACTCAAAACTACTTTACAATACGTGGGTAGGCCTTAAATAGAGTTTACAGATGGTCTGCAAAGCAAAGGAAACCAAAACAAACAAGTTAAGCAAAACAGTCCCAATTTTAATACAAAACGGAAACTTAAAATGCAAGTAACTAGCTGGTGTTGATGTCAACTTGGAGACCCTCGTTCTCCATCCTCCCGCTTCCGATTGGTTCACCCAATACCTTGTTTTTGTACTAGAAAATGCGAACTTTCATGTGGACTAACCCTTGAAGCTTGAGTCCCAGCCAATCTTCGTGCCCTGAGCTTCAAAGTGCCCTTCTCGAAACTGTCCCATGCCTTAGGCAAAACCTGGCAGTTTGCCTATGTTGTCTTAGCCTTTTGTTGAGCTCGAAAGTCACTCTTCCCAGCATTGCCTCGAGCTCCCAGACAATCCAAGTTGTAAAGGGAGTTTCCATCTACAAAACAAACCGTTAAAACCCCATTTTCATCCACCCAATTTAGAGAACAATACCTGCAAAGAGAGCTACCCAAAACAGCTTCTACACTTAACCAAAAATCCAGGTTTTTCCAGCAAGTTGAATTGGGTTCTTGACTCAACAATTTCCACTTGTACTTTGATCCGTTTGGGATCATATCAGGCCCTCCCTATTCAAAAAACTTTGCCCTCAAACCTGGCTCCTTCCTCTGCTCGAATTGGGCGCAAAACTGACACCAAATGGGATCGAAAGTTGGCTGCGCAGACGGCAGCTTATAGAAAATGATGTTTGTGTTCTTCAAGCTGGAAATTGGGAATTCTGTTGCTATATGTTACTTTTGACAAGGAAGACAAAGAATTGGTAACCGATATATGTTACGTTAAAGTTAAACGAAATTTTCCCGTTTATTGTTATTGTCCTTGTGACAACATTATGTTTATTAGTACGTATTGTCCTTGTTTTGTGTACATATCATAAACATGACAAACAAATAGAAAATGATAGTATGGTAATATTAGACTTTAAGTTCTAAATCCCAAACCCTTAAATTCATGATAAAACATCTCAAGAAACAAAAGATTGTTACAAATCTGTAATGCCTCAAATCCTTGATAAATCCTTGAGTTTTTAAATTACAAAACCTTCATTTTTAAATCCATGAATCAAACAACCACTAAAAAAAGACAATTACACATGTTGCACCAAAAAATGTATTTCCTTGATGAAAATGTTTGTTTATTTTCACCAAAGGGAAAGATTGATTAAGACACTCAAATGACAAATCTATATAGATTGAAATTTCTAAACCAACGACAATCATCCAATAGATGGTATATGTTAATAAAATACTCCATATGATGGCCGTCCTTTTTGCCTATTTATTCCACGACTGGGAAAATAAGCCAGAAAGAATAAGGTTTAAAGGAGGGAGAGAAGAGCATCCCTAGGACGAGTACTAAACAAAAATAATCATAACCCAACCACTCCTTTCGTGATTCAATTCACCCATATTTATCGTTAAAATTAATATTTAATGTTGGGTACATATTTTTTTGCGGAACCTACCTCTCTTACGTTGAGTGCAGATATTTGAGATATGCAACTCGTAGATACCCGTCCCAACACGTGCTACATCTATTGTTCTAAGTATTCGTATCCAAAACATATTCTTATGTCGTATACAATCACATATGTGAGAGAATTTGAATATTTTGTTTTTTTTATATGCATACAATTTTAGAATGATAGCATATTATGAATGCGTTAGGTTACAATAAATAACGCTTTACCTTATTCCGGTTGAAAAATACTAGACATATGTTGAAGCAAATTACACTTTATCGAAGTATAAACAATTTGATACTATACAATTTGATGTTTTTCACTTTGATTTATTTGGTCGATAATTCTATAGAAAGTATATGTTAATGAAATACTCGATATACTAATCGGCGAGCTAGTAGCCGATTCATTGGCGTTACAATTCAACATAGTATGTGGATTTCTATGTTCCCTCGTTCTGTATTTATTCAGAATGTTCCCTCTCTTTTCTAGTTCCATATGATTTGATTGATGGCCGGCTGTTTTGCCTATTTTATTCGACGACTGGGAAAATAAGCCAGAAAGAGTAGGTTAAACGGAGGGAGAGAAGAGCATTCCTACTTCTTCTTTTTTTCGACCTACATAGCTTACCTCTTTCAACATTTCTTGTGAACTAAGCAACCGCGTCCGGGTTTTGTCTTAGAGTAGTGGATCTACAATCAAAGTACTGTTTTGGGGACGCCTGCTCTCTTTGTCCTCTTGCTTATAGATATACAGTATGGTTGCAAATGAGCCAAGCCGCTCGGGAGCAATTCGACGTTCAAATCGGGGAAAACTCGTTCGATACTAGACTCGTTATTTAACAAGCTGGCCCGCGAGCCAACTCGTGAGTAAACGAGTCAAGCTTGAGCTAGACCATGCTCAGCTTGAAAAGCTCGTGAGCTGGTTTGACTCGGTGGCTTGTCGAGCTAAGCTCGCGAGCTGGCCTGTTTAGAGCTAGTGGAAGAATTGATTATTCTTCTGAACATGAACATTATCTTGTTAATACGGATATGGATGAAAGTTAGTTGTAATTGATAGTTTCTAGTGTTTTTTTTTTTCATTTAAACTCTTATGTGCACACAATTTTCAGCAAGAATGATTTCAAATCGAGCTCATCTTGAGCCGAGCTTGTACTCAGCTTGACAAGCTGTGTTAATGAGCATTTACCGAGCTCTATCGAGTCGAGCTCGAGCTGAAAATTTTCGAAACGAGCCGAGTTCAAGCTAAGCAAAAACTCGACTCGACTCGGCTCGTTTGCAACCCTAAATTATACACGTATTGTGCTATTGTCTTGATTCAACAATTGCGATCAACATTATCAGAAACAAGCAAGATCTCGACCATCGACATGGATTGATTGCCATGGAAATTAATCGACTGTTAACTCAGGATTGGCTGGTCAAAATCAAACACCACCTACAGAAAATGTAATAGAGCTGCAATTTTTTTTTTTTTTTTTGTGGCTAACAAAGGGCATAATCTCTCTTTTGGCATCCATTCGATTGATGTCGGGAGACTTAGACACTGGATTCATTTTGATGTAATGGGTATTTCTAAAGAACGCTTTAATATTAATACGAGCACATACAGTCACACCCTTGGTGTTTGTCTTTCTGAAGAAAAAAAAAAACTTTCGAATTCTTCCAATTACATGTATTGCCTGATTACATTATCCGAAATCCCAACTTTCAAACGACCCCACATCACCAGAAAAATAATACTAGATAAGAATAAGACTACAGATCTTTTAACAGAGAAGCCATATCCATATTCTTAGTTTGACCTCAAAATCGTTCTTTCTAATTAGAACTACTCTTGGACTTACACATAGAGAGAGAGAGAGAGAGACAGGTGGGGTAGTGGTGCAGTGATCAATCCCTTTCCTCATCAAATACAGAATCAGTTTCAATTTTTTTTTTTTTTTTGGGTTTAAGCAAAGCACTAAATAGAGGAAAACACCAAATATATCAGGACCGTAGTACAGAAAGAAAGAAAGGTAGGTAGTTTAATTAAGGTAGATGGATGTCGTTTTCCAAGTGTAAAGTAGGAGAAGAACACATGCAGCATGTGAAAATTTTCTGTGATTCTTCTTTTCAACCTTTTCCACAAGCATTTTTGCCAGATGTTGTGGCCGCCGGCCGGCGGTGGGTGAGCTACCGGCCGGTAGCTTACCGTTAAACGGTGTCGTTGCAATAGGAAAAAAAGGCGGCATCTATAACCTGCCTGCTGGCTTCAAACGCGGCAATCTATCTCAAGGCTCCAACGTTTAAAGAAAAAAGAAAAACGCAAAAAAAAAAGTACGCCGTTGCCGGGGATCGAACCCGGGTCACCGGGTGACAGGCGGGAATACTTACCACTATACTACAACGACTTTGTTGAGAAGGTGATTAACTTTATTTGTTATATTTAATTAGTAGTGTTTCGATTCATGTTATATAGCCATTTGAAATGAATCATAACCTATTTTTGTAGGCCAGATAGAAATATCTTTTGCATACATTATACTGATT
The DNA here is from genome assembly GCA_946122785.1 of Linum tenue. Classification (NCBI taxonomy): domain Eukaryota; kingdom Viridiplantae; phylum Streptophyta; class Magnoliopsida; order Malpighiales; family Linaceae; genus Linum; species Linum tenue. Next base: position 60,906,721 of record CAMGYJ010000004.1, read on the forward strand.
TTGGAGGAGGGAGGGCTTTGAAGTTTGAAGTGAAATTTCGATAGCAAATCCATTTTTCCCTTTTGTCTGTCATCATCATATATAATGCAAAAAGTTTTAGTTGATTAGGTACCAGATTATGGGTTGATTTTGTTCGAAAGAAAACATGGTTATGGTTTGATGAGCACATCAGTTAGGCTACGTTTCCTAATTGTGATGGGTTTATCTTTATAAGATGCCTACGATTTTGGTGCTTTGTACTTATAGGAAAACCGCACATGTGTAAAACGTGTGCACTTTAGATTCGATTCTCAATTTTATTTTAAAATTGATTTTTCAGTACGATACTGCGTTGAGCCAATATGACTTCAAACTTTTACTGGTCATACAAAATTCCTAGTTATGAAAACAACTCCGTAGAACCGACAAAAGTAGAAAAAAAGGTGCAAGTGTTGGAACAAGAATGAGATTGAATACCTAAACAATTATTGTATTTTTTTCTTGTTTGAATAGCTTACGGATCATTGTTATATATGGTTTGATCAAAAAGATTATATTGTGTGATAAATTGGTAATACTTAATAGCGACTTGTATGTTATATTCCTAGTTATATAGTCAATATCCACAATGGTCTTCGCTTTGAGATTAACATTGAATTTGAGTTCACACAAGTACATTAACCCACTAACCTTAATCGATTTGGTTCCGTCGAAACAAAACACAATCCAACTCATCATCAAGACATGATAATATAGCACATCGTTCCATTCATAGGAACAAAGGAAAACGAGAAAATAGAGAAGAGCACTAGATCACATTAAGCATAATTAGATCATTAATTAATAGACTGCAACGTCACTAATCAGGCGCCTGTGTCGATTGCCATACTGCTTCTCCAGTATCACCCTGGACGCCCCTTCTAACGCCTTCCTCCAGGCCTGCTCAATTCCAATCGAAAGTTAGACAGAAAAAAAAAAGTTAAAGCCCATAAAGCCTTACTGGATCGGGCCAAGCCCAGCCCAATCTAAGCAGTGAGAAAAAAATAAAAATATCCTTAACACCATTTACCTTTTCGATGGTGTCCATGAGAATGAACTTCTTGTTCTTAATCCCTCCTCTGCTGCCTCTGCCGCCGCCGCGCCACTTCTTCCTCGGCGCCGTCACCGGCAGCAGCGACCTCCTCTCCACCACCAATTGGGACGGGCTCTCGCACCCTTCCTCGTCGTCGTCCGCCGCAGCTCTTCTCACCACCACCGCCATCTTTCTCGAGCAGCTTCGCCTCCGTTTCCACGACTGCTTCGCCAACTCTGCTTCCTCCTCCTCTTCCTCCTCACCCAGCTCCGCGAACTTGCGCAGCAGCTCGTCCGAGGATCTCTTGGTGACGTGCTGGACTGAAGCGGCGGCGGCCGCCGTAGCGGCAGGATCGACAATCGCGCCCATTGCAGTAGTAGGAGAAAACAGAGAGAAGATTGGATCAATTAAGAGAGAGAGGGAGAAGGGGATTTGTAAGAAAGGGGAACAGAGGATGGCGAGAAATGGGGAATTATAAGGGATCGAGGTAGGAGTTATGGGCGGTGGAGGGGAAGAGGGCGATGATGAGATTGGTGGGAAATGTAACGTTTCTATTTGAATGATTATTTTAGATTGGGGGGGACTGTTGTATTGTTTAAGAATGGGAATATAGCCGTTAGAAATAAAAGGGGGTGCTGAAGAGAAGGAAGGAGCCTCTGAAACAGAGTAAGGACAAATTGTTGGAATTGACATGTGAATTAGTGCCAATGACCCCTCCAAAATAAGGGTCAAGCTGCCCTAAAAAATTTAACTCATTCATTTTGGGGGCATAGAGCATGAATCTGGGGTAAAGAATCATGCTTTATCGATATAAATGGTTAAAAGATTAAAAGGGTCACCATTAAAAGAGTTCTACAAGGTAAACATTCATCATTCTGGTTTGTTGTACAAGAAGGGCTTTACCTAAAATACTTAGCTCTGGAACTATAAACAACATAGTACACAGATAAACCAAAAGATGGTCCCAATTTAGGTTTCAGGTTACCTTAAATCAAAACCCACTTCATCAATATTCATCTGAGAAGGAAGGGGGGACTACTTTCTTCCTTACAAGTTACACATGGAAAACCTGATGTGTGATTAATGTTCATGTTCCAGATGTGGGGGCAGCAGACAGCAGAAGAGAGTAAAAGAACCCCATGTGAGTGTGGCCATAGCATATCATAATCATATCAGCTGAACTCAGCTTCGAAGCTAATAGTGTGACACTCCAGGTTTCTCAAGTTAAGCTGCAACACAAAAGTAGAGCAACAATGAATCAACCCGGTAACAGAATATTCAGAATGAAAATTTTAAGGTTGGTTTAGATTGACATGGTCCATGCTAAATAGTTCTATAGACACGAAATGAACGGATCTACATACCATGACAGCGACTCCAGTCTCGCAGAACTTAGGGATGGAAATGAGCCGTACTATCTGCCCTTCTGGACCTGTGTTCCAGTAACAAAAGTTAGATTAGATTTCACACCATGAATATGGGAAGCAAAAAAGACGGAAACTTGAAACCATCTTTGCCCAAAATACCGTTTAACAAGGAGGTGCCATATTTAGGTTGATTTCCGGCAAAGTAGACATGGGGGCAGCTCTCTATGAGGAAAGGATCCCTATCAGTGAATGGATAACATCCTGAAAGAGAACAGATACAAGGAACAATTGTTGGATGGAAACTTGCGCTGGGTGTACACGGAAAAATTGGGCAAATCCGAAAAGAGAGATTTCCTACCGAGTGTATTAGGTGTTGTTGGTGCTATATGCCTCCAATTCATCGTCCTTTCCATGAATTCAAGCTCACCTTTGGCCTCTGAATACTTCCCCATATCCTCAATGTTCTGACCTGATGTTCCAAGAAATCTACCAAGGAAAAGAGCAAAAATGATGTCAAGAGTTTGCTCTAAGAACATATATACTTCAATAACGTACTGGAAATAGATGTGCCTTACTTGATTTTATCCAGTTCAAAGCAATGCGGATTTGTACAAGATCTGAAAGTGTTGTAGACTCTTGAGCTAGGGAAAAGGCACCTGTGCAAAGGCTGAATGAACAATGAACTTAGTCAGCAATAAGAAATTTGATGATGCAGTAAATATTGCATTACAACCGACATATATACCAGCAACTAGAATTCGAGTATAAGCGATGGATAAACCTGCTGAGGCAATGCAAAGTTGGTAGGGTCGTTAGGTCCTGGCATGATATCTAAAGGCAGACCTGCAGCAATCTAAAACACCATAATCAACTTAAGAAGCTACATATAAAATTCAAGAAAACTATTAAAGCAGGTAAAGAATGCTGAAAGTACTTGTGTCAACAGGATATCTAGCTCTTTGATTGGATCTGACAGCTTTGATTGATCCTTCGAAGCTAAATTCTGCAAGGAAGAAAATGATTAAGAGCTGAGGCATAAGAACCGCCAGAATCTGTTTGTAACACATCGCAGATTGACGAAGAGTCGTGTCATTTACAGTAAGCTGCCTCTACAAACAGTTTCTAATCTTAATTCCTAGGCAACCTTTACTTATAAACAGTTCTTGCATCTTCCCCAAATTCGTTAGATTGCAGTTCTGGTAGTACCCTTAATGTGAGATCCTAAATCTACCCCCACAAAACATTCTCCGACATTCTTATTACTTAAAAGAATCTATCAACAGCGAACAAAATACAAAAAAAAAAAAAAAAAACAAGAAACCACCACCTGTCCGTTAAGAAATTCTGAAGGGATTTCCACTGAATTCCCAGCAATCACGACATGAACTATCTGGGCAGCCATATGCTGTTCCTGCACAATTGTTGGATGAAAAATAAGCAAATACATAACAGATTATCCACATTAAGCATAAGAACAAGCTGAATTCAGGAGTAAGTAGGTCATAAGAGACACCTTTTCATCTCCAAGATGGCCTGTGATATGGTCAACTAGGAGCTGAAATTGGAGGGGATTTGCTGTCATGTTCCCAACACCGAGCCCAGAAACAAAAACAACGTACTTGTCCTCTTCTGTTCAAGATACCAATTCAACTGTATTAGATACAGCAGTTGTAGAACACAAGTTACGCAGAGTTAAAAGATGAGATTCAATATAAAAAAGGATACGAATAAGAATCAACATGCAGGTTTTAACAATAAAAAACTGGGTGAAATATCTAGTCTAACTGTGGAGCAAACACTGCCAAGTCATCATCATAAAACTGCAAAGCCAAAATAGATATAATAAAGACTGTCCCTAATATCAGTTCGGCAGACTCAACGCAGTAATCTGCTCCATCAAGGTCATCAACAAAAGGAACAAATTCAACATGCAAAGTTCGAATAATGGTGAAAAAAACTCATAGTAGCATAAGTTTCTAATCAATTGTATTCAAGTTAATGCAGAAAAAAGGTAACTTATTCTACAAAAGCCTTCCAGTTTAAAGCGTGCTAACCATTAATCAAATCAATTTCCATTCCTTCAAATGGTTTCAATTCGGAAGAGCTGTTCCTGACATCATTGTTAGAGATGAACACTTGACCCGAAATTGTTGTTCATATCGAAGAAATGATAGATAGTCTACATGTTTTTAACGAGAGTGAGTGACCAAGCAAAAGGCATGTAAATGACCCTGTAGCATACCCAGTTTAAGTGGCCTGTCAATCTGTGGAGCTAGTCCGGCTTCAAGAACTTCATGAACCAAGAAATCACCTTTAGTAGTTTCCTTTCCAAGCAAAGCAACAACAACACCTGGCAAGCATCCAAGAACTTACAAAATTAACATCTCCAAAATTGTTATATCCATGTTCAATGACATGTATAAAAACAAAAAACCCAGCCCCAGGAAGATAAACAGTCCACAAGCCTGAATTTCTGGATTCATAAATAGTAACTATGCATTGAGAGCGGAACGAAGCACCTCAGAACTTTGATGCACTAGCTGCATTAAGTAGAGTTTACAATTTACGAAAAACAGAAGAAATAAAAAAGAAGTTTGAAATTAGTCACAAAACTCTCATGGACAGGTGCTGGTAACTTAGAAGATGCTATAGAATAAACTTCTTATATTAGAACAAGTCAGTATCGAAGTAACATCCAAGCTTAAGAATTTTTTCTGCAGACTTACCTGTGACATAGACTGAAGGTAAAAGCACAGTGCCATCAAGCTTAACTCTACCACCCTCATCTTCCAAAATCAAATAGTCATCCGCATCCATAAAGTTGTGTGGCTTGACGAGTGGAATTACTGATCTCTGGGAATTGTAGGCAAAAGTATAAAACAAAGTTTGAGTTCATTATTCCTAGATGAGTTGCAAACTGTCAAAACATGGAAAAAAACAATGCCAATGCACGGAATGTTGTTGTGGCTTGGCATACCTCTTTAGAGTACTCATCAAGAATGCGAGGTTTGAGTTTCATGTGCTTGTACAGGGTCCCAACGATGACGCATTCCTTGCCTTCTTCAAGACTCAAAACCGTACACACTGAAAATGAAACAAATTTGAATACTTTAAGAAAACTTCACCACGGACGAAAAACCTACCAAATCAATCTCCCGGTACTTGGGAGATACAAAAACATCAAAGAGAACACCCATCATTCCATCTCAACACTCCCTACAACAAAGTCAGTGGAGAAACCCTAACTAGCAAACCATGGCATTAATTTCAAAATACCATGAAAAAGAGGATCTCTCCCTTACTAATCCACGAGCAGATAGAGCTCATGATACACAATCAATGGGGGAAAAGAACCAAAAGCCACAATAGAAGTAACCAACGACTAAAGCTGATTCAGTTCTGAAATTCCAAGCAGCAGAAATTGAAGTACCGGGGAGTTCAGGTTTCCAGAGGGGAATCAGCGAGTAGAGCAGAGTCTTGGCGACGTGGAGACGAGCGAAGTAAATTTGGCTGTACTGCTGCCCGCCGTACTTCTCGTTTCCAATCTCGAACGGCTCATCCTGCCATTTTCCCAAATTGTTAGTGAACTATTTTACCCAAAAAAAACTTCCCCTTGGGAATGGAAAGACATGGAGTTCGCTCGTCGTCTTCCAGTGTTCGCACTCAATCATCGATAGGTAGCAAAAAAAGCCGACGATTTGGGGGGAAAGCAATGCAAAAAATCTGCCAACTATTGCAACCAAAAGTACAGATGAAACTCATGAAAACGCGAATGAATAAGAGACTGCACACGAACCAGACAAGTGTAGGCTGCTTGCTTCCTCTGCAGAATTTCGCCCGACTCTCCTCCCATGGCGGGAAAACACACAGAAGTTGCAGTCTGAACTCTGAAAGTGCCCGCTTGGCCGCTTCAACACACCCAGCGAAGAAGCTAGATTATAAAGCAGGAAAGATACTTGATACTTTATATTATATGTTTTGATGAATTTCAATTGAGGAATATAGCTCGTATGGTAAAATGTTCATTTTGCAGGCGAGAGGTACGAAGTTCGATACACGCATCTCCACTTTTCAGAATCGCTACTCGTTAGTTAATCATTTTCACTTTTTGTTTAAACGACGGCGTTGACCGCCGTTTCAAAGCCAACACATATTCTCTTACCTAACCCGATTTTAACGGCGACGTTGACGGCCGGCCGACATATTTATTCCGCTCTGCCGGTTCCTTACTTCCATTTCGATTTCCCCCAAAAACTCTGGTAAAATCTACAGCAATGGCAGCAGCTGCCACCGTCGCCTCCTCGCTTCCTCCGATTCCCGGTACTCGTTCCCGCAACTCGTCCTTCTTCTCGCCAACTTCCGTCGCAACCACCAGTAGCACCTGCTCCAGTTGCCGGAAAGTCGGGCTACGAATGCCCTGCAGTGCGATGGTACAGCAAGCCGTACAGGGAGCTCCCGCTGCTTACGCCAAGGAGATGGAACGGCTTTCCGCCAAGGAATCGCTGCTTCTTGCTGTGAGTAGTTTCCGTTCCGTTGTTCTTGCAATTGATGACGATAAGAAATGGCTGCTTAGTTCTCATGAAAAGGGAACATTCGAATTGCGCTTTCCGAAGATCGCTTTTGATGCTGACAAACGTAACTGTTGTGAATGATTGCTCGGTCTGATTGCAATGCGTATGCGTTGAGAAAATAGAGAGCTAGATTTGGCTGTTGTTTGTTGAATTGATTCGGTCGTGGCTCTTTTCTTAGGTTCAAGCTCTGTTCAAAAACTTCAGGTACTTCATGTCGAAAATTTGTATCTAATGGAAGTCAGATTGTTGATTGGTTCAGTTCAAAGATGCTGGGGGTTTTGAAGCTCTGGTCACAGGGAAGTTGACGGAAGTGCAGCAGATTGATGTGAATGAAAGGATTACTGGTCTTGAGCGTCTCAATCCAACACCTCGGCCAACTACGTAGGTGGTTATTGAAAAGTTTTACTATCCATTTTCCCCTTTGATGGGCGTTCTGTAGCGTTGTTCACTTGTTCCTTCAGCTGCACAGATCGCCTTACTTGGAAGGTCGGTGGAATTTCGAGTGGTTTGGAGCTGGAAGCCCCGGATTGTTTGCTGCCAGACTCTTGTTTCAGTAAGCCTCTTTTGATCTTTACTGTTGCATCCCTTCACTGTTGTTATGAATGCCGCATCTGGGAATTTCGCTTGAGTAGGGTGGTCGAAGTTAGTAGTGGGACATATTTTTTCGGACCTTCTGTATATTGTCTATCTCATTGGTTTAAACTCTTTGTTGTTGCAGGAGATTTCCTTCTGATTTGGCTAACTTTTCAAACATGGATGTTGTGATTAAGGAGGGGAAGGCAAGGGCCACTGCGAATATGAAGCTGTTGTATTCGGTATTCTCCTAAATTCAAGGGGGTTCACTTCTGTAGCAGGTCAATTTTGAAAATATTGGTGAAAACCTGAAACAACTCTCTGTGTCCACCATATTTCAAAACTGAAAACTTACATTTTTCTATTAAGATCCGGATGAATGAGAAATTAGACATGAAAAACTTGCTAAAATGAAGTCAGTGCATAAGAAACAAATTCCCTCACTTCTCACAGTTTGCTTCCTGACTACCCTTCTGCTATTCCAGACAATATGAAACGAAGTTAAATATATACTAGGAGTGTTCTATAGCTACTTCGAACTTCTTTTCTTGTACGTGTGTGTTTGAATCTGCATGAATTCCGAGTACTTAATTATGGACATGTCTTGTGTAATGCAGATAGAAAGCACGGTCACTCTCTCTTCACAGTTAACTGTCGAAGGTCCACTTAGAATGAAAGAGGAGTATATTGAAGGGATTCTCGAGACACCTAAAGTCATCGAAGAAGCAGTACCAGAACAGCTAAAAGGAGTGCTTGGCCAGGCTATCAGCACAGTGCAACAACTCCCTGTCCCCATTAGGGATCTTATCGCCGGTGGCCTGAGAATTCCTCTAAGTAAGAACTTAAAAGATTTTGGGCCCATTTAGGCTCAACTTAGCTCCTCTTAAATAGTAGCATACTTCATTCTCGTCTCCCTGCGTTGTCTGCTGCATAAAATGGTCAAATATCTATGAGCTGGAAGTTGTTTTGTTGCAACTCTGAGTGCGGGAACTGCTAATGCTTTGTGTATACAATGTGCTGTTCAAGTGTTGAGTTCCGAGGTTTTCAAAAGGAATCAATGGTGGTTCTTTTTTTAATTTCTTGCAGCTGGTACATTTCAGAGACTCTTCTTGATTTCATATCTCGACGAGGAGATACTGGTACGAACTCTTGTCATCACAGTATACCTGATCAATTTGTGGTGCTGCCTATCTTCATTATGACTAAATAAATTTGTGATGCAGATAATGAGGGATGCAGCTGGAGTACCTGAAGTTCTTACCAGGCTGGAAGCACCTGCACTCGCTATTCCAGAAGTCGTCTCAGAATATGAAAGCTAGTCTGTGATGAACTGAAACTCACTTCCCCACTCTCGAAACTAGTCTGATTTTTCTTAATTCGTTCTTCTTGTCTGTAATTAGTGAAACTACGTGTTCCACGATCTCGTTCTCTCGACCCCAGTGGGAGGTTAGAATCAAAATAATCATAGCAATTTATTGGAATTGAACTCGAGTCTTTGAAATAAGGGTTGATAGCTTACTACTCTATAACCTTTTAATCTTTGATTACCACCATATTGTCCACATTTTATAATCTAAAATTAAATATTGAGAGGTCTACAATCAACCCTGAGTTACTCATAGCTCCATCACTGAATTTCTCTCTTATTTTCTTGGCTGCTACTTTGGTTGCACTTCGTAGTGAAAGAGTAAAGAAAACCCCACATTTTCATTGTACAATAAGTGTATACAATGATGAACAAATCCTATGCGATTGAAGGCTAAAATGTCAAACAAAAAAAAGAGTGGAGTGGACTGATTCTCCATCGAAAGTCCAGGAAGTATTCCCTCCTATCAGACCCCTAAAGTGAAACCTCGGTGAGGTGAAATTTAAAGTAAAGCTGTGGAAAAGGAATGTGAGTGAGTGGTTTGGTGAACACATTTTCAAGCTTATCGGTTGTGGGCAGATAACGAAAATGAAGCTTGTTTTTTCAACTCGATCACGGACAAAATGAAATTCGATTGTCAAATGCTCTGGTTGTGTTTGAAAGACTGGGTTATTGGAAGTTCTCGGAGTTCTCAGTTTTGGAGGTGGATTTCGTGATTGGAAGTTTAGGGTTTTCGATAAAATTTGAAACTTAAAGAGAAGGGAGAGAATTTTTCGGCTAGAGAGAGAGAGGAAAATGAAAAATGAAGGTGAGATGTGGATGGCCAAGAATTGGCCTTTAAAAGGGAAAGGGGAAGCGGCGGTGTCACAACATTGGTGGCCGATGTGACTTCCTCTCGCGTTCTACTTCGGATACCATCATTTTTGCGTTAGAACACTTACCTCGATAGTATGAAAATTGGTTTCGTACAATTTTTCACGTCTTAAAATCCTTCCTTCTCATAATAAGATTGAAGTTTTGCTCCAAATAAAACACTTATCAAAAGGATACAATGTTTTTCTCCAATGAGTAACTCAAAACTTCAAAGGATACCTTGTTAAGCTCTCGATTGATAGCCTTGATTAATATAATTGACATAAGTTAGTCACTGCCCTTCTTGGCTATAACATTTGAATCCTTCGTGACCTTTTTCTCCACATGCTTCACAAACGAGCAAGGATGCCACCGGTCTATTCTTTGGCTCTATTGAAGTCTACCTTAGTTGTTGAGTTAGATCTTTCATGTACTCACTGAGGGTGGCAAACATCATCCTTCCTTCCTTAGGTAGCTTTCAATGGTTTAGTCATTGATGGACCCTTGGACCAGTTCTTTGACTTCCTTGCTAGTGTGGTGAAATGCTCCTGCCATTGCACTCCCGTCATTATTGTGAAATCTCCATCGACCGACTGGTTTACCATCATCATGGTGTCTCGATCAAGGCCTTTGGCAGAGTATATTGCAATTTTCTCTGGTGTGAATCCATGATGGGGGAATGCTTTGATATACTTTTGGAGTCTCCTCCAAACATCGTAGAAAGTCTCTCTTTCCTTCTGTTGAAATTGAGTGATCTCATCTTTAAACTCTTATGTCTCCCATGGTGGAAATTTTTCCTCGGTGAATGCTTGAGAAAGCATCTCCCACATGGTGAAGTTTCGTGGTGGATGGTAGTCAAGCCACTACTTTGCTCCTCCTCCAAGTGAGAATGAGAAAAGTCGCAATTGAATTCCATCTTTGGTAGCATCATCTTCTGGTACGGAATCTGCAATCTCTAAGAATGTCTTCAGGTGTTGCACCAGATCATCATCATTCCTCCCTCCAAACTTTCATGCTTGTTGCATCATCTTATGATATCTATGGTTGTTGGTGACGCAGCAGTGCTTGAGGTGATTTTGGATGCTCTTGGCCTTGAGTACTCATAAAGAGTTGTTGGAACAACCACTTGCATTTTTCAATTCTTCTCCAACCATTGTTGGTGTTGAAAATGTTGAAGATGCTCCTTCTTAATACGAATCGAAGTTGTCTTCATCTATGGTGTCCTTCTCTTACAAGGCTTGCTTGAAATTGTTGGGGCTTGATGGCTCTTCTTCACCTAAGCTAGATGCTCCTTCCTTCGTCTTCAAGATGGGTGAACTCGATGCTCCTCCTTCTTGAAGTATCTCTTCCACAACCTTAAGGTTTTTAGTTTTTCTTCTAGTACTTACTTGACTCATACGAAAACCTACAAAACAAAAAAGACCCAATATGGGACATAAGATGGTTAAATGCTTTTCCATATGATTAGAAATCCCCGACACCGGCACCAAAAACTTGATGCATAGTAACATACTAGTGATAAAAAGTCCTAGGATATCCTATATGGTCGTATTCTTCGAGGTCTTCTAATGCAAACCAACCATCATGACATACACGATTGAACAAGCAAACAAGAAGAGTAAAGTTGTTTAGAGATTTTCAATATATAGTTGCATAAAAGTAAAAATATGTTATTGTAAGAGGTAGTGAAATCGAAGATAATCATACAAACTAGGTCTCATTCACATCATGCATCAATGGTTCATCTATTGCATGCACCTCTTGCGATAGAAATTCAACTAGCTAAACTGTGTTTTCCCTTCATGCCATTACCTAATTAATGAAGAACAAGAAAGTTAGGATAACATATAGTTAACTGTTGGCTTTTACGAACCATGACTATAGTCTATAGCATGGATGATCTAACAATCAAACATTCATGATACTCGAAGCATAAATGGTTGACCATTCCATCTCTACTAGTGTAGCAACACTGGGGTACCCCTAGAATGTAATTTCTTGACAATCTAGATAATTATAAGCACAATGCATATAGTAACATACAATAGAATCATAAGCATCGATGGTATTAAGAGCATTCATACTATAGAAACATCAGTGACCATCATAAGCATCGAATACAAGAAAGCATCCATGCATAATCATAGGCATCGAAATTCATAGACAAACACAAACATAAGATGAAATCATGACATTCATTCACATAACAATCAAGAAGATCACATCCTCAAACAATTAATTTCAACTGGCTAATAGAGGAGAAAAATAGGTACCACCATTGATGATGACAACATTTCCTTAGCTGCAGACCCCTCTACTTCGACTAGACTAGGCACTAGTGTAGAACGTTACAGAGATTTGTGTGTTTGCGCAACCTTACTTTTACAATGGAGTCATGTCCCTTATTTATTGGGGAGAATCCGTCCTAAAACATCCTAAACCTAGTAAACTAAGGAAACTTTGTCAACAAGGCAAGGTAAAGGCGTCGATGGAGCATCAATTGGACTTGCCGCTCTGTTTCTTCTCGGGTTGGGCCTTCTAATCCATGAACTTCTGTTCCTAAGAGCATCTCCATCGCCAATTTCATTTCAATTGCAAATCTATGTGTCCATCTACGTGGCAATTGCATATACTATTGCACGGATGTGGCAACCACTGACAAATATGCAAGCTTTCAAATAATGAAATTCACTTTGCAATGCACGTCCCTTTCCATTCTTTTTTTTTTTAATTTTCTTTGCTAATTTATGGAATATATTTGAATAAAAAATATGTAGTCCCATAAATAGTAATTTTGTTGTGCGGGCTCCAACATTTTTTTATGCTTTGCAGTATATTAATTGATTCACGAATTTTTTTATAGTCAATCGTTAAGTCAAAATACATTTGATAATAAAAACCAATGATTTAAAAACCGTACTGCATCTTCGTAATCATACAAGAATTCGTAATCACTCTACAAATAATCAACTTCAATCAGATTTGATAGAAGAGACATGGGCTCGGTTTGGAGATGAGGAAAATGATGTTTAATTTACATTTCTGTCTTTATATTGTTCCATTTAAAATTTTAAATATAAGTTTTTTTACTTTATTTATGTGTCCTATTTGAATATTGTGCTAGTTCTAGCATTTTATTTTGATTTTATGAATAATTATTGAGTACTAGATTCTTTCTATTCTATCCTCAAGATCAAAATGTATTCATAAATTAGTAATAAAAAATTATAAATTAATTGTATATATTTTGTTTAAATTAAAAAGAATAAAATTTTATTTACTTGCAATGTGGATAAAAAGGTATTAAAAAAATTTAGGCCCCATATGCAATTGCAAGTTAATTGCACCAATGTAGGTACAATGAAAGTAAAGTGAGTTGGCTTGCAAAAATGGTGTTGTGTCAAAAAAAACACAAATGCAATTGGATATTTGCAATTGCACCAATGGAGATGCTCTAACAACTTGGGCTGCAACCTAGGATAGCGGTGGTTGGACACATTGCTTGGACCGCCACTCATTTCTTCTTCATATTAAGCCGAATCTTTCTCCTATGGGCTCATCTTGAAAACTCCATAAAAGGGTGGTAAAAGTTGACTTGCGGTTCTCTGGTTGGTGGAGTACTTAAACGTGGGGGTAAAAGTTGACTTGTCTGTCGTCCATCTCTCCTCATATGGACTTAAGTATTATTATTGTTGTTCATTAATTATTGGTTTAGGGTTTAATAATAATGAATTAATCTGTCAACTTCTCAAATGAGTCATTCTCATGCATCATCATCCTGCCTGCGCGTACCCTAAGAAGAATGAAATGTAAAATATAAATTAAAACACAGGGGGATTAAGAAAATATACATGAATTAAGCATCCAAATACGAAGATAAATCAGATAGATGGATTACGTATATGCTAATGAATCATCCGAATTAAATAATGGTAGAATAACTAGCAATCTATTGAAAATGTTGTATACTTGCAAGTAAAGTAATTTCATCTTTTCCTACCCAAAAAAAAAAATTAATTTCATCTTTATAATATGAATATGGAAAAATTGATGCAGAGAGAGCTTAATTAATTCTCGTCTCATGCTTTTGGTCATTGGCCCAAAGGATTTTTAATGAATATGATTAAAACTCGAATCCAAATATTACGGATGATGAGAGAGTATGGTAATTTCACTATCCAGCTCGAATTCGTTTGATTATAAACATTAGGGGTGGCAACTGCTATTTAGGTATACCCATATCCATCATTTTTTTAGGGTTACGGATACCCAAATATGTGTAATTTTTTTTACGAGAATGAACTTGGGATCAAGAAATTATACAATTGGTCCCCACGAGTTGCTCATTAATACACGTTTGGTACTAGCCGCTCGTAGCTTAGCCCTATAAATTTTTTGATCATTGCATGAAGAAAATGGAGTAGTTTCACTCCCTGGCGTTGGTGTTACTATCATGGATTTGGTTCACATACTGATAGATACTGATATGCATAGTCACTAGTTGGCAATCAAACCCATGGCCGCGAGTATCTGATCGCCCCCGACCCAGTCAACGCGGGAAATCTCCACATTGACCGGGTATGAGGCGGGTATAGGTAAAACCCGCAAACAGTTTGATGGGTATGGTTTTAACCTCCCCCGCCCCACCAAAAATATTTCTTCACATATAAAAAGTACATTGATTAAATTGTAATCTATCATTAATAGCGAGGGTAACTCATGAAAATAAATAGTAGAAATACAATTGAGTGACCACCCAAATCAAAACATAATTCATTTCCTCCAAATCTTCCTTCATTCTTTGACTTTTCCCTCATGTTAACAAAATTATGTTATTAAGTTATTACTTAATAGATGTACCAAAGTCAAAGAATAATGATTTGACTTATATTGTTACTCTATCTTATGGATTATTGGATATTTTAGAATAAGATGCTTAGAATCGTATTAAGAATGATTGTCTCGTTGTCGACTTTATGATATAGTAGGTGCATTTAGTATTATAATTGAAATTTTTGTATCCCCCGCATGGGCATGAGACGGGTATGAGTTTGAATATTTGAAAGCGGGTATGGGGATGGTTTAGGCAAACCCGCCTCATTGCCATCCTCACTAGTCAGAAGAATTAAGAGAAGTTAGCTCATGATTTTTCTGACTTGCTTCACTTTGTTCATTTTTTGTCCCAAATATTGCTTATACAAACCCTAAAATTTATGAGTATAGTGTTGATATTCTGTCCAATTTTTTATACACGAATAAAACCCAAAATAAATTTGGATGAGATTATGAATTTGCCGCCCATTATCATCCCTAGTTTGTTCTGCCAAACTCCATCCATACTAGTAATATAATACTAGCTAGTACGTAGCAATTGATCACATACAAGGAGACACAAGTTTGTATACATACAAATGTTATCAAACAGAGACACCCTTTTTTTTCTTTCACAAGACAACAAACATAGAAAACAGACAGAATATAATTATATAGTGTAGGCGGTAGCACAAAACAACAAATTAATGAAATTACATCACATTAAGTCAATAATAATATAATCCCAGTTACCTAGCTAGCTTTCATCTACCATCAGTGTCGCGTGCCGGCCATCCATATATCCAGATGGACACAATCTGAAATTCTTTCGCGTATATATATATATATATAAGACTAAAGTTAAAAATAAAACTCCCCTCCTAATTCTGCACTCAAGAAACAACAATATAATGAATTAAACTGTTGTTAATAGATCAAACTATATAGATTAATTCAACCAGTCACGATAATTAGTCTCTAATACTGTTGCTAATCATGATGATGATGATTAATTCAGGCGAACTGTGTAGCTTCTGACCCGAAGCCATGAAGATTGTAATTAAGACGCTGATGGCTGTAATTATGGTGTTGTTGTTGACCCAAAACGACTTGCAATCTTCATCCACACGACGACGTTTTGGTTCGTCCTCTCCCATAACAAAGTGACATCGTTTTCGCCTAAGAGATCATCCTTCGAAGTCACCTTCTGGACTCCTCGCTTGCTGATCTCAGACCAGCAATCTCGATCATTTCGCCTCTCCTCTTCTCTCGAAATCCCTAGCTCTCCTATATCCCGCTCCACCTCGCACCGGCTCTATACGAGATACATCATTTAGGCTACTGCAAGACTGGTTCTAGGTAACGGTCTGCTTCCCTTATTAGTATAAAAATGTATGTTCTTCAAACTGTAAAGACTGTACTTTTGAGAGGGAATTGTGAGAACTTCTGGGTTGAGGGTTTCTTTCAATTTAGATCAAAAGGGTATTTTCATTCCAGTAGAAAGAATCGCAGGGTATCTGTTTGTACTGGGCGGTTCAATCTTGGGGAGTGAGTGATTGTCGAGTGATTTTCTGTTTCTCTGTTTAAAAGAGCCAAGCTGCTTGGCTTGGCTTAGTGTTGCTTGTACTGAACATTTTCATTCAAATAAAAGTCGCATTTTCAGTTCAAGAGTTGATTATTGTGTAAATCATATCACACTCTGATTTAACAATTGGTATCAGAGCAGGCTCTTTGAAGGACTTACAGTCGCCAAAGGGAAAGATCTTAAGATGTCTGGATCAACTTCAAATGGTGTAGCTTACTCAGCAAACACAAACCCTCCGTGGTTTGATGGAACAGATTACACCGTCTGGAAGAAAAGGATGAGGATCTACCTGCGTGGAGTGGATGGAGAACTATGGGCAGTTGTAAGAAAAGGACCAGTTCCTGTGGACGATGAAAATGAAGAAGATTGGAAGGAAGATCAAAAGGTTTCCTCCCAACTTGATTCAAGAGCCATGCATATCCTATTCTCAGCCCTTTCACCTGAGGAAAGAAGTCAAGTGGCTCAATGTGAATCAGCAAAGGAGATATGGGAGTCGCTCCAAACCACTCATGAAGGCACATCTGAGGTAAAGGAAAGTAGAATAGATGTGTTATTGAATGAATATGAATCGTTTGAAATGAATTCTGGTGAATCAATTTCTAGCATGTACAAAAGATTCAATGATTTAATAAACAGGTTAAAAGGGCTAGGAAAAACCTTTGAATCAAAAGACTTAGTTAGAAAAATATTGAGGAGTTTACCTAGAGAATGGTTGCCCAAACGAACTGCAATAGAAGAGGCCAAAGATCTAAGAGTTTTATCTATAGAAAGACTGATAGGATCCTTGCTAAGTCACGAAGAAGTGATCATACAAATGAATAAAGATGATCACAGAAAAAGAAAGGTCATAGCATTTAAGGCACAAGAATGTGATAGTGATTCTGAGATTGACATGGGAGAAGAATTTGAAAAAGAATTTGCCTTGGTAAGTAGGAAGTTTCATCGAATGCTCAAGATGAAAAGAGACTTTCAGGCAAGAAGATCATTTAATGATTCGAGAGGCTTTAACAACAATTCTTATGATCTTAAAAGAGATAGAGAAGGCACTGAAAGAACTCCAAAAACTAATGATAAATATGTGTCAAATAGGAGCTACTTTGATAAAAATGCCTCTAAGACTTATGAAAGACCATCTGAAGGTCGAGAAAGGTTCAGATCTGATAAGGAAGACGTGAGGTCTTCCAATGAGAAAGATTTGACCATTTGTTTCAAGTGTGGAAAGGCAGGTCACATGAGATCAAGGTGCCCTACCAGAGCAAAAGAAAAAGCACTTGCAGCCTCCTGGAGCGATTATAGCTCAGAAGAAGAGCAAGAAGTGAAGAATCTAGCATATATGGCCTTTGCCACCAGGGATGAAAGTGACAGTCAGTCCTCATGCAGCCACAGTCCACTAGTGCCCTCAAACTATCAGGTAATTTCAGACTCAGGCTCGGATGTAACAGAACTAAAGACTGAATTTCTGCATGAACTAACTAATCTTCAAGAAGAATGTAAGAGGCTAAAGAGTAAGTATTGTATGCTTATGACTGATTATCAAGCTCAAAAGGAGGAAATCATTGTTTTAAAAAGAAATTTGAGTATTCAAAGTGACTGGAACAATGAACTTAACAAACATGTTTTTGAACTTAAAAATGAGAATCAGAGGTTAAGAAGTACGTGCAAGAACAACACAGTTTTCTTGAAACAAAAGAAAGGTGGATTTGAAAACAAAAAACTCTCTCAAACTCAATCCACTGTGCACAAAAAATTTGCAAAATATCCTGTAATCTTCACCTGTTCCTTTTGCAAAAGAAGAGGACATGTAGCAAAGTTTTGCTATGATTTATATCCCAAGAAAGCAAGAGTATCCAAAACATTTTGGGTACCAAAATGCACTAATATTTGATTGATTGCAGAATGAGGGAGAAAATGTGAATACATGGTATCTTGACAGTGGCTGCTCCCACCACATGACAGGTAAAAAGGAACTTTTTTCTTATTTAAGCTATAAAAGAGGAGGTAAGGTCGTATTTGGTGATGATCATGTAGGGATTATTATGGGAAATGGGACAATTGGTAAGTATCCCCTCCCAACTATTAAAGATGTGCTGTTTGTTAAGGGTCTTAAGCATAACCTGCTGTCTATCAGTCAACTGTGCAACTCTGAAAACAAAGTTGTGTTTGAGTCCTCCTCATGTGAAATCATTAGAATAAAGGATAATAAATTGTTGTTTAGTGGAATTAAGAAAGATAATATGTATGTGGTTGACTTAAACTGTCTGAGTTCGTTTAATGAAACATGTTTTCAAGCTAAGCAAAGTGACCTAGAAATGCTATGGCATAGGAAACTAGGTCATATAAGTCTTTCAAAGTTATCAAAACTTTCTAGAACAAATTCAGCCCGAGGAATCCCTTTGTTAAAAGAAAACTCAAAGTTTTTCTGTGATGCTTGTGTTGGAGGAAAACTAGTTAAAAAGAGTTTTAAATCGAAAAAGGACATTACTACATCAGAACCTTATGAGTTAATCCACATGGATCTCTTTGGACCAACAAATGTAGTAAGCTTAGGTGGTAAATCCTATGCTTTTGTTCTAGTAGATGACTTTTCCAGATATACCTGGGTTTACCTTCTTGCATCAAAAGATGAAACCTTTAGTCATTTCAAAAGCTTTATAAACCTCATATCAAATGAATCCAAGAATGGAATTAAAACAATTAGAAGTGACAACGGAGGGGAATTCATTTCTGATATGTTTAGTGAACTCTGTAATGACAAAGGTATTAATCACACGTTTTCAGCACCAAGAACACCACAGCAAAATGGTGTTGCTGAACGAAAAAATAGGACCATCATAGAAACAGCAAGAACAATGCTACTTGAATATGGAACACCCAAGTTCCTTTGGGGAGAAGCTGTTATGACTGCTGTATATGTGATTAACAGAGTCTTAATCAGAAAAATCATCAACAAAACACCCTATGAGATTCTAAAACATAAACAGCCTAACTTGGGGTATTTTCATCCTTTTGGATGTAAATGTTTTATCTTGAATACTAAAGATCACTTATATAAGTTTGATTCAAAGTCTGATCAAGGTATATTTCTGGGATACTCACTTAAAGGACAGGCTTACAGAATTTACAACCTAAGGTCCAAAAGAGTCGAGGAATCTGTATTTGTTAAATTTGATGAATCTGGGAATTCTAACAAAGTTTCTGCAGAAAGTATAAACTTGTTGTTTCCCATATCAAATGAGGAAGATAAGCCTGAAGATGAATTCAAAGACTCCCCACCAGAATCAGCTGAGAAAGGCAAAAATGAAACAGCAGATGATGGGAAAATTGAAGAAGAAGAAAGACAGGCGCCTCCACACATCCAAAAGAGACATCCACCCTCACAAATCATCGGACAACTTCATGCTGGGATACACACCAGAGGTAAGTATCAACCAGGTCAGTATGCCCTCGTTTCAATGATTGAGCCAAGAAACTATAAAGAAGCTCTTTTAGATGATAAATGGTTAGATGCAATGCAAGAGGAACTAGTTCAGTTTGCTAGATTACAAGTCTGGGAACTTGTTCCTCGGCCATTAAATAAATTAATCATAGGAACAAAATGGGTTTTTAGAAACAAAACTAATGAAGAAGGGGAAATTACTAAAAATAAAGCAAGACTTGTAGCTCAAGGTTACTTGCAAGAAGAAGGCATTGATTTTGAAGAATCATTTGCCCCTGTTGCAAGAATAGAATCAATTAGAATATTATGTGCATTCGCATGTTTTATGAAAATTCCATTATATCAAATGGACGTAAAAAGTGCATTTCTAAATGGAGAATTAAAAGAAGAAGTATACGTGAGTCAACCACCAGGTTTTGTTGACCATAAATATCCTGATCATGTATACAAACTGTCTAAGGCACTTTATGGATTAAAACAAGCCCCTAGAGCTTGGTTTGAAAAACTTTCATCATTCTTAAGAACAGAAGGCTTCATTCAAGGAAATGTTGATAAAACTTTATTTATCAAGAAAGAAAACAGTGATACACTAATTGTGCAAATCTACGTTGATGACATAGTTTTTGGATCAACTAATTCATCTATGAGCACCAAGTTTAGTAACTTGATGAAGTCCGAATTTGAGATGAGCATGATGGGTGAGCTATCTCACTTTCTAGGGTTGCAAATTAAGCAATTAGACTCAGGAATATTCATTAGTCAAACAAAGTATACTGAATCAATGCTTAAGAAATTTGATATGCACTCAGTAAACCCTAGTACAACCCCTATGGCCACAAATTTGAAACTAGACAAGGATGAAGGGGGAACTCCTTTCTGTGAAAAGAAGTACAGAGGGATGATAGGCTCACTACTGTATTTAACAGCAAGTCGACCTGATATCCAATTTAGTGTAGGTTTGTGCGCAAGGTTTCAATCAAAACCTAGAGAAAGCCACTTCAAGGCTGTTAAAAGAATTTTCAGGTATCTTAAGGGAACCTTAGATATTGGACTGTGGTACCCTATAACTGATGCATTTGAATTAATTGGATACAGTGACTCAGACTTTGGGGGAAGTCTAGTAGATAGAAAGAGCACAACTGGAACAATTCAAATTCTAGGTTCATCACTTGTGTCATGGTTTAGTAAAAAACAAGGTGCGGTAGCACTCTCCACAGCCGAGGCAGAGTATATGGCTGCTGGAAGTTGTTGTGCACAAATAATGTGGATGAAGGCACAACTTTCAGATTATGGATTTAAGTTTAGCAACATTCAAGTATGCTGTGACAACACAAGTACAATAAGTATGACCAAAAATCCTGTACAACACTCTAGAACCAAACACATTGAAATCAAATACCATTTTATCAGAGAACTTGTCCAAGCTGGTCACATCGAGCTTCAATTCATTAAAACAGAATATCAACTAGCAGATTTATTAACTAAACCTTTGGCAAGTGAAAGATTTCTCCAACTCTGCACAGAAATAGGATTGAGATCCTTGAGTCAAATTAAAGATCTTTAGAAAATGAACAGCTCAGTTCTCTATGTTTTACATGCACTGGTGGAGAAAAATCATGATTATAAACCTCTAAAACTAAATCTATGTTTCAGTAAGCTGATTGGAGTATTAGCTTAAAGCATCTTTTGCGTGTCTTGGTTTACACAAAGCAAACCGCTCCATTTCGGCTCATGCCTGTCTCGTCTAATGCGCCCTTTCTTTTTAGCCTAATCATTCCACAAAATAGAGTCTGCTGAGACTCTTCAGCTTCCAGGACATCTCCGATATTTTCTTCTATAAAAAGAGGCAGTGATACCTGCCTATCTCACACTGCTCTCAAAACTCACCCTCGTGTTTACTCCCACAAAATTAGCCTTCAAAATGAGCGACCATCTTCCCCGTCCTTTCCGTTTTGATGGACTAGTACACACATTCTCTGGCTACATGTTTCATGAGCCGTTAGTTGTCAACCACCATCGCTACCTCCAGCATTTCGACAAACGAAGGCTGCACCACACCACACAACTCGATCCATATGAGTTTAACCTCTACAAGTATGATATAGTGTCCCTCATTGAAGGTCTCGGATGGGATTTTTTACTCCGTCAGCCTGTGCACCCTGCTTGTCCGGGTGCAGTCAAGTACTTCTATTCAAATCTTAAGAGTCCTGGTATCAGCTCTAGGAGCTTCACCACTCTGGTTTATGGCCATCTTCTGACCATACCAGTAGAAGCTCTAAATGGGATCTTGGGGTTTCCTTCCCAAGGACTTGGAGTTGCTCATCCCTCTGAATTTTGGAAGCACGAGTTCAAAGTCGAGGTGGAATATGGCAATTTCTCAACTGAGTCCACTGGAGGTTCAGATATACCTATTCCTGTCTGCTGGCTGCCTCCAAGGTTGAGGATCTTTCATCATTTCATCACCCATGTCCTTTTTCCCCGAACGTTCAACCAGGACAGAGTTCTCCACATGGATCTGTGGATTATTGCAAGTGCAACCGCTCGACGAAAGCTGGACTATTCGAGCATTATGTTTGGTCAAATGTTGCCAGTGGGTGATGAAAACTACAGAGGATTGATTCCATTCGGGTCACTCATTACTCGACTTCTAATCAACCTCGGTGTCGATCTCTCTGAATTTAGGAGTGTCTCCTCTACCATGTACATCAGTGCACTCAATGTGCTGATGGTTCTGGACCTTCCCTCTGATATTTCTCCTCCCCCTCAACCTTCTACTTCCCTTCTCGGTCCTCCTCCCAAGCCTTCCGGCATCAAGAAGACCAAGTCTGTTGGTGAATCTAGCAAAGCTGGCGACTTGGTATTTACCATCTCTGAAGGGGACTCGTCGTCAGACGAATCTGCTGCCACTGCTCCTGCCTCCTCTCCGGCCTCCTAATACTCTTTCTGTCTCTCTTTCGTTCTGTTATTTGTTGATCCTGTTGGTAGGATTTGTTGTTTAAGTTTGTAGTCTTCTAGGGTAATCTGCTTAGGGGGAACTTTTGCCAGGATTATATCCTGATGTTTTGATGGTCCTGTTTCAGGACAATGCTCTATGTACTTCTGCTTTTTATTGAATGAAATTTCCCCCGTTATTCTGGACTGCGTGTGCTGCTGTTTCTCTGTTGTTTTTGTTTTGCAGTGGACTTCTCGGATGAAGGGGGAAATTGTTGACCCAAAACGACTTGCAATCTTCATCCACACGACGACGTTTTGGTTCGTCCTCTCCCATAACAAAGTGACATCGTTTTCGCCTAAGAGATCATCCTTCGAAGTCACCTTCTGGACTCCTCGCTTGCTGATCTCAGACCAGCAATCTCGATCATTTCGCCTCTCCTCTTCTCTCGAAATCCCTAGCTCTCCTATATCCCGCTCCACCTCGCACCGGCTCTATACGAGATACATCATTTAGGCTACTGCAAGACTGGTTCTAGGTAACGGTCTGCTTCCCTTATTAGTATAAAAATGTATGTTCTTCAAACTGTAAAGACTGTACTTTTGAGAGGGAATTGTGAGAACTTCTGGGTTGAGGGTTTCTTTCAATTTAGATCAAAAGGGTATTTTCATTCCAGTAGAAAGAATCGCAGGGTATCTGTTTGTACTGGGCGGTTCAATCTTGGGGAGTGAGTGATTGTCGAGTGATTTTCTGTTTCTCTGTTTAAAAGAGCCAAGCTGCTTGGCTTGGCTTAGTGTTGCTTGTACTGAACATTTTCATTCAAATAAAAGTCGCATTTTCAGTTCAAGAGTTGATTATTGTGTAAATCATATCACACTCTGATTTAACAGTTGTTGATGATGGTTTTGCTCCACTAGCAGTGGGAATTCTCCAAGCTCCTCAATAAATCCATCGTCCAGCTCCCCAAAATACGTCCCGCCGCCGCCGCCGCCGCCGGAATTTCGGTCACTATTAATCCACAGCGCCATCTCATTTTCCTCCTCCGCCTTCACTGTCCTCCTCCCAGTAGTTCCACTCTCCTTCGCCGACAGAAACTCAAACCCAAATCCCCCGGAACAATTACCGCTACCGAACAGCGCCAAGGAGCTGCCGTCGTCGTCGTTGTTGCCGTAGTTTTCGCCGCTAAAACCATATTGACCCGCCGCTGCCCCTGCCTCCTCGTCGTCGTCGTCGTGGTTTCTACCTCCGTCGTACTCTGGCATCGGCGGAGGTAGATGGGGCGTTGGCTCTGGCGGCGGGTGGAGGCGGGTGGGTTTGCCGGTGAGGCGGTGGACGAGCTCCCTGAAGTTGGCGACGTCGGTCTTGATGATCTCCGGCGCGAATATGTGGATGATCCGGATCTTCGGCGGCATGGAAATCATCCGTGAATCTCTGCCGATGCCAAGTCCCGGCCGCGGCGGCGACGGGAGGACGGAGGTTGGAGAAGGAAAAGGCGAGGAGGAAGAAGATGAATTGTTGCAATTTGGGTTCTTCTTCATCCTTCAATTTTGTTGGGTTTTCTTTTCCGGTGTAGAGAGAGAGAGAGAAGAGGGAGAAGCGAGTTGATGTGCAGAATTGGTTCAGAGAGGAGGAGAATTTATTATGTAAGGTTCATGGATGGGTATTTATTTCTTAAGTATCAATTACACAAATGTACTACGTAAGTCTTTTTTTAAATAAAACTTGTGGAGGTATTTTTATCCCAATTATTGTTTGAATTATTTGATTTCAACTACATCATTAAACAATTAGATGAGATTTAAAAATAGAATCGGTGTCATACCACGGTAAAGCGCGAGTCAAAAAATCAGCGATATTTAATAATAAAACAGCCCTAGCTAAGCTAGATACTTAAGTAATAACTAATAAGTTAATTCCTATTTAAAAAAAAATGTAAATCATTATATCTCCAGAACTATCTTTAAAATGGAAGAACTTAATTCATCTAGTTTGAAATTAAAGAAATAGGTAGTGGCTAACCCAGTACTGAGATCAGTACATGGGAGTATATCCTAACTACATGCCGCTCTTGTCTGATAATTAATCTATAATTCCTAAATTAATCAACAAGACAGACGGAGTAACGCAAACAGTTGAAGGCGTCAACAGACAACACTACACTTTTTTTTTTCTGTATCATGGACGTACTTACCAATAAAAGCACTCTAATACAGGATGAAAAACAAAAGAAAGCAACAATATATGGAAGGAGATGTATAGCCTAGCTATAGGAACATGCTTCTTTCATTTTCATTCTTAGTTTGGTACTAAATATCATATTAATGTTCTTGTTCTGGCTAACCTGGACTGAGCTAGCAAAAGACGCGTAGTAAAACAAAGAGCCCGGATTCGCGTTGAGGGAGCTCAACTAGCTAAGAGTGTGGTACCGGTAGTTTAACAAGGAATTGATAGAGCATTGGGCCACATTTTGAAAAGAGACAGAGTGAACTGAATCGTAGCTCGACGAACACTTAAACGATTACCGAAAATAAAATTTATAAATGCTATACTAGCTTTTTATCCAAAGGAGGACTAAGCCGCGGCCTAGGACGGCCCCTGGATCCATTTTAATGATTGGTGGGTGGGGCCACGTTGAACCTTTCAACTACAACACACTATCACTTTCTCTGAGTATTCTTAATTAAGTAATTAGCACTAATACTAATCACTAAGTACAATCCAAAACCTGTAGGTGCTGCCGAACATAACTGCATGATCATGATCGTCCTACACTTTTTCATTTTTTCTGCTTGTCGATCGGGTTTATTGGTCCAATTACGTTGTTCCATCCACCCACCATGGTTTTGCCAACTATATATTTACCGCGCCGTGAATTGTTTTATGTGCGAATTTTGGTGTTTTTTTTTTTACAAAAGATAATCATATATTGATATTCAATAAAAGATCATTACACCACCTGCCTTAACCAGGTAACAAAATCAAAAGAACGACTCGCTATTGTGTACAACGAAAGGGCCTTTCTAGCCACCAAATGAGCTACCCTATTACTACGCCAACCAACGAACCGAACACAAAAAAAAATTGTAGGAACCGGCTTATGGTGAAAGTGAATTGAGGTTGAGAGAATAAGAGCCGTCAGATGTGCACGTGAATTGAAGGGCAGAGAGTGGCCGGAGGGCAGGGAGGAAATCAGCAAATCACGTCATCGAACGGACGAGATCATCACACCACTCTCGTGCCCTGCTCTTCCCGCCCAATTATCACCGCTAGCTGTACGCTGTACGCTGTACGACGTGGTTGCCCACGAACGCCACGTGGCCATGACTCTTTCCTCCGCCACCGTTGACGTGGTTACTACTTTCTCCCCACGCCCAGACGGTTGAGAACTTGAGAAGGAAGTGGTGGTCGGACAGGGGCAGTGTGGTACTTTCCGATCACACCGCGTGTGTATCTCCGTGCGATGCTGTTTGTGATCTGATCGGATTAGCTGTTTGTTTTTTTCGGGTAGAGAGAGTACTTTTTCTTTTGTTTCAGTTGTACGAACTCTATTCCTCCTCCTGCTGCACCGGCAGTACTGGCATTAGCAATCAAATTCATGGCAGTGGATATCCGACCATCTCCGATTTAGTTACTGCAGAGAATTCACGTTTTGATTGAATATGAGGCGGGTATGGGTAAAACCTGTTGGAAATGTGTATGAATAGCTTTGAAAGCTATAGAGTCTCAAGTGGAAAAACTACCACATTGGTAGTTTTACTTGGTGAAGTGATTATAAAGATAGGAGCCTCTCTCCTAAGGGCATGCCCCTTGGGGTGACCCACTTTTGTGGGAGAGGGAGGACCTAACGGACCACCACACGCGCGCGCCGTCCGTCCGACCGGCCGGTCGGTTGGATGGATGGATCACTAGAGACTATATACATATGTTTTGGAGAAATTCCGAACGAAATTAATTATTAATCGGTTACTCTGAGGAATATTCCAAGGGATAATCGATTGAAAAGGAATATTCGAAGGATAATCTCTGCAGGATTTATCCTAACCGACGGTTTTAATTAAGGAAGTGATTATCTTCCTTAATTAATCCGACTTATTCCCCAAGCAAGAGGGTATATTACTAGGGGTTCGGCTCCTATAAATAGCCGCCTCCCCAGCCCCTCTAAACACACAACAACGAGCATAAACACAATAGAGAGAGTGTTCAGAGAGCTCCGGTTTTCGCACAAAACCGCGAGTACCCAGAGGAGCTGTTTTATCCTGGAGACGACCGGTTGATAGTCTGCCGTGCGCATCGAGGGCAGTGCCGCGAACGTCTTAAAGAAAGCGACCTAGTCCGCGACTCAGCTCCAGATTCGGTATCCTCATCTTGTTGTTGTTCCGTTTCTAACAAAACCCGCAAAAAGTTTGATGGGTATGGGACGAGTATTGTTTTAGCCTCCCCCGTCTCATACTCATACTCATACCCGCCCCACCAAGAGAGTTTATTCGCATATGAAAAAAAAAATATGTGGATTTAATTGTAACCTATCAATGATAATGAATGTAACTCGAAAAAAAATAAATAGTAGAAATGCGATTGAGTGACCACCCTAATCAAAACCTAATTCATTTCCCTCAATTCTCCCTCAATTATTTCACTTTCCGCCTTGTGAACAAGATTATGTTAGTTAAATTATTACTTAGAAGATGTATCAAAGTTACAACATAATTCGACCAAAAAAAAAAAAGTTACAGCATAATAATTTGGAAAATATTGTCCTCTATATTATGTATTAATGAATGTTTTTGGATTATATTCTTTGAACCGTATTAAGAAAATGACTGTGTTTTGTTAACTTCAGGATATAGTAAGTTCGTTTAGTGTTATAATTAAATTTTTTAAAAGTTTTAGATTTATAATGTTGAATGTACAGGGATGGTATTACCCATGGGTACCGAAACTCACAGTTATGGAGATTGATTAACAAAACATTTCCCGAACAGGTACAGACCGAGATGAATTTGGGTATTTAAAAGTGGGGATAAGGATGGTTTAGACAAACACGCCCCATTGTCATCCCTACTGGGGAAAAAAGAATAAAAACTTCTTATATATATAACCTTGCTCTACCTCATGTTATTTTTAGTAGTTAACTTCTGCTATATGTAACGTTTACTAGATTTCTCGAAACTTAAGTTTGGGTAAAATTCAAATTGAGAAACGTTCTTTGAACAATTATAGTCATTTTCATAAACAAATGGAGTGATAAATATATTCATTTTTTCATGGTTCGTTGTAATATGAAACAACCCATCAATTTCCTTTTACTTCAACGAATTTGACTATGTGAGAGGCAAGGACGTGAAAAACACTCTATATTTAGAGATTAATTCTAGCAAATTGAGGGTTTATTTGATTCATTCTTTAAGGATTGAAATATTGACTATGATAACCTTTACCTAGAAATAACTTGTATCATAATGGGTGATCACACGTGTTATTCTAATAATCATAAGTATTATGTTTGAGTCCTACATGTTATTATTGATGGGTATTAAAAAAAGTCATACATATTATTATTGATGGGTATTTAAAAAAACTTCTAGGTCCGTCATTGCTTCAACATAATTCGAATAGGAAGCCGCTCAGGCCAACAACATCTTGTTACTAACTTATGCATAACTATTTTCCCATAACACGGCAACAATACTTCATTTGTTTTAAGACGAATTTCAAATATCTTTATTTCACGGAAAAATCAGACTAGTTACGTTTTACAAAGTAGCATTCACTTTAATATACTTTGAAACAATAGAATAAAACTTTAAACAAGTCGTTATATCACAATGAGTCATTTTATATTGTACCCAGATTGTTATAATCAAAGTTAAAACGAACGAGTGCAAGTGGATTAAAAAAGATACGAGATCAAAAAGTAACGTAGAACGTAGCTTGTTAGTATCAACCAATGAATCATTTTATATTGTACACAGATTGTTAGTATCAACCATCAAATCTTGCCCCAAAATCAAATGAACAAATCCGATTATACATCATAATCCACGCCCTGCCATCCCTAAACATATATAGTTTCAATTAGGGCTAAGCATGCTCAATGTTTAACTGATCCTCAAGTGTAATATATTTTTCCGAATAGTTTGTACGTGAATTCCCTTGATCATTTCATCACACTGCATGATGCAGTCGTCATCTATTAATATCTAGCTAATTAGGTTATTATTAAAGTAACAATGATGGTTGAGCGTGTAATTAATTACTTAGAGGGAGTCCATTTGTCCACTTGCGGTGGCAGAAGATTAATTAGCACAATGGGGCATGAACTGGGGGTGGCAATAGATAGAATTTGGTGAGGTGTGTAGTTTAGTGCAGGCTTAATTAATGAAGTTGAATAATTAACATACCAAAAGTCAATCCAGGGTTATGCGTGTACTTTTCTTTTACGGTTAATATTCTCGTATGGCCTGAACTTTGACCAAAATAAACATCCTGACCAATCTTTTTGATCTATAACATCCTGGCCTGAACTATACACAAAAATAAACAATTTGGCCAAACCCGATGTTTGACCGTTAACTTGGATGGTCAAACACGTTGACTAACGGTCAACGCGCCACGTCACTGCCAAGTCAGAAGATCTGATAAATATTAAATTTTTTTCGTTTTTTTTTATTTTTGGTTTAACTAAGGTATTAGATTATTTTTTTAATTTATAATAATTTAAAATTAGGGAATGTGTGGAAATTGTGAATTATTTTAAATATTTTATGCTGACTTGGCAGTGACATGGCGCGTTGACTAACGGTCAACGCGTTTGACCATTCAAGTTAACGGTCAAAAGTCGGATCTGGCTAAATTGTTTATTTTGGTGTATAGTTCGGGCTAGGATGTTATAGATCGAAAAGATTGGTTAGGATGTTTATTTTGGTCAAAGTTCAGGCCATACGAAAATATTAACCCTTTCTTTTATATATATAAAACTTACAATAGTTATGAATTAGCCAAACCCTCCAAATTATCCAAAACGCACAATATATTTTTTTTATTATGAAAAAGGGTGTCATGTACTACAACAGTACAACCTCATAACATTAGTAAGATAGAGAGAGAAAAAATATATCCTCAAATCGTTGAGACTGATCCGGCTCGTTGGCCGGATTACTTTAAGTTACCGACTTGTGATATGGGAAAGTGAGCTAGAACAGGAGAACATCTATTTAAGTCGAACTCACAATTTGGGTATATTTGAGTCCATATAATTATACATATGAAACGATAATATCGACCATCTAGCTACACAAGTCTCAATAATGAACATTGATCAGAAACAAAATGAAAATCGAAAGGAATAGAAAAATTCTTGGCTAATGGCCACTCACTCCATCGGGTTCCTGGAAACATCTCCATTGTAAGAGGTTGCGGGTTTCAGTCGTTTGAAAAATGCTTCTTTGTCGAACATTTTTATCTAATATTGTTGTGTTGATATTGGTGTAGTATGATAAACATGAAGATTTAATGATGCAAATATATGTGGAAAAACTGCCAAGGGTAGCTACCTGAACAAGAAGTATGAACATTATTATAAGTAGAAAACGTGTAACTTGTATCATAGTAAATTAAAAAAAAACGTATTTAATGGGTCAATAGTAATTCGGGTAAATATGAGGTACCATATATATACCTTGAGTAGGAAAACATTATCTAGACCTTTAATTGATGAAATTTTGGGAAATGATACTATACCCTAGCCCTTAAAGATTAAAATTCAGGTCTTAATCCTCTAAATCTTATACACCAAAATCAACTTAATTAAAAATAATATTCGATGGTTATGATTAGTCAAAATACATTGAACAAACTACATGCACCATATTAGGGTTTATGATTTAATTAGAATCCAGGGTCACTCGTTAAGAGTTAGGGTATAGTATAATGTTCCAAAATCAGGTTAATTCGAGATCTGTATAGTGTTTTCTTATTAAGGATATGCAGTACCCCTAAATTTGTCCAAAGTACGATAAAACCCACCATATATAGATATACACGTGCATCCACACAAAAACCGACTACATAATCCATACTCAAATCTAACTGTAGTTAATTTTAAATCTCAAAATTCTAAATTCTAATTGCTACCTTTAGTCGAATATGGTGATATAATACAGAACTACAATCAATCCATGTATTAATTAAGTTGAGTGTTAAACCATAAACCTGCACCCTAAATTCTAAATCCTCCACCCATAAACCCTCAATACAAGTAAATACTAAATTAAATGTTAAAGTACATTATCATACCCAAAACTTCTAGACCTTAGACCTCAAAACCTAAATCCTAAATACTGAGTATAAGTAAATACTAATTAAAAGTTATGATATATTATCCCCAAATTCTATTTAGTTCATAGTCTAAATAGTACCGCTTCACTAGGTTCATTAGAAGTATCGTATACTCTAAAAGTATATCAATGTGACCCTCTTAACTATCGAGTAACTGAATCATATTTCCACAAGCTCCTGCTAAGCATTGGATCTACATTTCTTACATCTCCTTATAACGGGGTTTCTTGTACAATTTCGTTGGTATATAAAGAGCTACTTACCAACAATAAGAACTTCTGTGTCTCTTTTTGTTCTCATCCAAATTTCCACGCAATTGGTAAAGTAGATGGCCATATATAAAAGAACATAACCTGATTAGTAATTGATTAAGATACACAGCAATCTCAACATTGCACTGTTCATAATTTATTGTTTTAATAGACAACTTGGAAACGTAGAAAAATGGATCGGGTATTTATATCGTTGACATTGGTGCAGATGATGAAAAGGATCAGGAATCTTTGTCCTTAATTAAACTATTCTTGCTCTATAGTGACAATTGAGCAGATGATGAAAAGGATCAGGATCAATATCACCGCTTTTTAACTGCTCCACTAACCAGACCCCGTTGATAAAACAGTACAATATTGGACTGATTTGTACATAGTTTGTTTTAGCTGTACCTTTTTGTTATTTTCCCTATATACCTAGCTGCTTAGTCATATGGTATGTATAGCTGCTAGCCGCAGCCTCCTTCTGTAATACAAGAAAGACATTCAGCACTCTATTGCTGCAGATAGTGAAACCCTAATTACTGTCATTAGATGAGATTTTTTTAGTGCTTCAAAACAAATTCATTTTGTATCCTAACCCAAGCCATAAAAAATAAAGATTGAAGTGATCATTTTAACTTTTATAGTAAAACCAACAATTACCAATTTAAAACAACTAGATTTGGGTCCTGCCCGTTGGCCGGATACATTTCATATTTTCATTAGTGGTATAATAAAAATAACTATTATTTGATGAAAATGGCGTTTTATCTGGTATTAAAAAAGAGTTCAAATTATCTAAGTATTGGAAAGTCAAAACTCCATATGAAACATAATTTTCACTTGGTAAAATTCATTTTATCCAAACCATGAACATTGTAATCTATATTCACTCTTTCTCTTTTATCATTGAAAATTTGAAATTTCTATCTCCATCATCACCAACCTTTTCTTTTTCTCAAATCGTTATTATCTCCATCATCAAGTAACACTAAGCACAAATTAAATATTGGCAACTGTCCACATGACTCGAAACTGTTGCCTGAATTTATAAACCGGTAGCAATGAGGTACGACCAAAACTATATATTTTAGTGGGTACTATGTTCTTTTCTCGAATGAATTTGGAGTAAAACATAACGGAAAAGTAAAATAATGTTACCTAGCGGGTGTTGTTTTTTATGTTATAAATTCTCACAAAATACTCGTCATAGCATTTGTATCCTTTTTTGTTTTTTTTTTTTTTGACAAAGTATCCTTTTTTGTTGATAGATATCAATTAATCAAATTAGCAGAAGGAAATATAGTTACCTAGCGGGTGTTGTTTTTTATGTTATAAATTCTCACAAAATACTCGTCATAGTATTTGTATCCTTTTTTGTTGATAGATATCAATTAACCAAATTAGCAGAAGGAAATATAGTTCGTAAAAATTTGTGAGAGATCAAAACACACTCTAAGCTTCAACGCTTGAGATTCATGCTTAAATTAGAGTTTTCGAGTGAAACAAAGAAGGTTATGTACTGAAACTGCAACATCATTCCTTATTTTGACTATTTTGGATGGATATATGTTGGCCTAAATATTTTAGATATCGTTAGCTATTAAATATTAATGAAACTGAATTTTACCACCTCTCAAACCCTTATTTTTTAATTTATTTCTCTCTTTTCAATATTTTGGTGGAGATTGATGGTCTGGAGAAGGTGGTGAATCTCCATAAATTTTTTCGCAAAAATTAATTACTATGAAATCGTAATTTATTTTTGAAACTCCAAATTTATAATGCAAATGGCATGAAGTTCGGTAAACTCGGTTCAATGTTAGCAAGTTCTCAAATAATTTCACATAATGTCCGAAGTAGGTTATGCATCAAAATCACAGCCTCATTTCTCATTTTGATAACTCAATATTGAATGAAGTATGCCTTGACCAAAATATTAGAGAAAATATAAGAATTTGAATATCAATGGTTGGTTAGATTAAAATAGGAGTTTTCCACCTCTTTGTCGTTTATTTTTAATTTTTCAATGTTTGGTGGGCATTATTGATCAGGTGTGCATCTCAGTCACTTTTATCACAAAAAATTATTATAGAATCATATTTTATTTTTAAAATCTCAAATTTATAATACACAATATAAAAATATCCAAATGGAATGAAGATCAAGTTGGAGACAAAACGTTTTATGGTAATATTGCATCTCATCTGAAGCATCATGAAGTCCTTCCTTATTATCTGCAGTTTCAAATCAGAGACATGCAAAAAGGAGAACAACGAGCTCTACGACATGATAGTTTATGCTTTTTATTCACATGTAGTTATTGCACTAATTAGAGAGACTCTTTCTTAGCGGAGTAGTAGTGGTTGAAAGTAGGAATTGGAATGGACACATGTAAATATAATAGTCGGTCTCACGCAGATCTAGAGGAATTTATACAACTAATTTAATTACCAAAACTAGAGTAGTAATAGTAGTTCGTTTTTAATCAAACCACTGGCTTTAGATATTATTTTGTTATTTGTCATTAAAGTGGCTCTTACCTTGCTTATTAAATTGTGATTAAGTCTCATCATCCTAAAATCAAGTCAAAGAAACCTTAGTACCCCCACTCATTACAGTAAAAAAAAAAAAAATACGAACTACCACGTATGTACAATAATCTCATAAAAATAAAACTCAATGTGAAAATGGCAAAATGATAGACATTAATGGCATATATGAGCTCTTTACTTCCTCCAATTGAATCTCAATACCATTGAAAGAACAAACTTTTCAAACTTGAAATTAACATTACTCTTACAAATTGGAATCCGAAAATATTTACATTGAGCTTTCAAACAATAAGATCACCAAAAGCTCGATTTCGCTGTCATATCGAATAGATGAATTGGTGGATTTCTAGACTTTTAGGGACAACTTGATTTTCAGAGCGCCAGACTATTTTAGATACATCAAGAAATTCATTCTTAAGAGGAGTTTGTCGTTAGTTTCAAGTATTCATAACAAATATATGAGCATCAACAATAGAAAAAATACAAAATATTTGTTCAGTGTAATTAATTATCAATCTTGTCTTTGTCTAAAAAGCATGGTCCATTAAATCGTACCGTACCGGCGGTTCAACCACGAAATACCAGTATCGGAGGCTAAACCGATAGACGATATTTAACGATCTAACGGTTGAAATACGATTAAACCACGGTTTTATCATAAAATATCATATTTCTGACTTTTCCGGTACGATATCCGGTACGGTTTCATGGACCATGCAAAAAAGACTATGGTTGAAATATCGTTGTAGATATATTTATATATAACGTAAATAAATAATTGTGAAAACAAAAATACTCTTTCTATTTTTACTAAAAAGCGTGCGGAGGAAGGACCTAATAGTTGCTCGTAAACATAACCCGCAAACGGTGTCGTGTGTCAAATGCACCACAACGTGCGGCGGAAGGGACAAGGTGTAAAGTGTAAACAAGAAACGGGACTACGGGAGGGGGAAAAGAAAAGCTTTGCAGTAACAATCCGAAAAAGAAAATTCGCTAAAACCCTACCGGAAAATGTGGCGAAACCCTGGTCGGCTGATCGGAAAGGCAAGAACAACATGGCCAGGGAGGCAGCTTTCAACGGCGGCTCCGGAGCCTTCATATCCAGGACCAGGCTATGTCGAAAAGAAGCCGGGGCTGTACCGGATATTGTCCGCCCTAAGAGCCACCGGAGGGACGGTGACCAAGGCGTTGAATGACTACCAGATGGAAGGACGAGCCATCAAGAAAAACGAGCTGATGCGCTGCGTTAAAGAGCTTCGGAAGTACGGCCGCTTCGATCATGGCCTCGAGGTTTGGTTTTCTGCCTTCTTTCTCCTCTTTCCCATTCGTTTCTCCACCACAGCTCGAATACCATTTCGTTTTCCCCCTTGTTGAATGTTTTGTTAGATAATGGAATGGATGGAGAAAAGAGGGATAAACTTTGCCCATGGCGATTTAGGGGTGCGGCTGGATCTAATCTGCAAAACCAAAGGGATAAAGGAAGCTGAGAATTACTTCAACGGACTGCCGGATTGGGGGAAGCATTTACCCACTTACGGATCTCTACTCAATTGCTACTGCAAAGAGCTGGATTCAGAGAAAGCACTCCAACTGTTCGACAAAATGGACGAGCTGCAATTGATCAAAAACTCATTGCCTTTCAACAATGTGATGTCTCTCTACATGAGACTCCGCCAGCCCGAGAAGGTCCCCGATCTCGTGACTCAGATGAAGCAGAAGAATATCTCTCCCTGCACTTTCACCTACAGCATATGGATGCATAGCCTAGGTCAGCTGAAAGACATGGAAGGAGTCGACAAGGTGCTCGAAGAAATGCGAGGAGGAGGAGAAGACAAGACCGACTGGGCTACTTACAGCAACTTGGCCACCGTCTACACCAACGCAGGCGACCTCGAGAGGGCCAGATCGGCTCTCAAAATGGTAGAGCAGAAGCTCGATTCCCCCAACCGCCAAGCGTACCACTTCCTCGTCACGCTCTACGCTGGCACGGGGGATCTTGACGAAGTCCACCGAGTGTGGGGATGCATCAAGTCGAAGTTCAATCAGGTCACCAACTCGAGCTACCTGGTGATTATTCAGGCCCTGTCGAGGCTGAAAGATGTCGAGGGTGTGTCGAGGTTGTTTGCAGAATGGGAATCTGCCTGCTCGAGTTACGACATGAAGATTGCGAATGCGGCTGTGAAGTTTTATCTGGAGCGAGGGATGTGTGAAGAAGCTGAAATGGTGTTTGATGGGGCGACGAAGAGAACTCAAGGGCCTTACTTCAGGGCTCGGGAGATGATGATGATCTCGTTCCTGAAGAGGCGGCAGCTGGACTCGGCACTGCAGCAGATGAAGGCAGCGTTGGCAGAGATCGGGGTGAACCAGAAGCCTTGGCGGCCAAGTCAAGAGACCGTGGGCGCTTTCTTTAGCTTTTTCGTGGAAGAGAAGGATGTCAGTGGAGCTGAGAAGCTAGTCAAGATACTGAAACCGATCGAGCAGTGCGGTTACAATGTGTATAGCCAGTTGCTGAAGACATACGTAGCTGCTGGTGAATCGGCTCCTGGTATGCGTGAGAGGTTGGAGGGAGATGGTATCGAAGTAGATGAGGAGCTGAAGAAGTTGCTTGATATGGTAGAGGCTGCGTGAGTTTGAAGAAATGTTGAGAATTGATTGTAAATGGAATTTCCAGTTAATGCAGACACAAGAGAATCATTTACAACCATGACTCCTAAATACACCAGTTGCTTTCTCCAAAACTGAAGTCATTCCTGCCACTGGGATTTACCCCCAAAATTAATAGGTTGAACTTCGACAAGGACCACTGCTGGAGTTTGGATGAAGTGCCTGGATCTCGAAGATTTTGTCATTCTTCTTCCAATGGAAAGCAGTAATTGTCGTGTGAAAAGGGCTTTCAAATCAGTGAGCAGTCTAGACCTTCTGCTTTGGAGTGACATTGATGATCCCTATTTCACTTTTATGTTGGTAGTGTTCGTCTGTATCCACCTCTTCGATTTCCTGTAAAACATTTTGGTTAATACGATTACTGCGGCCCGAAAGGTAGTATAGAGACCACCGGTGGATTTCAGGCTCGAGAAAAGCGATGTCTGGCTCATCGTTGAGAAGGTCCGCCAAGGTTGCTCTCGCAGATTGCAGGAGGTATTTGTAGTCACGTGTCTTCGTCCTCTCTCCGCGTTGGTTAACAGTTGGTTAGGGATGGGAATTTCGACCTGACCCGATTTACTCGACCTGTTTGGCCTGTTTTGGAGCAGGTCCGACTCGCTCCGTAGGCGGGGCGGGCGGGTAGGGGTACTTCTCATTGACCCGACCTGTTTCGACCCGCCCCATTCTTGACCCGTTCCTGCCTAAATTACATGTAATCTTAGTCAAATTACTTAGGATTTTCCTCTTATTACATCATATTTTAGCTATAATAAAATTGTAAATAAGTAAAAACCTCAATTTCTCCAATAACTTAACTACATTTTATCATATAACGGTTTCTTTCTTAATCTTTTAATGAAAATAATGAATATTTCTAATATTTTTCGTATAAGTTACATGCTCATTGGGTCGGGGGCCCCATGATAAATTACCCGACCTGCCACGGGGCGGGTATGGGTATTGAGATACCCGCCCCATTGTCATTCCTACAGCCGGTCATGGTTCAGAAGCCACAAGAAGGTGTGCACCCGCTGTATTGTCGGGGTCTTCAAGATTGATCGCCAAATGGGATGGCCTTGAGGAACGTTCTCGCTCGCGCCCGTCAGCTCATACGCCGAGCGAAGGGTGAAATCTCCTGTAGGCAAGAGGCACCCGAACATCATCTCCCTCCTCCATTAGGAACCGGGTGAAGAAGGACCTGTGAAACCAATTATACAATTCCGGTTAACAAATCAATATCAATGATGTGGTTAGCAGTAAGTACAAAGTGGTAAACTGTTAACCGATAATCGACTAATCGGTTCAGACAATAACCGAACCAACTTCCAATCCTAATTGCAGAAATTGTAACAATGAGAAACCAATAAAGCTCGTAGTATATAATTTTTGTTTTTAGAAAGTTTTGAAGAAAGATTATTAAAGCTAAATACAATGACAATTGACAAGGAAGGACCTTATAGTAACATTCAAGAGCTTCTGAAAGAGTCCTTCTCGAATTTATCTCCGGAAAACTTTTCTCCCGCATCCACGAACAAGGATTCCGTCCTCAAATTTCCGGTTGCCGCTCCGACTCCTGCATCTTCCGACACCTCCACAAGCATAGTCGTCACCTGGCCTTAGTGTCCCTGCTCTACCCTCATCGGTTATCGGCCTTCATCACTTCCAGCCAGAACAGCGACTTCGAAGCCGACCAATTTCCTGCGATTTAAGCGGTCGCCATCGACAGTCAGCCTCGCTTCTCTCCTTCTTCTGTTCAGCCGTTGCGGAGCTGGCCACCTCTTTCCAGCCTGACTTTGCAATTCTCCGGCAGTGAAGGTTTGACAGAATTAGGGTTTCGAATTTGGGGATTTTTTCCTAATTCCATAATTGAGGTGAAATTGAGGCTTGATTACGTCTCTACTGGTGGGTTCGCTACCTAGCCAGAGTATCGCCGTTGTGCGACAATCTTACTGCCCATTTCCGGGGGCCACTGCTTGGGTAGAGTCTACCGTCCTGGTCGGTTCCAATTGTCGACATGAGTGTTCTT
The DNA here is from genome assembly GCA_946122785.1 of Linum tenue. Lineage (NCBI taxonomy): Eukaryota > Viridiplantae > Streptophyta > Magnoliopsida > Malpighiales > Linaceae > Linum > Linum tenue. Next base: position 60,945,081 of record CAMGYJ010000004.1, read on the forward strand.
TCTTGGAATTGCCGTGGCTTTGGCAAGGCTTTGGCAAGAAAGGCTCTTTCTGCCGCTGTGTATAGCGCCTCACCTTTGCTTGTTTTTCTCTGTGAAACCAAATGTTCAGATAGGAAGATAACTAATCGTTTGCGTCGATTAGGTTTTTCAAATTCTGTCTTAGTTAGTTCCATCAACACGGCTGGTGGCATGGCGGTTGCTTGGACTTCTGAAGTTAGTTGTCAAATTTCATTTCTGTCTCAGTCCTACATTGGGGTGAAATGTTACCATCCTGTTTATGGTGTCATTTTGTTTGTCTTTGTACACTTGGATTGTAATGAAGATCGTCGCCAATTACAGTTCAATGACATTTTTGTTGCTCTTTCGTCTTTTGTTCTACCGTTTTTTGTTATTGGTGACTTCAATTGTCTTATGGCCAGCACCGAAAAGGTTGGAGGAAGGCTTCCTACTCCACTTGCTTTGTCTCAACTTCAATCTTTCGTAGATTCTATTTGTTTGCAGGATTTGGGATTTCACGGCCCACCTTTTACATGGACCAATCGTCGGTCTCCTGAAGAACATATAATGGAGCGGCTTGATCGATGTTTGGCCTCCCCGTTGGCTGTTACGACATGGGAAGGTATGCAAGTTTCTCATTTATCTGACTTAGGGTCTGATCATCGCATTATCTTATTACAACTTCACCCGACTGCTGCTCGTACGAAGGCTAGTTTCCATTTTGATTGTCGGTGGATTGACAATGAAGAGGCTATCATGATCTTGAATCGTCTATGGCATCTCCCCTTTAGTGGAACTTTCCAGTATCAACTTCACAATATGCTCAAATGTTTGCGACATGAATTATTTGTCTGGGCCTCTCAAGGAACTTCAAATTCAGCTAGAACAATACGAGAGCTTCAGGATACCATAGCAACAGAACGAGGGCAACAACAAATCAATTGGCCTGTTATCTCAAATCTAGAAGATCAATTATCGGCTGCTCTTGTTCAAGAGGAGTTGTATTGGCAACAGAAATCTAGAATTCAATGGCTAACCCGGGGAGATTCCAATACTCACTTCTTTCACCTAACGACCCTCCATCGACGACGAAAGAATAGGATTCTTGTTCTTCGAGACGATGCTGGAGTCATTCATTCCGATGAGGTAGCTAAAGGTAGTATTTCAGTTCATTACTTTTGTAAGTTATTTACCTCAGAAGCTGTACAGGTTGCAAACTTTGTTGCTGCATTGCGGCTGCCGACTTTGGTCACGAGGGCTATGAATGACTCTTTGACACTACCCGTTCTTCGATCGGAGATACAGTTAGCAGTTTTTAGCATTGGAGGATATCAAGCACCGGGATCTGATGGGTTTACTGGGATTTTCTTCCAATCCTTTTGGAACTTGGTAGGAGATTCAGTAGTAGGTGCTGTTCAAGAGTTTTTCAGGTCAGGGCACCTTCTGCCCAACTTTAATCACACTTGGATTACTCTGCTTCCTAAGGTACCCCAAGCTGACTCTATGCGGCAAATGCGACCTATAGGCCTTTGTCAAGTTCCATACAAAATCATTTCTAAAATTCTAACTTCTCGACTACGAGAGATACTTCCTAATGTAGTTGGCCCATTTCAAAATGGGTTTGTGAAAGGTCGTCTTATTTCAGATAATGTTTTGTTAGGTCAGGAAGTTATGCAGTTTCTGAAAACAAAAACTCAAGGTCAAGAAAAGTGGATGGCACTTAAATTGGATATGGAAAAAGCCTTTGATAGGGTCGAGTGGGATTTTCTTTTTTCAGTCATGAGGTCTTTTGGCTTTTGTGAACAGTGGCTGAGTTGGTTGTGGTCTTGTGTCTCTTCAGTTTCTTACTCGGTTCTCCTTAATGGTTCTCCCCATGGATACTTTCATCCAGAACGCGGACTTAGGCAAGGGGATCCTCTTTCCCCTCTTTTGTTTACCTTGTATACTGAAGCCTTTTCCTGTTTGCTTAATCATGCTATTAATTCCGATTTTCTTCATGGTATTAAGGTTCATCGTCGGTGCCCTGTGATTTCTCACCTATTTTTTGCAGACGACTCATATATCTTCCTTCGAGCATCTGTTTCTGAATGTCATAGGTTGCTTCAGCTACTTCATTCTTACCAGCAAGCCAGTGGCCAAAAAGTGAATCTACAGAAGTCCACAGTAACTTTTAGTGCCAATGTTTCTCCAGCTGAAGCTAGCTCTCTTGTTTTGCTACTGGGAGTGACTGCTAGCGGTCCAAATGATCGCTACTTGGGTCTTCCGGCTCGTGTTTCCAGATCCAAGCAGGCCACCTTTGCATACATAGAAGATGGATTGGTGCAACGCCTCCAACGGTGGAATTCCAAGTCTATGACTTTGGCGGCCAAAGAAACAGTCCTTAAGTCGGTTGCTTGCGCTACTCCCTTATATGCTATGTCTAGTTTCAGATTGACAATTTCCTTTTGTAGGCGTCTTAATAATCATATGTCCAAGTTCTGGTGGCTGCAACAAGATCGCGACACTGGTATGCGTTGGTGTTCATGGCGAGCTCTTTGTCGGCCTAAGCTAGCTGGAGGTCTTGCTTTTAAAGATTTTGATAGTAACAATATAGCCCTACTGGCGAAACAGGCTTGGCGGATTATTCAAAATCCAGATGACCTTCTTGCTACTACATATAAAGGACGATACTTTCCTCACTCGACTTTTCTACTGGCCACTCAAGGTACTCGTCCATCCTGGGGTTGGCACGGTATCTTGGAAGGACGCAATTTACTTGTTCAAGGGTTAAGATGGCTCATTGGTTCCGGGACCATGGTTCACATTACAAATGACATTTGGTTGCCTACGACTCCCCCCTCTCGACCACATCTACTGCCTAATGTAACACTTCCCTTTACACAGGTATCTTCCCTTATAGACCATGCTACAGGTTCTTGGAGAATAGATATACTTCAACACTTGTTTGATGAAGCGACAATTCAGATCATAGTTAGTATTCCCTTGCCTGTCTTCCCGATTACAGATCGATTGGTTTGGCACTATGAGTCTTCTGGTGAGTACACCGTTAAGTCTGGTTATCGTATTGCTTCACTTGAATTTGTTAAAGATCTGTCCACCATTCCTACTCTTTTTGATTCTGTATCCTGGAATTTTCTTTGGTCACTTTCTGTGCCTCCCAAATTAAAGTTTTTTCTTTGGAGATTGATTAAAGGATTTCTTCCGGTAAGAGATGTTCTTAAGGATAAGGAAATCATTGATGATGATGATGCTGAAGGGATATTATGTCCTGTTTGTTCAGCTGCTCCGGAGACCTTGGTCCATTGTTTTTTGGAATGCAGGGTTGCTATCCAGTTTTGGCACTTACTGAATCTTGATTTTATGCGCTTGCATCTTCAGTTGTGTCACATTGCTCTTGGCTGGAGATGGATTTTCTTTGATGCAGGTCTTACAAAGCTGTCGATTGTTCGTTTAGTGTTCCTCTATTGGCGGCTCTGGAAATCCAGGTGTTCGGCTACCTATGACGGTATTCAGTTCCTTCCTCATGTTTTGTTGAGGCAATTTGATGCGCAAGTGGCTGAGTGGGATTTTGCACAAGCTAATCCAATAGCACGCCGAAGGGACTTCAACAATGGGGCGATTCCAGCTGGTCCTAACAACTCCACTCCTCCTGCTATTCCACCTAACTGTATATTGGTTCATTTTGACGGGGCTATTAAGCCTTCTGAAGGGGGTGCAGTTGGTTTTGTAGGCTTCTCTGGAGAGCATACTATTGACTTTGCTTTTGGCCGTTATTATGCTCATATTTCCAACTCCTTCATTATTGAACTCATGGCTCTTAGAGACGCTATTCGTTGGTGTCTTTCTCACTTGGTTAATCAAGTTCTTTTTTGTGGTGATGCACAGGTGATCATCCGAATGATCAACGCGAAGGACACGTCACACGTCTTGGGCGGTGCTATACTCCAGGAAGTCCTTGTTCTTAGCTCATCTCTCCACCGTGTATCGTTTCATTTTGCACCTCGCAGGTATAATAGGGCTGCACATTTCGTGGCTAGACAAACCCTCTTATCGATGGTTCAAAGTCTTACTGATCAACGCCATCTTCTTTCCTTTTTGTGACTGTTCTATTTAGGTCATATATATATTGGTCTTTTGGTTGTTGTTGAAGGTCCTCTTTGTAATTCTTATATGGCCAGTTGGGGTCATTTTAGTTTTTCATTGTATAGTGTTTTTAGTTTTGCAGGTGACGTTCTGTTGCGCTTTTTCTAGGTGGCCTCTTTCCAGTGGTGGATCACAGGCCATCGTGTTGCCTTTGTTAGCTTTTGTGGGATATGTTGTTTTTTCTTGTTTCATGATAGTTTGGCATCTGTGGACGTGCTGCAAATTGGCCGGTCTAGCTAGGCCTTGTTTGTTAATCGTGCAGGTTGCAGGTGTCTTTGGCGATGTTACCCAGTCATTACTATGGGTTTGCTATTTGGATTTGTTGCTCTGCTTCAGTTTCGATGAGCTCGATCCATAACTTTCTCCCTGCAAAGGGTTGTAGTTAGGTTATGGATTTTGCTTATTACGTAAAGGTAATTAATAGGATTGCCCATTTCGTGGCATCTCGATCCTATTTCGTCAAGACCTGAAAAGGTCTTTTCCTTTCTTATTGTTGATTTGACCTGAAAAGGTCGTGTTCATTGTAATATGTATCTGCTCTTCCCTTTGGGAATATCTATGGCAAAAAAAAAAAAAAAAAAAGGAAGGACCTTATAGTAGCACGTAGACCTAACTCTTACACGGTGTCGTCTCAACATCAAACGCACCGTGCTTCTGTTTGTTGCTAGGTGAATACAAGAAACGGGAGCAGAAAAGTAAAGGCTTCGCACTAACAGTCTGAATTTTTTTCTCTAAAACCCTACCGGAAAATGTGGCGAAACCCTGGTCGGCTGATCGGAAATGGAAGAAGAACATGGACAGGGAGGCAGCTTTCAACGGCGGCTCCGGAGTCTTCATATCCAGGACCAGGCTACGCCGCAAGACAGCCACGGCTGTACCGAATATTGTCTGCCCTAGGAGCCACCGGCGGGACGGTGACCAAGGCGTTGAACGACTACCTGATGGAAGGAAGAGCCATCAGGAAAATCGAGCTGATGCGCTGCGTTAAAGAGCTTCGGAAGTACGGCCGCTTCGACCACAGCCTCGAGGTTTTGTTTTCAGCTTTCTTTCTCCCTGTTTTCATTCGTTTCTCCACCACAGCTCGAATACCATTTCGTTTTCCCCCTTGTTGAATGTTTTGTTAGATAATGGACTGGATGGAGAAAAGAGGGATCAACTTTGCCCATGGCGATTTAGGAGTGCGGCTGGATCTCATCTGCAAAACCAAAGGGATAAAGGAAGCTGAGAGTTACTTCAACGGACTGCCGGAGTTGGGGAAGAGTACACCCACTTACGGATCTTTACTCAACTGCTACTGCAAAGAGCTCGATTCAGAGAAAGCACTCCAACTGTTCGGCAAAATGGACGAGCTGCAGTTGATCAAAAACTCATTGCCTTTCAACAATGTGATGTCTCTCTACATGAGACTCCGCCAGCCCGAGAAGGTCCCCGATCTCGTGACTCAGATGAAGCAGAAGAATATCGCTCCCTGCACTTTCACCTACAACGTATGGATGCAGAGCCTAGGTCAGCTGAAAGACATGGAAGGAGTCGACAAGGTGCTCGAAGAAATGCGAGGAGAAGGAGAAGACAAGACCGACTGGACTACTTACAGCAATTTAGCCGCCGTCTACAGCAACGCGGGCGACCTCGAGAGAGCCAGATCGGCTCTCAAGATGCTGGAGCAAAAGATCGATTCCCCCAACCGCGATGCATATCACTTCCTCATCACACTCTACGCTGGCACGGGGGATCTTGAAGAAGTCCACCGAGTGTGGGGATGCATCAAGTCGAAGTTCCATCAGGTCACCAATTCGAGCTACCTGGTGATGGTTTTGGCCCTGGCGAGGCTGAAAGATGTCGAGGGTGTCTCGAGGGTGTTCGAAGAATGGGAATCTGTCTGCTCGACTTACGACATGAGGATTGCAAATGCCGCTATAAAGTTATATCTGGAGCAAGGGATGTATGAAGAAGCTGAAATGGTGTTTGATGGGGCGACGAAGAGAACTCAAGGGCCTTACTTCAGGGCTCGGGAGATGATGATGATCTCGTTCTTGAAGAGGCGGCAGCTGGAATCGGCATTGCAGCAGATGAAGGCGGCGTTCTCAGAGATCGGGGTGAACAAGAAGCCATGGCGGCCGGGTCAGGAGACTGTGGCGGCTTTCTTTAGCTTTTTTGAGGAAGAGAAGGATGTCAGTGGAGCTGAGAAGCTGGTCAAGATACTGATGCAGATCGAACAGTGCGATTACAATGTGTATAGCCAGTTGCTGAAGACTTATGTAGCTGCTGGCGAATCGGCTCCTGGTATGCGTGAGAGGTTGGAGGGAGACGGCATCGAAGTAGATGAGGAACTAAAGAAGTTGCTTGATATGGTAGAGGCTGCGTGAGTTGGAAGAAATCTTGAGAATTGATTGTGTGACTTGTTTTTGTTCTTTCCATTTCCTGGGAATTTCCCACTGCATTATTTTTACTTGAGAAGTTTGCTTCAGTGAAGTGGAGAAAGTAAATGGAATGCCCAATTAATGCAGACACAAGAGAATCATTTACAACCATGACCAACTTCCAAAGACAGCACAATGTGACGATCTTTATCCGAAATCGAGTACAGATTACATCCCACATCTCGTATGAGATATGACTCCTAAATACACCAGTTGCTTTCTCCAAAACTGAAGTCATTCCTGCCACTGGGAACCCCCAAAAATTATAGGTTGAACTTCGACAAGGACTACTGCTGGAGATTAGCCTGTTGGGTGAAGTGCCTGGATCTCGAAAATTATGTCATTCTTCTTCCAATGGAAAGCAGTACTTGCCGTGTGAAAGGGCTTCAAATCAGTGCGCAGTCTAGACCTTCTGCTTAAGAGTGACACCGATGATCCCTATTTGACTTTTAGGCTGGTAGTGTTCATCTGTATCCACCTCTTCGATTTCCTGTAAAACAATTTGGTTAAAACAAGAATTATTTACCACAATCGTGATTCCAAGGTGATGAGAGGTACCCTCTCTATCCACCCAGCATAGCACTATCAGGCATCAGAATGACAGCCATTTATGAAGAGCATCCATACTCATCTACTTGCAGACCAGAAGATAGACCTAGAGCGAGACTAGGAAACATACATGCTAAAGAAGGTACTAGGTATGATATATAGGCAACTTGTTAACATAAACGGAAACAGATTCCGAACCAGAATCAGGAATTAAAATAGAGTTAAGATTATGGCATCACCTGAACCACATCTTCTCCCTTAACAACCCGCCCAAAAACCACCAGCTTCTCGCTCAGATCTGGGATTGGTGCAGTTGTGATGAAAAGGTCAAATCCTTTGTCATCACGTTTTCCCTTGGATGTTCCAACCATGAAGGCCTCGTGTTTCAGGCTGAAGGAAAAAAAAAAAATATCTCAGTTAGGCTAATTGAATGGTCGACTGCCAAAGTATGGAACATATTCAGGGATAAGAACATAAAAGATTAAGCAATGCAGTAACCTTGCATGAAGTTGGCCATGGTGCTTCCCTTTCACAGTCCAATCCTCTGTATTGCCAAGATTATCAGTGTTCCCTGCTTGAATCACATAATGCTTTATCACACGAAGAAAGTGCATCCCCTTGAAATGCTCCTTTTGACTGAAGAAGGAAAAACAAGTACATCATTTCTCAACACAGGTGTGGAAGCTAAATATGGTAGGATGCTCAGGTCATATTATGAAGATTTCTGGAGCATCTGTCAATTTAAAAATGTAAGATTACACTGCATGTGTACTATGAATTGTTAAAGAAAAGAAGTTCTGTACTTTGGCTAGAATGCTAATCTTTCTACGCTACAAATAAATCAACACCATTAGTACAGATTCCTAAGAGCATTTCGATGATGGATGATACATGCAATAAAGCTTTTTATGCTAAATAGCTCTGGAACTTTACTTTCATTGTAGTCATAGTGGACAACTTGTGATGGGAAAGATCCCAGCCAAGTCTCAGAAAGGAAAAGGTTCCAGTTCATTATATGGCATCTAGCACTAGGCCTTTGTAGCATATGGAAAGACTCCATAGAACATGAGACTAGCACTAGGCCTTTGTAGCATCCCAGTGTCCCATGAAGCTCCACCCCTTGAATCAATAGCACCACTTAACTCTTTGCATAATAAGAAAATTATGTTACTTCCATGTGGAAGTCCCCACAGTCCATGCTCAATTAAGGTGCATCTCGCTGACTATTCGAACCAAATCAGAAAAGAAACTAGTTGTTTTTCACGTAGAGTATGAGGATTATGCTTGATAAAGCAGTTGAAACAAAGGAATTGATATTCGGGCACCGGAAATACAGATGCAAGTATGAAAGCTGGAAAAAGAAGCTTATAATGAACTTGCCATAATTCAATGAACTTGTCAACAATTTCAGGAGAGCTGTCCTTGAAAAGCTCCACAGTTATTGGCCCTTTTGATGTAGTAAAGATCTGATGAAAATGAAAATAAGCAAACATAAGAAACAAAGTCCTTTGCACTTAGGCATGCGGCTTGAACATCCATAACCAGGCTTTGAACAGGCATAAATATATCACTTATCACACTAAAATTCAGCCCATCACCAAACCACATTTCTTTCACTGCAAAAGCTATATTTTACAAAATCTTCGGTCTCAAGCAGAAAAACCAGTTCCATATAGCTACACCTCCTTTTTTTTCTACAAATTATTAATAGCAACATTCCAGTGATCTATCCTTAACATTAACCACAAACTATGGAACAAAATGGACTGGTTTATGGCTCAGCAGATAATAGAAGACATACCGCGTACCCAGGGATATCAGATTTCCTCAAATCCATAAGCCCATGATCATCCTGCAACTACAACACCAAATTGAAATGGCCAAAAAAGTGATAATTGAGAATCGAGATGTTGCAAAGTGAGGAATTACGAACAATGCACCTCAAGCTCCGAGTCAGTATTAGACCTCTGGATGCTAGACCTAAGAAGAGCACAAGAAAGACTGTTACCAGAGGAATCCAACGAATCGGACAAATCGAGAATAATTCAAGTGCAAAAAAAACCGCAAATAAGCGCCGTCGACGAACCTTATGGAGCGGTGAGTGTAGGTGGAGTAGAGAAAAAACAGAGCTAGAACAACAATCAAGCCGCAGAACATAAAAGTGGTGGCGCTGATCTTGCTCGGCGCCTTCTTCTTCTTGCTCTGTTGCAACAGAGCTTGAGGTTTGATCCTCGCCATTTTTCCTTTGCACTTTCTCCGAAACAAAATCCAAAAACTTCAATCTCGCAGAACCTCTATATACCTCAAACAGAGCGTGGCCCTGGGAAAATTCACGGCCAATTCGTGAGCTAGCGAAACATGGAAAGCTGCGAGATCTGTGCTGAAATTGGAAGCCCTAGACCAGAGAGATGGAAAGCGTAGGTCCGGAGGAGAGGTCGAGGTGAATTACCTGCTGAGATTCGTCGCCGTCGCCCAGCCAAGGCAGAGAAAGAAAGCAGAAATAAAATCTGAATCTGAGAGTGTTTCCTGATTTCTTTTTCTTCTTCTTTCCCCCTTTTCCCTAATCCAGCCTTTTTATTTTTCTGGTTCAACTGATCGGTCTATTGCTGGCTTGGTAGTGTTCTTTGCGTTTCTGGTTTTCGAATTTTCAACGGCCACAAGGTGAATGAATGAGTCAGTCGAAGATGGCCTGTCAACTACCAGCTGTACCCGCTGTTGTTCTTGGGCCGACTAGATCCGATTGGACCCTTCAATGTGCAATCCGCCCAAAATTTGTCCCTCCTAACCATGGTCCATGAAACAGTACCGGAAACCTTACCGGGAAAATCAGCAGTAGGGTATTTTGTGATAAAACCGTGGTTTAACTGTAGTTCAGCCGTTATATCGTTAAATATCACCTACCGGTTTAGCCTCCAATACTGGTATTTCGTGGTTGAACCATCGGTACGGTATGGTACGGTTTCATGACATTCCTAACACAAATTTGTGATTGGTAAAACTTCCAGTTTTCCTTTTGTTCAAAACTTGTGGGCCGTGAAAATTTTGTGGAAAAATGAGTAGATGAATTAATTGTCAGCAATAGAAAAATTGGATGATTGATTGAAATGTTGCACGAAAGTTCTTATAGTCACGCGATGTCATGATCACACCACAATCGAGTGATTGAATTTTAGGTGTCATGATCACACCGCAATCGAGTGATTGAATTTTAGCGAATAAAGCATCGAGTGATTGAATATGAATTTTACTGAAAACACTGCTGTTAGTAAACGGTATATGATCCACGATTGAACCTCTCCCAACAACTCGAGTTATTGGGATCAACTGGTTCTTGACATGGTATCAGAGCCTTATGTGACCGTGAGGTCTTCTGTTCGATTCCCGGTGACCCCCATTTGTTTCTGTTAAGCACACGGTGTCCGAACCTGTGCCTGTCCAAACTCCAAGCCTATCTGAATGGCTTGAGTTTGAAGGGGGTGTTAGTAACCTATACATCTTTACCTGTCCAAACTCCAAGCCTATCTGAATGGCTTGAGTTTGAAGGGGGTGTTAGTAACCTATACATCTTTACGGTTCTTGACATGGTATCAGAGCCTTATGTGACCGTGAGGTCTTCTGTTCGATTCCCGGTGACCCCCATTTGTTTCTGTTAAGCACACGGTGTCCGAACCTGTGCCTGTCCAAACTCCAAGCCTATCTGAATGGCTTGAGTTTGAAGGGGGTGTTAGTAACCTATACATCTTTACAGTCGAGCGGTATCATAACAACACTGCAATCTAGCGATCGGTACCATGACAACACTACAATGTGAGAGATTGCGTGGATGAACTTTAGCAAACAAGCCATATTTTGGCCCTCCCTTTAAAACAACATCCTACTACTGAATTGTTTTCCCCATTTATTGCACTTCAATAATGTTTTATGTTTCATCTTTTTGATGAGAGGAGAATTGTTAATGGAGTTCCACTCATTGATTAAGATGAGCAATCGGTGCGCTTGTTACTGCAACGACAGACTAGGCAGATTAACGCGATTGAAACCATACAGATTAGAACCCAAAATAACTCATTTTACTAGGGGTACAACGACGACCTCTACTCGGGAAAACCCGGCAACTCCCACATTCGGAGACATAAAACAGAACAGATATGGCGCACACGAAGCCTTCACAGCTTTGTGTTCGACTGCCTATAACCATTAACGACGCTCTTATGGGCATGTCGAACCGCCCAAAGACTACAGACTCTAAACAAACGAGAAAAGACACTGACATCACTAGACCAGACACAACAACACAACACAAGTCCTGCAAAGCATTAACCAAAGACAGACAGGGGAACCTGCATAAAAAAACCATCACAGCTTGTTGTTGTACCAGAACACGCCTTTGCTCTGCTCGCCTTCATCCGGCTCAACATAGACACACTCCTTGGCCTCCCTCCACATCGCTTTGATAAACGGGGTCCCATCGAACTGATAGTACTCACCCAGTATCGGCTTGATCGCCTTGGTAGCCTCCATCGCATGGTAGTGAGGCATCGTCGAGAACAGATGGTGCGCCACGTGGGTGTCGGTGATGTTATGGAACACCGTGTTCAGGAACCCGTAGTCTCTGTCCATGGTCGCCAGAGCTCCTCTCAACCAATCCCACTCCTTGGTATCATAGTGCGGCAACGATGGGTGAGTGTGCTGCAGGAATGTGATCAGCACAAGGAATCCATTCACCACCAGCAAAGGAACTCCATAGACGCACACAACCCACGCCAGACCCTTGGCGACGGCGAGCTTGTAGAGCCCGAAGCTGACGGCTAGGATGCCCACATCGGATAAGTAAATCTCCATCCGCTCGCGGTCGTTGTAGATGGGTCCATAAGGATCGTAGTGGCAGGCGAATCGGTCGTAAGGCCTCCCGGAGACGTTGAATGCTAAGTAGAGTGGCCATCCGAGGGTGAGAGTGATGGCCAGAGTGAGGACCCTCCCGGGAGGGTTGTTGAGGTACTTGGAGTGCCAGCCGATCTGCGACTTCTGCTTGGGGACAAACACCTCGTCTCGGTCGATGGAGCCGGTGTTGGAATGGTGGCGGCGGTGGCTGTGCTTCCACGAGAAGTACGGGACGAGGAGGCAAGAGTGGAGGATGAAGCCCACCGTGTCGTCGAGCCACTGGTAGTCGCTGAAGGCATGGTGGCCGCACTCGTGGGCCAACACCCAGATGCCGGTGCAGACGCAGCCTTGGCAGGCCCAGTAGATAGGCCAGGCGAGGTACGAGAGGGGAGCTGGGAGGAGCGGAATGTAGGTGGTGGCGATGTAGTAGAAGATGGAGGCGATGATGAGGTCGACTGCGACGAAGGAGAACGAGCGAGGGATGGAGCGTTTGAAGCAGTGTGGTGGGATGGCTTTCTTAATCTCGCCAAGTGTGAATGGAGGTTTTGTGTAGGGAGATCGCTTCAAAGTGCTGGAATCCACCTCCTTCTTGGATGTAGGGACGGACATTCTGCCACCGGCACCCATTCTTGGTTATGACAGCAGCACCTGCAGAAAATATGATAAGAAGAAAGGTTAGAAGGTCAGGTTGAAGCACAGCATATGTTTGTGATTTTATCATTGTGAGAGAAAGCACATTCTAATTACAATGCCTAGGGATACCAGCGAAATATGCTGTAATAACAGAGAATAATGCTACCTGATTCTGGTACTTGATAGTATAAAAGAATATATAATCTGTCGAGAGCTATACGAGTTCTGTCCTTCAAATTGCGTAATGCTACAAGGAGATTGACCGAGGAACAGAAAGAAAATGGGTAATAAAATATACACCGCCTCAGGGAGACATTAACTACTCTCTGTTACAGAGAAGGATTTATCTACGCTCTTTCTGAAACTAGTGTGAAGGGCTGAAGGCACAATCTTAACCCTAATAAATCTAAACTTTAGACGATGAAAGGGCAAACTAACGTTGATTTATGGCCCTTTTATAGGCAGTTCTGTTTGTTGCTACTAAATTTAGTCAGTGCGAGCAATCCAAATACGCATCTAACTAGAAAGTCGATATCTAAAGTGAAACGGGACTGTACTTTGCGTCCACGGATAAAATTATCACAATTTCAACACGAACAATAATGCATCGCCATGAGGATTAGGATCTCTAAACAACAAACTGCATCGTTTCCTTCCATTGATGTAAACTCTTCCTCTTTGGTTCAATGAACCAGAAGAAGATACATCATCCATCCATCCATCCTCCATACCCAAATACCCTACATAAATCATAACATACTCCGAACCAATGAATTGATGGATCTTCATCCACGATCCATTGATCGTTTTGCCTATAGAGAGAGAGTTTAACTTTACCCTATAGTCTTTAATTCCGTTGAGCAGAAATTGGGTTTTCTTTCACGGATATGATGTGAAGTGTGAACTACCAAACATCAAGGTTTGTACAAATTAGGCTGCACAAGAGTTGAGTGGATTCCAATAACGTACCGGTTTACATCAAATTGTTCTAGAAATAGCCAGCTTCACGTACTCTGAACATGAAGAACCTCGCCTAACAAGCAACTGAATCCAAAATACATGTATGTACGAACTAATTCTCTGACAGGGATAGGCACATCACATAACATGGCCTTGCTAAAGAGCTTATGCTAAGCTACCACGGCACAAATCCGCTTTTTGTGCTCACAGACGCGTGCTCACAGGCATCTAGAGCCGTTGGATCGAATGCGGATGATATGTGAACGATGGTCGCCTACTATCCAACAGCCACCGATCACTCGCGTTCGATCCAACGGCGGACTATGAAACACCATAGCCCGGTTGAAAATTATGACCCTTACTGTTTCGTATAGGCCCCGTTTTACCTACCTACCCTAAGACGACAGACGACGACGACAACAACAACGAGTACCAAATGCAATGAACACTGCAGGCAATGGCAATGGCAATGGCAATGGGAAAAGGACTGGGTCAGCGTTTTCCTTTTACTTGAAAACTGAGACGTCAAGTCAAGCACACATGACAAGCAACATACCAAAGTAAATAAATCATTGCGCTTTCATCTAACAACTCTTTGCCATCTTTGTGACAACCATGACCCTACGGCCTACACTACTCTGAAGGTAGAGAGGGACAAATAAGGAGCCCTAAACGGTGACTAAAAACTCAAAACTCTTTCTAATTTCGAACATCGCGTTTCACGACTTATGAGTTATGACCCATTAGACTTGTCAGCTATCGGCTTAGATCTTTTCAGTTAATAATTAGATTAAGAAAATGTTAAATCTTCAATCAAATCATATCTTATTCTGCATTTAGAGTTTCTTTATAATCCCCAATTATGGACAAAAGGCCGGTCAGCTTATCACGTGTAAAACCCAAATCTGAATTTATAATAATAAGTTAATAATCTAGTAAGTACTTTAATAAAGAAACCCAGAAATGACTCACCCACCCAATTTAACCAGGAGATGATTGAATAAAAAAGTACAGTGTACGCACAACTGAATCTGCGGTCCAAATATATTTTATATTAGTAGGAAATTTCACACGATGATAACTTCGCGGAAATTACGAGGTGACGGCGACGGGAAGAAAAAAGAAACGCCGGCATGCGGCGCCGGCCGGGCCCTACCCAGCTAAGCAACAATCTAGAGTGCAAATTAATTCACCAATAAAACAGAAGAGAAAGCTTTAAAAGATAATAGAAAAGGGGATGGTGGAAGCAAAAGGCGGACAAGTATTTACTATGGTTTAATTTATTTATTTATCTTTTACCTAACTACAAGTTGCAAATTAGCAAAACAGAGGGGGGAAATGACGTAATATGAGGATAGGGCCGGCGACCGATTCGGCGATTATAGCGTTTCAACGAGTGGACTCAGCCAAACTCAGATTTGGCCGCCGAAACGGACGAGATTTCCCCGGGGGAGAGCGCGGACCAGGAAAATCGAGATTCGCCGATGAAAAAGAATCATGCATTGCGGTTTCCGTTCAGCCGGAATCGACAGAGCTAGAAAGCCAGAGTCGAGCTATAGAACAGGCAAGAGAGGGATAGATTGTCATAGAATCAGCTCGTTCCTCGACATGCAAGAGAGAATCCGAAGAGAAAACACATTTTTTTCACGAAAAGGGGCAAAAAAATAATCTCAGATTTGCGCGAGAAAAGGAATAAAATGACGGAGGTGAAAGTAGATTGAAATCGAATCGATCGACAGAGAGGAGATGATGAAAAACTCCTCCGTCGCCTGGAGAATCTAAGGGAGATGGAAACGCGCTCATCGTCGCAGCCCTGGATCTGAGACCTCCGATTGCCGATAGCAGAAAGAAGGTCGATTAAGCACGATTGTCGGTCCGACGGAGAGATTGGGGGATGGAAGAATGCGGCAGGAATGAAAACGAATTAAGAAACGAGAAACTATGTGCAGAATGCGAGAAGGGGGAAACGGAGATCTGGAAGAAGCAGAGGACGCACCTGATGAGAAGGATGATGATGACGATGGTGGAAGCGTGGAGGCTTGTACACCGTCGAAATGAGCTTTTTGTATTTCTCACTCTTCTGTCTCTCTCTCTCTCTCTCTCTTTAATCGAGGTGGCGGAGTAAAGGTGGAGAAAGAACGCCGGCCCGCCTGAAGAGGAAGGAGACGGAGGGAGGGGTGGAGCTGTATTTAAGCTGTGTTGGCGTTGGGAGCGTTTGTCCATGCGACAAATTACTCATTAAGCGTCCCCGGGCCCACATATGCACTTGTCCAATTAAGCAAGGACCCAACTCGTATAGAAGAGCCAAATAAAATTGAATTGTCGAAAGTTGTGCCATTTTTTTTAAGGGTTTGGGTTCGGTTCATGGTTGTCACGCCGGCCGGCGTGCCACCGGTTGTACCTGGTTCAACGTGTATAGGTCATAAAACCGGCGTGACATCACCGGCATGATCGATATATGAATTTATAAGTAAAATGATCTTATTTTAGTAAATTTAATGGATAAAAATTATTTTATTATTTATTTTATGAGTATAAAAGTTAAATATTGATGTTATTTGTTGTAGTCAAGTATAAATGTTTAGGTATTGACATTAAATGTCATGCTTAAATATGAGTATTTATAATTTTATTTGTAATCTTGCCTGGCATGAACCGGCACAAACCGGTATGTGCCACCGGTCGAACCATTCCACTTACTAAACCGGCACACTAGCATAAACCGGTTTGACAACCTTGGTTCGGTTACAAAACCCCCAACGGGTCGTTTGGATGGGGAATTGAGGATTTTGCTATAATCCCTCACTTTTCCGGATTTTATTACAATTCTGCGTTTGGAAGAGTTAAAAAAAAAATGAGAGATTTTAATCATGAGGAATTTCAGAAACCTGCAAGTGAGAGATTTTGAAATAGCTGATGGAAGGTCAGCTATTTGGAAATCCCTCATTAATATTTTTTTTTCTTCCAGTCGTTGCCCCTCCCAGTTCATCCAACTGCTATGGCCTTCCCCGCCTGCCAATTCCAAGCTCCGCTGCTCTGGCCAATTCCGGCTTCTGCGTCTGCCCCAAAGCTTCGAGTTCTGGGTTTCTAGAGGTCAAATCGAGCTGTCACAGAGGCTAAGGGAATCAGGCGAGTGTTGAATGCTAAAACTCTCATCGCGACTGCAACCGCAGCAGGTGAATCAAATGAGAGTCGAGGAAGAAACTCGTCGGCAGCTTGAACCACCATTATCGTCACCAGATCCAAGCGAAGAGATGGGAAGCTCCGAGTTTGGGTAATCATTGGTCTCTGCCTTTTTCGTCGGTTGCCTCCCCAAGTGGAATTGGGTTAAGAATCTTAGTTATTCATCGGTCGCCAAGCAAAGAGATTGAAAGGTCTGGGTTTGGGATGAACAAATTGGAGTTTTGGTTTTCGTTCATGGATTGGAAGAAGGCTGGAGGAAGAAGAAGAGGACAAATATGTCTTTATCCAATTGGGGTCCAAATCCCACATGCATGCCTAAACAAACAAGTTAATTGATCTAAATCACTCATTTAAATTACTAGGGTTTTTAAGTGAGCGATTTGGGCACAAATCCCTTATAAATCTCTCATATTAAAATTCTTGATCCAAACGACTTCCAGGTCGTATTATACTTCGTATCATCGTATCACGATATGATCGTGTTTTCCATGTCGGAGTTTTGCACATTATTCATTCCCTTTTTCAAGTATTCTTTTTGTTTTATTTTGTAAGGATGACATAGTCACGCATGTTGTTATACTTAGATGTTATTGAATGAATTTGAATTTAACACTTTTAAGTTCAATACTAGTGATATTATCATTAGACCTAGCTATTGTCATATACACATCATATGGATATTGAACCATGTTCAATAATTTCACAATCAACGACCTAAACAAGGGTCGGACGAGGTAGCTTGTAATACCATTTTAGTTTTTTAACTTACTTTCAAATCTCCATTTCTTGGATGCTCTCATTCGTTTCGAACAAAATACATCTTAATAGCCATTACTTTGCACTTTCAATAATAACCCATTTTTGGAAAATACACAAATATAAACAGACTCACAAAACTCGTTTGGAAAAATTAGTCATTACCCTTCAAAACTTTAAATGTGTTAGAAACAACGTCTGTAAAGTTAACTAGATGCTTATGTAGATGCCACATCAGCTCCAGATGTCTAAAAAAATTGACCACATTAGAATATTTGGTAGCCACGTATAGGGCTGTTATATTGTATTCGGTTACGCGGTTAATCGAGAACCGACAAGGAGATGCAGTTGGCAGTGTCGCTTGGGGGGAGGGGTTTGAGGTCAACAGTGCACTTTTCGGTGACTAACCATAAGCGATCGGTTACCCGCACTAACCGCAGTTATGCCCTACTGCCCCTAAATCACAGCCACTCGACATCGCTTCCCTTCCTCTCGTCGCTCATCCTCGAGTCCCCAGCCTCTTCCTCCTCCCATATAGACATTAATCACCCAATTTCCAAATAGGCCCCCAATTCCCAAATATGCGTAGAGGAGAAGAACCCTAAGCCCCAAATTCCCGACGGCAGCACCCAGCAAATTCGAAGCCAATCCTTCATCGGCCAGCCGTCTTGGCCTCATCTTCTTGACCTCATCATCGGTCAGCCATCGTTGTCTAGTCATCTCGTTGTCTCATCACACATTGTCAGTCTTCAAGAGGTTCCGTTGTCGCCCTAGGAATCGTTGTCATCCTCTCGAATCTTGACCTCGCCATCGCCCAAGCTTCAAATCCTTCTCATCATCTTTAATCTACACCCCTCCATGAAGTTGTTGCTGCCGCTGAGCCTGGTGAAAATCCCCCTAAAATCTACTGATGTTGGGTATAAGCTAATCGCCCACCGAACTGATGCTAGCGGTTGCGGTTGTCGGCTAATCGACAAACGTCACTGTGATGGTGGCAGTTGATGGTTTCAGCTCCAAATCGGTCTCCGCTAACCAACATTGTGGTGCAGTTAAACCGTAGTCAGACCGATTATCAGCCTAGCCACGTAGATCCAATTTTTTGTTAAAACAATAATTATTAAAAAACAACTGTTCCTTTTCAATCGACCCTCCTCCTCTTCTTCTTTTCTCTTCCCCTGAGAACTGAGAAGTTTTGTTCCCTAGTAACTCTAAATGCCAACCATAGAAGTAAGCAGCCAATTATAGTTCAAAGATTAGGGAGTTCTCGGTATATGTGCGATTGGGGTCGTTAGACTATGGATTTCAAAGACCACCACCATCAAGCCCTTTCATTGTCATCGTTGTTGGTAGGTGTCGTCTCGTTCTCTCTCCACACCTGCTCTGAATGAACGCCATACATCTTTGCTCAGCTCCCGTTGTCATCATTGTGACTCCATATTTTAGATCTTCACTTTTGCCCCCCTCGCCATCTTTGCTCACCTCTCGTTGTTCTTGTTGATTTTGTCGGAAGAATCGAAAACAAGAGAATCCAAAAACCACAAGCGCGCCACTAGCAAAGCTCAACCGATCCCTTTAGCTACCCCGATGACTTATATGGACCTTCTCTCTCTCTCTCTCTCTTCTAGTTTAGATTGAGGTGCATCCTTCGAATCTGGAATAGCATTTCCTTCTATTCTTCCCGGAAAAATTCAAAGAGGATTTGCTTTGGGAATGACGAACGGAATTTATTTGGGCAAAGAGAGATTTTTGGGTGATCTGCTGCTGCTAGGCTATTAATTATCCGAGCCAAGCTTTGTCAAGGTTTGGGCTTGGCTCGTTAAATTAATTCCAAGCTCGAGTTTGACACAAGGTTTAATAATTTACAAAAACAGAAGGTCGAACTCGACTAGCCAAATGAGCTTAGCGAGAAAAAATTGAGTTCAACTAATAAAATATCGCTTGTAGCTCAAACTCGACCTCTAACTCGGCTCACAAGACACCAACAACAAACACTTGAAAGGCTTTTGAGCTTGTTCGCAGACCTACCGAGATGAACATGTCATTGTTGAGCTAAGCTCAGGTCATTTGCAGATGAACTTGTTCACGAGCCTATCAAGCTAAACATGTCATATAGCTCGAGCTCGAGTTGTTCGCAAACCGGCTCGGTTAAAGATGATTCGAGTGTCAAACAATGTTTTTGCATGTCAAATACAGAGTCGTTCTTGACCAGCTTGGTTCATTAATAGCCCTAGCTGCTGCTACGTGGTTCCAAGAACTAGAGGAGAAGAAACTTTTGACCTTGGAGAACCTCTAGCGGAAGCCGAACGCACCCGTGAATTGCAATAAAAAATAAATCAGGGTCTCTCCCAAAGTAGACAACGTGCCAAACGGTGTTCACCAAGATCTCTTTATCATACCAGAAATCCGCCATTTGAGATTAGCATGGATAAGTAGAGATTTGGAGTTGATGGTGGGAGGACGAAGTGAAGGTTAGGAGGGGATGGAAGAAGAAGGTAAAGTGAAAGAGATAGACTATTCATTTCCCTATTATTTGTTTTTTCAGTTAAATACCTTAAAAAGGACATTTCCAAGTTGGCAAAGTCAAGTAAAAAATCCTCCTCACTAAAAATTGTTAGTCTAGTCAGCATCTCTGACGATGCTGTTAAAATAATTGACAGAATGAATATATCAGTGTGTTTTTCAAAAGTTGATTATTGTTGTTACAAAGTGCAAAGTTATGACTATCTAATAAAAATCATTCAGACTCATTAGAACGTGAACATTTGTTATTTGCCACGCATCATTTTTGTAGAAATGACAATTTTGCCTATTCGTATATTTCTTTATAATTCTTTGAAACTGAACTTTTTTATTCACTCAAAACACTTCATCCAACTCTCCAAAACACCATTGTGTGCCGGACAATCTCGCCGAAAACTCGCCTCGCCAGAAAACTGTAATGGCGTCATAAAGGAGGTAATATTCTATCTATCATCAAAGGTGGAATGTCTAGCGACAAACGAAACAAATTTTGAGCCAGACCCAGTGCGAAGCTGGTTTTCGGAAGATGAGGCCCGACACGAAGTCAGGTTTTGGTCGGCGAGGCTCGATACGAAACCGGGTTTGGGTGTCCGAAGCCTTGCTTGTATCGAGCCTCGCCAACTGAAACCCGACTTTGTATCGGGCATGGTCTTCCAAAAGTTAGCTTAGTACTGGGCCTCGCCGACCGACAACCACTTTTTTGGCGAAAAAAGGAGAAAACGACAAAGGAATCGAAATACCTTTATTTGGGCTGGTAGAGATTTGTAGACGGAGTAGCAGTGGCAACCGACAACGAAGGAAGGAGCAGGGTTGTGGGTTGTTGCCGGCGACGAAGGTAGCAGTAGGGGAGAAACGACGACTGGGTTAAGGTGGAAAGGGGAAGGGTTTTCATTTTCGACCAAGGGCACAATAGATGATATTAAAAATTAAAATTTGTCTAATTGAGAGTAGTTGATTGAGAGATCTTGTGTTCGAATTTTAGCGACCTCATTTTAAACGAAATTCTAGATACGTTTCTGATTATTAGGATTGTCATATTAAATACTTGAAATAATTATAATTTTTCTTATAGGTGAGAGATTCTATTGGAATTGTCCATTTCTAGTTTCCATCTAATTGTTGTCGGTCAAGAAATTAGAAAGCTTTTTTTTCTCATGAAGGGGTAAAAAAAAAAAAAAGAGAAAATTTTGATTCTAAGCGGCGAGCGGAGGAGAAGACAGCACGACCTTGACAAACGTCGGTATCATTACTCATGGCGTCGCTTTCTTCGCCACCGCCACCGGTGGATCCACTCACGTATACCATCCTCCACAACAGTCGGCCTGTCAATTTGCATGGCTTCCGAGCGAGCTCGGTACCGCTCTCTCTCTCAATTTGTATGTCGGTCTACATTTTTGTGGATCCGTTCTTTTTCATTAAAGACGTACGATGAGAGTTCGTACTCCAATTAATTGGATTGTGATAGCTTTTTTTTAATAAAAAAAATTATATATAGGTAAGACCGGTATATTTTAGGAATATAGTATAATTCAAATGATTTAGATTTATTTTGATTGGTTCTGACTAATCACAATGATTAATTATTATTTAAATTAAATTGAAGTCCGAATTTGAATTTAGAGAAATAAAAATCTAATTTAGCCATTAGATATTAGTATATAGCAAGGTAGTCAATCTGCGGGTTGACCCGCTCTTGAAAACGGGCTAGAACAACCCATTTGTTAGTTATCCCGGAAATGGTCAAACCTGGTCAACCTGGTCAAACCCAGAAAATCTTGGGCGGTTGGCCCATGCGAGCTGGTCAGCGTGCTCTCGTTCCTATAAGTGTTGTTGAATTTAAGTTGATGTTATTTAAGTGTGTTGAAGTTTAAGTAGTGTTTTTTCTCCCTATGTTGGATTCAAGATAAGTATAATATAAGTACTCTTTTCATATTTCCAGGCTAAATCGAGTTAAAACGAGCGACCCATTAACTCTTGACACACTAGCTCGATCGTGTCCGGGTCCAGGTCAATCCGCGGGTTGACAACCTTGGTGTATAGTATCATACGTATCATAAACCATGGTCCATGAAACCGTATCGTACCGGTGGTTCAACCACAAAATACCAGTATCAGATGCTAAACCGATAGACGATATTTAACGATACTAACGGTTGATCTACGATTAAACCACGATTTTACCATACAATATCCTACCGCCGACCCTTTTTGGTACGGTTTCATGGTACCATGCTATAAACACGGTGGATGTAAAGAAAGTGGAATTAAATAATAAAAATATCTGAGCCAGCCAAACCGAGGGAGTGAGATCACATGGGTGGCAAGAGAGCTGGGACCCATTCCAACTTGATCTGCGGCTCTCGCTTAATTTTAAATAAAGTTCTGCAGAAAGATCTGTGGGCGTACGTTACATTTTCATCAAACAAAATACAGCCACTACAAATTGAAAATAGTGGGGAAAAAAAGAAGGCAAAGGAATATAATAGGGACAATATTTACCGAAACCCGAACTGAAGCCCCCGTGGGCCGTGAGTGAGCATTGAGCACAACTTGGGAAACTCCGCCGGTCCGCGGCTTCGGAGGACGTCAGGCAATCTATTCATTCGTGTCCACAACTTTGGGGGATGCCCAATACTTGTGGCTCTCTCTTTGGATTCCTTGGTGCCAGGGGTGGGAATCCGGTTGCGGTTTTGTGGTTAAACCACTAACCGCAGGGTATTTTGCGATCGCGGTTAGCAATATTGCATGTTTTGCGGTTTGTGGGTTAACCGCAACCAAACAACACGTAACCACATTTTAACCGATTATTAACCCGGTTACCTCCGGTTAACCGGACTAATCGCAGTTAACCGCACTAACCACACTAACCTCCGTCACAACCATAGACCAAAATGTCTCCAAACTATAAGAATGATTAGCAACATGGTTAACCTCGATTAACCGTTAACCGCACTTTGCGGTGCGGTTGGTGTATATTGCTTCATTTCGGTTGCGGTTAACCGCAAATTTCGGTGCGGTTAACCGCAACCGTATCGATTCCCAGCACTACTTGGGGCAGTTTGATAAACCATGTATTTTCCTCCCACCACACTGATTTTAAGGATACGACGTTATTTCTGGAAAAAAAATCCTTCATTTTATTGGGGGAGGGGCGCCACGCTAGGCCATCCTCATTGCTCGCTTGTAGTCCGGAGTAAGGCTCCTTCCGTTACAGTATAATATTGTTAAGAGTGTTTAGTTTTGTGGCTGATTGTCTTGTCTCGTAAAGTCATTCACGAACTTTGTCGAGCCTGTGTTTCATAGTCCGTGTAACTGGTTGGGGGTATTCAGTGTATTTTGATTAGTTTGAAAATAAGTGAGAAAGTGTGCTAGGTGACCTATTCTAATTGGATGAATGATAAAATGAATTTATCTTTCAAAGTTTAACAAATGGCGAGAAATTTGGCTTCACAACATTGAAAGTTAGGGATTCTATAATTGATTAAGAAAGGTCATATTGTACGTTCTGGTAGAGGGTTAATCAGGCAAGTAATGAGACGGTGGAAGTCTCAGTCATATGCAGTTTGGAGTTTGGACGGTCTTTCAAGCAAAAGTTTATTGCAGAGTCTTGTTTCACTTGATAAATGAATTCTGCGCATTGAAATACAGGTCTTAGTTGCTTATACAATAATGACAATTAACAGCAGTCAATTGGCGAGAAAAAAGCTTGTTGAACCACAATTTTTGGTACGTTTGGAAAATAGATCTACACAAGTAAGCATTGTTGTCTTGTCTATTTTGTGGATTTACACAAATGATATAATTGGGCAGGGGAAAGCTACCATACTTGTGTTGTGTTTTCAATCTAACTAGGCCATGTGTTCGATTCAATTGTTGGGTGGAAATTGTCTCACAAAAATTCTGAATCATTGAGGCCCAATATTGAATTTGATATGATTTTTTTTTTTACCGAAATTAGCTATTGGATGTCTTTATCTACACATTGCTAAGCATATTACTTGACGTCTAAGTTATATTATATGATTATCACATGAAAACATGCATACACAATGGATAGAATATTCACCATCTCCTTAAGAAATTTTATTCCACTCTTAGTACTCAAAGGATATGAAATAATTCTTCTCAAGATGGAATCCGACGTACATTACTTCAAATCTCATAAATCAGACGAACTCAATAAGAAGGGCACTCTACTCCGACTTTGTTTGATTTTGGAAGAGAGAAAATAATGGAAAAGCAATTTTGCAGCAAAGACGTGAAATATCAGTGCAGAAAACAAAAAAAGCAATGATTGTGTATTTCTGGCGACCGCAGGGCTGGTTTGGACAGTTTGCTGGCCAAGCAATCTGCCTTTGGTTCCACTGCTAGTTGGACTCGAACCGATTAGTTGCATTCAAGCAATATCATGGTTGGACCATTGACCCAAATAATGCTTCGATTTGGCTGCTGACTATTGGCCCAAGCACTGCCACAATTCGGTTTCGATTGGTCTAGAAACCAATCGATTCTAATCAATTATAAACAAAGCAAATCTAGTTTGGTTCAGGCGGAGAGCCCACAACGACGCGAAGGCTCATAACCTTTTGCTCATTTTACTAGTTTAATTAGTTTTTTGCTTAAATACCCACTACCACTTCCACATTTCATGAATATATTATATATGATACAAATGAGTTAAAATCTCACTTCTCTCCATTTCTATTCACTCTACACGCACCCAATATTGATATCATATATGATACTACATAAAAACACCGGTTGATCTCAAATACTAAAAATATTTGACAAAACCCCAAGAAATAAATCTCTTGCAAAAGACTAGGGGGTGTCCATTTGGGTTCGTTTTTCGGGTTTACCCGAAATCGACCCGATTAGATATATTTTTGGTTTTTCGGGTTTGTTTCGGGTTTTGGGTTCGGTTTTACTTATCGGTTTTTCAAGTTCCGGTTTAAAACCTCCAATAAATAGAACTCAGCCCGTATTCTTAGACATTCGGGTTTTTGGATTTCGATTTTGCTTTAACCGAACCCGATAAGGAATTTTCGGGTTTTGGGTAACCCAAAACCGAAAATCCTTATTGGGTTCGGATTTCAGTTTTGAGTTTTTGGGGTTTCGGTTCGGGAACCCGACCCGAACTGACACCCCTATAAAAGACTAGAGCAATTTATAAAAAAACGTCTACCTATTTTTGTTGGCCTACTACTCCTACACTACTATATATTGGTGATATACGCAAAACATTTTTACTAATTCGACCACTAAACTTGCAAGGATCAACAATTTCGCAAAGTATTATGCGTGCCTTCCCCAAAGTCCTCCGCCTATGAAAATAGGTTCATCAAAAAACACACAAAAGGCAAAGAGAAACTTTTACAAGTTTATCATTTGATTATCGCGCTTTAAGCAAGATCCAAAATCAAAGTATACTTTAATGCACGGGTCACTTGACTTTCATTGTTAGTAGTTAGAGTCAAATCTTGTCCTGGTAATTAACCAATTAACATATAAACTAATATAGTTTGAGTCTATGGGATGACAATACTCACTATATAATCAAAATCTTGTCCTGGTAATCCATCCAAACGCCAGAGATGACAATACTCACTATATAATCAAAATATGAATCACATAATTACTGGGGAAAAAATCATAATTGGCTATTTATATACATTGAATCTCTTCTCAAGATTGTAGAAATATATTTAACTCTATCTTTGCTTAGGGTCGTTTGGATGGATTAACTAACAATATGATATTTGTGAGGTCAAATAATTCACGTTTTTATATGTGGTATTTGTGTGTTATTTGAAGAAATTGGAAGTTAAATTATCCTGTTTGGACGAACCAAAACAAAGAGTTATTTCACATGTGGTAAAATATATACTATTTCGCTTGGAGATGGATTCGAAACATATTATCCACATGAGCGGATGTTTTAGCAAGAACAAAGAAGGGATGTGATGAATGCCCTTTATGTGGCCAGCAGGAAACCCAATATCACCTTATCCACAAGTGTGGTTGGGTTAATTAGGCGAGTTTGACACCCTAGTTATCTAAGCCTACTGTTTGAGCAAGGCAAGGGACTAACTTGTAAAGAATGGATGACGAATTTGCGCGACTGAGGAACAAAGTGGCCAATTTCTTGTAGCTCTCCGGTTTCTCTAGGAAGAACGTTATAGTTAGATGTGGAAGAAGAAGAAGCTTGAAGAATTCGAAATAATGGGGAAAGCGGAAAGATGGCTTCTGGAATACCTAGATTATCAACATGCAACATCAGAGCAGAGTTCTCGACCGACGTATCGCTGGAAACTGCCGAAAAATGTTGAGTACAGGATAAATGTGGTGTTTAAAGACTCCAGGAAGGGTTTCGTCGAGGTGGTCAAAGATATACATGGGTTTCGGCGTGATCGTTGGATATGTTGTGTTGTACTTTGACAAATATGAAACATAAATTATTATATTTAATTAAATTAATCTTAGAACTTGAGTTTGAAGAAGGAGGATATCTAGTTTATCCAATATAGATTATGGTATAGTTTCATACCAAAATTTGGTTTAATCTCTGGCCTAGATAGAGATTTCTCACCAGCGATACCTAGAATATCGTGTGTGTGTGTGTATATATATATCTCCACACGCGCGCGCGCGCACACACACACATATATATATATATATATAGGTAAAATCCAAGGTATGTCGTACCTTAAGTATGAAAATGATACGTCGACCTTGAATTGACCGGAGTTTGGCATATGGTACTATTCTCAAACCCTTAAAGATTAAAATCTATGTCTTAGTTCTATAAATCTCATACACGAAGATCAATTTATTGGGGGGAAAAAATCGACGGTCATGATTCGTTGAAATATTTGCAAAAAATTACATGCACAATCTTAGGGGTTAGGCTCTATGATTTAGAAAACTAAGACCTAGAGTTCACCCATCAAAGGTAAGGGCATAGTATCATGTCTAAGAATCTGGTTAATTCGATGTCTAGATAACATTTTCTTACTCAAGGTATGTCGTACCTCTGATTTTACCCAAGGTACGATAGAAGCCACCATATAGGTTCAGGCTAGCGTACGCCCGGGCGTACGTTAGACTACCGTACGCCCGTTTGAGTTTTGCTATTTAGATCATGAATTAACCGAAGTTTTGGGCATGATACTATACCCTAACCACTAATAGACAAAACCCTAGTCCCTAGTTTTCTGACCCAAATCATGAGATTCATTCAATCTTAAAATGAAAATCAATAATAATTTCGACAAATCAGAACCGTTGATTTTCATTTCAAGATTAAATGAATATTATGCTTTGGGTTAGCGAATTGCGGACTGGGATTCACCCATTAGGGGTTATGGTATAGTATCATGCCCCAAACTCCGGCTAATTCATTGTCTAAATAGCAAAACTCAACGGGCGTAAGGTAGTCTAACGTACGCCCGGGCGTACGCTAGCCTTTGCCATATATATATTATAGGGGTATCATATAGATTTAGTGAGGAAATGCTATCTAGACCATGAAGTAACTGGATTTCGCGGCATAGTATTATACCCTAACTCTTAATGAGTAAACCCTAAGTCCTAATTATCTGAACTTTAACATCTAAGCCCTAAAATAGTGCATTTAGTATGTTTGATGTATGTTGAACAATCAGAACTATCAATTATTCTAATTAAACAGATCTTGAGATATAGTATATAAAAATTATGATGTACAATTTATTCATTAGGGTCTAGTGTATAATATCATGACCCAACCTCATGTTCATTCATGGTCTAGATATCGTCTTCTTACCAAGAAATTTTCATTCATTTTTTTTAACTCGGAAGAATTTCGATTGATTTTTTCTTCTTTACTTTGTTTTAGTTGTTTGTGAGTACCAGGTGGGGGATCGCCACAACGAGCTCAAGTGAGAGTATCAACTCCATCTACAAGGCTGTTCGTGCACTGTCAATCTCTGTCATTGTTGAGATGACATTCTGGAGAACGAATGGGTGGTTCGTCAATCTTGTGGTAAGGCTCATATGAAAAACATTATGCATTTGAGGTAAATCATGTGGTAAGTCTAGTTTATAGGCTACCAGACCAATCTTCTCTAGGATTTCATATGGTTCAATATACCTATGACTCAATTTACCCTTCTTATGAAATCGACGAATACCACTCCATGGTGATACTTTAAGGAACACTTATCCTCTATTTGGAACTCTATTTCTCTTCGATAAGCGCATCCGCATCCGCATAACTTTTATAGTCTGTTCTGTGTGACTTTTAGGCGATCTCGGATTGTGTTGATTTTGTCCACTACGACGACCTGCACAATTTCAAGTCCCTCCAATTGTCTCAACCCTTCTTCCTCCCAATATCACTAGGGACCTACACTTTTGTGTGGCGTCTTATGAAAGATGTGCTTCCCACAGGTGATCATATCAGCTTGAAGATTAGGAAATGAGGGGATAAATGCCCCTTCCGTAACCTTAAAGAGGCCCAAGTACATTTTTCTGGGGAGTGTGAGTAGATAACTTGGCTTTTGGGAATATTCGGAGTTCGCTGAGTAAATTACGTATCAAAGTAATGAGGAATATGAGTTTCGATATTTGTGAATATGCCAAGGATGATGAAGTTATAAAATGCATTGTGTACACTGTTATGTTTCGTATTGTGGGAGCGAAATGCACAACTGTTTAACGAGCATAGGTTGGCGGGCACATGAAATCCTTCCTCATACGAATGCCTTCTTGGAAGACTTATCTCCCAATCGCGCGGATCTCAATCCGCCATCGAATCGCCACAAATCGCACATCTGGCTTGCTCACGTTACCCCCTCTCGCCCCCAAGTCCCAACGAAGCCCTGTTGATCCATCCAATAAACAACGAACAAATAAGTTCCCTTATCCACTCTCGTATACTACGTGGCGGAGAGCTACTCAAGGAATCTTCAACCTGCTGACACCTGTCCAAACCGAGGACACGTGGCACGAACCCAGCAGGCCAGAAGCCTTCGCTACACACTCACCCAAATACACTCTATATAAAGGAAGGTTATGGAGCTTGTTTAAGCAATCACAGCTCACAGCAAAGCAAAAACCAAATCAAACACACACAGAAATCAAATCATCCCAAGTCGGTCAGAACACAGTTTGAAGGGGGAGAAAAAATGCAGTCTGCCAAGGAAACCGCATCCAATATTGGGGCCTCTGCCAAGGCGGGGATGGAGAAGACCAAAGCCAGCGTCCAGGAGAAGGTAATACTACTTAACATTGTATGATTATTTTCTATGTATGTTCAATTTTTTTCTTTGTTGCGGCATTTCGTCGAACACATGGTGGGCATAATTTTGATTGGCTCGTCTGTATCGTCCGGCAGATGGAGAAGGCTTCGGCACACGACCCGATGCAGAAGGAGATGGCGAGGGAGAAGAAAGAAGAGAGGAAAGCCGAAGCCGAGGCCATGAAGCAAGGCACCAAAGCCCAGAACGCGGCGGCGAAGCAAGGAGAGCGGCTCACCGGCGGGCATGGGAACTACAGCACCGGAGGCACCGGCACTACTGGGCATCTCCCTGGTTCCGGGACAGGTGGCAGTCTGATTTAAACCGGCTAACGAGACCATACAAGAGTCCGGCCGGTGTGCTGTTATGTCAATCTTTGTTGTGTTTTTTCTGCTCGTTTTTGTTTGTAGTTTGTTTGAGGGTTGGAGAGGAGCGGTGGTTTGAAGTGTAGTGAAGTTGTAATGTGGCAGCGTTGCTCAGTTCTGTAGTAGCAGCGTTCTGCTCTTTCTGTATCGAGTTTAAATGGAATAAAAAAGTTGCTCCTCCTTGTAAGAACAATTGGCGCTCGTAAGTTCATTTATTATTGTTCAACGACGAACCGATATAAATGAATTGGATATAAATGAATTGGATATAAATGGATTGATAGATTTATAGATGTTAAAATGTAACAATTTTTTTTAGGTATCATCAAGAAATAAATTTATCAATGAATGAATTTTAGATATTAAAATGTCGCCAACAAAACAAACGTGTGGAATTTGGCCCTTTTAGACTATTGTTGATTTGCTTTTTTTTGGACTCTTTGGAATTATGCATCATAATTGGAGATGGTTTTAGTGAATTGAGATATTAAATTGTCACCTCTACAAACCACCTGTTGTGTTGAGAAGTTGAATCGGAGAATTCACAGTTTATAATTTCGTTTATGGCACTCGAGTATAATGTCAATAATAATTGTATTAAGGGTTAATACCTTATTATGGCCTGAACTATGACCATGTAATCAACTTTGGCCAGTGGTTTGAGAAATTAACATCTTGGCCCGAACTATGCAGCATACAGACAGAATTGGCCTGGAGCGTGGTTTGACCGTTTGTTTGGACGGTCAACACCGTTGACCGTTAGTCAACTGTCCAAGTCAATGCCATGTCAGCACAAAAAATTATAATTTCATTTTTCTTTTAATTTTCTTTGCAAAATGGAATAATAAAGAAAAAAATAAAACAATAACTTTTGACCACCCATCCCCACCTTATCCCCTCACCTTCTTTCTCTTTCGATCAAACCCAAAAAATCCTTTCTTCCATCTTCTTCCCCGATAACCCACTGCCTCCATATCCCAGATAACCCACCGTCCAGGTCGCTGTCCAGGTCACAACTTCCACCTTAGTTAACTCTCTCTCTCTACAGCTCCTCCACATGGCTCGTCCATTCAGGCTGCTCGATTCCGTGCCGGCAGCAGCAACAACAGCACCGGCCGGGGACTCCCAACCGCCCGTCCCGCCGGTGGACAGCGACTTTGTCATCATACTGGCGGCCGTCCTCTGCGCCTGATCTGCGTCCTCGGCCTCGTCGCCCGCGGCGAGGGGAGGCAGGGCTCCGCCGGCGGCCATTGACCCCTGTTGCCGTCATTGTGGCACTGAAGTGGTGGTGCCGGAGGAATTGTGTGGATTAATAAAAACCAGAGAGTAAAGTGCAGGGAGAACCCTCGCTCGATCAAATGTGTTTCCGAATTGATTTATGGATGTGGTTGATAACTTGGGTCTTGATTGATCAAATGTGAAAGGGAAAGGCTTAAAGGGAAGATAACAGAGTTTTTATTTCTGTTTCCAGATTTGTACTCCAAGTCGCCAAGGAAATATATGGAATGGATTGGTTTCCAAGGGGGTGAAGAAGAAGATCCGTCGCGCCCTCCCCAATTAGACCTTCTCTCCCGCCGACGACGCCGCGGCAAAATTCACCGATTGCGCCATCTGCTTCGTGGAATTCACGGCCGGGGACGAGTTCCGGGTGCTCCCGCAGTGCGGCCACGGCTTCCAACTGGATCGACACCTGGCTCGGCAGCCATTCATCCTGCCCTTTCTGCCGGCAGATACTCGTCATCAACCGGTGTCATAAGTGCGGCGGCGGGTTATTGGGGAAGAAGATGGAAGATAGGGTTTTTTAGGGTTTGATCGAAAATGGGGGATAAGGTGGGGATGGGTGGTCAAAAGTTATTGTTTTATTTTTTTCTTTATTATTCCATTTTGTTAAGAAAATTAAAAGAAAAATGAAATTATAATTTTTTGTGCTGACATGGCAGTGACCTGGACAGTTGACTAACGGTCAACGGTGTTGACCGTCCAAACAAACGGTCAAACCACGCTCCAGGCCAATTTTGTCTGTATGCTGCATAGTTCGGGCCAGGATGTTAATTTCTCAAACCACTGGCCAAAGTTGATTACATGGTCATAGTTCAGGCCATAATAAGGTATTAACCCTTGTATTAACTGAGAAGTAGGAATGGCAATGGGGCAGGTCCGGGATGGGTTTCTTGGTACCCAGACCCGCCCCGTGGCAGGGCGGGTCCAGGTTGGGTAATTGACCACGGGTCACGGGTCGGGGCAGGTCGATCCAATGGGTATGCAATTTATTTGAAAAACATTAGAAATATTCGTTATTTTTATTATAAAACTAAGAAAATAAACAATATTATGATAATTATAGTTAAATTATTGGAGAAATTGAGGTTTTCACTAATTTAAAACTTTATTATAGCTAAAATATTATGCGATTAAAGTAACATTCATAGTAATTTGACTAAGATTTCATGTAATTTAGACAAGAACGGGTCGAGAATGGGGCGGGTTAGGGCAGGTCGGGTCGATGAGACTACCCATGCCCGCCCCGCCCCGCCTACGGGCCGGGTCGGACCCGCCCCAAAACAGGTCAAACAGGTCGGGTAAAACGGGTCAGGTCGAAATTGCCATCCCTACTGAGAAGTTATGGATTGAAAAATCAGTGTGAAATCAAGCGTACCTGGAGCAGCCTGTAGGCACAAATGAATCAAAGCTCAAGGATTGAAGTGTACAACAGAAGAAGTTTGGTGGCATTTTATCAAGTCCTTGAAGTAAGGGAGCTAGTTAACTCAAGTGAAATGGAGAGTCGTGTTGTTATTTAATTTCCATAGTCCGTTGTGATGCCCAACTTGTTTTGAGTAATATTGTTTTCTAGAGACAAAACTCGCGTTAAATTGAATTAATGAACAACAATTATTAAGACATGACTCATATCTCTTCAAACAAAGTTCGAATAAGAGTGTTTGATTTATAATTTTTGGAAACGAAAACTAAATTAAGTTACTCCTGCTCCTATAATAATTTAGCAAGAGCTCCAAACTATGACTATGACTACATTTGCAGAGAAATAATAAAACTTGACGTAGACGTAAGTTGTGCGGTCTTGGGAACCTCCGTCTCTATCGACCATCTATCTTATTCATAGGCACTGAGAGGTAACCGCCTTGAAGAACCGTATGTTTGACAACTACAACAAAAGACCGCTCCCCTCTACTCCACCGTGGTGGTTGCTCCTTCAACCCCTAGGTGCCTTTCTCTTGATGGAGTTGAAGTCTTGGAACGCAGCTTGTTTGCTTCTTGTGCCATGCCATGGTTTTAGCTCATGACCATGTGCATGGCCACACTACACAAACTGTGCTTTTTGGAGCTCTGTTCATGCATTCCAAAAACTTCACGGGCTTGATGTGAAATTTTCCACCCGAGTAATTTGACAGAACCTCTGAAGGTGGAGGTCAAATGAAGGGCAAGATAAATCCAACGTCCAGTGCTATAATTGCTCGAAATACAAACATTATGCATCGAAATATTGGAGTTCGCCTAAAGAAGTGGAGGAAGCAACAACCAATGTGGAGGAAGGAGGAGGCAAAGGCACAGTATTAATCTTAACCCAACATCATATTAAATTCCACCATATAAAATCATCAATCTTTGCAACATGGCTAACTGCATATGCTACATAATCAAGGGAGAATTAAGCTCCACAGTTGAACTAAAGAGACAGACTACTCGAGTTATTCCTCTTCCCTCTCCTTAATGATTGTTATTGGGATGCAGCCGCTGCTGAAACAACGCCAGCTTCTGCTCAACGGACGCCAGCTGCTCCTGAAGGCGCCTGACTTGCTCCTGGAGCACGGTCACGGTTCCCAAGGAACCCATCACAGGGTTCTCGATCCTAGCATCGGCCTCGAATTCCAATGCCCGGAAGGCAAGCCTTGCCTGCTGCTCAGGGAAGGGCAGAGCGCCATACGTGATTTCCACGAAATTGCCGCCGTAGACTCGTTTGATCTTCTCAAAAGCCTGCGAGCCCGCGGGGAAGTGGGGCCGGAAATGGCAGTCCGCCGGACACTCGTCCGCCTTCCTCCACTGGCACACTGCACACCTAGCGCTCCCGTGCATCGCCGCCATTGTTGTCCCTGAAAAGTAAACTGAAACAGATTTTCTTTTACCCTTTTCTAGCTTGGAGGGAAGTTTTTATTTTTAGGTTTATGCTGTTGTCGTATCTTATATATATATAGTTACAAACCGATCGTAACTCGAAATCCCTTGCTCCTCGATTCGCAAGTCTAACCTAACGCGGTTTAGTCTAAAAGCCAAATTCGCGTGGCTATAACCTGGATGGCAAGACACGAGATTTTTTTAGGTTTCACAGTTCTGGATTGTGTACCCTACTTTCTCTTAATAATTTTGTGGAAGAATTATTGATTATTATTAATATTATTATTAGAGATTACATGGAAGGTTTAGTGGTTAGGGGATAAGAGTTATCGTTAGGGTTGTATTCGACTATTAGGATTACTGTTAGGGTCGGTGGCGGCGGAGGGAGCCCTTGAGAAGGGCGTCAGGATCCCACTTTGTAAAAGATGGGCAACAAAACTCTTTAAATACATAGAATTTAGTATCATCATCCAAATTTAGAACCTCATACTTTCATCGATATTGGCTCACCTAAGGACTCATCACTGTCGCTTATCAAGTTCATGGGAGTGTCAGGAACCACTAGCAACAATGCTTTAGTTAGACCCGAAAGGCTTGCAAGTCGCAAGTAGGAATAGCAACAACAACCAAAAAAAAAAAAAAAAGACCCACAATTCTGGTATTGCACGCAAAAACAAGAAGCTCTAAAGTTCTACTGCCAAACCGGAGATATGCGCACCTGATTCTCATCCCTACAATCAGACCACTTAATAGTACTTTGCAAGCAAGTTTCCAGGCCACCAAAATGAGAAACAAGTTCGTCCAGCAATCAAATGAAGAAGTTTACTAACGATGCGATGCACTAGCTTAAATATGGGAAGACAAAAACGTTAAAAAGAATGCTGGTATGAACAACCACGTCTCTTCCACTAACATATATCTATCCCCCTAACACAGTAAAAAACAGAGCTCCCCCAATACACCCATGTCTATCTCTTTCACACAAACTCAACCAGCCAAGCTAAACTAGCCATATCCTAACGAGATCCGGAACAACAAACACTTACATTTTCACACTCCTCCTGCACCCGAGTTCCGCAACTCGGCAGCACCATGAGCAAAGTGGCATCTCTGACCAAAACTGCAAGTCCCTTTGTTAAAATTATCACATATCTTGGTCTTGTAATTGCTACCGGGATGCTGCTTCTCTCCAGAAGCTCCTGGGCCTCCTCTCCCATGCCCACCACCTCCATGACCAACGTTCCCGATTAGCTCTCTCACCATTGCGCTAGCTCTGCCGACCTGCTCGAGGGTCCCATCGAGCTCAATGTTCCTCAAGTTGGGGTCCGTCTCGTGGTCCCTGATCGAAAGCTTCACGCCCGTTTGTCGACATATCTGCTTGGAATTCACGCCACCTTTCCCAATAATGGCTCCCGCGAGGGAAGAATCCACACTGATTTTGGTAGTTGCTGTATCGCCAAACCCGGGGACCGGGCCAGGTTGGTGTGGTGGGTCCATTCGCATCCCTCCCATACGCCCCTGCATCGGAGGCATAGGCCCACCCATCATCCGAGGATCGTCATGAGATGGAGGAACTGGCCTTCCAAGCTCCCACTCACCATGTGCGAAATGGCATTTGTCGCCATATTTACATCCTTCTGCACTGCTGTATTTGTTACACATGCGGTTTTTGATTGAAGGGGAGGAGGAAGAAGAACCATAGGGAGGACCAGGTGGTGTGTTGCCATAGGACATAGGTGGTGGGGTAGGGATATTCCTCGGCATGGGAGGGGCGGAGGACCGATTCATTATTTGGGAGACCGCATTGTAACCACCAGGTACATAGTGCAAGAAGTGGCAGCTCTCACCAAATGGACACCCGTTAGTACTGCAACAGAAGTATACAAGTGGCGGAATCAGCAAAACACAGAAGCACAGAGGTCAGAAGTGTAGCATACAAGTCTTGGGGGTCAGAAATCAATCAGGGTGCAAGGTTTAGACTTTTAAAAATTGAAATGCTTACTTGACTAGTTCCAAACAATAATACTTGACTAGTTCCTTGATAAATGCTTACTTGATAGAAGAGTGCGACAAACATTCAGTTTTCTTAAGATTACAGAAACATACGCATTACTGTTAAACCAGCAAAACCACAGTTTCTGCAAAGACACTTTGTAATTTATAACCAAAATGCGATTCGTCTTACCTGAGAAATTGCTTAATATTTAGCTTACCAGTAGTTTGCATTCAATAATATCATTTATGCACTTAAACTTGAAGAATTTACTATTAAACCCATCTGCATGACATCCTTTGCGGCAACAATTTCAGTTTGAATCAAGCATGAACAGCTTCCTTAGTGATCAAATATATTGTTGGGATATAATTATCCAAGTAAACAGTGCCAACTAATTCAATTAATTAACTTGATTTGATGCGGTCAGAGTTACAAACTTGTACCTGTAAGTGTATAATACCCATTTCATTAGAGAAGCAGAAACCTTGAGTCATAAGTGCAGTAAATTTGAAGTTTGTACTAACTGGTGATACAACAATGTGCAATCCGAGACGATTATTTAGGTGAGAAAAGATTAGAACCTGAAAAATTTGGTGCATGGCTTCGATTTGCTTCCTACACCGGTTGATAACGAGTCCATTTCTGATAACAAACATTAATTGGGTTTTCTCAGTTGATGTTCTGGAAGATTTTTAAATCTCAACTAGACGATATTATAGTTCAACTTAGCAGAGTTCTAGTACTAACAACTTCATTCGTTGATAAAGAAATCAACATTCCAAGCACTATACCACTAACATAAATACACGATGATTCGACTGAGAGTGACTATATGATCCTATTGCTAACACGAATTCTACAATCCATCAGTCGAGGAACTTAAATTGAAGAATTGAATTCTTCATGAAACAGGAAGCTCCAAGACAAATCTGTTTCTCTACCGTTTCTTAGTAGAAACCAATGAATCAAAACAAGCAGAGTACTTCCTAAGCTGAAAACAGACATACTACTGCAACTACAAATTCTATCAAAGCAGACTTCCAGTTCCTCGCACGAAAAAAAAAGGGCAGAAACGAACTGAAAAATAACTTGGCATAACTCTCTGCTGCAATTACAATTCACCGGACGCCCAAAATAAGGTCGAAACTAACCGGTGCTTTCGCAATCTCAACTAACAAAGAGGAAAAGCACCGAAGTGAAAGAGAGACTGACCTTGTCTAGATTTCTTGAATCCACCATTAGAGTTGCCGCTGGCTTCAGGCCTCCCTCTCTTCCTGGCTTCCATTGACGGCCCGCAACAGATGCAGATCCAGAAACAGAAGGGAAAGCTCAACGAGCGACAGTGAGACAAATTCACGAACAACGAAATTCCCAATGCTCCAATAACCCAGAAAGGGGGGAAAAGGAAGTAACTTGGCGCTTGGTCTGAGGATAGCACGAGAGATAAGCAAGGGGAGTGGCAGGAGAAGCTAAAAACCCTAACCCTAATAAGGAAATGAAGACAAGAAAAGATAGAAAGGGTTCACATGACTCGAGAAGAAATAGGATTCCTTGGCCAAAGTTCAGTTTAGCTCCCAGATTTTCACTATTGACAGTTCAATCCCAAATATTTGCTGATCCACGTTAGATAGTACCAGACTACATTTTCATAACCGGCTGGACGCTGAACCGAAAATTTAGTGATTTAT
Source organism: Linum tenue (assembly GCA_946122785.1). Taxonomy (NCBI): domain Eukaryota; kingdom Viridiplantae; phylum Streptophyta; class Magnoliopsida; order Malpighiales; family Linaceae; genus Linum; species Linum tenue. The sequence goes on from CAMGYJ010000004.1 coordinate 60,982,581, forward strand.
CGTTCAGTTCAGTGAGTGAGAATTTGGTTTTTCTTAAGACAGTCGTCTCTTTCCATGATAGATTCAATAACAGTTACAACATGGCCTGAAACTAACGATTATGTTTTAGTATCAGGAATGGTAGGGCTAGTTAGGGTAAGAGCCTTTTCCATCTCAAAACACAAAACAATGAAACAGCGAAGATGAAAGGTCCAGAAATGAAGAGCAGCCAGCTTCTTAGGCCCTGTTCACTTTCATTTTCGTTTTCTGTTTTCTGTTTTCATGTCATAAATTTGACAAACGAAACGAGAAAATATGTTTACTTTTCATTCTGTTTTCTCTTTGTTTCCAACTCTGAAAACAGAAAGTGGCAGCTTCCTACTGTTCTCGAAAACGAAAAAATGTCGTTTTCACATGTTTTCAACATCTGTTTTCTCAAAAACAGGAAACAGAAATGAAAGTAAACAGGGCCTTAGTAAACTCAAAAGAATGAAACAGCGAACGAAGCTCCAATCTGTTCGTATCATCATTAAACCTCTGTCTTTTCTCAGCTAAGTGGCATCAGAACAGTCAAAAACATAATCCAAACCCTCCTCACTAGTACAAAGATTGCGCGCGCGCACACTGCCCGTTCATCCAATCTACCAAGCTACGTAAAAGACTTAAAACACACCTAAAATCATACCCCTGACTTGCGCAGTTCAGCAGCTCCATGAGCAAAATGACACCTCTGACCGAAGCTACAAGCTCCTTTGTTGAAATTGTCGCATATCTTCGTCTTGTAGTTGCTTCCAGGATGATGCTTCTCCCCCGAGAATCCACCCGACGACGGCTTGCCATGGCCGTGGCCACCAGCTGGACCTATATTTGCGATTAGCTCTTTGACCATGGCACTAGCTTGACCAATCTGGTCAAACGTACCCTCCAACTCGATGTTCCTTAGATTAGCATCCGTCTCATGCTCCCTGATCGATAGCTTGGCCCCTGTCTGCCTGCATATCTGCTTCGAGTTCACACCGCCTTTTCCAATTATGGCCCCTGCCAGAGACGCATCGACACTGATCTTTGCAGTAGCTGTATCGCCAAAGCCGACTAGAGGGCCGGGTGGAGGCGGCTCAATCCGGTTCATCATGCGGGGACCTGGAGGAGGTGGGCCCAGCATACGATGGTGATGATCGTCGAGAGATGGAGCAAATGGCCTCCCGAGCTCCCACTCACCATGTGCAAAATGGCACTTGTCACCATACTTGCATCCTTCAGCGGTGTTGTATTTGTTGCACAAGCGGTTTTTCACTGAGTGTGCATTATTAGAGCCGTTGGAGCCTGGTTGAGGCGGAGGCATGTTGTTCTTTGGCATGGGTGTGCTGGATGACTTGTTCATGAGTTGGGACACTGCATTGTACCCACCAGATACATAGTGCAGGAAGTGGCAACCCTCGCCGAATGGACAGCCAGCAGTGCTGCATTACAGAAAATAAGTCGGCTCAGATTGCAATCATCATGAAATAAGCATTCTAAAATGATGGTTTATGTCTTATGACCCCCAAAGAAGAGTCCAGAACACTAAGCTGGTGCCACGCATATCCTGAACTAAGAGGGAATACATGCCATCCAGTAGTGATGTAAAAAATTCATTGATCAGATGCTTGAGAACAAAAAGAAGAAAACACTATTGATTGATGTTCAGAAACCAACAAGCCACAAATGCACCGACACACCAAGTGACAAGAAAACCTAAATTCACTAAGATTCCAAAACAAGGAACTAGTATGTACATGGGCAAAATCAACCTGGATAGCAAGTTCACTCAGCTTTTAGACATCAACCTCATCCATTGAGATTTGGAATGAACTACCATCTATTTTACCTCAATAGAAATGACTGCTGCTGCAGGCAATGCAATATATCTGACCTCGAAAAGTTCTACTTTAGCTTACCATTACATAGTGGTAATCAATACTCAGTAGTGTATTTAAGTAGTTGTTACAATAAAAATCAACTCCCTCAAATTATTGAGTAACATTGGAGCCACCCTTTGGGCCACAACTATTGGAGGCAATCAACTATTACTGAGATACAGTTGTTATCCAATGTCTCTCTGCTAAATGAATTGGTTAACTTGATTGGATGAGGGGCAGAGTTACATATTTGTACCTGTAAGTGTATGATACCAATTTCATTAGAGAAGCAGAAACGTTATGAGTGGTGAATTCAATTCCCCCAATAACTTTATAATGCTTCACATCAGTACTGCAATCCGAGATGATTATTTAGGTGAGAAAAGATTAGAACCTGAAAAACTTGGTGCATGGCTTCGATTTGCTTCCTACACCAGTTGATAACGAGTCCGTTTCTGTTAACAAACATTAATTGCCTTTCTTCAGTTGAATGTTTTGAAGATTTTTAAATCTCTGCGATAATCTCATCAAATTTTTAGTAATAATAGCGTTAACTGTAAGTAATAGGTAAGATTTCATGAATTACTACACAAGTACCCCAAAGCAAAATCTCCAAGAAACTAGACGATTGAGTGACTTCCAGCACCACCATGTTTGAGTGACTTTCATAATCACCAATGCACACTGAACTTTGAACAGAGCTACCTTACTACAAAAGATACACTGATAAAGGGTAGATACCCCACATTCCATCGGCAAGATAGCCAGCAAGTCGAGAGCTTAAAGAAACCCGAGAAATCTCAAGAACTGGGAAAACACTCAGTTCCCCAGACAGATTCGCGGTTTTGCCTATACCAAGAAACTTCCTCTTCACCCGCTACAGCTAGTCTTAAGATTTTACGTCCTTCCTCACCAACAAACAAAATTGACAAACAGAGAAGCAAATTACTCCCATGGTGGACAGTAAGTTCTAAGAGCAAAACTTCCCAAGTAACGAGCAACCCAGAAGAAAAAGGAACCACTTTAAGCTACAAAGTCAACAGGAGCTCAATGAAGGGATGGAAAACGAAACCCAGCAGCCAAAATCACCCCCCCACAAATCCCGGTCAATTACTTCACCTACCGGCCAAAGAAGGGCTTATATGTAGTAGAAAAAGCATAGCATGAAAGAAACTTACCTTGTCTAGATTTCTTGAATCCGCCATTGAAGCTGTTAGCTGCCCCGTCAGGCCTTCTCTTCCTCGTATCCATTTACAGCCTGGCTCCCAAGAGATTCAGATCCAGAAGCAACAAAAAAAAAAACGCGACCAAACAGTCCCAACTGCAGCCGAAGAACCAATCCAGAACCCAACTAAAACCCCAAAGAAAGATAAAGAGATGAACTGAAGAGCAGAAGCAGCAGCGGAAGAAACAGCTAGCCCTTAATGGGTAGAAGGGCAGACCGGCGGCGAGACGGTTTATTATATAGCCTGTGGAAGGAAAGGAAAGAAGGGGGTGAAGCGAAGCGAAGCAAAGGGAAGACGGAGAGATAGGGTAGGAAAACGAACGAGAGAAGGAAAAATTGATTCCGCAGGAGTGAGAAGATAATAATAATAGTATTATTTATATTTTTTGTATTTATTGGTTGGTAATAATTTGAAATGATTTTACTTTTAAGATGGGATTGGGGAGATTCATCAATCAAAGCTTCGATTTCACAATTATTTGGGGGAATTGAATTTTAGGTCACAGACTAATTAGGGCTTTTCAGCTTTGATTTGGGATTGGGTGGGAGCGGTTAATTTTTTGTGTTGGTGCCTTCGTTTGGGAAAAGATTCCTTCGCCACCCACTAGTGAAAAAATAATAATATAAAATAGTCAGAGCGGGGAAGTGGGTTATCTGTCTTTCACGTGCAGGGTGGCGGTGATGACAGATGACGTTATTTATGACAATTAATATTTTCCTGGATTGGAAGCCCAATAAGATTTGGGCTCACCTACTTCTTTATGGACCCAATTGGCTAACAACAGGCCGCAAAACTAATGGTTGGCTTAACCAACTTCAGATTTGTGCGGGTGGTGAACGTCTAAGGCCCATGATCTTCTTCTTCTTCTTCTTCAAATAATGGAAGAAAGCGCTGATTTTGCGAAGATCAAGCGGGAATGATCTATTCCAGACCTTGACGTTTGCATCAGACTTGCAGCTGCTGTAATTAAGATGTCACCTTCATTGTTCAGACGTACCAAAAAAAAGGTGAAGTACATTTGCTACCCTTTCATCAAGAAAGAGTAGATATCTCTGTAGAAATCATGGTTCAAAAAGAACATACAACCTTGTATTTAATCATGCATAGGCATTAGACAATATCAAAACACATAACCTAGGAGTTTCACGACGAATTAGATATTGCGAACACGTCGACTAAGTAAGGCGACACTGGCACCGAGGCATAATAGACACTTAAGCAACCTTGTACTTAATCACTACCCTAATTGCAATTGCCAGAACCAACTGCAATACCCTAACCAAAGTTGGTTCCAGTAGGAAGAGCAGAATGCAAACAGATGAAAGGGGAGGAAAGGAGGTGTAGATGAAGTGTTGGAAATGTTCAACCTTTCTCACGCCAGAAAGTTGTCATATTCATTGGTGGCTGAATTCTGTTTCCTGCTCACTGTTGTTTGTGTTCTTAGGGTTTCTGTTGACTCCATGGTATTTCGAGGTTTGGTTCATATCCCTTCCAAGCAAAAAAAAACCCTGCTTCTCAATTCATCTGTTATTAAGCATAGCAATATACAATCATCAAGTTCTTACCATTACGACTACCTCCAAAACCAGCCATTAACGCTAAGCAAGACATGCAGAATCAACATAACTCAGCAAAAACACTTCTTCTAATTTAAACCAGACCCATAATGGAGAATTCAAGCACCACCGCCTCCTGCTGCAGCAGCTCCTTTCAGAGCTTTCTTCAGCTCCTCGCTCACATCGCCTTCCACCGAGGAACTCCTCTTCTCATTTCGGTTCCCGCCGGAGTTCCTAGCTCCCATTCTCTCCGGCTCTCTGTACCTGCTGCTGCTGCTGCTGCTGAAGCTAGAATCATGGGTTGGTGATGATGGCACAAGGAATTTGCTGGCGCCAATCTCGCGCCTCAGATCATCCATGGCCTTCTTCAGGGACGTATTCTCCATCTGCAGAATGTCCAACTGCCGCTTCACCGCCAAGCAAGTTTCCGCCACGTCCGGCTTAGGTTCGCTGTTCGCCGCCGGTTCGGATTTCGAAGCAGATTGGGCGACGTGTTCGATCCCGATCTTGTTCATCACCAGGAAAGGGATCCTCTTGAAATTGATCGCGGCAGCCATCGAATCGAGGTCTCCAGCTACTCTACCCCCTAATTTGTTGTCCGCCGGAACCCTAAGCCCCCACCTGAAACTCATCACGGCGTGACTCCTCACGGGGAGACTCGTGTTGGCCGTGACTTCCACTCCAGATAGAGCCGCCGCGAGCGCGTTCGACGTCGGCGGAGGCAGGGCGGAAAACCTCTTGGCGTTGAACCCTACCCCGCCGATGTCGATCCCTCCGCCGGCTCCAATCCCGTTCAACACGGGCTTCTCCACAACCTCCAGCGACCCATCCTCGTCCGACGAAGAGCTCACAGCGACGCCGTTCTGCCACGACTTCATACTCTTCTCCAAGCCCGACGACGCCTGCGACTTCTTGATCGAGAAATCCCCAAACCTGGGCTTGAAATGAAGCATGAAGCTAGGGTTCCCCTTCCCGACCAAATTGAACTCCGCGCTCATCACCATCGGGCTCGACGTCGGCGAGCCGAACGACCCGGACCCCGTCTTGAGCACGAGGGAGAACGGATTCCACGAATCGTTGGGGCGGTAGGCGACCTTGAAGGACGGGCCGGAATCGAAGAACGTCGAGAGGTTGAGGGAGAGCTCCTTGGCCTCCCCGGCGACGATTCCGGACTGGAAAGGCAAGCCCAGAATGCTCAGCGGGACCTTGGCTCGGAACAGCGGCTTCTGCTCGTCGCGGAATTTGAGGGAGGCTTTCATCTTCGCTATCTCTCAGACCCAATGAAGAATCAGAACTACGGACTGGGAATTTTGGGGAGAAGGAACCTACAGAGGTAGAAGAAGCATCACAGTGCGAAGGCAGTGAAGGAAATGCGAAGATGGCTCCGATTCTTTATACAAAGATCCGAAGATTTTGTCGAATTTTTTTTTTGAAATCGTTGGAAACGCTCCGATGGGAGAATTTTGAGCAGCGGAGATTCCGCCCTAATCTGGCCTTAAGCGGACGTGGTGGTGGTGGGTGAGGAGAGAGAAGGGGGAGATGGGAGGAGGCACTTTGTCGATTTTGCCCCTGAGGGTTTTCTCTTCACTAACCGTGGCCTGGTGGCTGGTGGGTCGAAATCTGAGTGGGCTGATATGTAATTTTGAGGAAAGTGAAGGGTTGAGCTTCGAGGTATGTGGATCAGATTTTCAGGCTTTGTTTGTAATTAATGCTGAGCTGGCAGTCTTGAAGCCGTTCGTTCATCGTTGTTATAAGCACTTTTTGTTTTGTTCTTGTTCTATTTCATTTAACACTTATTCCTAATCTTGAGGGGTTAATTTTTAATAGTGGTAATTAGGTGATGGTAATGTAAGATGATAATATTATATTAATCATATCATAGTAGTGAGATCAATTATATAGTAGTTGTAAGACGATAGTATGAAGTATTACCACAATGAAAAGATGATGGTATGATAGTTATAAGATGACAATAAATATGTATTTTGAAAATTTTTCACTCAAAATATAGCAACATGAACAACATTATATACATAACTAGCTTTTTACCCGGCCCGTTGGCCGGAGAGTTTCATTTTATCGTTGACATTAATTCAATTTATCTATATGTTTAAACTATTTTAGACCTTCTAAATTTATTATATTTTGTATTGATAAGTGAGTATGTGGTGTGTCTATATATTGAAAATTCTCAATACTTGGCACATTCACTTATAATGTTTGACTTCTCTAATCATAAACCATGTCACAAAGGTATACCACGTCCCATGTACAATTTTTTCTATCTTATATAAATCCACGTTGTTCAGATGAGGACATCTTAGTTAGAGTTTCTTTGTACATATACTTCATTATTGGATAAATTTCTTCATCCCAATTAAAAGTTGACACTTTGGATGTTCATGAAGTTTACTGTAAGATCTTATTTGTATTTAGTTTCTTATACAATATGTATCAATTGCTAATTTCTGAAATTTAATTTGGACTAACTGAGACTCATTGTCGTTGTTTATATATTATTTTAGAATCTCAATCCAAGATACTCACATACGGAATTTGATCTTAATATGGTGCGTTAGTGTATAATTTTACAACTTGTAGAACCTTCGTTTTCTAAAATTCGTTTATGTTTGGTATTTGTTTAGAAATAAAATTTCATTACTTATACTAATATATGCATTTTTCTGTATGGCCACATTTATTGTCAATATATAGCATATATATTAAAAAGAGTTTAATTATTTTTAAGTGTAATTAATACTTGTTTTTTACAGGGATTTGTAAAATGTTAAGAAAATAAGGGAAAATATGAACAATGGTAAAAGAAAATAAGGGATGGAAGTACACATTATAAGTGAGAGAAAAGTTATTCTTACTTATCATCTTCATTTATCCAATGAGATGATCTATTCTTGCTCCATTGAATTTTTATCAAATTATTTTATTCCGTAAATATATTATTAGTTATGCATGTGTTTTATTGCAAAAAAAAATGCATGTGTTTGCTAAGAAAGATCATACCGATGATCAACTTCTCTAATCTTGCCTCATTTTCATGTGAATGTTCACGAAGTCTCCTAACGATCTTATGTTAACAAATGTCTATCAAGAGACCTAAATTTAGTATATTATATAACAGAGTAAATACATTTTATTAACCAAATCTTTCAAAAAAAATTCAAAATACAAAGTATTAGCCAAACGTTAACTCCCCGTTAGCATTTTTGTTAGTAACGTTGACTCAACAATATGATGATGAGTTGGAAGAGACACGTGACGGTCTATAATCCAATTTAGTATTTTAATTAAAAAAGAGTTACAAAATTATTAATGATAACAAAAAAAATGGTTAATATTTTGATGTGATACAAAATATTTGGGTAATCATTTGTAGTTTGAAAGGTTTGGCTAATAATTTAAAAAAACTGAAAGGTTTAGCTATTTAAATGTTATTTACTCTATATGTATCAATTGCTATGTTGTCTCCTCTCACATTTTGTCACGACCGCTACTGAAGTTCTATACCAGATCTGCTCTGTCCAATCCTCACCTTTGTCCACCAATTCATGGCCCATATAATAACATCGCCAGCTGAATTTTAAATTGTCCTCCTGCACCATTTCTCACATGCGCCACCAAATTGTTGACATAGTTAGTTTCGTCTACCCGGGTATCTCCACTCTCTATTGCATTTAACACCCGTTATTTGGTTTGCTTTCCTTCACTCAAAATTTCTTCTCCTAACGAAAAATCAAAAGGTAATGGCCTAACACCTACTTAGCATATGACGTTAACTGAAAATTTACTTTATAAGATTTATTCAAATATTTTTGTTTAAACAATCGCGATACATGTCAGCCTCCAAACATTAGTATACTGCTGCTACACATATATACTACAAAATGTACAAATGAATTATTAAATAAAACAAAAGGAAACATTAAATGAAGATAGAGATAGCTACATAAATTGAGCATTAACTTACTTTTGTGTTTGTAAAAAAAGTGTCAACCATGATAATTTGTAAATTCTTCAAGTGCTTATGTGGCAACAAACTATTGTTGAATTGCCATAGATAGATAGATAGATTTTAAAACTTTATTTGATTAATGCATAGGTCAGTGGTTAATGAACACATGATGTTTAACATACAGTTTAGCAAAGATCCAGCTAACTTTCACATGTATCATTTTTTAATGTATCTCGTGTCTCATCTTAAGATATGAAGTCAAGTTCATAAACGATCATACCGAAGCCATTTTGAAAATTTTGATTTATAATCCTTGAAAATTTATTACTCCAAGTTTGAAAATTAAATTTCTTAGCATATGACGTAAAACTTCATTAGAGTTTGCTCAATTAACACGATCTAGAGCAAAAATGCAAAATATTACTAATTTGAACCTAGGATATATTGTAAATTATTGCACCTATGATTCATATGTCTTCACTTAATTAGAACAAATAAGGTTTTTGTTTAAGAAATAGATTTTATTGCTTGGTCAAGTTTCTATTCAAACGTTTCTTGTTTTCCCTCTTTAATTTCCATCTTTATTTTGTCGCGATAAAATGTTATTATGTATGTGTGTTTGTATAAATTGTTCATTAAAATGTAACATATTTGTAAATTATTTTAAAAGTGAGTTAAAAGTTTACTTAGTGAGCTTTAATAAGATATTTGTTTGGTTGAGAAAAAAGTTATATGTGTGACTCAAAGACAATAGTCTATATTGCGTACATCAATACAATGCAAAAGTAAAAACAAAAACATAAAGGAAGTATTGGAAAAGAAAATTAAATATTAAAAAAGTTAGAGATAACAAATGTAATGTATGTCACTTTTCATACATTATTTATTATTGTGTACATTGATATAATACAAAAAAAAAAAGATAAAAAGAGAAATGAAATATTAAATGAAGAGAGAGATAGCTCCATAAATATATCAATAACTATTTTTCTTTTTGTAAAAATATTATCCACCTTGGCAATTTGTGAACTCTCCAAGTGCTTAGGTGGCAAACAATTACTTTTGAATTGCCATAATATTATGTATAGATAGATAGATACTAAGGCGTTCTTTTTATGTAAATTACTTTAATAATCAAGTGTAAGTGAATGAAATATGGTCCAATTAACAAAGGGGATTGAAAAATACACTTTGAATGATCAAAATTCTCAAGTCGCTCCTCTAACATTCTCGTACAGAAAAATGATAAAAAGACACCTAAATTGTTAGGTCATCCCTCTTTGTCCCATTATTAGTTCAGGTCACTAATCTTTAACAAACAAAAAAAACAACGAGAAAATTTTGTAGGTTTAGCAAATATGAATTTTGCACCAAATCTGCTTCCGACCTACCAAATGAACTTCACTTACTCCTTAGAGCATCCACTTCAACGCAAGCAAAACTTGGTAGCACCCCCATGCGGGTTATTTAATTGGTTGCACGACTCGAACTAACCAACCTATTTTGAGCCAAGTATAACTCAAGATGTCATTGCCAGTATAACGGTTGACCAATGTAGTATTCTAAGGGTCTCGATATCCTAGACTACTTCTCATTTGATCGTTATTTACTCGATAAAAGCATAGATAAAAAGCAGGTACTAGGGCATCACCTCACCCTAGATACTAGGCCTATCATGCAAAAGGATAACTCTATTGGTTTGTGGGAAACAAAGTCTGGGACGCACTAATGTGGGGACTAGCTCAATGGTCATGAAACTAGCCCCCTCCCAATCTGATTCGCTGACCCAATGTCACCTCGATCAGGCTCACGAACTAAGGATATGGTATATTCCCTTTCAATAGGTTGCACCTATCTGCACACTATTCAATATGTAGATGGTCACCCGCGTATCGTCCTAGCATTACCTATGTGGGTATCCCAACTGGCAGGGGATGGTCACCTGGACGGCCAATCCAACCCCTAGATCTTTCATCTACACTAACATGCCAAACCACTCAAATCCACAACCATCTCATGCAAATCCTACATAGGCAATCATGAAAATCATATGGAGAGACAAGTTCAAACCATAAACAATATAGATAAATGCATATAAAATCTAGCTAAACTCATTTCATTCACAAACCTTAACAAAATTCCTTGTACATAGTAAAACCTAAAGCTAGGACTTTGGAATTAAAGCCCTAGTACCTTGAGTAACTACCCCATAAAGGGGAAAGAAGATACATGGAAGAATGGAGAAGAAAACTAGAGATGGGGGATTGGTGAGAAATCACTTCCTTCTTGGCTCCTTCTCTTCTTCTCCTTCCTTCAACTTCTCTCTCCAATCTCTCTCTAAAACAATAAATTTTACAAGTGTTTTTCAGCTCTCTTTTGAAGGTGAAGGAGTCCCCTATTTATAGATTTCAGGAGGACAGACAAGTTCACGGTTGAGGGCTAGGAGATCGCGGGGGTGAACTCTGGGTGTCAGGCCGTGATCTTGAAATGAATTATTTCTGCTCTGGATGAATCTAGAGTTCACAGCCTGACTTCACGATCACAATTCATGATTCATGGTCGCGATCTTTCTCGCGGTCTTGGACAACTAAGACTATGAGTCGACTATCCAACTATCTTTCCTTGGTGGATGCTTCCTCAAGTTCATGACTGACAATCCCTAGATCGTGAGCGCGATCTTTGCTCCAAAGCCGGTAATCTTGCTGCTTGACTTCTTGCCTTCTCTTCTCGGCCGTGATCTCCTTGTTTTGCTCCTTTTCCTACAATTATGACCCCCTTTTTGTGTAAAAAACACAAATATCATCTAATACACCCTAAATGACATAAATTTATCCGAGGAACAGATTCGGGATACATTGCATAAAATATTAACCGTTGAGATCATGACTAGTTTAATTGACCAACTGGTTTAGTGTTTTAATCATAATTTTTTTTAAAAAACTATAACTTGAACTAATATCACCCAACCCTAATTACTCATTTTAATTCCAGTTCGTCTTCTTGACTTTGCACTTCCTTTTCTATTTCTGTGATCCGCTACCCATTATAGTATTTTAATCATAAAAACTGAGATTTTGCGTAGAAGCGTTTTAGTGACATAGAAACGTAAATCGTAAGTTTTTAAGTTTTAAAGCGCGATTTTAACTTCATTGATCCTAATTACTAACTTGAGTTTGATAACAATTTTGTATGATTTCACTTATGAGAGGGTTTGGATGATACATTATAATTTTTGGTGATAAATGATACAGGTTATAAATTATTTATAGTTAGCGACAAATTTCATCATAAATTAGTATATTTATAGTCGCCTTTTTTACATTGACTCGGACATATTTATACATGTTTTACTCCTTTATATCTTGATTGTTTGACTTGGTAATTGTTTTTCGATCTATTTTACGTTAGGTTGTGCTTCTTTTATCACATTTTAGGTCATAGTACGTGTAGAAAGGTTGGGACGAGTTTCGGAACGATTAGAGATCAAAATGCCCCAAATGTTGAAGAAGAGGTGAAGATCACGACCTGAACTCAAATATCAGGGCCCCAGACCGTGTGAAAATGGCAACAAGGGCGTGAAGTCGGCAAGGTTCCAGAAGAAGATGAGCATCTCGCGGGCAGGTCTGAGATCACAGTCGCGAGCTGTGATATTTGCAAATGAGGCCATGAACATTGGCCACGACTGTAGTGTTAACAGATGAGATCATGACTAGGGATGGCAATGGGTAGGGTCGGGTGCGGGTTTACCCTATACCAACTCCTAATCCGCCGGGTATAGCCTTCTAAATACCCGACCAAATAACCACCGGGTATGAAAATTATATAACCATACCCTACCCACCGGGTAACCACGGGTATTCGGGTAACCATGGGTACGAATCCTAAACTATGAACTTATACACATATATGCACATACATATTGTTGTCCATTAAAATTTTCAATACTTGTAACTGTTCTATCTTCAACAATCCACACAAATAAAAATAGCAAACACATAATAATTGTTCTTGCTTCTACAATCCACACAAACATAATAATCGTCTCATCTTCATCATCAATAATGGTAGCCAAACTCAATTTCTCAAGCTAATATTAATTTCTCAAGGGAAATTGACCATTTGGTTAGCGGGGCGGGTATAACGAGGCGGGTATTATCGATTACCATACCCGTACCCTACCCTTTATTTTGAAACCAGGTATTACCCGTACCCGCCCCTTAACTCGTCAAAGCGGGTAATTACCCTCGTTGACCGGTTACGGTCGGGTAGGGTACCCATGGTTACGAGTTGGATTGACATCCCTAATCACGACCTAGCTGTTGAGATAAGGAGAGCTTGATTTTTCTTTTAGGGTTTTGATCCAAAACACCAAAGTGGCATTTCTAGAGAGAGAGAGAGAGAGAGAGATCTTGGAGCTTAATTGGAGGCTTGAGTTGATCTTGGAGTCAAGGATTCAATCCTAGAAGATGAAGATCTTGAGCTATTTTGAAGAATCCTAGGTCTAGATTTTGGTTAGATGTTGATGTATGTGACAAATCCTATGTTTGATTGTTCATATTATCTATTTGATGGATGTTTATCATGGATTGCATGAGTTTTTATTCTATTTAGGGTTAATACCTTAGTTTGGCCCGAACTATACACATACTTTCTACTTTGGCCCGAATTATTGAATATTGCTACTATGGCCTGAACTATGTAACAAACTTCCTCATTTGGCCTGGAGGCGCGTTTGACCGTCAAAACAGACGGTCAACCAAGTTGACCGTTAGTCAATATACACATCAGCTGCCACGTATACATTAAAAATTATATTTTTTTTTTACAAAAAATAAAAAATAAATTAATAACTCTAAAAAAAAGGAACGGAAAATAAAAGAAAAAAAAATAAAATAAAAAAAAACCCACAGCCACCAATTATACCCTCCTCTCTCTCCCCCTCTCACCCAAATTCGGGAAACCCTATCCCTTCTCCGAACCAGTTTCTTCCTCCGAAACCCTATCCCTTCTCCGACGAGCCCCAGCCGCCGATCTCTTGACTGTAACCGAGAGAATTTCGAAAACCCGGCAAAAAATTCTCGAACCAACCATTTCCCCCAACTTCCCTTATTCCACCTGCTTCCAGCCTTTTCTCTCTCTGCAACTCTAGCCATCCGCCATGAGGTGGGATATGGAGGTCGAAGAAATTGAAGTCGTCCTCGAGAAGATTTGGGATCTCCACGACAAGCTCAGCGACGCCATCCACACCATCTCCCGAGCTCACTTCCTCAACTCCATTAAGAACCTCCGGCGGCCCGACGCCAAGAAGAAGCTCTTCGGCGACGCCGCCGAGGACAACAGGGGAGCCGGCGGCGGCGGGGGATGAGGAGGAGGAGGGGGAGGGTACGTCTTCGGAGAAGGGATAGGGTTTCCCGATTTTGGGTGAGAGGGGGAGAGAGAGAGGAGGGTATAAATGGTGGCTGTGGGTTTTTTTTTATTTTTTTTTTTCTTTTATTTTCCGTTCCTTTTTTTAGAGTTATTAATTTATTTTTTATTTTTTGTAAAAAAAAAATATAATTTTTAATGTATACGTGGCAGCTAATGTGTATATTGACTAACGGTCAACTTGGTTGACCGTCTGTTTTGACGGTCAAACGCGCCTCGAGGCCAAATGAGAAAGTTTGCTACATAGTTCAGGCCATAGTAGCAATATTCAATAATTCGGGCCAAAGTAGAAAGTATGTGTATAGTTCGGGCCAAACTAAGGTATTAACCCTTCTATTTAATGTCAATTAAGATTTTCATCTATGAGGGAGAAGATCCCCCCCTATTTGCCCATTCTGGAAATTAGGATCACTCCTCATCTATGTCGTCCGAGTAATCCTCCGAGGGAGTCAATTCGATCGTTTTCCTAACGATATACTGTTTTCCTAGGTTGAATAGAGCACCCTACCAATCCATCACTTCGCCATTCCAGGACATTCCTGAGAGAGTTGATCACCTAACGGTATGGATAACGAGTCAATCGACCTATGATGGTACACAACATCGGTCTAAATGATGGAAGTAGGACGATTCAACCTAAGAGAGCTCCAAACTTGTAATTAACTAGGGTAGAGTAGTTAGGTTAGTTAGCTTAATCACTATTCTAGGTTGGGTAGATAACGAAACTTAGGCCAAATTAAGCTACATCTAGGGACCTGTGGTTCGATAATTTTATTACTTGCTTACCCTATACTACACCCAATCGTTGGTTAAACTTGACCTTCGATTGAGAAGTTGTAGTTAGAGCGAGCCATACACCGTATAAATGATTATATCAATGGTTAATCAATAATTTTATAATAATTACCCAATAAATAATAAATCACTAACTTATACAAAACCAACCAAAAGTGGATTGGTTGGATTCGGGAGTGTGTGTCAACTGCAACCTTCTCAGTAATGATGAACGGTACTCCGATGGGCTATTTTAGCTCGACGAGAGGGCTCCGGCAAGGGGATCCGTTGTCCCCTCTGCTATTTGCGATATGTTCTGAAGGATTTGCAGCGTTATTGAGAAAGGCTGTGGAGGAGAAGAGATTAGCAGGGGTTAAAGTTAATCCGCGATGTCCGAGCATCTCCCATTTATTTTTTGCTGATGACTCCTACCTGTTTTTGAGGGCATCAAAACAGGAATGTGAGACCTTGGTTCAGTTATTGGGAGATTATCAGGAGTTGAGTGGCCAGAAAGTTAATTTGAGTAAATCGGCTGTTTGTTTTAGTCAGAATGTCGACCCCGGCGACGTGGAGGTAATGGCGGCTATCCTTGGTGTTGGGGCCATAGGAGTTCAGGATAAATATTTGGGACTTCCTTCTTTGGTTCAACGGTCTAAAGTTGAGACCTTTAGGTATCTGGAGGAGCGTTTGCTTGCAAAGCTCCAAGGTTGGAAGCAGAAGCAATTATCCTGGGCAGCAAAGGAGGTGTTATTGAAAGCAGTTGCAGCTGCCCTTCCTATCTACGTTATGTCGTGCTTCCTATTGCCGGTGACTCTTTGCCGCAGGTTGGATAAGCACATGGCTAGATTTTGGTGGGGATTTTCGGCGGACAGGGATAAGGCGCATTGGGTGTCTTGGAGGAACCTTTGTAGGAGTAAGTTTGATGGTGGCCTTGGTTTTAGGCGATTTGAAAGCTTTAATCAAGCTCTGTTGGCGAAGGTTGCTTGGCGAATTGGGCAAGAGCCGGGGTCTCTCCTGGCTCGAGTCATGAAGGGAAAATACTTTGCCAAGTCGGCGATTCTCCAAGCGCGTCGAGGATCGAGGCCGTCGTGGGGGTGGACTAGCATTCTGCATGGGAGAGATTTGTTGAAGGAAGGGCTGATGTGGCAGGTAGGTGATGGGGCTATAGTGCAGGTGCTAGGGGATAATTGGGTCCCGGGGTGGAGGCCGGAGGAACTTGCAAGTAGATCATTGGGTCCTAACTTGGAGGGTGCGACAGTGCAGTCCTTGATGATCCCGGGTACGGGGCGATGGTGTGGTGCGTGCCTGCAGCAGTGTTTCCCGGCAGAGGTGGTTAGTAGAATCTGGTCCATTCCTTTGCCGGTGCAGCCGGTGAGGGATAAGCTGGTGTGGTCACGGGAGAATGATGGGGTGTATAGTGTCAGGTCGGGATATCATCTGGCCATTTCTCTTAGTCGAAAGATGCCAGGGTGGAAGGATGAGGTTTCTTTTTTTGATAGTGCTTTTTGGAAGAAGGTGTGGGATTTTCCCATCCCTCCGAAATTAAAGTTCTTTGTCTGGCAAATGCTGAGACGCATTCTGCCCACCATGGAGGCGATCGTGGAGAAAGAGGGGAGAGTGCCGGCAGTGGTAGTGGAGGAGACGGTGGATGAGAATGCGACCTCGCCTCAGTGTCCAGTGTGTTGGGCGCCGATTGAGACCTTGGAGCATATGCTTTTATCGTGCACAGTAGCTAGGGCGCTTTGGGATAGATCGGGCATTGGCGGAGATATCAGCTCTATTGAGTCTGGTAACTTCGCGCTGTTCTTTCGCCGATTTGTTGACCAAAATTCTAGTACAGAGAGGATAGTCCGTTTAGTGGCGCTGCTATGGAGAATATGGAAGAGTCGGAATTGGGTTGTTTTCGATCATGTGCAGTATGCTATTCCGCGGCTTATGCAGCAGTATGAAAGTCAGGTTAAGGAATGGCTGGCGATTGTGCAACCAGTGCAGGGACGACATGAGGCCAGTCGTTTGGGTGGGGAGAGGATCGGTGGGGGCCGAGCTAGTCAGGTGATGGATGGAGTGGCGTATTCCTGTTTTGTGGATGGTGCGGTAGCGCCGGGGTCCCATGGTGCCGGGGGTTTGGTGGTTCGGGATTTGATGGGTAATGTGTGTTTTGTGAAAGGGTTCTCTTATGCAGGTTTGGTGGATCCCTTCTTAGTCGAGTTGATAGCCTTCCGTGATGCGATTCAGTGGTGCTCTTTGAAGGGCCTTACTGAAGTGAAGTTTTATGGAGATGCAAAGGTTGTCATTGACAAGATTCGGAGGGCTGATGCTAGGGATTTGCGAGGAGGAAGGATTTTGGAGGAGATTGGTGGGATTCGGCAGTGGTTTACGAGGTTTGACATTGCGTTTGTCGGCAGGAGTAACAATCGGGTGGCTCATGAGGTGGCCAGGAAGACCCTTTCTTTGTTGCCTGCGAGTGTGGAGAGTTTTGATTTTGATAGTTGGTATTTCTTGTGATGTAAACAGTGTTTTTCTGGGTTTGATTTTGGTAATAAAAGCTATCTATTGGTAAAAAAAAAAAAAATACAAAACCAACCAAAACATAGACCAAAAGGTTCTGTATTAAGGCTACGAGGCATTGTACAGAAAAGCTCAGCCCAGATCCAGAACTGAAAAGCCCAACTAATTTCCGAGTGCTGCACGGATGACAAAATCTTTTTTCTTTTTTCTTTTCTAACGAATGCACAATGACAATCTTTCGCTTCCCCTGTAAGAGAGACACAGATAAAGAAGAGAGAAAACTGAGAAAATTCAAACCGCCGGAAGGACTCTTGGGATTCTCTGAATCTCCATTGCCTTTAGCTTTTGCTTCCACCATCTAACAAGCAAACAACGGCAGCTGATGACCCGACCCGTGAAACGCGAGCCCGGCACCGGACCCGTGAAACGCGAGCCCGGCGCCGGACCCGACAATGTGGCCGCCGCCGCCGCCGGCGTCGTCGACTTGAGTGACTGCAGAGTTCTCCGTTCTCAGTACCATACTGTCCAGAATCTCATCCAAGGTAAAAACAACTACTTCTCTCAGTTCTCCCTGCTTGATCAATACGCATCCAAGGGTTTCAATTTGAATTCCCCCTATTTCTCTTTCGCCGCCATTGTGATCGCAGATGAAGCAGACGACATCGGAAGCGCGGAATCCAACAAGTTCAACACCATATTCAACCAGCTCCAGAGCTTGCACGAGCGAGGTAATCGAATTAATCAATCAAAAACTTTTGTACAGAGATAGGGTTTTTTTCGATTACTTGGCGCGCAAGCAATCTTAGGTTTTCTGGGTTTTTTTTTCCCGTTGCTTTTACAGTGACCAGACCGAGGGAGCAATTGGCTGATGCAGAGGCTCTGTTGGGGATCACAAGCTCGTTGGTGAAAGGAGCCAAGATCAATTCCAACGCCGTTACGCCTTCCAAGTTCATCGATTTCGTACTCAGAGACTTTGGCAGGGTTCAACACTACAGGCATAGTGATCGAAAGAGGACGTCCGTTAACTGGCAGAAGATTGGTGTTTCAGTGGCTCATATATTCCAGCCCTTTCGAGGATGCTCTACAATGTAATCATCAGCTTGTTTTTACATCTCGAACAAAGCCAAATATTCGAAACTCTGATATGTTTTTTGCTTATGCTGATGGTAAAATGTTGGTCCAATCGACAGGGTTGGCACAAACAGTGCAGTGAAGCAGAGGAAGCCTGCAGCTAGGAGAGGCCGGCGGCGACCGAGCGAAAAATCTGCCTTGCCGAAACAGGTTTGGTTAGTTTATTAAAATATGAACGATGAGAATGGGTTGAAACTTTGTGAGCTGTCTTGATTAAAACCCATTTCGGCCTCTCGAGCAGGTCGATCCTCAGGTCGAGGAACAGGAGAAGACGGGCACGACGGATGGAACTATGGTGACCATGTTCAGTATCTTGAGGAAGGAGAGGAAGGTGGATCTTGAACACCTGATACTGAACAGTAGCTCGTTTTCGCAGACGGTGGAGAATTTGTTTGCATTGTCGTTCCTTGTAAAAGACGGAAGGGTCGAGATTCAAGTTGATGATGAATCTGGTCGCCATATAGTCTGTAAGTTTTGTTAATGGAAAAACTGTTTGCTTGCCCCTTTTTTCTCCAGTTCCTCTCTGCCTGCTTTGTTACCCTTCTCACTAATGTTCTCATGACCTTGCAGCTCCGAGGAATGCACCATCAGCCACTATGATTGCCTCCGGCGACGTTTCTTACCGGCATTTTGTCTTCAAATTCGACTACAGTGATTGGCAGGTGGGAAATCAAACAGTTCCTTGTTCATGATATAAAGTTCATGGCTTTATTATCTGTTTTCTGGAATTTCTCATTTTTAAGTTGTGTTTGAAGCGTTGCAGTTGATGTGCTCTTCAGTCGGGGATGGTAAGGAGCTGATGCCACATAGGACTCAAGAAGCCAGCTCCGCTGTCTAGAATCTCAAGGAGCATAATTGTAGATTATTCCCAAGTTCAGGCTCTGCAGAAAGCTTCACTACAAAACAAAGTTTCATGCTTAAGATGTTACACAAAGTTGTTTGTTCGCTCTGTGTTCGATTCAACTGAAATCAGCTCTCTGCATATGTAAAAATGTTACACAAGTCCAACGAGATAGAAAGAGCAGCATTTATTGTTTACTCTGAAATTAACAACAAAATAACAAAATTTAGAAGCTCTGGGCTATTTCCTGCTTAGGTGTGTTTATTTCTCTTTTGGAACGTGGAGCTCTTCAAGTATTGGGCTGTCAGTGCTAACGGCCATGGCATTTAGACCATTGTCGACATACAAGACAGTTCCGGTGATGGCTGAAGCCAAAGGCGAAGCCAGGAAAGCAGCAGCATTCCCTACTTCCTCTGCAGAATGAAACATACCAGAGAGCTCAAATCAGTGGGCTATGATGGTATTACTTATATATCTACAGACAGTAAAAGTGAAGTGGAAAGGGATTAGATTTTGCTAACCTGCAGATAGTTCTTTCAGGAGGGGCGCATTGGTTTCTGAGTACTCAATCATCATATCGATAAAACCGATTGCTTTTGCAGCCCGACTTCTCAAGGGACCTGCCAAGGCATGGAAGTTATCAGACCCTAACATTACATAAATTTATCTATTGCTTTTCCTCCAGTTGATCTTGATATCCAGATAGTTTTGATGGAATGCAGTTACTGCACCAAATTTCCCATCATGGCTTAGTTGGTACCTGCAGATATTGTGTTGACTCTGATATTGTGCTTTCTTCCAGCTTCAAAGGCAAGCACCTGAACTAACAGAAAAATTGTGAAGACGGATACAAAAAATGTCAACTATGTTTAAACCTAACAGATTCAGTTGCATGAAAAGGCTACACGGAACCGAGACTTAATATTAACTCACACGTGTGTCACTCTCCAGTGCAGCCTTGGCTGAACTCATTCCACCACCATAACTGCAATGTAGAATGTAAGAATATTTAGTTATAAATGCAACATCAAACTTATCAACTGATTGACACTAAACCAGAAGTGTTAATTGATACCCAGGAATGGTCCTTTCCGCAGCAATGTAGGTCAAGGAAATTGTTGCACCACCTGAAGTTTCAACAAGTAAAGGTTCATATTAGCAGATGGCTGGAATCCCCCATTGAAGGATATTCGTGGTGGAAGACAGCACCTGGATTCATTATAGGAACGAAGTTCTGCAGGAGGGATATGAAGGAGTAACTTGATGCAGAGATGGCTGCAAGGTATCCAAACCTCGAAGTCTCCAGAAGAGGCTTGGCGACCTGAGAAAGTAAATCAGTTTCAGAAAATAGAAATTACTTACTAAGGGGCAACAAAAAGGCACAAGTCCTTCAAGGATAACAGACCTCTGGACCATTAGCAAGAGAGTGGACAAGGATGTCGATAGAGCCAAAATCCTGTTTCACTGATTCAACAAGCTCCTGCAAAATATCACTCAACCACATCACCCATCATTTACAAAAGAGAGGGAAGGTAAAATGCAGTTGCCATTATAAGAAAAAAAAATATTACCTTAACAGTCCAATTGGAGGATCCTGCATAGCGCTTGTTTGTTTTTATCTGCACAAATTGCACATATCATCTATTCTACTCCATATTATATAAGCACATAAGAAATAAGGTGCTATCGTCACTTACATCTTCAGGAACATCCTCAGGGCCATCAAAAATCGCATCCATTGGATACACTTTGGTAATTTCCATCAGAGAACCGTCCGGTAATCTGAGACAACCAACAATGGACTCGGTACATAAGCTCGGATATAGATCCCTTAAACAGGATCTTTTCAGTAAAAATCAGGAGTTAGCAGACAACATTCTTACACACGAGATTCATCGAACTTTCCTCGTCGTAGGCTGCTTTCAAATATATTCAAAGCCTGTTGAAAAATAATCGTGATTTAGTAATTGCAACTAATCTTATATTTAAAGGAACTATTCATTGATGGATTGGATCAGTTTGTTTACGCACAGGCACCCATGTACCGACAAGAATTTCAGCACCAGCTGCTGCAAGTGATTTGGCAATAGCCCAACCATACCCATTGTCATCAGCTATACCAGCAATGAAAGCTCTCTTACCTGTGAATATAAAACCCTCATCATTATTCAAGTTTTATACATAAAGATCATATAGCGGAAAAGTTGCAATACATTTAGAAGCTAAACCAAATAGACAAATGCAGCGCACTTTTCTGAAACAAATGATTGTTCAAACTAATTACTAGTTTACTATGACTGGCTAGCAAAGGCGAAAAGTGGAAGAGAAAAATTGACCTCTTAAATCGATAGGAAGTCCTGGCAAGGGGCTGGTTTCATTTGCCGAGGAGACTGCTTTTGTTGTGACAACTCGTTTAGATTTCAGAATCACTGAATTAGGCTTCTGTAAGAAGGAATGGCTCAATGAGATGCAAGAAGAGCTTGAAAACTTAGTCATAGATGCATCTTTGGACGCTGTACTCAGAATTGCTGCCCTCGACATCAACATTTTATGGGGGGATGAGATGCAAGTCCTGGCCCTTGCCACACCTGCAGTAGGAGTTGCAGCTGCAGCCATTCTTCCTATTTTTATCGTCAAAATTCTGCGAGGTCCTGAAGACAAAAACATATGATCAAAATACAGAAATTAGGTTGCACCATTGGCACAAACATGAACATGATATGCTGCCAACCAACAATAGAAGCCAGAAATGGGAACCTAATGAAATGAAAATAACTAGTGCAAGATCAACAAGGGCAATCCAATGAACATTCTCAATCAGTAAAGCTGAAACAGGAAACGACATGAAAAGCAAACAATATTAAAACAAAATTGCTACCCAGAAGAAAGCGTTCCAGAGGACTTTTTTTTTTTTTTTTGAACTAGAAGAAGATCCTTGCAGCCAACATCAGCAAGTCTTGAAATCTAACAGACATTTGAATATTTCAAGCTCAGGAAATTAATCAACCAGTTCCAGTATGACACAGAAACGAAGCCAGCAGCAGACTGCACTATATGGCAAGCATCAGTGTCATTTCTTCAACCCAGGAAAAGGTAAAAGCAACCCGAGATTCCTCGCAGCAAAAAGACTGCAGCTTTCCACATCTACACTAGCAAAGAAATGGATTCGACTAGTTCCAACGACAAAAAAGAGAAACTACATTAAAAAAAAAAAGGGAGAACTGGTTGACCCATTGCAGCAGAAAACAACAGAAGCAATAGAATAGATCACATTGCAATCATGTAGTCAGTAGGAGCAGTTTTTACCTCCGAGGAATGCAGAAGAGCAGGGTGAGCTTGAGAGGATGCGGGGACGAAGAATCAGAGGAGTAAATGTGGAGGGAGGGGAGGGAAGGCGACGATGGCGTTGTGTTGCACTAAGTTTCGGTGAAAACGAAGCTGTGTGGGTTGTGATTTGTTGTGTCTTGGTTGGGAATTCGATGCCAAAAGGCCTTGGAATTGTCGAAACTCTAAAACTCATCACATCACAGCATTGCGGCCCTGGCCGTGGGCCTGCTGCCGCCTGAAACCAGTTCAAGTCGGGTTGGATCTATCTAGGTTGACCAGGTTTTGGTATTTTCCCGATCGAAAGCTTGTTTTATTAGAGGGTTAATTGCAAGATTGGTCACTGAGATTACTAAAAACGTTCATGTTTAGTCACTAAAAATATTTAATTCCATTCATGGTCACTAAAATTAGTAAAACATTTTAAGTTCGGTCACTCTCCGTCCAACTCCGTTAACTTTGGCTGACGTGGCAGTCAGCTCTTAAAGTTGACCGTTAAATGTGTGACGTGGCACTTAAAAAATAATAAAAAATTAAAATTTTATATTTTAAATATTCCACCTAATTATTATCCTCACTAAAAAAATAAAAATAGAAACTTAATTCTTCTACTACCTCCGCCGAACCCGCTTTCTCCTCCCCGACTCCACCCGCCGCCATCACGGCCAATCCTCTCTGTGAAAAACTCCACGACGGCAAATTCAAAAATCTCCAAATCTAAAACAAAATAGTAAAGGAGTTATCAATTGGGGAACCAACGTACGAGGACGATGAGTGCAATGGCCAAGAAGGGAGGGGAACGGGACTTGGAACTGAAAAGAGCGCCACCGCTGCCGCTGTCACCGTACTGGTGACCAGGCGCTGTGATCTTCATCTCGCGTGGCGAAGGATGATGCGGTGGCGAACCCTAACCCTAGGGCCGAATCTCGCAGGCAGAAGAGGAGTCCCTTGGGGAGCCAGAGGGATAGGGCGGCGTCGCGATCGAAACAGTCGCTGGTGGCGAAGTTTCCGGGGAATAATCTCGTGATGGGACAGGTGAAGATATTGAAGCGCAAGGAGTTGCTGGGGAAGAGTGAGGATGAGAAGAAGGGGAAAAGGTGGTGGATTTGGGATTGGGATCGACGAATGGGTTTGGGCCGGAGCTGGAGACGGTTCGGAAGGAGGTTAGGGTGGAGGAGTTTAATAAAGCCGTGGATGTGATGTATGCAGGTTCGGCGTTTTCACCTCATCGCCTCCGAGTTCGCTTCTTGTGCCGGCGTTTAATTGTGTGATTAGTGAGAAGGTCAAAGGATCAGAGATGATGATTTGGTAGATGGTGGCGATGATGGTTCGCTTCTTGGTGATTAGTCGGACCTTCAGCCGTGATGGCGGCGCAAGGGCGGATTGCTAGGTCTCATCTCGCGTATATGTAGAAGATGAAGAAGAACAGAGCGAGTTTTTGCAGATAGGTTTCTGTCATAGTTTGTGTTTCTGTATTTGTGGACTTGCGGCCAATCCTCTCTATTTTTATTTTTTATTGATAATAATAATTAGGTGGAATATTTAAAATATAAAATTATTATTTTTTATTATTTTTTAAGTGCCACGTCACACATTTAACGGTCAACTTTAAGAGTTGACTGCCACATCAACCAAAGTTAACGGAGTTGGACGGAGAGTGACCGAACTTGAAATGTTTTACTAATTTTAGTGACCATGAATGGAATTAAATATTTTTAGTGACTAAACATGAACGTTTTTAGTAATCTCAGTGACCAATCTTGCAATTAACCCATTTTTTTATTATGTTTTGTAACATATGATTTATTCATGTTGGCCTAAGTTTCGAGAGTGTGATTGATGTTCTCATTCTCTTATTATCACTAAAGTTAATTTTTTGAGATTTTAGTAAAATAAAATTTACTAGCCTAACCTTGCAAACTTTTCAAATTATTAGCCAAAGTATTCAAAAATGTAAAGTATTAGCCAAATTTTTGTAACGCATCATTTATCTGTTACCGTTAATAATTTTGTACATTATTGCTTAATTAAAATACTCAAATTTTGGAATGTTGACCGCTACGTGTCTCTTCCAACTCAACATCATGTTGTCAAGTTAGCATTACTACCAAAATTGCTAACGAGGAGTTAACGTTTGACTAATATTTTGTATTTTGAAAGATAATAATATGAAAATTTTAATTGTATTTACTTTTTTTTTACTTCGTACTAAGTATCTAAACCTTCATTCAAAATCATATGGGGTTCGGAGATCTCCTGTCAGAAAGTGAATAACACAATAAAGGATCTAAAGCTGGAAAAAATGGGTACCAAGGACAAGGAATGCCCATGGTGCGCTAAAAGATTAGCACACTTATTACCCTCCGGTCTCCGGATAAATATGGTGAATTGAAACCTTTCAATTACAATGGAGGAGCTCAGTAAACCTCTGGACAATCGTCACGTGATGATGCTCTTAAGCTCTAGGATTTGATAGGATTTGGACAATACACTGTGATTCCAATTTCACTCTTATCCAACAGTGTCCAAGGTTCCAAGCCAACTGAAGTTCATCTACAACGCCTCTCAACTCTGCCCGGGTAATAGAACAACTCCCTAGATTAATATCAAATGTCACCAATCAGCATCCATTATGATCACTTAACAAACCACCCGCAACAGTGTGGTTTGTGCTAGTGTGAACGGGGTCGTCCATGTTGAGAGTAACCCACTCGGGAGGTGGCGACTACCACAATATCTCCACTTTCGTTCTGAACGGCCGGTGAGGCGTATGGATGAGCATCTTAATGTCTATGGCATTCTGCAATACATTAATCCATGTTAGGACGTGCTATAAGAAACCTTCAGTTGATATGATCTTGCATGCAAAGACTCGATCATTCCTGGTCTTCCAAAGAGACTGGCAGGTAATCCCAAACTTAAGGGCGTTTTGCTAATGCCGAAGGTTGATCAAGAGCCAGTCTTGTAAATTGGCTTCGAAGAATGTTTGGTGTTCAGAAGGTTGACTGACTTGCATCCAAGTTAACCTAGAAAAATTACAGTCCCTCAACACATGTAGGATTGTCTCGGGGCTTGGTTGCAGTACGTACATCCGGTGGCTCAAACCAGGTGACGACATTGTCTCTCCATGTTGGTGAGTAGCCTCTCTTTAGCTGTTAGCCATAAGAAATGGTTGACTCGGGCCAGACCTTTCCGTTGCCAGAACGCTTTCCAATCCAGCTCTGGGGCGCCATCCTCCAACTTTACAGTTATGCGGTAAGCGGATTTGACCCAGAATCGCCCATCCTGCTTGGACCACCAAATCGCGATGTCCTTGCCTAGATCACTCACCAAAGGTTGAATGCCTAAGACATGCAAAACCATTTCATGAGGTAGAAATTCCTAAAGTAGGCAAATGTTCCACTAATCGATGGAAGGACAAAATCCGCCACTGGTTGATAGGGATCGATCGGCCAGTCATGAGTAGTGGCATCCCTCCCTTCATCTTTCGGTTTTTCAGAGTCCCTCCCAGTGAACCAGATGCATCTTCCTTGCGTTTGCCATAGAGCCCCAAATGAGTCCACGTATCGTCTGGCTAAAGGAGGATTTCCTTTCCTTCATGCGAGAGCATAACAATTTTCCATGAAAGAAAGTCTTTTTTAGCGAATAAGGACTTGACCTAATGGTAATACCACTATTCTTGAATATACAGGTCCTATATTCGAGTCCATTCAATAGCATCTAACTATAAAAAATCAACCTTATAAAAGAAAGCGTCTTTACACTCGGCGAGAATACTTTCTATCATATCTTAATGCCCTTTTATTTTTAACCATTGAATTGATTTTATCTAAATTGGAACAAAATTATGATAATTTAATATATGGATGAAAGATATTCTAGGATAAGGTATTTGTTTTTTTTTTCCTACATAGATAATGGAATAAAAAAGATAGTTCAAGTATAGCAAGCAACCAGCGACAATAGGCAACTAGTCGAATTTTCGATGAAAGGGTCTTATGAGCCACTAAATGAGCAATCTTGTTGTACCTGCGAAGAGTAAAGTGCAAGAGAAATGAGAGAAAGCAACAATCGTCAACTGAATCTCCTTAAAAACTGGTCCACCTAATCCACGAGTCACGTCCTCTCCCGTAGTCGTAACTATCGAAGTCTAGCCAAAGATATATCCAGACAGTCTGTTCGCTTTAATCAACACCGACAACGGCCTCAACGCCAGCCACAGTGAACACCTTGTACATCTTCTACAACCATCTTGACAATTAACTTAGGGATTCCTATTAAAAAAATCAAAGAGTTTTGGAAAGTCAAACAAAAAATTGGTGATTGTACTCGCAATCGAACTCGAGGCCGAGTTCTCAAACCCCCAGAGGGAACCAAAGATCGTTTCTATTGAAAGGGACTTTTATCCTTTATTCTCTATGTAGAGGAAAATGAACAGCTGCAGCAAAAGAAAACAACGGGGTTAGTAAGAAAGATGGAGGAATGTTTGAGAGCAGGAGACAACGTCGGAATGGCATGCAACAATGACTTGGTGTTCTGTCCGAAGCAGGCGAGTGCAATGGAGGAACAATAATAGAAGAGGGAGGCATTTGGATTTGGTGAAGAAAATATCACTTCAAAGAAAGACACAAATCATTACCAATTACATTAAACAAAGACCAACGATTTGTTACTTTGTGTCATGATATGATAACGAATATTCCAAATTATCGAGATAGGAGACTCATCACACAAGAGAGCATGCACACAACATTTATTTTCTTGCGAGAACCAACAAATTAATATTTGAATTATGTCAAACTAGATAAATTATAATTGGGTTTTATTTCGATTCTCAACTGAAATGTTCTTTTTCTCATTGTCATCTTTTCTTTAGTTTGTAAAACTAGCTTTGCTCCCGCCAATTCAGCCCTGTGGGCCGTTCCAAGAAAACAAATTCGTTTAGTTAACATACCCTTCTTTTTTGCATCCATTCTCCAGCTTCACTTAATCCTCTTCCCAACCTTAGAACTTTCTGTTCCTAATTTCAGTTCAGTCAGTTTCTCCCACACATAGCCTTAAAACACAATTTATAGCACAATCCGTTGATTAACTGTTTAGCTTCATCCCCACACATTAAAACCCATATCATATCCTTCACCAAACCTTTCCAAACAAAACATCCTTACAACAACAGCAAAAACCTCTTCAAACCCACCCCCAAGAACACCTCTCCATGTAACATTTCATAATAATCATAAGGAATCCATGGCTACAGCCCTCTAGAATCTCTCCAGACGCCCCCTCCTCATCGTCTTCCTCATCGATGACACCTCCGAGGAGCGCCATGGAGTCGTGCTTCGTCTCCACGCGAGACGGGGTCGTCCTCCATGCCAGGCTCTTCAAGCCCACCTCCGCCCAATTCGCCACCGCGGTGGTTCTGGTCCATCCTTACTCGAAACTCGGCGGCTGCCAGGTCATCATGCACGGTATTGCCTCCAGGCTCTCCATCAAAGGGTTCACCGCGGTCACATTCGACATGAGAGGCGTTGGAAGATCAACAGGGAAGTCCTCCATCACCGGGATCCCCGAAATCGAGGATGTCGTGGCTGTCTGCAATTGGGTTTCCGACAACTTGCCTGTCGACAGGATCCTGCTTGTCGGGTCATCCGCAGGAGCTCCAATTGCCGGCTCGGCGCTGGATCACCTGGAGAAAGTGGTGGGATATGTGAGCATAGGCTATCCTTTCGGATTGGCGGCTTCGTTCCTGTTTGGGAAGCACTACAAGCCGACGCTGAAGGCAAGGAAGCCGAAGCTGTTCATCATGGGGAGTGCAGACTGGTTCACCAGCGTGCGGCAGCTGAAGAGCAAGGTGAAGAGCTGCGATGGCAGAGCAGAGATGCATCTGATACAAGGAGCTGGTCATTTTGAAGTAGAAGGCCCTGCTTTCGATTCCGTCATGGTCAATTTGATTGTAGAGTTCCATGAAACGCTGTAAAAAGTCATGGCTTTTTTCCTGTATGAAAGTTGCATTGCTCAATAATCAAAGTAACGTTCTTTGGGTTCTGGGTTAAAGAAAAAGTGCACATCTGAGAGACATTAGAGAAGTCAGCAATTTCAGAATCATTCGAAGTCAAATTCTCTACTCATTAAACGATAAGTCGACGACATTGCCTGCCATGGGAAGTTGTACAAATCTAGATTAGCCCTAAACATTTCTTATCCTCACTAATCCTAACTATCAGCACCTTTACTCAGTCTAAATCTCGTTCTGCAGAACAAGATGTTAAATGGAAATGGAAACGGAGATAGGGGAAGTAAGGGTATGGTACAAGGTGGAAGGAAACAGATGGAATTCTTTACAACCCAACAGGTTAGAAGATGAAAGGAAAACTGGCAGCCAACCACTAGCGATGGTTGATTCACCTTTTCCTTCTCCCTCTTTAATTTCCAGTTCGACAGCGTCATCAGGTGCTGCTTTCAGCTATGACATATCTTCTGCCTCCTGAGAAATGGTTTCTTCAAACCTCACTAACGCTCCATAGGTTGCCCGTGTATGAAGTGCTGTTCTCCATCTGTTCGAACACAAAAACAACTTGGTTTAGCAAACAAATTTAAGGGACATGTTGCTATTCCTTAAGGAAATTAACCAATATATTAATACAAAGGTATTAGTATATTCCTGCAATCTACATGAGGTTTCCAAATGCAGTTGGTAACGAATTCGTCAACTTTTATACCGCGAGACGACATTTAAGGATACGGTTCAACCACAAGATGTTTGAGCCGTTGGAGGTCCAAATACGAAGTCAGATATGAGCGATAGAAGATACTCAGAGTCAGAACCAATAAAGGCACACAGTATGATGGAGGAAAACACATTACTTCAGTGAATTTTAACTGATTTTACAAATTAATGGAATAGGGCTAACACCGCTGAAGTAGGAAGAAGTCGGTTGTTACTATATAACAATGGAGTGAACAACCAACAATTCGAAGATACAAACGTAGCTATTTACCACTTTCACCATCAGATGCATCTGCTAGCCTTGCGATTGCATCCAAAAGTGCCTGTTCATGCTCCTACATAAGAAGTTAAAATACCAGTGAGCTTTAAGTCAACAACCATGAAACAGTAAGAGAAAGCGATACTATAGGCGCGAAACTCCAATCATACTTTTAGCATCATTTTGGCTTTCTCAAGCTCAATTGGATCTGGTTGACTTACTCCGAAAACCTTTTCAACCTATAAAGAAAAGACAAGATAAAGATGAAGGAGCAAATTAGTTGTTTAAACTTGTGTCGAAAAACTTCAAGAGGTCCACTTTTGTTACCTCCTTAACTAGTGTCTCGGTGTTCAGTAATTCAATTTCATCAGAAACTTTCGCAGCAACACCATTGCGTGCTACTAAAAGCTCCCTTCTAGAGGGGAACTTTGTCGAACCCCGCACTGGAACGGAACCCGGTGGGACAAAACCACCATGGCTTATGGTTTTCCTCATCACACGGCTACCACCACCACCACCTTGTCCACCACGATATAGAATTGCTGGATCCTCTCCATCCCATCGTATATCCTCTGGAGATATCTGCCAACAGACATATGCACTCATTTTCCCAATTCAACATGAAAGAGGGAACGAAAATGACCATAGCAAAACCTGACAAACAAAATAAATGGTAGTAGAGGTCTGGTTTATTGTTAGCAGTATTAATCACCTCGTTCAGATCAACCCATTCCCATGTCTCATCCTTTGTGCCCATATCGTACACGAGAGCATGTCGGGCCTTCAACCATTAAATAAATAAAAACTTTAGCTGACAAACACACAGACAAATGGCCACTGAAAGCAGTAGTAGCAAACACTGAAGTGATTAGGATTTAACATTTGAGTAGGGAACTGGTTTTCAACCCACTAAGGAAGGCTTTAATCACAATTAGAATAGTCATTCGGTAAGGGACTCACATAAAACAAACAGATAACATCCCACTGGTTGCTAATATGCAACTCTTATAACGAATTAATTAATAGCAAAAGTAGTTGGGCGTCAAGTTTGTAACTCCTACATAAGAGGATAATTCTACAGTACTGAGATCAGATTTCAATCAAACTCTTGGAACATTTGCAACAGTTGGTCCTCGTCGTTCGATAGGTTTATAGGTTCTCGGGTCAAGCTACCAGACCTAATCACAGACTGGTGTGGCAGTTCTTCAACCATCATACTACCCATCAAAACTAAAAAAATGTAGTACTTGTTCCTAGATTCCAGCAGCCCTATTTCTCTGAACAAATTTACAGCAAGCCTACGTGCATTAATATATATACCAATACACACATCTTCCATCAAGAATTGCAGCACCCTCACAAGAAGACAGTAATTGTTCTAGATTTTCTAGTACATACCTGAGACGAGTCATATTGCGTTATGACAGCCTCATAGAAGTGATTGTCCTCAGGCCATCTAGTCCAAACCTTTCGCCCGAGCAGTGCTTCAGGAGGTTCATCCACCACAAGTGCACCAGAAGAACTGCGAGAGTTGTGTGTAGTAAAGTACCTAGGTCGAGTAGCAAACTGTGAGGGGAGCTGCATAGCCTTCACAGAGGATAAAGTAGGAAGTATGTGACCCTGATAAAGAAAAAATCACAAAAAGATGGAAGTTAATTGAGAAACTGGCTATGACCAATTTATTTTAAAACAAAGGGAAACCATATCAAACCCAAAGAGAATATACCCCTTGAGATATCTTCTGCCTTTTACGGGCACCAGACATGGTAGGGCTGGGTACCATGTCATGACCCCTTGGCGGCACAAACCTAGTAGGTTCATTCCCACCTGTAGTTCTCCATTCCCTGAAATAGTAAGCAAGCCATGATCGATTTACTCAGACCACTATAATTGCAAGAGTTCAGGCATGGACAAGAAGTATACAAACCTTATACGACGGATGACATCATCCCCATTAACTCGGGCGAGAAGTTCTCTGTGTTCATCATCTGATACTCTGAGCTCTTTGCGAAGTTCAGTAATCAAACCCTCCTTTTCCTGGATATATATGAGAAGGCATCTAAATGAGACAAATTCAAGCTTAAAGTAATTCTTTTCATAAAAATGTGGGTACACAGTGGGAAATTAATAGCAGTACCCAGGTAAGAGCATCAGATTGAGCCTTGAAAGCACGCAGCACTGCACTGTAAGCTTCTTGCTCAAGGTGATGAATTTGGGCCTCCATATTAAGATGAAATCTAAGATACGTGGAACAACCTACAACCGATAGTCTGCTCTGCAGAAGATATTGCTCCTGTTTGATCCTATTATCATGAAGTGTCAACAATCATTTATCAATAACGAACACTGTTCACATATAACAGATGTAGCATGATTGCCTGAAGCATTGTGGAAAAGAACTCATACCAGCCTGGAACACACATTATACAGAAGTATCTAAACCAGCAACGAACAGAAAGTATCAAGCTTACCTACCTTTTCCCCTAAATCCAATTGAAATTCTCCAAAGACATTATCGGACACATCAAAACCCACAATATAGGAAGAATAGAAAGCAAAACTTCCCAATTCTCATAATCCACACCTAACCAGGAATGCATAGTTAAGACATGCTTCAAGAAATTCCTCTGGCCGAGTAAACCCCAATGACAGCGCACGGAAGAAAAAAGCAACTCAGCGCAATCCTCAAGGAGAAAGATCCCCATTCTCCAACTCAAACCCCGAAACCCTACTCCTATCGCGTCACCCACGCGACACTCTTCGCAAACCCAATTCGTCAAAAACGGAGAAAAAAACAACCTAAAATTACTCCCGCCACATTCGAAACCCTAGATACGCACAAAACAATCGATACCCAGAAATTACATTCCCCAAGAGCCAAGACTGAAACTTTCGAAGCAGAAAGCCAATTCCCACGAAGCGGGAAGACGAAATGGGGGGAAAGCGACAGGCAAAGGGAGAATTTCAAACGGAAACAAGAAATGCCACGTACCGCTACCATGCGACAAATTCGTAACCCGTTAACGAGAGAAAAGCAACCCCGGCTATGAAATGCTCGGCGCGTCCAGACGACACTGAAGAGAGCAACAGCCGCCGCTGAATGGAGTAAAGTAAGCAAAAGAGAGAAGAAGGATAAGCTTTTTGGGATGGGAGAGGAGGAAATTGAATCTGTAGAGGAAGGAGGGAGCGGAGTAGCAAGGGAGAGGAAGGGAGCACTTTTAGATGGAAGTTGAAATCTACACTGTTTTTTTTTTTTTTTTTTTAATAACAGTCGCTTCCTCTGTTTTGCCGTTTTCTTCCGGTCTATTTAAATTCTAAAATTCTTTTTTTTCTTTTAGACTGTGGGCCGGGAATTTGGAATCGCGGACCCCGCTATAGCTGTTATGACGGGCCAAAGGCTTTCCAGTACGATGATTATGGGCCGACAATTTATCAGCAGATAATGGGTATTTGGCAGGTTTGAAATGAGCCCAACATTTTGTGGTTGACAAAACGAACTGGGTTTGGGTAAAGGCAATTAGGCAAAGGCAAGCAATCAGGACATTATCACTAAAAACTCGGGTAAATCCATGAACCGCGGGTATCGAATTGACTATCGTTCAGGTGCGATTACTAGAGTTGTTAGTTGAGTTTTATAATACTAAAGCTTTTATACAAATATCTGAGCTAATCGAGAAATTGATCCGTGTTGATAAAGTGACCGAAGAAGCAGGAGAAGATTGATAAAAGCTGCATTTGGGAACTCATTCGAAGGTTAGCGATCTAGTGGTACAATTATGGCTATGCAGCAATCCAGTGGTACAACAATAACTATTTCATTTCATCCAAAACGCATCTTGTTTGTTAAAGTTGGTTTTCCTACTTATGAATCATATATGTCTCCAGTGCTTTTTCGATGTGGGATTCGTCTAATGTGTCAAATACACCTCCTTTGGGACTCAACTTCCTCGTTGAGGTTTACCCCCCATCGTTCAAGAGGGACGCGGAGAGGCTTTGATACCACTCGTAACATCCCAAACTTTTTCCGACAAGATATTGTCCGCTTTGGCGAATACCCTCACGAATTTCGACTTGGGATGCATATCAAGGTGACTTCTCATAAGGTCATCCATCTGTACAGTGCTCCATGCTGATAACGTTTAACTTCGGAATTCTCGCAAGAACTCTTCGATTTCACCCCAAAATGCATTTTATCAGTTAAAATCGGTTTCCTACTTATGAATCATAGATCTTTTCCATACTTTTTTGATGTGGAATTCGTCTAAAGTATTAAATCTTCAACAACTACAAACAGTAAAGCATCGTTAAATTTTCCTCTTTTTCTCGGCGTAGTGAAGTTGTAGTGGCAAATCCCAACCACCTTAACCCGTGGACTGTAATTTGATACCCTAATTAACAAAAGAGAAATCTCACTTTCATCTTTCATTAGCCTTACTAGATGAATCGTATTAGTCTTCAACTTCACTACTTATTTCAAACTTTGACTGACAATCCAGCAAAGAGTAGTTGGTAGCTAGCAAATGTGCCAAGACTCAAGATTGTCCATATCTACTGCTGTATACTTCAAACATCAGTAACAGACATTCATACACTAATCATTTGAATAAATATATTATAAGCCTTCTCTCTGTCCTTTTCTTTGCCGTTGTTTTTACCAAATTTATGCATCTTTTCAATACATATTAACCCGCAAGAAGTTCGTCACATGGTGCTAAAGATATAGTTAGGGATAGCAAAGTAGACCTAATAATGGGGTATTGCTCAAACTTGTATTAGTAGGGGTCAAATCAGATTTGGTTAATTTCGTTTGTGGAGCAGATTCGTACCCAATTTTAAAATTTGAATCTAAATTGAATTTATAGTATTGAATATTCAAAAAAAAAAATATTCTATTCTAATTCAATCTTGTTTTATCTTTTAAAATGCAACATAAACAGAAAAGTGAAAACACCAGCATTAAAGATGTAATTGGGTTTATGACAGTTAATGAGATGATTGATATTGTCTTTTTGTATGTAGAATTATTAGGACACAAATAGACCCAATTGGATCGGATCCAAATTAAACTCAATTCTAACCCAACCCAAACTCAAAATTACTGAAAGTGCATATGAGTCAATTTGGGTATGAACCAATACACGTATGGGCCGTGACAATTGGGTGAAATTATTCAACAAGTCGACCTTGTTATTCCTAGATATTATCTCTAAGGAAAGTTGTCAACCCTCATGTTAACCTGGACCCAATGAGAAAACGCATGCCACACACCTGCGGGCTGCGGGTCTGCCCACTGCAAGTTTCTCGGACTGGAAGTTACACTGCGTCATTTTTTTCCTTATAAGTTGAATATTTGAACATTGATGTTATACGAGTGTGTTTGAATTTTCATTATATGTTGTATCAAAGTATGAACTGTTATTTAGGTGTAATGTTATATGTAATTACCAATATGTTAGATGATGAGATTTGACAATCTTACCTATAACTCTAAACCGCGTTGATAATCTTACCTATAAGCATGGTTCAACCCGCGGGTCAACCCTCATGTTAACCTGGACCCAATGAGAAAACACATGCCACACACCTGCGGGCTGCGGATCGACCCACTGCAAGTTTCTCGGACTGGAAGTTACATTGCGTCATTTTTCCCCTTATAAGTTGAATATTTGAATATTGATGTTATACTAGTGTGTTTGAATTTTCATTATATGTTGTATCAAAGTATGAACTGTTATTTAGGTGTAATGTTATATGTAATTACCAATATGTTAGATGAGATTTGACAATCTTACCTATAACTCTAAACCGCGTTGATACTCTTACCTATAAGCATGGTTCAAAAAAGCACGTTTCACCTTACGCCAATGACAAAACGCTTCGCCTAGGAGTTTCGCGCCTAGTCAGATACTGGGACACGACAATGGAGTAAGGCGGCATCTAAGTGTCTCCTAAACATAACTAGATGGAGCTAGGAAGTCCATATTAAAGGAGAAAATTAACGTCAACTACGAAATCAATTTTATATGTCAATATTTTCAACAGCTCAAGAACTATGTGAGCTATTAAGTTGGTTTCCCACCTTATGCCTATCACCTTTTGTACCTTGCCTATAAATTACGAGCAGAAAGATAGAACCAAAGATTCAAACCACACTGCAAAACAGAGACTTGATGAACAAGAACACTAAAACCGACCATTCGATAAGTGGGGAAACAAAATGGTGGGCACAAAAGAGAAAAGAAGGGGGGAACGTGGAAGCAGTGGGTATGCAAGTAGTTAAACTTCACGTGCCTGCAGTAGTAGGATCACATGAAGGCCAGCAAGATTACTCAGTTCTAATTAATTATTAATCTGTTTGAAAAAAAGCAAGTTAATCCGGTCGTAGAAGTTGAACAGAACTTGGCATTGTCAGCAACGAAAGAGGAGGGGGGAAAAGAGCAATAGTCAATTCAAACCAAACCATCACATGATCCTGAGCGTGGAGCGGCTAGGCTAAGCTGAGCTTCTTTTTTTCCCCAACAGTTCCCATCTCCTCTGCTTTAACTTGTTCATATTTTATGGGTGATTCTTAAGAGGTTACTTGAGAAGCAAGTTTTACTAATATTTCTACGGCTGGATGTGTTCACTGGTTATTAAACTAAAATTTCACAATACCATATACTTACGAAAATATTTTCCAAAATACTAACGTGTTTAGAGTATGGTAGTGTTAAACGGTTATTCAGTTAGCGGTGTAATCGATAACCGAACTGGAATTGGCAGTTAAAAGATTAACCGACTAACCGATTATAACCATCCTCACAGTTAAAGCAAAAAATAATAGGTCTCTATGAGTACCATGCATAGATGGAAAAAAATGGGATTTTCTAATGCCAACAATATCTCTTATCTGCCCTAATTATAATAGTGGTTTAAGTTCAAGTGAGACTTATTTCAAGGAAGGGATCTAGAAGGAGCACTGTAGAGGGATGGACTTGCACGCAGTAGCTTGACAACAATCTAACAACATTTAAACTTTCATGTAGTTTGGTGAGGGTTTATGAATTGAGTAACTGTTTTTGGGTCTCTTATTCTTGTCTGCTTCTTTAATCAAATTTGACGGGTAGAATGATGTTATTGTGTATTCTAGGGCAGGAGATAGGCAAGGGTAGCAAACATGGGCGTATCTTTTGTCTTGAGCAACTTAAAGCACCACCATCGTCATCATCCCATTGTTTGAGTCTTTTCAATCTTCGGTGTCTAGGCTATCATCTTTTCCTTTTTTTCGAGTCTTGGTGATCGAACTTTCATGTGTGGCATGCTATAATGGGTCATCATCTAGTCACTTCTCGCCATGGATATCAGTATTTTTCCTTATTTGTTGATCATGATATATACTAGTACTTGGGTTATTTCTTGCACCTTACATATGATCTATTACCCATTACTACTGAAATTTCTTAAAATAATACAGACTTAATTTGATACCGACCGAGTAGTTTGATATGATCCTAGGTGAGAATTTAGTTTCGTTCCTCATCTTAATCTTATTTTAAAAAAAATATAGGTACCCGTACTCAAAAGTTTTGTCATGGCATTTCCCAACAAAATTGTCTTGTTGAACGGAAAAATCGACATGTCCTAGAGATCAATCAAGCTCTTCTGTTAGCCTCACATGTTCCTTCCTCATTTTGGCCTGAAACAGTCTTTGTTGTCATTCACGTGATCAACTATCAAATTGCCCCTAATAACTTCATCATTTTGGCCATCCGTACTGCCACTAATCACGTTCATCGTGATCTTACCAAGCATATTAAAGTTCATATACATTCATTACATTTTTAACCTAGTTCGTGATGGTACTAATGCATCAGCTATATCACATCGGAGGACCAATTTCAAGATCTGTTTACGAAAATGTTCTACACCAGTCATCATTCTTTTTTGGCTGGCAAATTAATGATGAGAACTCACCATCAATTTGAGAGAGAGAGAGAGAGACTGTTGAGATAGTGATATCTATTAGGACCTAGGCCAAGCTAGGAGGGCCTCAACATATTAGCTATACGAGAAGAGTTCGTAAATGTATGGATTACTCGGCTAGGGTTTATAGGCGATATCCCAGTCTTGTAATCTACATCGAGCTAATAGAAGAAGGAAAAAAAACAGAGAAACGTAGCTTAACCATGAATTAGTCTTATTCATATCAAATAAAAGAAACCACATAAATCTCGTCTCGAATTCATTCCTGCTTTCGTTTCGATTATCACATGCATCAGTAACTAAAAGTTTTACAGCTCGATAAAAACCAACTGAAACCGAAAGATGTTATATCTAGTTAGCTAGCTAGATATGAATAATGAATGTGTACATCACGTGGGTATGGAGCCCCACTTCAGTCAGCATACAATGGTGCCTTCCCCCCCGAATCAACCCATATAAATATAACCGGTAGATCAGTCGTACATCACATTTCTTCCTTTCTTCCCATCATCCCCTGTTTTTTCCCCCTTCCCCTGCCTCCAGATTCATTAGTTTTTCCCCCCATTTTCCACCGCCGATCTTAGTCACCAAAGCTATCTACCTACCTACAGGAACAGAATCAAGATCGATCTCTGCGGTGTCCAATCTTCAATCAATCAAATCCGTCATGAAGATAAAGAAGAAGGGTTTCAGGGCTCTCCTCATCTCCACCACTCTGCTCCAAATCCTCCTCTGCAGCAACATCGTACTCTGCCAAGGAGATCATCATGTTCAATATTTACTGCCGAGGAGGCTTCTCCCGCAAATCCCACCTCCTCCACCCGCCACCGCCAAGCTGAACGGCGGGAGAAAAGATCATAATCACCATCATCATCGTCGTCATCATGGTCAGAATCATGAAGAGGAGGAGGTGGAGCAGGACAAGAAAGCTGTGGAGCAGAGCCTGAGGAGAGCACCTCCGAGTAGGTCCAATCCCATTCAGAACAAGTAGCTAGCCCGACCCAGATCCAGTTTCTCTCATGATCGGCTGGCTAAGGAATAGGAAACAGAGGGTAGTTTTTTTTTGTATTGTTTATTTGTTATTGTTATTTTTTTTAGAGTACTTTAGGTCCTTTCTTCTTCCTGTTCTGTGTTAGTCTGTCTGCTTGCTCTTATCAGATTGTGTTTAGAAATTTTTTTGTCTCTGTTTGTATTAGAGTGTTTCTGTTTTTTTACATGAGAATGGCTGTAAATAATGGATAGGAATCCATATATTAGACAGCGATACAATAGAGTACTTGAAGAGTTAATCATCGTGATGAGATTTGCTTTAAAATTTGGAAACAATGTTGGGTTATTTTCCCCAAGGCTAGCTAGAGCTAGAACCCGAGCTTTCAACCGGCCGGATCTAATAGTTGCCAGATCCTGGTAAGTTTGAACGATAAACTGTAAACCCTTTTAGCGTTATTTGCTAGTTGTCGAAAAAGTTGGTTTGATTCGAGGAAAGCTCGGCTCGTTAATAAGCTTATTCAACTTGTGAGGCGTCGTGAGTATCGTGAGCCAGTTCAATATGGTGACTTGTCGTGGGTTCAATTATTAAATTGACTCGTTTTGAGTTTATAAGATGTCGATTTACATCTTATGAGTTGACTTGTTGACAGTTCATATGTTTGTTAAAGTGCATATCTCTCACCACATATGATGTTTAAAATTTAAAATATCTGAGCAGATATGTCTTTTTTTATAATTTCGAAGGTAAATTATGTATCATCGATTGCTTAGATACCAATTACTATGGACTTACATTATATGAACCGGTTAAAATTTATAAACTAAATAATGTAATACCAACGGAGTATACAAACATGTGATCAGTTAATCACATGTGTCATACATGAAATACAAATATTAGTATATTTAATTTATAAATTTATCTTAAAGTTTAGTTTTAAGAGTCGAACTACTTATAATAAATGAGTTGAGTTCGAGACAAACTCGGAAATTTTAATGATGAGCCAATGTTTTCATAATTGAGCTTGGCTCGACGTCAGCTCAACTCATATTAATAAGTCAGTCAAGTCTAAAAAATTACAAAACTCGACCCGACTCGACTTATTAACCGATCTAACTAAAATGACGTTTTGAAGTATTCATCTTACTGGGACAAGCCGCGGATGGGCTTCTTGCTACTTTGGGCCTGGATTAACGATGGTGGGTGGCCCTCGATCCAAGACCCACTCACTCCTTTGTTCTAATCTCCTCTTCTCGAGTCATCCTTAACAAAACTTTGACTACTACTCGGGCTAATAATCACCGTCAAGCATCTAAAGCTACATGGTTATCCATCCTAATCACTGAGCTCAACTACATACAGATTGAGATTAGTAGCTTCAGAAAATAAACTATCTTAATCGTGACAGGTAGTTAAATAGAACATTTAGTTAGCAACTACATACCTAACGCTGTCTGAGAATTGAGATGGGGATTTGATTTGACTGACTACGCTTAGCTGTCTGGTCAAACGGTCTTCAAGAATTGCAGTGCTCAAGCGGGTATCACGTTAATGGACGGCGGTCCTAATAAGACAAAAAAAAAAAAAAAACAAAGATGAACATAACTTTAGTGACTACAATCTTTGGATACCATATACCTTTCATTGAGGACGTAAATACACACATCGCGTTAACGGACTACGAAATCTGTGTGTTACTAACTTTCTTGCATTGTCGATTTCACAATCCGTTCTAACTAGTGACGTGAAGGAGTATTGAGTACTTTTTGCTTGTTGGAGGCCGGACCAAACCAAAAGTTCCCTCCCTAATTGCACAAACTCTTGCTTACTAACTAACACATTGAATCAATAATAAGATCAGAGAGTAGCATTTCAATGCTAGCTTCTGATGGAGCTGTTGCAAGTGTCCCCTAACCGCAGGTTTAGGTGTCCCAAAAAGGTTGAACGCCACCACTAAAATGCATCAACGCAATACTTAACCCCAACAACCAAAAAGCCATAATTGTATCAATAATTATTATTTGCTACAGTGTAAGATATTGATTATTTGAAGAGAATAGTCATTGCAGTGATTTGGGCATGATGTAATGTGATACTGGAGAGATGTTAATTTTCATCAATATAACCGGAATCAAATTTTTTTTGAAGGAGGTGATATGTGTTTAATTTTATTGTTAGGTGGTAATTAAGAGATTTGAATCTCATATTTTTCAGGTTGAAGATCAACGATAGAACGACTAGATCAAGCTTTTGTTTATACATAAAATCAAATTTTTTTTTAGAGTAGAGGATACAGATTTTGCAATTGTCACCTTATGCCTTTCACTCCACGTAGCGATGACAACAAGGAAGAGCAAGGTGGATACTTCAATACCCTCACCCGTTACTCGCCAAGCACGAGTCAGGACGGAACGGGAGGAGACAAAATATGGAAGTAATACCATGCCTCGCCACAAGCGGTAAGAAACACGCTTATTAGGGTTCCTTAGGTTTGTTGTAACCGGATAGATAGAAAGAGATTTAGGGATTGAGAATAGAAATTAGGGATTTAGGAGAAAAAATTAAGAATTAAGAAAGGAAGAACATAATCGAGAATAAGGGATTAGAAGAGATTAGGAAACGAGAGAGAGGGATAAACTGAATAGGGTTTTGATTATTGATATCTGACTAATTATGACACAATACGAAAAATACATAATTATAGAGAATCTGACACCCCCGAAATCCTAAAAAGAACCCTAAAGCTATTAGTCCACTACCGACGACGGCCGCCTATCCCCCAAACCCCTAATATTTTATGTTTCTAACCCAAGCTACTACGCGTTGGACATTATTACCTACTCAATAAAAATCAAAGTCGAATAATACCCAACAAAAAAAGCGAACTCAAATTGTCGTTCCAGACAGAAAATATTAAAATCACATGGAAATTCCACGTTCATCCATCCAAACCATCCGCAACTAATTTGAGTAAACCATTAACATGCTCTCATAAACCCTAGCCTGACTAACTTAATCAATAGCACCAATGCCATATAAAGGAAACGCGCTTTGGTTTGGCCACAAACCAAGTCGATATGCAGCTGGAAAGCAACATAATAAGAGAAGAAAAGGTTGCAACAAAGCAGAAACAGATGAAAAGGAAAAGGACACTGTAGATAGAGCGCAATTCGAATGCACGAACGAACGAGGAAGATTATTAAAGGATCCATCCACCTCCCCAGCGTGCGGGCAGCAATCATAGAGTTGAGCAGCAATGCAATTGCAACCACATGGGGCAGTTTGGCCTGCCTGCCTTCTTTCCAAGCCGAAAAATTAGTGATGTGTTTCCCTTTCTTTTGGCTGTACGTCCTTGTCCTCCTTTCCACTTTTTGAATAATTGAATCCAATCTATCTACTAAAAATTCCGATTAATACAAATCGTTTGGATTTAATATATTCAATCGAAAATCAAATGATGGGTGGATTCTTATATTGGATTAATGGATTGTTGGGAAATGATACTTTTATATTTTACAATTTGATACGTAAAATCAATTTTTCAATGAAAATATTCTTGTTGATAATTTTTTTTATATAATGACCTAAACTTTTTTTAAAATTAATAATGATCCAAGGTATAGATGCTACTTAATTCATGAATCCATTTAATTCAATTCATAAATCCACGAATCCAATTCGTTTGTCATCTCTAATCTATATCATTTAGTTAAACAAGACGAGCAATATTACAATTTCTCTCAGTTGAGAGGATAGCAAATTGATGGTATCTTCTTTCAAAAAATTCTCCATCACAATTACTGTAACACCTTAGGCAAATCCCACATCGACAAAAGCACGTGAGAGATCCATGGTTCATAAATAGAAAACCGACCTTAACTGACAAGACGCGTTTTGGGGTGTAACGGAGGAGTTCTTATGAGAGCTCCAAAGTTAAACGTGCTCAGTGTGGAGTACAACAAGGATGGGTGACCTTATGGGAAGTCACCTTGAATTGCACCCCAAGTCGAAAACCGTGCGGGTGTAGAGGCCCAAAGCGGACAATATCTTCGTCGGAAAAAGATTCGGGATGTTACAATTACATTGGATTGGGTTAAAATATAGTCAGCCTCGTTACTTTCTTTACCAAAAAAAAAATTTTAACTGTAAATCTCAATCTGCTCATTTACTCCCTTATCTCTAGCCATACAATCCATATTTCTTTTTCTTTGATACTTATCGAGTCATTTGGATGCATAATTTTCGTTATGTGGGACGAACAATGGCTTGGTCTAGTGAAAATACCACTAGCCTAGAACCTGGAGGTCCGAGGTTCGAATCCCTTAAGTAGTACCTTAATAACAACAAAATAAAACCTATATCACCCTTATAAAAAAAAAATATTTTCGTAAATAAAACCTATATCACCCTTATAAAAAAAACATTTTTGTTATGTGGGACTTTAAATCGAAATGCTGCATTATTTTAGAATGCGGAAATTTCAGTTTGTGACGTGGTAATTTGATTTTAATTATTTTTTTCGATTAAACATTTCCATGTTGTGGTATTTCATCATTAAAAAGGTTAAACTACTTTTTTCCTATTTAATAACTTCCTATCTACCCAGAGACCACCCAACCTGGAGGCTGGAGCAGGTTCATGACTGCTCATAGTTTTGCTGAAGAGAAGGGACGACGGCCGTACTTAACTTTGTGGCCTGACATTCACAAGAAAAAAGACCGTATGGATTGGGCCGCTGCTAGGCCCACGTAAAAGGTAAAGTCGTGCCATGGCAATGGGCTTCTGTGACAAAGCCTTGCTCTGATATTGTAGGCCTATTCGGTGCTCTAGTTTGGGCTAGTGTTAGCATTTCTTACTGTCATCTACATAGGTAGAGATCGAAACAGAGCGGTTTATTGTGTGATCCGTCATATTCTGATTTTGTCGCCTCCCATATTGAGGATGTTCGACTTTTGTTCTTGGTTATGTTTTAGAGCTTCTTGACTCTATTATTCTCTTTGTATCTGTACGATTTCCTCTTTTTAGTGGAATGGATAAATATTACAATTTACAACCAATGTTTTAGAAGTTTTACCGTATCGGCTTATCATATAGGAAATATCGACTATCGTAGTACAAAGTATCCTATAACTAACTTTTCCTGTATATTTTTTGGTACCATTTATTGCATTAAACAGGCAAGAAGTAGTGTAGTAGCTTATTGATGAAGATGGTGCACAAACAAGGAAACAAGGAGACCAATGGAACAAAAAAAATGATTCGATTCTCATCCACTCACTACTGTTACTGTGTACCAACAAAGTTCTTTATCCATTTTACTCACTCTTTAATTACCACAAAGAAAGAAAAGCAGTGGAAAAAGCAAGTTCTGGAATAAAGGAACGCACAAGAGAATAAAACGAAACGAGCAGCAACTGCCATTACTAACAAAAATATGTACCAGCCTTTTCCCAACCAACACAATTAATATATGGTTGAGCGTATGTTACTGTACGTACATTGAGTTTTGCTATTTAAATCAAGAATTAACCGTAGTTTTGGACACAATACTATAATACCCTAACTTTTAATGAGTGAACCCCAATTCCTAATTTTCTAACACAAACCATGAGATTCGTTTAATATTAAAATGAAAAGAAGGATTGTTTCAGGCAAACGTCAACCCGTTAATGGACATCTCAACTCATTTTATCCCAGGTGATGGAGTGAGTAGTTGGAAAAATTATTAGAAGCCTATGTCCTTATTGTACGCACAAGTAGGGATGACAATGGGTCGGGGGCGGTTAGTGCATATCCGTTACCCTACCCAATGCAATTCGCGTTTTACTCATACCCATACCCACACGAGAAATGGGTAGAAAATCAAAACCATGCCCATACCCGTTCGGGTTTCGGGTATCCCCGGTTATCCATGGGCAATAATTTTCCCTTATAATTCCAACCAATATGTTAACATTCACACGTATACTCACACTATGTAAGAGGAAAAGTACGGCAATAATTCAATAGAATGAAGAAAATTAATTAAAACAACATAATTTCATGAAAAATATTATATTTATATGCTAAATATAAAATATTCTAGAGAAAAATAATTATTATTTCTAGACA
Source organism: Linum tenue (assembly GCA_946122785.1). Taxonomy (NCBI): domain Eukaryota; kingdom Viridiplantae; phylum Streptophyta; class Magnoliopsida; order Malpighiales; family Linaceae; genus Linum; species Linum tenue. The sequence goes on from CAMGYJ010000004.1 coordinate 61,027,262, forward strand.
AAATACATATACATGTGTATAATCAGGCGGGTTCGGGTTGGATAGTGAGAAAACCATGCCCACCCATTACCCACAATATTCGAGTTTTACCCGTATCCATGAAAAATGCTTCGGGTTCGAGTTTTATCCTACCCGATTAGGTCAGATTCAAATTGATATCCACGGTTACGGATATTTTTGTTATCCTACGTTTACAAGTCCATATCCTGATATCTCTCTGTCTAGTCTTGTCATTTGCATGTGGAAGGTGAAGTTGCATTGTATTAGCATATAATAAGTTTCGTCAAACTTCTTTCCTTTTGCGATTTCCCCAATATCTCATTGTGATCTTCTTGTCTTATTTTAAAAGTTGGGAGCCATGCATGCCAAATTGCGATTGGGGGGTTATTGATCATCTCAGCATATGTGATATGTGCTATTAATCCCTTTTGGGATTTGCAACAATGTAGTAACAAAGTGCAATATTCCTCAACAAATCGAGAGGGAATCAACATCTTCCTCATTGCATTTTGGCCTCTCATAAACTCGAAACTTGAGAACTAACACGGCCTTCAAATTTTGGTAAATTAAATCCCGAAATGTCCATATATTTTTTTTTTTTTACCTTCTTATTCTATACACCAAACTGGCTAGGTAGCTAGCTATGTCATATATATAATAGAAGCGCTTCTCTTTTTCTTGGTTGTTTCACATTTAACTTTGAATTAAAGCATCATATCATTTAATAAAGATTGTAGCTTTTTCCCAGAACTTGAGGTAGAGATGTTCAAATACCTACCTACACAAACCTACTCCAAACTGAAATCAAGAAGGCTAGTAGAGATGGATTTAATTTATTTGATCGCACTGCAGAACACACAAAAAAATATTAATAATCATTGGCACAGACGCCAAGGGTTTTGCTCCATTTGCTAATAAATTAATTAGTGATTTATATGCATCATCTATTCACTAGGAGTGGTGTGATACTCAATTAGCAAGAAGATTACAATATATGCATGATTCCCTTTAATTAATTAGTACCTTTTTCTTATTTTAGTTCCTAGATGTCTTGAAGATTGGGCACTTTTTGACTTCTATGGATCATTAAACAATGTTTGTCAAATTTCTTGGAAAATCGCTTTCAAAATTTGTTGGATCTAGTAAAGTTAGTAAGTAATTACTCAAAATTTTACTTTCTTTAAGATCACAATCTCAAAAGACTGGACAATCTAATAAGCAAGTCATCCATTCCAGTTATAAAATTATAGTGATATGTGTTAACCAATTCTTAATTCATGCAATGTGCAAACGATTAATTAGGTTATTTTTTAATAGTTGGATTGTCAAAAGTGGTTGATTCTGAAGATAGTTTTCGAAATACTTAAGGAATGGGAAATTGTGAAAATGTAATTGTGTAGATGACATATTTTAACCAGTATATCGAGAGTAATGCATTGTGAATCTTATGATTAAAAGACCATATTATCTTTCCTACTTTGTCTTTTTATTTTTTATTAATTTATAATAATAATTCTTAGAGATAGTAATTAAAAATGTCCATAATTATAAATCATTTGAGATGAGTATATCTTAAATATACGGGTAGGTTGGAAAAATATGAAAAATCAACCTACAAATCATAACCAAAAGAACCGCCGAAGCCAAACGATATATTTCAACGAAATCAACCAATGGACTGATTTGCGGTTGGAATCAATCGGTGAAATCAGCTAGTTAGCTAGCTAAATGACTCCTATGTCCTAATTACCTACTATATAACAATCTATCTCGCCGATTATCAACTAATTTTGAATGAAAAATCGTTCATAATTATATATCGTTCACCACGCAAAGATACGGATACTCATTCCCATCCCATGGACACGTCATGATCTCAATGCAAGGTGCATGTTAGTCGTAGTAGTTAATAAGTAGAGATCATGCAATCGCACCTCTCTACCAAAATCCCACGTCCTCCCCCAAACTAACTTTGACCCACCCAAACACTTCGTTAACCAATTAAATCAACTCCCATTTGTAACAAGATGGACTTAGTTTGCATTAATCTCAAACACTAATTATATTTGGGCACAGAAAGATTAAATGCAAACCTCACTTTACATTACCAAAAAATAGATCCGAAAGAAACCAAACCAGCAGAAGAAACAAAAGCTCATCAGCTAAGTCTAATTTAATTAATTAACGTATACCTTAACCTTCCTCCTAAGCATGTTTCTTTGTACTTCCCCCTCAAATCCCTCCAAATAACCAGGCCACCTTTTTTTTTTTTTTTTTTATATCTCATAGAAGAACGTGAAAGCTCTCCCTTAGGGCCCAATTTCTCTCCTTTTGTTTTCTCGTCTTCCCTTCCCTTCACTCTCACGAAATCTTTGATTTTTTTTTTTGTCCAGCGCAAATCTCGACCAACTCACATGCTTCTCGCCAGCATCTCGTGGAATCTTCTCAGCGACTCCTGCTTCTCCAGCTGGAACTTCTCGTGGCAGTCGGCGATGAACATCTCCGCCAGCATGTCGATCTCGTTCACCACCCCTCCTCCTCCTCCTCCAGCCGCCACGTCATCATCACCACCATCTTTCCCTCCACCGCCGCATGCCTTGTTGTTGCTTAGGTGGCGGTCTTTCTCTTCCAGCCAGAGGAGGTACCCTGCCAGCGTGGACTCGGACGACTGGTCGGCACCGGTGGTGCCGTGGCAGCCACGTAGGACGGATTCGGGGACAGGTAGGACGTGGGAGGAGGAGGTGGAGCCCCAGTTGTAGTGGAGCCGGAAGGAACCAAAGAACACCTTCTTCTGCTTGCTGTTGTTATGACTGCCGGTGAGGAGGTAAGGGAAGTGGTGGAGGTCGTGCTTGTGGTCCCTGAGGGCTTGGAGGAGGATGGATTTGGCTCGTCGGAGGGCTCGAAAGGCGCGGCAGATGTGAGCCACGATCAGGCTGTGGATTAGGGCTTTGATGCTCTTCATTGTGGCTAAGGAAGTTGTTGTTGTGGAAGAAGGAGGGGAAGGATTGTTTGTTGAGAAGTTTTGGTGAGAAGGTTGGAGAGTCTTGAGATAGGCCATAGTGTATTCTTTTTTTGCTTTTGGTGGGTTTTGAATGTGTGGTGGGGGGTTGTGTGTCCTTTGGAATGGAGGGTATGTGTGTGTGTTTATATAGAGAGGAGAGGTGTGGGTTTATAGGGAAATTGCCCTTCAACTTGGTGGGTATTTTCTTTGTCAAAAAAAAAAAAACTTGGTGGGTATTTTAAAGGGGAAGTTGTGTGTGCTCATGTCATGGATTTTGGTCATCATCCTTTCTCTTTGTGAGGTTGATTGATTGATGGATGTGTGTGTGTCTTGTGGGGATAGTTTCCTCAATTTTTGTTGCCTTTCTATGATCAATTGGGGGTCTAGATATATATATGATTAAGAAATGATTAATTTTTTATATTTTATATTTAAAATGGGTTTCAATATAGCTAGTGGGATATGAGAAAAATCTCCAATTGTCCTTTTAGTTACCTTAAAAAATGGAAGAAACATAATATCATCGTTAATCGTCCTTTTCATAATGAGTTATTAACGTCTAATCTAACTATAAATTGGTAGTATTTGAACATCTGATAACTGTGTTACATCGTTGTTACTGTATTGTGGAAATACTAATTATGTAGTGAGTTCGGATTTTATCTCCCGTATGGTACAATAGATAGGGGAGAGATTTTTCTTTCAAATTTTAGAAAGTTGATCTTAAAAGAAGTGAAGAGATGTTATTTTTCTGTTTCAAATTTAAAAACTGTATGCAATTCAGCAAACAAGTGAGTAAAGAAGAAAAGGGAGTTGGGAGGCCCTTTTTATGAGTTCATCCAACATATGGAAAGAGACATTGGTCAAAAAAGAAAGAAGAAAAAAGGCAAAGAAAATAGGGATTTGAAGGTTCGACAATGTCAGATATTGGTCCCATCTCATGTTGTCCAAATTAAGGATTGCGAGATCTTTTGTTTCTGGCTAATTAATAATTAATGCTAAGCTTAATTGGTTGCAGTAATAATAAGGGGGTTAATATTAATTAATGTCAAGCTGGCATCAAGCTTATTCAAGTATGACTGGTGCGTGCTATGGCAGCTGATAAGGACGAATGTCTATTTGGATCCAAACGTATATTAAAAAATTCACACACTTATATAGCGTCAATATATGTTTAATTTAGAATTTCAAATTAAGATATGATTAGACGAATACAAAAATCGGAAAAAGAGGACCATTTCGCAAATTACCAAAGGGAAAACCAACTCCAACCCAGAAAATCTAGCAACGGTTCGACCCACGAGTGTGTTTTGGCTCGTTTTTTCCCCAACGAATTAGGGTCAAAACAGGTCAACAACCATGAATAACACGATTTGTACAAGTTTCAGAGAGTTATCTCCGACTCTATGGATAAAAACTCTCTTTCTACATATGCATAGTGGGATGAGGAAGTGTAACTTTGATCTAATGACTAATTGTGCATCCAAATGTGTAGCTTTTTTCTCTCATGGAGATATGTGAATCTCTCTACATGAGAGTATTAGGTAATAATACTCTAAATAGCTTAGTTTAGGTTGGCTGATTTTGTAATAAATAAATGGGTTAGGTTACTAATGCGTCGCCGGCGGGATCGGTGAAAGCTAAAGCAGCAGTACAACTTTTGATTTGTTTACTGTTAATTTCTCTACATGCACACACACACATCATCTGACACTCACAGCAATTGCTTTTAATACGTCCCAGAGAAGGAAGAGGTTGCGTAATAACAGAAGAGTAAAATTGAAAGCTGACGAAGTTTTGTTTCTCTGACGACAAGATTCCTAATCAAAAGCAAGAGGAGGCACAGCTCGAGAACGGGGATTCAGGCTTAAGAACCGCAACTCAGTAACCCACGCGCCCAATCTGTAATTAATAATAACAAAATTATTGATTAGGCAACTAATGTATAGCTCTGATTTTTTTTTTCTTCTCCCGGAGACCTGTTATAGGGTGTTACTAAAAGGGTGGGGAAAGGGGGATACGAGCGTCGTCTCTGAGATTCGAATTTGGAGGTGATCCAGACTGAAAACCTGCGGTACAACCACTTCCACTCGGCCACAACCTCGTTCGCTAGCTTTGGTTTCACTAGCACACAATACAATGTTAGAATACAAGGATTTCAAGAACTCTTGTGTTTTTGCAAGCGAAAATTGTTGAACTTCATGTAAAGAGAGTTACCACAAAATGTAGTGTGGAGTGTTTTGGAATAACTGTAATACATGTTGGCATGCATGCATGGCGAGATCATATTAGAGGCGGAATACATGATATTTGTACCAATGAAAATAAAAAACATATAATTCAAGAGACCTACATTTTGAAAATGATGATTTTTTAAAAAAAAAATAATTAGATAGTATAGTAAGAAATAACGAGTTATATACACTACAAGAATTTGCCCATGCAGCTATGGAACTGTTTGTGGCTAAAATATCAAATTCACGTGGCTAAATTATATAGCTTCATAATATTTATTTTGTAGCTTGCGTAGCTAAAAGTGGCGCAGCTAAAGGTTAGCCACGTATTTTTCCAGTTGCGTAGCTAACAACCAATGCATTTAGCTATAAAAGAAACATAACATAGCCGAAAGTCTTGCCACAAAGTGGATTTGATGTAGCTACATCATGAAGATTTTTTGCTACTAAGAATAGAATTTGTTGCTTTACCAAGCATTTTGCTACGCATTCATAATTTGAAACTAAAGAACGATAGTTTTTGCCACACATTTAGCTATAGATATTGCCACAAATTATCTTAAAACTATAACAAAGTATGTTTTACTACCAAAAGATTCGTGGCTATAAAATTTACTAAGAGGTTACAAAATACTTATATGGCTATAATGTTCATGTTTTTGCTACCAAGTATTTTGTAACTGTAGATGAAGTATTCTTGCTACGATCTAATCATCGTGGCAAAAAGAAATTAAGATTTAGCTTTACGTATGCAAGTTGTGGCAACAAAATCTATTTTATGCTACTAGTGATTCCATAGCTAAATCTTTTTGTTTTTGCTTCATAAAATACTACATGTGGGATAAGTTATAAACATTTGCCATAAACTACTTTGTAGCTATATATTTTGCTGCAGTTGGGTTCGCAGCTATATTATAAGTTCCCGTATATAGCGGGAAATTTTGACGATGTAGCCATGGAATTAATTTCGTGGCTGTAAAAAACAATTTTGACCACAATGAAGCTTAGAATTTAATTATTCAAATTATTTTTTCAAAATTAGTTGAATTTAAATGAGCTTGTTTGTTGTAGTGGCAAAATAATGATTGCATTACATGACTATGTATAGACTTGTCTGCATATCATTTATTGTTAGTTGTAGGCTTAGACTATTGATCACACAAAAATACTTTATTAACATCCACGGGATAATTAGCCGGAAACATAATATAATAACATAATGACTAATCTTGAAAACTTTTAATCTATTATCAAATAGCAGCAAAACAATAAATACATAGTCTAAAGTCTAAACTGATAATCCTCCTGAAAAGAGCTACACCCCTCGAGGAATTCCAATGATGACATCTCTTAAATTTGTTCAGATTATTCACTCTCTGTAACCTGTAAAAGATAAGTAATACACAAGTGAAAAGACAAGAAAGATGAAGATCAAATATAAACAATTTAAAAGTTCTCACTTACTTCCTCGTTTGACTCATCTCTTGGCGCTGAGGCCGGTCGGTGATTCCAATTTTGTTTCTCCTCGTTTGTATATAATATAAGCTAATAAGATAAATCAATATATTGACCTTGCTTTAGCCTGTTTTCGAAGACAAGGATTTATGTTAGCTACGAAAGAGTAACCAATAAAAGTGCCAATCCAGAAAAACCCAGCAGATAACAAGAACAAAAGAAAAAGGAATGAGGGTCATTAGGATCTCACATCCAGGTACAGATGTATATATGCACGAACAACCCTTTTGTGATCGATAGGAACTGAAACAAAAATTAAGATTATACTAAATGCGTAGTATCAATTAAAAACTTTCAATTACCTTGCAAAGTATTTCACCTTCAGGGATTACAAGTGCTCGTTCAGTAGTCTTTCGGAAAGCTTGAATGGAAGAAACCTTGATGATTTATATAGTAAGTATGTTCTCACAATTTGCAAATCTGTAAGTTTTGCTTTCCCGCTGTAAACTTCCGCCCTAAACATTAGCGTGTAAAGAAAGTCAAGCTGCCAATCGGAAGAAAAAAATGGTGCTGAAGAAACTGAATCCCTTAGCTGCCTTCGCCCCTTCTCCTCTTTCATACACAGATACTCTACTTCACCGATGGTGAAATCAAGGTAAACTAGTCGGCGGCGCTGGTGTTGTGCCCAATACTTCCAATACCCAGACCCTCCAGCAACCGGGTAAATTGCAATAGCAGTTTCGCTGGTGGCGTCGGCGGCGGCGACGGAAGGGGACCCCTTGAAGACTCCGGCTCGGACGGTGAGAAATATGAGTCTGATAAGGTGGGCATTCCTCAACCGACCCATCGTTAGCGGATTGTGTCCACTCAGCTACAGTTGGAAAGTGGAGGAGCTGCTCTGGAGCAGCAATGGTGGATTCGCCGCCGATATCCAGGATCTTCTCCAAACTCCGAACCTCCTGTTGGATGTCGATCATGAAACCGTCCGATTGAGGGAATGTGAATACCTCCTCTAAAGCTGCTGCTTCTGCCATCCCGGAATCAATGGGGGAGCTGCGTAAAGAGGTGGTGATGGCGCCAAGTTTCGGCGGGTTCAAACGGTACAATCAAGCGGGAGCCACCGTCTAGAGCCTTAAAGTGACTTAGGCAGCAGTATATAAATCCGGTTTCTACTGGTCTGGTATCCCCCGATCTTGAGATCATTTTGCCCCAGAAATCAGTCCCTAATCTCCGGGAGATCCCCCGACACCCAAGCCACGATAATCGCCACTACATAGACTCCCCTGTTTCGAAGTCCTTGCCACCGGAATCGAATTTCCTCCCCCAGAATCCCAGCCGTGATAAATTTCCGGCGCCGATTAAGCTGGTCGCCGATCATGGGCACAGGCTGATCCGTTACGTCATTAATGGTCATGAATTCAGTTATCACTCTCGGATCCATTAATAGAGAGTTTAAGGCTGCTGTAAAGCCAGGCAAGCGTACCTATAGGGGCGCAATTGGGACACTTAATTGCCCAAATAATGATTCAAATTCACAAAAGCCATTTAAGGAATATTATGGAGGATACAGCCCCATTCTAAACGGCTCTGCAATTGATTCTAGGCATGATTTCCTCCTTGCCATAGCAATTCTTAAGCCCGTAATTAGAGGCCTTTATGTGACCCAATTTTCAAAAGGCCCCTTTCTACGCTCATCAAGGATAAGACCCATTAAAATCCCAGTGCTAGTCGAACGCATCTTCCCATATTCCAGCCACCTGAAGCTTTTCCCCTGTTCCTGGCTGGTAAAAACAGAGGGCTCCTTTTTCTCTTTGATCCACAATATGGCTGGGCCAATTGAATTTAGCGATGAAGTGCTGGAAGCCGGCCAAACCAGAGCGCGTCTTAGCCTGATAGGCCGTTTGCTGTGCTCGTCCCATCCCTCCCGAGTCCGGGTTCAACATACGGCCAACAACCTATGGGCTAAAAGAGCCCCTGTCACCGTCTTGGATGCAGGTCAGGGGCTGTTCCAGCTCGTATTCTCTAATGCAACCGATCAGCAAGAAGCCTTGGGGAAGGCTCCGTGGTTCCTCCAATCCAAAATTCTCACGCTGAAGAAGTGGGAATCTCCCTCCGAACGAGTCTTCCTCGAACTCGCAAGAGTTCCTTATCTTGTTCAGCTCTGGAATTTGCCCGAAGAGTACAGAACCGTGGCTCTCGGAAAGCTTCTAGCATCCCGCCTGGGTTCTGTTATAGACGCTGGAATGTACGCTGTCTGGGAAAGCCCGGGATGCGTATTCAAGGCCAGGGTAATGATAGACGTCTCGTCCCCATTGCAGCATCGACTGGAAGCCAGGAAGAGAAACTCTGACGGCTCGTTGGGGGATCCATTCTGGGTCTCTCTCAAATACGAAAATATTAAGTCAGTTTGCTTCAGATGCCGGAGAATTGGCCACAACCAAAGCTATTGCTCATACGACTTGGTGACAGGGGACGATGGGTTTGGTCCGGAGATTATCGGCAATCGGACTGGCCCGAAGCTTAACGAAAATTCCTACGCGACAGCACGCAAAGGAGGACGTCACTGGGGAGGAAACGTATGGCGCCATGGATCCCGGCCTTCACCGCAGTCTCGTTCCAACACATTACTTCTTGAAGCGCCGTCCAGGGGCGGTGATGAGAGATTCGGCGGAGGATGCCTCATCCCGCCTGGTTCTTTTAAACGAGGAAGAAGGGAACCTTGGGCCAGGGAAGGGCTTGAGAGAGCGGCTGGATCCGCCAGCTTTGGGCCAAGGGACGAGCTGGCCCGTCCAAAAGAAATAGAAGGCAGCGGACCAGTCCAACAAGTGGTGGTGGCCGAGCCAGTAAACCAAAATCCTGATGGGCCCATCTTTGAAAAGGCCCAGTCTGATCAGCAGTCACAGTTGGAGCCCATCCCGCTCCAAGTTCATGCTCCATCACCCTCCTATGGGATAGGTAATCTATATTGCAGTGAAGATCCTGGATTTTTATTTGACGATTTTGAAGATAATCTTTTATTTGGATCTCAAGGGGTAGAGATGGATTTCTTTGATAATAGAGATATGGATCAATCTACAGATACGGCCTTTTCTTGCTCTCCGTTAGGGTGTGCGGCGGATGGAAAATCTAAAGGGAAGGCTATTTTGATAGAATCGTCAGAATCCCCAAGAGTCTACGTACGAAGGAATATTGGAATCTGTATTCAGGAACCAGAAGAAGGGGTGGTCAATTCCATTCCAAAGAGTCCAGGAGAGGACAACGGCAAAGGAAAAAGGGTGGAGGTAGCCAGCCCCAACTGGCCCCAACAGTCTAAATGAATATCTTCGCGTGGAATTGTCAAGGGATAGGGAGTACCTTGACATTCCAAACGCTAAAAGCTCACCGAAATTTGTCTAAGTCGTTCTTATTTCTTTGTGAAACAATGTCTCCTAGAGACAAAGTGGAGTCGTTCATGTCACGTTTAGGTTTTTCAGATTGCTTTCCTGTTAACCCTACCGGCCTGTCGGGGGGTCTAGTGTTTGGTTGGCCACGTGGGACCTCAGTCTCGGTTATTGGCTCAACCTCTTTTTTCATTGCCATTTCAGTCATAAATAACAACTCCCATTGCTATGGTGCGTGCCCTCGTTTTGTGCTAGTAGGGGTTTATCTCTCTTATAATGTCTCAAGTCGACGCTCACAATTAGAAGAGCTTAGCGGGTTTTGTTCAAGGCTATCAGATCCATTTCTAATAATTGGAGACGTGAATTGCTCCTTATCTCCATCAGAAAAATTAGGAGGAGCACCTTGGCGAATGGACAAAGCACGCCCTCTTTGGGACTTTCTGAACGATTTGGGTTTGATAGAAATAAGGTTTCAAGGGCCAAAATTTACTTGGACTAACCGAGGAAGAAATGGTATACTAATCGAACAAAAAATTGACAGAGCATTCGTTTCCACAAACTGGGCGTGTAACTGGCCGGACTCCTGCCTTTACCATCTCTCAGATAAAGGGTCAGATCACAGACTCCTGTGTCTCATGACATCACCGGAAATGTCTAGAGCTAAACGTCTATTCCATTTTGACATAAGATGGACCCGAATTCATGAAACAAGACTCTTAATAAAGTACGTCTGGGATACACCCATAACTGGGTCCCTTCAATTTTGTCTATTCTATAGATTGCTCAGGGTGCGCCACACCCTAGTTGATTGGTGTAAAGGGGGGACTTCTAATTCGGCCAGGCTGATCAAAGATCTCAACCTAGCTCTTGAGCATGCACGTAAAAACACCATGGTGAATTGGAATCTGGTACGATCTCTGGAAGAAAGACTAGAAGTTCAATATAAGATGGAAGAAATCTATTGGAGACAAAAGTCGCGTGTCAACTGGTTAACAGAAGGGGATCGTAACACTCCTTACTTCCATATGATAACGGCAATTAGACGTCAGGCCAACTTTATATGGGGATTAGAAGACTCTAGAGGTCAATGGTGCACAGATGGGGACCGGAAACTATGTATCGCAGTAGAATTTTATCAAACCCTGTTTCGATCCCAACTTAATGAAGGTATTGACCTGTCCAACCTGCCATTTGAAAGTTTAGTCTCTGTAGAACAAAATCAAGATCTCATCGAGCGAGTCACTCCAGAAGAAGTGAAAGAAGTAGTTTTCAGTATGGGGAAAACTCAGGCTCCTGGGCCAGATGGATTCACAGCAGGGTTTTACCAAGCTTACTGGGATATAGTAGGCAAAGATGTCACCCAAGCAGTCCTAGCTTTCTTTCACTCTGGGCATCTACTACGTTCAATGAATAGAACTTGGATATCGCTTGTTCCAAAAACTGCAGAAGTAAGGTCCATGAAGAATCTCAGACCTATTAGCCTATGTCAAGTAATTTACAAGGTCATATCCAAAATTCTGGCTAATAGACTAAGCCGGGTTTTACCCAGTATAATTTCTCAAACCCAGAATGGCTTTATTAAAGGTCGTCAAATTTCCGACAACATTCTAATTAGCCATGAGATAACTCATCATCTCCGAACAATGACCTCTGGTCAAAAAACATGGATGGCCTTAAAACTAGACATGGAAAAAGCCTATGATCGTGTGGAATGGCCATTCCTCTTCGGAGTAATGAAAGAACTTGGCTTCGATCAAAAATTTATATCATGGGTAAAAGAATGTGTCACAACAGTGTCCTACTCAGTTATGGTCAACGGAAATCCCTCTAGCTTCTTTCGCCCGTCAAGAGGACTTCGACAGGGAGATCCTCTTTCTTCACTGCTATTCGCTATCTGCACAGAAGGCTTCTCAGCCATGATAAGACACACTATAGCAGTAGGGTATCTGGAAGGAGTGAGAATTCGAGCATCTTGTCCGATGGTGTCCCACATCTTCTTTGCGGATGACTCATATCTCTTTTTAGAGGCCTCACCTCAGTCTTGCTCAACAGTCCTTTCCCTATTTCAAGCTTATGAAGGTCTGAGCGGCCAGCGAGTTAACCTCCAAAAGTCGGCAGTCTTGTTTAGCCGTAACATGAACCCTGACCTAGCTGGGGCACTGGGAGTTCAATTAGGTGTGGGCAGCATTGGAGAACAAGATTATTACTTGGGACTCCCATCAATTATCTCTAGGTCAAAAAGAGAGGCCTTCCAATTCATAGAAGAGAAGCTCATTAAAAAGCTTCAAGGATGGAAACAACGTACTCTGTCTAAAGGTGGTAAAGACGTTTTGATTAGAACGGCGGCCACCAATTTGCCAGTGCATGGTTTGTCGTGCTTCAAGATTCCTAAAGAGAATTGCAAGAGACTAAATAGTCATGTGGCTAGGTTCTGGTGGGGATCAGCGGACAATGTTGTCCGTCCTATACATTGGGTTTCCTGGAAAAGCTTAGCACATAGTAAATTTCACGGAGGCCTAGGTTTCAGAGACTTTGGGGCTTTTAATCAGGCCTTGTTAGCTAAGCAATGTTGGCGAATTTGGATAAACCCAAATTCTCTCTTGGCATCCATCTATAAGGGTCGATACTTCCAAAACGGGTCAGTGTTGGATGCGAAGCTAGGGTCCAACCCTTCATGGGGATGGCGTAGTATCCTATTTGGAAGAGATCTCCTTTTACAGGGATTAAGATGGCAAATTGGAGATGGGCAAGATATTGATGCTTTCCAAGATAAGTGGGTCATTACGGATAAACACATCTCTCCTTTGGTTCGTCTCTCGAATATAACTAATTCCCCGAGAGTCTCCTTTTTCATCAAGGAGAATAGAGGTGAGTGGCATATCCCAAGACTACACTATTGCTTTGAACCTTCAATGGTCAACCTTATTTGTAAAATCCCGCTCCCTAGATGCCATCAAAGAGATATGAGAGTTTGGCATTTTACAAAGAATGGCTTGTATACAGTCAAGTCGGGCTATCATCTAGCTCTTGACATCTCATTAACCGCTAGTCGAAAACCTCTGGTCCAAATCATTGATCCTCCTATCTGGAAGAAAACCTGGGATATCCCAACCCCTCCAAAGCTGAAGTTCTTTATCTGGCAGTGCCTTAGAGTGATACTGCCAACAGTGGTAGCACTCAAATCTAGAGGAGTTAATTGTCATGTCGGTTGCCCTGTATGTTGGAGAAGACCGGAAAGTATTGAACATCTGTTCTTCAAATGCCCCCTGGCCACAAGATTGTGGTCGCTTATGGGATTAAATGATTTCATCTCCTCGGCCCCGACTGTGAATTTCAGTCTCTGGTGGCGACATGTTATGCTTTCCGAGCACCCCCAAACCCATATCCTCCTGTTCGTGTGTGTTTTATGGAGGATATGGAAGTCTAGAAATAAGGTGGTCTTCGAACATGTCCAACCTCTTGCCCAGTCTCTCGCTCGTCAGTGTTTTTTCCAAGTTCAAGAACTGTCTTCCTCCCTGCCTTTGGTCCCTGCTCCCCTGCTCCAGCCGTCCCTCTCTCGCCGTTCTCCCTGGTCCCCTCCTCCTGTTGGCGTTCTGAAGATTAACTTTGATGCTGCTGTTCGCCCCACCGGATGCTCGTCTGGTCTAGTGGTGCGAGGTTCAGACGGGCGTGTGGAGCTGGCTGTAGGTGCTCTTCACCCTGGTATTGCTGATCCCTACCTTGCAGAACTCCTTGCTGCTAGAGCCGCCATTTTCCTTGTGGTCTCCAAGTCGCTTTCCCGGGTCATCATTGAAGGAGATTCAGAGGTGGTGATTAATCAGCTGCGTCATGGCGTTGTTTCAGATTCCTTGGGAGGACCGGTGCTCCGGGATTGCTTTTTTCTTTTATCTTCAGTGTCTGCTTCCTTAGAGTTTAGGGCAGTCCCCCGGACTGCGAACAGGGCTGCCCATAGAGTGGCGCAGAAAGCCCTGTGTCTATCCCCTGTAGAGTTATCGTCCTTTGACTTTGTAGATTGGATTCGCTTTTGTATGGGTGGGGCAGGGCTTGGGTAGTGTGTATAGGTTCTCTCTTGACATTTCTTGGAAAAAAAAAAAAAAAGAACCGCTCTATTTTTTTGCCCACGAATCAGTCTAAGGAGAAATATCAAAAGAGGGGTTGTGGCGGTTCTTGGAAGATAAGGTTTACAAGGAAAAAGAAAACCAATTACCTATTACAAATAGGATACCCAAATTGGTAACGTCATTGATTTTAGCTTTACTTGTGCTAACCAATTTTCCTTTTCTAAATTAATAATTTGGCAGTAATCACGCTGTTAGGAAATATCAATAAAAATTATTGGTAAAAAAGGATTTGCTTAACTAATATAGTGGCTGAATCTCCTAGAATCTTGATTCATTATTAATAAGTATAAACTATGCGCCTTGTGCGCCGTCTCCTAAAAAAAAAGTATAAACTATAAAGGACTTTCATAGTGACAAGATAAATGAGCTACTGTTTTTCTGTCTTAAAGATAACTGAGCTACTAAATCAAATCTTCTAGTGGATACATTTATACCGTTTGGTATAAATAAATTCAATAAAGTTTAATAAATTCTTTTTGAAAAAAAATTATGCTTGACATTTTAAAGAATTCATTTTCAATTCTAAATTTTGAATTCTACGGAATTGGATCTACTTATAAGAATTCTGAGGAATTGAGATGAAATTTCCAAATGAATTACATAGCTAATTGATAATTCAGTTGCGATTGTATCGGTGCGTTGAGAAAAAGAACTAACGAATATAATAAAAACACACAAGAACAATTTTGATATTCTAAGTATGGGAGAAAAGATATTTTTTAGAAGATAGATTTTCAATGAATATTGTTTCCAAAATTTTAAAAATTGTTCTAGGTTGTTATGCTTGTCTTGTTTTCTTTGCATGCTCGCATTATAATTTAAAGGTTTGAGTTACTAATATTTACTAGGTGGCGATGCAGCACCTTGTCACGGGGCGCAGATGGCCTATGAGCATATGTGGCCCGTTACGGTATTTTGTTAGTATTATTAAGCTAAAATTAATTTTTTGTTAGCAATTTTATTAGTAATATTGACTTAACAATATGATATTGACTGAGAAAAGATATAATGCGGGTCAACATCCATTTTTTTTTTGAAAATTTTGGCTAATAAATGTTATTTACCTAAACCCAAGTAGACCAATTGATTATGGATAGGGTATGAGTGACATATATATGGGGCTGGAAGTTTCTAGATTGGTTTGGGTATGATATGAATATTTACTTTCATAATCTAAATATGTATGGTTTGGGTATACCCATTTATTCAAGGGTGTTTTAATTACACATACAAAAATTAGACATATTTGTAGAACTTCGAAAGTTTAGATACCAAAATGTACTACACAAAATTTTTAGTTACTAAAATTTAATGTCCCATCAAAATAAGCATATATATTAATTTTTAATTGGACTCGACATTGAGCTGAAAAAGTTAGTGGTTCATGGTTCAATTATTAATTCTCTAGACTGTTGGTGAGTCGTGTATGGACCCGTTCATACTTGTGATTAGAATACATAAAATAGTATACTAATTAGGGTTATGGAAGGTGAGTGAAAAATGGAACGAAGAGGAATTAGATGATGGAAAGGTTTTTACCAATTCTTTTAGTTGAGTGATACAACATCTTGTATGGTACAAACTAAATTTATACTTTTATGTTATGGTGGATTGGATTCATGGATTGGTTCAAAAAGATTAGTGGATTGGATTCATGGATTCAAGTGAAATCTAAACATTGGACCAATATGTAAATTTAAAGAATTGTAGGTACGAAAATCTCATAAAATTTTGATACCAAAACATAATTGGCCTATGATTTTACATTAAAATTAAATTTGGGGTATCAAAATATAAATTTTATGCAACAATAACCAAACTTCAAATATATATATATATATATATATATATGGTGAGTTCTACGGTACCCCGGGTAAAATCCGGGGTACCGCATACCTTGAGTAAAAAAACGCTATCTAGACCTCGAATTGACTGATCTTTTGGACATGATACTATACTCTAATCCATAAAGATCAAAATATAGGTCTTAATTCACTTAATCTTATACCCCAAGATCAATTTAGTTAGAAATAATAATCGACGGTTATGATTCGTCCAAATATAGGCAAAAAAATCAATGCACCATCTTAGAGTTTATAGTTTATGATTTAGATAATTAAGACCTAGGGTTCACTCATTAAGGGTTAGTGTATAGTATCATGCCCAAAAACTCTGCTAATTCGAGGTCTAGATAGCGTTTTTTTACTCAAGATCTACGGTACCCCGGATTTCACCCGGGGTACCGTAGAACTCACCATATATATATATATATATATATATATATATATATATATATATATATATATATATATTTCATGACACCATCATATGTATCATTATTAGCTATATTTGCCGCAAAAGCTAATTCTAGCCATAACTCTTTGAATGTGGCTAAAAATGACATATGGCCACAGACCATTTTGATTTGAAACTAAATGACATTACCATAAGCTACAGATAATAATATACGAGACAAAAAAATCAATATTGGCCACAATTTTTTATTTAGTGGCTGCAAGTAATATGATTGTAAAATTATTGCCATGAATAAAACTTTGAGGCAATAAACTTATAAGTAGCTTTGATTTTGATTGGTGGCAAAAACTTTTGTAGCTAAAGTACTCAAAATTGCCACGATACTTATGGCTCAAAACTAAGAAAATCTATTAGCTTTGAAATTTTATTTTTGTGGCCGCATAATCTAGTCAAATTATGATTAGCTACATGATAACATTCATTGTGGCTATTTTGGTATACTTGCCACACTTAAAGTAATCGTGGCAATGAATTCGTGCAATATGTGATGTTTCTTGTAGTGATATATGGGTTGGTTTGGAGGATGAATTCAAAAACGAGATAATTTGACTAACTATTTCATGTTATAGAATGAGTTAATTCGAATTTCCTACTTTATCCAGACAAATATTATTGACTTAAAATGGATCAATCCAAAACACTTCGGACGACGAACTTGACTAATCCAAAATTTTGTACTTACAAATGGATAAATTAATGAAATTATATAATAAAGAGGCAGTTAAATAAAATTGATGGGCAAAGTTCTTGAAGGTAGAGCTCGCTGGCTCTTTTTTTTCCTTTTTTTTCTGGCCTTTCCAAAGCTTAACCCAAACGATAATATATTTAAGCAACAGAAGGGGCAGAGTGCAGCGCGAAAGCGGATCCAAGTCGACCGAAGCCGGCAGCCCGGGAGGAGTTCCTGCGGCCCGCAACCGCTAAACGCATTGGATCGATCAACAAAATTACTCCAACTACCAAGGTTAATTTTTTTTTATTATCTACTTTTTAATTACTGGCTTCACGACAACAAGAAGGAGGACTCTTTTAAGTTAATTACCTGGCCCACGTACGTTAATTACAAAAAATTCAAATAGTATATACATTGAAAAATAACCAATTAATCTTTTTTTAGATAAGGGTGATATATGTTATTTTTTGTAATTAGGTACTACTGAAGGGATTCGAACCTGAGACCTCCAGGTTCATGCCTAGTAGTATTACCACTAGACCAATCCCTTGTTCGTAAAATAACCAATTAATCTTAATGGGTGATGGGAACTTAATTTGAGTCGGAGAAGAGAATATAGAAGAATCGAAGACTAGAAACAAATCATAGAAGAATGAATATTAGATAGGAAATTGGGGAAAAAATTAGTGTAAATTTAAGTATCTTACAATCTATTTTTAATTAATTTATTTATTTATTTTCTTCTTGTTGTTGGCTCGTGTCTTATTGTAGTTAACTAATCACAAATAATCTTTCTTACCTCTCTTATTCTCTCAAAAAAAAAACACAGGTAAAATAATGTATTCTCTTATATAGTTGGGGGAAAATAATTTTTAAGAAAGAAAATTATCCTTCTTGTGGTTCTTTTAGACTTTGAAGTTAATATTTTATTTTATTAGACATATAATCAAAGATAAATACATTAATTTTTTATTTTATAATTAAAATTCTTGTTTTTTAAACTGGTCCCCCTCCCTTCCCTCTCACGTCTCACCTAATGTGGTAAAAAAAAAAAATCATAATCTATATATGGTCGTACTCGTCCAAATACAATTTCCTACTGTTTTACTGATGATGATGTGTGTTTATGTTGTAAACTAGTGTTAAAGGTTAACACCACTACAGTCAATTTCAAGGAAAAAGGACCCAGTAATAATTAATAATAATATAATGCAAATTAATGAAACTTTCCACAAAACGTAAACTCAAACTAATTAAGATATATGGGTCAACAACTCAACATTACCTATGCCTATCGATAAATATAAATATATCTATCGTTGTGAACTCAACAAGGTAGTCAACCCACGGGTCGATCCATTGGTTGAACCGTTTTGATTCTGACCCGGTGAAAAACATGGGGGCCTCATACATTCGTTGGTCGATCCATTGTAAGGTTACTGAGTTGGAGGTTACACTCTGTCGTTTTTCACTTTGGTTTAAAAAATGCACCTCTTTTCTGATTTTTCTCTTCGCCTAACCCTATCTTTGAAATTTTAAGTTGAACAGATGAAAATTGATTTATATAAGTGTATGATTTTTACTATATGTTGGACCATGTTGGGTCCAAGTACAATCTGTCGTTTTGGTGTAATATTATATGTTACTCAAATAGCAAGCTGCAGCTGGTGCGTTTACTGTCCATCCACAGAAGAAGCAACAAAGTAAAAGAAAGAAGGAATGAACAGTAACTACGTACGTACTTACAGGAAGAAATGAATTAAACAAAAAATCTGAGCGTAGAAAAAGTTAATCACAACACGAAAAGATGAAATAATGTTGCACACTGTTACTGACGATTACATTAACACACAGGCATCTCATGATCTCAACGACTTTTTGCTTCTTTTTGGTCGTCTTTTTTTTTTTAACAAATATATTCTCTCGGCATCACTTGTCACCATGGAAGCAAGCTCTCTCCAACACTGCAGCACAGCCCACAGTATTCAATTTGTTCCATATAATAGGGGTGGTTATACGGTCCGGTCCGGTTAAATTGGCCCGAATTGATCTAGTCCCGGTCCGGTCTTTTCGAAAATATAGGGACCAAAGATTGGATTGGATACAATCCGGTCTTGAACCGGTCCGGTTTCAGTTTGTTCTTGATTTTAGATTGAGCTTGTGGGGATTTGAGTGGCCTGTGGGTGGATTTGAGTTAACCGGCAACCGATAACCGAATGAGGAGGTTAAATTTTGAGTGTTCGGCTCTCTTATCTGGTCTTTATCCTGTTTTCGGTCATGTCCCAAACGGGTTTTTTTTTACCTCAAATCTAGGCCCAAACATTGAATTGGATTGTTTGCTATCCGGTCCCGGTCCGATTTCTATCCAGATTATACGGTCCGATTTCGGGTAAAACCAAAAAGCCCGGACCAAATAGCCAACCTACCATATATATGGCGTCGACTTTTTTGGTCTTCCATAAATCCAAGGCCAGTTTCCCTCCCTCCAACTACTGCATGCCCTAAACCAATTAAAGTAAATTAAATTAAGAGCTCCTTTATTTGTCATTGCATCTTACCTACTCAACACAGTATAATTCGATCTGCAACTTATTTTTGGAAAAAGTTGGGCAACTACGTACGTAGCTTTCAAGTTGGCTGATGTGTTTATTTGGAAATTTCGAACGCATATCGATTGGTCTGAAGGCGCTTGGTTGGTTAGAGTCAATTATAGGACTTGAATTTTACTAGTATATTCACGAACATGTCTTACCTACGTATACCATTTGATTTTTGTTTGTTTGTTTGTGGGGGGATTTGAGAAACTTTCTGGTATTTTCCTCTCACGTCTTATACATTATACACACAGGAGAAACACTTTCCGTATTTAAAAAAAAAAGAGACTTGACTTGGGGTTGGTCTTTACAATAGATTAATATTGCTTAATAATTCAACAAATTATTCATCCCAAAAAAACGAAAACTAGATATCAAATAGCATGGAGCGGTAAACGGTTAATCGGTTATCTGTTAAAATTGATAACATAAAAGATAATTAATAATTCCTTAGTGGTTCGGTTTCGGTTAATTAGGAGACCGAACATATTATCACCCACTAGCTATACGTAACGTAAGCTTGCTATCACACACGTACGTAGCCTTAGAGATTCATGCATATACTTATAGACATATTGCTGGCTAATTACGTCTGGATCCACAAGGGAAATTCCAACAAGCAATCCAAACATCACCATAAATTCCATGCATTTCATGAATCATTGATTAGCTTTCCACCACCAAAAACATTTGGGGGGACCGAATCCATATGAATACGGGTCTACTGGGTGATGACTGCAAATCTGTTGCAGCTCTCATGTTGTTGATTCGGTGATCTGTGCCACGATGATATATGATTATGTAGAGAGCTTTTCATGAACGCGCACATGTCCATTGTACATCCAGCTAGCTGTGCAGAGAAGAAGAAGAAGTGGATGAACTGGATTTTCGAATTTACGTACGTAGACACAAGTTACAGCTGTTACATGCAGACGTAATATTAATTAACTCGATCGATGTCGCGTCTTCATAAGCCTCTAGCTGTGCTCATCAGTTTAATTAATTTCCTGCGTATATGCATATTATCATATAAAACATGAATTTGAGATTACCGAATCACCAAGCAAATTAGCTAGGTATACCTTCCTAGCTAGGCCTGTATATGTCGAGGAGACATCACTAAGAGCATGATGGTTTGGTTTAGGGTTGAGTCATCTCTTACCCCTTTCGAGTAGGGTTGGTTTAACTTAGGATCGCGTCACTTTTTAGCCTTGTGATCCGTAGTAACTAGTAGGGCTGAAAATTTTTCTGTCCCGTCCCTGTCCCATCCCTGTCCCTGTCTGACCCGTCCCTGATGGGTCAAGATGTATAACCGTCCCGTCCCGTCCCTGTCTCCTTCTTGACCCTGTCTGACCCTCAAGGGTTGGGACGGGACGGGACGGGCCGGGTCAGTGGGTCGACCCTAATCAACACACTACTTTTTTACAAATTACGTTTTGGTACCCAAAATTATTTTTTCTTACAATTTAGTACCTAAATTTTATTTTTTTACAAATAAGTCCATAAATTTTGATGGTAAAATTACGTTTTGGTACCCAATTTTTTTTATTTTTACAAATTAGTACCTAAACTTTTAAAACTTTACAAAAAGGTCCAATGAAGTATGAGATATTTGTTGTTGCTAAGGTTCACAGGGTCAAAACGTGACCCGTCCCTAAGTTGTCCCGACCCGTCCCGGCCCTTACAGGGTCAACAAATGACCCGTCCCTAATCTGTCCCTATAGACAAACTGACCCGTCCCGACCCTAAGGGTCGGGACGGGTCAGTGGGTCTTCAGGGACAAGCTTTCACCCCTAGTAACTAGTGGTTTTTGAAATTCTTTCATACCAATAGATTGGATTTGTATGTAAGATTTTAAAAATTTCAGATACTATAATGCAAGGGGGGAAATACACAGGTACTAACACGTAATTTACCATCAATTTATGTTATATTTGTAAAGAAAAAAAGATTTAGGTACTGAATTGTAAAGAAAAGTTAGTGGTAGAGTATTTTGTATTAATAATATCGTTGTTCACTCGTTTTGTATTGCTAAAACCACCCTACTGTTTTTAGAATCCTGGTATTTGATATTTCTGATCAAATCGATTGGTACGCGGTAGGATTTCTTAAACCATGCCAAAATATTTTAAAAGGATCATTTTTGTTCATCGATTTAATTCAACCCGTCGACTCAACCCGCCCCAATTTGAGAGCGTCAGACAGGATAAAAAAAAAAGAAGACAAGATCAAGCACATTTTTACAGGATCAAAAGCACATGTCTGACCCAAGTTTCCGACCTCGGCTATCCATCGTCATTGACTAATTAAGGTTCTTGTTTCCTCCTGCGAGCTGATAAGGTCTTTAAGTTTTATGAAGCCGAAGCTTATGAACATTGAGCAGGTTTGGGCTTTCAGAAGCCCACAATACTTTGATCAGGCCTCCCACCAGAGCTACAGAATAAGGCCCAGGAATGATCTATGGTTGGGCTTCGCTACTAGCCTACAAACGCTTGAATCTGCAGCACCAATAGCCCAATTATGCTGGGTGGCTGGAGCAGTGTGCTGTCATTTCGAGAGAGCCGCATCAAAAAGTAGATAAATGTTAGTAGACGAACCGGCGTAGACGTGGCCCTGATTAGCATGGTAATTAAGATCCCAAACTTACATGAGAGGAATTAATTAAGATCCGAGACTTCCATCCCACTGCCACAGCCTTTGGGTGTTGTGGATCCGAACTCGTTATGATGAATGCGGCAAATAAAAGTGGATCCCATTTTGCAGGTGGGAAGATTATTCTGAATCAAGGTGGGGTAAGTTGATGAACGTATTCCCTCTGTTTTAGGGTTTTGCTCGAAACTCACGAGCGGGAGAACGACGTTGGTGTCGATAAACCTTAACTTTATTGATTGATACCCGGAATTAATGTCGAACATAAATATTTATATAAGAAATAAACCTAATACGTAAACCTAATACTAGCCGAACTCGTATTCCTACTCGGCTACCCCTCTCCTTGCCAACCAAGACCCAAACCCACAAGAAACCCAATACGACCCTCTACCCCTAAAGCCCAATACGACAATCTACTCATCATAAGTCCGATTGGCTAAAGGAGTGCATTTTCTGGAGATTGATGATCCTATGGTTGTTGAGCTGCTTGTTTTTCAGGAGGCTATTTTTTGGTGTCTAAGCCAGGGATTTACGAGACGAGGTTTGAAGGCGATGCCAAAGTGGTCATTGAGAAGATCAATCGGTCTGATACTCGGAATAATCGGATGGGGGCCATTCTCGAGCAGGTCGTGCAGTATTTCGTGAATCATATTGGTTTTAGTGTGCGATTTGTAGGTCGGCAAAGCGATAGGGTAGCCTATTTAGTGGCTAGAAAGACTCTTTCATTGTATCCGACTACGAGTCGTTTTTTTGATTTTCTGGCTTGGCTTAAGTCCACGATATAAGTGCCTATTATAGAAATTCAATATATGATTTTCTTTTGTAAAAAAAATAATTAAAGTTACTTTTTTTTACTGGGAATAATTAAGTTAATTAAGTTGGTGGGCGTATTGTCTTTTTTTTAGGTGTTGGTTGCTCTTGCTGGACTGTGTATAGGCTACTCATTTGCTTTTCTGTGTGCCTTGAATCGTTTATGCCAGCGAAAGAACAAATTGCAAGAAGTGGAAGTAGTGTCTAGACCTGTTAGTCAGTTGAGTTTGGTTATAACCGTAATTATTTTATTCGCTTATCGGTTAATCATTGATCAATTTAGATTAATCGTGCATCACATAGTTTAATTTAGACGGTTAACCGATAATCGTATAACAGGTTACTGGTTGAATTTTTTCAATCTTTCGTCCAGCAGAAGCCATCTGATCTTCCCAATCCAAATATACAATCTTACAATTCAATCGCAAAATCGGAGGTCCTCTTTACCTCTTTCAATTCCAGGATTCACACTAGGAGGAAATTGAAGAAAGATAGAAGATGGCAGGCACCTGGAGCGACGGAGATTGTTTATGCGAAGTTCCAGAGTTTGTTTGGGAGATTGTTTCCGTTGTTGTTGGTTAACCGCGCGCGATAACCAATTATATGATTATAGGTTACAACGCAAGCCGATTCAAGTCTATCGATAACCACATCGCTAACTCATAATCGATTTAACGATATACCCATTAATCACACCCCCCCTAAATTAAATTTACACTACACTACAGCACCAGCCGCCCCCAGCTCAGTAGTTTTAAGAGGAAAGAATTAAAATGCAGCATTAACCCTGGATTTGCACGCCTTCCCCTTCTTGATTGTGATTGGCAACCATCGACGACTCTTCACTCCCTTTCTATATATTTTTTTTCATCCCAGTCTCGGGATCATCACGCCAATGGAAAATGCCAGGTGATCTATTCGTCATTTTCACAGGCATTGTAATGTTATTAATTAATTAACTAATTAATTCAAGAGACAGTGACGGCCTGACCAACGACGATATACAAGATGAACTGGAAACAGACCGGCAGAGTTGCGATGAATGTGTCGTTCGACAAAAAATTGCCGAAATTTAATTACCGGAGACGGTAATTATTGGATCCCACACGTGTGGAGGCAGATACCCGCTAGCGCCAAATTTCCAGAGACGGCCGTACAGTACAGCATATTTATTATTATTAATTGTGTTGGTCGGTGCATGCAAATGCATGGCTTTCCCCGTTTACTAGCTATAACTGAGAATACACGGAGATTGGGCGCTTAGCTCTATCTGACTGACGGTGTCACGTCCGGATATCACTTATGGTGTGAATATCCTTAGTCGTTCTTTCCATGCACCTACACAGGCTCACATGGATGCTGGGATGCGCGCAGCTTGTTGTACCTGAAGACTTCTCCAGGCCAAGGTCAGTATTTTTCCTTCAGATAATATACCCTAGATCTCGTTGCATACTGTGATGCAGATTTGAGGTGGTTGTCAATCCACTCGTCGGTCTACCGCAAGTTTCTTTATCTCCCTTGGTTCGACCCCTTGTTTCATGGCGCACTAAGCAGCAGAAGGTAGTGGCGCGGTCTTCTGTAGAGGCTGAGTATCGCGCCATGGCCAGTACGGTTAGTGAGCTTCTTTGGCTGCTCAGCTACGTCATACACCTCTTCATTTTGATAATCAGATAGCCCTGCACATTGCTTCCAATCCGGTATTTCATGACGGACGAAGCATGTTGAGATGGATTTGCTATTTCGTGCAAGAGAGGGTTGTTTCTGGTGACATTCTTCCTCTCAAGATCAGTTCTTATCTTCAACTGGCTGATCTCTTTACCAAGGGATTGGGTGCTGAAAATTTCCGGTTTCTCTTGCCCAAGCTGAACGTTCGTGATCTTCACCGCTCAGCTTGTGGGGGCGTATTTGGACCGTGACCCGCAGCCCAAGCCCACTTGTGCTCACGTGATGGGCGGATCACTGCCTTGTGAAACAAGGGCTGTTAAGACTTGTTCTTTTCCATTTTGCCCTAGTAAAAACCGTGTCAATGATGGCATATATAAGGCTATTGTAGGCCGTTCGGCCAGGGTAACAAACGATTAATAATATCGGCTGCAGACGGAGAGAGGTTCATCTCTCCCCGTGGATTAGTCCTGACAAATCGTCGGGGATACCACGTAAAATCCCTTGTCTTGTTGTTTTTCGTATTCGTTGATTGCGATTGTGAGAAGATTGGTTAATGATGTTAAAAATTTTTTTGGTAAAATCTCATATGAAAATATTAACTTTTATTCCCCCAATAAAATTATTGATGAAAGTGTTGTTTTGGGTTTTGGCAAAATAGTGTTTGGCCTTCCTCTCATTCTTCTTCACTTGTTTATCCATCAAAGGGAATAAAATGCCAGATTTTTGGAGGGCTATGATTATGAATCTATGCTAATGTCGCATTAAGCCACACAATCAGATGCTAACATAACAAGCCTTATTCTCCCCAATCTTTTCCCACAAAATAGTAAGTGCTCCAGTTTGCCCAATCGCCCTCCAAATCCCCTCATTCCATTTTGGCATTTATTAATTATTACATTTTCTTCGCCCGCTCGCTCGACGCCTCTCTTTTTCCACCACTTTTTTTTTTCCCTCCACTCGACGACAAAACCCGATTGACTGGCGGCCTTTTTGTTTGTTTATTCTTAAGAACATTTTTTGTCCTCTTCCCCCTTCGTTAATGTCTATGATCATCACTGTCCCATTCCTTCCAATCCTTTCCATGGATAAATAAATAACTGAAAACAACCCCATTTCCCCCCCAACCCTCGTTCATTCCACCACACTTATATCTTCTCCTTCAAGCCTCTCCAGACGAATATGTTCAATTCATCATAATTCTCTCATTCTCTCATCTGAGCAAAATCTGCATCCCACTTTTTCTCCCTTCCTTTCTTTTGGGTTACAAGAATCTCCACTGATCAACCGTTAAATACCATCAATGGGGGGGAAACCCAATTCCTGACACACTCCGAAACTTCTTCTAATGCTCACTAAACTAGCTAATCGTCTTTCTGTGAAATGATGAACTCCCCCAATATCGATTTCCAGGACAGGACAGCAGAGTTCGGCCCTCACAGCAACAATCTGTTCCTCGGGCAGCAGGAAACTTGGGGGGTTCGGCTGGAATCGGCGATGATCGAGGCGGCGGCGGCGGCGGCGGCTGAAGAGGGTAGGAGCCAGAGTCATGAAAGTAGTAGTAATAAGGCGTCGAGCAGCATGGTGAGCAGGTTCGAGTCGCCGGCGTCGGCTTTCTACGCGACGGAGAGGTACATGATGGGGCTGCCGGATTATCAGGATTGCAATCGCTACTCGAGATCGTACCAGGATTCCGACGCCATCATCGGCCGCCAGAGCTTTTCCTCCCCTACTTCTTCCAGTATCACTTCAGGGGAGCAGCGGCAGGAGCTCAAGCTGCTGCACCGCGCCTCCTCGTTTCAGGATATGGCCAAATCGCAATTCTTCACCAGTAATCAGCTGCATCAGCAGCAGCAGCTTATTGACTACAAACCTGGCTTTCAGAGAAGTTTGTCTTACAAGCAGCTTCAGATGGGGGCTCAGCAGCAGCAGCATCAGCTGGTTCCTTTCCAGGGAAATCAGGATCACAATGTAAAATTAGTTAGTTGGTTGGTGGGTTTTTTTTTGTGAAATTGCTTCAATTGGGTAGTGGTTTTGATTCTTGGGTTTGTGTAAATTGTTACTACTACTACAGCTGCAGGTTGGTGTGCCATATTCGCAGATGGGATTTGGTGGAGGGAGGCACGAGAAGCTGTCTCCAGGATCATCATCGTCGTATGGTTCAGCTGGAGGTGGTTCTGGGGCGGCAGGTTTATCGAATAAGACCCGGATTCGATGGACTCAAGCTCTCCATGAGAAGTTTGTTGAGTGTGTCAATCGCCTTGGAGGTGCAGAAAGTGAGTGACTTTTGGAACTGAAATGTTGTGTGGTTGTTAGTTTGTTTGAAGAAAAAGCTGAGAAAACGACATTGGTGATCGATTGATTTGCAGAAGCAACTCCCAAGGCCATTCTGAAGCTGATGGATTCAGAAGGACTCACCATCTTCCATGTCAAAAGTCATCTGCAGAAGTACAGGATTGCCAAGTACATGCCAGAATCTTCTGAAGGTGAAATTTCCCAAACTAAGCCTGCCACATCTCATTTGAATGGATTTTAACTTTTTCCTGCTATCTTGTGATTGACAATGAGACCCAGTTGTCCTATGAACATCAACAAGAAAAGAAAAGAAATGTTAACCCCACCCATTTGTTTTATGGGAACAAAACAAGAAAGGGGAATATGGTTATTTCCCAGAACAGCAAAACAAGAAGAAACAAAAGGGTCATAATGCATCCAATTGAGAATTACTTTGAGGAAGTTGGTGATGGTATTGCAGGAAAGGCTGAAACAAGAAGTTGCATTAATGATGTATCACAGCTTGACATGAAAGCGTACGCCTCAAATCGATTTCCAGCTCCTCTTTCTGGGTTTCCTTCTGGTTTATAACAATCCCTATAAGCCAAGCTTATAACTTGAAACTAAACCAAAAAGAACTCACTCTTTGACTCTTCTCTCATCCCTTGTTATCATGTTGGTTTCAGTTTTAAGACCCGTTTCCTCTCTTGTTTTATCTTCTGATCTGTTCTTTCAAGTACCTACAGTGATCAGATTGTACTTAATAATGGTGTTGCAGTGGATTTCAAATCCGGGAGGCACTTCAACTACAACTAGATGTTCAGAGGCGTCTTCATGAACAACTGGAGGTAGTAACAAATAAGAATCTTAGGCTTGTACACCTGCTTATAAATGACTATTATGTTTTTTTTTCTTTTTCTTTTTGGGTACTACAGATTCAAAGAAATTTGCAGTTGAGGATTGAAGAGCAAGGAAAGCAGCTGAAGATGATGTTTGATCAACAACAGAAAATGAATAACACTAATAACAGCAACCACAGTTTGGACAGTTTCAATGTGACCACATTATCCCATCCCCAAGAAGATGATCATCAGGAGACAATTTACAGTACTCTACAAGATGCTGAAGTCTCCATTGCTCCACAACAAGGGTCTGAAAATGCCAACTTCCCATCAAAAATAAGTTAGATACATTATTACTTTTAAAAACCTTTCTTTCACATTTAAGCTCTTCCCTTTTCTCAAACTTGCACATTTACCTTGCACATACATATATAATATACATACATGTGTAAAAAAAAATCCTTACTGCACAAGGAAAATTCAGTTGGAGGTTGGAGCTTCACAGACAGAAACAGAATCCATGCTTTGCTCAATCCATCTCTAAAAGAGAATCAATGCTTTGTAAAGAGAATAGATAAAGAAAAGAGAGGATTTGTATTCTTCCATTACAAACACTATCCATAAATTGCATGCAATTGTAATGTGGTATTGATGAGTGATTGGCTCTTGTGAAATGTTCTTCAAATGGATTCTTCTTTATCGTTTGGCAGGTTGGTTGGTCCATGTGTCGTGTGTACTTTCACTTGTGTTGCCTTTTGGCGTTGTACCGCTCAATGATTCAGCTGAAGAAAAGATAAGAAAGTATCGTTAAGTGAATCTAATACCCGACTCATGTGCAATTATTAATTTTATTTATGTTTTGTTGGGGGTATTACCCAGCGAGCTAGGGGACAAAGCCCAAAAGAGTAAAATACCAAGAGCCAGGTGGCGGCCAACCGGCTGGTGGACCACGGCCTGGGGCGCCTGTCAGGTGTCAGGAGTCTGACAGGGCGGTTAGCTGTCACACAGAGCACCAAAAGCCAGGTGGCGACCAGCTGGATGGTGGACCACGGCCTGCGGGCGCCTGTCGTGTGTCAGGAGCCTGGCAGAGCTGTGGAATGCCAGTCAGGTGTCAGGAGCCTGACAGGGCGGTTAGCTGTCTGAGGGCGCAGAGCATTGAATGAGGGAAGTGACGTGGCGGAGATCAACCTCGGGTTCGGTGAGTATAAATAGGGGCAGACGATAGCATTTACGCAGGTTGACTTCTCTCACAAAAATACTCTCCAGCACTTATCTCTCTAGAGAGGGGCACTGACTTGAGCTTCGGAGTGCTAACGGGTCGGCCAAGGCCCTTAGGCGCTTGTGGGTGCAGGTTCTAGGCGCCCGGGTGACGGAAAAATGGAAAGGTGAAGGATAAGCGTTCGGTGGTATCTTGGCACAAACAATTGGCGCGCCAGATAGGGGGCGAAGGCGCACGAAAACGGTAGGCGCATGGAAAACATGAACGAAGGGAACGATGGAGAAGGCAATTCCAGGTCGGGGAACTCGGACCACGAAGGAGGCGAGCGTCAACTGAGTCAAGAGAGGAGCATGGATGGGGAGGGACAAGGAAGCCCTAGGCGCCTGTCCGCTGATGATGGCGAGTCTTTGACGAAAAGAGAGTTGTTTCGAATCATAGCCGACCAAGATCGGGCCATAGCGGCGCTCAAGAGGGAGTTGGAAGGGGAACGAAGTGAAGATGTGATGATGTACAGCCCAGGGGCGAGAAAGCGGGAAAGAATGGGGGAAGATTCGGAGTCTCTGCAATACGGACCGCCGTATGCCTCCGAGCAGGGGCAGGACGCGTTTGGGCGCCCACGAGAGGGGAGACTAAATATCGAGCCGCGCAAACAGGCCCAGAGGACGTATGGGCGCCTAGGAGGATTGCTCGAAGGTTTGGTGTTCGGCAGCCTCTGGCGCGGCGCATCCTAATGGAGCCGGCGGGAACTACGATCCCCCCGTTGCCGAGTTATGATGGGGTGGCTGACCCGGAAGACCACCTGAATAGCTACTTTACTAAGATGCAGCTCTATAACAGCTCCGACGCCACATTGTGCAAGGTGTTTCCATCCACATTCGCAGGCGTGGTCCTGGATTGGTACCACCAGATTGAGGAGGGGCGCATAGAATGTTTCGAAGAATTTGCTGAGTTGTTTTTGTCCAAGTTTGCAAGCCGAAAGCGTCGGACATTGACCATAGGGGCGTTGTTTAAAGTCAAACAGAGGGAAGGTGAGGCGCTCAGAGAATTTTATGATCGATGGATCTCGGTGGCCATGGCGGTCAAAGATGTGCAACCAGCAGTATTGGGGGTCTGCTTGGATGCCTGCACCTCAAGTGAAGAGCTATGTCGGGTCCTGTCCAAGCGAGATGTAGTATCCACCGAAGACCTTGACCGAAGAGTACAAAAGGTGATTATGTTGGAAGAAACTTTGGCGGCGCGAAGGGCTGAAAAGAGGCGCCTAAGAGGTGATGAAGGCGAGGTGAGGCAGGCGCCCAGACCAGGTCCCGGAAATTTCGTCCCACCAAGGAGACCAGAGGCGCCACGCCCTGTGCCGAGGAGTGCTGCGAATTTTACAGAGTACAATGATACCCTCAAGAATGTGCTACAATATGTGAAGGATAGGGGCTACCATATAAGGTGGCCGGGGCCCATGCGTGGCCAGCCTAACGAAAAAAATCTTGACAGATATTGTGACTTCCATCGCGACAAGGGGCATCACACGGCCGATTGTTACCAACTGAAGTCCGAACTACAAACTTTAGCTGACAAGGGCATGCTCAACGACTTCGTCAGAAGGATGGAAGACAGGACGCATCGAACCTATGTGACGAGGCAGGTGCCGGAACAGAGGAGGGCGCCCGAAGAACCAAGAGCCCAAACCGTGGTGCTGCCCACGGTCAGAGAAGCGCCTAAAGAACCAGAAACTGAGCCGGCGCCTGTTATTCCGCCACCTCCGTTTGAGGTTAGATCAAGAGGGAGAACCTAGTCGTGTAAGGCTTACAGTCGAGTCCATAACGGGTACCCTTGACTTGAGAGAGAAGTTGGAGAGAGAAAGGCGCCTGCGAGCTGCGTCGCTTGAAGCCAGGGAAGCCGTGCACATCCACTTTAATCAGGAACCGGATGAGGCGTGCCAAGTCCCGTCGGAAGAGGCTCTTGAGATACAAGGGGTGATAGCCGGATGTAAAGTGAAGAGAATGTTGGTAGACACAGGCAGCTCTATGGATGTCCTCTTCAAGAGCACCTTCGAACGAATGCAGCTGGCACCTGAGTTGGTGCGTCCCTCAAATTCGGTGTTGGTCGGATTCTCGGGGGCACCAGCTCAAGTCATCGGGCGCGTACGCCTCCCTGTGACTCTGGGGGACGAAGCGCATTGCGTAACGCATGCGGTGGAGTTTGGCATCGTTGACTGTCCCTCGCCATACAATGTGATACTTGGCCGACCTCTTTTGGCGCAATTCAATGGGGTAGCCTCGACGTGCCATCAGACGCTGAAGTTCGTCGCTCCTCAAGGCGTAGGCGTCTCGCGAGGAAGGAATGTCCCGCGATATGCAAGAGAAGAGGACTCAAAGAATCGAGGTCGGAAGCATAGACTGAATATCGTAGACATCCGTCCAGAGGAGGCGCCCAGGGCAGAGCCAGTAGATGATGAGATGGCTGTGATCTTGGACGAGGGGCGCCCAGACCAGGTAATACGAATATCATCACAGGCGCCAGAGGCTATGCGAGCGCCCTTAATTGAGTTACTGCGAGAATTCGGAGAATTGTTTGCATGGAGCGCTCGGGATATGCCCGGAGTGTCCCCCGAAGTTGCGGCACATAGGCTGGCAGTGGAAGAAGGTAAAAGGCCGGTGCAACAAAAGCGACGAAACTTGACCCCCGAGAAAGAAGAGGCGCTCCGGCATGAAGTTGATAGGTTGCGAGAAGCGGGGTTTGTGGAGGAGGCAAGGTACATTACGTGGCTCTCCAATGTAGTGTTTGTCCCAAAGCCGTCGGGAGATTGGAGGATGTGCGTGGACTTTACTAACCTCAACCGGGCGTGCCCGACGGATGCTTACCCTATGCCA
Organism: Linum tenue; assembly: GCA_946122785.1. Classification (NCBI taxonomy): domain Eukaryota; kingdom Viridiplantae; phylum Streptophyta; class Magnoliopsida; order Malpighiales; family Linaceae; genus Linum; species Linum tenue. Next base: position 61,059,356 of record CAMGYJ010000004.1, read on the forward strand.
CGCATCGACTTGCTGGTAGATGCGACGGCGTATCACGAAGCGCTCAGTTTCTTGGACATGTTTTCAGGCTATCATCAGATCCCTATGGTAGAGGAGGACCGGGCGAAAACGGCCTTCATGACACCTTTTGGCAACTTTTGCTATCGTGTCATGGCATTTGGTTTAAAGAATGCAGGCGCCACTTACCAACGTATGGTAAACCAAGTCTTCCGCGAGCAGATAGGGAGAAACGTGGAAGCATATGTTGATGATTTGATAGTGAAGAGCAAGAGGCGCCTAGATCATATCCTGGACCTCCGAGAAACTTTCGAGACAATGCGCCGATTCAATTTGAGGCTTAACCCCAAAAAGTGTGTGTTCTTTGCGGAGGCGGAAAAGTTCTTGGGTTTCATGATAACCAAAAGGGGGATTGAGGCCAATCCCAGGCAGGTGGAGGCCATCAAGAACTTGGCGCCCCTGAGAACGCCGAAAGAAGTGCAAGTGTTGACGGGAAGGCTGGCGGCGTTGGGACGGTTCATTCCGCGAGCCTCGGACCGGGGCGCCCCGTTCTTCAAGGTATTGAAAAAGGCCACCAAGTTTCGATGGACAGAAGAATGCAACAAGGCGTTTGAAGAATTGAAGTGGCTACTCATAGCGCCTACGGTAATGACCGCGCCTAGAGCCAAGGAAGTGCTATACTTGTACATAGCGGTGTCCCACATCGCTGTGAGCGCTGTACTGATATCCAAAGACTCGCTAACGAATGAAGAGCGACCGGTGTATTACGTCAGCCGCACCATGGTTGGCCATGAGACGCGATATGCGCCCATAGAGAAGGCGGCTTTGGCGGTAGTAATGGCCGCGAACAAGCTCAGACCTTATTTTCAGGCTCACAGCATCGTGGTGCTCACCAACTTGCCACTAAGGACGGTTCTTGGATCAATGGATGTGTCTGGGCGCCTGGTGAAGTGGGCCGTGCAGTTAAGTGAGTTTGATATAAGTTACGCGCCCCGTCCAGCTGTTAAAGCTCAAGTGTTGGCAGACTTCATGGCCGAAGGTGTGGCCGACGGAGGGCCGGGCATCGAGGAATGCTGGCAAGTACATGTGGATGGAGCAGCAAGCCGGGCAGGCGCCGGGGCCGGCATGGTGCTCGTTAGCCCTTTAGGCGCCCTTCATGAAATTGCGCTTCGTTTTGCGACCCTCAAAACGAACAATGCGGCTGAGTACGAGGCTGTTCTGGCCGGACTTCATTATGCGAGGGAGCTGGGCGCCCAAAGGGTTAATGTGAAAACTGACTCAGCGCTGGTCGTCAATCAGCTGAACGAAGTTTACGAAGTAAAAGAGGAGGCTCTATGCGCCTATGTGCAGTCCGTGCGGAGGAGGTGCGCGTGGTTTCGAGAGGTAACTTTTACGCATGTCCCGAGAGAGGAGAATGCTCATGCAGACGCTTTGTCTAAGTTGGCTACGGCTTTAGACTTTGAGGAGAGTCGGACGGTGATCGTGGCAAAAGAAGTCCCACACGAAGAGTTGGTAATGGCCTCCATTCTATCGGGAGTGCAAGAAGGGTGGATGGCACCAATTCGCCTCTTCCTAATGCAAGGAGTCGTACCGGAGAACCCAAAGGATGCCTGGCGCCTTCGTCGGAAGGCAGCTCGCTGCACCATCGTGGATGATGTGTTATACAAGAGATCACATTCCGGCGCCTATTTGAGATGCCTTACCGAGGCAGAGGGGTTAGAGGCGATCAACGAGGTGCACCAAGGAACGTGTGGCATGCATGCAGGCGCCCGCAGTCTGGAGAAAATCTTGCTCCGACAAGGATATTATTGGCCAACAATGCGAAGGGACGCAGGGAGACACGTGACATCATGCCACCAGTGCCAAATCCATGCTAACGACATTCATCTCCCAGCGGCACCTATGCAGGGAAATGTAGGCGCCTGGCCCTTCGCTCAGTGGGGCATGGACTTGTTGGGACCATTTCCGAGGGCGCCTGGTCAGTACAAGTACTTAATCGTCGCGATTGATTACTTCAACAAATGGATTGAAGCAGAGCCATTGGCCTCAATCACCGAGGCGCAAGTGCGGAAATTTACAAGGAAAAACATCTTTACGCGTTTTGGGCTCCCGGAATCCATCATCACTGACCATGGAAAGCAATTTGATTGCAAAAAGTTCATAGAGTTTTGCGATGAAAATGGGGTCGTGTTAAGGTTCTCTTCAGT